>FR990063.1:4810000-6136295 GCA_905404095.1 Glaucopsyche alexis | reverse complement strand
CTTCGGTTAAGACCCGAAGTATAATTAAGAATCAAACGAACTTACCTTGTGAAGTTTGATTCCAATTATGCGAGGGTCTTAACCGAAGACGATTACATCGTCCCATCCCACCCAGATCCACTTTAATCTTAAAAATAAAATGGCCAGTAACAACACAAAATCTCACGTCTCTAAAATAATGAATTGTCACGCCACCCCCCACGGCCAGGTGGCGTGGGAGTGGTGGGATGAAACAGGTATGTTGTTTTCTCTTTCTAGCTCATTACTTACTCTAAATGTGTGATAAGGATGGCACCTACTCATGTACTGCTGCAAGTAAATTATGTAATCGTCTTCGGTTAAGACCCTCGCATAATTGGAATCAAACTTCACAAGGTAAGTTCGTTTGATTCTTAAGTATTGTTGTTTACTTTTTTCGTGTAAACAAAAAAGTTTCATCAAAATAGATCCAGCCGACAACCGTTTCTGAGATGCGAAGTTGTATGTTAGAATAGCTCGGTTAGGTAGGTTAGTACTTGAGATAGATCTTATCTTGAGGAACGCCTTTTGAATACTAAGTACTGTTTTACATAAGAATAAGTTATGGAGTAGAAGGTACACTGTGTAACTGAAGAAGAATATTAATGTCTAAAGTCTGAACCTCAATTCTCGTATTTAAAGTAGACAATTTAAAGAGTCAATTTTACTTTGTTTGGATTGTAAGTGTAGCGTCATGTTACCGTGAACGGATTTTATGACGTTTCGACCAATCAGAGCGCGTTTCACGTTGGTTTAACCTTCATAAAAACACCGTTTGGGAGTGTAAGCGTTTCGGGACTTGATTGTAATTGTATTATTGCAGGTTTTAATTAGCAGAATTGTCCCTCTGAACTCTATAGCTCTATTGACATGTAAAGATAAACACAGATGGCGAATACAGGCTGATCACCTGATTGTCTAACAAGAAAGATGCACATCCATGCGTCGAATGGGCATGTAAAAAGTCCTGCGCCTGATCTCTTGCTAGTCGTTTCCGTTATATTCGTCCCACTGGGTTATAATAATTTTTACTGTAGATTTTTTCCCTAATTTTAGGGGAATCCCCTAATCCCTAAGTTGGAAACACTGATCGTTGTATGGCCTAATCGCTGGACTGCTCTACGCACGCACGGATTTGGTACGAAGCGTACCAAATCCGCTGTCTGCTGCGTACCAAATCCGTGCGTGTAGACACTGTTAATGTAGTTAAAACGTGTTCTTCTCTTAACCAACTGTCAACGTTTTTTGCTATGATTATTGTGAAACCGAATTTAATCAAAGTTAACCATCTTTTTAGTTATTTACTCATACACACTAAAATATAACTTCATAGTAAGAAGGTTTTAGAACATAAAATTTACATTTTACAAGCAAGCATAATTGGCAATGATTCAATTCATTCTCTTGGTTTAATAGTAGAGGAAATTTGATTGTTTGTATGTTTGTTTGCATTGAATAGGCTCTGAAACTATTGGACTGATTTTGATGAAATTTGGCAGGGATGAAGACTAGACCACAGGGAAGGAAATAGGCTACTTTTTATCGCGGAAAAATGTACGATTTCCGCAAAATTTACTTTTGCGCGCACGAAGTGGCGGGCTTTAAATGTGTTAAAGTTTAAAAATTCATATTAAATATTTTAAACTTATTTCTTACCGGAAGCTTAAAATACCCAAAAGAATTTACGAAGCTACTTAATATTCCAAATAAAAAAGCCATTGCCAATAATTAACAAGAGAAAGAAACGAGAAGTTTAAAAAATAACAAGCCGCCATCTTTTTTAATCTACGCCGCCATGTCAATTTTAATTGACAGTTCGTACGCGCCGAAATTTACATTTTTCACAGAGCCATTAAGCCTCGTATACACTAGGAAACATTTGTCGCGCAACATGTTGCCTGACTATGATATTAAAGCTAGCGCGAGACTTTATTAGGGTTCCGTACCCAAAAGGTAAAATGGGATCCTATTACTAAGACTCCGCTGTCCGTCTGTCTGTTCGTATGTCACTAGGGTGTAATCTACGCGATTGTTAGATAGTTGAATTTTTCACAGATATTGTATTTCTGTTACCGCTATAACAAAAAAAACCCGACTGCGAAAAAGACAGACACCTAAGCAACGCACTAAAAAGACCGAAACAAGATTGAGAAAACAAACTACACTATGAGCTGAAAGTCTAACTAAAATAATTGACGTTATGTTTGTTAGCAGGCGGGGCCCATATATTTTTGTGCGATTTATATAAATTGTCTGTCTTTTTCGCAGTCGGGTTTTTTATTTTTATTATTTATTTTATTTTAGATTTTTTAGTTTAACTAACACACGTTTGGTCGATTTAAAGCAAAAATACGATGATATGAACATCAACATATAGGTTTTTAGACAGTAGGCTGTCTAAAAACCTAGTGAGAATTGTTGTTACGCAACTTTAAATCGATATAGATCCTAAACGGTCAGTCAAATCGAAAAATGTTGAGAGAAAACTAAAAATGTTTTTTAAATACCTATTCAATGATACCCCACTTGATATAGTTTGTTGACTTTCATTTTTTCATTTTCACAATATGGCGTTCAGTAGTCGCCATATTGAATTTTCACTAATGTCATGTCTTTAGTGGCACTCGCCGGACTAAGACGAATCGATTGACGTATGAATCATAAAAATCGGCCCAGGCGTTTGGTCTATATAGTGCTTCAAAGGAACATACATACATACATACATACATACATACATAGGCTGATAAACACATTACCACTCCTTTGCGTCGCGCAGTCGGGTAAACAGAAGTGAAGTGAGTGGGGCACCCCAACAACAAATGTGTTTTTACCGTTTTGTGCGGAACCCTTTATCCGCGAGCCTGACTTGCACTTGACCAGTTTTAGGGTTCTGTAATACTACTCCTTGTAGTATTACCCTTATAGTTTCGCTCTGTCCGTTCGTCCGTCTGTCTGTTTACCCTTCCAACTTCTGTAATTATGCACATAAATGGATGAAATTTGGTATAGGTACTTATAGATTCGGTATAAATCTCGGTTTCAGCATCATAAAACAATAATAATTTTACATTTTAACGATGGCTCTCCATACGTCATTTGAAGTGGGTACGTGATTTTTTATGCCAGATTTTATGCGCTTTGTAATTTTTAAAGTGAAAACTGCTTTAGCCGCGCTAGGCACTTTTTGGTAGGGGAAAATCATATTGGTTTCGACTCACCGACATGCTCATGACTTACGTGTTGAAAGTCTGTTCAAAATTATTTTACCCCCGACTTTACCTTTATGCCGACGACTTGAGGATCTTAGTTCGTCATGTTAGGCCCTTGAATTTTGCATTGTAGACCAATAATAATTGGTCTCAGGTTCGGATCTCAGTCAGACGAAATATTTTAATCTTTATATTTATTATTCTTGTATATTTTTGAAGTAAATACTTCTTTAGCGACGCTGTGCACTTTTCTTGGGATGGGTAAAAACTGTTAAATCAAACTAAAATTGTCACGTATCCTGATCAAAAATGCGTAAGATTCAACTTGCAATTGTTTGCTATCTTGGTTTACGCGAGCATGAAACCAGTGACCCCAACAGTCCCAACACATTGACCTTTGATCTTGACCTTTACCTCCAATCGTCCTCCCACGACCCCCCCCCTTCCCTCCTCCAAGCAAAAATCCCCTCGAGCCATAACTATAACTTTCTGACCCCTAAACCCCTCGAGTGAGGTATCATTGAAAGCGAATAACAAGCCCTACATTTTGGCTACAACAGATTTCAAATTACTGATATACCCCAAAAATCTGAAGTGTTAAATTTTTAATGTAATATAAATTGTCATGTTATGTTTGTGAAGGATAGAATAGACTATGGTATTTTACCAAATAGATGACAGTACTTTTATACTGATAATTAAAGCAATTCGTGCAAATTTATTCCTTAACTATTCCAAAATAACAAAAATGCACAACGTTTTCGAGTTTTTACTTCTACCGGCACTCCCGGAGTGCAACACATCTTTTTTTATTCTTCACTTCTATCGGCAGCCCTTATAATTCTTTTTAATTTTCTGCGAAGACGTACTCACGTCGAAAATGTCCCTCAGCACTTTCCGATTCAATTCTCTCAGTCCGTCACGCTCACACACGCAACAAATCGCGCGACAGCATGACCCTGGAGCTTGCCAAACGACACGTTTGAGAGCCACTGACAATTACTTTGAGAAACTTTGCCTATACAATGTTTGAAGATGACTGGCGTAACTTTGAACACATCTACAGTGTCCACGTTTTTGTCCCCAGGGATGAGGGAAAGTCTATTTTACTCATTGTGTACACACACACTGTAGTACTCACACTTCTATATGTTTGAATCTTACTTCTATTATAAATTATAAATGCGAAAGTTTGTAAGGATGGATGGATGGATATTTGTTACTCTTTCACACAAAAACTATTGCACGGATTTCGATGAAATTTTATTATGGTAGTAGTCATGTTTTCCATACAATAAAACCAAGATGGCGTAACTTTTTCTTGTTCAAATAATGTTTCTATCAAATTGACGTCATAGGCCATAGCCCAAATCATTAGCTGTGTTCCGCGAAAAATAGCACTAACAAATAAACCTAAGCAAAATGGCGACCGCTGGCATTAAATAAGCAAAATGGCGTTTTTAGCAGTATTGAAGTTAGGAAACGTGACTCCTGGCCCATAATGTTTTTTTTTTCTTTAGCGCTAACAAGCGCTATTTTCCGCTGAACACAGCCATTATTGACCCAAGACTTTTCTAATTATAACAGTCTTCGAATCATCCAACTAATAAACAACACACTTTAGCATTTTCATTCGCGTTGAGTTTGCAGTGAATCACCAAAGCGAATGTCAAAATTGACTTATGACGCTTAAGCCGTGTTCATAATAACCACTCAAACTCAGCCATTTTGACATTTGCACTAACGATTCACTGCAAACTTAACTCGAATATACTATGGTTAGATCATATTAGTTCACCCCATCCCTTTATAAGCCCATGAGATTAATTATGTTCATACAAATGAGGGAATTAAAGTTAAACTTAACTATAAAATTAATTAACTGTTATAAAATTAACCACTTCATAAAAGGCAATGTAAGGTTATTACTTTTGAATAATTAAATATTACGGTAACAATTAAACTATTATCAACTTTTCAGTTTCAGAACAAGTCAAATAGAATACGTTTCCCGCTACTTTATTCGTGGAAATCCACGGGAACCGTACATTTTGTAAGGATGAAAAGCAGGCTATATGTAGTTATGATTAACCTAAAAATACTAGTTATAATATCTATACTATAGGTAATATAATAAATGAGGAAAAGTTTGTTTGTTTGTTTGTTTGCATCGAATAGGCTCCGAAAGTTCTGGACCGATTTCGATAAAATTTGGCACAGATATAGAGTAGACCACGAGGAATGACATAGGCTACTTTTTATTGCGGCAAAATGTACGGTTAAAAATACAAAATAAAACAATTATTGTAAGATCTACTAGACTATTACTTACGTACAATATCGGCAAAGTTCCTGCTAGAGCAGTTTCTTAACATCATCCTTTGCATCTTTGCATACGCATCAAAATAAAAATAAAAAACAGACTTGCGCGCAAAACTTGATTGCGCAGAAACCGTACATTTTCCGCGATAAAAAGTAGCCAATGTCCTTCCCCGTGGTCTACTCTACATCTGTGCCAAATTTCATCAAAATCGTTCCAGCAGTTTCGGAGCCTATTCGATGCAAACAAACAAACTTTTCCTCTTTATTATATTAGTATAGAAAACACAAAGGAAGTGACCGCATCGACTGCTGACGTGTACACTATACATGCACGTGTACACGATTAATTGGCGCTGAACTTTTCGTATCTTCGGCGATATCGATATTCGAACCCCCGACCTCCGGTTTGATCCGGCTCGACCACTGAGCCACAGAGGCAGAATAAAGATAAGGCCAATTTATCTATTCTCCATTTAGTAATATCCCTATACCGTAAAAGTTAAAACGACTAACTTAGTCATTGCTTTGTCGGTAACTAACTGTTTCACAATACTATACCAATTAATAATTTCATATTTGGTAGTGTCTATAATTAGTTTTAGGTATTCTAAGGGCCGATCACACGTACCACAAGGGGTCGTCCACATATTACGTCACAGCGCAATGAAAAGTGGATCTGAATACCAAACGCGCCAGACATGTTAAAGGGATCCTAAATAAGCGTGACGTAGTCAAGATTGATGGATGTATGGAAAATTACTAAAAGGATTTTGATTAAATTTGGTATTTTGTATGTATAATTATATGGATTAATGAGCTCCGTGGCCTAGTGTGTAGACCGTTTGGTTCGCACTTGAAAGAGTTCAGGTTCGAATTCCAAGTTGTGGCGTGTACCAATGAGATCAGATCTCAAGTACATTATACGGACGCTCTAACGGTGAAGGAAAACATCGTGAGGAAACCCGCTCATGGTTGGCCCCAGACGTATTGGCCAGTCATTCCTCTGGACTAGGCTGACTGTGTTGTGAGAATGCCGTATGAGCTTAGGCAACCATATGACATTTAAAAACCGACTGTCCCAGGCACTACAGTATTTCAAGAGTGGTTACTTCGCTCGGAGAATACTGTATAAATCATCCATTGACGGATGATAAGGACTAAGTTTATATGGATTAAAGTAGTTGAAGCTCTAAATAACACAAACTACTTTTTGTCCCGAAAAAGTGCAATGTTCCCACGGGAACAGGATCCCACGGGATACTGTATAGTGTATACGCAGGCGGAGCGGTGGGTAAAAGCTAGTTTTCAATACAAACAAACGCCCCACCACGAGCTGTGGTTGGTGGTTGCCGTGTGTTTGTGGTCGGTGTGGAACACCCTAATGGATATCGAATGCGTCATTATCGTGTTGACCAAGTTACCGGTGTTCTACTTTCTGTCATGTTGCTGAATCGACTACACATACATGACATCCTGAACACAGAAAACCTTTTTGTTCCCTCGGCGGGATTGGAACCCGCGAACTCCGGCTTGAGCACGAAATCGCTAACCACTGAGCCACGCCGTCAAATTGAATTTAGTTTAATCCTACGCAAACAATGTCGCGATTAAAGCTAGTATGAATTTCTTCATTGTTTTTTGCAGCAACAATCTTTTTAATATTAAAATATGTGGGCATTTCTCATTTAACAATGCAGATTGCAGGTTCATTATTAACTATAACAATGGTCAATTTTACTTTAAAAATTAATTATTTCACCTCCGTAGTGATTCTAGTGGTCTAATTATTATTAATTTTAACTTTAAATGTAAGGTATAAAACAAACTCGATGATACAAAAACATATATTACACACTAGATGTTGCACGCGAATTCGTGCGCGCAAAAGTAAATTTCGCAGAAACCGTGCATTTTGCCGCGATAAAAAGTAGCCTATATCCTTCCCCGTAGTCAACTCTACCTCTGTGCCAAATTTTATCAAAATCGATCCGGTAGTTTCGGAGCCTATTCGATGCAAACAAACAAAAGTTTTCTCTTTATTACATTATAAGCATAGATGTTGGTCTATACTCTATACTAATATTATAAAGAGGAAAGATTTGTTTGTATAATAGGTTGGGGAAAAAGTCTTTTCGCATTATAGTATGTATGAACTTGTCATAAAATATCTTGGGCTATACCAATTGTATCTGGCTGATTTTGGTATCATTAAAAAGTTTTAATTTTACAGAAGACAATTCCAAATTCAAATTAGGTAAATTTGAGATTTTCATTTGTTTTTCTTATTGTTAAAATGAGTGATTCTTATGAAGAATTTCGATACATTTTAAAATTTTATTACAAAAAAGGTAAAAATGCAACACAAGCCGCGAAAAAAATTTGTGATGTTTATGGACCTAATGCAGTATCTGTGAGAGTAGCGCAAATTTGGTTTAAGCGTTTTCAATCCGGAAATTTTGATATCAAAGATGCACGTCGCTCTGGTCGCCCTGTTACGGACAAAACTGTTGCCATTTTTGAAAAAGTGGAGCAAGATCGGCATATTAGTAGTTACGATGTAGCTGAAGAACTGGGGATTGACCACAAAACGGTTTTGGCGCATTTGAAAAAAGCTGGGTACACAAAAAAGCTCGATATTTGGGTGCCTTATGAGCTCACTGAAAGAAACCTAATGAACCGTGTACTCATTTGTGATTCTTTATTACGACGTAATGAAACCGAACCATTTTTGAAGAAGCTGATAACTGGTGATGAAAAGTGGATCACGTACGACAAGAACGTGCGAAAAAGATCGTGGTCAAAGGCCGGCCAGGCTTCACAGACTGTGGCGAAACCCGGGTTAACTCGCAACAAGGTGATGCTGTGTGTGTGGGATTGGAAGGGCATTATTCATTATGAGCTGTTACCGCCAGGCAGGACCATCAATTCTGAACTGTACTGCGAACAACTGATGAGATTAAAGCAAGAAGTTGAGAGAAAGCAGCCGGAATTAATCAACAGAAGGGGTGTGGTTTTTCACCATGATAACGCTAGACCTCACACATCTTTAGCCACTCAGAAAAAATTACGGGAGTTTGGCTGGGAGGTGTTAATGCATCCGCCGTATAGTCCTGACCTTGCACCTTCAGATTTCCACCTGTTTCGGTCGCTGCAGAATTCCTTAGGCAGTGTCAGGTTGACATCACAAGAGGACTGCCAAAACCACTTGTCGCAGTTTTTTCATCAGAAGCCCCAAAAATTTTATAGCAATGGGATCATGTACCTACCAACAAGATGGCAAAAAGTTATCGAACAAAATGGCACCTATATACTTTAGTCACTTGTAAATAAACTTTATAAAAAAACCTTTTGAATTTTTATATAAAATGCGAAGAAACTTTTTCCCCAACCTAATATTTAAGATTTTTATTTTATTATACACATATTTAAAACACATCAATGACTCAGGAACACGGAAAAGCTTTTTGTTCCATCGGCGGGATTTGAACTCGTGACCCCCGGCTTGAGCACCAATTGCTCAACCACTGAGCCACAGAGGTCGTCAAATTAAAAGCAAACAGCCGCTCCTGATCCTGATTTATAGGTAGTTTGTTTTTTTATATATAAAACTAGCGACCCGCCCCGGCTTCACACGGGTACAATGTATATATCTGTATAATCTATGGGTACAATACTGATACTAATACTGCGGCTACCTCATAGATCTAAACTCCCCTCCCGCACACACCCCCCCGCCTTGGTGACGCCTACTTCGCAACGGGCCGTGCAGCAGAAATCGTAATATTTTAATTTCGCCATAACTTCAAAACCAAACGTATAATTTTAATTATTCAAAGACCAAATATTATCTACATAAACTACATTTAGTGATAAAATAATTTATTTTGATAAGGATTAATAGCATGAGTAAAATAAATGCGTTTAAATGTAGTCAAAAAAAAATCAAGATTTCTAAATAAAAAAAATGTTGTTGTGCCTCACTCGACATAGATAGGTATAGTGTGTCGCGGACTTTTTTTGTAGATATTTATAAGATCTACAATTAATTAGAACATTTTATGGTTCTATCTTTTATAGTTTAGGCAGCGTACGCAAAATACTACTTTTCTGGTTGATTTTTTACACCTTGTGTCCGAAAACCCCAAATATCTTACGGAACCCTATTTTTTTCCAAAATAAAATTTAGCCTATGTTACTCGTGGATAATGTAGCTTTCGAATGGAGAAAGAATTTTTGAAATAGGTCCAGTACTTTTTGAGCCTATTCATTACAACCAACCAAACAAACAAACATACAAAGTTTTCCTCTTTATAATATTAGTGTAGATAAGGCAGCAAACGATCAAACGGATCGGATGGAAAGCGATTACCGTCGTCCATGGACACCCGCAACATCAGAGGAGTTTCAAGTGCGTTGCCGGCCTTTTAGAAGGGAATACGCTCCCTTCTTGAAGGTTTGCCGTAATGGTCCGGAAATACCGCCGGCGACAGTTCATTCATCAGTTTTGTTGTGCGCGGCAGAAAGATTCGGTTTTAAAAAGTTTAAAAAGTATGCATTTTCATTTTATTTCAATTGTTTAATTCAATTTCTATGTATAATATTGTTTAATATATCTAAATCTTCTTTCTACTAAAATTTTAAAGTGAAAGTTTGTGAGGATGGATGGATGGATGTTTGTTACTCTTTCACGCAAAAATTACTGATCGGATTTTGATGAAATTTGGTATAGTAGTAGTATAGGCTCTAGATTAAAACAAAGGCTACTTTTTATCCCAAAAAAATACAATATTCCCGCGGGATACCCTATAGTTTATTTACTAATTACTACTCCCTACCGCCGTGACCAAGATTACAAATGCTCGAGTAGATTCGGTAATCTTCGTCCGTTTTTTTATGGCAATTGCACCGTGCATTTTGCCAGTGTCTTCTACGCGGTTTATTCAAAAGTTAGTACATAAGGCCCCGTTTACACTTTGATTAGTTATTAGGCGAGTTCATACATTTTCTGCGAGATTTCATTTGCCCTCCCCTGCCCCCCACCTAAGTACGCCCTAGGTATATGTAAGCAACGACAAAACTTCCAAATTAGTTATCGGACAATTATTACATGATTGTGAAATAGGCTCTTAGTCTGAACCTCAACTCTCGTATTTAAAGTAGACATTTAAACAGTCAATTTTACTTTGTTTGGATTGAAAGTTTAGCGTCATGTTACCGTGAACGGATTTTATGACGTTTCGACCAATCAGAGCGTTTCACGTTGGTTTAACGTTCATAAAAACACGTATTGGGAGTGTAAGCGTATTTATCCTCTGATATCGCAAATACGAATAGAAGTTGTAATGAACATCATTCAAACGGGTTTAACTTACCGCAATTTACTACACTAGTCTCCCACGAAATTGCGCAATATTCTATGTCTGTCAGCAGTCTATTTAATTAGTAAGGAATATATTATATTATTATAACTCCCACACTGATTTCGGTGACGGTGGCCGGTTTCATTGAAACCAGGGCAGTTACAGTAGGGAGTAATTTTATAGTGCCCAAGTACGCAGTACACAAAAGCACTCTTTCTTTCTTTACTCTCCTAATCCAGTGGGACGGATAACCGACACGACTGACGAGAGGTGAGGCGCAGGTCTGAATTTTTACATGCCCATCCGACGCATGGATCATCTTTCTTGTCAGACAATCAGGTGATCAGCCTGCATTGTCCTAACCAAACTTGGTAACATATTTTTTGTTGTTCCAATGTGGGAATCGAACCCACGACCTCCGAGTCGAGAGCCAATGCTCTAACCACTAGACCACGGAGATTGTTAGGTACAGTATTAACGCAATGAACTGTCATTCAATAGACTTAAGCTGGGACCAAATGATCCGGAATCCGGACGGCGGTAGTAAATTGTGAGCATTGAAAATAGAACTCTGCGCTAATACAATAGAGTTGAAAATCGAACACAGTGTCAAGTCAAATGTCAATGTGAAATTTGACAACATTGGCGCAGAGTTTTATTTTCAACGTTCTGAAATTTTTCTGGCCATTACGGGTCAGACTGTCCCAGCCTAGTGTCGCTATTACAATCGCCTAATATGTGTCGAATAGCTTATTCGGAAGTTTTGTCGTTGCCACAGTCGTTGCTTACTTTTACTTTACAGCTCGATACTCTTCCATTTTCAACTCTATTGTATTAGTGTAGAGTTCTATTTTCAGCGCTCTAAATTTTCACCGGCGTTGTAGACTTACACTAATAACAGCTCGAAGCGTAGTTAGACGTATGCGGAACCATTCTTGCGCGACTCCTTTTCGCACTTGGCCGGTTTTTGTAAACCTAATCAAAGAAGCCGTCTTGTAGACATGTGTCTTCAATTAGTAAGACCTTGTCTTTTAACTTTTTACTTGTTAATTACTGTGAGAGACGAAATTTGATACATGTACAGTGTGGAAATTAAATATTGAGCAGACTGACATACTTCATCGTATTACTATCTTCTTCTTATAAATGTGAAAGTTGTGAGGATGTATGGATGGATGTTTGTTCCTCTTTCACGCAAAAACTACCGAAATGATTTCGATGAAATTTGGTATGGTAGTAGTTTAGGCTCTGGATTAAAATATAGCCTACTTTTATCCCGGAAAAGTACAGTATTCCCGCGATATATAGGATACAATATTTATGCAGGCGAAGCCGCGGGAAACAGCTAGTTAATTAATGCTAGCTTTTACCCGCGGCCCCGCCCCCCTAAAAAGAGTATCCCACGGGAATACTGTAGTTTTTTGGGATAAAAATTAGCCTTTGTTTCAGTCCCTGAACCTCAATTCTCGTATTTAAAGTAGACTTTCATTTTACTTTGATTGTATTGCAAGTGAAGCGACTTGTCATAAACTGATTTTGTGAACTTTGGACCAATCAGAGCGCGTTTCACGATGCTTTAACGTATACGAGAATACGTTTGGCAGTTTTAGCGTGTCGGGACTCGGGACTTGATTATAATTGTATCATTGCAGGTTTTATTTAGCAGAATTGACCTCAGAGCTTATACTACTTATACCATAGATATTTAGAGCCATGCTTCGGCACGAATTGGGCCGGCTCGACCGGAGAAATACCACGGGCTCACAGAAAACCGGCGTGAAACAGCGTTTGCGCTGTGTTTCGCCGAGTGAGTGAGTTTACCGGAGGCCCAATCCCCTACCCTATTCCCTTCCCTACCCTCCCTCATTACCCTATTCCCTCTTAAAAGGCCGGCAACGCACTTGCAGCTCTTCTGATGCTGCGAGTGTTCATGGGCGACGGAAGTTGCTTTCCATCAGGTGACCCGTTTGCTCGTTTGCCCGCTTATTTCATAAAAAAAAAAACCATACAAAATTTCATAAAAATCCGTTGGGTAGTTTTTGCGTGAAAGAGTAACAAACATCCACCCATCCTCACAAACTTTCAAATTTATAATAGTAACAGGATAGAAAACGGTTAGGCTGGGACTATATGATCCGGAATCCGGCACGCCGGTGAAAGTTCAAAGCATTGCAAATAGATCTCTGCGCTAATACAATAGAGTTGAAAATCGAACTATCGAGCTGTCATATATGGCATTGATTGACATTTGACTCGACACTCGTGTTCGATTTTCAGCCCTATTGTATTAGCGCTAAGTTCTATTTTCAGTGCTTTTAAATTTTTCGGCCGGGAAAAAGACGGCGAGGCGTGCGTCTGACCAAATCCGCACAACTGTCGACTCCATCGTCTAGGATGCTCTTCGAGTGGCCGAAAGCAGGAGAAACTGGCGTTCTATCGTAAGAAAGAAGGCCATGGAAGGTCACGACCCTTAGATATGAGAAGCACGACTGAAGGAGGAGGGAATCTTTTTGGGCTTGCCGGATTCCGGATCATATATACCTAGCCTTCGGGCCTGCTTTACAATCGCCTTATAAGTGTCGGATAGCTTTGTCACAACTCTGAGCGACAGAGACGAGAGCAAATAAGCTATTTCCATAAACATATTATTCCCGTGGTGTTTCACTTTAGATTCTGACTTTTTTGTCATTACAATTTTTGCTGTCTCCCGCTTTACTTGGGGAGGGAAACTGGAATACTTTCTACTACTCCTACAATCTTCTGATTAATTTCCTTGCGGGTCCCAAGACAGATTTAGCATGTCCCCCGGGCACCCCTGAGATCATATCAAAGGGTTTTTGCGGTTGGTTACCACTGTCGATCCTGGCTACACAGGAGTTGTAGAGGTGGGTAAATGTGGTGGGCCAATTGCCCATTTAAAAAATAGCTATTTCCATATTAAATAGTAACACGATGAAATATGTATGTTAGTCTGCTCAACGTTTAATTTCTACAGTCACACCTCGTCTTAATTTTGAGGACGACTAATGTGCTAAACATTCGTTTTTCACGACTGTACACACACGCTTACAACTTTTGCAGCCAGTGAAGCAAAGTCAATAATGTAGGTCGCAAAGCTTTTAACGATTCTCACAATGAGAAATGGAATTTTGATTTTTGAAACACTATGTCACTTACATTTCGAAAAAATCGATAAGCTCTGTGGCTCAATGGTTAACGCGTTGGTGCTCAAGCCGGAGGTCTCGGGTAGGCCAGGGAACAATTAAAAGTTTTTTTTTTTATTAACAAAAAAAAAACATATTTTACAGCCATTACATAATTTGCCAAACTATGGAGCAGCACTGTGTTCCTGGGTCATATTGGACCCTGAGCGTAACGAGGGACTCTAGAGTTAACTCCCGAGCGAAGCGAGGGAGTTATGTAGAGTCCTGAGTGAAACGAGGGGTTCAAGCTGCCCAAGACGAAGACAGGCTTTATCCCAGAGGTCCATACTCTACTTTTCATACCTACTGCGAGGCAATAAAAACCCAGGGCTACATAAATAAAACATTTATTTTGTTAAAAGTTAATATTGATATTGGACACATTTGTCCAGTTATGGAGGGACAGAGTAATATTTTTATTAGGAACATTTATTTTTTCTTTTGTTATAGGTGGCCGAACTGGCCACCTATAACAAAAGAACACACTATGATAGATACGTATCTATTAGGAGTTTTCATACGAATTTTCACGTTCCAAATTCAAATCACTTTAATCCCATCGGAGTCTCATACAACATTATCTCCCTTGGGAGTCAATGACATGCTTTACGTTGAGATTGCGTGATATATATTCGGACATTGTCGAGCAGGTGGTATGAAAAAAATATAACTCCCTACACCGATTTCGGTGACGGTGGCCAGTTCCATTGTCTGGTACCCGTAACACGAGTCCTTCGAGAACTTTCCACGGGACCCGACTGACGTGGTGTGAAACGTCCATCGATATTATTATATTATTATTATGAAGTATCATAAACTTACCAATGGTAGCCAAAGTTCCTTCGCGCAGAAATCCTTGTGTCGCAAACGTACCGTACATCACGATAAAAACTAGCCTACGGTCTTCAAGGTTTAGTCAGTCAATGTGCTAAATTTCGGCGCAATCCGTTCAGTAGCTTTTTTTTTTTGCATAAAAGATAGTTATTTTCGCATTTGTGATATTCCTAAGTCGTTCGTTCGTTTTTGCCTAGTGACGTCCACTATAGGACATAGACCTCATATCCGTGTAAAGATATCATTATTATTTGTTTGTTTTTGTTTGAAAATCTCTGAAACTGAGTTCACATTCACCGTAAATTTTTCAATATACAAATATATTACGTCATACTTTGGCTGAACACGAAGAGTCGCTTACTTCATAAAAGCTGACGCAGTCGCTGACATGCGAATGAATATTAACGATACGGGTCATGCCAGTGATAGCGTGCTAGTAACTCGCGCATTGGCATTCCAGTCACATAATGTCAGTGGTAATGTCTATGCAAAAACTGATTGTAATTTTAAATTAACAGCTTCTCACTAAATGCATACGAATGTATAATGTACGGTTTTTAGAATAAAAAACAAGTATGATTTAGACCACACGATTAAAGTAAAGCTCACAAACGAACTACTGACTGAGATATAATATTATAATATGCTCTGACTCTGGCTTTAAATTTGAGAGAAAGAAAATGTGAAAAAATCTATATTCATACAATACTCATTCGATAACGTTAATTTTACACCGCTGTCAAATGGGTGTGCTAGGCCTAAAGGAACACTTTTAGGGATAAAAAGTAGCCTATCTTTAAATCCAGAGCCTAAACTACTACCATAGCAAAATTCATCGAAATCCGTTCGGTAGTTTTTGCGTCAAAGAGTAACAAACATCCATCTATCCATACATCCATCCATCCTCACAAGCTTTCACATTTATAATATTGATCCCAGTCAAGTTGCTGGCACTTGTGAACGCACAAACATATGAGTCCCGCGTCGCATAAGCATCAATTTTGTTTCCAATGCTACAAATTACAATAAGTATAAGACACACTGAGACGAAACGTAACACTTCTAAGACAGCGGTTCAAAATTGGACTTTATTCTCTACACAAGAAGATATACCTTTCATATAATATAGGTGACTAGCTGTCCAGACACACGTTGTTGTGTCTTTAATATGAACTGGAATTAACAAATAACTACACCTACAATGCAACCTACGTCCTAACTCCTAGTCCTACACCTTATCCTACAACCTACCTCTTCTCTAATATGTCTCATCGCTTAAACCGTCTCTGAACTTCCACAATTATTTCAAGACCAAAATTAGCCAAATCGTGTAAGCCGTTCTCGAGTTTAGAGTCCCTCGGGAACGGGATAAAAAGTATACTATGTCCTTCTTCTGGTTTTAAGCTACCTCCCCACCAAATTTCAGCCAAATCGGTTCAGCCGTTTTTGAGTTATAAATAGTGTAACTAACACGACTTTCATATATAAAAATCAATGCCACCTATCTGAAAAAAGTTTCATTTTGACAGCAAAATTACCATTAACAAATGATACGCCATTTATTGAATTCATTTGTTACAAAAAATGTGATAAATGAAGAACCACTCGACCGATTTTGTGCAAACTTTACATAAACATCTACTAAATGGTCCGAAGAAAGCTTAAACATTTGGTTTGGATAGGTGAGCATGTTCTTGAGTTATAAAATTACAACGAATGGCATTGATTTATATAGATAACTACCCACACCGATCTCGGTGACGGTGGCCGGTTTCATTGAAACCAGGCCAATTACGCTAGGAGTAATTTTATAGTGCCCAAGTGTGTGCGCAGTACACAAGAGCACTCTCTCTTCCTTTACTCTCAAAATTCAGTGGGACGGATAACCGACACGACTGGCGAGAGATCAGCCGCAGGTTCTACTTTTTACATGCCCATCCGACGCATGGATCATCTCTCTTGTCAGACAAGCAGGTGATCAGCCTGTATTGTCCTAAGCAAACTTGGAAACAACATCCAAGTCGAGAGCTAATGCTGTAACCACTAGACCACGGAGGCTGAAAAACGTTTCATAATATGACATCGGTGGAGCAGGCAACTTGACATTCGAACCAAATATTTCAAAACTCAAGATAGGCTATGACGTACATTAGACAGAACAAATCTTCATACAAGAAAAAGTTACGCCATCCCTTGTGTTTTCATAAAACCTACTCACTCGTAAGGCAGAGTCTCCGTCAACACAATCTGACATTGGCGAATTACATAGGAGCCATTTTTTTAAAAAAAGAAGAAGAACATGTTACGCCATCTTGGTTTCCACCATACCTCAAATGTCAACATAATTCAAATGTCAAAATGACACCAACAGTCGTAAAAGTGGGACCATTTTACTGGAGACACTTCTGCCTCAACATGCCTCGTCTGTAATACATGATTCTATGATTCGAACATTCGACGTTTCATTGTGACAATCGGCCCGAGTCGGGCCAATTTTGGTTAGTATGTGACGAGCCGGTCGACGAGTAGCACGAATTACGCGTCTCGTGTAATGAGAAATACTAGTAATAATTATTATTATTTCAGTTTTTAAAAACCATAAAATATATTAATCAAAGGGAGAGCCATACTTCAGCACAAATAAGCTGATTCGACCGGATAAATACCACGGCCTCACAGAAAACCGGCGTGCAATAACGCTTGCGTTGTGTTTCGTTGAGTGAAAGGGGTAACCGGAGATCCAAGGGGCGTTGGGGATTTGAAAATCCCTTAAAACTTATTAATTAATTATCATGTAGTAGACAGTTAAGGACCAGGAACGCTAGTCACAACACTTGCGTTCCCAGTTCATAAAATCCCCATTCCATGTTGGAGCGTCCATGGGTGGCAGTAATCACTTACTATCAGACATACTGTCAGCTTGTTCAGTGTTCCATTTCATTTAAAAAAATACATCTTCCATTTTGATGTGTACAATTTTACTAAATTGAATACACCTGACATACATTTCGTTTCAATACTTTATTGTAGGTCTGGTTTTTCGCGGATATCTTTTATACGAAATGTATGGTGAGTTTTCCATTCATATTATAAATTAGCTACGTTGGGTATCTTATTGTGAGTATAAGACATCTTTTTATCTTTTTTTATCTATACAAATAAATCAAATTGAAATTCCTGATTTTATTTTCAAATTCTTTCTAAATGCTAATAAAATGTATTATAGATACATTTTTTCCTTAAAAGTTTTAATATTCAATTTTAGGGTAGATTTAAAAAATATATTCTCTACTACCCTCAAATTCGCACGAATGCACAACAACTTTAGAAGCGCGCAGCTGCCACTCGCGCAGTCAGTCGCTATCCGCCGTTGCCTACGCTCGTGCGCACGTTCGCAATCACATGATATTCATGCGTCACAGCAGACATGGAGATGAAACTCAGCAAAGGAGAAACTGGGACAGAGAACGGCGGAGATCGTCGCATCAGTAGTTGCAATAGGCAAGCGAATGATTTTTTTATTGCATAAACTAGTGCAATGCATAAGAGCCATAACTCATAACTCTTTTGGGTCTCCGGTACACTCACACGACAAAATCTATATTTCTATATTAATAAACGACCCGGCCCGGCTTCGCACGGGTACAATACTGATACTAATACTATAGAATGTCGCCCACTTCGCAACGGGCCGAGCGGCAGAAATCGTAATATTTAAATTTCGTCATAACTTCAAAACCAAACGTCCCTTTTTAATCATTCAAAGGCCAAATATTATCTACATAAACTGTACTTAGTGATGAAATAATTTATTTTGATAAGGATTAATAGCATGAGTAAAATAAACGCGTTTAAATGTAGTCCAAAAATAATTCAAGATTTCTAAATAAAAAAATGGTTGTTGTGACTCACTCGACATAGATAGGTATAGTGTGTCGCGGACTTTTTTGTAGATATTTATAAGATCTACAATTAATTAGAACATTATATGGTTCTATCTTTTATAGTTTAGGCAGCGTACGCAAAATAAGTAACTTTTCTGGTTGATTTTTTACACCTTGTGTCCGAAAAACCCAAATATCTTACGGAACCCTATTTTTTTCCAAAATAAAATTTAGCCTATGTTACTCGTGGATAATGTAGCTTTCGAATGGTGAAAGAATTTTTGAAATCGGTCCAGTACTTTTTGAGCCTATTCATTACAAACAAACAAACAAACAAACATACAAACAAAGTTTTCCTCTTTATAATATTAGTGTAGATGAATAGTACTCTTAAATATACTCTAACTTCACAGAAGAAACCGTATATCAAAAGTCAATATTTTTAAAGGTACAGCGATTTGTATAAAAAAATTCGCGAGTCTCGTAAAAACGCTTCATACTAAACTTAACCTACAAGTGACGTCACTTGTAGGTTATGGTGTATGAAGTATATGGCCGCAGGAACATATTTGTAAATATCTCCTATATTTGTGCGTTTAAGTTCATACTTATTACAATTAAAGTTTTTGCATATGATGTAAGTAAACTAATGATGTAGGTTTTGTTTACCAATTTCGCAAAAAAAAAATATTTTGGTACTTTTTAAATGTATTTAATTAGTAAATAATATATTTTTTTTTACATTTACCAAATAGTAATGCCCAGTGGCGTGCGCTCCATAAAGGCAGAAATGCAGTGCTTTACTTACTTACCATTCACAGATATTTTAATAAAACGTTCGGACGTTTTATATGACTTTAATTAATAGTAAATAAATGAATAAACAAAATATAATAACTTAAAAACGCCTAATATTTTATAATAGCACCTATTTACAAGTACATTATGTTTGGCAGGCGTTTAGCGACATGTTGGTGATGCGACTCCTGCCTTGTCGTGTAGCAGTAGATTTGTTCGCATGTGTGTAGTAATTTTAGTGTCCGTACACAGTTCGCAAACGCACACACCTATGAATATCCCAAGGCGCGAGTCGTCCAACTCCTACGACATGCTTATAGACTTCGGCGAAGTTCGGCAGTTGTCGGGACACGGAAGTAATCGGGTATATTCGTGGCACGGTGGCCTATAATGCGAGTAATTATAATTGACGTAAAATCTAATTACTCACTACGCACATGATGCGTTTTTGTTTTAGTAAGGTTTTATTTGTTTAAATATCAGATTCAAGGAAGCCATTTTTTCATGTGAAAACGCATTGTTATTTTTCGGTTGCCATTATATTTAATATTTATAGTTTTCTTAAAAGATTTTTCATTTTAACATTTGAAAGTGTGTACATTTAACAGTTTATTACTGAAGTTCTATAAAAATTGTAGGTAGTGATTTGCTTTTTAATTGATTTGAGTGATAATAAGTTCTCACAATTGTCATTCAGTAAAAAGATTCAAATTGTGTCTACTAAAGGTAGGTGTGTATCCGAGTTACAATAATTAAATCAGCAAAAAGGGAACGTAACTCAAAAGTTTCATGTTAAAAGTTATGAAGTTCTGTTAGTTCTGTTGGCATGGTTTCCGATTTAGAAATCCGTCGCTTGGCTGTGGCTATGCTAATTGCAGGGGGGTGAAACTCTCATACATGCACAAATTAACAGAGAACAGAGACATCTAAAAATGAATATCCGGTACTAACAGTTTGAAAGTTTTCGGATAGTCACAACAGATGCCACTAAGCGACTTCTACATCGCGCTATCGGTAACACAAGGCGTATACAGTATAAGGGCTCGCGAACATTTTACTATGCAGCAACCATATCCCACTATTAAAGAGGGACTTGGTCGTTGTTGTGTCTACGACATTCGATAAAACTTAATTTCTGTCCATAATTCAGTTCAATAAAAATTATCAGGCGGTACTACTTCCATCTAGCGGGTTTGATAGTAACTAAAACGGTACAACGCCATCTAAAAACGACATTCCGAAACTTTTGTAAGACTCAGTTTCAATTTTAGAGTTGCGCATCTATACTAATATATATCTGTATTATCTATGGCTAATTGCTAAAAATCTATAAAAGAAAAAGTTTTTGTGACCGACTACTCCGCCGCATACCCAGTGTCATAACCGTGTGCACGCCGCTGGTAATGCCTCAATATTTCTGAATATATTAATGAAACTAAATATTTCAGACGTAGTCCGATCCCCTATTCATCTGTACTTTAGAATTTTTGATAAATTGTAAATAAATAGATACTAGAATGTAAGATTGTACATATACACACACTTTTAGAAATAATGTAGTATAAATAATAAGATAAGTTGTAAATAAACTCTCTTCACATTGGAACCCGACGCTGTTTCATTCAGCACACCTGGTTACTACCTCTCACTGTAGTTAAGACACCCAAAACCATCATTACGATCAGTCGTGTGAGTCTGCGCGATTGGCAGTGACAAAATTTATTCTTACACCCATATCCTTCCAACTTTCCGTCTGTTGCCTTGGGACTCACGGTGCAGACATCCCGCACTTATTACATATATTTATTTATACGTAAATCTATGGTTAGGGCTAGGGTCTATAGGGCGCTAGAGCATTAGGGGTTAGGTTAGCACTCTTAGTGTTAGGATACAGCTCTCCTCCATAGTTTAAAGTAAAATCAAATACTTGGTATTACACGATGGGAGTACGTCGTATTATATTCCCAATTATTTAAATTTAATTTAAATTAATTCAAATCAATTTTATTCAATTCAATTTAGATTACAATTAAGATTAGTAAACAACTCAAAAGTGTAGTGTGAAAATGATATTGTATTAGAAGAAAGAAAAAGCTGCCTCATCAAACAGTTTCAGACTTCAGATAAGAGCATGTGCAAATTTACTTTTATTTTTGACTAATTTAAGCTACTTTTCAATATGGTGTTTTGTTTCCGTTCGTTCTACGTAAAGAAAGTCGCAGGCAATATATCCCAAAGCAATTCTTTAAAGACCTATCTCCAAAATTCTCAAAGTGATTGAACTTTTAATTGAAATGTTACTTTCACCAATAGAAGACTTCAACGACTTTATTTAAGTTCAGAATTATCTCGCTTATATTAAATTTAGGTGGTTGCTGGTTTCTTGTGTTGATATCTCTTTAAGTGTGAATTTTAGATTTTGAGACACCAGCGAATGCTTAATAATAAAAAAAAAACATTAGATAGTTTTTTCTGTCTACCCTAGCATACGTAATACATTTTGTAAGGGAATAAGATCTTAAGGTCTAGGGATCTTAGGTACACGAAATGGCTCCAACATTTGGGGGCACCTGCAATTGAATAGTTATATACTGTCAGGGAATCAATTCAATATATATATTATATATCTATATCGGTATATATAATATATTTTATATAGATATATAAATTGCCACCAGCCCCTAGCTATTGTCTTGTTTTCGAAAAGCTTTTAAGGTCCAACAGCGAAGTTAATTGGCGATTGATTTCATTATCAGGCCACCGAGCATCGCTTATATTTATTAACATTGTCTCTACTGGAAATACTTTAAGAAGCTCTAAATTAACAATTCTCTCTACACCGTTCAAATCCAAGTTAAACGTAAATAAAGATACAATAGCCCTCTATAATAATTAGCTATACTAATATAATAAAGAGGAATAGTTTGTTCTTTGTTTGCATTGAATAGGCTTCGAAACTACTGATCCGATATTGATTAAATTTGGCTCAAATGTAGAGTAGACCACGGCGAAGGACATAAGCTACTTTTTATCGTGCAAATATATTCGGTTTCTGCAAAATTGCGCGCACGAAGCGTCGGAAACCCGCACATGTTTGGCCCCAGACGTATTGACCAGTCATTCCTCTGGACTAGGCTGACTATGTTGTGAGAATAATGTATGTGCTTGGGCAACCATACGACATTTAAAAACCGACTGTCCCAGACACCACAGTGTTACAAGAGTGGTTACTGCGCTCGGAGAATACTGTATAAATCATCCATTAACGGATGAAAAGGCTTAGGTTTTGGTAACAACTGCTTTTTAACCGACTTCGTAAAGATAGCGGTTATCTGTATTATGATATGTATTTGGTCTAAGGCTGGGAATTCCACGACTTCATCAACACCAACGACTTCCAAAGTCTCTAAAATTTTCTTCTAGTGTGACCACCGAATGAAATTTCTAATAAAGTTAAATCTGCACTTGCAAATAAATTAATCTGCAGCCCTCGGCGATCTACAGAATGATCTAATCCGGGACACGCTGCAGGATATTACCGGGATATGCCCAATCCCCTACCCTATTCCCTCCCCTATTACCCTTTTCCCTCTTAAACGGCCGGCAACGCACTTGCAGCTCTTCTGATGCTGCGAGTGTCCATGGGCGACGGAAGTTGCTTTCCATCAGGTGACCCGTTTGCTCGTTTGCCCCATATTTCATAAAAAAAAAATATATTAGCTAGAATAAGATAGCTAGAATCGGGATAGAAGGATAATTGTATAAAGGTGGGGCCGCACTAGGCGTAACTTTGCGGCAACGAAACTACGAGACGCGGCACTCCATAGCGGTATTACTAGGACGCATCTCGTCGTGTCGAATAAAATATGTAATCATGAATGCCACCGTCTTTCAAAAAGGAGGCGTTTATAATGTAATAATGTTTATTTGACAATCTATCGACATTTTACAATCTCGCTAGTTATATTAAAATCGATTTTTACAATCTTACGGTGACATATACAAATCGCTGTTACCTTTGAAAATATTGACTTTTGATATACTGTTTCTTCTGAGAAGTTACTCATTTTAATTAAGAGTACTATTCTTTTATACATACATACAAGCATATAATCACGCCTCTTTTCCGTAGGGGTAGGCAGAGACCACTTCTTTCCACTTGCTATGATCCTTACATACTCGTTTCGCTTCGTCCACTTTCATTCTTACCATCCATTCCTCCTTTTACATTCAACGTAGCGAAGCGGCTCTCCATGGACCACTTTTCGCCTCCGCGAGAAACGAGACGTGATGGGTGGTGAACCACATCGCCGCCATTTTGGATAATTAAATTATTTTTATGATCCATTGCGTTCCCACGGATTGCGGCGGAGAGGGTAGGAATAGGAAAGGGAATAGGTGGTGTGGAAAGGAAGATTGGTTAGTTAAGGTGGGAAATAGGAAATGTAGGATATTATAACGCGTTTCAAATGAGAATAGGAACGTCAATGACCTTTATCTGTCAAATATCACTTGAAAAGTGCGATTTTCAGAAAAACTTATGTGCATATTAATATTAATAGTCTTGCATCGAATTTAAATAAATATTTTAAATAGTAATCAATTATGTAAACATAAATTTAACTATCATAACAGTCTGAATTCGAAACAATATGGCGCCGACCCGATCCTATTCTCATTTGAACTGCACTATACCGCCCAGAGGGCAAGGGATAGGACAGTAATAGCTAGGGAAGCTGGGGTCGCATACCCGATGAGTATCCCATGGCTCCTACTACTTTTTTATTTGTGCAATTAAAAAAAGTCAGTCCGCTAGCCTATTATGAAGATAAAAGTTCAGTATTCGACAGATTTTATGACCACTTTTGGACCTTATTGCCATACTAAATAAGATTGAAATGTGGCATAACGAATCGTATAGCCAAATCGCCAACAAATATTGTTTGTACAACGCAAAAAATAACACCCAATGTATTGGGAGTTATTTTTATCCGCTTTAAAAAATCTCATTCACAAACCACAATACAATTTTCATTCGCATTTCATTTTCCGTAATTATTATTTTAATTCAGATACATTGTGAAATGAGAAGTGGAGATATTAATGTTGAGAAATTCATAACAATCATATATATCAAAAGTACCTGGATAATTGAGCTTTGCTCGGAGCTCTGATAAATTAAAAAAAAAAGTATCACAAAATTATTTAACTGCGGTGCAAATCTGCTAAATAAAACCTGCATTAATACAATTTCAATCAAGTCCCGATACGCTTATACTCCCAAACGGTGTTTTTATGAACGTTAAACCAACGTGAAACGCGCTCTGATTGGTCGAAACGTCATAAAATTCGTTCACGGTAACATGACGCTACACTTTCAATCCAAACAAAGTAAAATTGACTCTTCAAATTGTCTACTTTAAATACGAGAATTTAGGTTCAGATCAAGTTCGAACCCACCGCATTTCGAATTTACGAACGAAGCAAAGATTTTACACACGCATACCAAACTGCCAATGAGGGTGTTTGATATTTTTCTGCCGTTTGGGGGCAGACCCTACGCACACAAAGCATCATCTGGTGGCGTAAATGGTATCCAAAAACGGTCAATAAGAATTTTTCTTTTTCTGTTACCAGGCGGTGCTTGGTAGCCTGACGTTCCTTGTCATGTCAAAAAGCTGTCAGATGTCACGAATTTGAGAACTCTCATTGGATAGACTGAATAAAGTCGAAGTTATTGATATACTGTTGCAAGACGAAAGAAAAAACATATTGAGGCTTAAAATGTGCAGTTTCTCAGGGATATAACTTAGCTAGATCGATTTTTCACCCCCAAAACTATTTCCATACTAAATAGCTCCATTATGCGCCCTACGTCGTTGTAATCCAGATAATTGTATCTGGATCTGTAATCGTAATTGTACGATTACAGCTAATCTATTTTTATCTTTGGTTACCGTGTAAAGGTTCCATAGTAAAAATTATGTAATAACTGTTTATTAATCTATGGCTCAGATCAAATAATTTGATTTTTTATTTGATCTGAGGCAACTGAGGTCTATGGTAAAATCCCAACATAATTTTAAAAATCTCCTTTCTTTTTTCTCCATAAAGTTTTGTCTTTTCACAAAATACGCCATGCACAAATCATAAAGTAGCCAAAAATATGTGCACATGTGATTGGCAAATTAATTATACTATGTTAGGCAGAGAGCCAAAGTGTATTAAGTCGTAAAGGTTCATTTATCAAATCTTTAATCAAATTGTTGGATTCTGAGCATGCACCATGGCAATCTTATTAAGATGGTTCGTTTATTATGAAGATCAAATGAGCTTATGGATCGCCTGGTGGTAAGTGGTAAGTAGTGAATAATGTGATCGTCAGTTTATAATATAAACTGTAATTTTGAGTGATGCTTGTACAAATTTACATACAAAAATCCTTAAATTTAGTTTTCATAGTTCTAATAATATTATACAGACAAAAAATCAGACCAAATAAAAAAGTGAAGACAGAGCTTTCTGAATGAACATTTGAGGCCGGTTTTTATGTATGTAGTGCGCGTATAGCGACGCACTATATACATAAATAAGGAACTTTAAAAAATCACACACCGGAACAGCTCGTCTTACAAGGTAAGGCGTAGTTTCGTCAATTTGTTATTACTTGGTGAGGCGTAGTTTAGACTGGCCCGACTTTTTGGTTCACAAAACTCTGTCTCCACTTTTTTATTTAGTCTGAGTGCTTCAAGTTATTTTTTCATAAAATTTTACACGATAGACTAGTGATCATAATATGACATATCTAATAAATTCCTAACTCTACAACGATAAT
This sequence comes from Glaucopsyche alexis, assembly GCA_905404095.1. Classification (NCBI taxonomy): domain Eukaryota; kingdom Metazoa; phylum Arthropoda; class Insecta; order Lepidoptera; family Lycaenidae; genus Glaucopsyche; species Glaucopsyche alexis. Next base: position 6,109,832 of record FR990063.1, on the reverse strand, counting down.
TTTTAATCCATCTTGCGCTGAAAAGAAACTCTACAACCAAATTTTAATTAAACAATTTCAAGATAAAATTTGAATTAAGGTGAAAGTTTGTATCTTTGAAGGAAGTTTAGGAAACTTAGGCTTGGTACAGTTATGGCCACTAAAATTGTGTAACACGCAGCAATCGCCACCGCGTCGCAGTATTCACTTAGAAAAAACATAGGTGGCCCTGAAAATCAACGTAAGGTTTATTTGGCCTAGCATAAATCTGAGGACTAGAGGACTAGCCTTTTTGTGTAATACGCTGCCAAAGTTATATTTTCTTTATATCTGCTCTTTTTTATCTTTGTTTCTTTTTTTACTTTTCTGATGTTTTTTTTTGTAATTGTAACTTTTGTAAGCAATGTATTTTCAAAAATGAACTTTTATTTATTTATTTAATAAATTATTTGATATTTATATTTTTTTATATTGCAGCTGAATGCACGGTTCCAGCGGGATTTCTTTTTCGAGAAGTCGCGGGCAACAACTAGTGTATTAATATTTTCAAAGATAGCGTTTTGTAATACAAAATTCGCAAGGTTCATGAAAATGCTTCATACAAGCGTGACGTCACGTGTTCCTGCAGTTGTATGAAATACACAGGACGCATGCAAATACATATTTGCTAATATCCCAGGTTGTGGCGTGTACCAATGAGACTTTTTCAGATTTCAAGTACATTATACGCTCTCGGTGAAGGAAGACATCGTGAGGAAACACGCACATAGTTGGCCCCAGACGTATTGACCAGTCATTCCTCTGGACTAGGCTGACTGTGTTGTGAGAATGCCGTATGTGCTTGGAAAACCATACGACATTTAAAAACCGACTGTCCCAGGCACTACAGTATTTCAAGAGTGGTTACTTCGCTCGGAGACTATATAAATCATCCATTAACAAATGAAAAGGCCTATTTTTTTAAATATCTCTGAAGTTATTTCGTTTATAATTATTTTAATGAACGTTATCGTATTTTATGTAAATAAACTGATTATGTAGGTTTCTTTACACTAATTAAGAATATTCATTTTTTTTGTAACCTTGATATGCACCAAATTACAAAACTTCACATATAATTTATATAAGTTTTTACATTTAACAAGTAACTAGATGTTGCGCGCAACTTCGTGCGCGACAAAAGGAAGGATGCGCAATAAAAGTAGCATATCCTTCCCCGTGATCTATTCTATATAATATTTCAGAATATATATATATATATATATATATATATATATATATATATATATATATATATATATATATATATATATATATATATATATATATATATATATATATATATATGTATAATTGAAATGGTGGATTACCTAAAAGTGTTTACTGGTTTTGTTTCGATTTGTTCTCCATTTTGAAAGCATTTACAAAGACGTTATATAATTCACATATTTTTTATGGGACTGGGAAACGAGTAGACAAATCGCCTGATGGAAAGATTACACCTGTAATACAACAGGAGTTGCAAGTGCGTTATTTCCCGTCCCGTAGTCCGTACGCGGCTTTCTAATCTGAACTTTGAGAAGATGAGTTATGACCTTTTGCTTTGTTCCGAAGTAACAACAAATGTTTTATTAGCTGAATATTGCGAAACCACAAGGGGGTGGATTAACGGTTTTCTGTACCAGGTAGTCCAGTGGCTTAAAGCGTGGCTTTCGACTCCGGAGGTCGTGGGTTCTATATCCACGAACAACAAAAAATGTTGTTATCAGGTCTGGTTAGTGGTTAGTATGATCCATGAATGGGCATGTAAGTTTATCCTGCGCCTGATCTCTCGCCAGTCGTGGTGGTCGTCCGTCCCACTGGGCTACGAGAGTAGAGTGCTCTTGTATATTGCGTGCGCACTTCGTCACTATTTCGGCACTCCTGCTTAGCCGGTCTGGATTCAATGAAACCGGAAATCGTCACTGTCTCAACTCTGGTCTTGTTTGTGCAGAATGTTTCCGTATTTAGGGTAGCCATAAACCATCCTATCGTCCAATTGGCGTGACGGTGCCGATTGGATCAGTTGGAACTGACTGTGTATGGGCATGGATTGTCATGTGCTCCCCCCGATGGTTGCACGCCTTGACGTGGCGGTGGGGCTTAGTAACCGTGGTTTGGACACCCACGGTGAAGCGAAGAGGCAACCAGTGCCGGCTTGTTTGCCGCCGGCTGGCCCGAGAAGGGCGCTCCCAGCGGGCTGGAGGAGTCCGCTGCGGACGCGCTAGGAGGTGGGACCGCAGAAGAAGAGGAGTGCCGGTATTACGGTGCGCCGTACTCCCTATCTTCTGCGGCCGTGGAGGGACCGCAGGGGGAGAGGCGTGGTGGTGTTGTGCCACTTTCCCTACCCCCCTGCGAGCTGGCGGGGCCGTTCCGTATGGTTAACGGCATTGGTGGGGCCGCAGAGGAAGAGGCAAGTTGGTATTACGGTGCGCCGCTTGCCCTATCCTCTGCGGCCGAGGTGTGGTCGGTGGCAGAACCATAGCTCAGATCTGCCACCGGGTACCGGGTATGGTGGCTGGTATCCGTGGCCTCCAAGTAGCAGACTCGGGGGGAGTCTGCTACAGTACTGGCGGAGGCCGAGGAGGGAGGCGCACCCTACCATCTGGTGCGCCTGGGGCCTTCGGGCCTAGGATGGAGCCGCTTGTTGGCTGCCGTCGGCGGGGTCCCGGATGTGTTTATCGTTCTCGTGGCCCCGTCACAGGGCGGCGTGGAGGAAGGTGGGGGGTGGTTTTTAGTGGGTATACCGTGGGTCTCATTAGCCTATACGGGAGCCCCATATCACCACTCGGGTGCCCCCTGCGCCTGGGTGGTATGCGTAATGCATTTTCCCCTCCGGAAACAAAAAAAAAATAAATGGATTGTCATGTGCTAAAGGATTTTTTTAACTATGCATACGAACTGCAGCCTGTACGACTCAAGCCTGCCGCGTCATTCCGATTAATATGAAGTATAGTGTGCTACTGTGGTCCAGTGGTTAGAGCTTGGCTCTCGACTCGGAGGTGGGTGGGTTCTATTCCCGCATTGGAACAAAATATTGTTTTCTAAGTTTGGTAAGGACAATGCAGGCTGATCACCTGATTGTCGTACAAGAAACATGATCCATGCGTCGGAACTCGGATGGGCATGTAAAAAGTCGGGCCTGCGCCCGTCAGTCGTGTCTGTTAACCGTCCCACTGTATTATGGGAGTAAAGGAAGAGAGAATGCTCTTGTGTACTGCGCACACACTTGAGCACTATAAAATTACTCCTGCGTAACTGGCCTGGTTTCAACGAACCCGGCCACTGTCACCGATATCGATGTGGGGAGTTATTATACTGTTGCGGCTACACCGCAACGGGGCGTTCGGGGCACGCGGGGCGCGCGAGTCCTTATTCGCCAGCGCACACTACGCGGCGATAGCTATACTTTACACATTCTACTATTGTCAACGTAGGCGACCAGACTTATTGTACACATACACATAATATCTTTTTAATACAGTCTGCTATTATATTCCAAGCTTTTTTATACCACATCTGGGAGCCTACAATACTAAAAATAATTTAGTATTCATTGAAACAAATATATTGTGTGAATTCTCGGAGGTAATTCGATTTGTTCTGCAAACAAAACGATTCGTTGGTTCAGATTCAGAATATCAAATTTACAATTTGTACTGAAAGGATATTCTATATCAGAGACAGGATTACAGGATTTCTTAAAGAAAAGAACATAATGGGTTAGAATATAGATTTAGAAAGGGTTTTAATAGAAAACGCCTTGTGGTAAAAATTTGCCCATAATAGTTTTCATATTATAATTTTTAACATTGAATTTTATATCTTTGGCTCTTAGAAAAAAAAAATGTTGTGACGGTAACATTGTAAAAACCGTTAGATTGTAAAATAACTAACGAGATTGTAAAACATGTCGAAAGATTAAAAACTACATACTCGTATTTATTATCTAACGAAAAATAATGTTTTAAATTATAGGCAGCATATTCGCGTCGGATGTTTATCAACATTTTACAATTTCACTAGTTTTATAACAATCTAACGGTTTTTACAATTTTACGGTGACATATATAAGGTCTCCGAAAATCAATTACGGATACTTCGGGCACATGATCCACTGCTTATGTAAAGACGTTTGGGCAAAAAAATAATTGTCATACTCAAAGTAAAAAATCATCTCATCTGGGGGCACGGCAGTGCCCCCGCCAAGTCGAGCGCGAAGCAAACACTGCCGTACCATCCTTTACTGGAACCATTTCGCCGCATTTTCAGGCCCCTATTTGAGAACCTCTGGATAAGACCAGAACGCAGAAATTTTCGTCATCCAGTAAGCTATAATCACATACTTAAAATCCAAAATTTCAAGTCTGTAGGTCATTTAGTTCCGAAGTTAAGCGAAAGCAAAGTTTCGCATTTATGACACTCACTCACTCATACACTCACTCATGATCATCAAAATAGAACTAGTACTTCCCATAAACTCAGAGAGCTGAAATTTGGTACAGAGTTAGGGTTTAATGGCCACATAAAGGGAAAACTATAAAATCTAGGATAATCGATCTGGGGGCACGGCAGTGCCCCCGCCAAGTCGAGCGCGAAGCAAACACTGCCGTACCATTCTTTACTGGAACCATTTCGCCGCATTTTCAGGCCCCTATTTGAGAACCTCTGGATAAGACCAGAACGTCGATCTGGGGGCACGGCAGTGCCCCCGCCAAGTCGAGCGCGAAGTAAACACTGTCGTACCATTCTTTACTGGAACCATTTCGCCGCATTTTCAGGCCCTTATTTGAGAACCTCTGGATAAGACCAGAACGTCGATCTGGGGGCACTGCAGTGCCCCCGCCAAGTCGAGCGCGAAGCAAACACTGCCGTACCATTATTTACTGGAACCATTTCGCCGCATTTTCAGGCCCCTATTTGAGAACCTCTGGATAAGACCAGAACGTCGATCTGGGGGCACGGCAGTGCCCCCGCCAAGTCAAGCGCGAAGCAAACACTGTCGTACCATTCTTTACTGGAACCATTTCGCCGCATTTTCAGGCCCCTATTTGAGGAGCTCTGGATAAGACCATAACGCAGAAATTTTCGTCATCTAGTAAGCTATAATCACATACTTAAAATCCAAAATTTTAAGTCTGTAGGTCATTTAGTTCCGAAGTTAAGCGAAAGCAAAGTTTTTAATTTATGACACTCACTCAGTCACTCACTCATGATCATCAGAATAGAACTAGTACTTCTCATGAACTCAGAGAGCTGAAATTTGGTACAGAGTTAGGGTTTAATGGCCACATAAAGGGAAAACTATAAAATCTAGGATAATCGAACATCTGGAGTACCTGGTGACCCTGATTAGAAAACACAAGAGCCCAACCAAACTATTAGAGATCGACATACCGCCTTTACAAAAAATATTCAACATGGTGGTGGGCCGCTTCATTTGATGTCAAAAATCGAAGGTCTGAAGTATCTGATGAAGAATCCTCAGCTGGTTTCAGCTGATTAGAGATATGGTAATGCCCCCCTTCTACTATTGGTACATAAAAAAATCGACTGTCATTTCAAAAACCTAGCGAAGTGGGACACATCTTCTAATTTAATCTAGTCCGTAGCATTCCACTGCTGGGCGAATGCCTCCCTTTCTGCTTTTGATACGCATATAAATAAAATTAAAGGAAAACTCTGGATAAGACTAGACTGGCTTTTATACTTATATTTACAAGTTTACAAGAAGAAATAGTCGAACGATTAACTTTATTGTACTCGATCATTACACAAATTAAATAAACAAATTACACTGAAATCTAGTAAAATAAATCAATATGCCCACGTTACTACAAAAAGAAGTGAAATCCCACCAAAAACATTCTGTAAAAAACTAGCCAAGTCTCGATAGAGCTGCTTGTTTATCTCTAAAAAGTAGTGAAATTTAGACAAAGTCGTGCCAAGTCTAAGGTTCCTTACTGCGATTTCTTTATTATTATAGTTAATATTGTGTGACTTGGCCGTTGAACATTCTTTATACGTTACAAGTGGGTACAAGTCAATTTTGTTTACACGTAATGTATATCTGTTGTAACTACCTATGTTTGTTAAGCGAGATAATAGCCCATACTGGTATTGGTAATTGGACGCTAGTGAGTAGTGTCTCATTTTAGGCTGTTGTTGATTGTAGAACACATGTATTGGAGCAATGGTGTCATGGAGCCCCTTTTGTACCATTGTGTACCCTTCAACGGCCAAGTCACACAACATTAACTATAATAATAAAGAAATCTCAGTAAGGAACCTTAGACTTGGCACGACTTTGTCTAGATTTCACTACTTTTTAGAGATAAACAAGCAGCTCTATCGAGACTTGGCTAGTTTTTTACAGAATGTTTTTGGTGGGATGTAGGCGACTCGCCGCAAAACGCAAACTCGCCCATATAAAGAAAAAAAATTTTTTTTCGAGTATGACAATTATTTTTCTGCTTAAATGTCTTTAAATAAGCAGCAGATCATATGCCCAAAATATCCGTAATTGATTTTACCTAACCTTATATATCAAACGCACGTTAGTGTGTGTCAATAATATGGCAGTGTGTGTTTAGCCACAACAGTGAGAAGTTGGGGACGGGCTCCATACAAAAATGCCTATTATTCTTTAATAAAAATCCATTCATTTCCAACCATCCTCAGAAACTTTTGTTTATAATAGATATTTCTCGTAGACAGCTATTTCTCGCGACTTAGCATGCGAAAAAATAAATCGCGCAGGAACCGTACATTTTGCGACAGAAGGTAGCAATTGTACTAATCTAGAGTGTAAACTACAACCATACCATTTCATTAAAATCCGTTCAGTAGATATTATTATATATTACTAGCATACATATAGTATAACTGGTATGTTAGTCCATAAGGTATTTATAATATGGGCCTATGCAGACTGAAATAAACGGTATTTAATTTTATTTATTGCCTGAAAGGGTAACAAATATTCACACATCCTTACATCCATACTTACATTCTTACAAACATTCGCGTTTGTAACAGCTCTTGCCCGCAGTTCAGCCCACGTAAACACAGTATCCCGTACTTTTTTGGGATAAAAAGTAGCTTATGCAATCCAGAGATTAATCTACTTACATACAAAATTTCATCAAAATTCATTCAGTAGTTTTTGCGTAAAAGAGTAACAAGCATCCATCCATCTTTACAAACTTTCACATTTATTATAGTAATAGAAATTAGAAATATAGTTAGAAAGTAGAAACGTTAAATTATAGTAGTCTTTGTGTTTTAGTTTATTTATAACAGTAGTAAGATGTATTTAGTAAGGAAGTAGAATACGTCAATTTATAGTAATTAGGCTTCTAATTTTTTGTCCCTTTCTTTATGTACTTTGCTTGTGCAGTGCAGTGTCGTAACTATACCATCTGAGGCCCGTGACATCTTTGGATGCCTACCCCCCATTTTGCTAACTCAGCCAACATGTAGTTATGCCACTGTTAGGAGGGCACTATACGATTTCGAACACACCAACGTACAAGCTATCACTTAAATTCGATAACTGCGAACTGTGAACTGGGTGAACTTCAAATGCGTTTCCAACGAGATCTTAATATTCAATATTTCAGCGATCAGCACCGGAAATGGCGTAGATACAGGAAATGTACAGATATGGGAGTTGTAGATGTAAGAACTGGCGCGATGTGAAATTAGAGTATGTTGAAGAGTAAAGTAACAAAGACATGGCACTTTTAAAAATACTAGAAGTCGCTCTGTGGTCGAAATTCTGCCATTATAATTCATATTATATTTTTTAAGTTTGAACTTTAATAATAATAATAACTCCCCACACCGATTTCGGTGACGGTGGCCGGTTTCATTGAAACCAGCCAAGTAACGCAGGAGTAATTTTTTATAGTGCCAAAGTGTGTGCGCAGTACACAAGAGCACTCTTTCTTCCTTTACTCTCATAACCCAGTGGGACGGATGACCGACACGACTGGCGAGAGATCAGGCGCAGGTCCGACTTTTTACATGCCCATCTGACGCATGGATTATTATCTTTACTGTCAGACAATCAGTTGATCAGCCTGCATTGTCCTAAGCAAACTTGGAAACAACATTTTTGTAGTTCCAATGCGGGAATCGAACCCACGACCTCCGAGTCAAGAGCCAACGGTCTAACCACTAGACCACGGAGGCTGTTAAGTATGAACTTTATAAGAGTACCGACGTTCTTTTGCCTCTTAAAAAAAATTAAATCTAAATATAAATGTTGGGCTTGACAAACGTGTAACATATTTTGTATCTATCAAACGCATGGAAGTGTGTGTTGTTGTTATTTTTATGAATTCAATATACTTACTTATTTCTAAGAAGTATTTAGAAAATGTTAGCTTTCTGCACATAAACTTTACTTATACTCTTCCGTTGGCACAATTCTCGTAAAACTGTGCCTACAGGTACCCACTGAACATTTTTGCTTACGTATTAGTGAGTATGTAAATAGCAATATTATATTATTTCAAATATGCTGCGGTGGTTTTCAAAAGATTAACAATTCATATCAAGACAATTTTTCGACAGAAAAAAGTATTTATGATTCCATTTTCAGGGTTGAGTGAATCTAATGTAATAATGCTTATTTAGAATAAAAAATTAGCTACTAGCTTTTTCGCCATCTAAATCTGCCGATTTTCAGCCCTATTGTATTGTAGCAGAGTTATATTTTCCCCGGCCTTACGGGTCCCGGGTTCTCGGATCATAATATAGTCACAACCTTAGTTGATAGTTCAATTACAGTTTTTATAAAATGGCGGCAGATTGGTCACCACGAAAGGCACGCACTGTTGATGCCGTCTCTCTCGCACACTTGTGTCAAGCGTGCAACCACGTGAAGCATCACAAGAATTAAACTTAACAAGCCTGTCACGCTGGCGCTGAGCCAAATACGTGCGAGTGTAGAGTGGGATGTGGCAGATATGGCTTAAAAACTAACGTATACAGAATGCTCGGAAAACAAAAATATGTCGGAGGAAGTCATGAGTCGAGTTGCATCTTAATTGCTACTGATTATTTGCAAACTGATTGTTTATAATTTAATTAGCCTTAAATTTATTTGATTACTTTTAAATTCGTTATTTAATTTAAGATAATTTTAAACATTTTTATGTTACGTAAAAGCCTTGATTAAAATTAAATCGTAATTATTTTGTTAACGACCAATCAGAGCAGAGCTCGCGCGCGCTTCGAGTGGGGTCGAGGCGCCATCTTTGCTTTAGAGGTGCGGACAGTGATTGAGATACATTTGAGTGTGATTTGTCGATCGATTTGGATCGTAGTCGGGGAATATATTTTGTGCTTACTAACTAAAGTAAGATCGGTGCCCTGAGCCCACTGCTAATTCTTAAAATAATTTAAAATTACTCTTTTACCTAAAATAAATTAGTGAGTAGTAAAATACTGTTACACATTTAATAAATTAGTGTTAACCAGTGGTCATTGAGTTTTGTGCCCGCATTTTACCCACGATGACGCCCACTCGAGCAACCGCTACTGAAAATGATGTGGAGGACGATGTTTCTCCGACAAATATATATTCAAGGAGCGTAATCAGTATTCGATTCTCGTTCCAAAAATATAACACGTAACCTTAAATTTGACCAGATTATCCTATAAAATACTGAAATTGTGTTCATAACCGCGCGTCTGTACTAATCGACGAGCGCGTGACCTTGAAGCCGGTGACGTTGTACGGCGGTGTGAGGGTGTCCATGCGAAGTGCGAGTTGTCAGGAAATATTAATCATGTTATTTTTCTCTAAATCACGTATGCGTACCGCCATTACTTATGTAATATTCTGGCCTAATGTTGAGTTAAATATTTAATTCGGATATCCAAACACCATAATATGCAGCTCATATGCGACATAAGTGAAACCTTCAACTTTTAATTTGCTCACAATAGAAAATTAGATTTTCAAAAATTTTCAGCATGTCTCTCGGGCAGCCCCGATATCATATCAAAGGGTTTTTTTGTGGTTTAGTTTTTGTGGTTATCACCACCCAGTTTACCACCAATACCACCCGATTCCCGATCATACATACCTTAACAGCAACTATACCTAAAGTTACTACTTGAATCCTGCCGTGTCTTCACATTCCTAGCTCTATGGAACCTTTCCATGCCTTTGAGCTTTGAGAAATCAACGTTTATCTAACTACAGCGCCGCCCCCTACACATTAAACAACGATATAGTTAAAACGCTAAACCCCATGGAAGTAAATGGAGTAAGTTGATCTATGTCCTACGGAGCAACTGGACATAGGAGGGAGTGGACATAATCTCAATAGGACGTATTCGTAAAATGACACAATCGCTAGTGGACACATCAACATATTAAGTTTATTAGCTTTTTCACGTGATTTCGATCACGCTTAAATGGTTTCTTTGGACCGGTTACATGTTATCCATACTTACTTACTAATATTAGATATAAATGGGAAAGTGTGTATGTGTTTGTGTCTTTTGCGCCAAAACTACAGAACCGATTTAAATGAAATTTGGTACGCCGATAGTCTAGAGCCTGAGACACATGCTACTTTTTATCGCGGGGAAATGTACAGTTCCCGTGGGATACTTTATTTACAATTTCTCATAAAACTACTAAACTGATTACCATGAAATTTGGCATAGATATTAAGTAAACCACGGGGAAGGACATAGGCTACTTTTTATCGCGGGGAATATGCGGTTCCCGTGGAATACTTTATTAACACTTTCACGTAAGGAACTACTAAGCCGACCATCATGAAATTAGGCACAGATATAAAGTAGACCACGGGGAAGGACCGCTCCCATGGGTTACTGTACTTACGCAGGCGGAGACGCGAGTATCAGCTAGCAGAATATAATGTTATTGCGAGTGCCCTATTGAGGCACTCACATTGAAGACATTTTAAGGTAGACATGCCTGTTCTCACGACATTAATTATATAATTAAGTCATGACTCAGAAATTAGAATGTCAATTCTGCTAAATAAAACCTGATAAGATTAAAATCAAGTCCCTATACGCTAAAACTGTCAAACGGTATTCTCGTCAACGTTAAACCAACGTGAAACGCGCTCTGATTGGTCCAAACTTCATAAAGTCAGTTTACGATAACAAATTCACTTATAATACAATCAAAGTACAATGAAAGTCTACTTTAAATAAGAGAATTGAGGATCTGTGTTTAGTTCTCAATTTGTTGCTATCAAACTTCAAAGTGTTTGTATTGTAAAAACATATCAATTTTTATCTGTAAATTATAGGTTTAATCCCGTTTGGATTTTAAATATATTATGTTTGGTAGTTAGAGACAAGACCGAAACGGGATAATCTAAAATAGATAAGAGAATTGAGCTTCTAATCGATCAGAAGTTCCGAACTTTAGGAATCGTAATCAAACCTCCGATTCATCTCTGCTGGGAACCTTACTACAAAATCTCTTGTCCTTATAACTTATTTTTACATTTTCAACATAGTCAAGTGTCAGGGGTTTATTCCTAGACCGCAGCCAAGATTCGGTTTACAGCTTTAACTTGTAGTATACTGCCGTAAGGACAGGCCCTCTATGTGTTAAAAAGTGTCCAACGTATGTGCCCTATTGGGGCCAACGTGACTTGTCATTTATTGTCATCTGCGGTCCACGAGTTTGCACGCAACCAGAAAGTATTGTCAGTTGAATTGTATGAAAAATGTTCCCAGGGACTCATCCCTACTTTCGAAATTAGCCAAGCTTTAGTTTACATATTTAATCGAGTTTTTCTTATTGGGAGTTTTTGGTTTCAAAAGTACACTTTTGGGAGTATGAAATAAGTTTTATAATGGGGTACATGCATAGTTTTCATTTTAGTTTTTCTTTTATTGCCTTTTGGAAGTACACATAAAGCTAGGAAATATTGTCTTTGCAATGGCGCATCTATGATCGACCGTTGACGAAATACAGTCATCACAAAAGTGAGATCGTTGGGGAACATCAAAAAAGCTCTATACAAAAAAAATGTAGCAGGAGTGACGTCACAACTAGGGAATGTTATTATTCGACAAATTTTACTATTCGAATAATTCGAATAATGGCAAAACACTATTCGAATAATTCGAATAATACGAATATTAGTAACAAACTTTAAATACAAGTAATGTAATGCATTTATATATACCTGCATATTTAATAATATCAAAATGTGACATGTTTCACAAATTACTCTAAAAAAATCAACGTCTTTTTGATAAAAAAAATCTTCTTTTAAGTTTCAAACTTAAAATACTAAATCGTAATTACTTTTTTAAAACTATAAACAGTTTAGGTCTGGAGCAGACCATGGATTTGGTTGTCAACTAAGCGGTTTCTTCAAAAAATCAAGGAAAAGATCCTCTAGCGGAGAGAATTTTTGGAGTTTGTTTTAGAGGTTCGTATTTTCTGGTTTTTAATTGAGTTAAGCTATTGATCGATTCAACATAGTCAATCGATTTAAAGAGTCAGACCTACAGTCTGACTTTTTGAATTAAACTTTTGGTAGTATAATTTTATATATACCTATAAAGAACACGAATAATAAAGAAATATATTATTTATATATCAGTTTGTTTAGGATTGGAGAGAAATATATTTGCAGAGTTGGAACACTGCACAGAAATCGGAATGCACTGTAAAAACTCTGTTCTAATATAGTGCAGCTGAAAACTCTAAACTTACGAGTATCGTGCTGTCATAACGGTCTGCTCCAGACCTAATCGGTACATGTGTATTATAAACCGTAATAAGTAAACAAGATAAAGCGTCAAAATAAAAAGCACTCAAAAAAGATTTTAATGTTATGTTATCATAACAAAAAACTTCATAGTTGGTAAAAAGTGGGAGGAAAAATCTTTAAAACAAAAATAACCTTTTTCCATTTTCAAGTAATCCGTGTTTTTGGTACCTTTATGTTTTCAATGATGAGCCTTATTACAAAAAGGAAGTTAAAAAACAATAGATTTACAAATTGTATCATAGCCTCGCTGAGTATGAGTTGATGGTTTTTCTGAAAGTAGGCATCAGTGCAGAAGTAGGCATCAGGCGTTGTACTGCAAGAACAGAGTGTGTCATGTTACGAACCGTTCAGAAGATGAAGCAACGGTACAAAGAGACTGAAAAATATTTGACAAGGACGTGCAAGACTTTGGATTGAATGGCAGACTCAGCTATCGGCAAGACCGTTCATTTGTTTCCACTTGTTGAAAATCAACACTTAAATGCAGTTAAGTTCAGAAACAACTTCTTCAGACCCGAGGGAACTATGTTACTGACGGGACAGTGAAGAAGTTTTGCTTAAGTAAATCTGAATCCCTTAAGACCGAGGCAAAGGGCGAGTGGTCTCACCTCGAGACCAAACTCGAGAGCCCTAGTATCGAGTAGCAACACTGTGATACGTCCGTGAACACATACAAAAGGATGAACGAGAATGGTCCAGAATTTTGGTCCCAGATGAGTGGATTTACTCACTAACTTCACAAGTTAAAGTGAACTTCTGAAGGGAGGCTAAGTAAACGTGACCTGGTAGGGGATATCTTCAAGCTTACTTTTCAGATAGAGTTCAGTATGCTCAGGTATAGTACATATACAATAGGCTGGCATACTTTCAGGAATCCGCGCTGAGTATGTGGCCACATAATGACAATTGGACCTCTACCCGGAGAAAGATATGGTCAAGAGATTCTTAAAGATTCTCTTTAATGTCCTCACCTCAACCCGATTAAGTATAGCCTGAGAAGAGCTTAGAAGTCTAGTCAGAAGCCGCAAATTATTACAGCCTACAGTTAGTACCCTCACAGCACTAAAACACGCCCTGATATAAGAATGGGAGAGAATATTGCATAATTCAGCTCTAAAACCTCATTTTCAGTATGACAAACCTCCTCCAAGCTGTTGTCAGGCCTCGAGGAGTTATTCAAAACTGCAATTTTATATAACGTGTAAATGTAGTCTGTAAGACTAAGATTAAAATGGTTAATTTTTGTTTAAAGATAAAAATATATATACTGATATATATATTTTATTACTTTTAAAGAACACTAACAAATCTTGTTATAATATTTTGAAAAGTATGAAATTTGAAACGATTTGTTAGTACAAGTGTTTTGCAGGCCAGTGTAATACTGTAATAATCAACTTAACAGGTATCCTTTATCGTATCACTCTGTCTCTCTTTCTATCTGCTCTTCTAGCTATATTGCGTCTAGATATCGGTTTTGGTTTGATAAAAAATATAATTTTATTATATAGTTATAAACACTTCACGTGTATGGAAAACCATCCCGGTTGCCAAGTGTGTTGAATATTATGTCTTTTAAAATAAAGGAAAAGTTTTATACATGACATTTACGAAGTCAACCATTTCCAAGTAATCGGCCTCTAAATTGGTTTCACCTCTCTCTGTCATTTCTGAACTATGAAGATTAGGAACTTACAATTTTCCATGCTGGTAGATCATGGTAAATTCTCTTTAGGAAAGTTATTTTAAACGAAATCGAACAGTAAGGTTAAGAAACCAAAAATCGTATTACGCTTTATAGTAACAGAACCCTCCTTAGACACGTCATAACACGCTCTTGGTTAGGTTATTTTGACAAGCGTGTGAGTATGGATTTCTTTCGCTGACGCCTGTAGGAAATATTCACCTTAAATATTATTTTATTTAGTTAATGGAATCAGGCGTTACTTTGCGGAAATCCATAGCATAAAATTAATTAATATTATGTTTATAGCAGTTTTTCCGCTAAATAATACCCACAACCTGCAAGCAAATGTGTGAGTGCACGCATAAGCATGCGTAACGCACCTCCCTCCTCCCACACTGCTTATGCGTGCACTCAGATGCAAGATCAACGTTCGTTAGAACTTTGTTCGCAGGTCCACTTCCTGAGGATGCTCCGGGTTCGGGGCGAAACGCGCGTCGAGTTTTGCAACCTGCATGGTGGTGTGGGCTTTGCACGATCTTGCCGACATTGTTGCTTGTGTGGTGGTGGCTTGCATCTGCAGCACGCATAAGCAGTGTGGGAGGAGGGAGGTGCGTTACGCATGCTTATGCGTGCACTCACACATTTGCTTGCAGGTTGTGGGTATTATTTAGCGGAAAAACTGCTATAAACATAATATTAATTAATTATTTTATTTGTATATTCTTTCACAAATAGTGTAGTAAAATCTGTTTTAGGATATTATTGACGACAATATTAATAAATAATAAAAGTAATGTATTAAATAACGAAACATTCCGGTTTATGTACAAGTTTATTGCTATTATTAACCTTTTTTTTTGATAAATAAATAAAATATTTTTATTATTCGTTTTATTCGAAATATTCGAATATTGAACCCAGTCATATTCGAATAATGAAATCGTCGAATATTCGAATAAAACGAATATTCGAATATTCGAATAATATTCCCTAGTCACAACAGTTGAAAATGTATGAAGATAATATTTAATATGCAAAATTGGTTTTATTTAAATACAACATTTATGTTTATCATTGTTAGGAGGGCTTGAACAGTAATTATAGTTTTTTTATCGAACGTTGTTTTTTTTAAGTCCTTTTTAGTCTTGTAACTTTTTAATTAAGCAATTATTGATTACTGTACTTTTTGCATTTTTGGTCCATATTTATGTTGCCTTTCGGAAAATATAACAATTTTGCTGATTTAAAACAAGTGCATGTAAAACATATTACGAGGACGGTGTAACTGATTTAAAACAAGTGCATGTAAGACTGGGACTACATGCTCCGGAATTCTGGAGAAAATTGTGAGCATTGAAAACAGAACTCTGCATTAATATAATAATACAATATAGTTGAAAATCGAACACACGAGTGTCGAGTCAAATGTCAATACCATAAAATATAAATGACAGCTCGACATTCGAAACTTCCATTTTCAACTCTATTGTATTAGCACAGAGTTCTATTTCCAGTGCTCTGAATTTTCACCGGCACCGGCGTTCCGGATTCCGGAGCATATAGTCCCAGCCTAAATGCTCATTTTGCCGCGAACACTGTTTTTGTACACCATTATTTATTGCTAAGCGGTTTGAAGTTTTTATTGCTTTAGTTCAGAACTCCCAACTATATTTTATTGTGTAGACGCACCCAAATTTAATTTCGCCCAGCTTATTGTTTTATAGGGGTAAATTAATGTTTTATTATGTTTTAACGGGAAAATTCGGGGAAAATTGCGTTTTACGAGGAAAAACGCTGAATATTGTTTTTTATAAATGAAATTTGCATATCATTAAGTAAAGTTTTGACGAATAACAGATTTTTAGGGTACCGTAAGAATTTTCGCTCTATCCGTCCGTCCGTTTGTCTGTCCAATCTTGATAACTTCTGCAATCATTAATATGAATTGATGAAAGGGCCATGCTAAAAATCGGGTGGGACGATTTTTAGCATGGTCCTTTCATTATCTTTCCAACAGATTTTAAACCTAACTCAATTAATAGCTCTTGCCACGCTGATAATTATTTATTACTAGCTTTTGCGCGCGGCTCCGCCCGCGTAAATACATTATCCCGCGGGAACACTACTTTTTCGGGATAAAAATATCCTGTCCTTTCCCGGGACCCAAAGTATGTCTTCACCAAATTTCATAAAAATCGGTTCAGCGGTTAAAGCGTGAAGAGGTAATAGAAAGACACACTTTCGCATTTATAATATTAGTATAGAGTATAGAAGTAGGTATAGATGACGATATTCACCCCAGGAGTGGGGTTTTGAGAGTGTGTCAAATTAAGTAATTATCAGCGTGGCAAGAGATATGAACTGAGATAGAATGAAATTTGGTACACAGATAGTCTAGAGCCTGAGAAAGGACATAGGCTACTTTTTATCGCGGTAAATGTAGGTACGGTTCCCGTGGGATACTTTACAGTTACACGCAAAAACTACTAAACCGATTATCATGAAAAGCACAGATATAAAGTGGACCACGGGGAAGGACATAGGCTACTTTTTATCGCGGGACATAAACGGTTCCCGTGAGTTACTGTACGTACGCGGGCGGAGCCACGGGCATCAGCTAGTTCGTCATATATAAGCTTAATATCCGTAACCCAAATTATATGGAACTAACAGATAAACCGAAAAATTGTTAAAAACGTAACCGTTACCGAAACCGATATAATTTTAGCAAATAATAATTTTGGTTTTTTTAGCTTTTAATATTTTCCACACTAAGTTATAGTATTTTCATAGATTCTTCCAAGTAAGAACTATGCCGTCTAAAAGTTGGCGAAACTAATAGCACGACGCAAAACATAAAGCAAGAGACATCTAAAACTTTGAATATAAAATATTTCAGAACTTGCACAAAAACTTTTCTTGCAAAAACTACAGCAATATACCTATTATTTGAACATTTTTAACGTTGCAGTCTCAGGTGCATAACTAAAGGCCCTATCAACGTGATAGGGCCTTTAGTTATGCACCTGAGACTGCCCACTTGCCCCTAACTATAGTCGAGTTCACGAGACTAAATAAAAGAATGGATATTTGTGGGTTCACAATCTTTGGATCTTTAAAACCGGCCAAGTAGTAGGACTCGCGCGCGTAGGGTTCAGTACAATATTTTTACATGTTTACATACACATTATTCGTACATACTTCGTTCGTACGAAATTTTGCAATTGAGCACATTTTACAAGCTAGGCACCTATAAGTCTTAAACTAGCAAACTCATATTAACAGTTATAGTTTTCCTTTAAAGTTCGTCACATTTTAAAGACATCCGTTTAGCTTTTAGAGAGGGGAGGGGGGGGTGTATTTTAACAAAAAAAAACCATATAGGTACCCCAGTAAATAGAAAATAGTACCCCAGTAAATAGTATAGTAGTAAAATAACTATCGCGATTTTATTTTATTTTGACGACCTCTGTGCCTCAGTGGTTCAGCGCGTTGGTGCTCAAGCCAGAGGTCGCGGGTTCGAATCCCGCCGAAGGAACGTTGTGGTGGATTCGAATCCGGTCAGACAAATAGTTTTTGTGTTTTATTTATTTATTTATTTCAATTTATTACAACCCCGACCAAAGCTCGGTACCCAGGTACTTATCTATTATACTAATAATAAAATGGAAAAGTTTGTTTATTTGTTTGCATTTGGCTCCGATACTGGACCGATTTTGATGTAATTTGGTATAGATTTAGATAAGACCACGGGGAAGGACATAAATACATTTTATCGCGGCAAAATGTACGGTTACCGCGAGATTTCCTTTAGCGCACATGAATACTCGTGCAACATCTAGTTTTATGTATTTGCATGAAGTTTTCCAAGTAAGCACATTTTATAATGACACGCACTTGGCCTGTTTTATTATGAGAGTTCTATTGAAGCTAATATAAAGACGTACCGGACTACCGGTCTTCTCACGTTAGTACTATTTCTATAGTTCCAATGATCTGACTTAGAATTCATGAAAACCTCAAGCTTGTACTTAATTTACATCCGTAATGCAATCTGCTGAGTGAGCCCACAGAGTTGGAATGTAGACAGGGCATTGGAAATTTAAAACTGTTTGGCTTCAGGAATTATTACTTTTGTTATTTTCTTTGACAAGAATTGAGTATGTGATCTTGTCTGTCTAGTGTACTCTTTATCAAATTGTTTTGTTAATTTTTTTGATGCAAAAGCATTTTGATTTTCCCGAATTTTGTGTGTATGCTTTTAAATAAAAACAATTAATATTAGTATGTGAACCCAAATTTTTAAGTACCAACGGTTTCACGAGAATAGGGATGTTGCCTAGTGTGGAATATCACAGTTTTACAAATTAAATTTTAAAATTGTTGATTAAAGATACATAAATCTGAAATAAATAGGTATTTAGAGTGACGGGATTAAAAATATAAGCAAATAAAAAATATTGTCCATCTCTTTCTCGCAAAACGATTCGTGACGTCACAGCCTGCTACCGCGATACATTTTGTGATGACAAATGTATGGCGGTAGCAGGCTGTGACGTCACAGGCCGATATATCGCTCTCTTTCATATTGTAAATTTCAATGGTTTGTATCTACGTTATTTTTTCAGATATACAAAAATGGGTTCTGGATTGTTTATTAACATGTTGTCTAACATCGAATAGACGAAAAAAAATTTTTTTGGCAACATGCCTATTGTGCAAACGAAAGAGCATGAAGTTTGGAACAGTTAAAGTTTATGTGGAGGAGAGCGTGCAGAAAGTTACTATTTTTTTTTATAACAACAACACACTACCTCAGATTATTAACATACTACTGTGCGTCTGTATTCTGTAATACTTATGACTTATCTACCCTTTAGTTTTTTTATCTGTAACATCTTTCTTCTCGCTTTCTTGCAATTTGTGGGAGTTATTTCGTGAAATGGGTCGGAAGTATGTAACAGGAAGTCGCGGAAGCGCGCTATTTGAATTGACGAATGCGCGCGGTCGTAGAGTTGGCTGTCAGATTCAAATAATAATAAAATAAGTATTTAGGTTTTTTTACATTTTGAGGTTGATTTATGTCACTGCTTCATGGAAAAGTTGCTGTATTTTTTTATCATATTAGAAAATCGTACTAAACATTGTGTTTTTTGGCTCCAGACGTATTGACGAGTCATTCCTCTGGACTAGGATGACTGTGTTGTGAGAATGCCGTATGTGCTTGGGCAACCATACGACAATTAAAAACCGCCTGTCCCAGGCACTACAGAATTTCAAGAGTGGTTACTTCGCTCGTAGAATACTGTATAAATCATCCATTAACGGATGAAAAGGCCTAAGTTTTGAACGCCATGTTTAAGAGTCATCCTAGCTTTATGTGTAATTACGGTAATGAAGGCCAGATCTAACCATTCCTGCATCTACGTTCTCAACTCTATTCTTTAAATATAAACGCAGGTACAGCCGCAAACACCTATGCTATCACTTTTGAACCTTATTTTCACAGTAATAAGGTCGAAACGGTATACGCCGGGCTCTTCACCGACTATTCGATTGATGTATTCTGACGCTCCTGATTTAATTTTATTCCAAGTTTTTAACATTTAATACACTTACCACAATGATTTTGAAAGTAAGGATGAGCCCTTAGGAATATTTTGCATAGATTCTTCTTTATTTATATAAACTGTGGGGTTAGCAGGAACAATTGACAAGTATTCGTAACTTTATCGAAAGAGAATTATGTATGAAAATTATGACAACACCCATACAAATGACATTTGGTAACGTTACCAATGCGTTCCTGCTTGGGCTACTGACATTACTTTGTCTTCTAATTTCAGCATTCGCGAGTCTCGCAGAACGTAGATAAGTCGTGTCGGCCCCATTGGGGCACTCATTTTTGAGATATTTGGCGGTTAGACAATTCCTGTCCTTACGACAGTAATATATATCTCAATAAATGTATTACTTTTGCAATGTATTACTTGTAATAATGATACAAAGTGCTTATTATCAAAAAGGGTAAAATAGTTTGGTGGGCCGGTACCTTTAATTCCGCTAGTATTGCGGGTACCAAAATCTCGTCTTAATAAAAGGTTCGTCGTTATAAATGACGTTTTTATAAACGGTATTCATTGGATATTCTTATGTATAAACCGTGAATACCTTTATTCACACTTAAGTAAACCGTTGGATGTTATTAAAGGCGAGAAAAAGTAATGAAACCACATGACGTCTTATCTGCCAAGTTATTTCGTTATTCTATGCAAATTGTATGAGATAGGCATCGACCTGCCATCTAGGGACGTCGCATCGAAAAATATATGAAAGTATACTTTGAAAAGGTTCAACATATTATAATGCTACCAATTTAAATGTCACTTTTTATCGTGCAAAATATTTTATTGATATTCAGGGTGTATTTTTATCCTAATCCCATTGACGTGTTTTATAGAAAAGGCATGTTAAAGCAAAAACTGTCTCTGATTAAATGGCCCAACTTTTGAGATTTTTCGGGCCAATTTGATATTTGAAGTATGGTGAAAACAAGATAACTGACGTTTGAGGTATGCTGAAAACCAAGATAGCGTAACTTTTTAGTTGTAAAGGTCCGAACGCACTAGGCGGAACTGCACTTCGGCGGAACTGAGCGACACGTCACACGTCGCGTCAAAATATTCTTTATATGAAATTATATGAGATAACACGCACTAAGCGGTAACGGAACTACACTGCAGCGAACTGCGCGTCAAACTTGATCAACTGACCAAAAGTATCGCGAACTGCAGTTAACTGCAGTTCGGTTTTGCCAACTTCATTTTCATAGTCAGTCAACCGAGATACTTGGGAGCGCGATAATCGTTCGTCAAAAATGTAGATAGATGAATAAAATTTATTGTACCTTACTCGTGGGCCAGTATCCGGAGACATAATAATATTATGACGTCCAGCATAAAAAGTACATGAACACTTCTATGAAAAAAAAAAACAACTTTGGAGTGAAACGACCTCTGTGGCTCGATGGTTAGCGCGTCGGCGCTCAAGCTGGAGGTCGCGGGTTCGAATCCCACCGAGAGATAAAAAGTTTTTTATGTTCCTGGGTCATGGATGTGCAATAAATGTGTATTTTATAATAAAAATCTTAAATATATGTAAAGTATAAAAGTATTAAATATATTTCCGTTGTCTGGTACCCGTATCACAAGTTCTTCGAGAACTTACCACGGGACCAGATTGACGTGGTGTAAAAGCGTCCATAGATAGATATTATTATTAAATAGTTCAAGAAATGGGAATAAATGGTAAGTTAATTTTTTTATTTCTTTTTCCTGTGGTTGGATGAAAAACGACCTCTCCAATGTTAATTGGTTTCATAGTGAAAATTATAATAATAATAATAATATCTATGGACGCTTCATACCACGTCAGTCTGGCCCCGTGGTAAGTATCCGAAGAACTTGTGTTACGGGTACCAGACAACGGAAATATATTTAATACTTTTTATACTTTACTTATATATAAGATTTTTATTATATTATACACACATTTAATACATATCCATGACCCAGGAACAGAAAACTTTTTTATTCCCTGGCGGGATTCGAACCCGCGACCTCTGGTTAAAGCGCCACTGCGCTCACCACTGAGCCACGGAGGTCGTATGTAAATTATTTAGATTGTAGGTATATATTTATAAAAAAAAACCTTTTAAATTTAAATCGTCCATTCGTCCATCTTGCTCGGAGGTTGCCTAGCTACTGAATATATTTTTGTAGCGGCGCTGCAGTTCAAGTGCGACTTACCAAAACGTGTCACTCAGTTCCGCTGAAGTTCAGTTCCGCCCAGTGCGTTCGTACCTTTAGTATAAAGAAATTTTCTGTCAAATGTACGTCATAGCCTATCTTATGTTTTGAAATCTTTTCCTATTCCTATTAACACGCGAAATTAATAAAGTATCTCAAATCGTAGATTGACTTCAATCTTACATTCTCAGATAAACAAAAATTGACGTAAAGTTAATCGTAGGATCGTTGAAATGTATTGAAATCTTAATCTCAGGTAGCTTAAATGAGATTAAGACTGATTAGTATTAAGTTCGGGCGTTAATGTAGATTTGTAAATATAGAGTTGTAGAACTATCGACTATTACGACAACAATCTACACATTTCTTTAATCTACACTAATATTATAAAGAGGAAAACTTTGTTTGTATGTTTGTTTGCTTGTTTGTTTGTTTGTTTGTAATGAATAGGCTCAAAAAGTACTGGACCGATTTCAAAAATTCTTTCACCATTCGAAAGCTACATTATCCACGAGTAACATAGGCTAAATTTTATTTTGGAAAAAAATAGGGTTCCCTAAGATATTTGGGTTTTTCGGACACAAGGTGTAAAAAATCAACCAGAAAAGTTACTTATTTTGCGTACGCTGCCTAAACTATAAAAGATAGAACCATATAATGTTCTAACTAATTGTAGATCTTATAAATATCTACAAAAAAGTCCGCGACAAACTATACCTATCTATGTTGAGTGAGGCACAACAACCATTTTTTTATTTAGAAATCTTGAATTTTTTTTGGACTACATTTAAACACGTTTATTTTACTCATGCTATTAATCCTTAGTGAAATAAATTATTTCATCACTAAGTATAGTTTATGTACATAATATTTGGTCTTTGAATGATTAAAATTGGACGTTTGGTTTTGAAGTTATGGCGAAATTAAAATATTACGATTACTTCTGCACGGCCCGTTGCGAAGTGGGCGACTTTCTGTAGTATTAAATTAAATTAAATTAAATACCATTTATTTCGGGCTGCATAGGCCCATATTATAAATACCTTATAGACTAACATACATATTTGTTAAGGACAGCGGCCTCGCCTCAACAAAAGTGAATTTAAAGACAATGAACGCTTATCAGTGCTTTAAAACGTTTCTAAAAACTGTGAGTAAATAGTATATAAACTCTTAAGAGTGAAAATAGTGAATATAAGTGTTGTACATAAGTGTTAAATTCATTAAAATATTGATAAATAATTGTTCTAAAGTCACGAGTTTATTTTCGTTATAATTTCTTAACCGTAGCTTATTTCGCTTGGAAAATTAGTGTTGTACATAGGGAAAATTAGTGGCTAAAGTAAATAACGTTTAGGTAAATTAAAATGCAAATGGTTTTAGAGAAAATGAGATTATAATGGTGAAAAATATATGGTTTTCTTATACTTGTAACTTTAAGTTGTGTATTACTAAGTATATATGTAAACTGTGTGATTATGTATTGTTTTATGGTAAATAAAGAATTTCACGTTATGCGTTTCACTTATCCTGGCTCAGGGGAAATAAAGGGAAATTAGGGAAAATTACGGAAAAATAGCCGTATAGAGAAATAAGAGAGAGATAGCTAATATGTAAGTTAGAAGAGTACATATTTTGTGCTCCCTATACGGCATTGCCCTGAGCCAGGTAAGGTAACGACTTATCGTGCTAAATGTTCTCCTCAAATCAGTGTTATTTTTTATACGCCCCAGCTCTGCCCGAATCGGTGTAACCTTGCTATCTTCGAGTCTGATCAGAGCCGGCGGTGAAAACCTAGTGGAAAAATACAGTCCCATACAATATTACTATTATATCAGTATTAGTATGAGTATTGTACTCATGCGAAGCCGGGGCGGGTCGCTAGCTATAAAATAAATGATTTTCACTACAGATTCCTTCAATATCGATATAAAGGATTTTTATTGTGCAGCACAGCATTGCTAAAATTATATTTATTTTCCTATCGATTCGAAAAGAAGTAAGACGCGTCTTTATTTATCTATAATATGATTGTAAAACTAAGGATGGGCCATAGCTTATCCTAAGTTTTACAATCATATGATAGAAAAATTCTTCGTACCAAACAAAGTTGCGCCATATTGATTTCAGAAGATTAGTCAATTATATGCGGGCTGATTAAACTGCGGAAAGCAAATGTCAAAATGATGAAAGGCACATTAATAGCTTTTATACATTTGCAGTGTATATCATTATACACTGCAAATTTTAACAGTTTATGAAGCTTCAGTTAACTTGTTAGATACAAAGTTTTAACCGTTTGCTGTTTTCGATCGGACTGCATTTTGCACACGACTGCGATATCCCTAATTCCCTACATCGATGTTGATAAGCGAATGAATATCTTTAGAAGTTTCAGCGCTTTGCTTTAGCGTCAGTTCGCACCGCGATGCGACGCGGCGCATAATTTTTGACATAGCGATTCAAAATTGAACTGTATATACCTACTACACAAAATTATAAGTAACCCCCGAATTGTCAAGCATTGGGCGAGCTGTTTTTTTTTAATTGATTCACTAAACCGGATATTACACAAAATTAGCTTATTTCTAAATACAAAGATAATAATCATAACGTATTGTAAATCCTTCTGGAAGTGGATACTACATGCAAATATAATCAAGTCGTCTGTCAATTTGATGATGATGAATAGCTAAGAACACTCAAACATGTCAGCTTTAAAATAATAAACGTTTAGGAGCTACGATGCCACAGACAGACACATAGACAGACAGACACGTCAAACTTATAACGCCCTTCTTTTTTTGTCGGGGGTTCAAAAAAATACGTAGCTCCATAGAGTTTGAATAGCGAGTTGTATCTTATATTTAGTGAATAAAGTATAATTTTGAATTGCTGTCTTATAAAGTGTACGCCGCGTCGCGTTGCTGTTTGGCTGACCCTAAATATTGTCATTACATAGTAAAATTTAGTTGGATACAGATTTTTCATGAAAGTTTACTAGTTTTACATACTATTACTTACGTACATCTGCAGTACGTAGAGATATGAAGGTGCGTTTCCTCAGCTTGATCGCGTAGTACGTAAAATTTCGTACATTTACTCATCGCTTGTCTCTTTCATTCGCGCACGAATTTAATGATTTCAAATATCAAGATAGGCTGTGACGTAGGTACATTTGAAAATTGACAGTACAAATAAATCTTCATACAAGAAAAAGTTACGCCATCTTGGTTTTCACCATACCTCAAATGTCAGCCATCTTGTTTTCTTCAAATGTCAAAATGGCCCCAAAATCACAAATGTGGGACAATATAACTGGATACACTTTTTGCCTCAACACGCCTCGTCTATTATATATGTCACCGTAAACATGTAAAAACCGTTAGATTGCAAAATAACTAACGAGATTGTAAAAATATGTCGAAAGATTTAAATTTATAATCTTACGAAAAATAATGTGTTGAATTATAGGCAGCATATTAGCGTCGGAAGTCTGTCTACATTTTACAATTTCACTTGTTTTATTACAATCTAACGGTTTTTACAATCTTACGGTGACATATATACGCCTATGTTACGATAGCAATATATTCGTGCATGAGTGAAAGAGACAAGTAGCGATGGGTCAATGTACGAAATTCTACTCCGCAACCGCACTTAATAATGATTAAAGCCATACTTGTAGAGACGTGATTAGACGCTGATGATAATGACAGGTGGGATATATACCACAGCCTCACATAAAACCGGCGTCAAATAACGCTTGCGCTGTGTTTCGCCGAGTGAGTGAGGTTACCGGAGGCCCAAGGAGGGATTGGGGATTTTAAGGACCAGGAACGCAAGTCGCAACACCAGAGGATTTGCAAGTGTAATCCTCTGGTGTTGCGAGTGTCCATGGGCGGCGGTAATCGCCTACCAGCAGGCGATCCGTCTGCTCGTTTCCTGATTTATTTCATAAAAAAAAGGTTTTAATGAATAAAAAAATATTGACACTTTCAAATCATTTATTTCGGACTTATATTTACAATAATCTTAACAAAACATAAAAAATATTTTTATCTTATAACTTAAATTACTTAATCCTTGTTAATATCAATCTTTTAGAATTATACATTAAAAACATGTACAAATTTTTAATTCGGTCTCTTACAAACAGAATATTTTATGCTGTAACATCTTTATATTAAACTTTAAGTCACATTCAAAGAATAATTTTTATCCAGAGTACATTTGAAATCTAACCACCTTACTAATAAACGCTGTACAAGCTTTGAATAGTTACACAGTGTTTTGTCTCCTTCAATCGAATTAAAAATGTCACTTGTGTGACGTGAACAAAACACTGTATAACTATTCATAGCCTATACAGCGTTTATTAGTGAGGGGGTTTTAGTCTAAGGCTTTGAGTTGGGACTTGGGACTATAGTAACACCCTACAGAATCCGGAACGTCGGCCGGTGAAAATTCAGAGCCGCCGCGCTTGTAGTTTGAAAATAGAACACGAGTGTCAAGTCAAATGTCAATGTCATAAACACTAGACACGTCCATTTTCAACACTAGTGTAGGTACGAGTTTTGCCGGGAATCCGTTCATAGTAACATGTTGCTACTCTTTCAATCCAAATAAAGTAAAATGAAGTCTACTTTAAATACGAGAATAGGCAAGCGGACTGATTTTTTTTAATTGCATGAATGAATAGAACTCTTAAATATGAGTAACTTCTCAGAAGAAACCGTATATCAAAAGTCAATATTTGCAAAGGTACAGCGATTTGTATATAAAATTTTGCAAGTCTCGTAAAAACGCTCCATATTAAAATCGCCATACAAATGACTGGATTGGATTAAAGTGTATTAAGTAGGTATAAAGTATACGGCCGCAGGAACATATTTGTAAATATCTCCGATATTTGTGCGTTTAAGTTCATACTTATAAAAGTGAATGTTCTTGTATATGATTTAAGTAAACTAATGATGTAGGTTTTGTTTACCAATTACGCAAAAAAATAATTTTTTTTGTACTTTTTAAATGTATTTAATTAGTAAACTACACATAAAATAATATATTTTTTACATTTACCAGCTAGTAATGCCTGTTATATAATTTCTGAATATATTAATGAAACTAAATATTTCAAATGTTGTCCGATCGTCTATTGTAAGGTGTCTGCTAATACTTACAAACGGTAAAAGTTCTTAAATGGAGTTAGTTATATACCTTGTATCACCTAAAGAGTTCTATGGAGCCCTAAGAGCTAAAAGAAAGTTATAGTAGTGATAACTATAGATATTATAGAGCTATAGAAGTTAAAGAAGTGATAACTATATGTATTATAGAGCTATAGAAGTTAAAGAAGTGATAACTATAGGTATTATAGAGCTAGATGCTGCAAGATTCTGTCTATAAAAAGTCAATCAATCATTCAATTATACTATAAACGAAATTAAAAAAATTATGTAGCCCCAAAACTGTAAAGCAGTGAGCGAGTTCATGATGATGAATTATAGGTAATACCGCTCTCGGTCATGTTAGCTTCCAAAGTTCCAAACAAAAAAATGGAGACCAAAATCGGTTCATTTGTTTAGGAGATGTGATGCCACGGGCAGACACACACATACATACACATAGACAGTTAAGTCAAACTTCTAAAAGTTTCAGTTAGGTCTAAAGAAATAACTTCGACAAAAACAGGGGTGCTGTTTTTGTCGGAGGTTAATTTTTTAAAGTGACATCTTTTAGCGCGGTACACATTTTTTTAGATGAGATAAAATCTCTGGACTCGCGACTCGGTTACGAGACGCAGTTTGACGTATGGTGAAATTTAAATAACTTCGAAACAAACTTGTTTATTTCTTATTTTAATTACCACGAACCTATAGTTTCTATTTTAGATTGTAATAATTTTAATGATAATGATACAAGAGTTGTAGAAATTGTTAACGATGATTCATAAAAGAATATTAAATGTATTTCAAAGTTTCTAATAATTAATAAAATACAATTCATAAATACAATGCAATGCATAACCCAATAACCCTAGTACCCATCTAAAATGTCTAACGCGCCAAAATAAGTTTTCACTTCTGTCGGCACTTCCGGAGTGCAACCCGTATTTTTTTTATGTACCAATAATCTCACAGATAAAACTTATTCTATTGAATGTGACTTTCGTGGTATATTTTATAAATATATAACTTTAGCACTTTAAGGGCCTATTTTAAAATCTCAAGTGTTGGATAGCTTATTCGTAAGTTTTGTCGCTTACTTTACATCGAGCGAAAGAGACAAAACGTGCAAAAAGCTATCATTATCAAGATTGTGTTTTTTTTTAGGGCGGGAATTATATTGTCCGGAATCCGTAAGACCGTGGAAAATTCAGAACACCGAAAATAGAACTCTGCGCTGGAAACAATAGAGCTGATAATCAAACACACAAGTGTCAAGCCAAATGGTAATGTCAAAACTCGACACTCGTTCGATTTTCAACTCTATTGTAATAGAATAGAGATACTTTTTGAATGCTCAGAATTTTCTCCGCTCTTCCGGATTCCGGACCATATAATCCAACCCTTATACATGTACAAACTGAACTATATACACTCACTATTCTATATACAATTATCCTCATTCATAATGTAAGCTTTTATTAGTTCGACGACCTCTGTAGCTCAGTTGGTTGAGCGTGTTGGTGCTCAAGCTGGGGGTCGCGGGTTCAAATCCCGCCGAAGGAACAAAAAGTTTTTCTGTGTTCCTGGGTCATGGATGTGTATTAAATATGTGTATAATATAATAAAAATCTTAAATATGTGTAAAGTATTAAATATATGTATTTCCGTTGTCTGGTACCCGTAACACAAGTTCTTCGAGAACTTACCACGGGATCAGATTGGCGTGGTGTAAAATATCCATAGATATTATATTATATTATATACTAACAGCATTCTCAAAAGAATTTTAAGTTGAGAGCTCCTTAACCACAAGCAGTCTTTATCTTAGCTTTATATAAAAGTTGTTTAAAATTAGGGACGGATATTTTGGGCATATGGCCTACTCTGATAAGAAAGATAAGATAAGATTTAGAGATAAGATTTAAGCTGAAAAACAATTGAAATTTCGAAAAATAAATAAATAAAATTACATTGTGTTCTCTAAGGCGCTGAGGTCATCAACCTCACATCAACAAGTAATTTAAAGAGCAAGCAAGACTGCCTATATAACATCAATACAATCAGCTGTGTAAGGTCAATGACTTTAACCATTTAGAGCGTAATGTAATTTTATTTAGTATAATATCTTTTTAGGTATTTTTTAATTATTTTCTGCCTAGACGTCTTGACATAAGCAGTAGATAATATGCCCAAAATATCTGTTATTCATTTTGTACCAACTAAATGAATTTGGGCTTGTGTCTTTGATATAAGACTGTTAGAATTTAGAATCTATTTTAACTAATATAGGCTTGATATTATGAATAAGGGGGTTAATAAGTCCATTTTATACATCACTCGTCATCACTGCCTTTTCGTATCATTGTTGTGGCTGTGGACAAAAATAACTTCTGTTACTATGGCATTAAAGTGCATTTTACAATGATGACAATATCCACACAAGCAACAATGTCAGCAAGATCGTGCAAGGCTCCAAACCATCATGGTGGTTGCAAACCATCATGGTGGTTGCAAAACACGACGCGCGTTTCGCCCCGACCCCGGAACATCCTCAGGAGTGGGATCTTGCACGATCTTGCTGACATTGTTGCTTGTGTGATGGTAGTGTTTGCACGATCTTGCTTATGCGTGCACTCACACATTTTCTTGCAGGTTGTGGATATTTTTTTCGCAAATATACCTAATAGTAATCGTATTGTATGCTTGGATTTCCGCAAAGTAACGGCTGATTCTACTATTAAAAAATAATAATACGTTCTTTAACTTTTTTTACAAAAGACCGCAGGAACTGGTTTAGAAAATAATTTATTTTGCAAAAATAACACAAAAAATCAAAGCATAGAAAATTTAATTATCTATGTTGTTCAATATTTGCTTTCATGAATAGCTTTTGCGAGGTAATATTTAATAAAAGCTGAATATTATTTTATATTGTGTACACTTCCACGTGTTAGTTTTTATGGCTTCGTGTATTTTATTTTCAATAAAAATAAAATTAAAGTGAAGTATATTATGTAGTCATAAATACGTTTGATTTCCATAGACATTATAACAAGGAATAGACATGACCTGGAAAATAACATTGTGTACTAATTTAATAGAAGTCGATATGAAAATTACAATCAATTTAAAAGTTATAACTTGATCATCACATAATTTCTTGTTATTATTGTTTAGAAATACGGTTAGGTTTGTACCTAATATCCACATTTTATATTTATACTTCCTACTACTATTATGAATGTGAAAGCTTGTGAGGAGGAGGAGGATGGATGGACGGATGTTGATGTAACTCTTTCACGCAAAAACTACTAAACGGATTTCGATAAAATTATTTAAATAGGATATTTTTTATCCTGAGAAAGTTCAGTATTCCCGTGGGATACTATATTTACGCGGGGAGAACCGCGGTTAAAAGCTAGTATATTTTAAGGGTTAATTTTGTTTGTTTGTGCGTATTTTATATTGTTATATGCATTGAATAGGCTCCGAAACTAATAGACCGATTTGAATTAGTAAAGAATATGGATTAGACATAATGTTAAGGACATAAGACTACTCTATCTATCGCGGCAAAATGTACGGACCCTAGAAGATTATAAAGACATTATAAAAAATGTTTTGGTTATGAATAAACAATTTAAATAATTGAACAATTTAAGAAATAATATTATTATTAAAATGGTAAAAAATGACACTTACCGTTATTTGGGGCTTGTGCTCCTGAGGCGAGGCGCGGCCATGCGGGGACCGCACGCGGTATTGCACCGGGAGACCGGAACACAGCGGGTCTGTGGGGTACTGTGGATAGATAGGACTATGATAATAATAGCTCTCCACACCGATTCCTGTGACAGTGGCCGGTTTCAATGAAACCAGACCTAAGTGTGCGCAGTAAGTACACAATAGCAGTCTCTCTTCCTTTTACTAAGCTACGCACAAGTTATTATATAGGTCCTAAATATGTGCGCATACAATAGCAATTTATCTTCCTTTACTCTCATAACCCAGAGGGATGGATGACCGACACGAGTAGCGAGAGATCAGACAGACATTACATGCCTATCCGATGCATGGATCATCTTTCATGTCAAACAATCAGGTGATCAGTCTGCATTGTTATAATCAAATATGGAAAATACATTTTTTGTTGTTTAAACTAGGGAATCGAACCCACGAGGTCGAGAACCAAGCTGTAAACCACTCGACCACGGAGGTCAAGAGGGGGTTGTAAGCCTAGGTCAATTTAGGTCCTATATACAGTATACTGCTAACGGGAAGGGCATTGGTGGTATTTGATGTTTTTTGCTTGAACTACTTGACAAAATTGCTTGAAAAGTAAAATATCAGAGACTGCTCGGTAAAAAGCTCAAAACATTGAACAATTGGAACAAAATATTTTCCTTACAGACAGCTATTTTATCGCGTTCAAAATTCTACGCACAAAGGATGAAATGTATAGAAAATTATTAAATTAAGTTACATAATTGGTTATTTACTATTTACATAAAAAAAAACTTACCGATGTACTCGCGTTAACAGGTAAAGAGTTTTTATATTTCAACCAATCTTCAAACATGGGGTCATGTGGTACACCGCATTCATCTAATCCACTGCACGGTATATTTTGCCCGCTGAATTGTACATTTTTCCCGCTGAATTGTACATTTTGCCCACTGCATTGTACATTTTGCCCACTGCACGGTACGTTTTGCCCAGCACATTGCACGTTTGGCCCACACATCGTCCCAATGCTGGGCATGGGTAAGTTCGGTTGATATCTAAAGTTCATCGGTGGTAGATCTACGTATTGGTTGAAAGGGTAACTGTCGTAGTATCTGTCATCGTATTTGAAGTTTTTCGGTATGAGAGGTCTAACCGTGCTTCGGTCTATGGTAGACTTGTTCGAACTCGTGTCACTGACTTTACCCTCTACTGGTATTATGTCTGGGTTTTTATCTGCAAAAAAAATGGTTCATACATATTTTTTTATTCGTTGTATATGTCACCGTAAAACTGTAAAAACCGTTAGATTGTAAAATAACTAAAGAGATTGGAAAAATATGTCGAAAGATTTATAACTAGGTATATATTCGAATCTAACGAAAATTAATCTAACGAAAATTATTGTGTTAAATTATAGGCAGAATATTCACGTCGGAAGTCTATCAACATTTTACAATTTCACTAGTTTTATTACAATCTAACGGTTTTAACAATCTTACGGTGACATATACACAGACGTCTATTGACTAGACCACGCAAGTGTATGTACTTCGCGTGTAAAAGAGGAGTAAAATTTACTTCTTTCAGCGCCATTTCGAATATTGTCGGTGTCAAACGCAAACTAAAAACGCGACGGGGCGGAGCACGGCGACGGCCTTTGAATCGTTTACTCGGGGACGGGAGTTCCATAAAATCGCTCTTGTGACGTCGAAGTTGGTAGAAAAATAATGGCACGCTTGGTTTCTATAAGACGATGAGACTTGCGTGGTCATGGGATACTCATCCCAATTTACCTGTCCGGTAGTTGTGGTATAGTATACGGGTACGCGACTCCGGCTTCCCTAGCTATTACTGTCCTATCCCTTGCCCTCCTGGGCGGTAATATCCTACATTCCCTATTTCCCACTATAACTTACCAATCTTCCTTTCCACACCACCTATCCTTCCCTTTTCCTATTCCTACCCTCTCCACCAATCCGTGGAAACGCAATGGATAATCATAAAAATAATTTAATTATCCAAAATGGCGGCGATGTGGTTCACCACCCATCACGTCTCGTTTCTCGCGGAGGTGAAAAGCGGACCATGGAGAGCGGCTTCGCCACGTTGAATGTAAGAGGAGGAATGGAATGGATGGTAAGAATGAAAGTGAACGAAGCGAAACGAGTATGTAAGGATCGTAGCAAGTGGCAAAAAGTGGTCTCTGCCTACCCCTTTACGGGAAAAGGCGTGATTATATGTATGTATGTATGTATGAGATTTGCGTTATCTAGTCGATAGATGCCTGCGAGCTATAAAGACTTTAGACATAGTTCTGAAATTGAAAAATGCGAAACTAAAAAAATACCAAACATCATTTTCCCTCACAATGGCTACACAATTCTATCTAGGTATCTGTCTATGCTAGTCACCTATATACTATATAGGTCAGATAACGCGACGATTCACGGCGCTTCACAGCGCTACATTTTAAGATAGCTTTTCAAAATTGAACTTTATTCATTACACGATAAGACACGTTTCATATGACATCAGCACAGAATTCAAATTTTCTCTACTGAACGAACTTGCTATCTGGTGCTCATTGAAATTGAAAATGAGTTCATGTTGTCTGAACCAATGTTCAGATATACAAATAATATCAATGTCAAATTCCTTTAAAAATAACTCAATTTCAAGTTCTTTACCTACCATTCCTTGTAAATTTTGATGCACCAGATTAATTACATATGATTTATTATGTAATACAATGGGATTTTTTACATTATTGGTAGGATTTTGTATTTTACATTTAAAACTTAAATTATTTCTGCAAGAGACATTCTCTATTGTCTTATTATTAATTGAAAAAAAATTGGGTAAAATATTCCGTTATTCTGTGGCAACATATTATTATGTGTGGATAACCATTCCAATTTGGAGTGGTTGTGACGGCTTCACTTTCAAGCGTGTTGACGGCTTCTGGATGATTTCTGTATTCTGTGGACATTAGTCATACACTTCACATGCACTGTGCAGAGCGGTGCAACTTGTCATTCGAACTGTTACAATGAAACATGTACCTTGCTGTGTAATAAATAAAGTTCTGTTTTGGACAGCTATCTTAAAAATGCAGCGCCGAATCCGGTATCGTTTCGTTTCGGTGTGAATCACAGAACACTTAATACTCGCGGAGAAGAAGGTCGACTTCATACAAAAAAATTGGGACCAAATAGCGCCTCCAGTGAGCTACCCCCTCAAACTTTTAACCGCCTTCCAACAAAGGAGGACTATATATTTGATTATATGAATATGGCGGGAAATTGTACATACGTAATTAAAGTTAAATTTTACATTCCAACAAAACCGAGCAACCACCTCCACGAACAAATCTTAACTACTACATCACAAAATGTTCGTGAGCCCTTATATACATACGTCTAGTGTTTTCGATAGCGCGATCTAGAAGCGGGATAGTGTCATCTGTTGTGGTTTTTAAGTAAATTTTATGTAATATTAACCATGTAAGACAGAGAGCGATATATTGAAATATAACCATTCTTGTCGCACCGAACTGCCCCCTTTTTGGTCCAAGGTCATTCATACAGAGTCGACCACCCCTGGTGTGAATTAACCTTGTCTCTACTCACCAATACTGTCGACGCTTTCGCTCTCGCCCGTCAGCGGTTTGTCGGACACGTCCTTTCGCGCCTTGTCGCCTTTGTCTAAAGACAAAATATCATATACAGAATGGTTCTACTTACTTTAAACAATGTTATTACAATAGTAGTAAGATAAGATACTATAGTATCATCCCACGGGATCACTGTACTTTTTCTGGATAAAAATTATCCTGTGTTTTAAGTCCAGAGCTTAAACTACTACCATACCGAATTTCATCGAAATACGTTCAGTAGTTTTTGCGTGAAAGAGTAACAAACATCCATTCATCCATACATCCTCACAAACTTTCACATTTATAATAGTAGTAGGTATCCCCACACCGATCTCATTGACACCAGGCTCAGGAGTAATTTTATAGTGCCCAAGCGTGTGCGCAGTACACAAGAGCACTCTCTCTTCCTTTTACTCTAGTAACCCAGTGGGACGGATGACCGACACGACTGACGAGAGATCAGGCGCAGGTCCGACTTTTTATGTAAAAAGTCGGACCTGCGCCTGATCTCTGCGCGCCCACCCGACGCATGGATCATCTTTCTTGTCAGACAATCAGGTGATCAGCCTGCATTGTCCCAATCAAACTGAGAAACAACATTTTCTGTTGTTCCAATGCGGGAATTGAACCCACGACCTCCGAATCGAGCCAATGCTTTAACCACTAGACCACGGACTTACTACTATTATAAATGTGAAAGTTTGTGAGAATGGATGGATGTTTGTTACTCTTTCGCGAAAAAACTACTGATTTCAATGACATTTGCTATGGTAGTAGTTTAGGCTCTGGTTAAAAGTATAGGCTACTTTTTATCCCGAAAAAGTACAGTGTTTCCATGAGATATTTACGTGGGCGGAGCCGCGGGAAAAAGCTAGCAATAATAGATATAGGGAAGACCGAGGCGAATCGGATCACTTTTTCTTTGAAGTTCAACAAATCATACTAAAGTTTTATATATTGTTATTTTTGTTGATAAAAATGTAAGAAGTAACAATCAGCTATGAAATAAACATTTAAAAACTTAAATCATCCATATATTCTCTTAATTAGCTATTAAAAACTAAAAAGAGAAAAATATCCGAATCGCCCCAATTTTCGGGGTGAATCGGATCGTACACAAAATGTACCAAAATTTTAAGTTTCTTAACAATATAGCTTTAGAATCAGTAAAAAATTAATAATGAGACCAATTTTAACAATCAGCACATAAATCACATATATATGGTCCTTTTTTCCCCATAATATCACTACTTTCGTGCACCATTCTTCGAAGGCATTGCACTGAATCCAATCCTTAAATGGTGGATGAAGGAATATTTCCAAACAGTAAATGCAGTGCCACTCTCTCTGTTTTACAGATGAACTCTTAATTTTTATCGCAAGCGTTTCTTTACGCTTCATCTTCTTCATATTATTTTCTTTGCCCACAGCCTTTTCCCTATTTTACTTGGTTTTTATACTACATTATATGGTCAGCGTACTTTTGGATTCTCATCTAAAGCCGGCTGTCCACCTCGACGCTTAATAATAACCCTGGATAAAGTAACTCTTCTCTGTAAGCTCGTGAACGGTACTGCTAAAATCTCAGCAGCCTGACGTAATGTCAACTCTTTGTTCTGGACTTTATTTACAGCCTCTTTAATTTTTCTTCAGATCATTCTTCGGCATTTGTACATGCGAACCATCTACAATAAAATAGATATGAATCAATAACCTCAAACATGTAATAAATCAGTTTAAAAGTATGATCCAATTCGCCCCTGACAATATGATCCGATTATCCCCATAATTAAGACTTTTGAAATAAATATTTTAGACGTTAACCTCTAAGATCATACTCAAAAGCGAATTGGTTCTTCTAATATAGACACCTTGCTTAGCAATATAAACCAATATTGTTGAGTTTTAACACAAATCCGTAATATGAAACAAATAAATCGTAAGTACGTACCTTAGATCAGCACCAAAATTGCGACATGTAACATAAACGACAGAGTCGCTGACGAGCGGCTTTGACAGTGATTCACAAGCGCGATCGAAATACTGCCTATGTCGGAGGTGAGGGGTGAGAGGAGGGACGCAAAACGACGGTTGAGTGTATTCTATGTGAATGCGATATTTGAATTATCAACAGATTTCTTATTTTGATCCGATTCGCCCTGTGATCCGATTCGCCCTGTGATCCGATTCGCCCTGTGATCCGATTCGGTCTACCCTAGTGCCTGTTTTGACCTTTTTTTTTTAAAAGGCTATTTGTCACATAGTAATGTCAGTCTGACTTTGGAATCAACAATTATCTTACTAAATCTAGTTCTCATAAGTGTAAAGAGTGAATTACAAAACTAATAAATCTTCCACTAAATTCGGTTTTAAAATTTGAATACATAATGTGATGAATAAAGAAGTACAAATTATTACATTTAGTGAAATGTACAAATTCACGACGTAAAGATTCATTCCTCTCACCTTATTTGAAGCTTTTATACTATTTAACAAAAACAAAAACTTAGGCCTTTACATCCGTTAATGGATGATTTATACAGTATTCTCCGAGCGAAGTAACCACTCTTGAAATACTGTAGTGCCTGGGATAGTTGGTTTTTTAAATGTCGTATGGTTGCCCAAGCACATACGGCATTCTCACAACATAGTCAGCCTAGTCCAGAGGAGTGACTGGTCAATACGTCTGGAGCCAACTATGTGCGGGTTTCCTCACGATGTTTTCCTTCACCGTTAGAGCGTCCGTATAATGTACTTGAGATCTGAAAAAGTCTCATTGGTACACGCCACAACCTGGGATTTGAACCTGCACTCTCTCGAGTGCGAACTAAACGGTCTACTCACTAGGCCACGGAGCTCTTTTTTATTTAACAAGATGTTACATTTATTTGCACTCTTTCCTAAAAATGTAACAACGAATTAATAAAAAAACAGGCTGTTATGTTTCTAAAAATAGAAGTAACTCAATAAATGTCATATATAATATATAAAGTACGTTCTGTACAGGATGTTCAAGTTATTGAGTTACGTATACGCTCATTTCTAACAAATCTAATGACGCGACCTAGTTTCAATGCAGAACTGAAGCAAAATTGTAGCAATGAACACAATATGCACTTAAAACTGTCAAGAGAAAAGATTTTATGATTTGATTCTTGCTTGTTTTTTTGCGAACAGGCTCCGAAACTGCTGGACCGATTTCGATAACATTTGGATCAGACGTAGAGTAGACAACGGGATCGCGTCTTTTTATCGAACCAAAAAGCACGGTTCCAGCGCGACTTCCGTATGTATATTTTAACATTCAAAGCATGGTACCTGTAATACAAGTTCTTGGAGAACTTACCACGGGACCAGATTGACGTGGTATGAAAGCGTCCAAATATATTATTATTATTATACTAACGTCAATTTACTTTTCTTTCAGCAAATACAAAAGCACAAAAGTTCTTTTTGTCAGTCTTTATACATAAAACATTATCTGTGAGATTCGTTTTATTTTACGGTACTTTATTTATTAATTCGTCTTTGATGTTTTTCTAATATAACTATTTGAACTCTAAAATATGGTGTTTTATTTCGAGACAAAGTGCTTTTAACATCAGGTAATACGGAATATTGGAGGTATCCTACTAATATTAAAACTGGATGGATGGATGTTTGGGTGAATGAATAGATGGTTGGATGTTTGTTACTCTTTCACTCAAAAGCTAGTGAACGGATTTGGATGAAATTTGGTATGGTAGTAGTTTGTAATCTGGATTAAAACATAGGCTACTTTTTATCACGAAGTGTTCCCGAGGGATACTATATTTACGCGGGCTGAGCCGCGGGCAACAGCTGGTAGTTGATAAAATTATACACCTATTATTTCTGCTGTTAAAATCACTTTGCCTCGAAATGAAAATCACTTTGCCTCGAAAGAAAATCACTATGCCACGAAACAAAACAGCCTGTATAACTGTCATAACGTATTGTCACATACCTCGTCTCCTCCCGCAGTACCTGCAGCACAGGACGGAGGTGGTTAGTGCTGCGCCCGCCGCGGTAAGCGCGACCGCGCACAACACTATCACCAGAACTGTTGACAGCTCTATCGTCACAGGAACTGACGCTAAAGAAAGAGAAAATATGTCAGTTTTTTTCAAAATAATCTCAAGCCATAGGTAACTATCTTTTTTTAAATTCAAATTATTTCAAGATATTATGGTGTATGAAAATTACCTAGTATTTTTTTACAAACACAATATACCTACATGATACAATATTTAATAGTACCTTTCGTTAAATTAAATAAAAAAATAAATGTTGTTTTGTGACCTATCAAACCGATCTCTTTTTATATTTTTTACATACAATTAATTAATATGATTATTTTAAGCAGTATTTCCGCCAAATAATACCCAATCTGCAAGCAAATGTGTACGTATGCACGCATAAGCATGCGTAACGCACCTCCCTCCTCCCACTGCTTATGCGTGCACTCAGATGCAAGATCGTGCAAACACCACCACCACACAAGCAACAATGTCAGCAAGAAGACAAAGACCGAACTTTGTTCGCAGGTCCACTTCCTGAGGATGCTCCGGGTTCGGGGCGAAACGCGCGTCGAGTTTTGCAACCTGCATGGTGGTGTGGGGCTTTGCACGATCTTGCTGACATTGTTGCTTGTATGGTGGTGGTGTTTGCACGATCTTGCATCTGAGTGCACGCATAAGCAGTGTGGGAGGAGGGAGGTGCGTTACGCATGCTTATGCGTGCACTCACACATTTGCTTGCAGATTGTGGGTATTATTTGGCGGAAATACTGCTTAAAATAATCATATTAATTAATTGTATGCTATGGATTTCCGCAAAGTAACGCCTGATTCCATTAATTATTTTTTACATAATTGAATAAACATTTTATAACTTCTTTTTAATAAAAACTTAAGTCAAATACTTTTAAATATACACTTAAAATGAGATCTATTTAATCCGTGTGGGGTCACAAATAATAGAATCTATTATCTCCTGTTAAAATCTCTTTGCCACGAAACAAAACATTTTGTATAGCTGTAAACTTTACTTCAAACTTCAAAGTATAGTCTACAATTATTTATTAATGTTTTGATAGTAATATTTCGTACGAAGTAATATTTCGTAGCGTACAAAATATTACTATTGCTACGACTGGCTACGAAAGTGTAACCAGTCGTAGCATGGCTACACTTTCGTAGCAGTTAGTTACTATGACAGGTGTCAAAGATACGATAAACATTGGCTCTACGATAATTTTATATTTTAAATTAAAATAATTATTAAATTCTAATAAAAAGTTCAGCAAAAGATACAATATAACCTCAAAAGTGTTCACAAATGTTTGCAACAAAAAACCTGTGATAGAAGAAAAGTTGTGAGTACAAATTGAATATCGTACATCATCACAGAGATTCATACATATTACATATGAAATAAATCTGGAGAACAGTAAAAACAGTTAAACAAACCTTATATTATATGAAAAACATATACAAGCATTCTCAGAACTCAGAATACAAGGACATAGTAGCCTTTAATTTCCAATTTACACATTACATTTGTTTCGATCATTTTTCATCATAACCGTTTTCTGAAATTCAAAATAGTTTTGGATTGGATTATCTATTGTTTTAACCTGGAATAAACACTAATCTCTATACAACTTTAAAAATTGTTGACAAATTACAACTGACATTTGACAAGTAGCAACAGAAACTTCAAATTGACAATTAAAATCAAAGACAAGAAACTGTCACATTGGATACAGTTTAAAAATCCATTATCTTGTTCGATCAAATGTAATTGCATAAACCAATCATAGATGGCAGCACCTGCATGATAAAAATTATACTGACATTATAACAATATTAAGAAATATGAATTAAAATTATGAATTAAATACTAATTTGACAAGGAATAAATAATATTAATTAAAAGATCTTATTATTATTACAATCAAGACATTATTAATAATCACCTAAGTATTTTATACAAAAAAAATGGACAGTCCGAACTATGTTACAATTAGACCTAAGAAACTATTTAGATCTAAATCATATGAATCCCTTGGTCAAAACAATGAATATATAAGTATCACGGACTTATCAACTGACTCTGAGCATGAACACAGAAGCTTTGATTTATCCACACTGGAACCAGAAAATATTATAGAAATGAAGAAAAAACTTGATGACATGTCATTATTACTACAAAGCACTCAAAATGAATTAGACAATATAATAATAGAAAATAATACACTTAAGAAGGAAATATTAAATCTAAGACAGCAATTGGATACCTTAAAATTAGTATGTGCTAGTCCATTAACAAAAACGCCTGCAACTAGATCTACAAAAAAGTCAAAAATACAAAACAAAAATAAAATAATGTATACAAATTCCACCTTATGCAACGAAAAAGCTGTACAAACAGAAAGTATAAAATCGACTTCACAAAAAGAAAACTTAAATACTAATTATGACAACTGCAACACGGATAAAAAAAAGGAAAATAAATCAAAAAAAACTTTATATATATTTGGAGCAAGTCAATGTACTGGTTTAGCTAACTTGATAAGAAAACAAAGACAAAATAACCCTTACGAAAAATTTGAAATAATATCCTTCATCAAGCCTGGCGCGATCACCGAAGAAATTTTGAAAACACCGTATTTATTTAATATTACAAATAAAGATAAAATAATATTAAGCGTAGGACAACATGACCAAAATCCCATGAAAATTGTTTCAGAGTTATGTGGTTTTCTTAAGGCATCTAAAATAACCTGTCCTATTTTAATTCTAAGTGTTCTAAAAAATGTACACCTTAATGAATGGAAATTAAATAACTTGATTAGGATGACATGTAAAAACTATGCTAACTGTCATTTTTTAAATCTGAACAATATTCATGTATTAAACTCATTTAACATCTGTAATAAAATTAACTATACAATTGATCAAATATATTATGAAACTAATTTCTTAAAATGTAACTCTAGGAATACAAAAAAGACAGTACAACAAACATTTATAAAAAAATTAAGGGTAAATACACACACTACTATCAGTGGTCAAAAACAACACTCACAATATTATGCTAAGAATAAAAAACAATTTTACAAACGATATTATAATAAGAATAAAAATCAAAATAACTCGGATTTAAATAAATTAATTAACAATGACAAAAAAAATACAAAAATATATTACTGACTATTTTAAGCCACAGGTACTTTTTCGTGAATAACCAAAAACAACAAATTAAAATATTGCATCAGAATATTGCAAGTTTTCATGCTAAAAGATGTCAATTTGAAATTGCACTTAAAGAACTTAAATCTAATAATAAAGAGCCTGATGTAATTTGCTTAACTGAAACATTTATTGAAAAAGGAACAGAAACAAATATACACTTAAATAACTATACTTTAGCAGCATTTTATACTAGGACAAAAAAACAAAAAAGGGGTGGGACTTGTATACTTGTTAAAAAAAATACGTTCTTATATTACACTAACATTGACTTTACCTTTTCAAGTGATAATGATTTCGAATGTTGTGGAATAGAAATTTTAGATCTAAACATGATTATCATCTGCTTATACAGAACTCCAAGCTCTGTAATCAGTACATTTTTTCAAAACTTTGACACATTGTTACATAACTTATGCAAAAAATCTAATAAAAATATAATAATTGCAGGGGATTTTAATGTAAATTTACTAAAAAGAACTAAAGACTCAGATAGATACCTTACGAGACATTTCAAATAATTTTAATTTAAAAATACACTTTAATCAACCGACAAGAAATTTGACATGCATAGATAATATATTAAGTAATTTGACACATGCAAATAGCGAACTTTTACACTTGGGTCTTTCTGACCATAACACGGCACAACTAATTTCAGCAACAATAGAAGGATTTAAAAATAGTATAAAAAAATGTCAGTATATTTATAAAAGAGCTTATAACAATGACAATATAAAAAAATTTAAAAACTATCTATCCAGTATTTCCTTTAATGAATGTTATAATTTAAATGATTTTAATGATGCTTTTAACCATTTTTATGACATATTCGTACTGCTATATAAACTCTGCTTCCCTGTAGTCCGCTTCAAGATTACAAAAAAACATATATTGCCACACTGGATTACCAAAGGCTTAAAAATAAGCTGCAAAACAAAACGCAAATTGCAATTTAGTGCCTACCGGGAGAAAAATATAGCAACAAAAAATAAATATAAAAAATATAGCCGAACATTAAGAAAGTGTTTTAGATATGCTCAAATAAATTCTCATAATAAATATGTTGCAACAGCAAAAAATAAGTGCAAAGCTTCATGGAACATTGTTAAAAACTACTCGAACAACTGTGAGGAAAAAATATATGTTTCAGAAATAATTAATTTAAATAATAACAGAATTGACACACCTTTAGACATAGCAAACACATTTAACGAATATTTTATTAAAACAACCAACATTCATATAAACTCTAAATCTAAACTAACAAACTCTATAGACGACAATGCTATGAGTATATTTTTGAACCCATGCACATAATTATGATGAAATAACACAAATTATCTCTTCCTTAAAAAATACTAGTACAGTTGGCTACGATGAAGTTTCCACAAAAATAATAAAAAGATGTAAACATATAATAGCCCCAATTTTAACAGTACTTATAAATAAATCTTTTACGGATGGTGCTTTTCCCGATAAATTAAAAACTTCAATTATTAAACCCTTACATAAAAAAGGCGATCGAAGACAGTTACACAATTACAGACCTATTACTTTAGTTCCCATTATATCCAAAATATTTGAAAAGGCAATGCATAAAAGATTAACTTCGTTCATAAGTAAATTCAACATATTAAAAAATGAACAGTACGGATTTCAGAAGAATAAATCTACACAACAAGCTTGTTTTAATATTACTAATCA
This sequence comes from Glaucopsyche alexis, assembly GCA_905404095.1. Taxonomy (NCBI): domain Eukaryota; kingdom Metazoa; phylum Arthropoda; class Insecta; order Lepidoptera; family Lycaenidae; genus Glaucopsyche; species Glaucopsyche alexis. The sequence goes on along the minus strand of FR990063.1, from coordinate 6,065,992 downwards.
AATTGTTTACAGTATTGATGACAAAGACCATTGTATAGTTATATTTATAGATATGACGAAGGCATTTGACTTTGTGTCTCATAAACTGTTACTAGACAAATTAAGCAGAATGGGAATAAGGGGACCTGTACTTAACTGGATTAAATCATTTATTGAAAATAGGACACAATACACAGTTATAGAGCACATCAACATAAGTAAAGAACTAGTTAACAGTAAATCCAAAAGCCTATTAAATGAATTTGGGGTCCCACAAGGCTCGGTTTTAGGACCTTTGTTATTTTTACTATATATTAATGACATTCCAATAAAGGCTAATTATAAATTGACATTATTTGCAGATGACATATCAATCCTATTTAAATATAATAATAAAACAGACGTGAATAAAATCGAAACTGACATTAATTTAATACTTGAACATATAATTCAATGGCTTACTTCTAATAATCTGAAAATCAATCTTAATAAAACCAGATATATACAATTTAGAAACTATAATAAAAAACCTTTACAACTTAAATTAGGATATAAAGATGAAATTATAGACCAAGTAGATGAGAATTTATTTTTAGGTATACAAATTGATAAACATTGTAACTGGCATGCACACATAGAAAAAATATGTTCTAAACTAAACAGATTCGTATTTGTCTTACGTAGATTAGCGTGGACTGTAAGTGTTCAGACTGCAATTATGGCCTATCATGGCTACGTTTCGTCAGTCCTGCGCTATGGACTAGTAATATGGGGAAATTCCACACATATAGATAAAGCATTTATTGTACAAAAAAAATGTATCCGTGCCATAGCTAAAGTTCCACCATATGAATCGTGTAAGCCTATATTTAAACAATATGGTATATTGACTTTAACAAGTATGTACATTTTGGAAATTTTTAAATTTGTTATTGATAACAATCACATTTTCACACAATTAGTTGATAAGATACCTACAAAATATTTCAGAAACTCAAATAGACTAATCATAGACAAAACACCAAAAACATCTTTATTCTTAAATAATGCATATGCAATGTGTGTAAAAATTTATAACAAGGTACCTGCACATATAAAATCACTATCAATAACCTAACCAAGAGCATGTCAGGACATGTCTAAGGAGGGTTCCGTAACTATAAACGCGTAATATGCTTTTTTTTTAATTACTCCAAAAGTTACTGTCCGATTTGGTTCAAAATAATTTTCCTAAAGAGTTTTTAGCATGATCTATCAGTATGGAAATTTGCAAGTTTCTATCTCCTATAGTTTAAAAATGCTAGGGGGGGGACCAACTTACAAACCACTTTGGAGGCCGATTACTCGAAAATGGTCAACTTTATAAAAAAGTAACGTATGAAACCTTGCCTTTATTTTAAAAGATCTATTCTACGATACCCCACACGATGGGGTAGAGTGAAAGAATATTTTTCATCCCCACTTCACATGTATGGAGAGCCACCCCTAAAATATAAAATTATTATTTTTTATGATCCCGAAACTGTGATCTATACACAATCTATAACTGCACCAAATTTCATCAATTTATATTCATAATTACAGGAGCTAGAGGCGCGGACAGACAGACAGACAGACAGACAGACAGACAGACAGACAGACAGACAGACAGACAGACAGACAGACGGACAGAGCGAAACTATAAGGGTTCCTTAAGTATTACGGAACCCTAATAAAACACTCCATAAGAGAATTAAAAAAAATGTTAATAGAGAAATCCTACTATAATGTTAAAGACTTTTTAAATGACTAATATTATGCTGTAAAATTAAGTATTTTTTGTATGACATAATATGATTTTGCTGAATTTTCATCTGAAATTTGTTTGAATAAGTATATGAAAGTTCCGGACATTATTGAAATTATTGAATAAAAATTGTATAAACATTTTATCATAAAGTTTTATATCTTTATAGTGGTATAGTGGTATTTATTATCTTTGACATTCTATTAGATCATTTATTTTCTTGACATATAATATGTAGAAAAATATGTAGTTTGACATTCTTCTAATATAAAAATTAAGTTTTGACTAATGAATGATGATAATAATAAATTGTTTATGGTTAAAATGTACCTTTAAGTAATAATAAACTAATTGTGAACTAGTTAATATAAGTATTTGGACGTCGTTAATGCGACAAAATATGCGGTCTACTATAAAATATTGTAACACCTATTGTAACCATATTTTTACCAAATAAACATCATTTCATTTCATTTCATCATTTCATGACTACGGCGAAGCTAAATGGATTGATTTTGGCAGTCTATGTACTCGTATGTAAACTATGTATGTTTGTTCCGATTTTAATTATAGAGGTGTCAATAGAATCTTATTAATGGCCCGTATAAATTTATACGTTGATTCGAATCAATAAAATCGCTTAACACGACTATATTTAAATACCTATATCTTAATTTATACTTAAATATTAATAAAACGTTATTTTATTAATTAATAACGAGTAATCGTTTAACATCACTTTTTGCTTTTCACTACATGTACTTTTGAAGAATAATTATTACTTATACGAGAACATCTTGGATGAAATGCAAAATAAAAATGAACGAATTTTTACCATCTCATCTAAGATACGTAAGCTTACCGCGTAAGATTCGAATCATACATATCAATTCGAATCATCAATCTGATTCGAATTGTAAAGATAATTTAAATCAAATCGACGATTCGAATCAACATAGAATCTCATTCGAATCAAGTTTTCACCGTCATCATTCGAATCATTCGAACCAAATGTGATTCGAGTTCCATCACACATACCCGTATGCTTCTCATATATCTTCAACAACTTGGTCGTGACAGTGACAGGCTCGCTCGCTCCCTTGTCGTTGTAAGCGTGTATTGACAGTTTGACAGCCGAGCTGTCTGACAGCCCCCACACCACGAAGCTCGGCTCGTCACTCGAGAGGTTACGAAGTAGGGTCGACGTGGACAGGTCGTACACCTGTTCAATAGATCATTTATTTACACCCAAAAACTTGTAGCTACGTTGTAGTAGCGAGGCGTGTATATGTCACCGTAAAATTGTAAAAACCGTTAGATTGTAATAAAACTAGTGAAATTGTAAAATGTTTATAGACTTCCGACGCGAATATGCTGCCTATAATTTAACACATTATTTTTTGTTAGATTATAAATATATAGTTTTTAATCTTTCGACATATTTTTACAATCTCGTTAGTTATTTTACAATCTAACGGTTTTTACAATTTTACGGTGACATATATATCACCATAGACGTGTGTATTATAGACGAAGCATGTTGAGGCAAAAAGTATATCCAGTTAAATAATAATAATATCTATGGACAATTCAAACCACGTTAATCTGGCCCTGTGCTAAGTATCCAAAGAACTCGTTTTACAGGTACCAGAAAACGGGAAGTATATTTAATACTTTTATACTATACATATTATATTTAAGAATTTTGTTATATTTTACACATATTTAATACACATCCATGACCCAGGAACACAGAAAAACTTTTTGTTCCTTCGGCAGGATTCGAACCTGCGACCTTCGGCTTGAGCACCAAAGCGCTGAACTACTGAGCCACAGAGGTCGTCAAATGGTCCCACTTTGATATCATTGGATAATTTTGAGATTTGAAGTATGGTGAAAACAAGATGACTGACTTTTGAAGTATAGTGAAAACCAAGATGGCGTAACTTTTATTGTATGAAGATTTGTTCTGTCAAATGTACGTCATAGCCTATCTTGAGTTCTGAAATATTTGGTAAATACCGTTAATATAGATTGTAATATAACTAGCGAGATTGTAAAATGTATACAGATTGCGAAATAAACATTCTGCTCACAATTTTACGCATTGTTTTTCCTTAATATAATGAACTGAAACTCGTCATATTGTAAAACGGAAGGCAACTCCTGACATACGCTTTATGCCGAAGAATATGTGGGGAACAGAACGGATTAAAATGCAAAGTTTATTATTGTGAAATGGGGCAGAGATAAGTGTATTAAAAAGGAAACTAAAAAAGTAATTTAATTTACTCACGTAAATATTACTTAGTGCATATTATGTAGCACAATTTATGCAGACATGTAAAAGTATAGGCAATTGAAAAGTAGAGCGGAGTTAATAAAAGCAAAGTATATTATAACTACGTGAAATATACTTGTAACTTACTTGCGTTTGCCTCTTTTTTTTCAGATACATCTGAGAGAATCAAACTACACCACTGCGAAGTAGATTACACCCAATCAGCCTCTACCAAAGAGTAATACTCACATGCGACAGCAATGACTATTTTAACCTCCATCCAGCGAAGTCAACTATACCGCTACGAAGCACCCCGAAGCGAATACTCACATGCAATAGGAACGCCTTCTTCAACCCACCAACATGCGAAGTCATTTACACCACTGCGAAGTAGACTATATCAAAGCGAAGCGTAATACTTACAGGCAACAGAACGCCTGCTTCAACCCACCAACTTGCTAAGTCCTCAACACCACTGCGAAGTAGACTATATCAAAGCGAAGCGTAATACTCACAGGCAACAGAAACGCCTGCTTCAACCCACCAACATGCGAATGCATCAACACCGCTGCTAGTAGACTATATCGCTGCGAAGCATAATACTCACATGCAACAGAAACGCCTGCTTCAACCCCCCATCATGACCGCGCTCGCACGCCACGCGTAGAGATTCATACGTGACGTTCCAAACGGTACATTCGCGCACAGGTGACGGTTTCTCTAGAACAGTACAGAAGATGAACCATCTAATACTTTTTACAGTATATATATAAATCTTCATAAATTGGTATGAAGACATTAGGTGACTTGTTCAGGCTTCAGGCAGAATACTATATGATATAGAGCACTGAAAATAGAACTCGGCGTTAATACGGTAGAACTGAAAATGGAATTGTAGTGTCGAGTTTGCATATTTGACATTGATATTTAACAGAAAACTCGTGTTCAATTTTCAACTCTATTGTATTAGCGCAGAGATCTATTTTCACAGCTCTGAATTTTCCCCTGCCCATTGGATTCCCGACAATACTAACCAGCCTTAGCGGGTTCGTAGCTCACAAGGATCTTATTGTTATTAAGTTTTCTTGGTTTTTCTGTAAGAAATGTACTATGCTGTACCATAGTTTTGCAAATAAAATGTTCTCAATCTTATAAATGGTTTGTATACTATACCTTTTTGGTTTGTATATTAACAAAAATATTTATACAGTGGATAAGCTACACAAAGTTTATCCTTGTCTGTCAAGCGACTTTTCCAACGTATAAGACAAGACAAAACATTTTATAATGAATAGCTTATCCACTGTATAAATATTTTTAATAGTAAGGGGGTATATAAGTATATGCTACATATTTCCATTGTCTTACCTACCCTTAACACTTATGGGTCCCGGAGACGGTCAAGTGCACTTAACAAGTCCACGTGATTGAAGTGAATATTGATCGGTTACCGCGTTGACTTGTCTATCGTCAAGCTTGGTCAAGCGGTATACGGCTTGATCGCAACTTGATACAAAATTTGATTGACAGCACTTGTTTTGACATAGTTTTTTTATAAACAAAGGAACAAACGGATTACTTGATGGAAAGCGATTACCGTCGCACATGGACCTGCAACATCAGAGGAGTTGCTAGTGTGTTGCCGGTCTTTTAGGAGGGAATACGCTCCTTTCTTGAAGGTGTGCAGGTCGTAGTGGTCCGGAAATACTGCTGGCGACAGTTCATTCCAGAGTTTTAGAGTGCGCAGCAGAATGCTTCGGGTAAAGCGCACGGTGGAGGACTGCCACTCATCAAGCTGATTAGGATGATAAATATTTTGTCGCTTGGAACGGTGGCGAAAAGTTGCATTGAATATCTGCGTTGTATGGTCGCGACGACTTTCTTGGGGACAGATCGGTGGGTGACTGTGGAGTCCGGAGGACAAGCTGCTGTCATTGACAGGCTGATGTGATGGTTCTGCTCACGAAGTATAGATACCAGGAGTCCAAACGGCTTTTCCATAGTATTCATGTACGCAATAATAAACCCAGATCTTATTTCTCTTTTCTGCCACTGGCTGCGCTAGAATTTTGGACGTACCGATGCTATTGTTGCGGACCAATCAGCGCACAGTCCTGAATCGCGCTTGGTACTTCTTGAACAATGGCGCGCCCTACCGGCAAAAAATCTGTCCCCTAAGTTGAGAACATTATTTTAACATTATCTACGTTCAGACTCCTGGTATCTATACTTCGTGGTTCTGCTATTGAAAGCAGGTGCCGCTTAATTGGCCGCTGCTGTTATCGCTTAGGTAGGTCCCGCGGCCTTATTGCGGTCGCCTCGAGTGCGTTCCTCACCTCGCGTCCGGGAGAGTCCCACAAAAGATTTTCCCGAGTAAAGTCATATCAAGTACCTACATTTGATCGTTACATATTTTTTTGAATTCAAACCCTAAGCACGAAAATTTCACCCCCCGTTACAATTTAAAGCACTAACGAGCTGGCATAAATTTTTAATTCACCCCCAAAAGTTTTAAATTGACTCCCTAATTTCACCCCCACTAACTTACAGTACTAACCGGCTGGCAGTATGGTGAAAACGCACGGCGCCGCCTGTCGGCCCACAGCGTTGGACCCAGCGCATTGCACCCAGCCGTAGTCGCTGGACGATTGGATGGTGTAGGAGTAGCGGCCTGTGTAGATGACGTCATTAATATACTATTTCGGAATAAACTTAAGAATTTGACAAACAAAATACCTCCAGATGTTACATAAGTACATATGGGCACTCTTCAAATTATAGTCATTTGTATGGATCTACTGACACTGACCTTTATACATGATTTGTCATTAAAAAGCAACCAAATTGATATTTATGTCACCGTAAAATTGTAAAAACCGTTAGATTGTAATATTACTAGTGATATTATAACATGTTGACAGATTGTCAAATAAAAATTTCTCCTTACAATTGTACGCATTATTTTTCGTTATAATCATTACTAGCTTTTTGAAATAGTGTTCTCGGAGAAAATACTTCTTCAGCAAATAATATTATTATATTATAATACAGCAAATACAATATTAAAAATGTTTTTAGGGTTCCGTACCCAATGGGTAATTAAAAAAATAAAAACCCGACTGCAAAAAACGACAAATACCTAAGGAACGCACTAAAAAGACCGAAACAAGATTGAAAAAACAGACTACACTATGAGATGTAAGTCTAAGTAAAATAATTGACGGTATGTTTGGTAGCAGGCGGGACCCATTTGCATTATAAATTGTACAAAAATATAATATGTTATTTGACATTTCAACAATACTGATCAACTACCTCCATAGAAAAATCTTAATTACTGCTGTACAAAATATTAGTGAGCCTTCATAATATACGTATACGTCCCGCGTTTTCCATAGCGCGATCCCTATGTCCCTGCATTTTAAATCTGTAATATCTTCTAAAATATTCATTTAAATTACACGCTGTAAAGTGCCATATTAATCTATATTTAATGCACAATGTGTTTAAGGTACTAAATTGGATAAGGATTAATGCTATATTACTTAAAATCGCTTCGTAAATAAGCTATAAAATTTAAACTAAAGTAAAGGATAAAAAAATTGTTATTGTGGGTAACCCTAAAAGATAAGACATATGCCATCGCGGACTTTTTTAGGCTTGTTTAGTAGGCTTTTTTAAGATGAACAAAACTGTAGCACATTATTTTGATCTATCTCGTAGAGTTTAGCCAGCGTTTTCAATTTCAATGTAAGCTCAAGAAAATGTGTTTATTTAGGACATTAGACACCTCTAAAATTATCTGTGTCTCTCTACTATGTTATGCATGCTAATATAAACCTTCCCGTTGAATCACTCTATCTATTAAAAAAACCGCATCAATATCGTTGCGTAGTTGTAAAGATTTAAGCATATATTATAGGGGCAGACAAAAAAAGGGACTTTGTTTTATACATATGTAATGATTATGAAAAAGCAAACAAATATGGCGGCACGGTAAATATTACAATAACGAAAAATAACCTCTAAAATTGTAAGAAGATATTACAATCTGACGACATTTTATAATATCTCTAGTAATATTACAATCTAACGATTTTTAAAATTTAACGGTGACATATGCAATTAAAAAATCATTAAATGATATTCACTGCGCATTTTTTCTTTGTTTTTACCCGACTGCGCGACGCAAAGGAGTGGTAATGTGTTTATCAGCCTATGTATGTATGTATGTATGTATGTTCCTTTGAAGCACTATACAGACCAAACGCCTGGGCCGATTTTTATGATTCACACGTCAATCGATTCCTCTTAGTCCGGCGAGTGTCACTAAAGACATGACGTTAGTGAAAATTCAATATGGCGACTACTGGACGCCATATTGTGAAAATGAAAAAAATGAAAGTCAACAAACTATATCAAGTGGGGTATCGTTGAATAGGTATTTAAAAATCATTGTTAGTTTTCTCTCAACATTTTTCGATTCGACTGACCGTTTAGGATCTATATCAATTTAAAGTTGCGTAACAACCATTCTCACATTCCAGTGCAATTGTGATGTAGTACTGATGCTGATAGGAAATCCAGTCTGGTAAATAGCTAGGTACTCTTAACTAAAAAGTATAAAATAAAAAATTATAATTTAAATAATTTAAAAACCCGACTGCGTAAAAAGTGAATCAAACTAAGTACACAATTAAAACTGAAAAGAAAAAAACAAGCACTTAGATATCCGGTGGTCTACAATTCTATAATATATTATTGAATTAATACTATTAGAACATAACAACTGAACAGTCGGGATCCATTATTCGACAGCCAATCTAATTTTTCAATGGATCCCGACTGTTTAGTTGTTATGTTCCAATAGCATTAATTCAATAATATATTATAGAATTGTAGACCACCGGATATCTAAGTGCTTGTTTTTTTCTTTTCAGTTTTAATTGTGTACTTAGTTTGGTTCACTTTTTACGCAGTCGGGTTTTTAAATTATTTAAATTATAATAGTTATACACCCTTAAAAACTTGTACAACCGAGCTGTCAACTTTTCCAACGTATCAGACGTTGGAAAAGTCACTATAATTTATAGACAGTCACCGCTTGACAGAAACGCATGCACACCTTTTAAATATGTTACGAGGCACTTGAGTAGCACTGTCGGGACACACGCATCTGTGTGCGTCTAATGATACCAGAAACAGGAAAAAAATCTCCCTGCATCCCTGTATTCTATTTCCAAATGCACGATATGTAATGCACAATTTTTCGCAACAAAACATTGTCCTGTTTGTGCTGAATGTATTTAAATGTGCATGCAGATTGGCACGTGGTTAAAATTTTAGATTTCAATTTTGTTGTATTCATGTTCGACGCTCTCTTTTATTCATCATCATAAATTGTTTTTAAATGTCTGACCACAGCACTAGCGGTAGTTTCAAATTGCTGACGACTCATAAACACCTTGCCAAAGGGTTTGTAGTACAAAGTCAGACATTGGGCTGCTGCATCAAATTTCGCGGGCAGCGGGGCGGCGGCGGCGCGGGCTCATCGCGGGCAACGCAGACCCCGTTCTCGAAACCAGCAGGCAGATCGCGCGGCACTATAGCGGAGTAGAGTTGTGTTCGTAGTTGTGTCGTCTAGATATTTGTTTTTATTCGTAAACGAAATGTCTGAATAATGGCGACAACATCTTTTTGATTCAAATTTAGTCCTAACGCTCAATTTATTGTGGGCAAAAGAAGAAGTGAATCCTAGCTAATCCTTACTATAGGGCAAGGAAAATAAAAAGGCGAGTTTTATCGATATTATGAATTGAAATACACAATAATATAAATAAATGCATACAACATTGCAATGAAGACGAGCGGGCAGTCGCTGCTCAACTGGAGCTCACCGCTCGTTAGTCGTTACCCGCGCACGCGCCGCTGACGCGAGAACCGGTCCATTTGATTATACGTGTCACCGTAAGATCGTAAAAATCGTTAGATTGTAATATTACTAGAGATATTATAAAATGTCGACAGATTGTCAAATAAAAATTTATTCTTACAATTTACACGTTATTTTGCGTTATATTGTAATTTTTGCCGTGCCGATTGGTTAAACGGAAAGTGCCCCGCGCCGCCATATTTGTTTGCTTTTTTATAATAATAATTATAACGAAAAATAATGCCTACAGTTGTAAGGAGAAATTTTTATTTGACAATCTGTCGACATTTTATAATATCTCTAGTAATATTACAATCTAACGGTTTTTACAATTTTACGGTGACATACGCATATGATCCCACCAGGCCCGTGCTGCCAACGCTGCCGCCCCGCTGCCCACAAAATTCGAGGCAGCTACCTTAGCCAAATTCTTCGTACCAGAAAAAGCTACTGCCAGATGTTGAAAACCGATCAAATAACGATGTCTACAATCGAACTACTCATCGTTCGCGTATTATCTTAGGCCGCGATGGATGATTGTAAAACTGTGTTTTGCCAGCGGCTTCCCCCGCATAAATACAGTATCCCACAGGAACACTGTACTTTTTCGGGATAAAAGTAGCCTATGTGTTAAATCCAGAGCTTAAACTACTAACATACCAAATATCATCAAAATCCGTTCAGTAGTTTTTGCGTGAAAGACTAACAAACATCTATCCATCCTCACTAATTTTCACATAGTAGGATACACATATTTCATACACATTCACGACCCAGGAACACAGAAAAACTTATTTTGTTCCTTCGGCGGGATTCGAGCCTGCGACGCCCGGCTTGAGCACTGACGCACTCAACCACTGAGGCACAGAAGTCGTCGAATCTATGACGGTAGGGACTTACTTGGTGACTGTATGGTCTTGGTGGTGGTGAGTTCTCGTTTCTCGTGGGTTGAGCTGTTGAACCACCACTCGAAGCTCATGGGATCCTGGTACAACATACAAAACACATTTGAAGCGACGCACAGTTGAATATATTATAGGAACGAAGTTCCTTGTCGCGCGTTGCGAAAGGGGGCTAGACGGAAAAAAATTAGAACAAAAGTTGTAACGACACTTGCTATAGTTGTAAGCCGTGCGGCGTGCGCGTGTTTCTCTGTCTCTCTCTCTCTCATAGAGCTTCGTTCCATCCGGGTGTCCCTTGACACCACTAAAGTTTTTTTACTAGCTGTTTCCCGCGGTTCCACCCGCGTAAATGTATCTATCTGGTATTCCACGGGAATACTGTACTTTTTAATAGGGTTGTAACGGAGCTCCGCCTCCGCCTCCGTTACTGCGGAGCCTCCGCAAAAAATTTCACCTCCGCCTCCGCATCCGCCTCCGCAAAATTGATGCGGAGTTTTAACGGAGGTTTATTTACGATTACATACAACGCGCAAGGAGCGATACTGGGCGAAGCGGCCGCTCTGTGGCTCTAGTCAAAATGCGTTCGATAATTTCGATGGCAAACATCGATATCAATAATTTATGGGATTTGACATAAGTCATCGTTAAGTGACATGTCGTTTGCGATGCCATAAGTCAAATCCCATTTATTTTGTTTTCGAGTATCGCCGTCGAAATTATCGAATGCATCTTAATTCCAAGATTCTTGAGGCCCGGGTGCGTGCTTGCGCGTGAAATGGTCAAGATTTTGCTTGTGCCGCGGGAACACGGGCGAGCGGTGGTGGGGGCGTGAATGCACGAAGTATATATAGATACCAGGAGTCCGAACGTAATGTTAAAATAATGGTCTCAATTTGTGGGACAGATTTTGTGCCGGTAGAGCGCGCCATATTTCAAGAAGTACCAAGCGCGATTCAGGACTGTGCTGATTAGTCCGCCACAATAGCATCGGTACGTCCAAAATTCCAGCGCAGCCAGTGGCAGAAAAGAGAACTAAGTAATATCTGGGTTTATTATTGTCATGAATATTATAGAAAAACCTATACCGCTCGGACTCATGGTATCTATCAAAAATCAAAAAATCCAAAATCAAAAAAGTTTTATTTCCATATGGGTTACAAAGTAACGCTTAAAGAATACTTCGTGCGTTAACGAATGACAGTGTGACCAACTTCAAAATCTGTTATCCTGCCCCACTGAGTTTTAAAAACTGACGAAACCTGCTATACTCTTAAATAAAATCCCAAAATAATGCCGAAATTTAAAATACAGATTTTTGGTAGTTTCGTTTAATGCAGTGTAGTTAAAAGTTTAAAAATTAAATTACCATTACACATTAGTTGTATTTGCATCATTAATATCTTCATCGACTTCTTTAAACATCTTAAAATTTTAGCCGAATTTGAAAGAAAATAATTCCCATTAGTTATTTAAAAAATTAGTTTTATTTCATACTTTTTTGTGCATTTCTACTTTGGAAGTCGGTTTTCGTTTTTTGTTTATTTGTGAGAATCAACATCATAATAAAAAAAACTCGCAAGTTGAGTTCTAGATTGACAAGATATTTTACGGGGAATCCTCTACCCCAAAGAGAGTTGCCATAATTACCTACTGATATTTAAATTAGCACATTTTTTATCGATACTATTTCAATACTACAAATAAACTTCTGAATCTTTGAATCATTTTACTGCCAAATCTGCCAGCTAATATTGCAATAGTGCCACAACCTGCCAAATTACTTAAACGTCAACAAATACTGCCAGAGGCTAAAATTATGACCAAAATAGCAGGATCCTGCCACATATGGTCACACTGATAAGGAACCAACTTGTCGAATCGTTCGGTACCGCGAAGTTGTAATTGAGTCGTGATTGTTTTAAGTGATTAAGTGCTTATTTAATAGTCGTTTTTATTTAAATCGCGTGAAATGTTTATGACTTTAATAAATCATGAATTTATTTAATTTATTCCACTTCAAATTTCACCTCCGCCTCCGCCTCCGCTAACCTCCGCATCCGCGGAGGTGAACCTCTTCTCCTCCGCATCCGCCTCCGCCTCCGCTAAAATGGCCTCCGTTACAACCCTACTTTTTAATATAAAAAGTAACCTATGTTAAAATCCAGAGCCTAAACTATTAGTAGCTCACTGTAAACTTAACGCGAATGAAGTATCATTACAATCTACTAAGCTACTTATAAACTATTTGTTTAATGTAGGTAGGTATACATAATATATTGCAACTGAAATCGTTTGATAAACTTTTTCAGGCATATTCAAAGGCAGCCATTGTCGGATTTTGTCGAATTTTTGTAACGAAACGGCGAAATCATAAATCTCCTGTGCGTGCATATGACTTTTGGATGGATCGTTTGGAATAAGGGCGTGCTTATACTGTAGTCAAAGAATAATGTATAAGGTTCGGTAAAATCAATTACGGATATTTTGGGCATATGATCTATTGCTTAAGTAAAGACGTTTAAGCAGAAAAGTAATTGTCATACTAGAAAATATATTTTTTTCTTTATATGGACGAGTTTGCGTTTTGCGGAGAGTCACCCATATATGAGATAATTTTTTACTTTGAGTATGACAACTACTTTTTGCCTTAACGTCTTTACATAAGCAGTGGATCATGTGGTCGAAGTATCCGTAATTGATTTTCGGAGACATTATGTAACTAAATAAAGAACCGTCATTCGACCATTTACACGAATGACAGCTCGCGGCATTGTGTGCGCGGCTAGACGTAAGCAGGGCGGAGCGGTGCACGCGGGACATGAACTTCACAAGCTCGTTTCGTGCTTAACATAACTGATAATATAATTTCATGAACATTTGTCTGATGCGACGTTTGAAATTATTTCGGTGTCAACCTTAGGCTTATTCGACATGGCCGACATTCGAGCTGTCATTTGCAGAGAGTGTTATGGTATGGTTTGAGCGATGAAATAACTAGTAAAATAGTGAACTAATTAATGAGAATGAGACGATAAAACTGTGAGAAAATTACGCAGATCACATAATATTTGCTGCAACTAAAATAATCCAAAGTTTAAACCGATATTTTTTTAATTAAATGAACCAGGCAGTAATCGCTTACCATCAAGATTGCCTGATGGTAATCATTACCGCCGCCTATGGACACTCGCAACACCAGAGGAGTGACAATATATTAACCCGCAAATAATAATTATATGCCTATAAGAATAACCATACACGAGTACATCTATCAGGTAACCTTGAGCTGAGAAGTGTGGAAACCTGAACAGTTGTTCAACATACACGATCAGCCTTACCTGTAAAGCTTTTATATTTTCGTGACGCAAAAAAAAATGTGAAAATTAAAGCTTAATCTTCGAACGTATTCTGATCTTAATAAAATTGTGCAATAGTCACCCTATTATTGTCAGTTTTGACGCTTGTTAATCTGACATTTCAATTAACTTTTACTTATGTGTCAAAAATCGGATTATGATCAACTCAGCTTAGTAAGTATTGTATTACCCGCTCACATCACACACATTAAACGTTAAAACTTTTTGTGGGGAAATGTATAATTTTATATTATATTATATTTATTTTTATATTGATGTTGCCTGCGACTTCGTGCGCGCAAAAGTTAATTTTGAAGAAACATTTTTCCGCGATAAAAATCCTTCCCCGTGGTCTACTCTACATCTGTGCCAAATTTCATCAAAATCGGTTCAGTCGTTTCGGAGCCTATTCGATGCAAACAAACAAACAATCTTTTTCTCTTTATTATATTAGTATAGACTAGCTGTTTCCCGCGTTTCCGCCCGCGCAAATATATCAAGTATCCCACGGGAATATTATAATTTTCCGAGATTAAAAGTAGCCTATGTTTCTTTTAATAGGCTCCAGAGCCTAAACTACTACCATACTTTCATCAAAATCTATCGAGTAGTTTTGTGTGAAAGAGTAACAGATGGCTGGATGTTCCACCCACCCATCCATCCATCTTCACAAACTTTCACATTTATGATATTAGTAGGACTAAGTATCTGCGTAACCGCAATTGCTCGGAGTTCTAGTATTTAAAAAAAATAAAAAGAAACATAAAAATATTCGAGACACCAATTGGCAATTCGCCAAACGCAAAAATTATACAACGCATACCAAACTGCCATTTGAATTGACATTGATAGAGACTGACAAAATTGATAAAAAAACCTATACAACTTATAATGCGTGGTTTTAATAAAATCATTAGGAAAAGACCTAGCTAGATCGATTTTTCTCCCAGAAAGCCCCCTGTTTATGCATGGAAAAACTTGCAGTTGTTTCCGATATTCCGATTATAATGTACAAGAAATGCTCGTTTAAAGTATAAGATACAACATAGCTACAACACTTAACTACAAGATGAACTAATATAATAATCTTTGCTAATATCATTTTCTAGTGTGTGCGCGGCCTTACCCGCCATTTTGCGCTGTAACATGTTTGTTAAGCCCTGATTTCCAGCTAAAACCTAAAAGCAAGTCTTTCCATAAATAAACGCTTTCAAAGCACACAGTGGAGATTACTGAAGGATGGAGATACAAAATATCTCGTAAAGTTTTAGAGATAAGAAAATATGACGAATAATAAGCTTCTATAATATCCTCTTATAACTACTTTTGAATATCTTTTTAATCTAATTCTATATCTAAGAAGGTATAAAATTAGATTGATTGAATTAGATTATGACGGGAGTATTGCGATTTTTCTGTGCGTTTCGGCTAATGTCGAGTATAAAATTGGCTTTTCTTTCGTCGTGTAGGTAATACAAATAAGATAGGTATGAGTAATTTCGAATACTAATGTCAAATACGCGTAGCGCAGTTACGTAGGCGCTTGGATTTTGCGTTGTTGACCAATTGGTTCGAATCTCGGTCAAAAGAAATATTTTTATTCTTATTTCTTTTTCTTTTATAATTTTTATTTTTCACTTCTATCGGCAGTCGTTATAACTGCCATTTTTTAAACTAGCTGCCCCGATTCACATTGTTCGGTCTAAACTATGAATAAGATAAATAAATATCACCTACAAATACCTACACGATGATGATGATGAGAATTATCGTAATGATGATGATGTCTAGCCCTTACCTTAGGGTTAGCGTCGACGTCACAGTCGATCTCCACGAGCTCCCCCCGCGCCGCCCTTATGACCTTCGGCTGTTGAGCCCTACAGCTAGGGCTGTCTAAGGGACAGAATTAATTATTAGATTGGAGTTCTGTTGCTGAAGAAAAGTCTATGAATGTTCATAGACTTTTCTTTAGCCTTCTTTTTAATTCTACTATTTAGATGAAATTCAGACAATTTACATCTATACTATAAGTTTAGGATTGTAATGATTCATCAAGTAAATGTTTAAATTGTCCAATGACGTATAGGCCCGTGTTCACATTTACCAATTGAAAGTCATTTTGATATTCGGACTGATGACCTACAAACTTAACGCGAAAGAAACTATAGTTCAGACAGTTTCTATCTAGTACTTCTAATTGGAAGACTAGGCTCTAAACCAGGTACTCTTATATTGACACTCACACTTGACGTCGAGGTGGAGCGGCTCGCTGGTGCCCTGGCCGAGAGCACTCCGCGCGGCGCAGGCGTACGCCCCCCCCGCGCGCCGCCCCACGCGCTGCAACACCAGGCTCTGGTTGGCCACCAGCACGCCGGGACCGGGCTTCACCACCGCGCCCTGGAGACACAAACTGTTAGACCAGGCCAGGCAGCCGCTACTGCTGAGGAAGGCAACTAATAATAAAAGCTTTCCAAATTGATTTGGCGATAGGGGCAGGTTTCATTGAAACCAGGCCAGCGACGCAGGAGTTATGTTAGAGAACTCTATCGTCCTTTACTCTCGTAACCCAGTGAGACGGATGACCGACACGACTGGCGAGAGATCAGGCGCAGGACATTTTACATGCCCATCCGACGCATGGATCATCCTGTCAGACAATCGGGCGATCAGCCTGCATTGCCCGAACCAAACATGTAAACAACGTTTTTATTGTTCCAACGCGGGAATCAAACTCACAACATCCGAATCGAGAGCCAAGCTTTGAACCATTGGATCACGGAGGCTGTTATGCTACTGCTGCTGGGGTGGGACACTCACGTTGTGCGTGAAGTAGACGCTGGTGTGCCAGGGGTTGGCGCGAACGGCGCAGTCCAGGTACACGTCGGAACCCTCCACCAGCGCGCCCGGGTCCAGGCTGGCGCCCAGCCGCAGCGACACCACGGGCAGATCTGCAACAAAGGACTGATTTCAGAGATAGATCTGCAACCGATGACATAAGTTAGAACGGGGAGAGCTGCTAGGTAGGTTTGCGAAAAGAGAGTTGTTGTCTGATCACGTAGATCATTTGGCAGTATCAGAGGATTGCATAACGAACAAATCCCTCCACCAACCCATAGCCCTATCAGCCGATCTTGGTTATAAGGACCGAAACACGGGAATGCGCACCCTACTCTCCTGGGTCCTTCAACCTATAGAACAGTCAAAATTAATGATCAGGTCTGCAGCAGATAATACTTTACGATGGAGTAGAAAGTATACTGGATTGGAAGGTCTGCAATAGAAGGCTAATAAAAGGACACTACTCTGTAGTGTTTGTGTAGTATTTTACGGTGATGAGTATGAGTGATGAGTATACTGCCAAAAGAAATAGGCAGGTCGCATTATGGAAATATCCGAAGGTACAAATGGGAATGGAAGACATCCTAAATCCAACTGAAAGATACTGAGAATAATGACGGAGCTTTAAGCGGTCGACGATAAAATTTTCCCTGGAGGAGCATAGTCCTTATTAGATATTACTCAATGACATATGACCGGAAAATACTTACCGTTACATTTTCCCCATAGTATTTTCGAATATATAGGGTGTATACTTATTCGAATATAAGGTGATCATCTAAATATATAAAAGGCAAACCTGACTGACTCATCTATCAACGCACAGACTAAACTACTGAACGGATTTTGCTGAAATTTGGCATACAGATAGTTGTAATGACGTAGGCTTTCGCTAAGAAAGGATTTTTGAAAATTCGACCCCTAAGGGCTCAAAAAGGAGTTAAAATTCCGAAAGGGGGGAAAAGGGGAAACAGAACTCCACGCGGACGAAGTCGCGGGCAAAAGCTAGTTCTAATATAACAAAGTCTTATAATAATCATTCAGTAGCAAAGTATCTTCATTTACTTAAGTATTACGCACAATAAAATTCTTTGGTTTTAAATTTTTCATAAAACTTTCGTTTGGATTTATTTATTTTAAATCGACCTCGGTTGGAAATACTTAAAAGTCGAACGAGTTTTAATATTTAAAAATATTCAAGCTCTCAAGTTACTCGACGAAACCCGATGAAAGGTTGACCAGCCCTGACCTGATTCTTTAAATGGCACATCAATGAAAGGTTTGGCAGCTCTTTTATAATTAAAACAGCCTTTTTTGATCAGTGTCCAGAAATTATGTCTGGTTTTTTCAGAATATTTAACATAGCAACTTATTTTCTTGTTTGGCTCAAAATATTTTAACATTCATTAGGGATATTTTTTACTTGAGCTTGGCTATTACTCCCCTGCGAGGCACGGTAGGACAACACTTACCACCGTTACTCCATCATCAGCTGACCTGTGTCTATAGCAGCAGTACTCATGCTGTATCTCCAGCTTCCAGCCGTCCTCGTGGGTGGAGTGCGACACAGAGATCTCTCCTACCAGCTGACCTGTGTCTACAGCAGCAGTACTCACGCTGTATTTCCAGCTTCCAGCCGTCCTCGCGGGTGGAGTGCGGCACGACGGCCTGCACGGCGTGGTAGGAGAGATCTCTCCCACCAGCTGACCTGTGTCTCTACAACAGCAGTACTCATGCTGTATCTCCAGCTTCCAGCCGTCCTCGCGGGTGGAGTGCGGCACGATGGGTTGCACGGCGCGGCAGGAGAGAACTCTTCCATCAGCTGAATTGTCTACACAGCAGCAATACTCACGCTGTATCTCCAGCTTCCAGCCGTCCTTGCGGGTGGAGTGCGGCACGGTGGGCTGCACAGCGCGACAGGAGAGCACTCTCCCGGCATCGTCGATGGACGGCACCAGCGTCAGGATACTGCTGGTCACGTTGCCATCAGGGGACACCTAAAAAAATCCATTTTCTTTGAACAATCTTGAATAATTAGGAGCTATGTTTACATTGAGAAGATCAGAACCTGTCATATTAGTCCCTGTGTGGATGACCGACACAGAAAATTTTGTGAAGAAAGCATCTAGAGCGTCAGCTACTAACAAGCCCTTATCAGGTCATGTCAGGTCTGACAGAGTTGCAAAGTTAATCAGTAATCTGTCTTGAAACATCCTCAACAGAATACCAGGCTTAAAAGAAATGACACAAAAAGATGACAACCTGAAATAAGTCTACTTACAGTCTCCCTGACTGTCTTCAACCTCTCTCCACCCTTCCACCAGGAGATGGTGGGCTTGGGCCGCGCACCGACCGCCTGGCACACCAGTTCCGTGCTGACTCCCGCCACCAGGGGCCGCTTGCCGCCGAGTAAATCTACTCGGAGAAGACGCACTGTTGGGAAAAGAATATGGATGTTTAGCTTTCTTTCTTTCTATTCGTTTATAGTTTAGAAGGAAAGCGTTCTTTCTATTCGTAAATGATACTTTGTGTGACGTCATTATTTAGAAATAGCTGTTCCCCGCGGCTCCGCCCGCGTAAATATAGTGTCCCTCGGGAACACTGTACTTTTTCGGGATAAAAAGTAGGCTGTTTTAATCCAGAGCCTAAACTACTACCATACCAAATTTCATCAAAATCCGTTCAATTGTTTTTGCGTGAAAGAGGAACAAACATCCATCCATCCATATATCCTCACAAACTTTCACATTTATAATATTAGTAGGATAAAATCTACAAAATTTTCTTTTTTGAAAATGAAATGGTATCCTACCAGGTACATAGGGTATTAAATTATATAGGTAGGACTTTACCCAACTGCGGCGAAGCCAAAATTAAGGGATTTTGGCAGTCTATGTAATATGTCTGCATGTATGTATCGTAGCGCCTAAACTACTGATCCGATTTTAATGAGTGAGGAATCAATGGATTCGTATTAGTAACCCAAGTAACATAGGCTATATAAAGATCAGTAAAATCAATTACGGATACTTCGGGCATACGATCTACAGCTTATGTAAATACGTTTAAGCAGAAAAATAACTGTCATACTCGAAAATCAATTTTTCTTTAAATGGGTGAGTTTTCGCGTTTTACATGAGATGATTTTTTTACTTTGAGTATGACAGTAATTTTTTCGCCTAAACGTCTCTACACAAACAGTGAATCATGTGCCCGAAGTATCCGTAGTTGATTTTACGAAGTCGGGTTATAGATTTTTTAACCGACTTCCCAAAAAAGGAGGCGGTTATACGTTCGGCTGTATATATTTTTTTATTTTTTTTGTATGTTCAACGATTACTCCGCCGCCTGTGGACCGATTTTCAAAATTTTTTCTGTGATGTATAGGGTGTAATCCCAAATTGGTCCTTTTGATATCAAAGTCGTGACCTGATGATGGGATCCATGAGGAATCGAGGGAACTCCTCGAAATTTATATGGACACATATTGTGATTTCGACTTTTTCTGAAGTAGTTCAAGCATATGCTACCAAAAAGTAAGATTTTGCTCCAAGGTATACCCTGGATCCAACAGTACAGAACAGAACTCCTGACTCCTTATAGATACATGTTTGGGGATTTCGGCGTTGTTTAAAGAACTGAAAGCATATGCCACCATGTCAGTTAGAGTAATCATCATCATCATCACCACTATCACACCATACATCATCACATTATGATGATATAAAAGGTATTTCTCTTAGTATTTGATATTAACACGGAGATCTTTGAACATTACTCTGCCGTTTATGGACCTATTTGCAAAATTAATTTGTTGTTGTAAAGGGTTTAATTCGAAATTGGTCCTTTAGTCACTAAAGTGGAAACCTGATGATGCGATCCATGAGGAATCGAGGGAACTCCTCGAAATTTATATCCACACATATAGTGATTTTTACTTTCACTGAAGTAACACAAGCATATGCTACCAAAAAATAAGATATTGTACCAAGGTATACCCTGGATCCAAAAGCAATGTACAGAACTCTTCAGTCTTTAAATATATGCGTTTGGAAATTTCGGCATTGTTTAAAGAACTGCAAGCATATGCCACTTTATAACTTACAGTAATCATCATCATCATCTTAATAACAATACCTAATGGAAGCTTGGCGCGTATTCAATTATACATTCGATCGTTTAGTTTAGACGTTCTTAAGACGTATTAATAATAAATTAACAAAATATAAAACTAAAAAGCATGAAATTATTATTTTTAAACAAAAAATTAAACCGACTTCCAAAGTAAAAATACACAAAAAAGTATGGAATAAAACTTAATCTCTATATAATTCCCCTTTCAAATTCGGCTAAAATTTTTACTATTTCTCTACTCAATCTTATTAATTTTGAAGTCGGTACCAGCAAATATGAACGTAAGTTCTATAAAATATTGTAGAATATTGTTTGGGCTGGTACCGATTTCAAAATTAATAAGATTGAGTAGAGAAATAGTAAAAATTTTAGCCGAATTTGAAAGGGGAATTATATAGAGATTAAGATTTATTTCATACTTTTTTGTGTATTTTTACTTAGGAAGTCGGTTTAATTTTTTGTTTAAAAATAATAATTTAAAACCTATTCGTGTCAAATTCGTCAACGCGCCAATAAGAAGAAGTTTTTCGCACATCTAATTTAGAGGCAAGATAGTAAAACATTTTATGTTAGTGGAATATGGCAAGTTTTGAAGTTGGCTTACATAAATCTGAGAACGTCTCACTGGCTATATGGGTCAGCCTGGATTAAGGGGAGCTGGGGGGTACAGCAGCACCCCTTAAGGGGTCAAGCTAACAAGGTGAGAGCTTCATTTGGATAATAAATGAAAACATTTTTCTAGCTGTTTTCATATTATGCTTGTTGTGTTAATAAGATTTTTAAAGTACCTTTCAGATGTCTAGAGTTTTAAGACAGGGGTATTTTTTTTTTGACGTGTGTTGTGTGTGTGTCTGTCCGTGGGATCGTATCTCCCAAACGGATTAAATCGAATCTGATCTAGTTTATTTTGCTTGAAAGCTGACATAATAGTGAGCGTTCTTAGCTATAATTCATCATTAACAGCTCGTTGTTTGATAATTCCGGGATTTCCTAATATTTTTAATTCTATCTAACGAATTGACATAAACGAGTATAGGTGCAAAGTAAATAAGTTTTATGGTCTTTTAATAATTTATTTGAACACTAGATACTTCGCAACTTCACATGACAATCTCACGGAAACCGTAAATTTTTCCGCGATAAAAAGTAGCCTTTCCTGTGGTCTCTATATCGGTGCCAAAATCGATCAGTAGTTTCGGAGCCTATTCAATGCAAACAAACTTTTCCTCTTAACAATATTAGTGATTCGTCGGGAATATTTGTATTATAAACAAAGCTTTAGTTGAAACACACAATTGATTGACAAAAAATGCCCCTAATCTAGCTTTTTAATTAGGGGAAACTTAAAACAATAAGGTCTTTGAATGACCCACAAAACATAGATGTGATATTAAACGCTCTCGCTTGTTTCCCACAGGGGTTATTAGAGACTATATCCCAATTCCCACGTTATTGGAAGGGTAAGCGAAAGTACAAAATCTGACCCCTTTTTTCACCCTCCTAGAATTTAGGAAACTATACTACCAGCTACTTATCATAATAACATAATAACTCCCACACCGATCACGGTGACGGTGGCCTGTTTCATTGAAACTAGGCCAGTTACGCAGGAGTTATTTTATAGTGCCCAAGTGTGTGCGCAGTACACAAGAGCACTCTCTCTTCCTTTACTCTTGTAATCCAGTGGGACGGATAACCGACACGACTGACGAGAGATCATCTCTCTTGTCAGAAAATCAGGTGATCAGCCTGCATTGTCCTAACCAAACTTGGAAACAACGTTTTTTGTAGTTCCAATGCGAAAATCGAACCCACGACCTGTTACATAACACGACAATTATTTAAGAGTGTGTTATGTCAACGCCAAACTTCGTACTGTCACTTTGATGCCTGTGATAGTTTATTCAGTTAGCCGAAAGGCTATGTATAGTATAGACATGTATTAGTATGCTCCTCTGTTATATAAGTTATATATTAATTATATCTGTTGTACGTGTAGTAATAGATCAACATATTGTGATGCTATGATTTGTATCATTTGTATCTCCATGTAACTTATAAGAAGAATCCCCAAGATATTCAACGTAGAGATCCTGGCTGGAACATCAAACACGACCGAGTCGAGAGCCAATGCTCTAACCAGTAGACCACGGGGGCCTACCTACTTATCCTACTACTATTATAAATGTGTAAATTTCTTAATAAATGTGGGTGGATGGATGGATGATGGATGGACAGATGGATATTTGTTACTCTTTCACGCAAAAACTACTAAACGGATTTGGATAAAATTTGGTTAAATAGTAGTTTAGGCTCTGGATCAAAATATAGGCTATTTCAAAAAAGTACAGTATTTTCGTGGTATACTGTCTGAAAAAGCTAGAATACTAATAAAGATAGATTTTTAGGCATGTTTGTCTTAAGGACGCGTTTGCGAAAAGTTGTTTTACTCGGAAAGAGTATGGAGAGCAAAGATATTGAAAATGTTTTGTATAATCAATCCAGATAGTGACCATATAAAATAAACCTTATGGCCACGCAGTAAGATTGCATAATAGCAAAACACGTGAAAAAAATTCGGATACTTTTTTATGCTTTATCCAAATCAACTTTTAATATTGTTGGATTATTTTTAAGAGCGGTGCATCTCGGTATTCGAACTCCCAATGACTAAAAAAACTTAGGCCTTTACATCCGTTATCCGATTTATACAGTATTCTCCGAGCGAAGTAATCACTCTTGAAATACTGTAGTGCCTTGGTCAGTCGGTTTTAAAATGTCGTATGGTTGCCCAAGCACATACGGTATTCTCACAACATAGTCAGCCTAGTCCAGAGGAATGAACTGGTCAATACGTCTGAGGTCAACCATGTGCGGGTTTCCTCACGATGTTTTCCTTCGCCGTTAGAGCGTCCGTATAATGTACTTGAGATCTGAAAATGTCTCATTGGTACACGCCACAACCTGAACCTCAATTCTCGTATTTAAAGTAGACAATTTAAACAGTCAACTTCACTTTGTTTGGATTGAAAGTGTAGCGTCATTTACCGTGAACGGATTTTATGACGTTTCGACCAATCAGGTTTTTCGTTCGTTCATTTTAACGTTCATAAAAACACCTATTGAGAGTATAATCGTATCGGGACTTGATTGTAATTGTATTAATGCAAGCTTTATTTAGCAGAATTGCCCCCCTCTGGGATTCGAACCTGCACTCTCTCGAGTGCGAACCAAACGGTCTACCCACTAGGCCACGGAGCTCATATATAAAATAATATTCTAGTTTTTAAGTATATAATATTATGTATGTTAGTCTGTAAGGTATTTATAATATGGGCCTATGCCGCCCGAAATAAATGAAATTTAATTTAATTTAATTAATTTAAAATATAACTCCCAATGAAACGTGTATCTTATTGCGTAGTTTATAAAGTTAAATTTTGAATCGCTATCTTAAAAATGCAATGCCGCTTCGTGTTTCGTCGTGAACTGACCCTGATGCTGATGAATTCTAATGAATTCCAAATAGGCAATCGGACAATTTTTTTTTTTATTGCATAAATGAATAGTACTCTTAAATATGAGTAACTTCTCAGAAGAAACCGTATATCAAAAGTCAATATTTTCAAAGGTACAGCGATTTGTATAAAAAATTTCGCGAGCCTCCTAAAAACGCTCCATACTAAAGTCGACCTAAAAATGACGTCACTTGTATATGAAGTAGTATGAAGTAGTATATGAAGTATATGGCCGCAGGAATATATTTGTAAATATCTCCGATATTTGTGCGTTTAAGTTCATACTTACCATAATGAATGTTTTTGTATATGATGTGAGTAAACTAATGATGTGGGTTTTGTTTACCAATTTGGCAAAAAAAAAAAAAAATTTTTTTTGGTATAAAGACTCGCGAAATTTTGTATACAAATCGCTGTACCTTTGAAAATATTGACTTTTGATATACGGTTTCTTCTGAGAAGTTACTCATATTTAAGAGTATTACTCATTAATGCAATAAAAAAAAATCTGTCCGCTTGCCTATTCTAAATTCGTCGCTTTGTCGCCGCCGAATTCCAAAGTGTCGGAATAAGACCAGGCAATCTATCTAGCACAGGCTTTATTCAAAATACTAAGTCAATTTACCATCCAGACATCAAGCTATTAGCTAAAATATCCATTTCGATTAATTTAAGCGACGAGACGCGACGTTCACGTCTATTCGATTTGAAGGAATGGATACTAAAATGCAGAATTAATATTTTGATATTATGAGTATTTATATTTGCACGTATAAAAATATTATTTTCCTACATATACTTAGTCCCCCTTACTAATAAACGCTGTATAAGCTTTGAATAGTTACACAATGTTTTGTCTTCTTCAATCGAATTAAAAATGTCACTTGTGTGACGGGAACAAAACACGGTATAACTATTCAAAGCTTAAACAGCGTTTATTAGTAAGGGGGAGTATGTATAAAAATCTGTGAATATATTAAAAATATATTATTTTAAATTTTACAAAATTAGTGATAATTGCATTTGTTATCGGATTATTTTTTTGTTATTACCCGAATACTTTTTATAATATGACTCGTTAGTATGCACTATGCCCCCAGTATAATACTTACTATTGACGTCTACAGATAAAGTTTGGGATAGTGGCGGAATGGATGGATCCGTCACAGCCTGTGGACAAAAATATATTATATTAGTCAAATATTTTATGTTACTAAAATATATTATGTTAGTCTGAAAACATTATGTTCTAAAAAACGTTGGCAGATTCGACATAGGTACATACTAGCTTTTGCGCGCGCAATAGCCTAGCTACTCATTGCACCCCGTAGGGGATGAATTTCGAAAACTCCTTTTTAACGCATGTCTACGTTATAATAACGATCTATTTGCTAATATTGAACGCAATCAATAATAAAAAAACGAAAACTTTGGTCCCCCATTTCCCCCTTTTAGGGAACGAATAAAAAAATAACTGTAAAATACGTACTCCTACGTACGTATAATGGTTTGAATTTATTTGCTCGGTTATTGAATTTAATGGAAATCGGAGCACATTCTAAACATATTTTACATACAAACTTTCAACCCTTAATTTACACCCTCAGTGGCTGAATTCTAAATTAACACGAAACATATTAAATAAAATGTATTTAAGAGCATGAATCTAATTTTTACTAAATCATTACAAATTTAAAAGATTTTCCATACAAAATTTCAACGCCTATTTCAACCCCTTTAAGGGTGAGATTTTTCAAAATATCTTCTTAGTGTGCGTCAATACATTGTAAATTAAAACAACTGTCCCACGTTTATACCATTAGCGGTTAAGGCTAAGCTTGCGTCTTTATGTTAGTCAGTTAGTAGACACTCTCCTTTTGACCCTTTCCAAAAATAACTACATAGCGGATCATCCACATATCATGTCACGCAAAATTTTGACTTTTTAAACAAATGCAGCGCAGCGGGAAGGTGACGCTGGCTCTGGTCTCCGAGTTGGCCAGCAGCGCGTGACGTCACACCTGGCACGTGACTCACCTGGCACGTGACGTTGGTGCCGTAGTCGGCGCGGCGCAGCGGGAACGTGACGCTGGCTCTGGACTCCGAGTTGGCCAGCAGCGCGTGACGTCACACCTGGCACGTGACTCACCTGGCACGTGACGTTGGTGCCGTAGTCGGCGCGGCGCAGCGGGAACGTGACGCTGGCTCTGGACTCCGAGTTGGCCAGCAGCGCGTGACGTCACACCTGGCACGTGACTCACCTGGCACGTGACGTTGGTGCCGTAGTCGGCGCGGCGCAGCGGGAACGTGACGCTGGCTCTGGACTCCGAGTTGGCCAGCAGCGCGTGACGTCACACCTGGCACGTGACGTTGGTGCCGCAGTCGGCGCGGCGCAGCGGGAACGTGACGCTGGCTCTGGTCTCCGAGTTGCCAGCAGCGCGTGACGTCACACCTGGCCCGCGACTCACCTGGCACGTGACGTTGGTGCCGTAGTCGGCGCGGCGCAGCGGGAACGTGACGCTGGCTCTGGTCTCCGAGTTGGCCAGCAGCGCGTGCGACTTCCACCAGGACACTCGTGCGGGAGGACGACCTGGGTAAGAAGAAACGTTGTAGAGGACCAAAGATGTGTGGCCTGTGACCTTACTAGTTACTTAAGTAGTCTTGCCAAAAATATTCTCGAGGACATACTCCAACAGAGTCTAATTTAGTATATTTTTTATGAAATGAACCAGGAAACGGATCGCCTGATGGTAAGCCCATATACACTTGTAACTCCTCTGGTGTTACGACTTGCGTTCCCAGTCCTTAAAATCCCGAACCCCCCTTGGGCCTCCGGTAACCTCACTCACTCGGCGGAACACAACATAACCGTCATTTCACGCCGGTTTTCTATGAGGTCGTGGTATATATCCGGTCGAGCCGACCCATTCGTGCCGAAGCGTGGCTCTCCCACAGTCAAAGAAATATGAAAACAATTTCGCTATAGGTATTTGTTAGTTTTTTCTTGCATTATTTTTCAAGATATGAAATCTACGTGACGTGGGGGGACGATTGGGGGTAAAGGTCAATGTAAAGGTCAAAGATCAACGTGTTGGGGGGTTGGGGTAATACAATAGTTTCATGCTCGCGTAAACCAAGACAGCAAACAATTGCAAGTGAATCTTACGCATTTTCGATCAGGACACGTGACCTGTCGCGCGAGTTTAACAGTTAAAAAAAGTTGGGATGGGTCCCAAGAAAAGCGCTCAGCGCCGCTAAAGAAGTATTTACTTCTAAAATATATTATATTCTTAAGACTTAGGAATAAAAAGTAATGAATCACCGAATATCAGAGAATTCGTGTGCAAAATACATACTTATCTGTGGTAATCGCTGTCATCATATCCGTATAGTCTATGGTTATCGTTTCTCAACCGGTTTGATGTCCCAACGACCCACGAAAAAGCCAAAAAGTTAAGTAAAAAGTCTTGCGACCCCGTGACTATAAAATTACTATAATATGCACATAGCGCACTTCTTTTATCAGCTATACGTTATATTAGTCTTCACTGGTTCGAACGACTTTTTCAACGTTCGATACAGAATTCGTTCGAAAAACTGAATCTTTTGTACCTATATGTAGTTTGTCATGGGATACTCATCCCAACTTACCTGTCCGGTAGTTGTAGTATAGTATACGGGTATGCGACCCCGGCTTCCCTAGCTATTACTGTCCTATCCCTTCCCCTCCTGGGCGGTAATATCCTACATTCCTTTTTCCCACTAACTTACCAATCTTCCTTTCCACACCACCTATCCTTCCCTTTCCCTATTCCTACCCTCTCCGCAAATCCGTGGGAACGCAATGGATAATCATAAAAATAAATTAATTATCCAAAATGGCGGCGATGTGGTACGCCACCCATCACGTCTCGTTCTCGCGGAGGCGAAAAGTGGCCCATGGAGAGCCGCTTCGCTACGTTGAATGTAAGAGGAGGAATGGATGTTAAGAATGAAAGTGGACGAAGCGAAACAAATATGTAAGGATCGTAGCGAGTGGAAAGAAGTGGTCTCTGCCTACCCCAATGGGAAAGAGGCGGTCTCTGCCTACCCCTACGGGAATGAGGCGTGATTATATGTATGTATGTATGTATGTAGTTTGTATTATTTGTTTATTTTGTTATTTTTCAACAGACTGCGAGTCTGCGACCCCCTTTAAAAACAAACTTGACCCCCCCAAAGGTCGCGACCCTCCCGTTCAGAAACGATGGTCTATGGTTATCGTGCTAATTGTCAATTTGAGGCGTAATTTCTTCGAGAACTTACCACGGAACCAGATTGACGTGGTATGAAAGCGTCCATATTATTAATTAGGCCTCCACATCAGCCCACTTCGGTTTCTAATTAGGATCAAATCCTCCCATGTCAACGGTATTGTTTGAAATTAATTGTACCCTGGAAATGGGTGACATTTCTATTATACTTAACCCATGTTCCAACACAAAGACATACCCTTATTATGTCAACGAATTCTTAAGTCTTCATCGCGTAGATGGTAAGCGGATTTGAATCGTATGTACTGGTATTAAACACTTAAGCCGTTAATAAGAAAATGCCAAGGCAAATTAAACCTTAACTTTGTGCAGTAAAGTTGATTCTGCGAGTATCTGTGGCACGTGTTTCTAAATGTAAAATCTTGATTTTAATTTGAAATAATACGGCTTATCCGGTGCTTAGTATTCACCGATCTTAATCTGCAATACTGGAGGATACATAGGTGTTTTGGACATTTAAAGCCGATGACCAAAATGTTTAATTTACATCTTACTCATATTATAAATGTGAAAGTGACGATTATATGGATGGATGGATGTTTGTTCCTCTTTCACTACTGAACGGATTTCGATAAAATTTGGTATGCTAGTAGTTTAGGTTCTAGATTAAAACATAGGCTACTCTGTATCCCGGAAAAGTACAGTATTCCCGCGGGGTACCCGATACTATATTTACGCGGGCGGAGCCGCGGGAAACAGCTAGTACCTATTAATTAGAGATGTCCCGAATATTCGGCAACTATTCGGTATTCCGCCTATTCGGCCACTTTTTTTGCTATTCGGTATTCGGCCGAATAATACGTACTATTCGGCCGAATACCGAATACCAAATCATGTCAAAAAGACATGTTATATTACTCAAAATTATATATTTATTTCCAAATTACAACACTTTAGTAATTAAAATTGATCAGTGGTAAGTTGTGATGGATAAAAACAAGCTTTTCAGCATTTTTTGGTAGCAAACGATTACGCTTTTCATCTTAAATGTTACCAGCCTCAGAAAACAACCTCTCACTATACACGCTGGTCGTCGCCTGCCGCGCCACCGCAACGAGGAAAACAGGTTGCGAGTTGCGACTTGTCTTAATCCAGTTAACGCGCTCCCGACAAGTATGTATTTCGTGCCGAATATTCGGCGGCCGAATATTCGGCGCTTCGGCCGACAGCGTTTGCCGAATATTCGGTATTCGGTCAATTCACTATTCGTTGCATCTCTACTAATAATAATAACTAGAGGTCGTTCTGAGGTCGAAACGCATGGTAGTGTGTGTTTTTAGGGTTCCGTACCTCGAAAGGAAAAAGCGGAACCCTTATAGGATCACTTTGTTGTCGGTCCGTCTGTCTGTCAAGGCCCTTTTTCTCAGGAACGCGTGAAGGTATCGAGCTGAAATTTATATCAAACTAGCGACCCGCCCCAGCTTCGCACGGGTACTATACTGATACTAATACTACAGAATGTCTTTAAACCTCTAACAAAACGGGCGAAATCTAGTCAAAACAAACAGAAACAAATTAATATAGGTACCTACTAAAACTCAATGAAATAAGTAGGTGGGTATACTTTTATCGTATGAAATAAATAAATATATCTAAACTCTCCCCGTACGCGCACCCCCGCCTTGGTGACGCCCACTTCGCAACGGGCCGTGCAGCAGAAATCGTAATATTTTAATTTCGCCATAACTTCAAAACCACACGTCCAATTTCAATCATTCAAAGACCAAATATTATCTACATAAACTGTAGTTAGTGATGAAATAATTTATTTTGATAAGGATTAATAGCATGAGTAAAATAAACGGGTTTAAAAGTAGTCCAAAAAAATTTCAAGATTTCTAAATAAAAAAATGGTTGTTGTGCCTCACTCGACATAGATAGGTATAGTGTGTCGCGGACTTTTTTGTAGATATTTATAAGATCTACAATTAATTAGAACATTTTATGGTTCTATCTTTTATAGTTTAGGCAGCGTACGCAAAATAAGTAACTTTTCTGGTTGATTTTTTACACCTTGTGTCCGAAAAACCCAAATATTTTACGGAACCCTATTTTTTTCCAAAATAAAATATAGCCTATGTTACTCGTGGATAATGTAGCTTTAGAATGGTGAAAGAATTTTTGAAATCGGTCCAGTACTTTTCGAGCCTATTCATTACAAACAAACAAACAAACAAACAAACAAACAAACATACAAACAAAGTTTTCCTCTTTATAATATTAGTGTAGATACTCAAGTCTATTGTCTCTTAGAGCTGTGAAAAAATCAAACTTCTAAGCCAACGCTATCAAAAGATACAGCCGTTAATGCCGTTTCCGCAAATTTTCGACACTCGCAAGGGAATCAAAACCTACAGGGTACTCCCGTGAACTCAGAATCTTGAAATTTAGTACGAAGCAACGTCTTATAGCACATAAGAAGGAAAAATTGCGAAAACCGTAAATTTTAACATCATATAATAAAAATATTTTTAATAATTTTAAACTTACTACCCCTACTATGACTCGATTGTCGTGATTGGTGAACTTTTACTTTATATATACTTACAGGTTGTTTGGTTGGCCGGTTTTTTTTATTAATTTTATGTATTTCTAAGCATTATTGAACAAATTTGTTTTCTGTACACCACATAAAATTTCATTTACCGGCAAAATTTCATACACCTCCGATTGCACAATTCTTTCGTCATGACGCGCTTGGTCGCGACTCGAATCAAACGGTCTACCCACTAGGCCAAAAGCTCTTTTATCAGCAAATCGACCCCTAAAATCCCTCAATACCTCTATTGTTCCTCTTTGTTTACGAATAATTGATAGGTTCACCCCTTTGTGACCCTAGAGGTCCATTATAAAGGGGATTATGAAATCAGCTGGTAGCGTATTGTTTATGGGAGGTACTATCGACAAAGTTCCCGCTCGACCAGTTCCTAAATATTTTCCTTTGCACGAAGACGCCTCGAAATGTTTAAACAGAGAGGAAGTGACCACAATGACTGTAGACGTGCTTAAACTATGTATTTGCATGTGAGTATGTGTGTTAAGCGAATTTCATCTTAGCCTGGTCGAGTGGCAACTTCTTTGATTGTATGTAAACTAAAGATTTCAAAACTAAGGATGAACTTAGTACATCTGACAAACCGGCCAAGTGCGAGTCGAACTCGCGCACCGAGGGTTCCGTACAAACCTGTAATGATTTTGTTACAGCTTAAAGGTATTATAGACCTGACTATTTCATATTAATTTCAATTTAATACCTCTACGCGTTCATGAGGAAAGGGGTAGTAAGTTTAAAATTATTAAAAATATTTTTATTATATGATGTAACTAAAAATTTACGGTTTTCGTAATTTTTCCTATAACTGTGCTATATGACGTTGCATTGTACCAAATTTCAAGACTGAGTTCACGGAAAGTCTACAGGGTACTTTGGTTTTGAGTTTTTGCGGTATTAACTTTTGATTGCGTTGGCTCATTTGATTTTTTCACAGATCCAAGGGACCGTAGACCTTAGTATTTGATATAAATTTCAGCTTGATACCTCCACGCGTTCCTGAGAAAAAGGTTCTTGACAGACATTCGGACGGACAACAAAGTGATCCTATAAGGGTTTCGTTTTTTCCTTTCGAGGTACGGAACCCTAAAAATATTCACACAAGAAACAGTTACGGCATCTTGATTTCAGAAGATTGTGCATAATAAATGCGGACTTGTTAAACTGCGAAAAGAAAATGACAAATTATCTAAAATGGAAGCTTTCATACCATGTTAATCTGGTCCCGTGATAAGTTCTTAAAGATACGTAAATAAAGTAAATATTTAATATGTACTTTATATACTTTACTTACATTCAGGATTTTTATTATATTTTACACGCGAACCCGCAAAAGGCTTGAGCTCCAACGTGATAACCACAGAACCATGACGGGTGTGGTGTACTAACGCATCGCCACTCACCTCCAACAGCGACGCACGTCACGTTGACTTGGACCCCCTCGTCGTAGGGGCCGATCACCCCCCCGCGCACCTCCTCGCCGTCCTGGTCCAGGATGAGCAGACGGTCGGGAGGTACTGGAGAAAAAAGGAAGAGAATATAGTACAGAATGAGTATTACTCAGGCTGGGTATCAGTGGTAAGTGGTTCCTATAACTCCATTCCTATCGGCTTCACTTACCTACGTTTTGAAGACCTCATCCAAATCAATACCTATTATACAGGCTAGGACTTCCCTATGAAGGAGGACCAGCCTGAGAACTGAACTACCTTTAGTATGCTTGAATTTATTGTATCAATACATTTATTTATTAATTAGATGTTGCCCATGATTTTGTACGCGCAAAAGTTAATTTCGCGGAAACCGTACATTTTTCCGCGATAAAAAGTAGCCTATGTCCTTCCCAATGTCTACTACTATACATGTGCCAAACTTTATCAAAATGGGTCCAGTAGTTTTGGAGCCTATTCAACGCATACAAACAAACTTTTTCTCTTTATAATATGAAGTATAGAATTATATATTATTAAATATAGATTACGAGCGTAAATAGCGTATTTAAAAAAAGAAACAATTTTTAGTATAGCTGCTATCATATTCATAGTTTTTTTAATAATTCTTCAAAAAGCAACACTTTTTTTTATTTACCAAAAAAATGCGGTTTATATACTCCTTTTGTGGATTTCTATTTAAATTTTTCAACGTTTTTAATATGCAAGAGCCTTGATAGTTGATCCTTGGAAAATCATTAAAAATACGACAGTTTTGTTAACATTTCGTGACAAACACACTGTATATTTTTACTTTATAATTATTTTAAAAGTTCTTAAAATGTATTAATCATAGTATAACAAATATGACATAACAGGGAAAAATAATTATTTTTAAACAAAAAGTTAAAACTTTTGAAGGAAAGGAAGAAATTTACAAAGAATGGTCCAGATTGCAAAAGTTATGTTATAATAAACAATTTCACATAATTTTTAAAAACTTGGAAAATACCCAATTGGTCATAAAAATATTTCCTTACGGTACAGGGGCGACACTCTATACAAAAGACAGCTCGGCACTGGCGGCACTCAGCCATGTTGAACATAAATATTATGAAGTTATACTGTCAATTATGTCAAAGCACGAAACGACCAGCGGCCAGCCCCGTGAACGAAAGTCCTGGCTTGAAAACACTAAGTCCTGCTCGCCGCGCGCACCCTCGGCACGTCTAGCCACGCACACATAGCTACGAGCTGTCAATCGTGTAAGTCTGTCGAATGACGGTTCTTTACGTTAATATTAGGTTGGGGAAAAAGTTTCTTCGCATTTTATATTAAAATTCAAAAGGTTTTTTTATAAAGTTTATTTACAAGTGACTAAAGTATATAGGTGCCATTTTGTTCGATAACTTTTTGCCATCTTGTTGGTAGGTACATGATCCCATTGCTATAAAATTTTTGGGGCTTCTGATGAAAAAACTGCGACAAGTGGTTTTGGCAGTCCTCTTGTGATGTCAACCTGACACTGCCTAAGGAATTCTGCAGCGACCGAAACAGGTGGAAATCTGAAGGTGCAAGGTCAGGAGTTCAGGACTATACGGCGGATGCATTAACACCTCCCAGCCAAACTCCCGTATTTTTTTCTGAGTGGCTAAAGATGTGTGAGGTCTAGCGTTATCATGGTGAAAAACCACACCCCTTCTGTTGACTAATTCCGGCCGCTTTCTCTCAACTTCTTGCTTGATCTCATCAGTTATTCGCAGTACAGTTCAGAATTGATGGTCTTGCCTGGCGGTAACAGCTCATAATGAATAATGCCCTTCCAATCCCACCACACACACAGCATCACCTTGTTGCGAGTTAACCCGGGTTTCGCCACAGTCTGTGAAGCCTGACCGGCCTTTGACCACGATCTTTTTCGCACGTTCTTGTCGTACGTGATCCACTTTTCATCACCAGTTATCAGCTTCTTCAAAAATGGTTCGGTTTCATTACGTCGTAATAAAGAATCACAAATGAGTACACGGTTCATTAGGTTTCTTTCAGTGAGCTCATGAGGCACCCAAATATCGAGCTTTTTTGTGTACCCAGCTTTTTTCAAATGCGCCAAAACCGTTTTGTGGCCAATCCCCAGTTCTTCAGCTACATCGTAACTACTAATATGCCGATCTTGCTCCACTTTTTCAAAAATGGCAACAGTTTTGTCCGTAACAGGGCGACCAGAGCGACGTGCATCTTTGATATTAAAATTTCCGGATTGAAAACGCTTAAACCAAATTTGCGCTACTCTCACAGATACTGCATTAGGTCCATAAACATCACAAATTTTTTTCGCGGCTTGTGTTGCATTTTTACCTTTTTTGTAATAAAATTTTAAAATGTATCGAAATTCTTCATAAGAATCACTCATTTTAACAATAAGAAAAACAAATGAAAATCTCAAATTTACCTAATTTGAATTTGGAATTGTCTTCTGTAAAATTAAAACTTTTTAATGATACCAAAATCAGCCAGATACAATTGGTATAGCCCAAGATATTTTATGACAAGTTCATACATACTATAATGCGAAAAGACTTTTTCCCCAACCTATTATATACCTATATTATTACAATAGAGGAAAAGTTTGTTTGCATTGAATAGGCTCCGAAATTAATAGACCGATTTTGATGAAATTTGGTACAGACATAGATTAGACGAGGAAGGACGTAGGCTACTTTTCATCGCGGCAAAATGTACGGTTAGCGCGAGATTTCCTTTTGCGCGCACGAAGTCGCATCCAACATCTAGTAATATAATATATACTTTGCTGACGGTAAGCAACTGTGACAGCGGTGAAATACTAACTAATTACGACTGTCAAACTTTTAAATATTCATTTCTACCGACTGTATTAACATTTGTATTCACTGACTGTTTTAACATTTCTCAGCAAGCGCCATCCGGCTCGGAGGACCATAAATATTTCAAAAGGGTTAATGTTAGGAGTAATTAGTGAAAATTAGGGGTGTATTTTCATGGAAAAATACTAAACATTAATAACATTTGGTTACAAAGTGGTTTCTTATAAAAATATGTAAATATAATACATATCTCACAAAATAATAATCTATACTAATATTCTAAAGAGGAAAGATTTGTTTGTTTTAATGGACCAATTGTTATGAAATTTAGCCCAGATATAGAGTAACCCATGGGGAAGAACAGTCTTTTCATTGCGGTGATATGTACGGTTTCCGCGGAATTTCCTTTATCGCACACGAAGACGCGAGCAACATCTAGTCCTAGATAATCTGATAAAAATGCACTTGTTAGAATATTGGTATTTTTATAGTAATATACCTTTAAAATAAATTTCATTCAAAAGCTAAATTTATCATTCTTATACTTTGACAGTTATGTCACAATATCATTTTATTATTTCCTGTTTTACAATCTATAGTTTAAAATTTAATATAAGTTAAATAATTCATCTAAATTATCAAATAACTTAAAACCCTTAAACATTCTCTTTTGTATAACAATTTTAGTAAATTCCATAATCAACCTTACTTCCTGTTGGCGCCATTTTATTCTTATAAAAAGTTGGTCCGCCATTTTTAAAAGTTAGTCTTGGCCAAACTGTGAGAGTGATCGTTCATTATATTAAAGATAAGTATAACATTGTCTAAAACCTATTGTATAAATTATAGCTAGATAGCTAGATTATCAAGTAATTGTCTTATTGATAATTTTGTTTTAAATTATATTTTATAATGTCAAAATGTTAATATTAATAATGTTAGTCAGAAGTATTGGTACATTATGAAAATGATTTGATTTGTTATTATTATAATAAGGAAAACCTTTATACAATAAATGTATTTAGCAATGCTTTAGTATTTTACTTCTTATCCTTTTGATAGTAACTATTTTGGTCATTCTGAATTATCTTTAGTTTTTATTCCCTTATCTTCATCTTTTTGACATCAGAAGTGGGATAGATCCATCCCGCGATTTTCACTTCATTTTTCTAATCGTATTTTTTTTCATTTTCAGTTGGACATCAAGCGGTTCGGAACTCCTGCCAGCGGTGGCGGCCGTGCGTGACGCCTACCTGCATTGGGAACGGCAGGTCGGCCAATTGTATCAGCGGTCTCCAGGCTGTCTAGGCCAAACGAGGATCTTAATCAGTGTGGTACCAATGACTGGATTCCACGGAAGGTACAAGTTATAAGTACATTGAAAAAAAATATTGAATTTATAAATTCTACCCATAGTTAAGAAAAATTAAAAAAAAAAAGTAATTTTTATGACAAACTGCTACTATAATTACCTATATTTAAATTACTTACGATATTCGATAGCAAATGTCTATGATTTTATTCGGCTTACGTACAATGTTTTACTAACTACCCTCGTTGTTTGATAGAAATGTTAAGACTGACTTTATAAATGTTTTCTCATGTAAAGTGAAATGTGAGTCATTGTGAGAAGTAAAGTGTATTCAAACCTTAACCGTATGGACTATTAGAGCCAAGTAAGTACCGGTGAATAGCCCTGCAAGTTTTGCTTGTGGTTTTTTAGTATCAAATCGCTTTTGCGATCTTTTACCTTGTTAAATCTATAATTTGATAAAATTGTTCACGGGAGTTTAATTTGCAGATTAAGTAAGTGAGTAATTATTAACTGTCGTACTAATAAATGACTTTTTATTATGACCTGGGAACAAGGGAATACTTAAATAACTGTCTACTTATCAGTACAAAATTAACAATATTGTTCTTAGCTTGTTTTTAAAAGCATTTTTATTATTATACAATAAACTATACCAAGTTATATAATATTTTGGATGAAAAAGGATTTTTTTTTGTACGCCAGTAGTCGAAAAAGTTACCTTTCTTAAACCATGTAAGGCTTATAGTATTTAGTCGATCATGCGAAATGAAATTGAAGCAAACGCTAATTATGATCTATAAGAGTTAATATATTAACAGATATTCAATGCTCAGTAATCCGTTAACATCATATTAATGGAGACTAATAATTATGATGTAATACATTGGGAGCAACAGCAAAAAAAAAAAAAAAAGAAGTATATTGTACTTAAAATAATGTTTTGTTGAATCACAGGATACTTACTTAAATTTGTTTTAAAATAGATGACTTAGATCACTGTTGGATATGAGGTTCATAAATTGAAATGAAACTTGAGACAGACAAATTTAGAAATTTGACATCATAGCCCCATTGGCATTATAGTAACTAAATACGCCACTTAACACAACATAGTCTACGGTACCACTTGTCTGGGAGCACCATGATGACAGTGGCAGAATTGAGCATTTCATTGTCCATTAATGATAATAACTACTGTAGAAACAATAAAAAGTATACGTACCTATTTCGTTAGTTAAATACGAATATATAAAATAAAAATAAAACTCTTGAGAATTTAAGAGTAACTGAACTTATGTAAAGTCACCTATACATACTACGTATATATAAATATTTTTTTTATTGTAATACCAACATTATATAATTTGTTCAAATGGATAGAAGAATAATTTTTGGAAAATTAGTAATGTCGGATTGGCCGGACGGAAGTATGGGTAATGTGATAAATATCACAATTATTGAGTACGGCCACGATCTTCTGCCATAAAACAATATTGTCAAGGAATATTATTAATTTGGTTTTTTTTACTGTGCTGTCGTGTAAATCATGACTACAATTTAGTTTCCGTTTGACACAACCCTAGTGTACGCTGACTGACTTTCTCTCACTTCAAATAAATTACAGTAACAAGTGAGCCACTATTTTATGATACTTCAAGTAGCTAACCGAATAATATGCCGAACTAAATTAAAGTCTTGGTTCATTGTTACATTAGTAAATAGTTAAACCAAATGTATATCATGTATTCAGATATAACAAATTATGAAACAGTTTGACAATTTCGCTGAAACTTGGAGATGAACAATTTTGGTGTTAAACACATTCTTAAGGCGAGGTCATAGCCTACTTTGTCATTTCCTGTCACCTAGTCTACCTAGTCAGAGTTCAATTACGAAAAAAAAAATGGGATAAAGTCAATGACCAAAGAATACAAGGACTGGCCCTAGCTGTAACAAAAGCGTGTCCAATTTATCAGCTGATTATGAATATAAAATGGCAGCCGAACTAGAGTTGAGATTATGTGTATTCGATATTTTTAAGATTTTAGTAAGTTTTACAATAACTTACATGTAAACGTAAATAAAAAAAAACTTATTTTACAAATGACTTGTACATTTAACTACTTTTATTAATCGATAATCTCTTTTAACCGACATCAAAAAAAGTATTCGATGTTGAGGATAGTTTTATTCTATTTGTTCTACTTGGACCACTTTCAAATTTTTTTTTTGTGATACCTTTATTAAACATGTAAGATTTACCTTTATTTACCATGGGACAGAAGTACCATTTTTTTTTATTGAATTTAACGTGGCATAAGTTTTATTAACTGTTAAGGATCCTTTAACTCCTAAGTCCTTGGAGGTCATAATATGGTTGAATATTCATTTGTATACGAGCCGAGCCAATTGTATAAATTGGTTTATGAAATGAAAAGATGTTTTTTTTATTCTTAATTTATTTAGGGACTTTTGATGTACAGCGTAAGTCAGTCCCATCGTAACTTAATCTTATACATAATGACAAGATGCTTTATTTGGTGAAAATATGGTACAATAAATAGGTATTTTTACAGCCTGGCAAATAATTAGTCCTTGTGGCATTGACAGATGGAACTAAAAACTTTTTTTTTAACTATCTAAGGTGGAATAGAAATTAAAAACAAAGAAATATATCCACTTATTTAAATACAAATAAATAAGTCTATTCATTTCTAAATAAAATTAGTTTGTTCAAAAACTAATTGTCTGTGATTCTCTTGACGGGGTCCGGGGATTAATATTCTCTTCTCCAGCTTTCAACCTATAAAAACAAGTATTATTTGTTTTAGCATAATATTTTGTCAAATAATTTTGGTCACACAATATAATTAAACGCTGTTAACTTATATTTTTAAAACCACATCGAACACATTCAGATTGCCTTTTGTGACATCACGCCAATGTAATGATAATAATAATTATTTGTATCTTTATCGATAACTATTACAAACAGTACAACACTTTTCAATTACGTAAATAAATCTAATGAC
Source organism: Glaucopsyche alexis (assembly GCA_905404095.1). Classification (NCBI taxonomy): domain Eukaryota; kingdom Metazoa; phylum Arthropoda; class Insecta; order Lepidoptera; family Lycaenidae; genus Glaucopsyche; species Glaucopsyche alexis. The sequence goes on along the minus strand of FR990063.1, from coordinate 6,025,782 downwards.
ATAAAATGCAATTTAAAGGACTGTTCTTATATATATGTGAATATGAATATAATAAATGAAAATATCTAATTCCAACACAATTATTTCATGAGATATTTATAGTATTGCATAAAACCGGCTACTAACCTGTGTAAATACATTTGAGTTTGATTTATACTATTTATTGCATCACAACTCGCAATATAACGTTTTGGCATGTTAAGGTGACGCCGCGTTAAAGTAAAAAACCGTGTTGGATATGTTTTAGATTGCTTGTTTTCTATGACATGTTGTTTCTATGAGCTATGTTTTCTACAAGCAATGGAACAGCAAGAAATGGAAAGGGCGTAGCAACAAAATGGTTTTTGTCGCGTAATTTAAAAACCATAAATACATTTCATATAAGCTATGGGCAAATTAATGTGTATGCTTGAACCAATCTATGTACAAATTTTGGAAGCTTAAAACACTCTCCTCTGTTGGCAAAATAGGAATCTCTTTTTTTACAGAGGTGTTTTTGATTAATTATTCTGTGTTATAAAAGTTGACCAATCGTGTTATGCTATGGGTAATTCAAAGACAAAGACATGATGAATACTGACAATGAACTTTTAATTTCTCAGCTTTAGTCATTGCTGAGAAAAATCGATATCGCTACAGCCAAATTATCAATGCGTCGCCTTAATTATCAGTTTTACAACATTCAAGTAAAATTTTAAGTCTTATCTACATTCAAGCAAGCAAAATTCTAACATTCAAGTAAAATTATAAGAATAAGTCCTTATCTCTTAGAAATTCATAATTAAACAAAACTTATACAACTTTTTGACAGAAGAACTACCACAAAAAGTGAGCTGAAAATGGCGGATCGTTCCGCATTTCGTTAATTGTCAAGTTTTGAAGTCTAATGTTTCTAAAATGAGCAAAAACAAAAATATTGCTGTTTCTTTTATCACTGGGAATTATTGCATTAGATAGAAAGAGACCAAATGATATTTCACTCTTTGTCATATTTCCAGCACATTGTATAAGCGCTAGTATGTATAGAACCTTAAGGGCACCTCCATGTATATATCTCTATGGATAAAGTACACAATCCTTGACGCGTCATGAACCGTACACATTAAAAAAAAACCTGTTTTTTCCTGAGTGAAAAAAATATATTAAAAAATCACTTCTTAAAAATCACACAATCTCAATTCATCTCATCTCATCACTCACTAAAACGTAAAGTTTTGTGCAATACCATACAATTTTTTTTTTTGTTTATATATATACTATGTTATATTAAAACATAAACCGAACACCTTTGTGATTGGTACAATATTTCGAAAGATATTTAAAAAAAAATACATTGCAAAACCGGAATATAGAAAACTACTTGAATATAGAAAATAATGCTACGCAAAACAGAATCTTATTACAATGTGCATACGAGTAATGAAAGTCATTTTGTTTTTGAGCTTGGGCCTTGCCTTAAATCATGCTACGGGTATTATGAATTATTAAAATCATAATACGGAAAAAATCAGGACTATGACTAGGAGGAAGTCTAAAATTATTAAGGATAATCATTTTATGCATAAATTAACATAACAATTAAACAACCTATATGCAATATACCTAGGCTGTGTCAATCTTAATAATTTTGAAAACGAAGTGATTTTGTCAAGATTTTATTTTAAGAAAAGGTTGATTTTGTGTTAAGTAATGTATGATTTCGGTAATAAATAAATCGTATAAAATTTGTCTTTTTTTCTCACTTACATCTAAGGACTGCTAGAGTCAGTGCTCTACTCAAGGCTCGCCTCATGTGTAGCAGGACATGTGGAGCCAGTACAATTAGAGTATCACTGAGCGTTGCTTACGAGTTACAGGGGCAATGAACAATGTTAGAATAAGTTACAATTAAGGGACTGCTGAAGTTAGTGCTGTACTTGAGGCTCGACACATGTGTAGCAGGACATGTGGAGTCAGTAATTTAATGTATCACTGAGTGTTGCTTACGAGTTACAGGGGCAATGAACAATGTTAGAATAAGTTACAATTAAGGGACTGCTGAAGTAAGTGCTGTACTTGAGGCTCGACACATGTGTAGCAGGACATGTGGAGTCAGTAATTTAATGTATCACTAAGCGTTGCTATGAGCCACAGTGGCAATTGTAATGTTAGAATAAGTTACAATTAAGGGACTTCTAAAATCAGTGCTCCATGTGTGGCTTATAAGTGTATTGGAATAAAATAAAATTTGGTACTTCAGAGAACGAAGTACCTGTCAGTATGGCCGTGTTAGAATATTGGTATTTTTATAGTAATATACCTTTAAAATAAATTTCATTCAAAAGCTAAATTTATCATTCTTATACTTTGACAGTTATGTCACAATATCATTTTATTATTTCCTGTTTTACAATCTATAGTTTAAAATTTAATATAAGTTAAATAATTCATCTAAATTATCAAATAACTTAAAACCCTTAAACATTCTCTTTTGTATAACAATTTTAGTAAATTCCATAATCAACCTTACTTCCTGTTGGCGCCATTTTATTCTTATAAAAAGTTGGTCCGCCATTTTTAAAAGTTAGTCTTGGCCAAACTGTGAGAGTGATCGTTCATTATATTAAAGATAAGTATAACATTGTCTAAAACCTATTGTATAAATTATAGCTAGATAGCTAGATTATCAAGTAATTGTCTTATTGATAATTTTGTTTTAAATTATATTTTATAATGTCAAAATGTTAATATTAATAATGTTAGTCAGAAGTATTGGTACATTATGAAAATGATTTGATTTGTTATTATTATAATAAGGAAAACCTTTATACAATAAATGTATTTAGCAATGCTTTAGTATTTTACTTCTTATCCTTTTGATAGTAACTATTTTGGTCATTCTGAATTATCTTTAGTTTTTATTCCCTTATCTTCATCTTTTTGACACACTCATACATAATAATATGTTTCAGATTCTTTTTTCTGTAAGTAAAATCACAACCGGGACATAATTCTGTCTCTACTGACGAAATATAAAGAAAGATAGATGAAGTGAATTAAAAATAATATAAAGGTGTTGGTCAAAAGTTGATCCGGAGTCAGCAGCTTACAGCACCGAAATAGTTGCCACTGTGTTCACTTTAAGTCATAATTCATATTAGGTATATTTTGTTGTCACCAAAAGGGGAGTCCCGAAATACCTTAGGTATAGAATAATAATATTAAAACATTTATTCAACGCTCACATTACAAGTACCAACTAACAACATAAAAGGATAAGTGAATATAACAAGTACGTATTTATACAGACAAAAATGTTTCTTCTTATTTTTTTATTCTGTTAGACTAAGAAGAAAAATAAACAAAGATGATTACCTAACTAAACAAAAAAAAACAATGGCAACAAAAATTAGGTGGGCAAAAAGGTGCAATGCAATTGAAGTAGGACTCCACTCAGGTACACGATCGCGACTAATTTATACCGCGATCCGTGTTCTGTGGATCCCGATAGAAGAATATCCAGCGTATTTCGGGGACTCGGTGTCGCCCCTTTGGTGACATGAATTATACTTTAAGGTGAACCCATTGGCAAACATTTCATAGCTGTCAACTCTGGGGTTTTTATATAGGTATTTGACCATTTCCTTTTTAATACATAATAAATGTGAGATACATATTCAACGTTTGACTTACTACACAAGCACTATGCAAGTAACATTCAACGCAGAAATAGTACACGGGAAACTTTGTTTATACCACAAAAGTTTCCACATTTATAACCACTTTCTTCCACTTCAATATAGAACATTGATTGCATACAGCATACCCCTATGCAATCTATAACTTCTATACTAATATAATAAAGAGGAAAAGTTTGTTTGTTTGTATTGAATAGGCTCCGAAACCACAGAACCGATTTTGATGAAATTTGGCACAGATGTAGAGTAGACCACGGGGAAGGACATAGGCTACTTTTTATCGCGGAAAAATGTATGGTTTCTGCGAGATTAACGTTTGCGCGTTCGAAGTCACGAGCAACATCTAGTAATATAACAAAAAGGGAAAAGTTTGTTTGTTTGCATTGAATATGCTCCGAAACTACTATACCGATTTTGATGAAATTTGGCACAGATGTAGAGTAGACCACGGGGAAGGCCATAGGCTACTTTTTATTGCGTCAAGATGTACGGTTACTGCGGGATTTCCTTTTGCGCGCACGAAGTCGCGGGCAACATGTAGTAAATAATAATAAATCCAACATTGAATTGTTAAGCAAGCAGTTAAGTTAAGCAGTATGTGTGCGGTTTGGACTGCGAATCGAACTATCGTGCTAATTACGACGTCAAATTCGTCCACGGTTTGGTCTTGCGTCTTACTAAATATAACAAAATATAGCGCGTGGTTATGACTAAAATGCGCTTTCATCGACATGCCAGATCTGACTGTCGGCCCCGCGCATTTACACGTTCGGTTCGGAACGCGGGTCGGGACGACGCGTGATATGTTCAGCGGTCTGAAATGTGCATGTGACGGGCGCTAATATGAAAAAAACACGTCAAAGCGCGTCAAACTGAGGAAAATGCACTGTCATCAACATGTCAGATCGGACTGTCGACCGCGCATTTACGATCAGTTCACACTACGACTACATTTTTAAGATAGCTATTCAAAAAGTAAGAAGAAAATTATTTGTATTTGTTTTTGTTACATTTTATCATCATCACATTATAGAATCATTAATAATTATCATCTCATATTTCATATTCACTATCGCCAACGCAATTTGTACTTCACCTATCATTAGAACTCATTTTATCTTTAAGTAATATATTGATTTGTTTTTCAACAATGTACCAAATGCTGTTCTGTTGGTGAGTCAATAAAATAAAATTGAACTGTATTCACTACACAAATAAATACACGTTTCATATGACATCAGTGTATGACTGATGTCGTATGCACATGCTCGTTGCAGGCAACCTGACATTCGAACAGTGTTGCCAACCTCAGGAAAGCAAATAGCAGTAAATGGTACTTGAAAAAAACAGCAGAAAACAGTAAAATTGTAATTTCAAAAACATCAAATCTACTGTCCGACATAACATTCGGAGAATTGATAAAAAGTTATACAACTACTGTTAGATTCACCACAAATTGAATCTAATTAAAGAATTTCTGAATTGTAAAGTAAATAAAGTCAAAATTTAATTTAAAATAATTTTCCAAATACAAGTAAAGCACAGCTATTCTTGTTCCACATAATATTATACTACAAATGTAGCTATCCTGTTTTACTGTAAGTCAAAAGGATTGCCTCAGTAAATCCCCCCTTTACTGAAGGATTGCCTCAGTAAATCCCCCCCCCCTATGCTACAGCCTGCAAGAGGCCCGCTATTAATACCAACACACAATTGTAAAAAGGCGCGTGACCGACGCATACGCAATAAAAACAGTTCTGTTTTTATTGCTTTCTCTAAAAGATTATTCCGGTTTGACCTATTGGTTATGACTTATTTCCATTTGGAATTAATTATTATTTTAAAAACAGTAGAAATACGAACTAAAACAGAAAACAGGGATGTCAGGCCAAAAACAGTAAATCTACTGTTAAAACAGTAGGGTTGGCAACACTGCATTCGAACTGTTACGATTAAACGTGTATCTTGCTGTGTAATTAAATATAGTTCACATTTGAATAGCCATCATAAAATTGCAGCACCATGTTGTGTATCGTTTTGAATCTGTGTGGTTAAGGGTTTTTAAATTCGTGACATGTGACAGCTTTCTGATACGATAAGAACCGTCGGGCTACCAAGCGCCGCTTGATGACAGAAAAACAATTGAAAACTATTATTGGCCGTTTTTTGATACCACTTTCGCCACCAGATGACGCTTTGTGTGAGTTGGGTTTGACCCCTAATGGCATAAAAAATGTCAAAAGCCCCCCATTGACCCTTAAACGATCGGTTTCGAGCGCTGGTATCATTTCCCATGGTCCGAAGTGTGCGTGTGATGGGCGCTTTACACTAATGTTATGACGATAATTTTATACTCACTCAGTACTGTGAGGTTTAGTCTGGTGTTCTTGGTTGGAGACTTGCTGAAGTCCACTCTACATCTGTATTGCCCGCTGTCTTCCGCTCTGAAAAAGAAGGTGGGGTTAGCTTGGAAAAATAGCGCAGGAAGGGTCCCGTACAAAACGACAAAAACAGAGAGGCAATTCTGCTAAATAAAACATGCATTAACTAATACAATTATTACAATCAAGTCCCGATACGCAAAACTCCCAAAAGGTGTTTTATGAACGTTAAACTAACGTGAAACGCGCTCTGATTGGTCAAAACGTCATAAAATCCATTCATGGTAACATGTCGCTACACTTTCAATCCAAACAAAGTAAATTGAAGTCTACTTTAAATACGAGAATTGAGTTCAGGTTATGGCCGCTACATATAACAACGCTAAAACCGCACACGTTCCTATAACATATTAAGTCAAGCACAAAGAGATCACGCGGGAACCGTTCATTTTGCCGCGATAAAGTATAGCCTATGTCCTTCTCCGTGAGACCACAGAGAAAATTGGCAATAATTTAGCATATATATTTATAAATATATATGTGCCAAATTTTATGATGATCGGTTAAGTAGTTTTTACGTGATAGAAACAATCAGATAAACAAAATTACACATTTATGATATTAGTTAGGTCTAGGTCTAGTATGAAGATGTAGTACTGTTATGTATACGTCTACTGTGACCAAACTGTGCAGTTTAACGTCGTGGTGTGTAGCGGGCATTAATAAGTGTGCATACGTCGATTCTGGCGGTCTAGTATGAAGATGTAGTACTGTATTTTTTTTAATAAATAACTCCCCACCGATTTCGGTGACGGTGGCCGGTTTCATTGAAACCAGGCCAGTTACGCAGGAGTAATTTTATAGTGCCCAAGTGTGTGCGTAGTACACAAGAGCACTCTCTCTTCCTTTACTCTCGTAATCCATTGGGACGGATAACCGACACGACTGACGAGAGATGAGGCGCGCAGGTCCGACTTTTTTTTTAATGAAATATGGGGGCAAATGAGCAAACAGGTCACCTGATGGAAAGCAACTTCCGTCGCCCATGGACACTCGCAGCATCAGAAGAGCTGCAAGTGCGTTGCCGGCCTTTGAAGAGGGAATAGGGTAATAGGGGAGGGTAGGGAAGGGAATAGGGTATGGGATTGGGCCTCCGGTAAACTCACTCACTCGGCGAAACACAGCGCAAACGCTGTTTCACGCCGGTTTTCTGTGAGCCCGTGGTATTTCTCCGGTCGAGCCGGCCCATTCGTGCCGAAGCATGGCTCTACCACGTAAGTTTTTACATGCCCATCCGACGCATGGATCATCTTTCTTGTCAGACAATCAGGTGATCAGCCTGCATTGTCCTAACCAAACTTGGAAACAACATTTTTTGTTGTTCCAATGCGGGAATCGAACCCACGACCTCCGAGTCGAGAGCCAATGCTCTAACCACTAGACCACGGAGGCTGTTACTGTATACGTCTACTGTGACCGAACTGTGCAGTTTTATCGTTGTGGTGTGTAGCGGGCATTAGTATGTGTACGTGCGCCGATTAGGACGGTCTAGTATGAAGATGTAGTACTGTATACGTCTACTGTAACCGAACTGTGCAGTTTTATCGCTGTGTGTATAGCGGGCATTAGTGTGTGTTCGTGCGCCGATTAGGACGGTCTAGTATGAAGGTGTAGTACTGTATAAGTGTATACGTCTACTGTGACCGAACTGTGCAGTTTTATCGCTGTGTGTATAGCGGGCATTAGTGTGTGTTCGTGCGCCGATTAGGACGGTCTAGTATGAAGATGTAGTACTGTATACGTCTACTGTAACCGAACTGTGCAGTTTTATCGCTGTGTGAATAGCGGGCATTAGTGTGTGTTCGTGCGCCGATTAGGACGGTCTAGTATGAAGATGTAGTACTGTATACGTCTACTGTGACCGAACTGTGCAGTTTTATCGCTGTGTGTATAGCGGGCATTAGTATGTGTTCGTGCGCCGATTCGGGCGGTCTACTGTGACCGAACTGTGGTGTGTGCAGTTTTATCGCTGTGTGTGTAGCGGGCATTAGTTGTATAGGAATCACTTAAACATTTATTTTATTCTTTTTTTTAGTATTTATTGTTAAAGCGACAACAGTTTTTTTTTTAATATTCAACTGTCTAGCTATCTAGCGCAACACATAACGCTCAATGTGTTTAGCTATGTTGCAAAACATGCAACATGTTATCAGCTGGCTCGTAACAAACTTAATTTTTTGCCGTTTGGAACCATTCGTGCACGAGTACGACTCCGGCCGGTTTTATACTCAGTAAAAAATAAATAATTAAAAAAATAAAAAACCCGACTGCACAAAAGACATCGACGGTTAAAAGGAAATAGGGTATAAACGACAAAAAGTTAAATGTTCAGGAGAGCCGTTCAAAGTTTTTATTTTTAGAAAAACTGATGTATTTTTGTCATTTATTAAGATATCGTGAAAACTAAAACATTTATGAAATCAGAAAAAAATGGAGCAATTATTGGTATTTTAAGTTTCAATGATTTCATGCTATTTAAAGTGGTTTTTGTCGCTTATAACAATAGCTTTTAATTTTCCAATGAGAAAATATGGCATAAGATACAAATGACAAAATTAAATATTAAAGGATAAGTAGCCTAAGCGACATACCGATTTCTCACATCGCGAGGTAAAAACGTTTAAGAGACTAGACAGTTCAATAGGTGTTATAGGAAAAGAAGGATAAGGTACCTTTCACAGCGGTTGTATAAAAGATAATAGAGAACAACTAACAGTCGGCTTTCAAAATAATACCAGGATATAAGACATTAGTTACACACAATGTCACTTGAAAGAAAAGGTAAAGAAGGATAATCAACATTTGGTACTGCATGAGTCTATAGAAATATGGATGAAAAGACACCCAAAAAATAATGAATTAGCGCAACCAACACAATCCTTCATAAGGATAAGAGCTAAAACGAGTATTACACTACACTGTTATTGTATATAACTCGTAAAATAGGGTAAAGTGCCTTATAAGTATTACGGAGTTAATTTTCATAGAAAAAGACTAGGGATCCTAAGTCTTAGGACCCTGTTTCAATATACTCTACCAGTTCAAGTTATTCAAATTTACACTAAATGGTTGATTTAAAAGATGACAGTTGGTAGTAGGATACTTTTAAATAAAAATATATTTTTGATAATATATTTTAATAAAAAAAATCAAAGCTGCTTAAAAATAGTGGGTCAGTATCAACCTGCTAATCATTTTTGGAAATAATAATACTGCAGCTAGTCGATAACTTAAAAATCAATATACGAAAAATTGTTTTTAATTAAAAATTGTACGTATGAGTATGATTGAAGAATGTGGAAGTAGGTTGTAATCGACACCATGATATTTAATTTAATTTAAGTAAAAAGGTATTAGCGACAAAACTGTATTCATATTGTAAACGGAAGTAACATATAACCAACAGTGTGATATTAAAATAAATTTAGGTAATAGGGCATAACCTACATAGCTGTCATAAAGTACTGATTGGTAATAGGGTATAACCGACAGACTAATATGAAAATGAATTTTGTATATAAGGGATAAGCGCCATAGCTATGTTAAATTACGAAATGGTAGTAGGCGATAAACAACGTTTGTACTTTTTGAGGGAATAGTTTAAAAGGCTTAACCAACCGAAAACCTGGCATCCTTGTGAAGTAAAAAAGCATTACCGACAAGAAATACAAAATTAAATCATTTTTGTAGGGGTACAAGCAACTTTATAGCAAAAATGACCTGAATTTTTGTCGGTTACGAAAAGTAATACTAAGAAATTATTATTTTTTGCAAGGGCATAAACGACAAAAAAGTTATCGTAGAGCCATGGGAGTAAGCGCATTCGAAAGAGCAGAAAATTTTACGTAGGATGTCATATATAACTCATTTTTGCCCAAAATGTCGCTTATGCCCTACTTCCTTTTTACCGTCGACATATACCTAAGCAACGCACTAAAAAGACCGAAACAAGTTTGAGAAAACTGACTACACTATGAGCTGAAACCCTAAGTGAAATAATTGACGTTATGTTTGGTAGCAGGCGGGACCCATTCGCAAATTATAAATCGTACAAAAATATATGGGCCCCGCCTGCTAACAAAAATAACGTCAATTATTTCACTTAGGGTTTCAGCTCATAGTGTAGTCAGTTTTCTCAAACTTGTTTCGGTCTTTTTAGTGCGTTGCTTAGGTATATGTCTTTTTTGCAGTCGGGTTTTTTATTTTTTTAATTATTTATTTTATTTCAGTCTTTTCAGTTGCTTTTGAATTGTAGTTATCTATGCAGGCGGGTTTTTGTTTTTTATTATTATTATTTATAGTTATATTTAATATAAAACTGCAAGTTATATACATATTTAGAATCAGTGTTTAAAATCCTTCATTTTGATACCCCACTCGTTATACTTGGTAGATATTTTTTTTTTTACCTCACATCATGGCGTCAAACATCCGCCATTTTGTTTTTTTTTTTAATGTCACCTATCTAAGAACACTTGGGCTATTAAGACGAATCTAACGATACCTCAAATGTGAAAATCCGTTTAGCGGTTCTGAAGATACAAGGTAATAAAGAATATTACATACATACATACATACATACATACTCCTCCCTCCCGGCAGTCGGGTAAAAATGACAGCCCTTTTAGCCTGTCCCATAAAGCTTGAAAGAACCAAATGACAGCTGTTATGCACAGATATCAAAGGTATCGTTACTGGATGACCTAGTTCACTAGTTCAGTTATAATTGGAGGTCTATTACGTAGACATTGCCATCGATTGCTTTTGCTAAACCTCTTTCTATTGCAAGCACAGTATACATCTATAGTGCGATTCAAATGAGAATAGGATCGAGTCGGCACCATAGCTGTCAATTTTACCCAATTGGGTTAGGTACCCAACCTAATTAGGTAGGGTGGGCAAAAAAAAGTTTTTTTTTCTTTTAATATAATTTATTTACAAAATTGAGAGAAAAAAAATGTGATCTGAATCTAGCTCTTCAATTTCGCTCATCTCTGTATTACTGTCCGAGTAGTCATCGTCGTCTATGTAACACAGCGCCTCGTTTACTCATTTTCGAGCATAATGAGTATGACAATAACACAAACAATATAATTTTGGCAAGTTGCTTGCACCAACAATGAAGAACAAAATGTTAATTTATGATATTAAAAACAGAAAGAATTATTTCGACTATATTATTATTGGCAAATAAGTTTTTCTGCTAACCGTACTTTTCAAGTGACATTTGACAGATAGAGGTCATTGACGTTCCCATTCTCATTTGAATCGCATTATACTACTATTATAAATCTGAAAGTTTGAGAAGATGGATGGATGGATAAATGGATGTTTATTACACTATCACACAAAAACTACTGAAAGGATTTCGATGAAATTTGGTATGGTAGTAGTCGAAGCCCTGTATTAAAATATAAAATACTTTTTATCCCGAAAAAGTACAGTGTTCCCATGGGATACTATATTTACGTGGGCGGAGCCGCGAGCAACAGCTAGTACAACAATAAAGTTTAATTTTGAATTGCTATCTTAAAACATTATACTACGTCGCGTCGTGTCTCGGTGTAAATACAAAGCAATACGAAGATAGAACTTACCTAAGGTTAGTGATGACCAGCACAGCCGGCTCCACGCTGGTGCGGAAGGTGGCACGCGGACCCAGGGTGGAGGGGTCTGACCAGTGTGACGTCACTTCCTCGCGCAGGTCCACCCTGCACAGACGACGTTATATTATGACGTCATAAAGTACACGCATGCTCAAGGTAAATAAAATCGCACATTGACCCCCGCTATCACGAAACACAAGACGGCAGTCAATGCCACTATGCGAGCGGGACAGCAATATTAATTTATGAGAGTGCAGTAGAGATTTGTTCTTATTCCTATAATCATCACAATTTAAACGCTGTATTTTTCGTCATAATGTACGTATGCATAAGCACGCACGCTCAAGGGAAATAAAATCGTACACTGACCCCTGGTACCACGAAACACAAGACGGCAGTCAATGCCACTATGCGAGCGGGACAACAATATTAATTTATGAGAGTGCAGTAGAGATTTGTTCTTATTCCTATAATCATCACAATTTACACGCTGTATTTTTCGTCATAATGTACGTACGCATAAGCACGCACGCTCAAGGGAAATAAAATCGTATACTGACCCCTGGTACCACGAAACACAAGACGGCAGTCAATGCCACTATGCGAGCGGAACAACAATATTAATTTATGAGAGTACAGTAGAGATTTGTTCTTATTCCTATAATCATCACAATTTACACGCTGTATTTTTCGTCATAATGTACGTACGCATAAGCACGCACGCTCAAGGGAAATAAAATCGTATACTGACCCCTGGTACCACGAAACACAAGACGGCAGTCAATGCCACTATGCGAGCGGAACAGCAATATTAATTTATGAGAGTGCAGTAGATATCCTATATAATATATTCTTATTCCTATAATCATCACATTTTACACGCTGTATTTTTTTTTATTTTTTTTTTTTTGTATTTCTTGATTGATTTTTGTTTTGAAGATATCCGGAATAACGGATTATCGCTACAAAAAAGATGATGAACTATTTCACATTTTTCCTCGCAAACATTTGCATTTCAGATGAAAAAGTTTAATCAGAAATACATTTCACAAACAATCACGAATGCAAATCATCAATATTGAATCATTCCATCAACACTAACGTTCGTTACCGACATTATGAAATATTAAACTACCGTCAAATAAATATGTTTATTTATTGAACAGTTGAACTACGTTCAAATTAAAACATTCAATTATTTTAAGTATTGTCTATCACTGAATGTATATTTGTTAATTTAATATGAAAATAAAACTTAACCCTTTCCATCCGTTATTGGATGATTTATACAATATTCTCGAGCGAAGTAACAACTCTTGAAATACTGTAGTGCCTGGGACAGTCGGTTTTTAAATGTCGTATGGTTGCCCAAGCATATACGGAATTCTCATAACATACTCAGCCTAGTCCAGAGTAATGACTGGTCAATACGTCTGGGTCCAACCGTGTGCGGGTTTTCTCACGATGTAATATGAAAATATAAAATAAACTGTAGAATATAGATAGAGTCTCGCAAGCGAAAGTTGAAACTGAGAAATGGTGGCTAATTAAAAAAATCTAAGAGTGGCAACATTCCAATTCCTAGGAAAAAAATTCAAATAACCTGATGAGTTAACTGATAATAAATTAATTGGTACTTTATAAATGAAATGTGTAATCAATGTTTTCTACCCTTTTAACCAAAAACCCTTTGATTAACTATAGACGTTATCATTACAAGATTTATAATATTTCTGTGCCGCGAGTCGCGACACACATTGACATTTTTCATTATTGTTACATTTCACTGCACACAGCAAAAATTTGTGAAAGGGATGGCATTCTTAATTTAATAACAAAGAAAAATATGACTACTTGTCTTTACATACTAACAAAAAACTGTCCCAGTAGGACAGTTTCAAGTTTTGACTTTTACGCGCTCATATCATAATATCACAGAATTCAAAACATGCAGAATGAGTGTTCGATCACATTTGTATGCAGCGCACTGTGTCCAAAACCATGGCGAAATACCGCCCCGCCCGCACTTTTTAATTTTTACTCTTTACACTTTCAAAACAAATCGCGTTGTTATAATACGACAATTAGGTATTCAATAAAAATTAATTGAAAAAAAGTTGGGTAAAATACTCCGTTTATATTCTGTGGCAACATATTATGTGTGGATAACCATTCCAATTTGGAGTGGTTGTGACGGCCTCACTTTCAAGCGTGTTGACGGCTTCTGGATCATTTCTGTATTCTGTGTATCATATCTACCTCTTTTTAAGGTAAATATATCATGCGAAAACCACTGAACTTTCAACATTCGTTTTTCAGACTCATATCAACAAATACATTTTTAATATAAAATTATAACATGTCATAACATCGCGAACGCAGAAATCTGTTTTGACATTTGAGGCTCGCTCGCATTTTCGCATTGAAATATTTCTTTTAAGAAATGTTCTCTCTTTACATTTTGTAAAAGTAAAAATTACATCTTCTAATAATATATAAAATTTCCATGTCACAATGTTAGTTACCGTACTCCTCCGAAACGGCTTTACCGATTTTTACCAAATGTTATATGCGTATTCAGTAGGTCTGAGAATCGGCTACTATCTATTTTCCTTACCCCTAAGTGATAAGGGTTGTTCACCCTTAATTATTTTTTTTTAATTTTTTTACCGAAATTTTTTGTTTTTATTTTTTTATAATGTGGCATTAAAAATACGTACAACCCTAAATTTTTCCTTTTTTATCACCAACCCCTAATTTTTTATAGCCATTTTAGTAATTTAATCATTTTTCATCCCGCTCGTTAACTGATCAATTATAGTGTTTTTAACTTTTTATAAGGCAAAACAACATTTGCCGGGTCAGCTAGTTTTTATATATATTTAATATTATAAATAGGAAAGATTTCTGTTTGCATTGAATAGGCTCCGAAACTACTGAACCGATATTGATGAAATTTGGCACAGATATAGATTAGACAACAGGGAAGGACATAGATTACTTTTTATCTTGGCAAAATGTACGGTTCCCACGAGATTCCCTGTATAAAAACCATATTTTATATAAACCATTAGAAATATAAACCAGGTTTAAACCTAGACTTTAATCAATAACAATATTGTACCTATATTTTTACCCCACCACAGCGAGGCCAAAAGGAAGGGCAATGATTTTCCTAGCTTATGTATGTGCATTGTACCTGTATGTATGTTTGTTCTACCGTAGATCCTACACTACTGATTCAATTTTCCTAAATTATATAATAACTCCCCACACCGATTTCGGTGACGGTGGCCGGTTTCATTGAAACCAGGCCAGTTACGCAGGAGTAATTTTATAGTGCCCAAGTGGGTGCGCAGTACACACTTGGGCACTCTCTCTTCTTTTACCCTCGTAATCCAGTGGGACGGATGACCGACACGACATCGGGCGCAGGTCCGACTTTTTACATGCCCATCCGATGCATCTTCTTCATCTTGTCAGATAATCAGGTGATCAGCCTGCATTGTCCTAACCAAACTTGGAACCAAAATTTTTTGTTGTTCCAATGCGGGAATCAAACCCACGACCTCCGAGTCGAGAGCCAATGCTCTAACCACTAGACCACGGAGGTTTTATATAGCCTATTTCTGGGTAACATAAGTTATATAATTTACGCAGTCGAGAGTTTTATAAAAATAAAGTCACATGCATACATACATATAATCACGCCTTTTTCCCGTAGGGGTAGGCAGGACCGCCACTTTCCCGTAGGGGTAGGCAGAGACCACTTCTTTCCACTTGCTACGATCCTTTCATACTTATTTCGCTTCGTCCACTTTCATTCTTACCATCCATTCCTCCTCTTACATTCAACGTAGCCAAGCGTCTCTCCATGGTCCGCTTTTCGCCTCCGCGAGAAACGAGACGTGATGGGTGGCGAACCACATCGCTAAAATAAAGTTACTTACAATTTTATATTTATAGAGTTCGAATTGTGTTAGATAATACAGCACAACTAACTACATTTACTACCTAGCTGTATTTAATAAAATCTTAAGCCTTCATCCTCGTAACTACGAAATTAGTTCCTGAGTGACATTAAGGGAGTCTCTTATTAGGGGTAAGTTGTTTCCTAATCTAATATTAGTAATAGCTGACGAGTTATTGCATAATATTACTCACGTTTTAGAGGGAATTAAGGCAGTATAAGCTATAATATAGATTCAGTTTTTATTTTCATCTAAAGTTTAGACGCTAGGTGTCACGGCTAGGTGTGTTGAAGGCAGATATAACGCGTTTCAAATGAGAATAGGAACGTCAATGACCTTTTTCTGTCAAATATCACCTGAAAAGTGCGATTTTCAGAAAAACTTATGTGCATATAAAAATGTCTTGCATCGATTTAAATAAAAACGTTAAATAGTATCAATTATGTTAACATAAATTTAACTATAATAACAGTCTAAATTCGAAACAATATGGTGTCGACTCGATCCTATTCTCATTTGAATCGCACTATAACAAGCGCCATGCTGTCCCCGGAGAGGGACGGCGGCTGACGCTGCAACTATGCCGATATCAGCACGCGTAGTATGGTACCACCATTTAATAGGTGTTTTTCTACGGAAGAACAGATCCCTCCACCAACCCATAGCCCTATCAACCGAACGTGGTTATACGAGCCGAAACACGGGAATGCGCACCCTACTGTCCTGGGCTCGTTTCCCCTAAAAAAATCCCTACAAGTTCTTTAATCTCTTTCTATTTGTCCCTAAGTCCTTCTCCCCTTTCTGAGGCGGACAACACAGATATGACTTCGGTGTCTTCCGACAGTGCGTACTGATTCTACCATCTAGGTTGCCTCCATTTGCTCTCTCTTGTTCTCTACGGAAGAACAGACAAAATGACAGATTGATATATGAGATCTGTCATTTTGTGTACACGTCAATCTGTCAGTTTGTATATTCTTGTGTATTGTTGTGACAGCCTTCGTGGACCAGTGGTTTAGAGCTTGGCTCTCGACTCGGGTCGTGGGTTCGATTCCCGCATTGGAACAACAAATAATATTGTTTCTATGTCACCTGATTGTCTGACAAGAAAGATGATCCATGCGTCGGATGGGCATGTATAAGGTCGGTCGTGCGCCTGATCTCTCGCCAGTCAGTCCGTCCCACTGGGTTTCGAGAGTTAAGGAAGAGAGAGTGTGCTACGCATACATTTGGACACTATAAAATAACTCCAGCGTAGCTAGCCTGGTTTCAATGAAACTGGCCACTGTCACCGAAATCGGTGTGGGGAGTTATTATTATTTTTTTTAGTCTTGTATAGACAAAACGTACTTCTACGGCGGTCGTGCTACGCGTGCGGGATGGTCGTATTGTAGCATAGTGCCAGTCGTGTCTCTACTTGTAGAAGATGTCTGTCGAGCGCCATCACACGGCAATTCCACCGACCCGCTGCGGAACGCGTGCAGCGACTCTACTGACGCTGAAATCTGCGTCGATATCTAGTGTAAAGAGGGAGTGTGATTTGTGACTCTACAGTGCTTTTCACAAAAGAAGTCCCGCGGAAATTGGTGGAACTAAATTTGTTGAATTGTTACTACAATGCCTGAGGTTGTAAAAAGTTCTGGCCAAGAAATGATACTCAAGGTAAATGAGTTTTGTGGGCAGCAGAATCAAGGTATTCTGATACCCAATAATAAAGCTGACAACACCTTGTCGCGAGATCGCAGCGCCGCGTCTAGGGGACTTCTGATTCGGACTGACGCTGCAACTGTGTCGATCTCTGGAATACTCACGAGTATATGGGCGCGTCGTGTCCCTGCTTGTACCAGATGACGAGCGCCATACTGTCCCCGGAGAGGGACGGCGTGACGTCACACGGAAGCTCCACCGACCCGCCGCGGGGCGCGTGCAGCGACTCTATGTTCGCTGTAACAATCAGACAAAATTTAATTTTAAAAAATTAGAAAACTTTAAATTCAACAACATGGATGTCATCATTTTGAAGTGTCACCAAATTATTGCTGGGTGTACCCCAGGTATCTACGTTAGGTCCGTTACCATTCTTAATTTGCATTAATGATACTTTACCTAAGCTTTACCTTGAGCACACCTAATTCTGGTTAACAGTATGTACTACGAATATATTTTAGCTTCCTGGTAGCCAAATCTTGCCTGGAAATTATGAAAATCATAGCTTCTGTAATTGACATCAATCATATTACTAAGAGAAACGTGCATAATAATAATAATTACATTTGAGATTTAATGGATAAGGGTCTTTTCATACCGCGACGATGCGGGGCGCGACGCAGCATTAAGATAGCTATTGAAAATTGAACTTTATTTACACTATACAAAAAGATACACGTTTCATGTGATATAAGCCACACACTGCAGAGGGTGCAACTTGCGAACTGTTACAATGAAACCTGTATCTTCTTCTGTAATGAATAAAGTCCAATTTTGTATAGCTAACTTCAAAATTCGTTTCGCTGTACATTGACAAGGCAAAGAACAAATTAAATGTTAAATAAATTGACGTACTTTTGAAATTAACCATTTTGTTACTTTCTGGCGGTAAGCTCTGGCTTTTTACTCTGGTAAAAGAGGGGTGTTGTAAGTTTGACGTTTATGTCTGTCTATCTGCCTACCTTTCCCGCGGGATTACCTAATGCACACACGAAGTCGCGGACAACATTTAGTCATACTACTATCCTACTTATATAAATGTGAAAGTTTGTGAGGATAGATGGATGGATGAACGGATGGATATTTGTTACTCCTTCATGCAAAAACTACTGAACGGATTTTGATGAAATTTGGTGTGGTAGTAGTTTCAGCTCTGGATTAACTCACAAATTACTTTTTATCCCGAAAAAGTACAGTGTTCCCGTGGAACACTATTTACGCGGGCGGTCCTGCGGGCAAAAGCTAGTAAGAAATAAAGAGGTTTCAACCTCTTTTTAATTTAATACTAGCAGTTCCCCGGGGCTCCGCCCGCGTAAATAGTGTCACTGGGGAACACTGTACCTTTTCGGGATAAAAAAGTAGCTTGTTTTAATCCAGAGCCTAAACTACTATCATACTAAATTTCATCAAAATCCGTTCTGTAGTTTTTGCGTGAAAGAGGAACAAACAAACATACATCTCACACACTTTCACATTTATAATATTACTAGGAATATTAGTAGGAAGTAGGATATATATGCGTTTCAAAGAGTATTAGTGTCAAGCGCCTTAGCCTGTTCCCTGCACTTATTTTAGATCGTAAGGATATTTATGTCTCGATTCCTCCGACTTTTATCACAGAACTCGAAATGTCGACAGTAAATTGTATTTGATGGCTTCATTGGAATCATCGTAAATTTTATATTGTCTCCCACATCTGGTAGTGATTAAGACAGTTTTGTGTTACTTTGGGGACGTTACGAGTTAGTAGCCTTATGATTTATGCGATCGCGACTCGCGACCACGACCAGCAAACCAGCCAATCAGGTTCTCTAGCCACACTCACTGGTCGCGCAACGCGGTCGAGGGGATTGTTTAATGCTCCATAATGTAAATTCATGTGGGAAGTGGGCCGGCCATGTCTGCAGACGGACAGTCAGTCAATGGAGCAGACAAGTATGTAGTGGAGACTACGCTTAGGCAAACGTAGTGTACGACGCCGCAGAAGGCACGATGGACCGACGATTCGAAGAATCTGGCAGCGGATGGATGAGAGCTAAGATCGGGATAGTTGGCGCTCATTGGCGGAGGCTTACATTCAGCAGTGGAAGGCGATAGACATGATGATGAATATAAATTCATATACGACTTAAGGTAACCTTCCGATTTATAGGACCACGGCCGATCAGGTTCTCTGTCCACGCTCGCCGGTCGCGCGACCCGGGCCGCGGGCATTGTTTAGTGCTCCATATATACATATTTGTCACCATTAAATTGTAAAAACCGTTAGATTGTAATATCACTAGAGATATTGTAAAATGTCGACAGATTGTCAAATAAAAATTTCTTCTTACAATTGTATGCATTATTTTTCGTTATAATTATTATTATGAAAAAGCGAACAAATATGGCGACGCGGGGCACTTGCCGTTTAACCAATCGGCACGGTAAATATTACAATATAACGCAAAATAACGTATAAATTGTAAGAATATTTTTTTATTTGACAATCTGTCGACATATTATAATATCTCTTGTAATAATACAATCTAACGGTTTTTACAATTTAAGCGTCCACTGCGTCGGAATCGGAGCGTACGGAGCGTACGGATTTGTTGTTTTGTATGGATTTCTATGGTACTGCGTCCACTGGATCGGCATTTCTGCGCCTGCGACCGGTATTTATGCCGATGACGTCATCGGCAGTGAACCCGTCATTCGGATTCCGAACGTTTCAAGTTCTGACGTGTTTGCGACGACGCGACGGCTATACATAAATAGTTATTCACGATGAATGACGATATTTTAATTACTTTAGTGGAAAAATATGATGAACTTTACAATCTAAAACATCAACATTATCATAACCAAATGAGGAGAGACGATATTTGAGATGAAATTGGGCAAATAATAAATAAAAATTGTAGAATATAGTGAAGTTCAAAAAACTTTTTTCGAGTCATATGAATGTACCCAAAAAATCTATTTTCATCTTCTAATAAATCAGAATATAATGTATGAAATTCTCCAAAAATTAATCTTTTTGAATTTATATTATGATTTATGAACCCATATCTTTCGTTTCCTCTTGTTTCTCTTTTCCTCTTCTGATAAAATACAGCTAATTACAACAATATCCTCGTCACTATCCTCCATAATGCAAATGCACGTTCAGGCTGACGGACTAAAAAATAAAAATAACTACATTGCCGATACTGAATCCGAATGCAGTGGACGCACCCCATCGGCATTTTGTAAATGCCGACGCTCCGTCCGCTGCGGACGCTCCGATTCCGATGCAGTGGACGCGCAGCTTTAATGGTGACATTCATACTAAGCTGTGTCTCCGCGACCCTATTTCGGTCTTAGGTCGCCGTCTCTGGTCGCGCGTCGCGTGCATCGGAAGGGTACCTTTACGTTAAACCTACTTTAAAAATTATTGTGTAACGTGTCTTTCGGATTATTAGCTAAAGTTTAGTGACAGCTAAAATCTAAAAGTAGAGAGGATAATCAAAGAAGTCATGAGTCATAATATGTTTTGATGAAAACTAAAACAGTATTCGGAAAATATTTTAATACTAGATTTTTCCCGCGGCTCCGTCCGAGTGAATATTGAATCAGGTATCCCACGGGAATACAATACTTTTTCGGTATAAAAAGTAGGTAGCCTATGTACAATATATTCACTACTAACATACCAAATTTCATCGAAATCTGTTCAGTAGTTTTTGCGTGAAAGAGTAACAAACATCCATCCATCCATACATCCATACATCCATCCATCCTCCCGAACTTTCACATTTATAATAGTAGTAAGACTAGCTTTAGCCCGCCGCTCGGCCTGCGTAAATACAATATCCCACTGTACTTTTTAAGATAAAAAGTAATCCAGAGCTACTTCTACGCTCTGGATTACTTTTTATCGTGCCAAATTTAATCGAAATCCATTTAGCAGTTTTTGCGTGAAAGAGTAACCGAACATCCATGCATCCATCCTCACAAACTTACACATTTATAATAGTAAAAATAGTGGGAGTAGAAGAAATTAATGTTGTTAACCTTATCGTGTAAAGTCCCTTTAGTTCTACAGTAATCATTCTAGTTGATCTAGCATTTCTACGTCAAATCAATTAGGTACCTATCTATTTATTTTACACTGTGGTTTGACCTATCCTAGACCACCTAGACCACCTATACAAACAGGACTGACGCATATAACGCCTATAACATGTGACGTGTGTACACGCGGGTTTAGTTACCGTCACAATATATACGCGTCTTTGCGTATGACGTTAATGTTTGATAGGCTGCGACTGTTTGCTCCGGAATACGCAAGGCCGGGGAAAAGATTAAAACACTGAAAATAGAACTCTGCGCTCAAGCTCATTCAATACATCTAAAAATCGAACACAGCAGTGTCAAGTCGACATGTGTTCGATTTTCAACTCTACTGAGTTGAAAATGGAAGTTCTGAGTTGAGAATCATTCTAGAGTTCTATTTCAATGCTCTGAATTTTCTCCGACCTTACAGATTCCGGACAATGCACTCCCAGCCTTAGTAGCCAGGACAAGCGAGAGGAAATCTGACACTATCACAGAGTACATCACGTTTCAAAATAGATTTGAGAACAGCAGAACCTCAATAGGCAATCGGACATTTTTTTTTTATTGCATAAATGAATAGTACTCTTAAATATGAGTAACTTCTCAGAAGAAACCGTATATCAAAAGTCAATATTTTCAAAGGTACAGCTATTTTTATACAAAATTTCGCGAGCCTCCTAAAAACGCTCCATACTAAAATCGCCATACAAATGACGTCACTATTGGCTCATACCTCCTTATTAATAAAAATATTTACACCATGCATAAGCAAATCCAAATCGCTCTCTTTGTCTATCAAGTAACTGTTCCAAACTATCTGACAGAGACAGCCATGTTGGATTAGCTAATCCGTGGTGTAAATAATTTTATTAATAAGGGGGTATAGTGTTTTAAGTAGGTATAAAGTATACGGCCGGAGGAATATATTTGTAAATATCTCCGATATTTGTGCGTTTAAGTTCATACTTACCATAATGAATGTTTTTGTATATGATGTGAGTAAACTAATGATGTAGGTTTTGTTTACCAATTTCGCAAAAAAAAAAATTTTTTTTGGTATAAAGACTCGCGAAATTTTGTATACAAATCGCTGTACCTTTGAAAATATTGACTTTTGATATACGGTTTCTTCTGAGAAGTTACTCATATTTAAGAGTACTATTCATTTATGCAATAAAAAGAAATCAGTCCGCTTGCCTATTCTCGTATTATAAGTAGACTTTCATTTTATTGTATTGTAAGTGAAGCTTACATAAACTAATTTTGTGAAGTTTGGACCGACTAAAACACATTGACGCTGGATTAACGTTTACGAGAATACCGTTTGGCAGTTGTTCGCGCCAGAGCGCGACGTTAATAAGCTGGTCACACAGACCGCTTAAATCAGCCAATCACGCACGAGTATTGGCTGTCAGTCCACAAGCCGCTGTTCCAGAGAGTGACAAACACTTGCTCCTGAGATTTCGTCCGCGCCGGAAGCATCCCGAATTATAAGTACTCGTGACGCGTCAGCACATATTGTGTATCCGAATATACTAAACTTAGCTCGCTAGCGACACGCGATAAAACTACCGAAAACCCCGCTCAGCTGTGTAGTGCCTGCAGGAGAAGAATCCGCCCATTTCTGGAACCACAGCTTCAGCCAGCTCACCATCAAAGGTCAGTGCCAGTTCTAGTTTCTCTAAACAATCCTTAAATTCTCAGCCCAAAAACCCCAATTCTCCGCGTTTACCTATACCTACTTTCAGCTCATAGTCGTGTGCGCACACACTTGCGCATACATCTTTCTGGTCCTTCGAGCCGGATGGCCTTATCTAGGGATAGGCCCCTTTAGAATCAGTACCTACACGTCCATTCCGCTCAATTCTGTACAAAAAATCAGCTCGATTCGTTATATTTTGACCTATCTGGTCCTTCGTCGCCTTCAGGGTCCTCCTGGCCTTATTTAGGGCTAGGCCCCTCTAGAATCAGTACCTACACGTCCATTTTGCTCAATTCTGCTCAAAAAATCAGCTCGATTCGTTATATTTTGACTGTTACATTCTGCCCAGACGACGTACCTACGTTGCATTTTTGAATTTTCTGCGATTATTTTGCCATATTTAACATTAAACCCCTATTCTGCACATTAATATCGACATATATTTCAAGTAATTGAATTATTTTGTGTTTAATTCGGCCCGTAAACTCATAGGAAAAAACCCAAGATTTTATTTTTTTTAATAAGTGGGTAGATATCTTCGGGTCATAATCGAACAAGTAACTTCCCTAAGTAGCTACCTAGTACCTATCTACGTAATACTTACGTAATTTGTGCCAATATCACAGAATTTCCTCAGCTCATAATTAATTACGAAATTTTTTAATCTTTGAATTGCATATAAATTAACTTGTGAATATTGTGAATTACGTTCGGCTCACAACTTAATAGTAAATCGCCTTTGCATTACTAAATACCGTTTATATACTCATAATCTCGAATTTTAAAACACAATATTAATTAACTTAGCATTATTCTAAAAGTTACAAGTTGTATTTCAAAGCATTTCAAGTACCTATAAATACGTCATCGGCTCACTACACTTCGATCGCACAGCTGATAACAGGTTTGTGCATTAGTAGGTAGGTATTTTTTCGTAGAAATAATAGTGAACTTCACATTGAATTATTATCAACGTTCCGTGTTTATACAAATATATTATAGGTGTAACTTTACAGCTGTAATAAAGTGGTCGGCACATATTGATATTTAAACCTACTCATACATTGTTTCATTACGTTATTTTGTTTCTAAGGCGCGCGTTAAGAACTTGTTTATATTTAAACTTCAGCACATTAATATAACATTACAGACGGTTTCTAACGCATTAATTTCCGCTCATTATACATACACAATTCTTTATTACCATCAGGTGATCGGTCCGCTCATTTGTTCATTAACTTCTATACACTTTGTCATTTAATTGTATACATTGTCTGCACAGTATTTAAACCTATTCTCTGCATTTTAATTTAATTGTGCGCGTATTTTCTGCTCATAAGTGTTGGACATTTAACTTAGTTTAACACAAATATATTTTTTTAAAAAATGCCTACAAAGTCGCAAGCGGCCATCTTCAGACAAACAATTAAATCAATTAGTCGGCTCAGAGAGATCGCCTTGGCATTACACAAGGGTGACTCTAAACACAGCAAAACTGAATTTAGTGCGCGTTTTAAAGACTTACCAAACTTGAAACAGAAATTGGAAAACCTATACTGCGAAATTTTAGACGACGGCAGCCTCACAGAAGAGAATGAAAAATTTTATACAACCGGTTACGAAAGCGCGCTATCCGAATATTATGATATTTTAACTGCAGCGGAAAATTTAAGTTCTTCTCAAGAGTCAAGTCAGCTCAATTCCGCCGTCCTGCCCAAAATTGAACTACCAAAATTCAACTCACGCGTTGAGGACTGGCCTTCGTTTATTACAATATTCAGGAGTCTCACGGACGACATGACGTCACTTACAGATGCAGTTAAGCTGCACTATCTTTTGTCCTGCCTATCGGGGGAGGCGCTCAGCATGATTGCACATTTAAAAATAACTAACGAAAATTACAGTGTCGCGCTCGACATTCTCACGCGTAGGTATGAGAACCGCCGCGTTCTCATTGATAGGTTTGTTGACATAATACTCGGCTTACCTAATATTCATATCCGCTCAGGCATACGCGCGACATTTTTAACTCCGCTCATCTCAGCACAAAGCGCCTTAAATAATTTAAATTTACCAATGGATAGTAACTACGTATTTGTGTCCATCGTAGTCAGGAAACTACAGGGTGAGCTTCGCACATTGTTTGAAAGAAAATTTGGTACCTCGGACACTCTGCCCACCTTAGGAGACCTGATTTCTTTTTTAGAGGAGCACGCGCGTTGTATCGAGACAGAGTTTTCTAGTACAGCGCGCGGTGTTACCTACTCACCACAACCGGGGCCCTCTCGTCAATACACACCCCCCGCACGCTCTCCGCGCAGTCCACGCTTTAGACCGATTAGTCCCGCGTATCCTCGTGATACTCAGCGCTCGCCATCAGCTCATAGTTTAGGTAGCTATCACAGCAGCCCAGTCCCTCATCATCATCAACGCTATTTGCCCCCCTCCCCCCGTACGGAACGTCGCGAATACTCAGCTCGGAACACAAACAAACACAATCGGCTCTACTGTCCCTACTGTAAGAATACAGATCACAAACTCATTGCGTGTCCGAAGTATAATCATCAGCCCACTCAAGGTCGTTGGGACTTTATAGAAGCCAACAACAGATGTCGTAAGTGTCTAGGTCCGCACTATGAAAATGAATGCCGTTCGACAAACGCATGCAAGGAGTGTGGAAGTGCAAATCACCACACTTCCCTTCATCGTCACGGTACCCCAAATTCACCTGTATCATCAGCACATTTACTCCCACCACACTTACGCGCACAACCCCGCCGGCGTACTCAAGACAAACCACATACTTACACAGCATATACACAACATACACGCGCTCATCAATCATCATCATCAGACCCCAACCAGTCGTCTGATCATACAACTTGTCAAACTCAAAACAAAAAACAATGACTACCTACAATCACGGAGCACATAGAATTAGAAAATCAGCCCAATAATTTAAAATCTCATTCAGCTCATAAAATACCCACAACTAGTTCAGCTCATTATTCTGCTCAAGTAAATTCAACTCAGTACATAGAAAACCCATTAAAAACTCCAGTGTTACTACCTACAGTCGTTTTAAATATATCTGATAAATGTGGTAAATATCACAAAGCTCGTGCGCTATTGGACTGTGGTAGCATGATAACACTCATAACTCAGCGCATGACTAGAAATCTTAATTTGCAACCAAAACAATGTTCATTAAAAATTACAGGTGTAGGTGATCAGCACATACAAAATTCTAAAGGTTGTGTCACAATAACATTTCGGCCCACACACCGTGACACACCATCCATTACTACTACTGCTCATATTCTAAAAGATGTTACAGGTTATTTACCTATGCAAAAAATACCAGATGTTATACAACACTCAGACCATCAGATCATTCCGTTAGCAGATCAAGATTATCATACTCCTGCGCCCATTGATCTCATTTTAGGCTCAGATGTTTTGGGTCACGTTTTAGACGGAACTAAGCTCACTTTGGGCCCGGGGAAGCCCATAGCCTTCGGCACGATTTTTGATTTTGCACTCATAGGACCCATTGAACATTCATGCGATTCACCTGTAGCTCAAGTTAACTCTGCCCACATTACTCATTGTACTCAGTCGACTCATTCTACACATTCTGCTCATGATATTTGCAAAAGCCTGGAAAGATTCTGGGAGTCAGAAGAACCCCAGCCTCGTTCTGCTCATTCAAACCCGCTACACGAACAATGTGAAAACATATTCAGCTCAACCACCACTCGTGACGATTCAGGCCGTTACACGGTGACTCTTCCCTTCTTGTCAGATGCTCCCGTGCTAGGTAGTACTCATGCTATTGCTCTACGTAGATTTCTCAATTTAGAAAAACGGTTACAATCCGACCACACACTGCGACAAAAATATATAGAATTTATGAATGAATACATAAACTTAGGTCACATGACACCTTGTCATCCTTCTACATTTACTCACAAACCTCATTATTATATTCCTCATCATGGCGTATTCAAATCAGGTACTGACAAACTCCGCACAGTATTCGATGGCAGTTGCAAGTCATCTAATGGAGTCAGTTTAAACGATTGTCTGCACACAGGTCCAGCACTTCAACGAGACATTGTGGATATCATTATGTCATTTCGCGCACATCGTATAGTATTCAGCACTGATATAAAAATGATGTTTAGAAATATACTCCTTAGACCAGACCAAAGACACTATCAGCTCATACTCTGGCGATCGTCCCCAGATCGACCTCTGCTCACATATGCACTCAACACTGTTACATATGGGTTGCGCTCGAGTCCTTACCATGCTAACCGCACATTATTAAAACTAGCTGATGATGAAGGTCATCGCTACCCTCAAGCTGCCCACATTCTGCGCAAATTTGTTTTCGTAGATGACATATTGTGCGGTCATGACACAATAGAAGAAGCATCAGCACTCCAAACCCAGCTCATTGAATTATTATCACTCGGTGGATTTAAACTTAGTAAATGGACATCAAACACACCTCAACTCTTGCAAAGATTCCCAGACGATCAGTGTGAAATGCCTAAGGACTTTGACATCAGCGCAGAGTCTCCATCGGTTAAGGTTTTAGGTATTAGATGGATTCCTCAATCTGACGAATTTACATATCACATCTCATTACCACCAGTTACCCATGTTACAAAACGTTCAATACTTAGCACAGTAGCTTCTCTCTACGACCCAAACGGTTGGGTTACACCCGTCATATTCCGCGCAAAAATACTTCTTCAAAGGTTATGGTTAAGTAAATTGGATTGGGACGATCCCACTCCAAATAATATTACAGATGACTGGCAGCGCATTTCTCATGACCTTCCGCACATTTCAACCATACATTTTCCCAGACATATCGCTCCGCACAAATTTAATTCAACATACTCACTTCACGGCTTCGCAGACGCTTCGGAAAGCGGTTTTGCGGCAGTAATATATTTACACGAATCAGCTCACAACGGATCTGTTAATGTCCATCTCATACTCGCTAAATCTAAAGTCGCACCCATTAAAAATAAACTCACAATCCCCAAATTAGAGTTGTCTGCTGCAACTCTATTATCTCAGCTCATGTTACGTGTTTCTCAACAATTATCTGCTCATCTCACAATTACACATCACGTTTGTTGGTCAGATAGTACCATAGTGCTCGCATGGATAAAAACTCCGCCCCATCGCTTACAAACATTTGAATCAAATAGAGTAACAAAAATTAACTCATCTTCACTTACACTCACGTGGCGTCATGTACCTTCTCAATTAAATCCTGCTGACTGTGCAAGCAGAGGATTATCAGCTCAATCTCTCTCTGCTCATGATTTATGGTGGTCTCCTCCATGGCTCAAACTGCCAGAGGACACCTGGCCCAAGATGCCTTCAACTCATACTCGACAAGAACTGCCAGGGCTCAAGTCAAAGTACGTACCATGTAATTTCTCGATACCCGGTGTAGATAGTGACCTGCTCACTCGTTTCAGCTCTTTAGACAAACTGATCGGCGTTACTGCATACATGAGGCGATTCATTCGTAACTGTAAACTTAATTCAAACTCGCGTCAACTAGGCCCTCTAACTGTAAGTGAACGTAGAGAAGCATTGCTCTTCTGGATCCGCTCTGTACAGCAGAATGTATTCGCAGAAGACATTCACCGCCTGCAAACTGATAAACTCTGCACAGTTCGACTACAACGTTTGTCACCTTTCATGCAGGACGGACTCCTCAGAGTAGGAGGTAGACTCACTCGTTCCGAACTCACATATGATGCTCAACACCCATACATTCTGCCTAGTTCTAGTCCGCTCGTAGACCTCATAATAGATCACTATCATCGCATACACTGCCACCCTGGCACGGACACGCTACATGCTATTTTACGTCAACAATTTTGGATATTATCTGCACGCCGCATCATAAGGCACAGAACGTTTAAATGCATAAGATGCTTCCGTTGCCGCGCTCAGCCCGAAGTGCCTGTCATGGCTGATCTACCAGCTGACAGAGTCATACCTCAGCCTGTATTTAGTCACGTATCAACTGATTTTGCCGGTCCGTTTCTGCTCAAATCAAGTACATTACGTAACGCTAAGTTAATTAAAGGATATTTTTGCATATTTGTTTGTCTCACTTCAAAGGCGGTTCACTTGGAACCAGTCTCATCGCTCACTGCCGAAGCATTTATTGCTACACTACAAAGGTTCTGCTCACGACGCGGACTTCCGGTATTGATACGTTCAGATTGCGGCACAAATTA
The DNA here is from genome assembly GCA_905404095.1 of Glaucopsyche alexis. Classification (NCBI taxonomy): domain Eukaryota; kingdom Metazoa; phylum Arthropoda; class Insecta; order Lepidoptera; family Lycaenidae; genus Glaucopsyche; species Glaucopsyche alexis. The sequence goes on along the minus strand of FR990063.1, from coordinate 5,996,314 downwards.
TGTAGGAGCTAGGAATTATCTTCTAGAGGTACAACAATTTCTAAAAGACAATAATGACGCCATTACTCATAAACTTTCAACTCAAAATATAACTTGGTTACTCAATCCGCCCAAGGCTCCATGGATGGGAGGAATCCATGAAATTAATGTTAAATCTACAAAGCAACTTTTGTACCGTGTTATCGGTGAACAACACCTCACTTTCGAGGAGTTTTCAACTCTGCTCACTAGAATCGAAGCTGTATTGAATTCTCGGCCCATCAGCCCACTCTCGTCCGATCCCACGGACTATCAGCCTCTTACTGCCGGCCACTTTCTCATTGGCCGTCCGCTCACAGCTCTTCCAGAGCTGACTCTAGATGATAGAGTAATATCCCCGCTCAAACGCTTTCAGCTCATTCAATCACTCTCTCAGCGCTTTTGGACCCTTTGGACCAAGTCCTACCTCCATATCCTTCAAATCCGCTCCAAATGGCTTTCCTTTTCCTCTCCACCCAAAATTGGAGAACTAGTTCTGCTCAAAGAAGACAATCTACCCCCGCTACAATGGAAGATGGGAAGAATCTCACGTCTGTTACCTGGGAAGGATGGAGTCATCAGAGTCGTGGACTTGGACACCACTCAAGGCCAGCTGCGCAGGCCTGTCGGCAAGATTGCCCGGCTTCCACTGGATTCTGCTCAAGATGGGGTCAGCTCAACGCCTTTGCGGGCCCCCCAGGATGTTCGCGCCAGAGCGCGACGTTAATAAGCTGGTCACACAGACCGCTTAAATCAGCCAATCACGCACGAGTATTGGCTGTCAGTCCACAAGCCGCTGTTCCAGAGAGTGACAAACACTTGCTCCTGAGATTTCGTCCGCGCCGGAAGCATCCCGAATTATAAGTACTCGTGACGCGTCAGCACATATTGTGTATCCGAATATACTAAACTTAGCTCGCTAGCGACACGCGATAAAACTACCGAAAACCCCGCTCAGCTGTGTAGTGCCTGCAGGAGAAGAATCCGCCCATTTCTGGAACCACAGCTTCAGCCAGCTCACCATCAAAGGTCAGTGCCAGTTCTAGTTTCTCTAAACAATCCTTAAATTCTCAGCCCAAAAACCCCAATTCTCCGCGTTTACCTATACCTACTTTCAGCTCATAGTCGTGTGCGCACACACTTGCGCATACAGCAGTTTTAGCATATCGGGACTGGATTGTAATTGTTTTATTGCATGTTTTATTGAGCAGAATTGACCCTCTAATCCAGCTAAACTCAACCTGCGGCCCGCCGGACACATAGAAAAACTACTTCAGAAAAGTCGAAATCACCATATTGTGTCCATATAAATTTCGAGGAGTTCCCTCGATTCCTCTTGCACCCCATAATCAGGTCACCACTTGATGTCAAAAGGACCAATTTGGAATTATACCCTATACATCACAGAAAAGATTTTGAAAATCGGTCCACAGACGGCGGAGTAATCGTTGAACATACAAAAAAAATGAAAAAAATTATAAACCTACCGACGAACTTTTTTTGGAAGTCGGTTAAAAAGTCGAGATAAACGTACTTAGTTGCCCGAAACTTCAGACGAGAGAGAACGAAAACTGAATATCACTCGGGTACTGTACATATTTCCGGTAAAAGTGTAGCCTACGTGTAAATAGGCTAGGCTAACACCCAATGCCAAATAACAAACACGTAAAAATCAAAAGGTTTTTACATTACTTCGATATAATAGCTCTCATTTTGGTGACGGTCTCCGAGTCGAGAGCCAAGCTCTAAACCATTACACCACGGAGGCTGTGGAAAGAAGTGGTCTCACCCCTATGGGAAAGAGGCGTGATTATATGTATGTATGTATGTACGTCTTAATTTCACTGTTGCAAATGGGTCTATTATTGGGTCCCTTTTTCAACTGAATTGTCCTGGTTTTTTATACTTCAAATCGTAGTTTTTTAAATTTGGGGTTGGCAACCCTGTTTTAACCAAACTTATGGTTATTACTATTGGGTATTACTTTTTAACAATAAAATAACACTGCTATTGGCTATCAGTTCACGATACAACGATAGCCGTAGCCACAATGTAGTGCGAACGGCTCATCAGTCATTAGTGCCACTTGTGCGGAAAATTACACGCTATATTTAGTTCAGAGTGTTTTAGATCACACGATTTCGAGATATCGGACCGAGAATCTACTAAAAGTTTGTGAGGATAGGTGTTTGTTGCTCTTTCACGCAAAAACTACTGAACGGATTTTGATGAAATGTTGTCTGGTAGTAGTTTGAGCTCTGAAGGTCAATTCTGCTAAATAAAACCTGCATTAATACAATTACAATCAAGTCTCCACACGCTAAATCTCTCAAACGGTGTTTTTATTAACGTTAAACCAACGTAAAACGCGCTCTGATTGGTCGAAACGTCATAATATCATGGTAACACGTCACTTCACTTTCAATCCAAACAATGTCTAAAATCCAAACTTCAACAAAAAATAAATCTAAACAAAGTCTACTTTAAATACGAGAACTGAGGTTCTGAGGGGCAATTCTGCTAAATAAAACCTGCATTAATACAATTACAATCAAGTCCCGATACGCTTACACTCGCAAACAGTGTTTTTATGAACGTTAAACCAACGTGAAACGCGCTCTGATTGGTCGAAACGTCATAAAATCCGTTCATGGTAACATGTCGCTTCACTTTCAATCCAAACAAAATAAAATGAAGTCTACTTTAAATACGAGAATTGAGGTTCTGTTTTAACACATAGGCTACTTTTTATCCTCAAATAGTACAGTGTTCCCGAGGGATACTGTGTTACGCGGACGGAGCCGCAGGCAAACGCTAGTAAGTAATGTTGTAAAATAAACAAAAGGTATATTAGGATCCAATTGGAGTGAAATTCGGTTGTGTTTATAGTACCTAGATGTATACTAGACCGTGGGAGGTGCTGCGGCACGAATACGCCGGCACAACCGGAGAAATACCAGTTGCCAGAAAACCGGAAAACTGTCATGAAACTGCGCATGCATTTCTGTGGTGTTAAGTTTTAGAATTTTAGAGACCTTTGTAGCGTTAATCGCTTACCATTAGGCGTTGCGTCTGCTCGTTTTCCATAAAAACCTATAGCATTGACTAATTCTTCAAAATTTATCGTCGGAAATGTTTTATGACGATTTTAATCGCTGGCTGTTACTTTTATGATGCAACTTAAATGTCAACTGTAAAGTCGATGACTTTATTGTGGGTATAAAATATTTGTGACAATAAATTGGAGTATAATGCGGGTTCGATTTTCAGCAGCTTTTATATATTATAGTTATTATATTAGCAGATTTTCAGTGCTCTGAATTTTCCCGGGCTCGCAAGATTCCGGAGCATCATTATTATTATTACATACCTAGTATAAAACAAAGCCGCTTTTTTGTCTGTCCCTATGTATGTTTAGATATTTAAAACTACGCAACGGATTAAATGCGATTTTTTTAACAGATAGAGTGATTATATGTATAATATGCATAGTATAGTTGTTAGCGACTGAAGATGGGAATGAAAGCTAACATGAGAAAACTATGATAACTATGCACTACACTACAAATTAAAGAGTAAAGCAAGATAGCAGCAACTGTATTCAGTTCGGAACGAAAACCAAAGCAATAATATCAAAAACAAAATGTCATATAAAAATAAGTGTCAAAAAACATTAAAAAGTAAATTTGTATAAAAACTTATGGCTATCCAGCCAGTCGCCAACAATAGTAGAGAAGAAACACTGGTAATTTTAGAATTATCAGTGTTTCTTTGCGCTTACATTGCAAACGCTGGCTGAATCCTACGAGATAGATCAAAATAATGAACAACAGTATTGTACACCTCAAAAAGGCCTACAAAAAAGTCCGCGATGGCATATGTCTATATCTTAGAGATAACCCACAATAACCATTTTTTATCTTTTACTTCGTAATGAGAAATAATGGCTTATTTACGAAGCGATTTTAAGCAATACAGCAATAATCCTTATCCAATAAATTTTACACTTAATATAATATACCCATATATACCCATTATAGCCCTTTAAGTGATATAGTTTAAATTAATATATACTATTTAGAAGATATTGATATTCAAACGCGTAAAATATAATTATATCAAGCGGTCTCGCACATCACGTCGAGGTAATAGGGTCCCGTTTTTACCCATCGCCATTGGGTACGAAACGAAATAATCAACTTTCAAAAATTATTTTTTGTAAATAATCATTTGCCCTTATTTATGCCTATATTATGTTACCGTAAAATCGAATAAACCGTTAGATTGTAATAATAACTAGTGAAATTGTAAAATGTCGAAAGACTGCAAACCCGAATATTCTGCTTGTAATATAACACATTATTTTTCGTTAGATTATAAATTATTATAGTAAATAATCTTTTAACATATTTTTACAATCTCGTTAGTTTATATTACAATCTAACGGTTTATACAATTTTACGGTGACATAATATTATATAGAGTTCAAACGCACTTGTGATTCGTCTGGTGTTATCGATTTCATCACTTACCACCAAACGGCTGATGATCTTCTTCTGTAGAGTGTAGAAAATAAAATCACAGGTCCACGTGGACAAAAACCTCTTAAATTTGCTATAAAATCAACTAATATATATTCTGTTGTAATTGTAACTAATATCTATTCTGTGATAAAATAAATTAGGTCAAATATTTTAATGTAACACAAACGCCGTAGGCCCACGCTTTTTTTAATTAATTTAAAATGTCAAGCACTTAGAAACAGGTAAAACTGGATTAAACGGTGTAAATAGAACCATTTTTCAATTTTAACAATCAATTAATTAAAATTGATGAGTTAGTCATTAATCATAAATCATAATATCGTGTAGTTGGAATTTATTTTTATATGAACATGTTTTATGAATGTATAGGTAAGTATGTCGCCGTAAAATTGTAAAAAGCATTAGATTGTAAAAATATGTCGAATGATTAATAACTATATATTTATAATCTAACGAAAAATAATGTGTTAAATTATAGGCAGCATATTCGCGTCGGAAGTCTATCAACATTTTACAACTTCACTAGTTTTATTACAATCTAACGGTTTTTACAAATTTTACGGTGAGATATAGATTACTACGTTTTAAGCCTCCTCCAGACTACTCGCGAAGTAGGCCGAATAAGACTACTTCGGGTTACTTCGCGGAGCACTTCCTCGGGCTACTTCGAACTTTTAGAACGTTTTTGCTCCTTCGGCGGGATTCGAACCCGCGACCTCCAGATTGAGCTTCAACGCGCTAAGCACTGGGGTCGTCAAACTAAAAGTTAGTTAATGATGATTGCAAGCTAAATTGTTATAAATACGCCTAATTTTAGTTGCGGTTAGCGGTTTTGACAAAAGCGAGAATAATTAGTTGATTATAGTGACAGAGTGTATGCACAATGCCGCCCTCCTCCCCATACCCCCACAATCCCGGTGTACTAATTTTTTACCTTATAGCCGGGTTTGGTTTATTCCGTGTTCGACCCCTGTCCTACGTAATGACATTATAAGGACGAGGGTATGGAGAAAGGTTGGTAGATCCGAGGGTTAAACACGGAATAAACCGGTTGTGCGGACCGACTATCAGGGATCCAGTCGATCGGAGAAAATTAAGAGAATCGAAAATAGAACTCCACGCTAATATAATAGAGGTGAAAATCGAATACACGAGTATCAAGTCAAATGTCAATGTTTTTTTTTTTAATTTTTTTTTTTTTTTTTTTTTTTATGAAATAAGGGGGCAAACGAGCAAACGGGTCACCTGATGGAAAGCAACTTCCGTCGCCCATGGACACTCGCAGCATCAGAAGAGCTGCAAATGCGTTGCCGGCCTTTTAAGAGGGAATAGGGTAATAGGGGAGGGTAGGGAAGGGAATAGGGTAGGGGATTGGGCCTCCGGTAAACTCACTCACTCGGCGAAACACAGCGCAAACGCTGTTTCACGCCGGTTTTCTGTGAGCCCGTGGTATTTCTCCGGTCAAGCCGGCCCATTCGTGCCGAAGCATGGCTCTACCACGTTTATATGTATATGGCATCGGCTTATAACCATTTGCCAGTGTCAAGTGTATAAAAGGCGGGAAATAGAATATATTCGTTCAAATTTTCGTCACCGTATTTCTAAATCGTCAAGTCCAAAGTCTAGTCAAAGTCCAAATAAATAGTCAGAGTATTCAATCAGTCAAGTCAGTCGATTCAGTAAAGTGGTAGACGCTTTACTGAAACTTCCTAGGGAGTTTTGGCGGGAAACCCAATTTAGCACGCATTTTGTAGTTGCTATAATATCACTCCTCCACATTAGTGCACGTCACGAATAACTAATGGTTAATATTCCACCAATATTACACATTAAAAACCGCAATAACACGAATTTAGAAAATTAACACAGAAACTGCACAACATCGATTTACATTCCCGGCAAAACTCCAGCCGGTGAAATTTGTAGAAAGCCAATGTCAATGTTATTTATGACAGCTCAACACTCGATATATTTTGACATCTTGACGTTTTCTTTCCGCAATATAATCGGTACGCATATAATTGACATAATATTCTGAAATGAAGATGATGATTTGTTCGGTAAAATGTACCTACGCCATCTTTAGTAATTGTGAAACCTATATAATTTTATTCCTATATCCGTATCCGTAATGTGATATCCTTAACTTCTCTGATGTTAATAGAATCCACGACCTTCAGGCTTTCCCCATTGAACACTTTCGCATGATAAATTATATGTGATAGCACTTATCATATAAATTACCATAACATTGTCTATAGACCACCTGTGACTATCATTAACCGACTTCAAAAAGGAGAGTATCATCAATCAAAGTGATAATTTGTCTTGTTTATTGATTGTGTGATTAATTGTCTGACGGTAAAAAAAAATCTGTTTAGCCATACCACCTGTGGTGGCGCTACTGTTTTTTTCTTTTCTTTTTGACGTGATAACGTCTTATAAATCGATGAACGCCGGCTGCACGCAAGAAAGCTGTGGTTTCTATAATGGCGGGGTATTGTTCCAATCCAGCGACACTTACGTGCCGAAGTATGAGTCTCCAAAAAAAATAACGGCTCATTTACGTAATATCTATCTATGGACGCTTCCACACCACGTCAATCTGGCCCCTAACTAAGTATCCGAAGAACTTGTGTCACAGGTAATAGACAACAGAAATATATTTAACACTTTTATACTAAACACTATAATATATTATATGTCACCGTAAAATTGTAAACACTGTTAAATGGTAAAATGATGATAGACTTCGGACGCGAATATGCTGCCTATAATTTAACACATGATTTTAGTTAGATTATAAATATATAGTTATTAAGCTTTCGACATATTTTTACAATCTCGTTAGTTATTTTACAATCTAACGGTTTTTACAATTTTACTGTGAGATATACACTATACACATACACATACTTAAGATTTTTATTATACTATACATGCCTATTATATTTAATACACATCAAAGACCCGGCCACACAGAAAAGCTTTTTGGATTCGAACCCGCGACCTCCGGCTTAAGCGCCGACGCGCTAACCACTGAGCCACAGGGGTCGTCGACGTCAACAACTAGAAACGCGTTTGGAATAGGTAGCATAACTTCTGACAACCCGATGACCCCCTGTGGGGTAAAATATACCCACAGTTGCCAGTTGGTTTACATAAATATCATGTGTTTATGAGAAATCCATATTTTAGTTACTCGCTACATGGTATTTTAAATAAACAGCCTTCGTAGTCTAGTGGTTAGAGCATTGGCTCTCGACTCAGAGGTCGTGGGTTCGATTTCCCAATCGGAACAAAAAATGTTGTTTCCAAGTTTGGTTAGGACGCAGGTTGATTACCTGACTGTCTGATAAGAAAGATGATCCATGCATGGGCATGTAAAAATTCGGACCTGCGCCTGATCTCTCGTCAGTCGTGTCGGTTATCCGTCCCACTGGATTATGAGAGTAAAGGAAGAGAGAGTGCTCTTATATACTGCGCACACACTTGGGCACTATAAAATCACTCCTGCGTAACTGGTCCTGGTTTCAATGAAACCGGCCACCGTCACCGAAAATCGGTGGGGAGTTATTATTATTATTATTTTAAATAACATTGCTTTTTCCCGCGGTTTCGTTCGTGTTTTATTTGGTTTTACACCGTATCTTTGCAATTTGAATGACACAAATAATGTGGTTTTCGATTGGTAAAATAATTTTACAAAATACAGTGAAACCTGGTTTAGTGGGACCTGGATAATTGAAAAACCTCTATTATTGAGTATTTCAATGAGGTACCGGCACTTTTTCATCGAATTACCTCTGAAATTAGGATTATTTTAACCTGGTTAAAAGAAATTTAATTTCTGGATATCATTCCATGTTTACCTCTATAATTGGGGATCTATAGCTTAATTCCCTGTATAAATGAGACATTTTAGCAGGTTGGTACACTTTTGACACGTTTTTTACAAAGATCTGAGTCCTATAAATGGAATAATGGTACAATATGGACATCTATAAGCGGGTTGCCTCTGTAATTGTGACAAGTAGAATACTCAGGTAGAATATAAAAACTATTTACCTAACTGGAAAACTGAATAATGAAAACCTTTGTAACTAGTACAAAATCCTTGTTCCTTTGAGATCCCAATAAACCAGGTTTTACTGTAGTATTCGCATTGAACGTCTGGATGAAGCGACCATGATGATGAAAACCCATGATTAAACCACTTCCATCTCGCGTCGTGTCCCCGACGCGAAGCGACGGCAGAATAAAATTCATAATGGAAATAATTAAGATATACTCAATTAGAGTGAAAGGGGACTTCCCATGCGGGTGAGTTTAAGGGACTATCACATGAGACCGATTTTCAGATTTTAAAGATCATATTTTAATTACCAGCTTTTCCCGCGGTTCCGCCCGCATAAATACAGTATCCCACGGGAATATTGTACTTTTTGGGTTAAAAAGTAGCTTTAGATATTTTAATCGAGGGTCTTAACTACTACCATACCAAATTTCATCGAAATCCGTTTGCGAGAAAGAGTAACAAACATCCATCCATCCAGCCATCCTCACAAATTTTAACATTTATAATATTGGTAGGATTTCGGAACGAGAATCGAATACTGATCACGCTCCTCGAAAATATATATTTTTACCTGACAACGGCAAAGCCAAAAAGGAGATTAATTATTCTGGCAGTCTATGTATGTGTGTGTATATGTTTCCATCGTAGCGCCTAAACTACTAATCTGATTTTAATGAATGAGATATCAATAAATACGTAATAATGGCCCGGGTAAAATCGTCACTGTGAATGTGAGTTTGTTTGGTTGTTACGATTTCACGTAAAAACTACTTAACTTTGGCACAGATATAAAGTAGACCACGAGGAAGGACATAGGCTACTTTTTATGGCGAGAAAATGTACGGTTCCCACGGCCTTTTTTTGCGCGTAGAAGTCGCGAAAAACACCTAGTAGGCCATAAATTTGATTGTTGATTTGTGAGTTAATACAGTAGTTAAGTATGTAACCAACATATTAACAGTGACTTTTTCATCCTGCAAAAAGGTAACATGTGATCGTCGCTTAACCCTCAACAAATTGACATACCGTGTATAATTAAGAGTGTCACGGCCGCGTTAGCCCCGGGCGTCAGGGTTATTCGCATTTTAGGGTTAACTGCGGATTTTATAACGTATCATTTTTCATTTTGATGCGAGGAGTGCCATGCTTTGAAACGAATGAGTCGGCTCGACCGGATAAATACCACTGCCTCACAGAAAGCCGGCGTGAAATAGCGCTTGCGTTGTTTCGCCGTATGATTATAATAATAATAATATTCATTTATTTCTCCTCACAATGTTTATTTACGAGCTAATGTACAAAAATATTAAAGCATCTTATATTTATGTGAGGAGCTGGTGTCTGAATTAGGCAGCAGCCTGTGTTACAGATCACCAGGTCCCCAAACACCACGGACAATCAGCGACATTTTATTACATAGTACATTTTGTTACAAAAAAACGTAGTGTGAATTTAGAGCTAGTAACTAAAATAAAAAAGAAAAGGAAATGTGCGCAGTGTGATGTGGAGTGGTGTGTAAGGTAAAAAATATGTATATGTATGTTTAAGTATGTTTATATGTACTTATGTGTGTGTGTTTATATTATATTATATTTAAGATAACTTAGAATGTGGGATAGTACAAGTTTAATTGCTATTAATGAGGCTTTCAGTTGATTTGTAGTTTAATTTTTGCAGCCAGTCCGAAACCAACGATTTACATTTGGTTTTATTTAAAGAATATATTTTTAAGATCTTATTCAATTTATTATATAAGTTTGGTCCCAAAAAACTAAAAAATCGGTGTGCGAAAGTAGTTCTGCATAATGGCACAGAGCATGCTTTATGTATCAGACGTTTATTCATATTTCTGGTTGGTTCAAAAACTGTCAGGGAATGTTGTTTCATGACCGTTTTTAAAATAAAAATTTGTCGCACTGTCAGTACTTTCCAATTTAGGTAGAGGTCAGCAGTCGGATGGTAGAAAGGTAGAAACAAGCCTACTTTAAGAAGAACTCTCTGTGCTCTCTCAACTTTTAAAAGGTTTGTTTTACATGTACCGCCCCAAGAAGTAATACAATATTCGAGCTGAGATTGACACAGTGCGTAATAAACTGATTTAAGGATAGGTTTTGGTGCTGTGTGTCTTAAGGAATTAAAAATGACTATTAATATGCGCACTCTAGACACAAGAAGGTTGATGTGATCGTTAAAATTTAATTTATCATCAATAATCACACCCAGATACTTGATTGATGTTGTTTTTTTTAGTTTAGGACATAAGCAGCCAGCAGAGCTCAAATTAGGGCACGCATGTGAGATAATGCATAGTTTAGAATCTGGTTTGTCATTGTTTCTGATGGAGAACGTTATGTAATTAGTATTTTCGACATTTAGGGTAAGTATGTTTCTATTTAACCATCTAGTCACCGTATTCATCCCGTTTTGCGCACTCATAAATACTTCATGCCAGGAGGATCCACTAAACAGCAAAGCCGTATCATCTGCAAAGGCGACTATTTTAGCACTAGGAAGTTTATTATGACAGAGATCATTTATGTAGACAAGAAATAGGGTTGGTCCTAGGATGCTGCCTTGTGGGACTCCATAAGACACAGAAACTTCATCGCTAATTACGCTTCCAACTTTTACGCACTGTGTTCTATCTGTTAGATAATCTCGAAATAGCTTTAGTGAAATATTTCTGATACCCAGGCTTTCCAATTTATTCAACATAATGGAAACAGAAACTGTATCAAATGCCTTAGCTAGATCTAAAAACACTCCTATCACTTTCTTTTTCGTATCTAGGTTAGTGACAATATAATTGGTTAGTTCTAGTACGGCATCTGAGGTGGACCTATTAGTTCTGAAACCAAATTGAGATTGTGATAGAAGATTTTTATTCTCCAAATAATTTACCAGTCTTTTGTTGATTAAACGTTCTAAAATTTTCGAAAGTATGGGAAGAATAGAAATAGATCTGTAGTTGCTAACACAGTCTCTGTGACCACTCTTGTGAATTGGATGGACTCTCGACCTTTTATAGATTTTCGGAAAGAATCCAGTAGCAAAGGACAAATTACAAACATGCGTTATAGGTGACGTTAGAATATCCTTATGGATCTTCAAAAGGTCGCTAGGTATCATGTCGAGGCCTACGGAGCACTCACTTTTTAGACCGGAGATTAACGATCCCACCTCAGCATCATCGGTAGGAAGAAGAAAAAAAGAGTGGCTGCATGGAGTGGGAGTAAGATGTTCTGTTTGTGGGTTACTATTGATGATTTTTTCAGCTAGCCTTTTTCCCACACTAGCAAAATAATGGTTAGTATCATTTACAGATTTTTGAGGATCTTCAGTATCTATTAATTCTATAGGGCATTCTTTAGATTTGTTAGAGTAGGTGATCTCTTTCACAACTTTCCAAATCGTTTTGCTATTCTTACCAGCGTTATGAAATTGCAATTTCTCAAATTCCCTTTTTAGTTTTTTTAATAAATTAGTACAAAAGTTTCGATATCTTTTAAACGTAATTTTAATACGTCATTATCTGGATTTTTCTTAAGTTTTTTGTACAAATTATCGCGGTTTTTTAAGCACTTTAAAATTCCAGGGGTTATCCACGGTTTTAATATTGTCTTTCTATTTGATATTCTAATTTCTCTACAGTTATTTTGAATTTCCGAGTAGAGAATATGATATAGAAAATTTGCTGCCTCGTTTGCATCACCTATCGAATATAATGGACTAAAGTCAGCATTTATTAGTGCTTTATTTAATAGTTCGTAGTCAATGTATTTTTTAAATTTTGCAGGTTTGATTTTTGGAGCACACGCTATGTATAGAGCAACACTATTGTGATCTGTGAGAGTTGTTTGGAGGATAAGAGTACAAGCTGTTTGATTCGTTTTTAGGAAAGTGTGATCTAAGCATGTTTTATTGTGAGTAGGCGATGTGTACGCAGGCATCATACCATGGAAGGCCAGCAAATCTAGGTATGCTGAGAGATTTGTATCGTTGTTTTGGTCAGCGATGTTTATATTTATATCCCCCAGCAGTAAAAGATTTTGCTTACAGGTATATTTTGACAAAACTTTGTCTAGAGACTGTAGGAAATTATCGATATTTTTATATCCAGGTGGTCTATAAATAGCTAAAGCAACTGTATCTTTATTTATGGTTATCAAGAGACAGTTTGCGTCCTTTATTTCAGGTTCTTCTACTGTAATTAGCAAGTTGCTTTTGTAGAAAACCACCACTCCTTCATTCTGCGTGCAGTTATTTGTAGAAGCATAGTTATTGTATCCATGAAGGGTTGGCAAGTTCACTGTTGAGGGAAGCCAGCACTCAGTTAAAACTATACAATCCCAATCAACCCCCGTCGTGGATAAAATTGGCAATAGTCCTGGTAGGTTGCATTTTATGCTCCGAATGTTTTGTTGAAAGATTTTTAAACATTTGTTAGGGTCTAATAAAAAAGAAGAACATTCCTCTGCGTTACAAATAACGGATTGGGCTACATTAAAGGAGTCAATTTCAGTTTGTATGTTAATTAATTCGTTGAATTTTGATTGAAGATAATCGAACGGACTTATATTTGTGGTTTAATTTAAAGGGAAAATTATTTTGAGTTGCAATAAATTCATATAAAACTGAGCTCACACATATAAAAAACACGGCGTAAGATGTGGGTAACTTGATAGTGTATCTTTCTAATTGTGTAGTAAGTGTAAATATGTTTTGTAGGGCAATCTTAACACACTTCCTGTGCATAATTCCGTAAAAATAATATATTATTCTATATTTTAAAGAACATGCAAAAGTAAAAACTAAAACCTGGGTTAGTCACATATTGGTACTTAATTTTAATAGATCTGATTCGCTTTCAATACGTATTGGTATGGAGTTTGTATCTTTCTTTATATAAACTCTTCCAAATGATGTCCAGGCGCTAGCATTATGATTTTTCTTTTTGAATTCTCTCGCCAGGTAGAATAGGTGTCTTGACTTAGTCGTTAGGCACTCTGCTATGTATACCGGTTTGGGTTGTCCCTCTACGTTAAGATGCTTTGTACTAAGTTGTTCAATTCTGTTGTTTTTGTTGTAGGCTCGGGATGCTTTAATTATTTCATTCTTAATAATTGCGCTAGTAAAATCAACTACAATTGGCCCAGTACTACGTTTATTTGACTCCTGTCTATAAATCTTTCAGATCTCAAGCGGACGCTTTTAGCTTTAACGGTGAATAAAAACATCGTGAGGAAACCCGCACATGGTTGGCCCCAGACGTACTGACCAGTCATTCCTCTGGACTAGGCTGACTGTGTTGTCAGAATGCCGTATGTGCTTGGGCAACCATAAGATATTAAAAACCGACTGTCCCAGGCACTATAATATGTAGTATTTCAAGAGTGGTTACTTCGCTCGGAGAATACTGTATAAATCATCCATTAACGGATGAAAAGGCCTGAGTAGTTTTGGCTCTGAATTAAAATATCCGTAACGAGTAGTGTTTCTGTGTGATAGGTACTTAAACGGGCGGAGCCTAGGGAAAAATCTGGTCTTCTTATTTAGTCATTACTTAGTTAGTCATAACTACTAATAATTAATATACCAAATTTTCATTGAAATCCGTTTAGTAGTTTTTGCGTGAAAGAGTAACAAACATCCATCCATCCATCCATTCTTACAAACTTTCACATTTGTAATATTAATAGGATAAAAAAATAGCAATTCCAATGTCTCGCTAAAACTCGAGAACAGCTTAATCGATCTGGCTAATGTTGATGTGGATGTTCAGGGAAGGTTTAAAAGTTGAGAAATATTGGAAAAAGTATAGGTGTAGGTTGTAGACGAAGGAGTAGGTGTAGGTGTAGCAGTGGCGTGGGGTTCCTATAACTCCATTTCTATCGGCTTCACTTACCACTTACCTTTTGAAGACCCTCCTCCAAATCCCTACCTATTATACTGACTAGGGCTTCGCTATAAAGAAGAACTAGCCTTCGCCACTGAGGTGTAATGTAGGTGTAGATATAGTTGTAGTTATTTATTTATTACAGTTCATAGTTAAGAGAGAACGTGTGTCGGGACAGCTAGTCTATACTATATAATATAAAAAAGAGGAAAAGTTTGTTTGTTTGTTTGCATTGAATAGGCTCCGAAACAACTGGACCGATTTTAATAAAATTTGGCACAGATGTAGAGTAGACTACGGGGAAGGAATTTATCGCGGAAAAATGTACGGTTTCCGGGAAATTAACCGAAGTCGCGGGTAACATCTAGTTGTTAAAAAAAATACTCACACGACTCCTCAATGATAACCTCCTCCAGCGTCACGACGCACTGCAGAAGGAGACAGAAGATGTGCGAGCGCGACAGCACCATCGTTAACTCCCTCTAACGCGTAACCCGCACATCACTGTTCGCACTTTGCACTTTGTCACCTTGTCACTTTGTCACCTGAAACAAAACAAAACATTACGTATGTATTATTAAATATCATGTAGTATATTATAGACGAACCACGTTGAGGCAAAAACTGTATCCACTTAAATGGCCACACTTTTGGAGTTTTAGGGCACTTTTGACATTTTAAGTATGGTGAAAACCAAGATGGCGTTACTTACGCACTTCACGCACGCTTGACTTGGGGAGTAAGCTGTTGAATGCGTGACGAGAGCGTTACGAAAAGTGTGATCAGGCGAGGCGAACGGAAGTTGAGAGAGAGATATAAGCTAGTGATGATAGAAAGAGAGTTACGTTTCGTATATTACTCTAGCTTAAGAGCAAGAGAGAGAGGTACATACATTTTGTTTCTCTTTCTCTCATAGCCAGATAAGTTCACTTTTCATGTATAAAATATTTCTAAAACAAAACGAATTTCTATAGAAAGTAATTTTTCATGTGAATAAAATTTAACGTGACACGAAAAAGTAAAAAAATAACAAAGTTAGAAAAATATGGAGGTGGAAAATTGTATCTAACATTCGAAATTTAAAATGTGAATTTAAAATCCGAAATTCTATTTACTTTTTTTTCAAAGCCCTTTATGAGCTTTGACCTGAGTTACAAAAGGACTTTTGAGTTGTGTACTGTTTCAAATGCTTGTTATTATGTGCTAGATGTTGCCTGCGACTTCGTATGTGCAAAAAAGAAATCCCGCACGAACCGTACATTTAGCTGCGATAAAAAGTAGCCTATGTGTCAATCCAGAGACTAAATTACTGTCATACCAAATTTCAACAAAACCCGGTCAGTAGTTTCTGAATTATCGCACACAAACATAGAGACAGACAAAAAATTAATTATCATCGTTTTGGGTTCTATTTCGTTCTTATAATAATATATCCATGTATAACAGCGACCAGTTACGATTATATTATAATTCATTACTAATGTTTATTGTATGGATGTTTGTATGTTGGGAATGGGTGCGAACGGAGTAGCATGATATTTGGCACAGTTACAATTTATGCCGAGCAAGGTAAGCAGAAAGCTATTTTTTTAAATAATGCTTATAAATACTTAAAATTAATAAAAATAACAACAACACACTACCTCAGATTATTATTATCTCGACACTACCGTGCGTTTGATACTTGAATCTACAAAATTATTACACATTGACGGTTTTCAATCTGTGATCCGTCACATTTGCTTTCTTTTATATATTTTTAGACTAGCTTTTGCCCGCGACTTCGTCCGCGTGGAACAGTTACTTTGGGATATTGCTAAAATTTACCCGCGACCTCATTTACGTAGAAGGAGAAGCGCTTCCACCTCACGACTGCCCGCCAGCGCCGCGCACCGCACATATATTTTTTTACTAATGCGATATCTTCTAAAATACTCATTGAAATCAAATGATGTAAACGAAAAATTTCTTCTAGATTAAATGCTTGTAGTGAATAACGTATTTACTTGGATAAGGATAATATCATCTTTATGAAAACACCTTCACAATTAATGCTTACTTTTAGAACAAATTTGGTTACCATAAAAAGGTTATAGTAAGCCAACCGTAAAAGATAAACATATACTGTCGCGGACTTTTTTGTAGAACAGTTCTGTCATACATCATTTTAGTGAAACTTTAACCGTTTCCGCAGCGTACGCAGCGAAAGCTCTCAAAAGGAAAAAAAAAACTATTTTGATTGATTGGTGCTCCGCTCGTATTGAACTTATCATGAGGTTATATAGCCTAAAGCCTTCCTCGATAAGTGGACTATCCAACACAAAAAGAATTTTTCAATTCGTACCAGTAGTTCCTGAGATTAGCGCGTTCAAACAAACAAACTCTTCAGCTTTATAATATTAGTACTATAGATAAGAGGCAACTAATTTATTATGGGCGTATTTTGACCCCAGAGTGACCTCTATTTATATGAAATGGATTTCAATGACAAGACATTTCCCATTTCCGACGAGAATTCCCACAGGAATAGGTACTTCCTACAAAGGCCTGCTTACGAATTCATGCGACGACCCCAAAACCACACTTTATGATGACTCGAATGATGAAAAGCTAAGCCTATGATTAATTGCCAAAGGAAATAAACCTCTGGTATTCTAGAGGCATTATCATAGCTACATGGACCGGTCGCCTGATCTGCTTCGGCACGAATGAGCTAGATATTCTGGTAGATAGAGTAGAGGACGTCCGTTAAGAAATTTTTGCTTATTAAAGCAGGTATATTTAAGAAAGTCCTGTTTATCTATTGAAAGGACAATGCTCAGCAAGTACGGGAAAAAAACCCAGAGTGAACAGATACAGGCTGTAGTTGAAAACGTTATTGATATTTAGTGAAACACTTTTGTAAATATTTTACTATTAAATTCGATGGCTAAGTATGTGATATTGCTATTTGATTTTAATAGGGGCGATTTTTTCGAGTATGGAAAATATCGTTGATTTCGGCTCATCAAGTCACGTAAATATATTATTTAATAATTCACTTATTCTCTGGTGCCAAAAGTAACAATAGGAATATTTAATATTATAATAATTCTTAATTAACATAAAGTTTTAAATAAATGAAACATAATTAATGTTTTTTTAAGTAACTTGGATCATTTGGGAATATACCAAGTCCCAGTAGTGCTTATGCAGAATTATCGCGTAGCACTTGCTTTTGCACCGACAACTATTTTGGGTACTTGTAAAATAAAAATGCTGTTTGAAGTTATTATTATTATATTAATTATCTATTATTATATTCATTATCTTACATAGATTCATACATTTTTTACATCTGGTGTGACATTGTCAAGTGTAAATGCGGGATGAAAAAAAGAAGGTTCGTATCGAGCCTATCCCATATAACATATTATAACACTTAAAACATGGCTGCAACTTCCCAATGTCCTCGTCCCATGGATGGGTCCCGCTCTGGTTATAAAGGAGTGTACGCTACAATGAATTTTAACACACGTACCTACTCACGGGTGGAAATAGCTTAAACGTGTTTGGCAGTGCTTATCACTATCGTGCGATAGTGAAAAGAGTGCTTAAATGAGAAAGAGAAAGATAGAATATGGTTTACTAAGAACCTGTTCGAACTTCTTGGAATTCGTGAACGTAATAATTGTGCACTTTTTTAAGTTACTTGTGTTTCATTTCATGCAAAAACGTGTAGGTACTTATCCTATTTTTTAACCTAGATACTTATTGTTGATTTTATTGTTAATGATCTTGGAATAGTGAGTAGCGTTATTAAATAACATTTTTATTTACTTTACATACAATAGTAAACTCAAACAACGATATTTTCTATACTCGAGAAAAATACCCCTAGTGAAAACAAATAGCAATATCACATACTTAGCCATCGAATTTAATAGTAAAATATTTACAAAAGTGTTTCACTAAATATCAATAACGTTTTCAACTACAGCCTGTATCTGTTCACTCTGGGTTTTTTTTGAGCATTGTCCTTTAGATATGTCACCGTAAAATTGTAAAAACCGTTAGATTGTAATAAATTATAAAACTAAACTAAATTGTAAAATGTTGATAGACTTCCGACGTGAATATTATGCCTATAATTTAACACAATAATATTCGTTACATTATAAATATATAGTTATACATTTTTCGACATATTTTTACACTCTCATATCTCGTTAGTTATTTTACAATCTAACGGATTTTACAATTCTACGGTGACAGTATGACCAGAGGATCAATTCTGCTAAACAAAACCTGCATTAATACAATTACAATCAAGCCTTGATACGCTAAAACTGCCAAACGGTATTGTCGTAAATGTCAAATCAGCGTGAAACGCGCTCTGATTGGTCCAAACGTCACATCAGTTTACGATAACACGTTGCTTCACTTACAATACAATCAAAGTAAAGTAAAAGTCTACTTAAAATAGGAGAATTGAGGTTCAGGAGTCGCGACGTTTTGTTTCCAAGTTTGGTTATGACAATGCAGGCCGATCCTTATTGTGTGACTTCAAGATAATCCATGCGTGGGATGGGCATGTAAAAAGTCGGACCTGCGCCTGATCTCTCGTCAGTCGTGTCGGTTATCCGTCCCACTGGGTTATGATAGTAAGAGAGAGTACTCTTGTATACTGCGCACACACTTGGGCGCTATAAAATTACTCCTGCGTAGCTGGCCTGGTTTCAATAAAACCGGCCACCGTCAACGAGATCGGTGTGGGGAGTTATTAGAGTCTAAGTGAATGGAATAGGGAGCAAATTTCGTATTACCTATATGGAAAGTATAAACGAGAGCGAAATCATTGGCATTAAACATTTGAAGTAGCCCCCGAATTGTCAATCAGTGAGGGAGCTGATGATGATGAATAGCTAAGAACACTCTCTAACATGTCAGCTTTCAAACCAAAAACCGGCCAAGTGAGAGTCGAATCCGCGCACGAAAGCTTCCGTACAAAAATCGCGTTTGACGTATAGAAGTATCCCTTAAATATTTATTTTATTACTAGCTGTTGCCCGCGGCTCCGCCCTCGTAAATATAGTATCCCAAGGGAACACTACTTTTTCGGAATTAAAAATATCCTATTATCTATATCCTTTCCCGGGACCCAAAGTATGTCTATGGGCGTTTCTCTGTAAACTGGGCAACTCGTTGTCTCAGGCAAATATCGTATAGTAAAATAACAAATAATATCTGTTTCGTAGGTAACTAAGAAAGATAATAACCTAATCTATCTCTACTCACCTTTTAATAATGTTTAAAATAAACATTATCATATAAAAATTGTTTCAATAGACCCGAAAAAACAGTCCTCTGGTGTGTCACCAAACCAATTTACTTACAACAGATTAAATTAATTCAATAAATAACTAGTGGATATAATAAAATTACATGATTTAACTAATAATATTATTTGATTATTCATGAGGCCTGTTTATTTTCAAAAAATAATAATTGTATAATATTAAAAAAGTTAGTTAAAAAATGTCTCCACATTTTGAGAACAGTCCCCCTGTCCATATTTTAAATTACGTGGAATGTAGTCTAAGAGTGAAACAACAGCATTACTGCGTGAAACGGAACGCACCCGACCTGAAGTTTGGTGCGGTTGCTGTCATTTCGCTCGAACACCATTTTCTTTAGTGCTACACGAGCGTCTCTCAGTGGAAGTTACGTCGTAACCTGTCGGCCACCAGTCCTCTGGTAAGCATTATTTTTGTTTCTTATTTTGTTATCAGTATATATCGTAGAAATGTTATTTCGTTGTAATAGATAAACATAACATGTGAACAGTAAAATAACCTCGCTTGATTATATTTTGTGCTATCATTCAATGTTATCAAAATAAACAGTCCCCTGGCGACATTCCCCTGTCCCTCAACAGAGCAGGGGACTGTTTCTGCATCCAGGGGACTGTTTTTATTTTATGTTTGTCATTGTTTTAGGTAAATACACTAGTTTTGAGTATGGTGCCAAGGAAGAAAAAGCTCTCTAGGGAAGAGATAAATTACAACGGAAAAGAGAAGCCGAGCGAAAAAGATATGAGCGTATTAAAAAGGACCCACAGAAAATGGAAGAGCTTAGGGAGAAAGAACGCCTTAAATACCTCAAAAAGAAAGAAAAGGGAACAAGAAAGCTCGTTGAAAACATGACTCCACGCAAACATCGGGAGGCGCATAAGAAATGGCGAGAGCACTGTACGAAATATTGTAATAAAATA
This sequence comes from Glaucopsyche alexis, assembly GCA_905404095.1. NCBI lineage: Eukaryota > Metazoa > Arthropoda > Insecta > Lepidoptera > Lycaenidae > Glaucopsyche > Glaucopsyche alexis. The sequence goes on along the minus strand of FR990063.1, from coordinate 5,975,525 downwards.
ACAGTGTTAGCAAATATTACTAATTCGTTTATGAGAGAAAATATTCCAGATTCTGATGCATCTCAATCATCTCCTGAAGTTTCTGAGGTTGTTCGAAAATAAAAGAGACAAATTACTAAGTTATAAAATAAAAAAGAAACAAGCTGAAGAAGTTAAAGCTCTGAAGAAGACAGTACTTAAGTACAAGAAACGCCTATCGCGGCTAAAGAAGAAAGCAAATACTAAAGATACACCAAATACTAAGTTACAGAAAATCGCAGATACTCCAGAGTGTAGGAAAGATCTAGTCAAAAAGACACTTTTTGGATTTTGGTGAAGTTTTAAAAGAATAATTGCAAGAGAATTTTCAAAGCTCTGTGATAATAAAGACCAAATGTTTCGAATTGATCAAGACAATGCCGCAGATGTAACAAACAGTGTACAGTGTACAGAAACTTGCTAATCCAATTATATTATATGTTTTGTATGTTTTATATTTTTTTTTAACCATTATACCTACTTACTTAGTTTTCGTCACTACTGTATGCGATATTTTTTTATGAAATATATTATATTATACACTGATAATATACTGAAAATATAGTGCGAGCTTAAAAGTAGATCCTAAAATACTTAAATGAATGTGATTGTACTTGGTACTCAATACATATTAAGACTAATGTAAGAAGATTAAAGTCTGACTAAAATTTTGATTATAAGTAGAATGTTATAAGAAGACCGTTGATTTTATATGTTACTTCATTGTTTAAATACTCATTTAGTGTACTATAAAGTTTAAAGAAAAAAAAAATTTAATTATGGTATTAAAATGATATTTTTCATTTAAACACACAATCCCCTGATATAGGCAACAGTCCCCTGTAACAATTTTTCAGAAAAAGCTTAATAAATCCTGAAGTAATGCAAATATTATTGGTTCCTTTGCCGTGTGATGTTATGAAGATGGATATTTAACGCCTGAATAACATTTATTGACTATATGAGCAAAAAAGTTGCCAAGACAGCTTTCTTAGAGCAAGTTGCCCAGTTTACAGAGAAACGCCCCTATACCAAATTTTATAAAAATCGGTTCAGCGGTTAAAGCGTGAAGAGGTTACAAACAAACAGACAGACAGACTTTCGCATTTATAATATTAGTATAGATGGTTTTAGTATTTGCTGTTATAGCGGCATCAGAAATATAATGTCTTTGAAAATTTTATTTGTCTAGCTATCACGGGTAAGGAGATACAGCCTGGTGACAGACAGACGGACAGCGGACTCAGTAATAGGGTCCCGTTTTTACCCATTGGGTACGGAACCCAAAAAACTAGATCAAAATCGATTCATCCGTTTGGGAGATCCAATGACACGGTCAGACATACAGGGAGATAGACAAGTCAACGTAACACCCCTCTTTTTGCAACGGGGCTTAAAAAGCTAGTTACAAAAGCTAAATCCCAAAGGAAAAGTCCACTTTTATTATCCTCACATTAAATCTGACATAGGCTACATTTACTCGCGTCTACGGGCCACGTATCACAATCCAATTTATTGTCTACGTATTGATTTACGTCACGTACACGTCAAGCCTCGTAGATGCTACGTAGATGCCACGTAGATGCCACGTAGAATTTACGGTGCTACGAGCTACGAATCTTTTATTGAATTAATATGATGGATCCTTGTAGAACGAATTACGGGAAAGCCATTTTGATAAGTTACGTATTATTTTCTGGGTATTTTAACTAAAGGACCATGAAAAAAACTGTATGGGCTGTGTCCACATCCACAACAGATTTTAAACCTATGTTTCCACGATGATAATAATCTATACTAATATTATAAAGCTGAAGAGTTTGTTTGTTTGAACGCGCTAATTTCAGGAACTACTGTTTCGAATTGAAAAAATATTTTTGTATTGTATAGTCCATTTATTGAGGAAAGCTTTAGGCTATATAACATCATGCTAAGCTCAATACGAGCGAAGCACCAATCAATAATGTTTCAAAATCGTTTTTTCTTTTTTGAGAGCTTTCGCTGCGTACGCTGCGGAAACGGTTAAAGTTTCGCTAAAATTAAGTTGGTATGATAGAATTATTTCCCTTTAAAAGTTCTAAAAAAAGTCCGCGACTGTATCTATATGTCTATCTTTTAAGGTTAGCTCATAATAACCTTTTTATGCTAACCAAATTTGTTCTAAAATTAAGCATTATTTGTGAGGGTGTTTTCATAAAATGATATTAATCCTTATCCAAGTAAATACGTTATTCATTACAAGCATTTAATTTAGAAGAATTTTACCGCTTACATCATTTGTTTTCAATGAGTATTTTAGAAGATATCGCAGTAATAAAATATGTAAGCGCGCAATAATAATGTACGGCGCGCGGCGGCCGGCGGGCAGTCGTGAGGGGGAAGCGCTTCTCCTTCTGTGTCACTGTGTCACTGGTCCACGCGGACGAAGTTGCGGGCAAAAGCTAGTTATTAAATAAAGCGACATGCACCTCAAAAGTGAGGTTTTGACAGAAATTGGTATTCAATTTTTATATCTTTATCTAAGCGACTTGTTCTTGATGACCTTTTTAGACAGTAAACTGCTTAACAATAATTTCCCTGTCTGTACTCATATCAAAGTGTACAAACGTCAAAGCGAAACTAATTTAGACTTAACTGTAAGTTAGTTTAAACTTTGGTTAAACTCAATTAACTAAGCCGTCGTTAACTTGAGTAAACTTTTATTAGAGGTTGAGGATTTTTATGAAAGACTAGATGTAGCTCACGACTTCGTGCGCGTAAATACAGTATCCCACGGGAACACTACTTTTTCGGGATAAATGTAGGTAGGTATTCTATGTTTTAATCCTGAGCATACCTAAATAATACCTAAAAAAGACAATATATACAAATGCATGTTAATATGTGAGGTAGTGTGCGTAACTTTATCTATACTATATATTATATAATATAATAAAGAGGAAGAGTTTGTTTGTTTGCATTGAATAGGCTCCGAAACTACTGGACCAATTTTGATAAAAATTCTTAGCATTACGTTAAAAGTATTTGATATCTGCATACATTCCTTCATATACACTTTAACTGTGCCAAACTTCATACTCCTCTATTCGTACAATTCTCTGACAACTGTACTCAAAAATATCGCTTCCGTAATAATAGGTACATATAATAGATGCTAGCTGATGCCCGCGGCTCCGCCCGCGTAAGTACAGTAACCCACGAGAACTTTATTTGTCCCGCGATAAAAAGTAGCCTATAACCTTTCCCGTGGTCTACTTTATATCTGTGCCAAATTTCATGATAACGATTTAGTAGTTTTTACTTGAAACTGTAAATAAAGTATCCCACGGGAACCGTACATTTCCCCGCGATAAAAAGTAACTTATGTCCTTTCTCAGGCTCTAGACTGTGTATCACAAAAATGTAAATAAAGTATTCCACGGGAACCGTACATTTCCCCGCGACAAAAAGTAGCCTATGTCCTTTCTCAGGCTATAGGCTCTAGACTATCTGTGGACCAAATTTCATTAAAATCGATTCAGTGGTTTTGGAGTGAAAGACAGACAAACAGACAGACATACACTTTTCCATTTTTAATATTAGTATTGTTTTGAATTTAGAAACGAACGAAAATAGTTTAAATAACGTGTACAATATGGCCGATGTATCTTGGCGAGTCTGAACTTCGCGCAGAAGGTTGCGCAATAACTGTTTCTAAGTGTTTTCGTATTTATTTTATTTGTACTAATTGGTCAACCGTATTAGGGAAATTTTATTAGTACATAGGTATATAAAAATAATACAATAACAGTTTTCTTTACGAGTTGTACATGCGCTAAAGTTCGCAGAGCCTATGTTCAGACCCGTCAAGATACAGCGGCCGTAGTGTATTATCGGGCAGTAGCGTGGGGTTCCTATAACTCCATTCCTATCGGCTTCACTTACCACTCACCTTTTGAAGACCTTCATCCAAATTCCTACCTATTATACAGGCTACGGCTTCCCTATGAAGAAGAACCAGCCTTCGGCTTCCGTATGAAGGAAAACCAGCCTTCGCCACTGTTATCGGGTACACATCACAGTTAACACACAATAGTTAGGTACTGTACCGCGTATGTATAGTATATATCTAATAAACAATATAAGATTTCAACCCTAAATGAGATGCATCATGCAACCCGTCCAACATTCACACGAGATCTCCAAGACCTCGTAGGAATAAGGTCAATCCGATAAATTCCTCGTTCCCAAGCGGTCACGTAGACTGAACATTTTAATTTAAGTTGAACCTGTTAACTCGAGTATTTAAAATGGAAAAGATTTACAAGTATTCGCGTACTAATAAAGTACGCAAACACTTGTTAAATTTCTTATATACTTGTATAAAACTTAGGCCTTTTCATCCGATGATTGGACGATTTATACAGTATTCTCAGTATCAGATTATACAGTATCCGTATGTGCTTGGGCCTACGACATTTAAAAACCGACTGTCCCAGGCCGTACCTACAGTATTTTAAGAGTGGTTACTTCTCTCGGAGAATACTGTGTAGTGTGTAAATGAAATCAAACAATAAAATAGTAAGAGCAAGAGAATATTATTTTGTTTTTTAGGGTCCGTAATACTCAAGGAACCCATATAGTTTTCTCCGTCCGTCTTTCCGTCTCTCTGTCTGTCTTTCTAGCTTCTGTAATCTATACTAGGTATATCAGTAATATTATAAAGAGGAAAATTTGGTTTGTTTGTTTGAATTGAATTGGCTCCGAAACTACTTGACCGATTTCACATCACAGTTAACACACAATAGTTAGGTACTGTACCGCGTATGTATAGTATATATCTAATAAACAATATAAGATTTCAACCCTAAATGAGATGCATCATGCAACCCGTCCAACATTCACACGAGATCTCCAAGACCTCGTAGGAATAAGGTCAATCCGATAAATTCCTCGTTCCCAAGCGGTCACGTAGACTGAACATTTTAATTTAAGTTGAACCTGTTAACTCGAGTATTTAAAATGGAAAAGATTTACAAGTATTCGCGTACTAATAAAGTACGCAAACACTTGTTAAATTTCTTATATACTTGTATAAAACTTAGGCCTTTTCATCCGATGATTGGACGATTTATACAGTATTCTCCGAGCGAAGTAACCACTCTTGAAATACTGTAGTGCCTGGGACAGTCGGTTTGTAAATGTCGTATGGTTGCCCAAGCACATACGGCATTCTCACAACACAGTCAGCCTGGTTCAGAGGAATGACTGGTCAATACGTCTGGGGCTAACGATGTGCGGGTTTCCTCACGATGTTTTCCTTCACCGTTAGAGCGACCGTATAATGTACTCGAGATCTGAAAGTCTTATTGGTACACGCCACAACCTGGGATTCGAACCTGCGCTCTCTCGAGTGCGAATTAAACGTTGTACACACTAGGCCACGGAGCTCAGTACTTGTATGTTATGTTATATATTCTGTTACTTACAATACGGCCGATATATCGAGTCTGAACTTCGCGCAGAAGGTTGCGCAATAACTGTTTCTCAGTGTTTTAATATTTATTTTATTTGTACTAATTGGTCAACTGTATTAGGGAAATTTTATAAGTAAGTACATAGGTATATAAAAATAATACAATAACAGTTTTCTTCACGTGTTGTACATGCGCTAAAGTTCGCAGAGCCTATGTTCAGACCTGTCAAGATACAGCGGCCGTAGTGTATATTTTGTAAAGGTCTTACTTAAAACGTAAGAGTAAATGGTTATATTAAGAAATGACGTTGCTGTTTGTAAATTATTATCATAAAAATAAATTGAAACGCCCACGGCTAAGGATGATATCCATTCTGCGTGTATTATGTTCGTAATAATATGAATTTTAAGATAAACCCTCTTCTAATATAACTGTTTCTGTTGGTGAAAACCATATAAATTTACGTTGTGTAGTTTAAATATCTACATAACGTACAGAGGTAGTAAGGGTAAAATAATTTTAGATTATGTTACAGTTTTTTATATACTAATAAAATAGTGAGGAGTATAAAGTAGGAAGGAGCTCCGTGGTCTAGTGGTTAGACCGTTTGGTTCGCACTCGAGAGAGTGTAGGTCGAATCCCAGGTGTGGCGTGTGCCAACGAGACTTTTTCAGATCTCAAGTACATTATACGGACGCTCTAACGGTGAAGGAAAACATCGTGAGGAAACCCGCACATGGTTGGCCCCAGACGTATTGACCAGTCATTCCTCTGGACTAGGCTGACGATATTGTGAGAATGCCGTATGTGCTTGGGCAACCATACGACATTTAAAAACCGACTGTCCCAGGCCGTACCTACAGTATTTCAAGAGTGGTTACTTCGCTTGGAGAATACTGTGTAGTGTGTAAATCAAATCATACAATAAAATAGTAAGAACAAGAGAATATTATTTTGTTTTTTAGGGTCCGTAATACACAAGGAACCCATATAGTTTTCTCCGTCCGTCTTTCCGTCTCTCTGTCTGTCTTTCTAGCTTCTGTAATCTATACTAGGTATATCAGTAATATTATAAAGAGGAAAATTTGGTTTGTTTGTTTGAATTGAATTGGCTCCGAAACTACTTGACCGATTTCGATGAAATTTGACAAAGATGTAGAGTAGACCATGGGAAAGGACATAGGCTACTTTTTACTATGGCAAAATGTATGGTTTCCCGTGGGAGTTCCTTTTGAGCGCACAAGCTCGCGGGCAACATCCAGTTAGTTATGAGTATAAATAGATGAAAGATATCCAACTAATATTATAATTGTCTTTTTTAGGATGTATAGATGTTACTCTTTCACGTTCGGTTAGTTTATTACTATAGTGAAAACTACGATAAACTTAACAAATTATAGTAAAAATATTAATCATTTACATATTAAATCATTAACTTATTAGCCCCATGGTCCTATGGGCATTAAATATTACAATATCCGTTGATATAATACTCGATAAGCGATACGAATACATTTTAATAAACTTAACACACATGATTATGGCTATTAGTTTAATTTTCAAACAAACTGATAATAACCCACACGCGACGTCCCGCGATCCCATAGACAGGGGCGTAGCTACCGCCGTATCTGCCGTATCAAATATAAATACGGGGCCCCCGGGTCACGGGGGCCCCGTATATTTGATAAATAGCCAAGGTGGCACTCCAATTTGCCGAAAAATAGGCAAGGAATATATTATGTATATTTAAATTGTAAAAATTTTGGAAAAAGTGACAGATAGCTAATAATTATGACGAATAAATATTTCTTTTAATTTTATGCAATTTTTTATTTATTTTGTGAGCAATCTTTACCCTTCCTTAGGGGCCCCAAATTTTTATACGGGGCCCCGCCAAGGCACGCTACGCCTCTGCCCATAGACCTCCTAATTACCCAATGTATTATGATATAAAATATACAAAGCTTATAATTCACGCGATCCTATAGACACCCTTATTTTGTGATATAAAAGACTATTAACACAATAGCTCATTGTGTAAGTTTGAAGGCCACGAAAATTACTAATACACTAGTATCTAATAATTATAATGATATTATTCCACGAGCACAGAATATAGAAATCATCCAGAAACCAACGCGTTTGAAAGTGAAGCCGTCACGACTACTCCAAATTGGAGTGGCTATCCACACATATAATAATATGTTGCAAATCATACAGAAACCATCAACGCGCTTGAAAGTGAAGCTGTCATGACTACTCCAAATTGGAGTGGCTATCCACACATATAATAATATGTTGCAAATCATACAGAAACCATCAACGCGCTTGAAAGTGAAGCTGTCATGACTACTCCAAATTGGAGTGGCTATCCACACATATAATAATATGTTGCAAATCATACAGAAACCATCAACGCGCTTGAAAGTGAAGCTGTCATGACTACACCAAATTGGAGTGGCTATCCACACATATAATAATATGTTGCAAATCATACAGAAACCATCAACGCGCTTGAAAGTGAAGCTGTCATGACTACTCCAAATTGGAGTGGCTATCCACACATATAATAATATGTTGCAAATCATACAGAAACCATCAACGCGCTTGAAAGTGAAGCTGTCATGACTACTCCAAATTGGAGTGGCTATCCACACATATAATAATATGTTGCAACTCATACAGAAACCATCAACGCGCTTGAAAGTGAAGCTGTCATGACTACTCCAAATTGGAGTGGCTATCCACACATATAATAATATGTTGCAAATCATACAGAAACCATCAACGCGCTTGAAAGTGAAGCCGTCACGACTACTCTAATTTGAAGTGCCTAACCACACATAATATGTTGCCACAGAATAACGGAATATTTTACCCATTTTTTTTTTTCAATTAATTTTTATTGAATACCTAATTGTCGTTACATAATAACGCGATTTGTTTTGTAAGTGTAAAGAATAAAGTAAAGAGCGGGCGGGGCGGTGTTTCGCCATGGTTTTGGACACAGTGCGCTGCGTACAAATGTGATCGCACACTCATTCTGGATGTTCTGTAATCTGTGTCCACGATACTACGGCCTCACAGAAAATCGGCGTGAAACGCTTGCCTTGTTTTTCGTCTAATAAATACCTACAGGAAACCCAAGGTGGGGTGAAAAGTTCTGAAACGCAGTTGCAGCTCCTCTGGTGTTGCAGATGTCTATGTGCGGTGGTAATTGACTACCATTAGACTATAAAAGCTCTGTTACGTGTTGGTACGTAATTAATTACTACATTTTTTATAAAAAAACTAGATGTTGCCCGCAACTTCGTGCGCGGAAAAGTTAGTTTCGCAGAAACCGCACATTTTTCCGCGATAAAAAGTAGCCTATGTCCTTCCCCGTGATCTACTCTACATCTGTGTAGCTAATTTTATTAAAATCCGTTTAGTAGTTTCGGACTTCGTGCACGCAAAAGTTATTTTCGCATACCCCGTGCATTTTTCCGCGATAAAAAGCAGCCTATGTCCTTCCCCGTGGTCTACTCTACATCTCTGCCAAATTTCATCAAAATCGGTCCATTATTTTCGGAGGCTATTCGATGCAAACAAACAAACAAACTTTTCCTCTTTATTATATTAGTAGAGATAGACTATAACCCGACTACGAAAATTGTATAGCCTATGTATATTTTCTGCGGCGCATGTGTAACGTAGGTACTATCGAACAAGTTTCCGTTCGACCAAGCATAAGATAAAAATCGCACATTCTCACGTGTAAATACGTAGTTCAACCACGTCTGAATTTACTTCAGTCACTTTCTTTTTATTTAAATATTTTGAGGCGTCCTATAAGTGCAAAGGAAAATGTTTAGAAACTGGTCGAGCAGGAACTTCGTCGATATTGTACGTATTTAGTACAACACGGCGCGGCGGCAGATATGACATTACAAACGGGAAATACGCGGAGCGTTCAGACGAAATAATTTAACGAGATATATTTTAACTGGCTGTTAAGCATTGGCTACACTTGTCTGCAGATTGACTAACAATATAGCTATAACTAAATGTTGCCGGCGACTTCGTGCGCAGAAGTTAATTTCGCGGAAACCGTACATTTCTCCGCGATAAAAATAGAAATATAGCCAACTATATGATGCCCGCGACTTTGTGGGCGCAAAAGTTAATTTCGCTGAAACCGTAAATTTTTCCGTGATAAAAGTTTTTTTTCTAGTATGAGTATGACAATTATTTCACTGCTTAAACGTCTTTACATAAGCAATAGATCATATGCATATGCCCAAAATATCCGTAATTGTTTTTACCGAACCTTATATACAGATTGTAGTTATATATTATAATGTATGTGGTTAGCTCTCCTTAAAGTGTTTTGTATGTGATAGATACATAACAAGGAAACATCAAAGTTAATCATTTGCAAAGCTCACAATGACAAATGACTATAATTTGGCGGCAAATTGTGGCTAGAATAGATTTTCCCGCGCATTACCAACAGATGTTCGGGTGCTGCAGTGTATTTTGAACAATTCCCTGTTAAACACTGGTTAGAATGGGTGTATCATGGCGTAATGCCTCCGTGGTCCAGTGGTTTAGAGCTTGGCTCTTGACTCGAAGGTCGTGGGTTCGATTCCAGCGTTGGAACACCAAAAAATGTTTCAAGTTTGGTATAGGACGATGCAGGCGGATCATCTGATTGTCTGACAAGAAAGATGGATCCATACGTCGGATGGGCATGTTAAAATTCTGCGCCTGATCTCTCGTCAACCGTGTCGGTTTAATCTGTCACACTAGGTTACGAGAAAGAAGAGAGACTGCTCTTGTGTACTGAACACACACTTGGGCACTACAAAATAACTCCTGCGTAGCTGGCCTGGTTTCAATGGAACTGGCCACCGTCGCCGAAATTGGTGTGGGGATCTATTATTCATTCGATTGAAAATGGCCGAATCGGAGTTCCATTCAGAATTGAAACATGCTAATTTTGGATGTGTTTGGTTACTTATGTACGTTTACCCATGCCGTAAGATCGAGAATATCTGATAGCTATTTTAACATTATTTTGATTAAACTAATGTATCTTCTAACAAGTATGTAAGGATCGTAGCAAGTGGAAAGAAGTGGTCTCTGCCTACCCCTACGGGAAAGAGGCGTGATTATATGTATGTATGTATCTTCTAAAAATTAGACTAATGAACCCACCAAAAACATTTTCATTTAAAGTGATGCCAAGACGATAACATATGACTGGCACTGTCAAAAAGCTATCAGATCTCATGTAAAACCTAGGTTCTGACTCTACACGCCTTAACTCTACAAGCCTAACTTCACAAGCTCTACACCTTAGTCATGTTATATGACCTGGTCATTTTGCTACATTCGCTTGGGCGTAAGGTGAAAAATTTACGGACTGTTTTTCAGTACCCCAAGCAGGAACATTTTGCGGTATCGCTACGTGTACGTAAGCGAGAAATATTGTATGAAAACCATGGAAGCGCCTCTAGCGGACGTAAAAGTAACTAAATTTTTCATACAATATTCCTCATATTTCTCGCTTACGTACACGTAACGAAACCGCAAAATGTTCCTGTTTGGGGTACTGTTATACTATTCTTGTAGGTACAAAACAGCCAAGCCTTGACTAAGGTGTAGAGTTTGTGAAATTAGACTTGTAGAGCAAGAAGTTTGGTAGATTCAAAAGCTTGGTTCTACATAAGATCTACAAGCTTTTTGACAGTGCCAGTCATGTGTCATATGTGCCAAACGTCAAACGAAAACTAAAAAACACGACGGGGCGGCGCGCGGCGACGGCCTTTGAATCGTTTACTCGGGGACTGGGAGTTATCATCACTAAATCGCTCTTGTGAAAATTAATGGCACGCTTGGTTTCTATACAGATGAGTTATCTAGTCAATATATGTCTGTAATTTTAAGCTATGTTTGAATCCAGAGCTTACTATTATCATACCAAATTTCATCGCAACACAACGCAAGCGTTATTTTACGCCGGTTTTCTGCGAGGCCGTGGTATTGTCCGGTTGTGCTGAAGCATGGCTCTCCCACGTTAGTTATCTATACTTTTACTAATATTATAAATGCGAAAGTGTGTCTGTTTGTCTGTCTGTTACCTCTTCACGATTTAACCGCTGAACCGATTTTTATGAAATTTGGTACAAACATACTTTGAGTCCCGGGAAAGGACATAGGATATTTTTTATCTCGAAAAAGTACAGTGTTCCCACGGGATAATGTACTTACGCGGGCGGAGCTGCGGGCAAAAGCTAGTATTACTAATATTAATTTAACGCAAAAGTAACCTTCTGTCTATTACGTCATCACTCATCACGTCTAAACCACTTAACTAGTTTCAAGATTCAACATACTACAGACTAAACTGCGGAAAAGGACAGACCACAACTTTATGAGATAATTCTAGTAACATTATAACACCGGATGTCATATATTTTCTTAATTGCATTATAAACCTTATCACCAGCATCATAAAAGTCGTTATCGCTTATCAGGGCGAGCCCTTAATCTAACCGGCCCTTAGGATTAGATAAGGGATAAAGGAACAGATAAGAAGGGACTAAGTTTTACAAGTTAACGACCGATTGAGTTAGAATGTTCTACACAAAAATTGGGAAGTCTTTTTTTATGGGAACACTCAAAAGCTTATGCTAAAATAAAATTGAAGGTTTCTGAGGATGGATGGATGGATGGATGGATGGATGGATGGATGAATGGATGGATGGTTGTTACTCTGTCAAACAAAAACTACAGAACAGATTTTGATGAAATTTGGTATGCTGCCGTCCTCAAACTAAAAGACGGTTTAAAAATGACACAAAGAGTTTTTGAATTAGAGCTATGAGTAAAATACACGCGATTATTTTGAAATGGATGCTAGTAATTTTGTATATAAACAATTATTGTTAATATTGTCAAGAATGTCTTAAGACAACAGTTAGTTTGAGGACGGCAGTATGGTAGTAGTTTAGGCTTTGGATTAAAACATTAGCTACTTTTTATCCCGAACATCCTAGTCCTAGCAGCGGCGGCTTTAGGGGATGGCGAACAGGGGAATCGCCCGGGGCCTCGCTCTTGCAGGGGCCTCGCGCAAAAACCCAAGCAAATTAAAAAATATATACATATTTTAACTATATTTTTAATTAAAACTTTTGATTTTGAACCTTAATTATTTATTAAGGTTCAAAATCAAACTCCCCTGGGGGGTCGCGAAGCTTCTGTAGGGGGGTCGCCGGAAGTCGAGAGAACTTTAGTAAAAAACAATAAAGATTTTTTATTTATTATTATTTATTGATTTATCAAGTAAAACAATTTTAACAAAAGGATATATACGTATACAATAGGACTCATAAATCGATCATCGATATCATCGATGTATGTTATTGTAAAATAATGTGTTTGACGTACTATATTATGTACTTATATCCGAATCCTAATTATGAAGACGCATAAAAACGTCGTATGGAATGAATATTTGTAACACTGTAACATACACATACATACATGATAAAAAAGCTCGGGGGGTCGCGAAATATTTATTCATACATACATGAAAAAGGTTGAAAAACACTAGTCTAAGGAAAAGCCGCAAACATCAATTTTAAACTTTATCATCTCTGTAATTTTTGTCAAATTTGTAAATCTTTCAATGTAAACTATTTTTATTTTAATACCAAATTTTATTTATTTGTATAACTTTAGCATTTCTCGTCAAACTGCCAAATACCCAATTCAAAAAAATACTATTCACGATGGACAAAGGGCCTCGCAAGGATCTGCCGCCCTGAGCCTCGCAATGGATAAGGTCGCCGCTGAGTCCTAGTATTACTAATATATAGGTATGGTAGGCAAAAATAACCGAACGGATTTCGATGAAATTTGATATGGTAGTAGTTTAGGGCCTGGATTAAAACATAAGCTACTTTTTATCCCGAAAAAGTACCTTATTACTTGGTATACCCAATATTATATTAAGGCGGGTGGAGCAGCTGAAAAAACTAGTCTTAAATCAGGAGGCACTTAAGTCGCATGCTGTAACTCTGCTAGCCAGAACAGCTTTGGACTTGAGGGCTTCTCAAATTTGAGTAACTTTTGATTTTACCGAAGACCGATTATCTTTGGGCATGTTCATATGCCATCCTCTCCCTTCATGTAATCTCTTTAGAAACATTGGAATTTAATTCTCATCTTTTGTATTATAAAGTTTAAAATGCCTCCATATATAATACTCGAGGCTGTGGTATCTCTCCTGCCGACAAATTCATGCCGAAGCATTACGTAGGAACTATTTAGTAATGTGTGGTATGGCTCTTCAAATATTCAATATTCAACATTTGGGAAACGCTTCACTGGCATTTCACAAATAACTTCCCGTGTATTGTAATGTTACCTTCGCGTTTTGTTACATTACAATGACATTTGGGCGTGTATACATGATGTGTCCTTGAAAATGAATTGTGAGTTGGTAAATTAAATTAATTAGGTACCTTATGTCTATTGTCCATGTTACGATTTTATCTGTTTATTCTATGTTCATTACCTGTGTGGCTCAGTGGCTAGCGCGTTGGCGCTCAAGCCGGAGGGTTCTCCTGAGTGTTCCTGGGTCATGGATGTGTATTAAGAGGAAACACCAGGGCCACGAAATGTATGGAAAAACGTAGTCCCCTGTTTCCTTAATATATTAAAAGTTGAAGTTCGTGAATCCATACTAATATTATAAATGGAAAAGTGTGTGTCTGTCTGTCTGTTTGTCCGGCTTTCATTCCAAAACTACTAAACCGGTTATCATGAAATTTGGCACAGATATAAAGTAGACCATGGGGAAAGACATAGGCTACTTTTTATCGCGAGACATATAAGGTTCCAGTGAGTTACTAACGCGGGCGAAGCCGCGGGCATCAGCTAATACTATAATTTTCAACTGTGCGGCGTTTACTCTCAGTGGGACTGTGACCCCTGCATAATATAACTTAAGGTTAACAAGACCATCACTAAATCGTCTGATAGTCCGTGTAAATTGCGACAGTCAACAAGACATAAATAATAGCATTAATAGCTATCGGCGTTGATGTGCCATAGCTAGGGACGTCACGTTCAAAATGTTGAATCCATTGAGGGCCCGCCTAAGACAGTAAGAATTTTTGAAACCCATGTTGTTTGTAGCACACCTTAAAGGAAACTACCTTTAAGGTGTGCAACAAACAACATGGGCAACAGAAATTATCAATTATGAGCAAATTAACGGCAACGGCAACAAGAATCACTTTGAGAAAATGTTTTGTAACTACAATATTGATTGATAAGAGGCAACTCCAAGAAACTATACAACACTTTCATACACGAGAAATTCAATTTCAGAAAAAAAAACGGCAATTCGTATCAGCGACATTGAGAAATATGGAATATATTATGAGTTTTAACAATATGTAGGCACAGAGCAGGGATAAGCAATATTGCCGAAAAAATCGCCGAATCTTTTTGAAATTGCTCCACATCGCTTCACTAATTACTCCAGAATCCAGATTGATTGATTATTACTCAAAAAACCGCATCAAAATCGCGCCTTCCATTTAGTATATTATGACGCCACGGCGAGACACGAACAGACAGACACATCAAACTTATACCGGTATACCCCTCTTTTTGCATTAGGGTTTAGAATGTTCACGCGACGTCCCTAGATGATACGTCAACGCTTATCTGTCTCAAACAATTACTCCGGTAATTTCACAATTGTATGATTTATGTATTTATTATTAGAGGCGATATTTCTTGATGTCTTCATATCCGCCATTTTGTTGGTAATAACATTGTTATTATTGAAGAAATATAGCATATAATATGTATCCTAAGGCGTTTATCTAAATATATAACTGACTGACTCATCTATCAACGCACAGCCGAAATTACTGAACGGATTTTGCTGAAATTTTGCATATACTACTCCACCAAGCTAAGTTTGCACCTCGCTGGAATAATAATTTTATAAAAAATTGCTTCCCCGCTCACCTTCCCGCAATCGCCCTGTCGATCGCGTCAATACGGTTAGCATTTTTGTCACCGGCATGCATCATACGAATTTTCGTCCTTTTTGCAGATCGTTTTTCATGTGCGTCAGTTTGTATCGACGCGAGGTGCAAACTTAGCTTGGTCGAGTAGTAGTTGTAAAGACGTAGGGCATCCGCTAGGAAAGTAATTTTGAAAATTCGCCCCCTAAGGGGGAGATAAAGGGGTAAAAATTTTGTATGGAAAGTGGAAACCGAACTTCACGCGGACGAGGTCGCGGGCAAAAACTAGTTTCAATATATTTTGCCCGCGGCTCCACCCGCGTAAATACAGTACGGTCCCCACGGTAACACTGTACTTTGAGCTTTTTATAAAAAGCAGCCTATGTAATCCAGCTATCCAAAGCTAGTGTTTAAGATTTCAAAACTAAGGATGCCTATGACGTAAGCACCATAGAACAAGTCGCTCGACCAGGCACGATAAAAATCGCTCAACAGCGCCGTTGAATCTTGCGAAATCACATACTCACGTGAAAATACGTAGTTCAAATACGTCTGCAGTCGTTGCGGTCACTTATTTGTGTCCAGACGAACTGGTCGAACAGGAACTTTGTCGATGGTACATTTGACAGAAAAAGTTACACCATCTTGAAATTAATGCGGAAGCTATTATAGATAAGATCTTGGTTTTTCTTTTTTTTTTTTCATATTGGACCTTAAAGCTACCGATTATTTTATCGACCAATGGACAACATGAGGCGGGTTACTGGGTAGGTACTTAAAGATATTTACGATTACCTACCTACTTGTACTTCCAAAACTGGTTTTATTTTCATGTTAAAATTAAAATGTATGGCTGATAGTTTCGAATTAAAATGGTTTTCGTACCGTTGTCTGTAATCTGTTGTACAACAACAAAGTGTTTCTTTCACCTTTACAACATTATAAGACATCGAATTCCGCAGAGGGAGCAGAAAGTTTTCAGTTTTCCTGGGTCATGGATGTGCATTAAATGTGTATATTATAATAAAAATCAGTAAAAAAAAGTATTAAATACTAGCTGTCCCGACAAATTTTGTTCTGCCTTAACTATGAACTGAAATTTCTCACTGTTTAAACCTTCCCTGAACTGATACGATTATTTTAAGATCAAAATTAGCCAAATCGGTCTCGAGTATTAGCGACACTAACGAACAGCAATTCATTTATATACAGAAGAAGTAGATAAAAGAAAGAAGATAAGAAGAAGAAAAAGGAAGAAGATAAGAAGAAGATACTTCCAGTTGTTTGGTCTCCGTAACACAAGTTCTTCGGAGCACGGGGCCAGATTGACGTGGTGCGAAACGTCCAAAGATATTATGTTGTCTATCTATACTTTGCCTTTGTACATCTTACCTTAAATAATTTCAAAGTTAAATCAGATTCAGCGGGTAGACACACTTGACTTTAACAAGAATTTACATTTTACACTTCAAAGTTCAAAAGCTCAAGATACTTGAACCAAAACATTGTCTCTTATAATCAGCAAAAGTTTCTTTATCCAGTAAAATAACCTTACCAAGAACATGTACAAGGAGGATTCCGTAGCGTAACTATCAATTTACTTAAGTTACTGTCCAATTTCGTTCAAAATAAATTTCCTAGAGATTAGCATGATCTATCAGCGGGGACCAACTTATAAACCGATTTGGGCAACATTTTTTTGATACGGGGCCCTCCTTAGGCTTGCTACGCCACTGTATACGCCACTTATCAGTAGATTGTAAAACATTCCCTGAATGTTAGGCATACATAAATTAGCCTGGATAAGCATTAGGCTACATTTCATTACTCATCCCAGGAAAAGAATCGGTTACTGCGGGTAGACTTACGCGAGCTTAACAGATTTTAATGGAATTTGCAACACAAATAGTTTGCAGTTCAGACTCCAGATTAACATGGGCTCATCATGGGTTATATTTTAACACCCTTGACCCAATAAAAATAGAGGGGAGTATAGTGCGATTCAAATGAGAATAGGATCGAGTCGGCGCCATATTGTTTCGAATTTAGACTGTTATGATAGTTAAATTTATATTTAGATAATAATTAATTGATTACTATTTAATTTTTTTATTTAAATTCGATGCAAGACTATTAATATTTTAAATATACATACATACATATAATCACGCCTTTTTCCCGTAGGGGTAGGCAGAGTCGCAGAGACCGCCTCTTTCCCGTAGGGGTAGGCAGAGACCACTTCTTTCCACTTGCTACGATCCTTACATACTTGTTTCGCTTCTTCCACTTTCATTCTTACCATCCATTCCTCCTCCTACATTCAACGTAGCGAAGCGGCTCTCCATGGGCCACTTTTCGCCTCCGCGAGAAACGAGATTATTTATATGCACACAAGTTTTTCTGAAAATCGCATCGCACTTTTCAAGTATTAACAGATTTTTTTTTATAAAACTAGGGGGCAAACGAGCAAACGGATCACCTGATGGAAAGCGATTACCGTCAACATCAGAGAAGTTGCAAGTGCGGTGCGGGCCTTTTAGGAGGGAATACGCTCCCTTCTTGAAGGTTTGCAGGTAGGGTTGTCAACTTTTTTTACAAGAAATAAAGTATATTCAGGTCTATGAAGATTATCAAACAGTATTTTAGAAAAACGAACAGTATTTTATTTATTTATTGTTATAAATACATATTTTTTGTCACTGACACACTGACAGTGACAGATTTGTTCAGAAACTTAAGTGTGATTTGTTTGTGGCTGCACTGCATTGAGCAGTGAGCGCCCTCTGACTAAATAAAAACAATTTTTGAGCGTCTAAGCGTAACACATAATAATGTGTCTGCATTTCGATGCTGAAAACAGTATTTTGTATACTTTATTTTTGTAAAACAGTATAATACTGTTTAAAACAGTATAGTTGGCAACCCTATTTGCAGGTCGTAATGGTCCAGAAATACTGCTGGCGACAGTTTATCGGACTATTCAAGTGATATTTGACAGAAAAAGTGATATTTGACGTTCCTATTCTCATTTGAAACGCATTATAAGTTTGACTGTCAGTGTAATGTTGTGTCCGTCCGTGGCGTCGTAGCTCCCAAACGGATGGACCGATTTTGTAGTTTTTTTTTTTTTTGTTCGAAAGCTGACGTGATAGAGTGTCAGTCATCATCGTCAGCTCGCCGCTTACTGCCTGACAATGAAAATTTTAATAATGACAATTATTGCTTTTTTTTTAACCGACAAAAAAACTGCCGGAGGTTCTCAAGTCAAATTTATGTATAACCACACATAACTTTTTACAAAGTAGTCCGATTTTGATTATTATTTTTAAACGGTTTACTTACAATTTTTTATATACGGGAAAATGCACGATTTTCACAAAACTATCTACAATTCTACAATTCTGATAATATACAAAATGCACAAACCTGTCCGTAAACAACACAACACTGCACCAAATATTTTTACAACACAAATAATCGACGTTACAATTTCAAACGAAATATCCGGAACGTTCTAACAAACGACACACACACGCAACTCGCGCGCTCCCGCCAAACTGAGCTAGGCAGACTAGGCTGGCGGGGAGGGACACCCTCCCTCCCCGCCTAACTAGACTTGATGGGGTAGGATTTGTGTTTTATTATAATTGTTTGCATAATATTATAATAAATATGCGTTTTAAATACATATATACATATATGATTGTTTAGTAATGTTTATTAATGGTTAGGTACTTTTATATTAATAGATATGTTTTAGGTAATTTAGTCCCACTGACTTACACTTTCCGTATGCTCCTATTATAATATTTTTTTTTTTAATTACTAATTACTACTTAGAGGTTGCCGTGTGATCTAAAATCGCCCATAATTAATAATTAAATTTTTAGTTCGATCTTTTAAGGGTTCTTTTGGCTCTTAGATAAAAAAACCGGCCAAGTGCGAGTTGGACTCGCTCGGTGCGCGAGTCCAACTCGGGTTCCGTACAAACCTGTACCTAGGTATATAAGTAAAAGTTCACCCATAACGACAATCGAGTCATAGTAGGGGTTACGTTTAAAGTTATTATTAAAAATATTTTTATTATATAAGGCTCATTGCACCGTTTCGTCCGAATCGGTGTGATTTTGTGAATTTTATTTAATTTTGACGGTTTCGGAAATTGATACGGTAAATGGATTCTCATACCTTCTAGATGTAAAACGCTGCTAAAGGCGTTTATTAAAATACAAATGAGCAAATGAGTGAGTAAATACTGAACCATTAGATATAATATTAATTCAGTTTTACATTATTTTATTTAAAAACACGACCCTCATTAGTTTATATTCACAAAAAAATCACTACCTTCCAAATCCTCTTAATATTCTCCCTCTAAAATTTGGAAGAAATGGAATGTAATGAAGTGGAAAGGAATGAAATTTTGCAAGATTTTCTAGATTTATTTCAGAATAAATAGTGCAATAACCTTAATACGAATAATGTGATGAAACGTAACTATAAACTATCGTTATATAAAAAAAAGAATGAATTTGATCATGGATTTACTTCACAATGCGATGGAATGTAATGAGTACTTACCTACCTGTGACAAAAGCCATTTCTAAACATAAAACCGAAAATATTTTCCGCTGTGGACGCGCACGTTCTTCGGTGGTGAACTATTTCAGCAGGCAAAAAAGAAATAGAGATGGGAACTTACAATAATAGGCAATCGAACATTTTTTTTTATTGCATAAATGAATAGTACTCTTAAATATGAGTAACTTCTCAGAAGAAACCGTATATCAAAAGTCAATATTTTCAAAGGTACAGCGATTTGTATAAAAAATTTCGCGAGCCTCCTAAAAACGCTTCATACTAAAGTCGACCTACAAATGACGTCACTTGTAGGTTATAGTATAGGAAGTATATGGCCGCAGGAATATATTTGTAAATATCTCCGATATTTGTGCGTTTAAGTTCATACTTACCATAATGAATGTTTTTGTATATGATGTGAGTAAACTAATTATGTAGATTTTGTTTACCAATTTCGCAAAAAAATATAATTTTTTTTTGGTACTTTTTAAATGTATTTTATTAGTAAACTACACATAAAATAATATATTTTTTTACATTTACCAAGTAGTAATGCCTCAATATTTCTGAATATATCAATGAAACTAAATATTTCAGATGTAGTCCGATCCCCTATTTCAGTTGCAAAGTTTGTGGAAGGTAATGACGTTTTTCGTTTGACAAAATTTAAATGTCGATTCTTTATATACTACGCACTCATTTAAACATAATATGCTATGAATTATTAATTGCTATTAAGTAATTTGATATATCAGTACAAAAAACCTGAACATTTATTGGAAGAAAGTACTCTAAAGTATCTGGAAAACACCTAGGTGATCATTTGGATAAGGAAAGGAATGACATTTTGACATGTTTTTGTTCCAAGATCTTTTTATTTAATGATCTGAGAGATCAAATGAAACATGCGTCTTTGAGATCAAATTAATCATGAACTTAATCAATTAAAACATTTTCACTGACTGTAATATTTATAAGGTTTTCTGGCCTGGAATGACGATCCGGACGAAACGGTGGAACGAGCCATAATGTTACTAAAAATTTATTGTTTTCGCAATTTTTCCTTTATCTGTGCTATAAGGCGTTACTTCGTACCAAATTTCAAGATTCTGAGTTCACGCGAAGTAACCTGTAGGTTTTGATTCCCTTGCGAGTGTCGATAATTTGCGGCATATC
This sequence comes from Glaucopsyche alexis, assembly GCA_905404095.1. Lineage (NCBI taxonomy): Eukaryota > Metazoa > Arthropoda > Insecta > Lepidoptera > Lycaenidae > Glaucopsyche > Glaucopsyche alexis. Next base: position 5,954,257 of record FR990063.1, on the reverse strand, counting down.
TTTTGATGGCTTTCTTTAGCTTTGAAGTTTGATTTTTTCACAGTTCCAAGGGACCGTAGACCTTAGTATTTGATATAAATTCCAGCTTGATACATTCACGCGTTCCAGAGAAAAACAAAGTGATCCTTTAAGGGAACCCTAAAAATGTAATTGTGATTGACAGACAAACGTCAAAGTAAAAATTGTATACATACATCTATCAAACGAACGGCAGTGTGTTAAAATAATCTGAATTAGTGTGTGCCTGTTATTATTTTCATTAATTTTATGTATGTCTAAGCGTTATTTTAAAAAATAATTGCCATACACAAAATCTTCTGAAATTAAGATGGCGTAATTTTATCGTACACGATGTTGCCCGCGACTTCGTGCGCGCAAAAGGAAATCCCTCGAGAACCGTACATTTTGCCGCAATAAAAAGGAGCTCTTATCCTTCCCCGTGGTCTTCTCTACATCAGTGCCAAATTTCATTAAAATCGGTCCAATAGTTTCGGAGCCTATTCAATGCAAACAAACAAACTTTTCTGCTTTATTATATTAAAGTACAGATGAAGATTTTGCTGTCAAATGTACGTCACAAATCGTCACAGATAGCTGTCATCCTTAGTTTTGAACCCACTACCAAGTAATTCCAAATCTACACAACCCCTGGTTACTGGTTACTGGTTACTGCCTGTAATCTAAACAGCTTTTGGCGCCATGCCACGGGCTCTGTTGAGATTGTTTTAATTAAGACTTACGGTTCACAATAAACCAGATATGAGCGGAATTAATATGCACTTGCACTGTTGCTGTTATGATGCTTCGACACGAATGGGCCCACTCAGCAACGAGGCGTAGACGCGACGCGAGAAAATATTATGTCGTTCAGATTAAATTTTAAAGTAATCAAAGAAAATAATAGGTATAGATTGTAGACTATAATACATAACGCTGAAAATTCTAAGTCTAACCCCTAGACTTTCAACCCCTATCTTAATAACGCCGTTACGTAGGGCGGGGGTTGAAAATATCGGGGTTGAACATGAATTCCTAATCCTACTTAATGTTATAAATGTAAAAGTTTGTGAGCACGGGTGGTGGGAATTTGAATAGATGTACGGATGGATGTTTGTTACTCGTATAATGCAAAACCTACTGATCGGATTTTGATGAAAAGAGATGTTCAAGAAATGTATGAGGCCTGGGCCAGCCCTATGTACAGTATATGTAAATATAGCTACATAGTAACCGTCTCCTATTCTTTATTTTGTTTAATTTCACTTCGTTTCCATGTACATTTAAATTAACTTCGTCAAGGAGAGCAACACAAAGTAAAATAAAACATGGCGGATCAGATTAATTATTCTTTAGAATTAACTAAAGAATGTTATTTTGTCAATGATATGACTTTTGACAAAGAAAAACGTATGACATTCAAAACGACGTCTCTTCGTAAAACTGTCTACTACGTCAAAAGTCAAGTCAAAACAACTGTCATGGCCGCCCTAAAAATAGTGTTCTCGCAATAAAAAACTCTTCAAATAATCATTTTTGTACGCATGTATTTCTTCAAATTAATTTTTTCGTATTTTTATGATATTCCCAAATTTTTTTTCTATTTACCTATGTAGTGTACATAGAACTGGCCCAAAATCAAACATCTCTATGGTATGGTAGTAGTTTAGGCTCTGGATTAAAATATACATACATACATACATATAATCACGCCTTTTTCCCGTAAAGGGGTAGGCAGAGACCACTTTTTGCCACTTACTCTTACTCGTTTCGATTCGTTCACTTTCATTCTTACCATCCATTCCTCCTCTTACATTCAACGTAGCGAAGCGGCTCTCCATGATCCACTTTTCACTTCCGCGAGAAACGAGACGTGATGGGTGGTGAACCACATCGCCGCCATTTTGGATAATTAAATTATTTTTATGATTATCCGTTGCGTTTCCACGGATTTGTGGAGAGGGTAGGAATAGGGAAAGGGAAGGATAGGTGGTGTGGAAAGGAAGATTGGTAAGTTAGAGTGGATAAAAGGAAATGTAGGATATTACCGCCCAGGAGGGCAAGGGATAGGACAGTAATAGCTAGGGAAGCCGGGGTCGCGTACCCGTATACTATACCACAACTACCGGACAGGTAAGTTGGGATGAGTATCCCATGACATTATATTAAAATATAGGCTTATGAAATATATTTTGTCTCGAAAAAATACAGTGTTCCCGTGAGATACTGTTTTTATACCTAAGCTAAGGCTAAGCTAACGCTAAGCAATTCATAGGCTAAGCAATTTTGACAAGAGCTTGAATAAAATGAATATTTCGCTAAACTCACGATATCGTTTGCGTTCCGTATGTTATGTAAGACGAACTAAAGGTGAATGCACATTGGTGGAGTTTTTTTTTTTTCTTTTTTTTAAAGGAAATTCCGCGGTACGGTTATCGTCTATTTTGCGATAAAATGTAGCCAATGTCCTTCCCCGTGGTCTAATCTATATCTGTACCAAATTTCATCAAAATCGGTCCAGTAGTTTCGGAGCATATTCAATGTAAACAAACAAGTAAATTTTTCCTCTTTATTATATTAGTATTAAGTTTAATATTTTTATTAAGCTTTTTAGTACGTCTTAATCAAAAATATTATTATTTACCACTGGCAGTACTTGTTCATGATATAAAATTCATTGGAGTAATCCTAATACTATGCTACTAATATTATAAAGTTTGTGAGGATGGATGGATGTTTGTTACTCTTTCACGCAAAAACTACTGAACAGAATCCGATAAAATTTGGTATGGTATTAGTTTAGGCTCTGGATTAAAACATAGAAAACTTTTTGTCTCGAAAAAGTACAGTATTCCCGTAAATTTCATTGTAATAGAATAAAGTTTACTACTTTTCGCATACAGGGTACATCATTAACGTCAATTTTAAACTAAAACTAATCTGTAAGTAACTACTTTTACTGTGAATAGGAAATTGCAAAAAAATCCAGGTAACGAGCTCAACTTTTTATCCAATTAACTGGTTTCTCTATTTATTACTCGAACAAATAGTTTATGGAATTTCCTGGTTTTGTTTTACATAATCCTAACTAATATTATTAATGACTAGCTGTTGCCCGGCTCCGCCCGCGTAAATATAGTATCCCACGGGAATACAGTACTTTTTTGAGATAAACGGTAGCCTATGTTTTAATCCGGAGCCTAAACCACTACCATACCAAATTTCATCGAAATCCGATCAGTAGTTTTTGCGTGAAAGAGTAACAAACATCCATCCATCCATCCATCCATACATCTTCACAAATTTTTACATTTATATTATTAGAATAAATAATAGTACATACAGGTATTTGTAGGATAATCTGAGGGAATCTCCTTAAATATATTTTATTGTATTATGTTTTTAGTATCTATACTAATATTGTAAATCTGAAGAGTTTGTTTGTTTGAACGCGCTAATCTTAGGAACTACTGGTTCGAATTGGAAAATTATTTTTGTGTTGGATAGCCCATTTATCGAGGAAGGCTTTAGACTATATAGCATCATGCTAAGCTCAATACGAGCGGAGCACCAATCAAGAATGTTTCAAAATCGGGGTTATTTTTCCTTTTGAGAGTTTTCGCTGCGTAAGCTGCGTAAACTGTTAAAGTTTCGCTGAAATTATGTATGACAGAATTGTTTCCCTTTAAAAGTTCTAAAAAAAAGTCCGCGACTGTATAATTATAATATCTATCTTTTATGCTATTTTGTATTTTTATGCTAACCAAATTTGTTCTATTAAGATTAAGCATTATTTGTGAGGATGTTTTCATAAAGATGATATTAATCATTATCAAAGTAAATAAGTTATTCATTACAAGCATTTAATTTAGAAGAAATTTTTCAATGAGTATTTTAGAAGATATCGCAATAATAGTATACGACGCGCGGCGGCCAGTCGTGAGGGGGAAGCGCTTCCCTTCTACGCAAATGAAGTCGCGGGTAAATTTTAGCGATATCCCAAAGTAACTGTTCCACGCGGACGAAGTCGATGGCAAAAGCTAGTTTGTTGTTAAAGTGGCAACAAAAATACGTCTTCTGTGAAAATTTCAACTGTCTTACTATCAACGGTTAATGAGATACAGCCTGGTGACAGACAGACGGACAGACGGACGGACTGCAAAGTCTCAGTAATATAAGGGTCCATACTCTTTGGGTTCGGAACCCTAAATACTGTCGAAGTCACGGGTTTTTTTTTTTAGTAGGGATGATGGTTAAGTTTTTTTATCAAAAGAAATAACTCGAAAGTTCAATTGCTTAAATAATTGATCCGAGTATTGATTTTGCAAATGTCGCTTTACAACATAATGCTGTATACCAAATTGTAAGTAGCCTCCGAAACGTCAACCACATCCACAGTCGTTGCGGTTACTTCCTTTGTCTATCTATACTTATAATATAATAAAGAGAAACGATTTATTTGTTTATTTCATTGAATAGGTTTGGAAACTATTAGATTGATTTTTTATGAAATTTGGCACAGATGTAGAGTAGACAACGGGGAAGGACATAGGCTACTTTTTTTGCGGTAAAGTCTACGGTTTCTGTGGAATTAACTATTGCACGTACAGTCGCGACAACATCTATTGTTTAAATATTTTGAGTCCTAGTGCAAAGGAAAATGTTTAGAACCTGGTCGAACAGTAACTTTGTCGATACTTTCGTAATATAGGTAGGGTGCACTCAACCACAAAGCCCTATAACGTCCCAAGGGAAGGGCTGGCCACAATTCGCAATGCAGGTGAAGAGGTCACCTGTATTGAGCATCCAATATCATTATTAGTTGCAATATTTACCTTAGGCTGGACCTATATGATCCGGAATCCAGCGTGTCAAGGAAAATTCAGAGCACTCAAAATAGAGCTCTGTGCTAATACAATAGAGCTTCAAATTGAACACACACGTGTCGAGTCCAATGTCAATCTATACTATTATTATAAAGAGGAAAAGTTTGTTTCTGTTTGCATTGAATAGGCTCCGAGACTACTGGACCGATTTTGATGAAATTTGGCACTGATATGGAGCAGACTACGGGGAAGGACATTTTATTGCGGAAAATGAACGGTTTCCGTAAGATTAACTTTTGCGCGCATGAAGTCGTGGGCGACATCTATGACATATATGACAACTCGACACTTTGATTTTCAACTCTATTGTGTTAGCGCAGAGTTCTATTTTCAGTGCTCACAATTTCCCCGGGCCGCCAGATTCCTGATCATATTACAGTACCAGCCTTGCAGTATTAGAATTATATATTATACTGTCCATGATATACCTTGAAGGAAAACTATAACCGCTTAATTATAACTTTGTTAGTTCAGGAATTATAGAGACCAACTTGTAAAGTGCGCTTTACTTGAAAAGCATCGTATAAAAGTAACGAAATAATAAGTAAACACGTAAAATATTGGTATAATGGTACGGAACCGTATGTGCACAAGACCGTCTCGCAGTTGGCTGGTTTTAATTCATAAAAGGTGGCCCCGCCGAGTTTCTTACGCCGGTTCTTCTCCCTGGGTGAGGTTAGGGAAATGTTGCCGGTGACTTCGAACACAAAAGGAAACCCCAGCGAGAACCGTACAATTTTGTCGCGATAAAAAGTAGCCTATGTCCTTCCCCGTGGTTTACACTATATTTTTGCCAAATTTTATCAAAATCGGTGCAGGAGTTTCGGAGTCTATTCAATGCAAAAAAACAAACAAATCTTTCCTCTTTATAATAGTATAGATGTAGAAAATTTCTTTTTATATAATTTTATATATTTTAAACAAATAAAAATTGTATATGTACGCCTGTAATACGAACTCTATTTGGCCAAAAGTAATCCTACAATGTACACACGCCTTTACAGGATATGACTACCCTATAACATTATCCGCCATCTTGGATTTATGGAGTGTATATCTTCTATCCATGGTCGGATTGACAAATGTCCGCCATTTTGGTGTTTCAGTAAAGTGGTAGGTTTATATTATTATTTCGTATGGGGAAAAGTATATTTTATTGAAGTAAGGACCCTCTTTTTTGGAATTTGGTTAAAAAGAATATATTATTTGGTAAAAAAGAAAACATTGGTTTCAAATCAAATCAAAAAAGTTTTATTTCCATATTGGTTACAAAGTAACGCTTAAAGAATTGTCACTACTTGATGCCTACCACCGGTTCGGGAACTAACCCGGCAAGAAGAACCGGCGTAAGAAACTCGCACGGGGCCATCTTTTAGCAAAAAGATGGAAAATTGTTCTTTTAAAAAAACATTAAGATGTTTACAATGTAAAAACTTAATTCTATATAATATTGACACAAAAGTAAGATACATTTATTACATAGAAGCAGCCTTGCAGGTGGCCATCCTATTCCCAAGGTGTGCGATCGTCAATAAAATCCTTGACCTTATAATAGGCTTTTGCACAAAAACGTTCTTTGACTACTTTTTTAAATTTATTAATGGAAAGATTTTGAACGTTTTCTGGGATTCTATTGTATAGGCGTATACCTTTAAATGATTTGCTTACTTTACTTAGTCTTATCACCAGTATATCTAGCTTGTGCTTATATCTTGTGTTTCTACAGTGATTGTCGCTTTTAGTTTTAAAATTACTGATATTCTTTCTAACATACAACACATTATCCAAAATGTATTGAGAAGCGACGGTCAGAATACATATTTCTTTAAACTTTTCTCTCAAAGATTCAAAGGGGAACATTTTGTAAATTGAACGTATTGCTCGCTTCTGCAGCACAAATATCGTATTAATGTCTGCGGCACTTCCCCATAAAAGGATAGTTTAATAAGATAGTATCTGGGTAACCGAGCGCGTCTCGTCGTTCTGATAAAAATAATCACAAACATATTTATCTCACCGGCATTTAAACCCACCACACTCCGAATTTCCAAACTGATTTAAAAGAATACAAACTGCCAATCGGACTGACATAATAGAGTCGAAATTATTCACATATTGTTGTGGGACGAAAAAAAAAACATATACAGCTTAAAAATGCGCAGTTTCCCAGGGATAGAACCTAGCTTAATCGATTTTTGTCCCCCAAAACTACCTGCATACTAGATTTCATGGTAATACTTGCAGCCGTCTTCGAGAAACCGATTATATTATATACAAGATTGTCTCGTTTAAAGTATAAGATTTGTCTGGGGTCATTCTACTCCACTTACTGTGACAGGTATGTAGCATTCAGTTATAAAGTACAGTCACGATCCTTATTTAAATTATAAACGCGAAACTTTGTCAGAATATTTTAGATGGACGGATGTTTATTACACTTCCACGCGAAAACTACTGTACAGATTTTGATGAAATTTGGTATGGTAGTCTAGTTTAGGCTCTGGATTAAAACAGGCTACCATTTATCTCGAAAAAGTACAGTGCTCCCGTGGGATTCTGTATTTACGTGGATGGAGCCGCGGGAAAAAGCTAGTGTGGGGTATAAGTTATGTTGGAGAGATAATTGAAAAATAGAGTCCTGATAATATTATGTCATGGGATACTCATCCCAACTTACCTGTCCGGTAGTTGTGGTATAGTATACGGGTATGCGACCCCGGCTTCCCTAGCTATTACTGTCCTATCCCTTTCCATCCTGGGCGGTAATATCCTACTTTTCCTATTTCCCACTCTAACTTACCAATGTTCCTTTCCACACCACCTATTCTTCCCTTTCCCTATTCCTACCCCCTCCGCAAATCCGTGGGAACGCAATGGATAATCATAAAAATAATTTAAGTATCCAAAATGGCGGCGATGTGGTTCGCCACCCATCACGTCTCGTTCTCGCGGAGGCGAAAAGTGGCCCATGGAGAGACGCTTCTCTACGTTGAATGTAAGAGGAAGAATGAAAGGTAAGAATGAAAGTGGACGAAGCGAAACAAGTGTGTCAGGATCGTAGCAAGTGGAATGAAGTGGTCTCTGCCTACCCCTATGGGAAAGAGGCGGTCTCTGCCTACCCATATAATCACTAGAGGCGTGATTATATATATGTATGTATGTATAATATTACCTATATTGTATTTTCACATATAGCTACTTATACATATTATAAAACTCCGTGACCTAGTGGGTAGACCGTTTGGCTTGCACTCGAGAGAGTGCAGGTTCGAATACCATTGTGTGTGTGTATCAATGAGATCTCAAGTACATTATACGGACGCTCTAACGGCGAAGGAAAACATCGTGAGGAAACCCGCGCATAGTTGGCCCCAGACGTACTGACCAGTCATTCCTTTGGACTATGCTGACTATGTTGTGACTTGTGAGAATGCCGTATGTGCTTGGGCAACCGACATTTAAAAACCGACTGCCCCAGGCACTACAGTATTTCAAGAGTTACTTCGCTTGAAGAACACTGTGTAAATCATCCATTAACGGATGAAAAGGCCTGAGTTATATTATGTACGTACAACGTTAATCTTAATATACCACTTAGATCAGAGGTTAAGACGAGACTAACTAACATTGGAAATATAATAATGAACTGACTTGGAATCAAGAGAAGCATGCACTTGTTGTGTGGTCCCTACAGCTGGTTTATCCATAAATCAAAAACAGAAAAGTCTTCGTTCATTAGAGGGATTCGAAACCGCGACCGATTTTCATTAACCGCTGAGCCTTAAAGTAATAGATACCATATGGCACAAACTAAAGCTAATTAGGACCAAATTTCCATACTGAATACTCTACGTACTGCATACTGCATACTCTGCATATGCAAAAGCAATTTCGGTAACTTCACCGGATTATGTGGTTTATGGTTAGCTACGAAGTAACTTCCATACTTCATACGAAACTAAAGCTAAACCATTTTAGGCAATTCAACACAGCCGCGCTATTATACAATAGCGGTTTTTATAATAGCGCGGTTTTTACAATTTTACGGTGACATATACATGTCACCGTAAAATTGTAAAATGTTAAAATATAATTCTTATCTATCATGGATATATATCTATACATCTATACATCTATACAGATAAATAAAATTGAAGTGTCTGTTTGTAACTTCAAATTAACAGCTTTTCACTTAATGCATATCTATACAGATAAATAAAATTGAAGTGTCTGTTTGTAACTTCAAATTAACAGCTTTTCACTTAATGCATATGAAAGTATATTCGATACTAACAATAAAATAAAAAAAATCTATACAGATAAATAAAATTGAAGTGTCTGTTTGTAACTTCAAATTAACAGCTTTTCACTTAATGCATATGAAAGTATATTCGATACTAACAATAAAATAAAAAAAATTAAAATTTTTGTCTGTCCGTCCGTCTGTCTGTCTGTCTGTTTGTTCCGGCTAATCTCTGAAACGGCTGGACCGATTTTCACGGAACTTTCACTGGCAGATAGCTAATGTTATAAGGTCTAACATAGGCTACTTTTATTTTACGGTTCCGTATCAAAAATAGGGTTCCATTTCCGTTAGTTGCGGGCAAGTACGTTATGCAAACGAAGTTGCGGGCATCAGCTAGTATATAAATAAAATAAAAAGACGACCTCTGTGGCGTTAGTGCTCAAGCCGGGGCTCGAATCCCGCCGAAGGAACAAAAAGTTTTTCTGTATTGGGTCATGGATGTGTATTAAATATGTGTATAATATAATAAAAATCTTAATTATGTGTATAGTATAAAAAGTATTAAATATATTTCCGTTGTCTGGTACCTGTTACACAAGTTCTTCGGATACTTAGCGCGGGGCCAGATTGACGTGGTAGCGTCCATAGATATTATTATTTGAAAATGTAACCCCCCGGATTATCACTAGGGAATGTTATTATTCGACAAATTTTACTATTCGAATAATTCGAATAATGGCAAAACACTATTCGAATAAATTCGAATAATTCGAATAATACGAATATTAGTAATAAACTTTAAATACAAGTAATATAATGCGTTTATTTATACCTGCATATTTAATAATATCAAAATGTGACATGTTTCACAAATTACTCTAAAAAAATCAACGTCTTTTTGATAAAAAAAACTTCTTTTAAGTTTCAAACTTAAAATACTAAATCGCAATTACTTTTTTACATCTATTAACACATGAACGGTTTAGGTCTGGAGCAGACCATGGATTTGGTTGTCAACTAGGTGGTTTCTTCCAAAAATTAAGGAAAAGTTCCTCTAGGGGAGATAATTTTTGGGGTTTGTTTTAGAGGTTCGTATTTTCTGGTTTTTAATTGAGTTAAGCTATTGATCGATTCAACATAGTCAATCGATTTAAAGAGTCAGACTTTTTAAATTAAACTTTTGGTAGTATAATTTAATGTATACCTATAAAGAACACGAATATTACAGAACATATTTTTTATTATTTATATATCAGTTTGTTTAGGATCGGAGAGAAATATATTTGCAGAGTTGGAACACTGCACAGAAATCGGAATGCACTGTAAATAGTGCTCTGTTCTAATATAGTGCAGCCGAAAACTCTAAATACACGAGTATCGTGCTGTCATAATGGTCTGCTCCAGACCTAATCGGTATATGTGTATATAAACCGTAATAAGTAAACAAGATAAACCGTCAAAATAAGAAGCACTCAAAAAAGATTTAATGTTATGTTATCATAACAAAAAACTTCATAGTTGGTAAAAAGTGGGAGTCAAATCTTTAAAACAAAAATAACCTTTTTCCATTTTACAGGTATTCCGTGTTTTTAGTATCTTTATGTTTTCAATTTTTCTTGAACGATGAGCCTTATTATGAAAAGGAAGTTACAAAACAGTAGATTTAAAATTTTTTTCATAGCCTGAAGAATGTGTTGATGGTTTTTCTGAAAGTAGGCATCAGTGCAGAAGTAGGCATCAGGCGTTGTACTGCAAGAACAGTGTGTCATGTTACGAACCGTTCAGAAGATGAAGCGACGGTACAAAGAGACTGAAAAATATTTGACAAGGCCGTGCAAGACTTTGGATTGAATGGCAGACTCAGCGCTCGGAAAGACCGTTCAATTGTTTCCACTTGTTGAAAATCAACACTTAAATGCAGTTAAGTTCAGAAACGACTTCTTCAGACCCGAGGGAACTATGTTACTGACGGCACAGTGAAGAATATTTGCTTAAGTAAATCTGAATCCCTTAAGACCGAGGCGAAGGGCGAGTGGTCTCACCTCGAGACCAAACTCGAGAGCCCTAGTATCCAGTAGCAACACTGTGATACGTCCGTGAACACATACAAAAGGATGAACGAGAATGATCCAGAATTTTGGTCCCAGATGAGTGGATTTACTCACTAACTTCACAAGTTAAAGTGAACTTCTAAAGGGAAGCTAAGTAAACGTGACCTGGTAGGGGATATCTTCAAGCTTACTTTTCAGATAGAGTCCAGTATGCTCAGGTATAGTACATATACAATGGGCTGGCATACTTTCAGGAATACGCGCTGAGTATGTGGCCACATAATAGCAATTGGACCTCTACCCGGAGAAAGATATGGTCAAGAGATTCTTAAATATTCTCTTTAATGTCCTCACCTCAACCCGATATAAGTATACCCTGAGAAGAGCATAGAGGCTAGTCAGAAGCCGCAAATTATCACCTACAGTTAGTACCCTCACAGCACTAAAACACGCCCTGATATAAGAATGGGAGAGAATATTGCATTATTTAGATCTAAAACCTTTTCAGTATGACAAACCTCCTCCAAGCTGTTGTTAGGCCTCGAGGAGTTATTCAAAACTGAAATTTTATATAACATGTAAATGAAGTCTTTAAGACTAAGATTAAAATGGTTAATTTTTGTTTAAAGATAAAAATAATATACTGATATATATAATTTATTACTTTTAAAGAAAACTGATAAATCTTGTTATAATATTTTGAAAAGTATAAAATTTGAAGCGATTTGTACTTAGTTTTACAGGCCAGTGTAATACTGTAATAATCAACTTAACAGGTATCCTTTATCGTTTCACTCTGTTCGTGCACCTGTCTCTCTTTCTATCTGCTCTTCTAGCTATATTGCGTCTAGATATCGGTTTTGGTTTGATAAAAAAATATAATTTTATTATATAGTTATAAACACTTCACATGTATGGAAAGCCATCCCGGGTTTCCATACAAGTGAAGTGTGTGTTGAATATTATGTCTTTTAAAATAAAGGAAAATTTTATACATGACATTTACGAAGTCAACCATTTCCTAATAAGCGGCCTCCTAATTGGTTTCACCCCCCTCTGTCATTTCTGAACTATGAAGATTAGGAACTTACAATTTTCCATGCTGGTAGATCATGGTAAATTCTCTTTAGGAAAGTTATTTTATACGAAATCGAACAGTAAGATTAAGAAACTAAAAATCGTATTACGCTTTATAGTAACAAAACCCTCCTTAGACACGTCTTAACACGCTCTTGGTTAGGTTATTTTGAAGGAAATATCCGCCTGTAGGAAATATCCACCCTAAATATTATTTTATTTAAAAACAGCTTTGTAATCTTTCACAATCTGTGTAGTAAAATCTGTTTTAGGATATTATTGACGACAATATTAATAAATAATAAAAGTAATTTATTAAATAACGAAACATTGTGGTTTATGTACAAGTTTATTACTATTATTAACATATTTTGGATAAATAAATAAAATATTTTTATTATTCGTTTTATTCGAAATATTCGAATATTGAACCCAGTCATATTCGAATAATGAAATCGTCGAATATTCGAATAAAACGAATATTCGAATATTCGAATAATATTCCCTAATTATCACACAGTGGGTGAGCTGATGATGACGAATAGCTAAGAACACTCTAGATCATGTCAGCTTTCAAACAAAAGAAAACTACACCCAAATCGGTTCACCGTTCAGCTACGATACCACGGACAGACAGACATACACGACAAACTTATAACACTCCTGAGGCAATGCCCAATAGACAATCGGGCTATTTTTTTTTATTGCATAAATGAATAGTACTCTTAAATATGAGTAACTCAGATGAAACCGTATATCAAAAGTCAAAATTTTTAAAGGTACAGCGATTTGTATACTAAGTTCCGCAAGTCTCGTAAAAACGCTCCATAGTCCATACTAAAGTCGTATGACAAGTGACGTCACTTGTAGGTTATGGTGTATGAAGTATACAACCGCAGGAACATAATATTTGTAGATATCTCCGATATTTGTGCGTTTAAGTTCATACTTACCATAAAGAATGTTTTTGTATATGATGTGAGTAAACTAATGATGTAGGTTTTGTGTATTAATTTAGCAAAAAAAATGTATAGTAAACTACACATAAATTAATATATTTTTTACATTTACCAAGTAGTAATGCCTTAATATTTCTGAGTATATTAAGAGCATTGATCGGCGCGAGACTCAGATTTCACGAAAAACGCTACTTTTCAAATGCGTCTATATCTAACAAAAACTGGTTATTTTGATTTTCACATGTAAAAAAACACTAGAAAATATTGTATTCTAATTTTTCACTTATCATTTATTTTAAAATAATTTAAAACTTTTGAATAAAACTGACAAAACTAACCAGAAGTTTTAACAACTTTAGGTTCAGGGGCAATTTCAAAACATATAATAGCTAAAACCGCTTACATTTTTTAAAAACAAAAAATCTTTACAAACTTGTTGGATCCTCTTCTAGATTATTTGTTTGTCAGATTATTTTTATATACGTTTCTATCTCATAAAAATAAAATTTAAAGAATGCGAAATTATCAGGAATTATAGTTATTTAAAATGATGATATTTATGTATTTTACTTACTCCTTTGGTTTCTTACTTACATAATCTATGAGAAGAACCTTTTATCTTTAATATGCTATTTAAATTTTTAACTAAATTAGTTTGACGAATTTTATATGAATTTTTAAAACTACTAAATAAATCGAGGCGCACGAGCGTTTACAACAGTATTTGTAAACGCTCGTGCACCTCGATTTACATCATTTTAAATAACTATAATTCCTGATAATTTCGCATTCTTTAAATTTTATTTTTATGAGATAGAAACGTATATAAAATAATCTGACAAACAGATAATCTAGAAGAGGATCCAACAAGTTTGTAAAGATTTTTTGTTTTTAAAAAATGTAAGCGGTTTTAGCTATTATATGTTTTGAAATTGCCCCTGAACCTAAAGTTGTAAAAACTTCTGGTTAGTCTTGTCAGTTTTATTCAAAAGTTTGAAATTATTTTAAAATAAATGATAAGTGAAAAATTAGAATACAATATTTTCTAGTGTTTTTCTACATGTAAAAATCAGAATAACCAGTTTTTGTTAGATATAGACGCATTTGAAAAGTAGCGTTTTTCGTAAAATCTGAGTCGCGCGCCATTCAATGCTCTTAAGGAAACTAAATATTTTAGATGTATGTAGCCTAACCCCTAATAAATAATTATACGGAGTACCTACTTATTGCATTTTAATATAAATTATATTAAAATATAATTCTAATCCATCATGGTATATCCATGATGGATTAGAAATATATTTTAATTAATTATTTTTTTAAATATTGTAGTTATTTAAATTTTAAATAATAAAATGTTAAGTAACCCCCAAATTGTGAAGCGGTGAGCAAGCTGATGACAATGAATTATAGCTAAGACCACTCTCGATCATGTCACCGTGCGCTTTACCCGAAGCTTTCTGCCGCGCACTGTAAAACTCTGGAATGAACTGTCGCCAGCAGTATTTCCGGACCACTATGACCTGCAAACCTTCAAGAAGGGAGCGTATTCCCTTCTAAAAGGCCGGCAACGCACTTGCAACTTCTCTGATGTTGCGGGTGTCCATGGGCGACGGTAATCGCTTTCCATCAGGTGATCCGTTTGCTCGTTTGCCCCTTAGTTTTATAAAAAAAAGTCAGCTTTCAAACAAAACAAACTACATCCAAATCGGTTAATTTATTTGGGAGATACAAGCTTATAACACTCCTAGGCAATGCCCAATTGTTCTAGGCCCTGTAGTCAGTACGATCGCCACGATAGGTGCCAGAGTCGCGAAAGCATCTGCATTAATCATTCATGATGATGAATCCCCTATCTACCATAATAAATACTCAAACCAAATACAGAAAAACATTAAATAATCTAACAAAAGAACAGCAGGAGGTATGAATCAGATTTAAGCGTCGATTACAGGGACACGATTTGCAGAAAGAGGAAGTCGTAATAGTTTTGTGATTATTTATTGTTCAATTAAAATTAAAATAAACTTTCTATCGTTCTGTGTAATATATAAATTAATACTTCTACTAGATGTAGTGCAAAGAAAATACCGCGGCAACCATAAGTTCCGCCGCGTTAAAATGTAGCCTATATCCTTCCCCGATGTTTTTATCTACAAGTAAATTAATATATTACTAGCGTTGATTATCCGCGGCTTCGCCCGCGTGAAATTAAATTTCAAACTTTCTTCCCCTATTTTAATCCCTTGGTGGTAGAATTTTAAAAAATATTCCTTAGTGGATGCCTACGTCATATGGGAAATACGGGTGCAGAATTTCAGACAACTACGTAAAACGGCACACATAATAAGAATTGCTTAATAATTGTCAATTAAAAGAAGCGTTAGAAGTAAAGTTAGAAGTTAGTTAGTTTTCAATACATAGCACGATTAGCTTAGCCTGCTAGCCGCTTAAATAGTATGATGATAAGCGGACTAAGATATTGTTAATATGAAAAACGACTTGAGCTGAAATCAGTTTCCTGAAAATCTTATGAATGTAACGGAGTCTTAATGACCACCCACGGACACAGCGTGAGTTTACTTACATATAAACTAGCTGGTGCCCGCGATTTTGTTCTGTTTTGCTTTTGTTGTGTAGTACTTTTTGGGTAGTTAGTTAAATAATTTGCCAAGACGATAACTTATGACTCGCACTGTCAAAAAGTTATCAGATCTCATGTAAAACCAAGCTTCTGACTACACGCCTCAACTCTACAAGCCTAACTTCACAAACTCTACACCTTAGTCAAGTTATAAACATTGGCCGTTTCGTTCCTACAAGAGTAGCTAGTGTAACAGAAAAACAGTCAGTGAATTTTTCACCACACGCCCAAGCGAATGTAGCGAAATGGCCAGGCCACATAATATCTTGACTAAGGTGTAGACTTTGTGAAGTGAAGGCTTGTAGAGTTAAGGCGTGTAAAGTCAGAAGCTTGGTTTTACATGAGATATATACGAGTCATAATATTATTGTATCTATCGTCTTGGCAATATTTAAACATGAATATGTTTTTGGTGGGATTAAACCTATTCTTTGAGTTTTAATGAATATTCATTTCAGGGCAAATCGTTCAGTGGTTTCAGGTGCGTATCAGTAACGGCCTTTTATATTAAGATTTTATTTGTATATGTTATACACAGAATTTAACCCGAAAATCATTTTTCACTTACGAAAAGGCGAATTTCCAATCAACATTTTATACCAATTTTCATTTTAATTCATACTGTCAGCAATTTTATCGGTATGTCGACAATAACGCGTAATATTTTAATTATTTTCGTATCTGCTATCGAAAATATTGGTTGGGCCATGAAATACGCAACGCGGCGACGAGCGAATAGACTCATTGACTAATATTTGATGATAATGCAATTCATTTTTAATATACTAGATGTTGCCCGCAACTTCGTGCGCGCAAAAGTTAATTTCGCAGAAACCGTAATTTTTACGCGATACAAAGTAGCTTAAGTCCTTCCCCGTGGTTTACTCTACATCTGTGCCAAATTTCCTCAAAATCGGTCTCGTAGTTTCCCGCGTTGGAACAACATAAAATGTTGTTTTAGTGTCGGTTAGAACAATGCAGGCTGATCACCTGATTGTCTGACAAGAGATGATCCATGCATTGGATGGGCATGTAAAAAATCCTGCACCTGATCTCTCGCCAAATGTGTCGGTAGTTCGTCCCACTAGGTTTCGATAGTAAAGGAAGAGAGAGTGCTCTTGTATACTGCGCACACACTTGGGCAGTATAAAAATAACTCCTGCGAAGCGGGCTTGCTTTCAATAAAACCGACCACCGTCAGTGAAATCGGTGTTAGGAGCTATTACTGCCAATGCCGTACGTACCAGCCCTGTATATGCGTTAAAATGTCTCTGACGCGAATGCCCTATTGATACCAAAGCGACTTTTCATCTATGGTCTGCGAGATATTAAAACGCTGCGCGCGCAACATGACGACACAAAACTAGCTGTCCCGACACACGTTGTTCTGTCTTAAATATGAACTGCAATTAATTAATAACTACACCTACAATGCAACCTACGTCCTAGTCCTACATCTACACCTACTCCTACAACCTACACCTTTTCTAGTATTTCTCACCGTTTAAACCTTCCCAGAAGGTCGATTCTGCTATTTTAATCCAACAATAATGCAACTTCGTTACTGTTTCGATACAGTCCGGAACCTATCAAACAGCAAAATGGTATTCAACTAAACTTCAAACAAACGTCAAACGACGAATTACACCGCGATGCGATTATCATTGTATCACAGCTTGATTATAGATTGACCGAACCACTTGTCCATAGAAAATGGTATTCTCGTATGTTTATAAACTTAACTCCAATTTGACTCGAACCGATCCGTCAGCTGGATATTTTTTTCACTTTGACATGTGGCGATGCCATGACATAAAAATATTTATTTTACGCAAAAATCTCTTTTTTTGCCTTCCCCTCTCTAACCACGCGGGAAATAATTTTCCGTCCGTCTCAGAAGAGGATAAAATCGTGTATGCGTACACAAATGTGCATAGCCATGCCCCAAATTCGATGATTTTGTGTAATGTTTCAAAAAACACGAGCAGGAGACGCGCCTTAACTGACAATAATTGGCAACACTGGATCGTACAAACGTCAAGCAACAGCTGTCTTTATACATGCTTTGTGCTCGCTTTATTTATAAATTGTAGTCAATATCATTGCAAAATGACTGTGTTGGGATTTTAAATTTACGAAAATAGTGTAGTAGAATACCGACTTTCGGTCAATTTATGATAACAGGATGATAAATTTATAATGAATTGATGGTAAGTTGAAAGTCTAAGTTAATTAAGAGAATTGGCCCTCTGATCTTCCACAATTATTTCAAGACCAAAATTAGCCAAATCTGGACTGACTGGATGTCGTTCTCGAGTTTTAGCGAGACATTAGAAAAAAATCACGTCCCTCGGAAACAGGATAAAAGTATCCTATGTCCTTCTCCTGAACCTCAATTCTCGTATTTAAAGTAAACAATTTAAAGAGTCAACTTCACTTTGTTTGGATTGAAAGTGTAGCGTCATGTTACCGTGAACGGATTTTATGCCGTTTCGACCAATCAGAGCGTGTTTCACGTTGGTTTAACGTTCATAAAAACACCTTTTGAGAGTGCAAGCGTGTCGAGACTTGATTGTAATTGTATTAATGCAGGTTTTATTTAGCAGAATTGCCCCCCTGGTTCTAAGCTACATTCCCACCAATTTTCATCCGAATCGCTTCAGCCGTTCTAGAGTTCTAAATAGTGTAACTGACACGACTTTCTTTTATAAAGGTCTTCCTTTATAAAGGTTTTAAAATGTCCCAAAATTAACGCAAGATTTGAATTAAATAGAAAACACAGTTTTTAATATTTTGATTGGAAGTTTTTTATTGAATTATAAGGTACATAGGATAGGGTTATTTATTATAATAGAATATTCGTTAGGGTTTCAATGTTCATCCTAATTCCTCGAAGCGCGTTCCATAGAATATCAATTTCTAAAGATAGCGCTTTCAATATCGCGACAAGTCGCCGCCGCCGGCGTATTTCGTGGCCTGATAAAATCACTTGCAGCGCTACTGTCAATTATGTTGTGTGAAATGTATCTAAGGATTTTACAGACGGGCGATCATACAAAATACGAGTTTTGTTAGAATCACATACTCCGTGAAGCAAAAACTTTACAGCTTTACGTGTCGGTATTGTGCGATCGGGGGAGTATTAAATTTAGCACAGTCAAAGTTTTATAGCTTAGGAATACCTTACCAACTTATAAACTACTTTGGAGGCCGATTACTCGAAAATGGTTGACTTTGTAAAAGTCACGTATGAAACCTTACCTTTATTCAAAAAGACCAATTCCAGGAAGAATTAAAAAATATTTATCATCCCACTTCACAACACTTCAATTCACAATGTAAAAATATTATTATTTTATGATGCCAAAACCGAGATCTATTCACAGTATTTAACATGATTAGGATTGGTACAGAAGCTAGAAGCGCGACAGTAAAACAGACAAACACACGGACACACAGAGCGAAACATTATATAAGGGTTTCTTGAGTATTTTACGGAACCCCAAAAATGGGCTAAATATAAAATTTTAGTTGCTCTTAAACTATCTTGTCTTCTCAATTTTACCACCGAAAATAAATTAATTAGAACAAGAACAAAAAAAATCAAGACGAAAATCTCTGTTCTTTTCTACTTGTTGTTTTTTTTTCTTTTGTTTTTGTTCTAATTAACAGTTTTAGTTCTTTTCATCGTTAACAATTTGAGTAAAATGAAAAATACATGTAAAGTTATTTAAATCACTAGTGTGTGCATTATGACCTCTAATTACATACAGTGATGGTCGATAATGTATCGACGCTTCACAGGCAGATCATTACGAAACGCTAAACGTCTATTTAATAACCCTCTACAATAGGGTTGCCTACTAAACGGAACCCACCTTAGTCATGTCCTGATACGCTCTTGGTTAGGTTTGGTTGTTGTCATGGTTTCTATTGTAAGGCAAAAAAACAGTAACAGCCTCCGTGGTCTAGTGGTTTAGAGCATTGGCTCTTGACTCGGAGGTAGTGGGTTCGATTCCAGCATTGGAACAACAAAAGAAATGTTGTTTCCAAGTCTGGTTAGGATAATGTAGGCTGATCACCTGATTGTCTGACAAGAAAGATGATCCATGCGTCGGATGGGCATGTAAAAGTTGGACCTGCGCCTGATCTTTCACCAGTCGTGTCGGTTAGCCGTCCCACTGGATTACGAGAGTAAAGGAAGAGAGAGTGCTCTTATGTACTGCGCACACACTTGGGCGCTATAAAATTACTCCCGCGTAACCGGTCTGGTTTCAATGAAACCACCACCGTCACCGAAATCGGTGTGGGGAGTAATTATTTTATTATAACTTTCTTTTGGCTTTCATGTAGTCGGATAAAAATACCCAATGCACCTAAAAATATTTTAATTTAAAAAAAACATTTTCCGTCGCTGTGACAGCCCTACATTAAGGGGCGGTGCACGCGAATAATGTGAGCCGTTTAAGGCGCGGTGTATTGATATAAATGACCACATTTACGTGGTGTTGTGGTCCGTGCCCTACAATTTGTTAATATTTTCAAATTAATAATCTTGCACCTTGTTATGGAAATAGCTTTAATAGGTGGTCTTCCTCCCTAGTGGCTGGTTGACTGGCTACTACAGATTAAAGATAGACGAACAGATGAACAGCTACACAGTTAGCTTTCGATTTGGTTGCACTACTACTAGTCTGATTCACAAAATCCATTTCAGTGAATTTCTTTCCAAGGGCACCGAAAATTATGATCCAGGGCTCATTCGATTCGGAATGACCTCTAGAAACTTTTTGTAAAATTTGAAGAGGGGCTCGAAAAAAATTTCAAAAGTTATAAACAATTTAGTAAAAAAATGGGGTATCGTATTTTCAAAAGATCTCGGAAACTATTAAAGATACTTATCCGAATTTAAAAAAAAAAAATCTTTAAAGAAGAGGAAATTTCCTAAAAAAAAGCCGTAACTCCCATAACTCTATCGCCAATATTTATAATTTTAATTTAGAGGTGAAAATAGCGCTAAAAGCGATTGATGCGCGTCCCGCGCGCGTTGACCAATACAGACAGACACTCGTACCGCGCGCGGAATAGGCATACATTTTCGCCACGCGGTAGAAAGAGGGGGGTATCCTCTCCTACGCTGCGCCGCGCCGGCGGTCTACTCTCCCTCCGTCTTACGAATTTTCGATCAGGTCACGTGTCCTGACGCGATTTTAACATGTTTTACCTATCCCAAAAAAGTGCACAACGTCGCTAAAGAGGTTTTCACTAAAAATGATTAAACCCACGTACCTACAATATAAGATTGGAGGTAGACAAGTATGCTTACACACGAGCTGCAGCACCTGCGGCGCCGCTGCAGTACAATTTGTTGACTTTTTGAGATCGCCGCAGCGATCGCGGTGAAACGCAGCACCGACCGGATCTGCGGTGCGTGTGGCACTTAGGCTGTGACTATATGATCCGGGTCCGGTAGGCCGGGGCAAATTCAGAGCTTGTTTATGTTCGCTTTTCAACTCTTTTTTATTGGCGCAGTTGTTTTTTCAATGTTCAAAAATTTCCACGGCCCACCGGATTCCGGATATAGTCCCAGCCTAAAGGATGCACCGTACGCACTGCGCGCAGTTCATTTTGTATAATTTACCGCAGGTAGTGGATAAAGCTCTATGTGAAATCGTACGAAATTGGATTGAAAAATGTTAGTAACGAAAGATAGTGAATCATTGGTATAATTTGATTTAGAATTACGTAACTACAATGATTTGAACTCCGAATATTTAACCCCGATTTTAAACCTTAAGGCTTTTAACAGCTCTTTATCTTTTCTATTTATTTACGCTTAAGTTTAGTGAAATTTTTATTTTATTTAATAGCTAATTGTATAATTTGATTAACATTCAACAAATTAAGTCAAAGTTTGTGGCAATATTCTATCTATACTGATATAATAAAGCTGAAGCGTTTGTTTGAAGCATCGTGAAAAATGTTGCAAAATGGGGAAAATTGTTCATATTTGAGGGCTTCAGTTGCATGCGTACATATTTTTTGAAGTGAAGTTACCCAAAAAATATGTATGAAATAATTATTCCTCTTTATATGATCTAAAAAATGTCCGCGACAGTATATGTCTATGTTTTAAGATTGACTCACTATAACCTTTTAATTGTAGTCAAATTTGGTCGAAATTAATGCATTATTGCGCCATCAGTTGACGCGGACGAAGTCGCGGGCAAAATCATAAAAACCACGGCTTATAAGATGTTAAAAAATCGCTCCTTGTGTTAAGACCCTTAATGTTACAAAGATTGTAATTTACGACTACCCCCGTCTCAATGGCCGCGGTTTATCATGTGGACCGCAATTTACCAACGATTTGCCGGCTATGAATAGATTCCGACTATTTTTCAGATATAGTCACACAGGGCGCATTCGGAGGTGCGATAGTCGGTAAATCGTTAGTTAAACTAAAGATTTACTAACGGTTTACCGACTGTAAATAAATGGAATTGACAATTTATTACACTACTAGATGTTGCCCGCGACTTCGTGTGCGCAAAAGTTAATTTCGCTGAAACCGTACCTTTTTCCGCGATAAAAAGTAGCCTATGTCCTTCCCCGTGGTCTAATTTATATCAGTACAGTATAGTTTTGTAGTTCCGGAGCCTATTCGATGCAAACAAACAAAAAAACAAACTTTTCCTCTTTATTATATTACTATAGACTAGCTATTGCCCGCAGCCCCGCGTAAATATAGTATCCCACGGGAATACGGTCCTTTTTGGGATAAAAATAGCCTTTGTTTAAATCTAGAGCTTATACTACAACCATACCGAATTTCATCAAAAAAGAAAGAGTAACTTACATCCATCAATACAAACTTTTGCGTACTAATTACTAAAGAATAAGGATAGTCGCACCCAAGTCAAATTTTAAGGTGCAACTTTCGTTTGACTAACGCATAAGATACTGAAGGATTTGACCTAATCCATAGGTACTAATATTATAAATAGGAAAGTGTGTGTGTCTGTTTGTCCGTCTTTCACGCCAAAACTACTGAACCGATTTAAATGAAATTTGGTACACACAGTCTCTAGACTATAAAAAGTAGCCTATGTCCTTTCTCAGGTTCTAGCCTACTTAGGCTTCTTTTTATTGTACGATTCCCGTGGGAAACTTTATTTACAGTTTCACGTAAAAACTACTAAACCGATCATCATCAAAGGCACATATATAAAGTAGACCATGGGGAAGGACATAGGCTAGTTTTAGATAAAGACACGCTCAGGGCCCGTTCACAGGTGCGACTTCAGAGGGGCAATTCTGCTAAATAAAACCTGTATTAATACAATTACAATCAAGTCCCGATACGCTTATACTCCCAAAAGGTGTTTTTATGAACGTTAAACCAACGTGAAACGCGCTCTGATTGGTCGAAACGTCATAAAATCCGTTCATGGTAACATGTCGCTACACTTTCAATCCAAACAAAGTAAAATGAAGTCAACTTTAAATACGAGAATTGAGGTTCTGTTCTTGTGATCGACTTAGAATGTTTTCATATCGTGTAATAGCTTTATAAAATAAATTATGTGCTTTATTTTTCACATTCTACATCAAAATGCTTCAAAATATGTCGAACATTAAATATTACAATATTTTTTTCACGTATTAGTCCTCGATCCTGTATTTTTTTCCATAAAAAGAACCCTTTTTAAGCAAGGCTCATACGACACGCGTTTTGAATTTAATTTATCATTCGTTTGATATTTTCTATGTTTAGTAATAAGGTACTAAAATATACGAATTTAAATTGTGTAATGTATATTAATTTGGCATATTAACCTAAAAAGTTTGTACAAAAATATCTGCATATTTTTTTATTTTTTTTAATCTTTAAACACTTCCTTTCGTTTGAAGATAAACCTTATCTATACTCAGTTCAAATCCGTTTAGTATTTTTACGTGAAAGAGTAAAAAACATCTATCCATCTATCTGTCCATCTCTCCATCTTCAGAAACCTTTAGATTTATAATTGTACTAGCTTTTTGCCTCGGTACCGCCCGCGTTAATATAGTTTCCACGGGAATACTGCATTTTTTCGAAATAAAAAATACCCTACGTGTTAATCCAGAACTTCTACTACCAACATACCAAACTTTAGACAAACCGTTCAGTACTTTTTGCGTGAAAGAGGAACAAACATCCATCCATACATCCTCACAAATTTTCACATTTATAATATTAGTAGGATCTATTGCTTAAGTAAAGACGTTTAAACAGAAAAATAATTGTCATACTAGAAAATAATTATTAGTATGGGCGGGCTTGCATTTTACGGAGAGTCCCATACATGAGATGATTACTTTGAGTATGACAATAATTATTTTTTTACCTAAACATCTTTACATAGGTGATAGGCAGTGGATCATGTGCCTGAAGTATCCGTAATTGATTTTCGAATATTTATATACCTAGTTTGGAATTATTATTTTTCAACAGACTGCGACCCCCTTTAAAAACAACCTTGACCCCACAAGGGTCGCGACCCTCCGGTATATGATAACAAGTCGCTTTACTTACAATACAATACATACATATAATCACGCCTCTTTCCCGAAGGGGTAGGCAGAGACCGCCTCTTTCCACTTGCTACGATCATTACACACTTGTTTCGCTTCGTCCACTTTCATTCTTACCATCCATTCTTCCTCTTACATTCAACGTAGCGAAGCGGCTCTCCATGGGCCACTTTTCGCCTCCGCGAGAACGAGACGTGATGGGTGGCGAACCACATCGCCGCCATTTTGGATAATTAAATTATTTTTACGATTATCCATTACGTTCCCACGGATTGGCGGAGAGGATAGGAGTAGGGAAAGGGAAGGATAGGTGGCGTGGAAAGGAAGATTGGTAAGTTAGAGTGGGAAATAGGAAAATATAGGATATTACCGCCCAGGAGGGGAAGGGAATGGACAGTAATAGCTAGGGGAGCCGGGGTCGCATACCCGTATTATACTATACCACAACTACCGGACAGGTAAGTTGGGATGAGTATGACATAACTTACAATACAAATCAAAGTAAAATGAAAGTCTACTTTAAATACGAGAGTTGAGGTTCGTCAGTCAAACCAAAAACAAACTAGATCAAAATCGGTTTATCGAGTCTCGTTGTGTGCTGACCCTAAAACATAATTTTTGCTTCATTTTCGCTGACTTAACATTAAAAATGTGGCTTTTCAATTTTCAAACAGTGCCGATGCTTTTAAAAGCGAACATTAAAATAACTCAAGGTTTTTTATGTAGCTGACAGAGCTCCTTTCATTAAATTTACATTGGCTAATGGAAGGTATTTACGAGGAAAAATTGCTGATGCATTCTTTATGTTAAAAAATTTCACCCTTTAATTATTAACGTGTTGAGTTCACAATATCACCTTAAGGCCAAGTACTCCATAAAGAAGAAGGGGCATTTTAGTATGGAACCCGTCCCCACTACTGTAGCACTACAAAGCTTATTATTATATCAATTGAAAGGGTTTAAAAAGTGTGTCATTTTATTGTATGACATAAAATCTTAAAAACCATGATTATGTGCGAAAATATTGAGAAAAGAGCTTATTTTTAGCATTTTATAATTATTCCATATTCATTCAAAATATGAGACAGTTTATCAAAATAATTAACTTTTCTGAATTTTGCTGTTAGAAGAAAGAAGAAGAAGCATAGTTACGCATAATATTAATTTGGCATAACTATTTAAGCATTTTTTTACAATTTATTTATACTTTCCAGGGTCGTTAATGTGTATTAAATATGTGTATAACGTAATAAAAATCTTAGTATAGTATAAAAGTATTTTATATGTTTCCATTGTTTGGTACCTGTTACACAAGTTCATCGAGAACTTAGCACGGGACCAGATTGACGTGGTGTGGAAGCGACCATAGATATTATTAATTTCATTATTTGTTCCAACCCTACTACACAACGTATCTGACCCACTGACCGAAGTTAAAGCGCCGGAGAATATGTAATGTAGCCTGAAATGCGCTCAAATTTATTTCTGTCAAAGATATAAAATTAGATATTGTCAGATGTGGCAAGATTTGTATAAAGGCCTTTGAGTATCCAACCAACATAAAGGCAAGATAAACAATGATGGGTCATCTTATTTTTGAAGTGAAAACTTCTAGAAATTGTCGCAACGCACACACATTTTTTCGTAGGCTGATCCGTCACTCTCTAAGGTGAAAAGCTCGATCGGGTGAACTCGGGATTGCCGAGTGTACCCGAGCGAGAAAGCACCGCACACACATGTCTTCGTAGGCTGTGAGTGAGGCTGATCCGTCACGCTCTGAGGTGAAAGGTTCGATCGGGTGAACTCGGGACCGCCGAGTGTACCCGAGAGAGAAAGCACCGCACACACATGTCTTCGTAGGCTGTGAGTGAGGCTGATCCGTCACGCTCTAAGGTGAAAGGCTCGATCGGGTGAACTCGGGACTGTCGAATGTACCCGAGCGAGAAAGCGCCGCACATACATTTCTTCGTAGGCTGTGAGTGAGGCTGATCCGTCACGACACGACTGACGAGAGATCAGGCGCAGCTCCGACAGCATCCGACGCATGGATCATCTTTGTTGTCAGACAATCAGGTGATCAGCCTGCATTGTCCTAACCAAACTTGGAAACAACATTTTTGTTGTTCCAATGCGGGAATCGAACCCACGACCTACGAGTCGAGAACCAATTCTCTAACCACTAGACCACGGAGGCTGTTAGATGCTGCTATTTACTGTTATTACGATTGCCAAAGAAGTTTTCACTTCTGGCGTGCGGTCTTAAGTACACACTCTACTTTTCTTTTCTTTCTGTATTGAAAGGAACATAAAGGTGTTCATCTTAACTTAATAAAATACAAATTTAGTAACCCCCCTCAGATCGTCGAGCATTAAGGGAGCTGATGATGATGAATTCTAGTTAAGAACACTCTCGATCATGTCGGCTTTCAAATGAATGAATGAATAAATGAATGAACACTTTATTGCGCACCAAAAAGTAAAATCAAACAATACAGTTACTAAAACTAGGCACAAAAGGCGGTCTTATCTACAAGCGATATCTACCAGACAACTTAAACAAACAAGAAAAAGTAGATCAAACTCGGTTCTTCTGTTTGGGAGAAACGCTGCTACGGACGGACACGCCAAACTTATAACACCCTCTGTTTGAGTAGGGGGTTAAAAATAATGATAAGTTATATTATTGGATGTGACAAGAACTGGCATTATTTTTCCCCATCTAACCTTAAACCTTTTTTTATTAAAAACGAGCATACGGTTCGACTGATGATAAGCAATTCCGCCCGCCCTAACACCGGAGGAATTGAAAGTGCGTTGACGGTCTTTTAATCTTACCTTACCTGGTACCCTACAACGACGAAACGCAAGTGTTATTTGACACCGCGTTTCTGTCAACCCACGGTATCTTATCGGTCGAGCCGGCCATTCGCGCCAAAGCACAGCCCCTCCACTGTCAGTATCCTAGATGTATGGATGGATGGATGTATGGATCGATGTTTGTTACTCTTTCATGCAAAAAATACTTAACGGATTTTGATGAAATTTGGTATCTTAGTAGTTTAGTCTCTGGATTAAAACAAGGGCTACTTTTTATCCCGGAAAAGTACAGTAATCCCGCGGGATACCCGATACAATATTTACGCGGGCGAGCCGCGGGAAACAGCTAGTTATATGAAAGTTTGTGAGGATGTATGGATGGATGTTTGTTACTCTTTCATGCAAATACTACTTAACGGATTTTGATGAAATTTAGTATCTTAGTAGTTTAGGCTCTGGATTAAAACTCTTTTTATCCCGAAAAAATACACTGTTCCCGAGGGATACTGTATTTACGCGGGCGGAGCCGCGGGCAACAGCTAGTCAATAACAATAATTTTGTCAGCTAGGACATATCTTACCATTACAAAGTGTAACAATATATTTTTAAAGCTTTTTCACTATGCAAGCAAAGTTTTAAAACGAAAAAAGTTTTTATATGGAAATTCTTTTCATCTATTTCTTGCTAGTTTTAGTAAAATATGGGTGTACATTACATTTTTCAGTTGGATTTTCTACTCTCATTAATTAATCTAGTTCTATTTGGGTTCTTTTTAGTTTTTAGGGTTTTGTAGCTTACGTCTCGTCGGTTTCGTCGTGTTCGTCCGTGTTCGGTTTACCGCCCAAACGATTAGTGTTAGAAAGATGTATCTTTACATGGATACCTACATGTATTTACCACGTCGAAAAAGTGCTAAAATAAAATCACGAAGACTTTTTTTTAAAAGTGAGGATGTTTTTTTTTTATCGTGTCTACCCTTTAGTATGGGGTATCATTAAATAGGTATTATAGAAGATGATTTTTTCATTTAAGTATATGTACTTTTGCGATATTAAAATGCATTTTAGAAGTGAAAACTACTATAGCGGCGCGGCGATGTGCACTTTTCTTCGGATGAGTAAAAATGTTAAACTCGCGTCAACACACGTGACCTAATCGAAAATTCGTAAGACGGAGTGAGAGTAGACCGACGGCGCGGCGTAGGAGAGGAAGTAGTATCCTATAACTTACTTCCTATAACTGCCTTTTTTTTAAATAGGGCGTCTCCTCTAAAAGCTAAACGGCTGGCTCAAAAAATCTGAAAAAATTCACAACGGTAGTCCATGTAATGCTTTTTTGATATGGAACCTCTTTTCATATATTTCTTGATAGTTTCAGTCGGATTTCTTGTGTCATAAAATCTTGGTTTATTTATTTGCTTTTCAGTTTTTTTTTAATTAACTCCTACGGTACCATACGCGCTACTGTCTTACAGGGTTAATGTTACATAGAAGTTACTGACACTATCACAACAGATGACACTATGCCGCTTCTGGATCGCGCTCGAAATCGAAAACACTAGATGTATGATGTATAAGAGGCTCACGAATATTATGTGGAGTGTAGAACAGTTTATGGAGGTGGTTGATCGGTTTTGTTGGAATGTAAAATATAATTCGAAAGAGAAATTTAACGTTAATATAAACTTTAATTACGTATCTCAAATTTCCCACCATATTCATATAGTCAAATATATAGTCCTCCTTTGTTGGAAGGCGGTTAAAAGTTTGAGGGGGCAGCTCACTAGGGGCGCTGTTTGGTCCACATTTTTTTGTATGAAGTCGACATTCTTCTCCGCAAGTATAATGTGTTCCTACTTCCTAGTATATATCTGTATAATCTATGATGTGTTCTGTGCGTCGCGGTCGTCAGATCCGAAGAAGGCCGACTAGGTCGCTCGTTCGCGCGTCTCGGATCGCGGGCATTGTTTAGTGCTCTATAAAAATTCATAGTTCATATTAAGCAGTGGCTCCGCGACCCTATTCGGCCGCCGTATTACGTAAAAATAGCGATTAGCAATAATCTTGCAGTCACCGCGCGATAGACGCACAATCGATTGTTGAACGTCAAATAAAATCGTATTACCTATGCGATCGATTGCTAATCACTCGCTGATGTGTTTGAATGCACTTTGCTTCATTTTCGCTTATTATTGCTAACTGACAGTTCAAATCGCTCGCTGGTTGCTTTCGCTTTGCTGTAAAAGTCTTACGTAATACGAAAAATTAGACAGCAGTGAAGAGATCGAACAATTGATCGCAATTTATAGTTCCTCGGTTGTTCGGTAGAGACAGTACTGTCGCTAGGTTGCTTCTGCTAGGTTTTTGCAGATACGTAATACGAATTAGGGATTTTTGCGCTAAAATTGCGCAATTTTTGCTATTGCTTAGCTATTGCAAGATACGTAATAAGTCTGCCGGTCGCGTTCTCGAGTCGCAGGTCGCGTTCATCGAAAGGCGCTTTAGCTTTATAATTCCGGATTTCGCCAACTAGGTATCCCTTTCTTGGATAAAAAAATAATTCTGTATAAGTAACTGAAACCGATACGTAAACAGAGGAACTATTACAATGACTCAACGTTTATCGGCAATAGACAATAGACCAATTATAACTAACCGATATGGTTAACTTAATGAGTTAAGCCGTTTCGGTTCGACCGGTATTAAATCAAATAAACCATTTTCGGTTCAAGCGTAATAAAGGAATTTGACGTTTGGATAACCAATTGTGTAAATGAATCATTTAGAGTCACTTCAAAACGAGACGCGACGCAGCATGCACTTTAAAATTGAACATTTTTCACTACACAAGAAGTTACACTACGGCCGCTGTATCTTGACGGGTCTGAACATAGGCTCTGCGAACTTTAGCGCATGTACAACTCGTGAAGAAAACTGTTAATGTATTATTTTTATATACCTATGTACTAATAAAATTCCCTAATACAGTTGACCAATTAGTACAAATAAAATAAATACGAAAACACTTAGAAACAGCTAATGCGCAACGTTCTGCGCGAAGCTCAGACTCGCCAAGATACATCGGCCGTGTTGTACACGTACACGCAATAGCGACGACGCGCTGCGCAACGCGATGCAGCTTGAAATTCGAACTACTGCATTGAAACGTTAATAAATTATTTAGTGAATAATATTATAAATGTGAAAGTTTGTGAGGATGTATGGTATGGATGGATGGATGTTTCTTACTCTTTCACGGAAAAACTACTAAAAGAGGTTTGGATGACATTTGGTATCTTAGTAGCTTAGGCTCTGGATTAAAACATAGGCTTATTTTTATCCCGAAAGAATACAGTGTTCCCGAGGGATACAGTATTTACACGGGCGGCGCCGCGGGCAACAGCTAGTAGTGAATAAAGTTCCATTTCGAACCGCTAATTTAAAAAGTGCGCGTCGCGTCGCGTCTCGATCGCTCGGTACGTGCAAACGGGCTACCGACTGTAGCTCTTTTATTCAATACACTGAGAAACGAGTAGACAGATCTCCTGATGATAATCGATTACTGCTTCATGAACAGCTGCAGAACCGGAAGAGTTGGAAGAGCTGTCACGTGCTATCGCCGCTGCTTCATTCCAAGGCACATGACAGCTTAAAAGACCGGCAAAGTTGTAACTTGTTGCTAGTGTCCACGAGACGGTAATCACTCACCATCAAGGATCTATCAGCTCGTTTGCTTTTCTTATTTCTTGAAATAAATCTTTCTATATTGTGCTTCTGACCTTTTTATTAAAATTAAGCTTTCTATATGGCAATATGCAAGCGAACTGATTTTTATTATTGCATTAATGCCGCAGGAATATATTTGTAAATTTTATATCTCTGATATTTGTGCGTTTAAGTTCATACTTACCATAATGAATGTTTTTGTGTATGATGTAAGTAAACTAATGATGAAGGTTTTGTTTACCAATTTCGCAAAAAAATATTTCTTTTTGTACTTTTTAAATGTATTTAATTAGTAAAATACACATACAAACTACGCAAAATAATATATTTTTAACATTTAACAAGTAGTAAATGTTTCTGTATAATTATATTAATGAAACTTAATATTTCAAACGTAGTCCGATCCCCTATTGTTTTGCAATCAGGATAAATTCACTTGCCCGCTGGTTTTCTATAAGACCGTGGTGTATGTAATTGTACAAAACCATGTGAAATGCGGCATCGAGCGCGCGACGCGAGCCCAATATATCACTTGACTGGGAGTAGGGTTGACACCACCGAGAATACTGAATAAAATTAATATTCATGAAAGAAATGTGTCTTGACCAAATCGACACATGTAAGGCAGATACCGCGCTATGAAAGTATTTGACTGAAACTAGCTTGAAAGGCAGCTGATTTCAAAAGTCAAAACTTAGTAAGTAGTAGCGCCATCTATGAGCGTCAGTCGCCACTAAAATGGCATCTCATATGGATAAAACAGTATTTCTAATATATCGATAAAGCTGTATCTTTCCCCACATCACCTTTCCTATCCGACACAAACCGAGACGCGATTGCAGCGCCATTATAATTATAATACTTTGGGACGGGTCGCGGAGCGCGTGTGATATACTAAATTCCACCAACGCAAGTGAGATATATTCCTACAGTCACGTTGTAATAACTCTAAGAAGAAAGTGCAGTGAACAGAAGAAAGTGCTGAAGACCACAGCTGTTGCAGACGCCATTCATAGAAGAATCGGTAAGCGATCCTTTCACGTTCCTCTCATTCCAATCTCTACTTACTGCTGCATAATATTCATCTGGCGATACCAGAACCTCAATTCTCGTATTTAAAGTAGACAATTTAAACAGTCAATTTTACTTTGTTTGGATTGTAAGTGTAGCGTCATGTTACGATGAACAGATTTTATG
The DNA here is from genome assembly GCA_905404095.1 of Glaucopsyche alexis. Taxonomy (NCBI): domain Eukaryota; kingdom Metazoa; phylum Arthropoda; class Insecta; order Lepidoptera; family Lycaenidae; genus Glaucopsyche; species Glaucopsyche alexis. The sequence continues at coordinate 5,922,080 of FR990063.1, read as the reverse complement.
ATGTTTCGACCAATCAGAGCGCGTTTCACGTTGGTTTAACCTTCATAAAAACACCTATTGGGAGTATAAGCGTATCGGGACTTGATTGTTATTGTATCAATGCAGGCTCTCTTTAGCAGAATTGCCCCCAGTTATCTTCTGAAAACAGTCCACTCAAATATCGAAGTGATTATCCGCAAAAAACGCCAGATAACAGTGGCCCGTGCGGCCAGTAAGGTAAAAAACGTTTTGAACTCAACTTTCACAGTTTACATTGTCAATGACCATCTCATTGACAATCACATCATTGCCATCATTTTAAAGCCGTGTGGCGAAAATCGATCCACGTTTACCCCACATTAGCCAATCATTTGAACATTTTCTAACGAGTGCCAGCCCTACGCAGTCACAAAGACCTGAACAGTGAATACATTGTGCTCCCCCGGGCCCGCTTGTACTGATTACTCTTGTTCCACTTAACTTGACTTTGTCTAGATGAAGTCTGAATTGTATAGGCCACAGACCTCTCTTAGCCCGTCACCGGAGTGGTGGTTATTTTGTAGTTCCCGTGGCTCGGGTAAAGACGGTGGCCTCCGTGGTCTAGTGGTTAGAGCATTGGCTCTCGACTCGGAGGTTGTGGGTTCGATTCCCGTATTGGAATAACAAAAAATGCTGTTTCCATGTTTGGTTAGGACAATGCAGGCTGATCAACTGATTGTCTGACAAGATAGATGATCCATGCGTCGGATGGGCATGTAAAAAGTCGGACCTGCGTCTGAATCTCGTGTCGGTTATCCGTCCCACTGGATTATGAGAGTAAAGGAAGAGAGAGTGCTCTTGTGTACTGCGCAACTGGCCTGGTTTCAGTGCAACCGGCCACCGTCACCGAAAATCGGTGGGGGAGTTATTATTATTAAAGGCGGTACCACAATATAAATAACATATTACAACAATATAAATAACATATTATAGCGAAACTCAGCCGTCTCCTTGTAAATTTTTACCTACGATTGAGCGTAGCCGAGCGGAGTGCTAGGGCTGGTACGTCAACAAAGAAGGCGTTGACAGACGACAGTGCGCAAGCGTCGCGACCAGGGGTGGTCGACTCTGTATGAATGACCTTGGACCAAAAAGGGGCAGTTCGGTGCGACAAGAATGGTTATATTTCAATATATCGCTCTCTGTCTTACATGGTTAATATTACATAAAAGTTACTTAAAAACCACAACAGATGACACTATGCCGCTTCTAGATCGCGCTATCGAAAACACTAGACGTATGTATATAAGGATTAAGGGCTCACGAACTTTTATAACGTAGTAGTTAAGATTTGTTCGTGGAGGTGGTTGCTCGGTTTTGTTGGAATGTAAAATTTAACTTTAATTACGTATGTTCAATTTCCCGCCATATTCATATAATCAAATATAATTAGTCCTCCTTTGTTTGAAGGCGGTTAAAAGTTTGAGGAGGCAGCTCACTAGAGGCGCTATTTGGTCCCAATTTTTTTGTATGAAGTCGACCTTCTTCTCCGCGAGTATATGTGTTCTGTGGTCGCGACACAACTAACTAAAACTCGTTAGTCGTTCTGTGCGGCGCGCGGCGACTAGCCGGGCGGCCGGCGCGGCGTGACACTCCTTGCTTCTGTTATTTGAGGTTTCGTTAGCGGCCGTGTAAATGACGCGTATGTGTGCATGCACCGATTCGGGTGAACTAGTATGAAGATGATTACTGTATATTATTTATTTTGCGTCCTTCATATCCACGGCGGGAATTCCTAATCCTCCGTGGAATGACTAAATGCATTACTCGGCGTCAAAAATAAAATCAATCCGACAAAAAAATTAAGACAGCGATTCTAAAGTCTCCATGTGAACTGATCTTAATTTTATTAGCAAATGATTTTGAAAGTAAGGATTAGTCCCTAGGAAAATTTTGCATTAGCCTTATTCATAATAAGCTGACATTTCTTTGTCTTACCCGAGCAGCGTCCTCAAGTCTTTGATAAGTCGCGTTGTCTTCTAATGGGGCAGACGCGTCGGAGATGTTTTAACGTTAAGATTGTCTTTACGACAGTAATATAGATTGCTGTCGTAAAGACAGTCAATATATAAATACTACATACGGGCTAACATATAAAACGCCCCTTATATAAGGTCTCCGAAAATCAACTACGGATAAATTTATTTTCAAGTATGACAATTATTTTTCTGCTTAAACGTCTTTACATAAGCAGCAGATCATATGCCCAAAATATCCGTAGTTGATTTTACCAAACCTTATATAGGATGTCACATTAAATCATTGAACCAAAATATAAACTTTGACGATCTTGATTCTAAGCTTGTGTTAGCTCGAAAATGGCTTCAAGCAAGATTCCAGCGTGTATTGTTCTAGCTCGCTTTGTGTAGTATGATTCATGCCGAAGCTGCAAGATTTCATACGAAAATACAGTGATTGAAGTAAGAACGACAAAATGTCGTAATGTCGTAAACTCAAAATGTGAATAAGATTTTAGAGGATGTGTTGTCAAAAATATTTAAAGACCTTTTGAATGCAATAAAAATGTTCTAACTTAACCAAACCCATTTTTAGAATTCCCTATAACTAGAAGGAACCTTTATAATTTCAAATTGACCTGCTGCCCATTATTACTACCTTATTATTATACCTACTGTAAGACCGACCAATCAGGGACAACCTACGGACAGTTGATAATTTGACGAATTCCAGTTCGTTATATTATAATATAACGAAAAATAATGCGATTGTAAGCAGAATTTTTATTTGACAATCTGTCGACATATTATAATCTCTCTAGTTATATTACAATCTAACGGTTTTTACAACTTTACGGTGACATAATATAATAGGTTGGGGAAAAAGTCTTTTCGCATTATAGTATGTATGAACTTGTCATAAAATATCTTGGGCTATACCAATTGTATCTGGCTGATTTTGGTATCATTAAAAAGTTTTAATTTTACAGAAGACAATTCCAAATTCAAATTAGGTAAATTTGAGATTTTCATTTGTTTTTCTTATTGTTAAAATGAGTGATTCTTATGAAGAATTTCGATACATTTTAAAATTTTATTACAAAAAAGGTAAAAATGCAACACAAGCCGCGAAAAAAATTTGTGATGTTTATGGACCTAATGCAGTATCTGTGAGAGTAGCGCAAATTTGGTTTAAGCGTTTTCAATCCGGAAATTTTGTCAAAGATGCACGTCGCTCTGGTCGCCCTGTTACGGACAAAACTGTTGCCATTTTTGAAAAAGTGGAGCAAGATCGGCATATTAGTAGTTACGATGTAGCTGAAGAACTGGGGATTGACCACAAAACGGTTTTGTCGCATTTGAAAAAAGCTGGGTACACAAAAAAGCTCGATATTTGGGTGCCTCATGAGCTCACTGAAAGAAACCTAATGAACCGTGTACTCATTTGTGATTCTTTATTACGACGTAATGAAACCGAACCATTTTTGAAGAAGCTGATAACTGGTGATGAAAAGTGGATCACGTACGACAAGAACGTGCGAAAAAGATCGTGGTCAAAGGCCGGTCAGGCTTCACAGACTGTGGCGAAACCCGGGTTAACTCGCAACAAGGTGATGCTGTGTGTGTGGTGGGATTGGAAGGGCATTATTCATTATGAGCTGTTACCGCCAGGCAGGACCATCAATTCTGAACTGTACTGCGAACAACTGATGAGATTAAAGCAAGAAGTTGAGAGAAAGCGGCCGGAATTAATCAACAGAAGGGGTGTGGTTTTTCACCATGATAACGCTAGACCTCACACATCTTTAGCCACTCAGAAAAAATTGCGGGAGTTTGGCTGGGAGGTGTTAATGCATCCGCCGTATAGTCCTGACCTTGCACCTTCAGATTTCCACCTGTTTCGGTCGCTGCAGAATTCCTTAGGCAGTGTCAGGTTGACATCACAAGAGGACTGCCAAAACCACTTGTCGCAGTTTTTTCATCAGAAGCCCCAAAAATTTTATAGCAATGGGATCATGTACCTACCAACAAGATGGCAAAAAGTTATCGAACAAAATGTCACCTATATACTTTAGTCACTTGTAAATAAACTTTATAAAAAAACCTTTTGAATTTTTATATAAAATGCGAAGAAACTTTTTCCCCAATCTAATAAAAAGGCAAAGCTGATTGACTGATGTATTAAAGCACAGGTCAAACCATTATAGCTAAAAATTTGAAATTATGCACACATATTCCTCATAACAGGTAGGCATCCACTAAGAAAGGATTTTCGAAATTCAACCTCCAAGGGGGTGAAATAGGGGATGAAAATTTAAAACCTTATTTCACGCGGGCGAAGCCGCAGGCAATTAATGCTAGTCTTTTAATAAAACTGTTGGTTACATCACTTTACATGCATCGTCATGAAAATAAAAACGTTTATCATTTCGACAGACAAAATAAAATCAATACAATCAGCTGTGTGAAATCAATGACCTTAACATACGTAAAGAGCGTAATTTAATTTTATTTAGTATAAAATTAAATTACGCTTTTTATATAATTATAAAATTAATTTTTTTATATTTCAATTTTCTTATTATATTTCTGCCTAAACGTTTTTACATAAGCATAGATCATAATATACCCAAAATATACGTATTTGATTTTGAACAACCTTTCAAACGGCCTTAAAGTATTTATAAATGAATTTTAATTGCAATAGTTTTAAGCGTTTAGATTTTGATGATTAGACGCCCATCTACGTGGTCTTAGTTTACTATCAGGCAATCCGTATGCTCGTACACAATAACGAAACAAACGGCGATTTAACTAAGAAATGCATTTAAGGAAATACGTAGGTAGGTGTGGACTGTGGAGGAATGTAATATTGTAGGAACGTGGAACGAACAATGGACACATGCCGACAAGTCCAATATACTGAACGGCTTTTTATATTAAATTATAAAAGAATTAAATATAACATGTTTTAAACAGAAATTGATGTAAGTATTTTATTATTGATACAAGGCTTTTATGCACACTTAAATATCAATAAAAATGGGTTATTTTAAATTAAATTCATCTTCGAAATAAAGTTTAAACATCTTTTGTTTTTAATAATTATGCTACATTTAAATTAAAGCACTCGTTTTTAATATCAATTATCTGGGTAGCCCTAGTGGGTAGACCGTTTGATTCGCACTCGAGAGAGTGCAGGTTCGAATCCCAGGTTGTGGCGTGTACCGATGAGACTTTCAGATTTTAAGTACATTATACGGACGCTCTAACGGTGAAGGAAAACATCGTGAGGAAACCCGCACATGGTTGACCCCAGACGTATTGACCAGTCATTCCTCTGGACTAGGCCGACTGTGTCGTGAGAATGCCGTATATGTTTGGGCAACCATACGACATTTATAAAACACCTGTCCCAGGCACCACAGTAGAAACAAGAGTGGTTACTTCGCTCGGAGAATACTGTATAAATCATCCATTAACGGATGAATAGGCCTAAGTTTTTTTTTTACTTTTTTTACTTTTTTTTGCGAGTGTCGAAAATTTGCGGAAGTTTGCAGCATAAACGGCTGTATCTTTTGATTGCGTTGGCTTAAAAGTTTCATTTTTTCACAGCTTCAAGAGACAGTATACCTGAGTATTTGATACAAATTCAAGATTGATAACTACACGCGTTCCTGAGAAAAAAGGTCTTGAAACTTGACAGACAGACAGACGGACGGGTGGACAACACAGTGATCCTATAAGGGTTCCGATTTTTACTCCGACACACACGCGTAAAACTCATAGCACCCTTCTATTCACGTCGGGGTTAACAATCAGTATATTTCCAACTTGAGCGTATAATTCATCTAACCAAAGCACTTTGGCACACATGTACACTTTTTATTCGAATATTATTGTACACACAAACGTACTTAAACGCACCTGTGCGCCAGTTAATTATCACAAGTACCGCTTAAATACTGTTTCGGATAGTTTTATCACTTGCGAATGTTCCTTTAAGATAAATTTAAATGTTATTAATACTTTAGTAATTCCCTTCCTCCTATTTGAGATTAGTTTTTATATCCTTGCTGTAATTTTAAGATAATATTTTAATGAATCCAAATACGGCCTTTGCAATGAAATACGGTAGGTGTACATATTTTTTTTGAGTAGTGAATAAAAAAAGTGTGCGTCGCGTCGAAACTCAGTATGCCCTGACCCTTATTTGTCCAGTTTTGTAAAAATATATTTTATCGGTATTAGTTTCTTCTCTCGGGGTTTGTTTGATAAAAATATGCGTCGATATTGCTATTACATTGTCTTAGATTACTGTCGGAAGGACAGGCCCTGTTTAAGCGTTAAAATATCTCCATAGTGAGTGTCATCATAGAGGCCAATCAAAAATCATCTACAATCCGCGAGTATGTCAGTTTACTTGCACGAAGATATTATAGAGGTCGCTCTGTGGTCGAAGTTAGCCTGTAATCCCACTAATATTATAAATGTGAAAGTTTGTGAGGATGGATGGATGTTTGTTACTCTTTCACGTAAAAACTACCGAACAGATTTCGGTGAAATTTTGTATGGTAGTATTGTAAAGCTCTGGATTAAAACAGGATACATTTTTCCCGAAGAAGTACAGTATGATGTAAGTACAGTACGGGTGTTCCCGTGGGATACTGTACTTACGCGGGCGGAGCCGCTGGCGACAGCTGGTAATTCATATCTTAATATATAAAAGGCAAACCTGACTGACTCATCTATCAACGTACAGCCAAAATTACTGAACGGATTTTGCTGAAATTTGGCATACAAATAGTTGTAATGACGTAGGCATCCGCTAAAAAGGATTTTCGAAAATTCACCCCCAAAGGGAGTGAAAAAGAGGTTAATCTCAATATCGTATCAGTGTTTAATATATAGGTTTTTAGGGTTCCGTACCTCGAAAGGAAAAAACGGAACCCTATAGGGTTCTATACAACAAAGTGGTTACTTTGTTGTCCGTCCGTCTGTCTGTCAAAACCTTTTTTCTCAGGAACGCGTAGAGGTATCGAGCTGGAATTTATATCAAATACTCAGCTCTACTGTCCCTTGGAGCTGTGAAAAATTCAAACTTCTAAGCAGACGCAATCAAAAGATACAGCCGTTTATGCCGCAAATTTCCGCAAATTTTTGACACTCGCAAAAGAGTCGAAACCTACAGGGTACTTCCCGTGAACTCAGGATCATGAAATTTGGTACGAAGCAATGTCTCATAGCACAGATAAAGGAAACATTGCGAAAACCGTAAATTTTAGTTACATCATAATTATATAAAAATATTTTTAATAATTTTAAACTTACTACCCCTACTATGACTCGATTGTCGTGATGATTGAACTTACTTGTATATCTACAGGTTTGTACGGAACCGTAAAAACCTGTAGGAACCGAGTCCGACTCGCACTTGGCCGGTTTTTTTACTAATTGTACGTATTTCTAAGCGATATTAACAAAATATTAGCTTTCTGCACACCTTCCTCCACATAAACTTTAACTGTACTAATTTTCATACTCCTCCGTTCGCACAATTCCCGTGATTAATGATTATGTAAAATGTAACTAGGGACTCATCCTTACTTTCGAAATCTTCAAAGGGCCTACAACATCATCAAAGGAATTTCCAAGCGATGTTCCGGGAAAAAACCCTTTTGCTATTGGCTGGGCCTTTAAAAGCAATCAACGAACGTAATTGACTTCTGTTGCCCTAACTGAATGAAGTCCACGTCCTCACGTCTTTCGGTAAATATAGAAGGTCACGGTAAATATGTACGGGGTCAATATATAATAAAAAACTAAAAACTTAGGCCTTTCCAATGATTTCAAAAGTAAGGCTGGGCTATGTAGATTTCAGAGAATCTTCATACTCTAAAATATTACGCCATCTTGATTTCAGAAGATTTGTCAAATAAAAGCGCACTGAATATACGGCGGAAAGCAAATGTCAAAATACAAAGATTTCAAAACTCAAGTTAAGCTATGACGTACATTTGACAGAACAAATCTTCATACAGTAAAATGTTACGCCATGCGATTTTTGTAGTTTACACAAAAATCGCAAAAGTGGGGCTATTTAACTGCAGACACTTTTTTGCCTTGACATGCCTTGTCTATAATATATAGGTCTGTTGTTGTGTGCTTGAGGCCTTTAAAGTTAAAAAATTGCTTTTATTCCTTTTTTTATCAATTTAGCGGCAAAGAGACGAGGTAGCAAAGTAGAAATTCGTTATGAGAACAGAATAAAATTACCTAGTTTTGAAACTCCCGAAATACTTTCCTGGTAAAACTTTTCTCTACATAAATTATAGAATGGTAATCGTTTTTGTATTGCAACTTTCGAAAAGAAGACATTTTGTTTTAGTTTCGATTAAGTATATTATATTTATGACTAGATGTTTCCCACGACTTCGTACGCGCAAAAGTTATCTTCGTAGAAACCGTACAAATGTACGGTTTCTGCAATCAATTATGTCCTTCCCCGTGGTCTACTCTACATCTGTGCCAAATTTCATCAAAATCTGTCCAGTAGTTTCGGAGCCTATTCAATGCAAACAAATAAACAAACTTTTCGTCTATAATTATATTAATCACAGATTTAAACCAGAGCAACAAAATATTGCATAGCATCCTAGCGAGTGTATGTTAAAGCTATTCTATGATATATTATACTTATGGCATAACACATTGCATATATATAATATTTCCGTGTTGTTTGTCTGTATATTGTGTAGGCGTGTAGCTAATTAAAAACAGAGCTTCCGTGCGCCATAGATCTAGAAAACTTAGAGAAGCGGCGTTTTTTTATGTCTAAGTTGATACAAATGATCAGTTTTTAGGGTTCCGTACCCAAAGGGTAAAAACGGGACCCTATTACTAAGACTTTGCAGTTGTCCGTCCGTCTGTCTGTCACCAGGCTGTATCTCAAGAACCACGATAGCTAGACAGTTGAAATTTTCACAAATTATGTATTTCTGTTGGCGCTTTAACAACAAATACTAAAAACAACATAAAATAAATATTCGAGGGCTCCCATACAATAAACTTGATTTTTTGCCATTTTGTACGAAACCCTTTTGTGCGCGAATCTGACTCGCACTAGGCCAGCTTTTCTTTTGTATTAAACTAAATACTTATTTCACAATCTTATAGCAATTATCGGATAGCTTATTCGGGAATTTTGTTGCTGCCTTATATCGAGCGACAGAGACAGAACATGCAAATAAGCTATTTGATAATCAGTAAATTGTTAAACAGACCCTTAATCAAATTTAAAATAAAAATATTAGTGGTGTCATGTCATGGGATACTCATCCCAAATTGCCAGTCCGGTAGTTGTGGTATAGTATACGGGTATGCGACCCCGGCTTCCCTAGCTATTACTGTCCTATCCCTTGCCCTCCTGGGCGGTAATATCCTACATTTCCTATTTCCCACTCTTACTTACCAATATTCCTTTCCACACCACCTATCCTTCCCTTTCCCTATTTCTACCCTCTCCGCTAATCCGTGGAAACGCAACGGATAATCATAGAAATAATTTAATTATCCAAAATGGCGGCGATGTGGTTCGCCACCCATCACGTCTCGTTTCTCGCGGAGGCGAAAAGTGACCCATAGAAAGCTGCTTCGCTACGTTGAATGTAAGAGGAGGAATGGATGGTAAGAATGAAAGTGGAAGAAGCGAAACAAGTATGTAAGGATCGTAGCAAGTGGAAAGAAGTGAGCTCTGCCTACCCCTACGGGAAAGAGGCGGTATCTGCCTGCCCCTATGGGAAAGAGGCGTGATTATATGTATGTATGTATATAAAATAAATTAATAATGAAGTGTTAAGGAAATATTATAATTATAATGATACCTACTTCGGGCACATGATCCACTGCTTATGTAAAGACGTTTAGGCAAAAAAATAATTGTCATACTCAAAGTAAAAAATCATCTCTTGTATGGGTGACTCCGCAAAACGCAAAATCGTCAATTTAAAGAAAAAAAATATTTATGACAATTATTGTTCTGCTTCATCACAAACATCTTTACATAATATAAGAAGTAAATCATTTGCCCAAAATCTATATATTATCATATATTATATAAAAATGTTATGTTGGTTTGTGTACGCTTCAAAAACTCAAAAAGTTCTGCGCCGATCGAGCTGAAATTTTAGCATGATAATATATAATCCGCATCAAGGATTGTTTTTATCTATTTTTTTGCATCAGTCACATATCCGCGACCGCAAAAATACTATATTTACGCGGGCGGAGCCGCGGGCAACAGCTAGTATCTTATATAAATGGACGGATAATTATAGACGAATCTATTAGTGTCTAGCTCTATGGCACACCTGTTTACGTATACAGAATGCTGCTACATTTAATCTTCCTAACTCTTGATTGTTTTGCTTAAACAAGCCTGAAGGTTCGTCCAAATGTATGTTTGTTTGTAAATAGATATTTGTTTAAGCTAAAGTAAACAAAATTATTAACGGCACCAACTTAGATCATTGTATTTTTCAAAGAAATGTTAACGTAATGCGTCTACGTAAGGCAATGATTTCATGGAAAGAATTGGTCCCTGGGAACATTTTGCATAAACCTTATCCGTGTGTTCTTTAACTTATTAACCCGCGTCCCCTGCGCGTGTTTCTTTCGAAACATTACACAAAACATCGAAACTTTCGAATCGAATTTTGACAGATTTTAATAGAAATGCGTTAAACGGCGCATATATGACTTGAAAAAATTGCTTTATGAAATCCTAAAGTGGCCTTTTCAGAACCCCTGTTTTCTCCTAGATTCTTCACCTGCAATCGCTTAAACTGCGAGTGCTATACGTCTTCCTCATCGGAACTCAGATCTTGTCTGCACAAAATGTTTTGTTTCGATCAAAAACAAAATTTTTTGTAGCTGGAGACAGCTTGTGTATGAAAACAACTGTTTTTGTTTCATGTTTTCTGTGTAATGTTTCGAAAAAAATTTCGCAGGAGGCACGTCTTAACATACACGTGACATTATTTTGTTGTATTTATGTTGCACGCGCAGTGTTCTCGAGTCTCGTCTCAACAACTTCAGTCGTGGGGCACACGCGTTTGAGACGTTTTATTCTACTTAATACCCTATACTAACACTTATAATCTATACTAATTATCATATTATAAATAGGAAAGATCCGATTGCTTGTATGTTTGTATGCATTGAATAGGCTTTGAAACTGCTGGATCGATTTTGATAAAATTAGGAACAAATATAGTAGACTACTGGAAAGGAAAGGCTACTTTATAATGTCAAAAGCACGGTTCCTGCGTAATTTATTTTTCTATTTCGGGATGTCAATATTATAAACATCCAATTACAATAGCAAATACTATTTGAACTAGCCAGAAACAGAAAATCCATTTTGGAGATAATAATTTCATAACGATGGCTTAAGTTGAATTATTACGTCTAATAAATCATTGAAATGCGATTTGTGGACGCTCTAAAATTGTTTTAGTAACCTTGTAGGTTTTACTAACGATTTTGTTTCGATCATTTGTGTTAAAAATAGTGCACGCCTATGGTGTACGGTAAACAATTAAATAATATTACGGCTATTTTATGTACATATTTGAAAATAAATAATACAAATAAATGTCTAAATGAAAAATAAAAAAACCGGCCAAATGCGAGTCAGACTCGCGCACCGAGGGTTCCGTACAAACTTGTATTGATTTTGTTACAGCTTAAAGGTATAGATAGGGTGACCTGAAATTCGATACATTCCTTTGAAAGATAGAAAGTAGACCTCATTTTCAGTAATATTTTTCATGGCATCCCATATCCGAAAGTTGATATTTACAAAGGTTTCAAAATTTTCTACTTTTTAGGGTTCCGTAATACTTCAGGAACCCTTATAGTTTCGCTCTGTCCGTCTGTCTGTCCGCGCCTCTAGCTCTTGTAATTGTGAATTTATTTATGAAATTTGTTGCAGTTATAGATTGTGTATAAATCACGGTTTCGGGAAAAAAATAATAATTTTATATTTTAGGTGTGGCTCTCCATACATGTGAAGTGGGGATGAAAAATATTTTTTCACTCTACCCCATCGTGTGGGGTATCGTAGAATAGGTCTTTTAAAATAAAGGCAAGGTTTCATACGTTAATTTTTTATACAGTTGACCATTGTCGAGTAATCGGCCTCCAAAGTAGTTTTTAAACTATAGGAGATAGAAACTTGCGAATTTCCATGCTGATAGATTATGCTAAAAACTTTAGGAAAATTATTGTGAACCAGATCGGACAGTAACTTTTGGAGTAATTAAAAAAAAACATATTACGCGTTTATAGTTACGGAACCCTCTTTAGACATGTCCTGACATGCTCTTGGTTAGGTTATTTACTTTGACATGAGGTATTTTTAAAAATGTATGTCATATTTGATGATTTTTTTGTATATTTTGACCGTCAATGAGTCAAGTAACATTTTTAAAGAATAAATAGGGACAAACTAAGCTAGATTTTTTCATTATGAGACATGAAACTGAATTTTATTTTAGAAGTAAAACGAAATAATGTCTAAATCGATTTATTTGGTATAAGGTTAGAATAAAAGGAACACCTTGAATTTAATTAAGTTTATTGTATTTTAAAATTATTAATGAATAATGAAATTTAATTAGACACACTTTAGTTTAAGTCTTGTTCAAAATTTGAACCTCTATTTCTAATACAGGCCCGTAGTCTTCTCCGTACCTCTGTTTTGATTATTCTCGTAGTTAGGCTAGTTCTGATTTCTTCAGCTGCGTTTCTTATGCGGCTTCTGAGCTCCTCTACAGTAGTTATGGGTGTAGTATACACCAGAGCCTTCATATGACCCCAAAGATAAAAATCACACGGGGTCAAATCGGGACACCGTGCTGGCCAAGGAATTGGCCCGCCTCGACCTATCCAGCGATGTGGATAAGTTTGGTCTAGCCACTGGCGTACGCCGAGGTGGAAGTGAGCCGGGCAACCATCATGCTGGAAAATCATATTACGACGTGTTGCTATTGGCACATCTTCCACTAAACCAGTAATTTCCTCTCTTAGGAAACGTTCGTACATTTCACCATTTAAATTTTGAGGCAAAAAATGAGGTCCAACTAAATTATTATTAATTATGCCCATCCAGACATTTAGACTGAATCTGGTTTGATGGGCCCTTTCTTTTTTCATCCTGGGGTTTTCTCCTTTTGGTGCCCCGTAATGTATGTTGTGGTAATAAGTTATCCCGTCACGGTCAAATTTAGATTCATCCGTCCACAATATTCTTGAGAGGAAATTGTGATCCTCCATGTCTGCATTTATCATAAAACGGCAGAATTCCATTCTTCTAACCGGGTCTCCCTCTACCAACGCTTGGACAGGTGTGTAATGAAATGGATGTAGACGCGCTGTGTGTACTGTAAACCACACCTTCCACTGACTCAATCCAAGTATTCTAGCTGCCACTCTTGTAGAAATAGAAGGATCATTTTGAAAAAGTGTTAAAATTTCTTCTTCTTCTTCTGGATCATACAAACGAGGTCTGCCTGAATCGCCACGTCTTCTATCAACACGGCCGGTTTCCCGAATTCGTCGAAATGTTGTTGAAAACACTCTAACGTTTGGCACTCGTCGATTCGGAAAACGTTCAACGTATGCTCTTCGTGCATCAGCAGCATCACCATTACAAAGTCCGTAGCATAACAAGATGTCAGCGTATTCATCGTACTCAAAATCAGCCATCGCGACACAAAAATCACAAGTAGAGTGTAGTTTAAAGCAACAATACGTCCGTACACGGCAATAGTTGACTTAAAACTAATCTTAGCTAAAAAATTCGCTCTCTAAGCCAGTCGGTAACTCTGGTAACAAAGGGACACGACCGCAGTCGAAATATCCCGAAGTTATTGAACAAAGGAAACAAAAAACCGTTTGCCTCAGGTAGAGTCCTTTTTGTTGAGATAACGTTACGTACCTGATGATAGTTTTGACTTTATTTATTTACATGTTCATACTTTTATGTAAATATTTGCACCTTTTTGGAAAGCTTATGAGGTATGGAAGTTATTTAAGATATTTATACGCATTGTACCATACATTTTTTTTAAGAAAATCACCTGTTTTTAAGAAAAAATGTGCATTTTCTTAAAAGAAAAGTCTGTTTCATGTCTCATAATGAAAAAATCTAGCTTAGTTTGTCCCTATTTATTTTTTAAAAATATTACTTGACTCATTGACGATCAAAATACTCAAAAAAAAAACATCAAATAGACATACATTTTTAAAAATACCTCATGTCAAAGTCAAAAAGTCGAAAATTTACAAAAAATCTTTAAAATATCGATAACTGTATGGGACTGTATTTTTCCACTAGGTTTTCGCCGCCGGCTCTCATCAGACTCGAAGATAGCAAGGTTACACCGATTCGGGCAGAGCTGAGTAAAAACACTGATTTGAGGAGAACATTTAGCACGATAAGTCGTTAGCTTACCTGGCTCAGGGCAATGCCGTATAGGGAGCACAAATGTACTCTTCTAACTTTCATATTAGCTATCTCTCTCTTATTTCTCTATACGGCTATTTTTCCGTAATTTTCCCTAATTTCCCTTTATTTCCCCTGAGCCAGGATAAGTGAAACGCATAACGTGAAATCCTTTATTTACCATAAAACAATACATAATCACACAGTTTACATATATACTTAGTAACACACAACTTAAAGTTACAAGTTTAAGAAAACCATATATTTTTCACCGTTATAATCTCATTTTCTCTAAAACCATTTACATTTCAATTTACCTAAACGTTATTTACTTTAGCCACTAATTTTTCCTATGTACAACACTAATTTTCCAAGTGAAATAAGCTACGGTTAAGAAATTATAACGAAAATAAACTCGTGACTTTAAAACAATTATTTACCACTATTTTAATGAATTTAACACTTATATACAACACTTATATTCACTATTTTCACTCTTAAGAGTTTATGTACTATTTAACTCACAGTTTTTAGAAACGTTTTAGAGCGCGTTCATTGTCTTTAAATTCACTTTTGTTGAGGCGAGGCCGCTGTCCTTAACAATGACTTTGTAAATATCAACTTTCGGATAGGGGATGCCTTAAAAAATATTACTGAAAATGAGGTCTACTTATCTTTCAAAGAAATGTATCGAATTTCATGTCACCCTGTAGACCTGTGTATTTGATATGAATTTCAATTTAATACCTCTACGCGTTCATGAGGTAAGTTATTTTTATGATATAAATAAAAATTTACGGTTTTCGTAATTTTTCCTTTATAAGACGTTGCTTCGTGCTAAATTTCAAGATTCTCAGTTAACGGGAAGTACCCTATAGGTTTTGAGTTTGCGACTGTCGAGAATTTGCGGCATTAACGGCTGTATCTTTTGATTGCGTTGGCTTAGAAGTTTAATTTTTTCACAGCTCCAAGGAACCGTAGACCATAGTATTTGATATAAATTCCAGCTTGATACCTCCACGCATTCCTGAGAAAAAGGGCCTTGACAGATAGACGGACGGACTACAAAGTGATCCTATAAGGGTTTCGTTTTTCCTTTCGAGGTACGGTACCCTAAAAAGGACTATAGGTAAAAAACTAAATCTAGGTCGGAGGCTGCAGGTAGAGTACCTAAGACACTGAGAGCATTGCTTCGCCGTATGGCCAAACTGATACGTTGGTCGGGGTAAGCGTCAGCCTTAGGGTCATTAGTTTTGGCTTTCCCCTAAAAAGATATTTGGCACTGGGGCCCCAAGGACCCATAGTTTCGACTTCAAAAGGCAGAATAACCAACGCCGTTGAATTCACACTTCCACCTTTTATTTACTTTTAATACTTTTACTTTCCCTTTACTTCTTCTTATTCCCTTTACTTACTCGTCAGCTTTCAAACAAACAACACTAGATCCAAATCGCTTGATCCGTTTGGGAGCTTCAATACCACGGACAGAGAGACAGACAGACACGTCAAACTTATAACACCCCTCTTTTTGCGTCGGGGGTTAAAAATAATAATATAAATTCATAATGTCAATAAAAACTAAACAATAAAATAATGAGGACCATCCATCGTTCTTGTCTCACCAGGCGGCGCCAGTGTAGAGTGAGGTCGTAAAGTATGGCTGTCAAAGTTGAACGGACAGACGCCAAAAGAAAAATAAAAAGAAAATAATATATTATATAACTAGCATTTTCCCGGAGCTTTACGCGGGGTAAATATAGTATCGGGTCGAGTATCCCACGGGAATTCTGTACTTTTTCGGGATAAAAAGTAGCCTATGTTTTAATCCAGACTAAACTACTACCGTACCAAACTTAGGCCTTTTCATCCGTTATTGGATGATTTATACAGTATTCTCCAAACGAAGTAACAACTCTTGAAATACTGTAGTGCCTGGGACAGTCGGTGTTTAAATGTCGTATGGTTGCCCAAGTACATACGGCATTCTCACAACATAGTCAGCCTAGTCCAGAGGAACGACTGGTCAATACGTCTGGGGCCAACCATTTGCGGGTTTCCTCACGATGTTTTCCTTCACCATTACAGCGTTCCTATAATGTACTTGAGATCTGAAAAAGTCTCATTGGTTTACGCCACAACCTGGGATTCGAGCCTGCACTCTCTCGAATGCGAATCAAACGGTCTACCCACTAGGCCACGGAGCCTTTACCATACCAAATTTCATCGAAATCAGTAGTTTTTGCATGAAAGAGTAACAAACATCCATCCATCCTCACAAACTTTCACATTTAAAATAGTAGTGGGATTTACTATTATCTTTGTGTGCAAGAAAATTAAATTGGTCCTAAGCCGAGACAAAAGGTAACGAGCAGACAGATTGCCTGATGGTAAGGGACTACCGGCGCCTATGAACACTCGCAACACCTCAGGCAATTCTGCTAAATAAAATACAATTACATATAATCAAATTCGATACACTAAAACTGACAAACGGTATTCTCGTAAACGTTAAGCCAACGAGAAACGCGCTGATTGGTCGAAACGTCATAAAATCCGTTTGTGGTAACATGTCGCTTCACTTTCAATCCAATCAAAATAAAATGAAACTCTACTTTAAATACGAGAATTGAGGAGAGAAGTTACACTTGTAACTCCTCTGGTGTTGCGCCCTTGTGTTCCTTAATTATGGATCTTGAAATTCTTAACCGTTACCGAAAGCGTTATTTCACGCCGGTTTTCTGTGAGGTCGTAGTATATATCCGGTCGAGCAGGCCCATTTGTGCCGAAGCATGGCTCTCCCACGTTTAACACATTCAAATCAACGTTTCTTTAATGAAATCGATAAGATACAAACTTTATTAACTTCTTACGAGTTCTCAGATGTAATTTATAAGAAAAAGAGCAAATAAAAACTTATCGAAAAATCCAGAAAGTTAACTACTTAACTTTTATGGCTATTTAACTGGTATAATTACGATTTAAACTTGGGTTTAGTTTAAGAATTTCATTTAAATAGAACCATTCTGTTTTAAATGTAGTTATAAAACAGTGTGAGTTCGAATCCAACTGTTTTTATGTCATTGATAATTTTGTCGTAAGGACAGGTCTTGTCTAAGCGTGAAAATGTCTCCAACATGTGTGCCCCATTGTGTCCAACGCGATTTGTTCTGCTTATTCATTTATTAATAACGGTGTTAATAAATAAATGTGTATAGGTAAATTACATATTATACATATATTTCGCGAAACCACAGAGCAGAATATAAATCAATATGACAAGACAAAATATGTTGCGTGTTTATTTGTTTTATACAAGTTTATACAAAATTCTCCAAGGGGCTTATCCGTATTTAGGAATCATTTGATTCTAAGTTTTTTATGTTTATTTGTTTGTGTAGAAATAGTTGTATTCTAAAATCCCATTGAATGTGTTCAGAACTGTATTGTTTTTAAGTTTTATACATTGTTTACACACGCAGAAATAAATAGACAGGTGAATTACTCTATATATCTATACTTCTATACTCTATCCCCCTTACTAATAAACGCTGTGTAAGCTTTGAATAGTTACACAGTGTTTTGTCTTCTTCTATCGAATAGGGAATATGCATAAAATATAAAAATAGCTTAAAATATAATAATATGATACTAGACAGAAAAATAAAGAAAATGGCGAGAAAATTTTCAGTATTTGTTGATAAATGAGCAAGATATAAGCGGTCAAAGTTTGTAATCTATCTCTTTCTAGCAAAACGAAATTTAGTATGAACTTTCTATGAAAGTCGTGTTATGTGACGTCACGATACACGTCGGATCTCTCTGTCTAATAGACCACTTTAAACGTTCATATCTTCGTTATTTTTAATGATATCAAAAAACTGATTTTACCATACGGTTTACCAAACAAGATAGATCTATATAAATAAATAAAAAAAATACGTGCATATTCCCTATTACAAATGTCACTTGTGTGACGTGAACAAAACACTGTATAACTATTCAAAGCTTATACAGCGTTTATTAGTAAGGGGGTATAAGTTTATACTATAATATTATAAATGAGAAAGTGTGTCTGTCTCTCTGTTTGTTACCTCTTCACGCTTTAACCGCTGAACCGATTTTTATGAAATTTGGTATATACTTTGGGTCCCGGGAAAGGACATAGGATATTTTTTATCCCAAAAAAGTAGTATTCTCGCGGGATAATCTATTTACGCGGGCAGAGCCGTGGGCAAAAGCTAGTTATCTGTAGTCTACGAAAGAAAAATATTAAAAAATTGCATACAGCATTGATGGCTTTTGTGGCTCAGTGGTTATCGCGACGATGCTCAAGCCGCAAGATCGCGGGTTTGAATCCCGCCGTGGCTTACTCTATATCTGTGGCAAATATCAAAATCGGTAGCTTTGCAGTCTATTCGATGCAAAAAACAAGCAAACAAATCCTCTTTATTATATTAGTATAGATAAAATGATATAATGAAAACCTTAAAATATATAATATATTATATGTATAGTACAAAAGTATTAAATATACTTCCTTATCATATTATACATACATACATACATATAATCACGCCTTTTTCCCGTAGGCGTAGGCAGAGACCACTTCTTTCCACTTGCTACGATCCTTACACACTTATTTCGGTTCGTCCACTTTCATTCTTACCATCCATTCCTCCTCTTACATTCAACGTAGCGAAGCGGCTCTCCATGGGCCACTTTTCGCCTCCGCGAGAACGAGACGTGATGGGTGGCGAACCACATCGCCGCCATTTTGGATAATTAAATTAGTTTTATGATTATCCATTGCGTTCCCACGGATTGGCGGAGAGGGTAGGAATAGGGAAAGGGAAGGATAGGTGGTGTGGAAAGGAAGATTGGTAAGTTAGAATGGGAAATAGGAAATGTAGGATGTTACCACCCAGGAGGGCAAAGGATAGGACAGTAATAGCTAGGGAAGCCGGGGTCGCATACTCGTATACTATACCACAACTACCGGACAGGTAAGTTGGGATGAGTATCCCATGACATAATATTATACACATATTTAATACACATCCATGACCCAAGAACACAGAAAAACTTTTTGTTCCTTCGGCAGGATTCGAACCTGTGACCCTCCACTTGAGCACCAAAGCACTGAAACTGAAACTGAGCCACAGAGGTCGTATTTTATGTATAGTACAAAAGTATTAAATATACTTACCGTTGTCTGGTACCTGTAACACAAGTTATTCGGATACTTAGCACAGGGCTAGATTGACGTGGTGTGAAGTGCCCATAGATAATTATTATTATAACTAGATGTTGCCCTCGACTTCGTGGGTGCAAAAGTTAATTTCACAGAAACCGTACATTTTTCCGCAATAAAAAGTAACCTATGTCCTTCCCCGTGGTCTACTCTACATCTGTGCCTTTCATCAAAATCGGTCCAGTACTTTCGAAACCTATTCAAAGCAAGAAAAACAAACAAACTTTTCCTCTTTATTATATTAGTGTAGATATATATATTATTCCAACCCGGGTGATCTCCGGCTTGAGCTACGCACTAACCACTAAGCCACAGGCCGTCAAAGTTTTCCAGCAATGATGATGATGATTGAACACCACACACATACTAAGTACGTAGTATGTATTAAACCACAGTATTCCCGGGATTTCCCGCGGGAAGGTCTCCCACAATTCCCAACCGTCGTAAACTACTGACTAATGTGATATCGGTTTGGTTTTTTACTGTTTCCAATATATAAATCCCCACACCGATTTCGGTGGCGGTGGCCGGTTTCATTGAAACCAGGCCAGTTACGCAGGAGTAATTTTATAGTGCCCAAGTGTTCGCAGTACACAAGAGCACTCTCTCTTCCTTTACTCTCATAAGGGGTCGTCCATTAATCACGTGATGCCTAAAGGGGGAGGGGGGGTCCGAAAAAAAATCACCAAGTATCACCAAGGGGAGGAGGGGGTATAAGGAGACATCACGTGTATTAATTTTCGAATCTAGTCTATGCATATCGAAATTATTATCGACTGTAGATTCGTAGTGTTATTTAAATACTTACAAGACAAATGACTCGTATAGTTTTTATTTGCTTAAATTATTCGATTAAACGATTTTTTAAGTTAAAGTTTTTCTTCAAACATGACCTGCTTAATGTGTAAAAAAATACACGTGATCTTAGGTGGGGGAGGAGGGGTAGTATAAAACCTCACCACGTATCACCAGGGGAGGGGAGGGGTCTAAAAAACCCCTCGTTGTTGTTAAAAACATCACGTGATTAATGCACGGCCCTTAACCCAGTGGGACGGACAACCGACACGCATTGGCGTAGCTAGGAATTTTGTCTAGGGGGGGGGGGGGGTTGGGCAGCCGTCCGTAGCGTGGAGGGGGGGGGTTTATTTATGTTAGTAATTCATAAACACTGTCTAGGGTCTAGGATGGGCAAAAAAGTTTCTAGGGTGGGCATTGCCCACCCTTGCCCCCCCCTAGCTACACCTATGCCGACACGACTGACGAGAGATCAGGCGCAGGACTTTTTACATGTCCATTCGACGCATGGATCATCCTTCTTGTCAGACAATCAGGTGATCAGCCTGCATTGTCCTAACCAAACTTGGAAACAACATTTTTTGTTGTTCCAATGCGGGAATCGAATCCACGACCTCCGAGTCGAGAGCCGAGCCCTAACCACTAGACCACGGAGGCTGTTTTAAGCCTTATGATAGCGTATTATCCAACATATAACATATTTCGCATACATCATTGAAATAAACTCGATTTCATCCATTGTTTTCGATGTTCACAGTTCAGTGGTGCATCATTAAATAATGAGATTTTCCAAATCATTACTCGCGTAATTAATTTACATCCAAAATTGTATGGTATTGTGTGGAAAATTATTGTATTGTTGATTGTAATACTGCGACAAGCGACTGCACGGTACACCCGCATTTGTCTTTCACCTGGGGATTTTGGGTACACAATAATAGGGAATGCACAATAATAGTGAAGTATAATGATTGCGCTTGGTTAAATAATGGTGCGTTTGGTGTTAACGTGTCCCCCCGATGGTTGCACGCCTTGTCGTGGCGGTGGGGCTTAGTAACCGTGGATTGGACACCCACGGTGAAGCGAAGAGGCAACCAGGGCCGGCTTGTTTGCCGCCGGCTGGCCCGAGGAGGGCGCTCCCAGCGGACTGGAGGAGCCTGCTGCGGACGCGCTAGGAGGTGGAACCGCAGAGGAAGAGGAGTGCCGGTATTACGGTGCGCCGTACTCCCTATCCTCTGCGGCCGTGGAGGGATCGCAGGGGGAGAGGCGTGGTGGTGTTGTGCCACTCTTCCTATCCCCCTGCGAGCTGGCGGGGCCGTTCCGTATGGTTAACGGCATTGGTGGGGCCGCAGAGGAAGAGGCAAGTTGGTATTACGGTGCGCCGCTTGCCCTATCCTCTGCGTCCGAGGTGTGGTCGGTGGCAGAACCATAGCCCAGATCTGCCACCGGGTACCGGTTGTGGAGGCTGGTATCCGTGGCCTCCTAGTAGCAGACTCGGGGGGAGTCTGCTACAGTACTGGTGAAGGCCGAGGAGGGAGGCGCACCTTACCATCCGGTGCGCCTGGGGCCTTCGGGCCTTGGATGGAGCCGCTTGTGGGCGGCTGCCGTCGGCGGGGTCGCGGATGTGTGTATCGTTCCCGTGGCCTCGTCACAGAACGGCGAGGAGGAAGGTGGGGGGTGGTTTTTAGTGGGTATACCGTGGGTCCCATTAGCCTATACGGGAGTCCCACATCACCACTCGGGTGCCCCCTGCGCCTGGGTGGTATGCGTAATGCATTTTCCCCTCCGGAAAAAAAAAAAAAAAAAAAAAAAAAAAAAAAAAAAAAAAAAAAAAAAAAAATGGTGTTAACGTGTCAGCTGCACTATTACCTAATTTTATGGACTGGACAACTGGGAATGGTCTTTATTTTGACGTTTGAATTTTTTAAAACACAATTTAAAAAGTTCTTATGTCAAAATTTTGACGTTTTAACTTTTTAAATCGTGTTTAAAATAAACAAACGTCAAAATGAAGATAATTCCCAGTCGTCAGTTGAAGTCCATAAAATTAGGTAATAGAGCAGCAGTTCACATTGAGCGACGCAACACGCACATTTTAATAGAGCTATAGGGCCGTCCATTAATCACGTGATGTTTTTTAACAACATTTTAGACCCCTCCCCTCCCCCTGGTGATACGTGGTGATGTTTTATACTACCCCCCCCCCCTCCCCCACCTAAGATCACGTGTATTTTTTTTACATAGTAAGCAGCTCATATTTGAAGAAAAACTTTAACTTAAAAAACAATTTAATGGAATAATTTAAGCAATTAAAAACTATACGAGTCATTTGTCTTGTAAGTATTTAAACAACACTATGAATCTACAACCGATAATAATTTCGGTATGCATAGACTAGATTCGAAAATTAATACACGTGATGTCTCCTTATACCCCCTCCTCCCCTTGGTGATACTTGGTGATTTTTTTTCGGACCCCCCTCCCCCTTTAGGCATCACGTGATTAATGGACGACCCCTATTCAAAATTCAACCTTATTCATTAAACAAGAAGACACACGTTTCATATGACAATGCTTAAGATACATATTCAATATCTTAAACATCGCAGCACCGTGTACCGTTGCGTATCGTCTGTACTGACCCTTTATCCATACTAATATTATAAATGGGAAATTCACGCCAAAATTAATCAACCGATTTAAATGAAATTTGGCACACAGATAGTCTGGAGCCTGAGAAAGGACATAGGCTACTTTTTATCTCTGGGAAACGTACGGTTCCCGTGGGATACTTTATTTACAGTTTCACGTAAACACTACTAAACCGATCATCGTGAATTTGGCACATATATAAAGTAGACCACGGGAAAGGACATGGGCTACTTTTTATCGCGGGACATATGCAGTTCCCGTGGGTTACTTACGCGGGCGGAGCCGCAGGCATCAGCTAGTTATGAAATAAATTCGATTTTATAAACCTTAAAATAAAATCCTACTTCTATTCATGGATCTCTTTTACTCCAAAAACGACGCGACGCGACGATGCTTGTAAAGACCAGTGGGGTTAGCAGGAAGAATTGACAACTACGTATTCATAAAATATCGATTGTGAGAAAATTAGTGCCCATACAGTTCACATTCGATAAGTTTTTTGATTGACATTCAATAGTTGTAAAATGTTCCTGCTTGGGCTACAGAAGCAAGGTCTCTCTCTCTTCAAGCATCGTCTCGTCGCGTGGCATTTGGAAGTGAACTGACGCATGTTTTGGATAAAAAAACAGGCCAAGTGCGTGTCGGACTCGCGCACCGAGGGTTCCGTACAAACCTGTAGTGATTTTGTTACAGCTTTAAGCTGTATTATCGACCTGAGTATTTGATATGAATTGCAATAATTTAATACCTCTACGCGTTCATGAGGAAAGGGGTAGTAAGTTTAAAATTATTAAAAATATTTTTATTATAATATGATGTAACAAAAAATTTACGGTGTTCGCAATTTTTCCTTTATCTGTGCTATAAGACGTTGCTTCGTACCAAATTTCAAGATTCTGAGTTCACGGGAAGTACCCTGTAGGTTTTGATTCCCTTGCGAGTGTCGAAAAACAGAAATTTGCGGCATTAACGGCTGTATTTTTATATTGCGTTGGCTTAGAAGCTCCAAGGGACAGTAGACCTAAGTATTTGATATAAATTCCAGTTTGATACCTCCACGTGTTCCTGAGAAAAAGGATCTTGACAGACAGACGGACGGATAACAAAGTGATCCTTTAAGGGTTCCGTTTTTTCTTTTCGAGGAACGGAACTCTAAAAAGAGACCCAAGATTAGAAAGACGGATTATTTGTAAGGAAAATTTAATTTAATTATTAACTTAAGCTAAGTTCGAACCGTTGAAGAAAATAATTTAATATTCCCATCGCAAACCGCTTCTTCACAGTTCCTACAAACTCCAGACTAAATAAATTATAGATATCTACTGAATAAACCATGATTTGTGGAAAGCCTTAAAATAGATGATGCAAGATTTTAAATTGTGGGAAAGCCATGCTTCGGCACGAATGGATGGATACCGTATTTCTCTAGTAGAGTCTACTAGACTACTAGAGAAATACGGCATTATTTCACGGCTATTCAGAAAATCGACGGGATATAACAATGTCTCAGACTGAGTGAAGAGGGTTTATTTTATTTGGGAACACACGTATATCACCACGGGCGTAGCCAGGTTTTAGTTTCGGGGGGGTTCAAGAAAATAAAACGACTACGGGGGGGGAGGGTAGTATCAAAGTTCTGATTTAGGCTGTTGATTATTTTTCTAAAATAACTTCAAAAACCATCTGTCAGATAGGTTTAATGGGGCGGCAAAATATGTTAATTGGCCTCGGGCGAAAATTTCTAAATACGCCTCTGTATATTGGTCAGATCTCAGTATTATATATACCAGCCGGCCCATTTCGGGGGGGCTTAAACCCCCTAAACCACCCCCCTGGCTACGCCCATGTATATCACTTTTCTGGTGTCGCCAGCGTCCATAGGCGGTGGTAATCGCTTACCAGTTACCATCAGGCGATCCGTCATCTCGTTTCCCAGTCTATCCACCGAATTGCGAGCGAATTATACCGAACTGAAGCGGTCTCGTTTCATACAATTAGGAGTAATCCAAAAAGATTAAAACAAATGAAAAATGCGTTAAAGTTTATTAACGCCGTTATGTTCCCATGAGCTTTAGTGACCTCGTCAAATATTCCCATTACTCTGCCTGTACGTTTTAGATAATTTCTTTGACAACGGAAAAAAATAAACGAGCAAACGGATTGTCTGGTTGTAAGCGATTACCGCCGCCCATGGTCCTCCGCAGTACCAGAGAAGCCACAAATGCATTGCTATTTAATATTTACACCGGAATCTATAAATTAATTTTTAATAAAAAATCGTTTAGTTTATAAGAAGTAATTAGTTTCTTTATTGTAATTTGTTACCATCACTTATTTCATTTTCATTGTCACCGTCATTTTCATGTTGTATTTCACCTATCATTATGGGCACATTTCATCCATATAGGGTTGCCATATCTTACATATGACTCCCCGGACAAGACGCGTGAAAACCCCGGATTTTTGAGTACGAAACCCGGACATAGAACAATTTTTACCCGACTACGGCAATGTCAAAAAGAAAGGAAGATTTATAATTGCTGCAAATCAAAAAAAAAACTTAGGCCTTCCTAATTCTGCCTACAAAAACCCGGCCCGGACGCTCCCCGGACGCCCTTTAAACTAGGACAAATCCGGGGAAACCCGGACGGATGGCAACCCTACATCCATATATTTAAGTAAAACTGTACCAAATGTTGTTCTGTTGGTGAATTAATAAAATAAATAATAAATATTGAATACATATCCATGACCCAGGATTCAGGAGCACAGAAATATTTTTCTTCCCTTGCGGTATTCAAACCCGCGACTTCAGACATAAGCGCCAACGCGCTAACCACTGAGCCACAGGGGTCGTCAAAATATTTGCCTGTCACACTGTCATACAAATAACTTACAATAGGCAAGCGGACTGATTTTTAGGGTTCCGTAATACTTAAGGAACCCTTATAGTTTCGCTCTGTCCGTCTGTCTGTCTGTCTGTCTGTCTGTCTGTCTGTCTGTCTGTCTGTCCGCGCCTCTAGCTCCTATAATTATGAATATAAATTGATGAAATTTGGTGCAGTTATAGATTGTGTATAGATCACGGTTTCGGGATCATAAAAAAATAATAATTCACCCTACACTCTCATAAATTCACTCTACCCCATCGTGTGGGGTATCGTAGAATAGGTCTTTTAAAATAAAGGCAAGGTTTCATACGTTACTTTCTTATAAAGTTGACCATTTTCGAGTAATCGGCCTCCAAAGTAGTTTGTAAGTTGGTCCCCCCCCTAGCATTTTTAAACTATAGGAGATAGAAACTTGCAAATTTCCATGCTGATAGATCATGCTAAAAACTCTTTAGGAAAATTATTTTGAACCAAATCGGACAGTAACTTTTGGAGTAATTAAAAAAAAGCATATTACGCGTTTATAGTTACGGAACCCTCCTTAGACATGTCCTGACATGCTCTTGGTTAGGTTATTTTTATTGCATAAATGAATAGTACTCTTAAAATATGAGTAACTTCTCAAAAGAAACCGTATATATCAAAAGTCAATATTTTCAAAGGTACAGCGATTTGTATAAAAAATATGAGTCTCGTAATAACCTACAAGTGACGTCACTTGTAGGTTAAGGTGTATGAACTATACGGCCGCAGGAATATATATTTGTAAATATCTCCGATATTTGTGCGTTTAAGTTCATACTTACCATAATGAATGTTTTTGTATATGATGTAAGTAAACTAAAGATGTAGGTTTTGTTTACCAAATTCTCAAATAAAAAAATATTTTTTGTTACTTTTTAAATGTATTTAATTAGTAAACTACATATAAAATAATATATTTTTTTACATATACCAAGTAGTAATGCCTCATTATTTCTGAACATATTAATGAAACTAAATATTTCATATGTAGTACGATCCCCTATTAAACATTTGACAGTTGGAACTTTGCTTTATGCATTCGCATTTAACAGCTGGTCAGTAATTGGCCATGCTTCGAAAGTGCATTCATTTGATACTTCATTAGTGCGTTCAATTAGTCCAATATGGCGTCTGGCTGCAGTGAACCGCCAAATTACATTCGCTATATTTAGCTTGAAGTATATCAGCCAATCTAAGGTAGCCTTCCGATCTTAGCGACTGCGAAACGCGACCGCGAACAGCGAACCAGCGAATCTAGGCCTTTAGTCAAGATGCATTCGATAATTTCGACGGCAAACTTCGAAATCAAAAATGTATGAGATTAATTTACGCGATGAAAAAAATCATATGACTTAAAATGCGCGGTTTTCCTGGGATAAGGCTTAGCTAGATCGATTTTTTTCCCCCAAAACTCCCAAATTACATAATCTTTATAGATTAAAACCCCTTATTACATAATAAAGATTAAAAAAAAAACTCCCAAATTAAATTTAGTATAATATAAAAACTTGCAGCCGTTTTCAAGATTCCGATTATATCAATACAAAATTTGCTCGTATAAAGTATTTAAAGATAACTAAATTGCTTATTGAATAATAATAAGAATAATAATTGAAAAACCTAATTCACTATAAACTAACAATAATATAAACTAACTTATTCCGCTCTGTTTAGCCGTGCCTAGCTAATTACGTAGTGTACAAACTGCTAGTTAAAACAGCCTAACTTTTAGAATGTTAAATAGCCTGACTACGCCTAAGTTTATGAATACCTTATCCACATAATATAAAATGAGTTTAATTTTAGTAATAAACGCGTCGCTGCATCTCAAACTTTTATACTTGTTTAGCATACTTGAGAAACACTGATCTAATTAACATGATATTATGTTATTTATATCAGTATACTCACAATCGAAAAAAAGGCTGTGTTAAGCGGAAAAAAGCACTAACAAAACAGCGTAAGCAAAATGGCGACCGCTAGCGTTAAATAAGCAAAATGGCGGATTTAAAGTTAGCAAACGTATCCTGGCCGATAATCTGTTTTGTTTCTTTAGCGCTAGGAAGCGTTAACAAGCGCTTTTTTCCGCGGAACACAGCCAAAGATTTCAAAACTCAAGATAGGCTAAGACGTACATTTGACAGAACAAATCTTCATACAGTAAGAAGTTACGCCATCTTGGCTTTTACCATACCTACTTCAAATATCAGCCATCTTGTTTTCGCCATACTTCAAATGTCAAAACGGCCGCAAAAATATCAAAAGTGAGGCCATTTAACTAGAGACTATTTTTGCCTCAACATGCCAAGTGAGGCCAAGATCGCTGTCCATAAGTTATAAAATCTCATGTAAAACCAAGCTTCTGACTCTACACGCCTCAACTCTACAAGCCTAACTTCACCAACTCTACACCTTAGTCAAGTTAAATGGCCTAGTCACTTCGCTACATTCACTTGGGCGTAAGGAGAAAAATTTACTGACTGTTTCTCTGGTACTATTCTTGTAGGAACGAAACGGCCAAGCCACCAGTGGCGAGGGGTTCCTATAACTCCATTCCTACCGGCTTCCCTTACCGCTTACCTTTTGAAGACCTTCATCCAAATCCCTAACTATTATATGAAGGCTTCCCTATGAAGGAGAACCAGCCTTCGCCACTGCAAGCCACATAAATTGACCAAGGTCAAAAGCTTATGAAGGTTACACAGGTTCTTCGAGAACCACGGGATCAGATTGACGTGGTGTGGAAGAGTACAGATATCCTACTAATATTATAAATGTGAAAGTTTGTGAGGATAGATAGATGGATGTTTGTTACTCTTTCACATAACAACTAATTAACGGATTTTAATGAAATTTGGTATAGTACTAGCTTGAGCTCTGAGGGGCAATTCTGCTAAATAAAACTTGCATTAATACTATTACAATCAAGTCCCAATACGCATAATACTCCCAAACGGTGTTTTTATGAACGTTAAACCAACGTGAAACGCGCTCTGATTGGTCGAAGCGTCATAAAATCCGTTCATCGTAAACATGTCGCTACACTTTCAATCCAAGTAAAGTAAAATAAAGACTACTTTAAATACGAGAATTGAGGTTCTGGATTGAAGCATAGGCTACTTTTTATGTCGAAAAAGCACAGTGTTCCCGTGGGACTGTATTTACGCGGTTGGAGCCGCGGGCAACAGCTAGTTATAATATAAAATACTATAACAAAATATCATAGATACACGGCAAATGTTTATTCAAATGTAAACAGAAGTATTTAAATGTTGGACATTAAACATAGTATCGCTTTAAATTAATTTACTATACAGCATTCTAGTTAAATTTACAATCGTTAGAACTTTTTATTTCGCTTTTTACATACACCCGACAGACAGACTAACTAGACAGTTTTATAGTTGACAATAAAGTCATATGTTTTATAATCGTTGGGTTATAAATGTAACTGTATGTTTGTACGTGTAAATCTTACGTTTCCGACTTTTTACTCGAACTCGGCGAAGCCATTTTGGCTTAAATTCAGTAAAAGGTCGGAAGGTATGTATTTATGTATATGTCACCGTTAAAATTGTAAAAACCGTTAGATTATAATATTACTAGAGAATTATTAGAGATATTATAATATGCTGACAGATTGTCAATTTAAAATTCCTCCTTACAATTGTACGCATTATTTTTCGTTATATTGTAATATTTACCGTGCCGATTGGTTAAACGGTATGTGCCCCGGCTCCGCCATATTTGTTTGCTTTTCATAATAATAATTATAACGAAAAATAAGGCATACAATTGTAAGGATAAATTTTTATTTGACAATCTGACGACATTTTATAATATCTCCAGAAATATTACAATCTAACGGTTTTTACATTTTTATGGTGACATATATAATAATATTGTTCTACCGGAGCGCTTAAACTACTGGTGCGATTTTAATGAATGAGGTGTATTAGTATAATAGATTCATAATAATAGCCCGGGTAACATAGGTTCTATATTTTATGTAGTTGGGTTATATGTATGAGCTCCGTGGCCTAGTGGGTTGACCGTTTGGTTCGCACTCGAGAGAGTGCAGGTTCAAATCCCAGGTTGTGGCGTGTACCAATGAAACTTTTTCAGATCTCAAGTACATTATACGGACGCTCTAACGGTGAAGGAAAACATCGTGAGGAAACCCGCACACGGTTGGCCCCAGACGTATTGACCAATCATTCCTCTGAACTAGGCTGACTGTGTTGTGAGAATGCCGTATGTGCTTGGGCAACCATACGACATTTAAAAACCAACTGTCCCAGGCACTACAGTATTTCAAGAGTGGTTACTTCGCTCGGAGAATACAGTATAAATCATCCAATAACGGATGAAAGGCCTAAGTTTGGGTTATAGTTTTTATAATTGTGAATTGTGTGGTTGGGATTTGGGAAACGCAGTCTGTTGGGACAGTTGAAGTAGATTGGATCAGTGAATCACGTTGCTCCATACAAACTTTACCCCCTTTTTCACCCCCTTAGGAGTCGAATTTCGAAAAATCCTTTCTTATCGGATGCCTACGACATACAAAGAGTTTCAGGTCTCTACGATTAGCGGCGTAGGCTGTGCGTTGATCCGTCAGTCAGTCAATCAGTATGTATGTCACCGTAAACTCGTAAAAAACTGTTAGATTGTAACAAAACTAGTGAAATTGTAAACTGTTGTTAGACTTCCGACGTGAATATGCTAACCATAATTTAACACATTATTTTTAGATTATAAATAGGTATATAGTTTTTAATCTTTCGACATATTTTTACTATCTCGTTAGTTTTTTACAATTTAACGGTTTTTACAATTTAACGGTGACATGTAGGTACAATGCATTTTATATATAACAGGCGGTGTCGCAGTTCAAAAACATTTTTTTTTTTTTTCAAAATGTATTACTTTGCTGATATTTTGAGCACACGTAAACTAGTAACAAACATCTGAACATACATTTCTTCACACAATGGTTAGTTCGACATTACTTACACGGAATTTTTATAACCGATCTAAGTGTTCGACCCCTGTCATACCCAGCCGTGTTCATTACGTAAACGGCATATAGAGATCGATCGCCTTTTCATGGCGTTGTAACACGTCGCCACAAAGCACAATAATATATCCTTGTTATACATAGCTTTTCGATCTTAACTTATAATATAAATATGATATTTTGCACACGTATTCCTTAAATGACGTAGGCATCTACTAAGTAAGAATTTTTCAAAATTCAACTTCCAAAGGGGTGTAAAAGGGGATGAAAGTTTAAAACCTAATTTCACGCGGGCCGAAGCTGCGATTAATGCTAGTCTATGTAGTATGTATAATCTACTAGATGATGATGATTTGTGCGCGCAAAAGTTAATTTCGCAGAAACCGTACATTTTTCCGCGATAAAAAGTAGGCTATGTCCTTCCCCGTGGTCTACTCTACATCTGTGCCAAATTACATCAAAGTCGGTCCAGTAGTTTCGGAGGATATTCAATGCAAACAAACAAACCTTTCCACTTTATTATATTAGTAGAGAAGTATAGATATCCATGTAATAGCCCAAACATGACCGATATAACTCCCGGGAGATTTACTGGTCATAACACGAGCAGTAATATGTACCCCGGGGCCTGTCATATATATCTACCACGTCAGTAGCGCCAATACCTGTTTAGTCTCCTTCGATTTGGGATTAAATGACATTGGGATTTTAAGTAATATGTGGGGTAAGTCTATCGAATGACGGTTACATACGTTAAGTATTCCATACTTCTATACTAATATAATAAAGAGGTAAACTTTGCTTGTTTGTTTGTTTGTATTGAATAGGCCCCGAAACTACTGGACCGATTTTGATGAAATTTGGTACAGATATAGATTAGAGCACGGGAAAGGACATAGGCTACTTTTTATCGCGGCAAAATTAACGGTTACCGCGGGATTTCCTTTTGCGCGTACTAAGTCGCGCACAACATCTAGTGGAAAGTGTGTATGTTTGTCCGTATTTCACGCCAAAACTACTGAACCGATTTAAATGAAATTTGGTACACATATAGTCTAGAGCCTGACAAAGGACATAGGGTACTTTTTATCGCGGGACATATAAGGTTCCCGTGGGTTGCTGTACTTACGCGGGCGGAGTCGCGGGCATCAGCTAGTATTTATTTAATAAGATAATATAGTTAATGTTATCTAAAATAATAGTCTACGTTTTTAATGGATTTGACCGAGAGACTAGGGACGCCATTACCGTCTCCCATCTGCAATACCAGAGGGCTTACAAGGGCGTTCGTCTGATCTTGAAAGCCCTAAACTCCTAAATAACTAGGTAGTTTACAAGTTGGATATTACCCCTTTATCCCAGCAAAATGTACGGTTCCTATCATATTCGTGCGGGGAATAGGTGATAGATATTACGATGCATGTAGGTAAGTTGGATGTTACCCCTTTATCCCGGCAAAATGTACGGTTCCTATCATATTCGTGGGCGAACAGGTGATAGATAGACTTTATGATGTAAGTCACATACTTAGCACGCCTATCTCTCAGGTACTATCTACTAAGTTCATTATTATTCTATAGGCAATATACGGAACCTTTGTAGAAACATCGTATGGTGAGAACACATGCGGATATTATGGGTTTGTGGTTTTTAGGGTTCCACACCCAAAGAGCTATCGTGGGAGAACAGACTAACGGACGGGCGGACGGACCATACCCCTTTTTACTAAATTGTTTATAACTTTTGCAATTTTTTTGAGCCCCTCTTGAAATTTTTCAAAAAGTTTCTAGAGGTCATTCCGAATCGATTGAGCCCTGGATCATCATTTTCGGCGCCCTTGGACAGAAATTCACTGAAATTGATCTTGTTAATCAGACTTCTTCGGCGCTGTCATGTCACGTCCCGTTGACGGTGGCGGTGGACAAAGTACAAACAGCGTTAGCGTTCCTCATAATAGGGAATATGCATAAAATATAAAAATAGCTTAAAAAATAATAATATGATAGGTACTAGACTGAAAAATAAAGGAAATGACGAAAAAAATTTCAATATCTGTTAATAAATGAGCAAGATATGAGCGGTCAAAGTTTGTAGTCTATCTCTTTCTAGCAAAACGAAATTTAGTATGAACTTTCTATGAAAGTCGTGTTATGTGACGTCACGTAGACTACTTTAAACGTTCATATCTTAGTTATTTTTAATGATATCACAAAACTGATTTTACCATACGATTTACCAAACAAGATAGATCTATATAAAAAAACAAAAAAAAATACATGCATATTCCCTATTAGGTAGGTACTACGGAATCAGTTTTGCATTAGCATAGAATAAATTGATCAACCTAAAATATTAAAATATTGATTAATTGATGAAACTAAGATCTAATAACACTATTTGTGATCTTCTGCACGAATGCCGGCTTGATACTACTGCCTTACCTCGACCTTAAATGGCGTTGGAGTTTGTTTTAGGGTTCCGTAATACTTTTAAGGAAAATTACTTTCAGCAAAATAAGACAATAACTTTTGATGTAATTTGAAAAAAAAATGCGCATTGATAGTGACAGAACCCTCCTCAGATTCGTTACATGCTCTCGGTTAGATTATTTAATTTTTTTACTAAATGTTAAGAATTCTAAAAAGTATTTAAGTGTAATCGAACCTTAGCAAAATTACATTAAAATTTTAATGCCCTATTAAAATATTCTAAAATACCTTTTCGCTAGTAAAATCGAAGGAAATTCTTTAGTCGCCGTCGACTTAAAGAGTTCTTTGGATGATAAATTCTCTTAATGCTCGACTGAATGACCGGCCATTTTGAATTTAGCTGTCCGCCATTTTGAACTTAATCTCTGATTATAAAAAAATAGCATAGATACCCGGAATCCGGATATTAGTAAGAGAAGAAACATAATATATCGCTCCTTATTATAAGTGACATAATAATCGTTATACCAACGTTGCAAAAAAAGTATATCAAAAGATGGCGTCACCAAAGGCGTGAAAACTCTCTTATGGGTTTTTCCGTTTGATGTTTTGTGAGGTAGATACGATTCGATTTTCGTACTCCTTAGTCCTTTCATACATTATTCTCCTTCGAGGAACCTAATTACCAATGATTTTGAAACTAACGATAAGGCCCTAGGATTATTTAGATCTTCTTCTATTCTTCTATCCTTTAACGTAAACGATATCTCGAATAACATGTAATGATCTAACATTATACGTAAGTAAGACTCGGGTCTGGGACTGTATGATCCGGAATCTGAAGGGCCCGGGAAAATTTAAAGCACTGAAATTACAACTCTTCGCTAATACAATAGAGTTGAAAATCGAAGTGTCTAGACTCCAGTGTCGAGCTGTCATTTATGACATTGACATTTGTCTTAACACTCGTGTGTTTGATTTTCAGTTCTATTGTATTATCGCAGAGTTCTATTTTCAGCTTTTTGAATTTTCTCCGACCTCTGGATTCCGGATCATATAGTCCCAGCCACTCCCAGCCTAAATTAACATAGGTAATTAGGTACATAATATATAATATTTTCCTACGCTTTTCCTATAGATTTTGCTAAATATTGGCTTCGAAAATTACCGCTCCCTTGT
Organism: Glaucopsyche alexis; assembly: GCA_905404095.1. Taxonomy (NCBI): domain Eukaryota; kingdom Metazoa; phylum Arthropoda; class Insecta; order Lepidoptera; family Lycaenidae; genus Glaucopsyche; species Glaucopsyche alexis. Next base: position 5,887,358 of record FR990063.1, on the reverse strand, counting down.
TATCAAACTTCAGACATGTTGGTACATCCCATGTTTTTGTTGACGTCGACATACCATATATAAGGATGTCACATTCTAAACTACCTCAGTGATTGTCAGCAAAATGTTTAGTTTAGCCCTGTAGTAGAAATGCGACCATAATATTCATATAATTTTTATGTTTGACCTTCTTAAGGGTTTTTTGCCTCTTAGATTAATTTTTTTAATGTAATTGTGACAGATTGACAAACGTCAACGTGTAACAAAATTTCTATCAAACTCACGATAGTAAATAAATAATTAAAAAATATATATATTTGCACAGAAATAAAACACAGCTTAACATAAAATAAAAAAAAATATGTGCCAAATGGCGGTCTTACCGCTTAAAGCGGTTTCTTCCAGACAACCTTTGCTGCAGTAAAATAAAACTCACGATAGCATGCGTTAATATAATCTGAATTCTGAGGTAGTATATGCTGTTGTTATTAATTGTATGTTCTAAGCATCATATAAAAATAAATATTAGCTTTCTGCACACCTTGCTCCACATGAACTTCACTGTGCTAATATCATATTCTTCTGCATAGCACTCAGAACAGCTTACGAGAGTTGTGCGACAACTCTCCTAAGCTGTTCTGTGCTTACGAGCTGAGTGCTTTACGTATTATATTTGATATTGTATTACTTTGTCCCGGAAAATTATCTACTGAGGACGACATGAGTGACATGACGTCATTTTAAATAAATGTTTTAATTTATTTCTTTGTCACTATAGTGATGATTTATTTATGTCTTCATTAAAAATGTAACTGACTAGATGTTGCCCGTGACTTAGCCCGTTAAAGGAAATCTCAAGGGAACCGTACATTTGCTGCAATAAAAAGTAGCCTATATTTTTACCCGCGGTCTAATTTATATATGTGCTAAATTTCATCGAAATCGGTCCTATAGTTTCGGAGCATATTCAATGCAAACAAACAAACTAACAAACTTTTCCTCTTTATTATATTAAGTATAGATAAGTATAGAATACAATACAATAGAATACACTTCCACAATCTTACTAGAAAATTATTAGCAAGATCAAATTTCCTCAACAGTACCCCAATTAACAGTCAATTCGGGTTGCGATATCCCTAGTTGTTGTACGTCAACGTCGCTGGCCTTTTAATTAGAAAATAAAGTTACGACACGTATGCAGGATGAAGCTTACAACTGAAGTTGCTTCGAAAGTTATTACGCGAAGGTTAGCTTTATCTGTGGGCCTAGCAGGCACATTTGACAACGGCGTAAAAGAAGCGTCATCAAATTAGAATTGTATGAAAATCTGTCAAAATCATGAAAGCGCCCATACAAGTTTCATTCGATAACGTCATGTTTACGCCGCAGTCAAATTATTCCAGTCTAACCGTACCGCCGCGAGCTAAGACAGAGGGTTACCCCCTTGGAGTTCGAGGAGATCCGCAAGGCTGAGCCTCATCGAACTGTCAAGGATGAGAGCAGGGTGTGCGATGATGAGGGCTTCACACTGGTAGAGAGAAGAAAGAAGAGGAAACCCGCCGTTCGCAACCACCGCGACACCGCACCCAGCGAACCCGAGCAGCGTCTGCGGTGCGAAGTGCGCGCCACACCGCTGTACGTGTCCCGCCTGCACTGGTCGACGAACGTCGAGGACTTCGTGGACTACATCCGAAAGAAGACGTCTTTCACCTTAAGGGTCGAGCCGACGGACGTAGTCTACCGGAGGTTTCGGGCAACGGAGGTTTCCCCAAATGGAGCTAAAGCGGTAAAGAAAAATGTCATGTCCCAAGTCGCAATACACAAACCGGTTATCAATTATGGTAGGGTAATAATAACTCATGGTTTTATTGAAACCAGGGCCCCAATTCAGTACCACGAATCTCGATTCGATTATCGCGCTGACTCATTCACACGTGCGTCAAATCATGCGTGCGCGAGCAGGACAGACTGACAATCGAACCGATATTCGAAGCACGAGAATCGGGGCCCTGGCCAGTTACGCAGCAGTAATTTTTTATAGTGCCCAAGTGTGTGCGCAGTACACAAGAGCACTCTCTCTTCCTTTACTCTCGTAACCCAGTGGGCAGTGGGACGGATGACCGACACGACTGGCGAGAGATGAGGCGCAGGTCCGACTTTTTACATGCCCATCCGACGCACGGATCATCTCTCTTGTCAGACAATCAGGTGATCAGCATGCATTGTCCTAACCAAACTTGTAAACAACATTTTTTGTTGTTCCAATGCGGGAATCGAACCGACCTCCGAATCGAGAGCCAAGCTCTAACCACTAGATCACGGAGGCTGTTATGGAGGGATGATAAGGATAAGATTAAGGGTCTAGACTCTAGAATATCTATGGACGCTTCACACCATGTCAATCTGGCCCCGTGCTAAGTATTCGAAGAGCTTGTGTTACGGGTACCAGACAACGGGAAGTGTATTTAATACTTTTACATACATACATACATATAATCACGCCTTTTTCCCGTAGGGGTAGGCAGAGACCACTTCTTTCCACTTGCTACGATCCTTGCATACTTCTTTCGCTTCGTCCACTTTCATTCTTATCATCCATTCCTCCTCTTACATTCAACGTAGCCAAGCGTCTCTCCATGGTCCGCTTTTCGCCTCCGCGAGAAACAGACGTGATGGGTGGCGAACCACATCGCCGCCATTTTGGATAATTAAATTATTTTTGATTATCCATTGCGTTTCCACGGATTGGTGGAGAGGGTAGGAATAGGGAAAGGGAAGGATAGGTGGTGTGGAAAGGAAGATTGGTAAGTTAGAGTGGGAAATAGGGAATGTAGGATATTACCGCCCAGGAGGGCAAGGGATAGGACAGTAATAGCTAGGGAAGCCGGGGTCGCATACCCGTATACTATACCACAACTACCGGACAGGTAAGTTGGTATTAGTATCTCATGACATCATACTTTTATACTATACATATTAATAAAATCAACTACAGATATTTTGGAATATGTAGTTTTTGCGTGAAAGAGTATCTAACATCCATCCATCCATCCATCCATACATCCATAAACTTTCACATTTATAATATTAGTGGATATGATCGATTCTCGTGCTTACATCGTTACTTCTTTCCTTGGATCAATGGATATTTTAAATATGTTTCTTGTAACGATTCTCGTGTATAATCTTCTTCGATCCTTCGATCGGCCCTACTCTTTTGTTCCACTAGTCTCCTGTGTCCACACCTCCACGGCTTAACACGAGATTTACTGTTTCCAGAGATAGCAGTATTGATCCCTAGTGTGTTCACGGCTTTATACTACTCGTAGCATTGCGTCAAGGTACTATTATTTATTCTGTGATTGCGTCTTTGATTTTGGAAAATTCGAAAACTCTCGAAATATTTTTTTAGGGATAGCCATACGATAAAATATTTGTGACTGATAAAAAAAACTTTAAAAAAATCCGACTATCTTCAATTTGGGCTCATAGTGAAAATCTGTTATAACGACGTCGGAATAGATGATGGTCGTTACAGCCGAAAGTCGTTATATTCACCATAAAGACATAATTGATGAAATTTTATATGGCAGTAGTTTATTAGCTCTGGATTCACCTAAGCTACCTTTCCATTGTAAAATGAAATTTTTAAAATGTAATTTTTATAAAAAAGGTGAAACGCAATAAATTATTTCTCACAAAAATAATATTTATTTCAAAAACATAGAAACATCTATAATGAATTCAAAACATTCTTCATAAGGGGTCGTCTATTAATCACGTGATGCCTAAAGGGGGAGGGGGGGTCCGAAAAAAAATCACCAAGTATCACCAAGGGGAGGAGGGGGTATAAGGAGACATCACGTGTATTTATTTTCGAATCTAGTCTATGCATAGCGAAATTCTTATCGTTTGTAGATTAGTAATGTTGTTTAAATTCTTACAAAACAATTGACTCGTATAGGTTTTTAATTGCTTATATTATTCGATTAAATTGTATTTTAAGTTAAAGTTTTTCTTCAAACATGACCTGCTTACTATGTAAAAAAATACACATGATCTTAGGTGGGGAAGGGGGGTAGTATAAAACCTCACCATGTATCACCAGGGGGAGGGGAGGGGTCTTAAAAGTTGTTCAAAACATCACGTGATTAATGGACGGCCCCTAAGACAAGAGAAGAGGAATGTAGTCAAGCCGAATAAACCAAAGGAAAGAAAAAATAAATACAATAGTAATATCGAAAGTCAAAAACTAATCCGCCTACGCAAATTATATAGCCTATGTCACCCGGGCTATTACGAATCTATTGACACCTCACTCATCAGTAGTTTAGGCGCTGCAATGGAACAAGCATAATAGCGTACATACATAAATAGACTGCCAAAATCATTACCCTTCTTTTTGACTTCGTCATAACTCATAGTCGGATAAAAAGAAAAATGGTCCCAAAAACTTAGTCTGTTCACAGCTTAATGCGGTATTTAAGATGGATATAACATTAATATTTTCTAATGAAATCTTCAAATACTCTGGACAAAAGATGTACAAATAGGGATCCTCTTCTTTCGCATAATTTTATTTGTCATAATTTCATTTGGCATACCTCACTTGGCATAATTTTACTACGCATATTAATACTTTGGCATAATGGTTTCTTGGCATACTACATCATTAGGCATAAATATCATTTAGACTAATATTGTTTGTCCTAATTTAATGAGACATAACTCGTAAGGCATAATTTTTCTTGTCATAATAATACTTTGGCATAATTGTTTTTCGGCATAAACTCGTTGGGCATATTTTTTTGTCATAATAAATTCAAGGCATTCTGTCACAAGGCACAAATATGCATAAAATGGAACGACATAATGAAAACACGATTAAGGTTAATAAACGCATATTTATGAAACATTAAAAACAGGTATTACACTCATATACCTAGTGTAACATGTGTAACAGTAGGTTAAGTTGCGGCGGGGTGGCCCTTGGGCCACCCATAAGCCGCTAACATATTTAAAATAATTAGTTCGGCAAGTTCTTAGATAGCAGTTCGTGTTTTTTGTCCGAGTTTAATTTCGTAATCAGTCGAAAATTACAATTATAATTGTCTTAACTCGCATACCCAGTAGAATTTATCATTCATTAGTATGTGAAAAAAAAAATGCTACAAAGATATACATCTTTTGCGTAAATATAATAGTATGCTTAAGTATCATTATGCGTAAATATATTTATGCTTTTTAATATTATGCATAAAAAAATTATTCTTAATGATTATTATGCGTAAAAAAATATATGCCTTACAATAAGTATGCCTAACAATTATTATGCTTTTAGTAATTATGCGAAAAAAAATTATGCTAAGAAAGTTATGACATATTAATATTATGCGAAACTACTATTAGGTCAAATGAAATTATGCCAAGTAAAATTATGACATATGATTTTATGCGAAAAAATAGGGAACCGTACAAATATTTCCTAGTTGTACAAGTAATATTGAACTCAAAGGAAACAGTTGGGGCAGGTTGTACAAAATGTTTAAGCAATGGTTAATCTACTGTTACCTTGATGTTGATTTGTTTTAAAGATTTTAAGGATCGTATTTACTATCGGTTACCGTTGTGTCTAGTTATGTTTTTTCCGTTTGTTTAATGAATATTATACTAGATGATAGTAAACTTGACTTCGACCTATTTTGGGCCTTATTTGATAAAGTAGAGCCGAGAAAATTAAAAGTAAAGAACACACAAGTGTAAAGTCAAATGTCAATGTCATATTATGACAGCTTGACACTCGACACTTCGATTTTCAACTCTATTGAATTAGCGCAGAGTTCTATTTACAGTGCTCTGTAGTGTGTCCTGGCCTCGTCAGATTCTGGATCACATCGTCCCAGCCTAAGACCTGCTTAATTATTTTTTATCAATACAATTAACTGACGTTCAACCAATGTGTAATATATGTTGCAACTGAACCTATGGTGAGATTGAAGAAAAAATTTGACCCAAATAAATAATTCATAAGCTAACATTTGTATGAAGATACGCTATATTTTAGGCGGTTTCATTTAACAGGACCCTCGCTGACTTCTGTAAATATAAACTGTGGATTCCTTAAGTTACACGACGTTGTTACGAAATAACATTATTTTAAGCCGTTTTTTTTTCCACAGATCCTAGCATCATTCCCGTTATTCCTTCCTTTACTACCCTACCCGTTTAACCACCAAATAGTAAAGAGCATCTTAAAATAGCTTAACTTTTGTCGCATGCACTTTTCGCGTCACATCACTGAACTAAAGTTCTCTACTTCTTTAGAAGTTTATCAAGAAGTTCTGACAAATATGTGAGAAGCACATAGTAACTTCACAGTTCATACGCGAAGCCACAGCTGCTAAAATATTATATAGTCTAGTCATGACAACTTTATATCCGACTGCCGAAGAATAAAGAAAGAAGGGTAATGTATTCGACAGTACTATCGCAGAGTACAAATATTATATACTAGCTGATGCCCACGGGAACCTTATATGTCCCGCGATAAAAAGAAGCCTATATGTCCTTCTTCGTGGTCTACTTTATATATGTGCCAAATTTCATGATAATCGGTTTAGTAGTTTTTACGTGAAACTGTGAATAAAGTATTCCACGGGAGCCGTACATTTCCCCGCGATAAGAAGTAGCCTATATCCTTTCTAAGGCTCTAGACCAGTGTTTTTCAACCTGTCGGTCGCGAACCCCTGGGGGGTCGCGAAGCTTCTGTAGGGGGGTCGCCGGAGGTCGAGAGAACTTTAGTAAAAAAACAATAAAGATTAAAAATATTGATTTATTAAGTAAGAGAATTTTAACAAAAGGATATAGGTACTTATAAATCGATCATCGATATCGTCGATGTATGTAATTGTAAAATAATGTGTTTGACGTACTATATTATGTACTTATATCCGAATCCTAACTATGGAGACGCATAAAAACGTCGTATGGAATGAATATTTGTAACACCGTAACATACACATACATACATGATAAGAAAGCGAAGGGTCGGGGGGGTCGGGAAATATTTTTTCATACAAGGGGGGTCGCATCATTAAAAAGGTTGAAAAACACTGCTCTAGACTATCTGTGTTTGGTACACATTTTTTTTTGAAAACTGCAGAAAGCTGAAACTATAATTATTCAATTAAAGTTTCAGCGTCTTCATAGTATTTACAAGTTAATTTTATTTGGGACACACACTAATAGATAGGCAATTTCATAAGCTAGATATTCGCCGTTTAATTTTTTTGTTTTGGTCAATTTTGAACTAAGTTATGTGAAAAATTTTGAACTGAGTTATGCGGCTGACCACCTCAAGATCTTTTGCTCAGGGGACGGCCGTAAGTACAAGCCTTGACTAAGCGTCGTCTTATGTCTCCACCGCATGACGACCACCGTATGTCCTTAGAGCACCCAACTAAAGTTAGTTGAGCCCAACGAGAAATATCTTTTTATTTTACGCCGAGAAAATGCTCTTCCGCATCCCGCGGGGATTGGGGATTCCCTTGCGCGGGTATGTAGGACTCGCTGCTTCCGAAAGATGGTAAGTGGAAGCAGCCTCTACCCACTAAAAACTCAGCGGTACTATTATAACTTCTGCGACTCCACCGACGGCCGCCTGCTGTGTGGGTTCTATCAGGCCCATCTTGGGAGGTTTTGATTAACCCCTTAGGCCAAACAGAGGCCCCTTGCGGCTTGCCTAAGCCATCCTCTCTTGGTTTGCGATGCGCAGGAGTACGATGAGCATCGTAACCGGCTCGGGGATTCGGTGCAATGCACGAGGGCGTCCCCACGCCGCCGCCCCGCCGCCGTATTACGTAAAAGTAGCGATTAGCAAAAATCTTGCAGTCATCGCGCGATAGACACGCAATCGATTGCTGAACGTCAAATAAAATCGTATTACCTATGCGATCGATTGCTAATCGCTCGCTGTTGTGTTTGAATGCACTTTGCTTCATTTTCGCTTATTATTGCTAACTGACAGTTCAAATCGCTCGCTGATTGCTTTCGCTTTGCTGTAAAAGTCTTACGTAATACGAAAAATTAGACAGCAGTGAAGAAATCGAACGATTGATTGCAATTTATAGTTCCTCGACTGTTTGGTAGAGGCAGTACTGTCGCTAGGTTACTTCTGCTAGGTTTTTGCAGATACGTAATACGAATTTGCGATTTTTGCGCCAAAATTGCGCAATTTTTGCTATTGCTTGGCTTTTTCAAGATACGTAATAAGCCTGCCGAGTTCCCCAGCTAACGAGAGATGTCTGCGAGACATGTATGATAATATTTTGTAATATATTATTGTATTGACGACCTCTGTGGCTCAGTTGGTTGAGCGTGTTGGTGCTCAAGCCGGGGGTCGCGGGTTCAAATCCCGTCGAAGGAACAAAAAGTTTTTCTGTGTTCCTGGGTCATGGATGTGTAATAAATATGTGTATAATATAATAAAAATCTTAAATAATGTGTATAGTATAAAAAGTATTAAATATATTTCCGTTGTCTGGTACCCGTAACACAAGTTCTTCGAAAACTTACCACGGGATCAGATTGACGTGGTGTGAAACGTCCATAGGTATTGAAACGTCCATAGATATCCTACTTATTTCATAATAGCGTGATATCTAAGACATATTTGTCAGAAATTCAGAATACGTAAAAACAAGCTTTTGAAAATTAATTTCCCGTCATAGATATAATATATTTAATGACGTCACATTTAAATTATTTACGAAGAATTTTATGAACAAAAATTTATGACCGTAAGTTTATGGTATACATTGAGGCTCGTCTAATTACTCAAAGTATAGGAAAAAATAAGACAATAGATCTGTTTGCTTCAATAAAATAATGGAGTTTTTGAAGTAAAAATATTGAACTCGAGTCAGGACACGTGACCCTGATCGAAAATTCGTAAGATGCAACTTATAACTGTTTACTATGTTAGTTCCCTTACGCGAGCATGAAACTATTTTAGTTCGTATATTTTAACCTAGATGGCGGTTTTTATTAGTTCCCTTACGTGAGCATGAAACTATTTTAGTTTGTATATTTTAACCTAGATGGCGGTTTTTATTAGTTCCCTTACGTGAGCATGAAATTATTTTAGTTCGTATCTTTTAATCTAGATAGCGGGTTTTCCAATATAATGTTCAAGTTTTCACTTCTGCCGGCACTCCGGGAGTGCAACCTGTTTTTCTTCACATTATCGTCTAATTTCGACTTTGAATTGACTTTGCTGAAGACCCCTTAAATCTTACTATGAAACTTACTATACTTATCCTTACTAATTTTATAAATGTGAAAGTGAGGTTGTTTGTTTGCTTCTTGCTGTTTCACGTAAAAGCTAGTGAACCGATCATCATGAAATTTAGCACAGATTTATATAGACCATGGAGATGGATGTAGGCTATTTTATCGCGGTATTTTGCCGGTAAGGTTTTTACGGGTATACTTTTTGTGCGCACGAAGTCACGGGCAACATATTATATCATAAAAACAGTTATGTTTCTCGCTTATGTGAAATTAGTGTAATGCGGTTTTCGTTTATTCAAGATTGATATAAAGATTTTTATGTTTTCAATATTTATCTTAATATACACAGACGCTACTGCGAATAAAACAATTTCTAAGCAATTCGACGTCCTATGTGTGGTATATCGACGTCGTAAAGGCGTAATTGCCGCTGATATCAATTATTATTTAAGTAATTAAAGACTTTTGATGTTATATCAAAGGCCAATTTGGTTTTAAATTAGATTTTACACTCCCTCTTACAATTTTACAATAATTTAAGTAGGGGTAGCCGGGGTAGGGTACAGAAATCAGTATTCTCCCCAATTCTCATATTATTACAGATATTTACCTTTTCTTATTTTAAAAGAATAATTTTCCATCTTTTTGGTAGAAGACGCCAGTTCTTCTCGCCGGGCCAGTTCCCGAATCGGTGGTAGGATTATGTAGACCGACGTTTAGAAAGTGTATAAAAATACCAATTTTGAATAATTTTTTTTGACTTTGAGTCTTGACTTTAACTATAATGAATATTTAACTTAAGGCCAAATATTGAAACGGTAGTTAAATTAAGCGACGATCAGACACAGTTTCAGTATGTAATTTCCGTTTGTTACGAATGTAAACAAACAGTGTTTTGGTGATTTTAAATTTCGTATTTAAAATAACACAGTTTTAAAATTAGGTAAGTTTATTTAGTAATTGTCGTGGAAGTAAATGAAATCTGTGATTTGCCAAAAAACTGCAGTTTGAATGATAAATTAGTTACTGTTAGTTCCCGAATACATGTGATTTTGATGTATAATAGTAACAACAATCGATACCTAATGAAAAAACAAACAAATATGGCGGCGCAGGGCATATGCCGTTTAACCAATCAGCGCGCGAGTTGCAATTTAACGAATTTCAGTTCGTTATATTATAAATCTAATATATTACAATCTAACGGTTTTAACAATCTTACGGTGACATGTTATACATCACTTCTTTCATCGTTGAAGTCAATAGACAATAGGCATTTAATAACAATAGCTCCCCAAACACTTCAAAGAAACCAGGCTAGCTACGCAGGAGTTATTTTATAGTCCTCAAGTATATCCGCACTACACAAGAGCACTCTCCTTATTAACTCTCGTAACCTACTGGGATGGATAACCGACACGACTGGCGAGAGATCAGGCGCAGACTGTTTACATGCCCATCTGACGCATGGATCATCCTGCATTGTCCTAACCAGACTTGAAAACCACATTTTTTGTGTTCCAACACGGGAAACGAACCCACGACCTCCGCTAGAGCTCTAAGCCACCGGACCACGGAGGATTGCCACATATAGCTTCTGTCATTCATATAATATATCGCAATATTGAACTTGGCTCTCATTTCACATTTATGTTTCTGATTGGATAGTTTTTACAGAGACAGGTTTATTTATTGGTATTACTATCTTCTTGGCACGACACGTTATCAGTTTTGCATATTTAATAGTAGTTCGTTGCCAACACCATTCGCGCGTGAAGCGGCAATATCTGATGTAGGTTCAATAGTAAAAAGTTAAAACCTTAGGCTTGCGCTATATGATCCGGAAAACAGCGAGCCGAAGAAAATTCAGAGCACTGAAAATTTAACTGCGCTAATACTCTGCCCCAGTGGCGACTCTCTCTACAAAAGACAGTTCAAGCACCGGCGAATGTCAGCCATGTTGACGTGAGGTTAGGGTTGAATCTGAAATAATTTCAAACGTCTCGTCAGACATGTATCATAAATAATATGAAGTCATGTCATTTATGTCAAAGCACGAAACAACCAACAGCCAGCCCCGTGAATAAAAGTCTTGGCTTAAAAAACCCCAAGTTCTGCAACCCCCGCATACGTCTAGCCGCGCACACTGTGTAGCCGCATGTTATAAGTCGTATAAATCATGGAATGACGGTTTTTTACTTTAGTATACATACATACATATAATCACGCCTCTTTCCCGTAGGGGTAGGCAGAGACCACTTCTTTCCACTTGCTACGATTCTTACATACTTGTTTCGCTTCATTCACTTTCATTCTAACCATCTATTCCTCCTCTTACATTCAACGTAGCGAAGCGTCTTTCCATGGGCCACTTTTCGCCTCCGCGAGGCCGAGACGTGATGGGAGGCGAACCACATCGCCGCCATTTTTATGATTATCCATTTCGTTCCCACGGTAGGAATAGGGAAAGGGTAGGATAGGTTAGGTTAGGTTAGTGGGAAATAGGAATGTAGGATATTACCGCCCAGGAGGGCAAGGGATAGGACAGTAATAGCCAGGGAAGCCGGGGTCGCGTACCCGTATACTATACCACAACTACCGGACAGGTAAGTTGGGATGAGTATCACATGATATGACTAAAAATATACCCTTTAACTCTTCGCTAATACAATAGAGTTGAAAATCGAAGTGTCCAGACTCCAGTGTCGAGCTGTCATTTATGACATTGACATTTGACTCGACACTCGTGTGTTCGATTTTCGACTCTATTGTATTAGTCCAGAGTTCTATTTTCCGTGTTCTGAATTTTCAACGGCCTTCCGGATTCCGGATCAGATAGTTCTAGCCTTAGCTGTAGTTGAATAAAAGTACCCTATTTTGGAAGTCGGTTAAAATTCGCACGTTTAAGTAAATATAGATTTTGATAAAAACATCGCGATAATTTACTGCCCGCAACTTTGTTCGAAGAAATCCGTATATCTCGCAGAAACCGTACATTTTGCCACGATATTACGCCTTCCCCGGAAGGGGTATCCCGGGGATATGTGGGACTCCCGACGCGACTCGCCGGTTTACCCACTAAAACTGAACCTGCGGATTGCCATCAGCCGCTATAATGGGAAGTGTCCCGGATCTGTCTAACACAGGACACCCCCCGCGATCGGCCTGTCTACCTCTATGGGGAAGTAGTCGTTGCCCTACGTCAAGGTCGTCTAATCCCTGTACCAACTTTAATTAAAATCCGTTCTTTTAGCGCATCAATTAAATTGAAACCTTCGATTTTCATTAGAATCAGTCTAGCCATTTACTTAAAAAGCCTGCTTTACATACGACAATAAATAAAGTTAATGAATTCTATTCCACTATAGCGTATGGGGTCCGATCCCAGGCTAAGTTACGGCCGAACACCCGAAATCTCTCCCGTCATGGTCAAGTCGTTAAGAGCTAGGCCCTCAACGCCAGAGGTCGTGGGTTCGATCCGTACGTTTAAAACAACAGAAAATGTTGTTTCCAAGTATGGTTAGGACAATGCAGGCTGATCACCTGATTGTCTGACAAGAAAGATGATCCATACGTCGGGGTCGGGTGGGCAAAAAGTCGGTCCTGCGCCTGATCTCTCGTCAGTCGTATCGATTACGAGAGTAAAGGAAGACAGTGTTTTTGTGTACTGCGCACACACTTGGGCACTATTAAATAACTCCTGCATAGCCGAACTATGAACGAAATCAGCCACCGCCACCGAAATCCATATGGGGTGCATGTAAACATCCCTTTGAAATCTGATCTGAATTCAGGCGTATAAAACAAGCCCCTTAGGGTACGTCCACACCGCGACGAAACGCGACGCTGCGCTGCGCCGGAAGCTGCAAGATAACGTTTCATATGACATCAATCGTACACAGCGCGTACGCTATGCAGTAAGTTGCAACCTGACGTTCCGCGGTGCAAGTTGCAACCAGAACCTCAATTCTCGTATTTAAGTAGACTTTCATTTTACTTCATTAGTTTTGTAAATGTAGTGACATGTTGCCGTGAACGGATTTTATGCCGTTTCGACCAATCAGAGCGCGTTTCACGTTGGTTTAACGTTCATAAAAACACCTTTTGAGAGTGTAAGCGTGTCGGGACTTGATTGTAATTGTATTAATGCAGGTTTTATTTAGCAGAATTGCCCCCCTGACGTTCGAACTCTTAGAGGTTACACGGTCAGTCTGGCATCAGTTCAGTCCATCAGTCTCAGACTGACGCGAGAATGATGGCCGGAAAGTACATAATAAAAAAATTATCAGTCCGTCAATCACACGGTTACACGATCATTTTTTCATCAGTCTGGATCAGGCTGATGGACTGAACTGATGCCAGACTGACCGTGTAACCTCTAAGAGTTTCCACAAGTCCACACCGAAAAAGATACAATATGTTTCATTGTAAGACTTACAATGAAACATATTGTATCTTTTTCGGTGTGGACTGGCCCTAAGATGCAATGTTAAACCAATTGCAAGTTCCCGTAAACTGCAAACTCTAAGTTAATCAGCGGAACATGCAGGAATCTAGATCTTTACAAAGTCTAGTCATTTAAACTCGTAGTTAACTTTTTGTTAAACATCTTTGTGAATAAATACGGTCTTAATTCGTATAATTCATGAAGACAGAAACATACATACGACCACTGTGGCTCAGTGGTTGAGCGTTGGAGCTCAAGCCGGGGGTCGCGGGTTAGAATGCCGCCAAAGGAACAAAAAGGTTTTCTGTTCCTGGGTCATGAATGTGTATTAAATGAGTATTATAATTTATTAAAAATCTTAAAAATTTTAATATTATTTAATATACTTCCGTTGTCTGGTACCTGTTAGGTACACAAGTTCTTCGAGAACTTACCACGGAATCAGATTAACGTGGCGTGAAGCTTCCTTAGATATTATATTAGGTCCTTACATATGAAATTGGCGTCCTGACCACTTTTTAGGGTTCCGTAATACTTAAGGAACCCTTATAGTTTCGCTCTGTCTGTCTGTCTGTCTGTCTGTCTGTCTGTCTGTCTGTCTGTCCGCGCCTCTAGCTCCTGTAATTATGAATATAAATTGATGAAATTTGGTGCAGTTATAGATTGTGTATAGATCACGGTTTCGGGATTATAAAAAAATAATAATTTTATATTTTAGGGGTGGCTCTTCATACATGTGAAGTGGGGATGAAAAATATTTTTTCACACTACCCCATCGTGTGGGGTATCGTAGAATAGGTCTTTTAAAATAAAGGCAAGGTTTCATACGTAACTTTTTTATAAAGTTGACCATTTTCGAGTAATCGGCCTCCAAAGTAGTTGGTAAGTTGGTCCCCCCCCCTAGCATTTTTAAACTATAGGAGATAGAAACTTGCAAATTTCCATGCCGATAGATAATGCTAAAAACTCTTTAGGAAAACTATTTTGAACCAAATCGGACAGTAACTTTTGGAGTAATTTAAAAAAAAGCATATTACGCGTTTATAGTTACGGAACCCTCCTTAGACATGTCCTGACATGCTCTTGGTTAGGTTATTTCAAATTTATACCGCTATTTACTCACACATTTGTGTTTCGAAAACCGTAATTCATTTGTTTTTTCCTCTTTTGGTTTTTTTCTTTGAGTTGCGGCGTTTATAAAATGGATAACTTGAAATATCGTATTATTTTCGAGTACGAGTTCCACCGTGGCACCAGTGCTGCAGAAAGTGGAGGCACCAGTGTGCAGAAACGGCTCGAAGGATTAATGATGTGTATAGCGGTGGTGTCGCAAAAGAAAACACAGTGCGTTTTTGGTTCCGACGTTTTCGTTCTGGAAATTTCGACCTGCAGAACAAGTCCCGTGGACGGCCGGAGACCAAAGTTGATAATGATTAATTGAAGGCTATTGTGGAAGCAGATCCATCGCAAACCACGTCCGTTAGCCGCAGACTGCGGTGTTAGTGATAAAACTGTTTTAATCCACTTGAAGCAAATTGGGAAGGTGAAAAAGCTTGAAAGGTGGGTACCTCATGAATTGAGTGCAGCAAACTGACAAACGCGCGTCGACTGCTGCGTTACATTACTCAACCGGCACAATAATGAAGTTCACAACTGACGCTCATAGCAATGGCTGAACCCTGGTAAATAGCCCCAAAGCCTGCCGCAGGCGAAAATTGACTCAACAAAGTTATTTATGAGCGTTTGGTGGACTAGTGCCGGTGTCGTTCACTACAGGTATTACTAGTACAGGTATAGGTTCGGTGATTTCTTAAATCTGGCTAGACGATTACGGCAGATGTCTATTGCCAGCAACTGCAAATCATGATGGAAAAGCTAGCTGCTAAACAACCGAGGTTGGTCATTCGCTCTAGGCCACTGCTGCTTCAGGACAACGCTAGACCACACACTACACAACAGACGGCTACCAAATAAGAGGAGCTTCAATTGGAATGTCTAAGTCCACCGTACTCCACGGACCTTGCTCCAACAGATTACATTTTTCGAAATTTGGATAACTTCTTGCAAGGAAAAAATTCAACTCCGTTGGGACAGTCCAAAGCGCCTTCAAAGATTTTATTGATTCCTGTCTTAATAGTTTTTTTAGTAAAGGAATCAATGAACTACCTATGAGATGGCAAAAGTCCATAGATAGCAATGGTATATACTTTGATATTCCCCCTTACTAATAAACGCTGTATAAGCTTTGAATAGTTATACAGTGTTTTGTCTTCTTCACTCGAATTAAAAATGTCACTTGTGTGATGTGAACAAAACACTATAATTCAAAGCTTATACAGCGTTTATTAGTAAGGGGGTTAATGTTTAAAAAAATCGACTTACGTTCCTCCTTTACAAAACGCCAATTTCAAATGTAATGACCATTAGGTCAGTCAGTAATTGTCAACATAATGATTGATGTTGACAATTACTAAATAGTTTTACTTCGTAACCTCAAAATTACCCCTAAACATCTTCCTGTAAATCGATTGTGTGTAATTGGCCCTTAATAATGGAAGTGCAGACGGCGCTAGGCGGCCAGATATTAACGAGGCCCATCACACTAATGGCGCTAGTAAATTGGAGATTAGCTTAGTGTAAGGGTCAACTCACACCGAAATGAGAAGATACGCGACGCTGTACCGCATGTTTAAACTCTATATTTCATTTATCTAGTAACAATTAAAATAATACAACTAACATAAAATTAAATAAGAAACTAAAAATTAATATCATACTAATAATAAAATCTAACCAAGAGCATGTCAGGACATGTCTAAGGAGGGTTCCGTAACTGTAAACGCGTAATATGCTTTTTTTTTAATTACTCCAAAAGCTACTGTCCGATCTGGTTCACAATAATTTTCCTAAAGAGTTTTTAGCATGATCTATCAGCATGGAAATTTGCAAGTTTCTATCTCCTATAGTTTAAAAATGCTAGGGGGGGGACCAACTTACAAACTACTTTGGAGGCCGATTACTCGAAAATGGTCAACTTTATAAAAAAGTAACGTATGCAACATTGCCTTTATTTTAAAAGACCTATTCTACGATTCCCCACACGTTGGGGTAGAGTGAAAAAATATTTTTCATCCCCACTTCACATGTATGGAGAGCCACCCCTAAAATATAAAATTATTATTTTTTATGATCCCGAAACCGTGATCTATACACAATCTATAACTGCACCAAATTTCATCAATTTATATTCATAATTACAGGAGCTAGAGGCGCGGACAGACAGACAGACAGACAGAGCGAAACTATAAGGGTTCCTTAAGTATTACGGAACCCTAAAAAGAATCTACAATATCTACAAATAAATTATCTACCTCTAAAAATATCCATAAATAGAGAAACTTCCCCAGGTCGTCCCCATCTGGCAGAGTACCTAGCAAACTGATAGCATTGCCTCGTTGGATAGCAATGACTATCCGTTGTGCCAGGTAGTTCCCGGCCTTGGGGTCTCGGGTGGCCTCAGTAAGCTTTTTGGAGATTTCTTTAAAAAGCTTAAGTGCGCCAGGACCCCATGCGCCTAGAGATTTTAGAAAGTAATTCAAAATTTCACTTTATGCAGTAAACAAGACGATACATCTAACAGTAGGAGAGCCACGCTTCCGCACGAACGAGCCGGCTCGGCCGGATAAATACCACGGCCTCACAGAAAACCGGCGTGAAATAACGCTTGCGTTGTGTTTCGCCGAGACCCAAGGGGGGATTGGAGATTTTAAGGACCAGGAACGCAAGTCGTAACACCAGAGGAGTTACAAGTGTAACTTCTCTGGTGTTGCGAGTGTCCATGGGCAGCGGTAATCGCATACCATCAGGTGATCCGTCTGCTCCATTCATGGTTCATTTCATTTTAAAAAAATATACACGGTTTCATTGCCAGAGCGGCGGTAAGCTATGTTGAGTGCAGTTTGACATTCTAACCCTTGCAATTAAACGTACGTCTTCTTTTGTGGTGAATAAAATTCAATTTTAAATCATTATTTTTAAAATGCAATGCCGTGTCGCATCGTGTTTCAGTGTGAAATGACCTTAGGATTGGGAATTACAGCTATTAGTTAGGTAACCAATAATTAAGCTGCGGTTTCGAAGGAATATTGGTATTCCTTTTGTCAAGAAGTCGATCACAATTATATTAGAATCGTAAGGACAGGCCCCTAAGTAACAGAAAAAATGTGTAAAAAAGTTGTGTGTTATTAATATAGTTACAAGTGTAACAGTGTAGCTCATATTATATTCCCGCCGTCCATGGACACTACACGAGTGTTCATAGACGGCTGTAATCGCTTACCATCAGGCGATATGTGTGCTCGTATCCTGGTCCATTTGAATAAAAAAAACCTTTAAGCTACATTATTTAAAAATTAAAAGCCATAATAAATTAAACCCTAAAAAACCCCTTAAGACATATTAATATGTTGCGGATCTGATATTACTGCCGAGTAGGTATCGCTTGCCAAGTTATTAATACGATATGCCTCGAGCGAATGCGTGCAACGAGTAAATGGAATATAGAGGTGACTCTGAAAAAAACTTTTTAGAAAAAATTACATAATGAGCCAAAAAAAGTTGCCATTTTTAGATTTCAAAACAGGAGGTTCTCAATTTTACTGTATATTTTTTAATTATGGTTCGGAATATATAATAGTCATGGGATACTCATCCCAACTTACCTGTCCGGTAGTTGTGGTATAGTATACGGGTATGCGACCCCGGCTTCCCTAGCTATTACTGTCCTATCCCTTACCCTCCTGGGCGGTAATATCCTACATTCCTATTTCCCACTCTAACTTACGAATCTTCCTTTCCGTGGGAATGGATAATCATAAAAATAATTTAATTATCCAAAATTGCGGCGATGTGTTTCACCACCCATCACGTCTCGTTTCTCGCGGAGGCGAAAAGTGGCCCATGGAGAGCAGCTTCGCTACGTTGAATGTATGAGGAGGAATGGATGGTAAGAATGGAAGTGGACGAAGCGAAACAAGTATGTAAGGATTATATAACGTCTTCGAAAATCAATTACGGATACTTCGGGCACGTGATTCACTGCTTGTGTAAAGACGTTTAGGCAAAAAAATATTTTTCATACTCAAAGTAAAAAATCATCTAATGCATGAGTGACTATCCGAAAAACCGACTTCCAAAGTAAAAATACACAAAAAAGTA
Source organism: Glaucopsyche alexis (assembly GCA_905404095.1). Classification (NCBI taxonomy): domain Eukaryota; kingdom Metazoa; phylum Arthropoda; class Insecta; order Lepidoptera; family Lycaenidae; genus Glaucopsyche; species Glaucopsyche alexis. The sequence goes on along the minus strand of FR990063.1, from coordinate 5,868,421 downwards.
TGAAATAAAACTTATTTTATAAATAATTCCCCTTTTAAATTTGTCTATTTCTCTACTTAATCTTCTTAATTTTGAAGTCGCTACCAGCCCAAACGATATCCTACAATATTTTATAGAACTCACGTTCATATTTGCTGGTAACGACTTCAAAATTAAGAAGATTAAGTAGAGAAATAGACAAATTTAAAAGGGGAATTATTTATAAAATAAGTTTTATTTCATACTTTTTTGTGTATTTTTACTTTGGAAGTCGGTTTAATTTTTTGTTTAAATATAATAATAACGTTTATTTCATCTCCACAAATTACAGTTGATCTTAATTTTAATCATAAACAGTTTACACAAAAAATTGTAACTTGTGGGAGATCTGGAGTCTAAACTAAGCCAGGCCTGTAATATAGATCTCCAGGCCCCCCATACATATCGCTAGTATAGTTAACATTAACAGTATGCAAGTGTGTTTCTGAACTGAAGCGATGAAGAAACGATTGTGTGTGAAAATTGGGATTTGTGTGTGTATGTGTGTGTGTGTGTGTGTGTGTGTGTGTGTGTGTGTGTGTGTGTGTGCGCGTGTGTGTGCGCGTGTGTGTGCGCGTGTGTTTGCGCGTGTGTGTGTGTGAATTAGAACATTTTAACATATTAAACTACTTTCTTGTTTCTAGTAATTTTTCTGTGTCTTCGTAATTAAGTTTAAGCAACCATTTAAGAATTTTATTTTTACATTTACTTCTGGTACAATTTGATAAGGACAATTTTTTATTTAATTTATTATACAGAATGCCTCCTACATATAAAACAAACCTCTGTGCAAATGAGGTGTTTACAGCTTTAGGCTCACAAACCGCATAACTTCGTCTCGATTGGGCTACGTGTTAAAAATAATAATTTCACCCTTTTTAGTGATATATCTTGTTAAGTTATTATTAATACGTCTTAAAAACGTCTAAAATAAACGATCGAATGTATAACTGAATACGCGCCAAGCTTCCATTAGGTATTGTTATTAAGATGATGATGATGATTACTGTAAGTTACAAAGTGGCATATGCTTGCAGTTCTTTAAACAATTCCGAAATTTCCTAACGTATATCTTTAAAGACTGAGGAGTTCTGTTCAGTGCTTTTGGATTCAGGGTATACCTTGGTACAACGTCTTATTCTTTGGTAGCATATGCTTGTGTTACTTCAGTAAAAGTCAAAATCACTATATGTGTCGATATAAATTTCGAGGAGTTCCCTCGATTCCTCATGGATCGCATCATCACGTTTCCACTTTAGTAACTAAAGGACCAATGTCGAATTAAACCCTTTACAACAACAAAAGAATTTTGCAAATAGGTCCATAAACGGCAGAGTAATGTTCAAAGATCTCCGTGTTAGTGTAAAATACTATGAGAAGTACCTTCTTTATCATCATAATGTGATGATGTATGCTGTGATAGTGGTGGTGATGATGATGATTACTCTAATTGACAAAGTGGCATATGCTTGCAGTTCTTTAAACAACGCCAAAATCCCCAAACATGTATCTATAAGGAGTCAGGAGTTCTGCTCTGTACTTTTGGATCCAGGGTATACCTTGGAGCAAAATCTTACTTTTTGGTAGCATATGCTTGGACTACTTCAGGAAAAGTCGAAATCACCATATGTGTCCATATAAATTTTGAGGAGTTCCCTCGTTTCCTCATGGATCCCATAATCAGGTCAACAATTTTCTGAAAATGGGACCAACTTCGGATTATACCTTTTACATCAAAAAAAGAATTTTGAAAATCGGCCAACAGACGGCGGAGTTATCCGCGAACATACAAAAAAAAAAAAAAAATATATATACAGCCGAACGTATAACCGCCTCCTTTTTTGGAAGTCGTTTAAAAACTCGCCCATATAAAGAAAAAAAAAATTTTTTGAGTAGGACAATTATTTTTCTGTTAAAATGTCTTTATATAAGCAGTAGATCATATGCCCAAAATATCCATAGTTGATTTTACCAAACCTTATATGTATGTATGTATATATGGTTCGGAATCCGGCGGGACCGGTAAAATTTAGAGCACTGAAAAAAGAACTCTGCGTTAATACAATAGAGTTGAAAATCGAGGTATCGAGTGTCGAGCGGTACATAACATTGACATTTGACTCAACACTTGTGTGTTCGATATTCAGCTCTATAATCTATTAGCTTTTGCCCGCAACTTCGTCCGCGTGGAGTTCGGTTTCCATACAAAATTTGAACCTCTTTTTCAACCCCTTAGGAGGCGAATTTTACAAAATCCTTTCTTAGCGGATGCGTTACAACTATCTGTATGCCACATTTCAGCGAAATCCGTTCAGTAGTTTTGGCTGTGCGTTGATAGATGAGTCAATCAGGTTTGCCTTTTATATATTTAGATTGTATCAGTTCAGAATTATATTTTCAGTGTGCTGAATTTTCCCCGACCTTGTGGACTCCGGATCATGTAGTCCCAGCCTAAGAGGTGGTGAATTTCGACCATTGGGCGACCGTTAGTGATGACACTATATAATTATTAATAATTTCATGTATAAATGACCGTGTGTACTGTGACATCTGTGACACGTGCTATAATTTAATAAAGGGGTTGATTGTTCAATTAATTTTAATATATTAATAGCCGTCTAATTAGACCACGGGGAAGGACATAGGCTACTTTTTATTGCGACGAAATGTACGATTCCCTCGAAATTTCGTTTTGCGCGCACGAATTCGCGGGCAACATCTAGTCATAAGTAATTTATGGCGATAACAATTTGTGACGTATTAAATCGTTTTGCGAGAAAGAGACAGGCAATATTTATTTGCATAGAATTTTAATCGCTTCAACCTAAATAATATTATATTCTTTTAAACATACTATGTACATATGTGTCATTCAACAATTTATTAAAATAATTTATGAAGAATGTTCACTAATTTTGAATTTTATCTTAATGTATTCTCTGTCAAAAATAAAAAATACATGTGAAAGAATTATTTTGATACGTCAAGTGAGCTCGCGACCGCTGGGCCACGCTCCTACCGCGTGACGTCATATTGTAACACTCACTTAGACCGTTCGAGCTCTTCCGTACCGCTGCCTTACGTTTCCCTAAAAATCATTGGATATGTCCAATCCTAATTCTCGGAAATCCTGTGTTGTGCCAAAATGTACAAGTACTGCTATATATCAAGACGCCGGAAAAGTTGTTTTTCCTAGTTCCAACTTCCAACAGACTTAAAAATACGAAAATGGTTACCTAAATGCCATGAAGAGGTTAGATCCCATTAGTGAAAAAAGAATGGTTTATTGTTGTGAAGATCATTTTGAAGTAAGTATAGTATACTTTTATGTAGACATAGGTATAATATTATTATCTTCTCTTCTCTTCTTTTCTAATTTTCATTTACTTGTTGTATAAATATAGACAAACATAGAATCAGGTCAAGGGTCCAAAACCTTTGGTATCAGAAACTTTATTTCGCTGTGTTTATACATAGGTACTTACACTTAGTTTAACTACTTGTACTAATATTTATTCTGTGGTTTAACTGACTTTGAAGAGGACATTATTATTAATAAATAATATTATCTTGGAATCGATAGAGCTATTTTGTATTACCGATTGATTTTTGGGTTCCGTACCCAATGGGTAAAAACCCTATTACTAACTTCAGTCAGTCAGCAACTTTGTTATAAATTTGATTAATATTTTTAACCGACTTCCAAAAAAGGAGGCGGTTATACAATCGGCTGTATATTATATTTTTTTGTATGTTCAACGATTACTCCACCGCCTGTAGACCGATTTTCAAAAAAAAATTTGTGATGTATAGGGTATAATCCGAAATTGGTCCTTTTGACATCAAAGTGGTGACCTGATGATGGGATCCATGAGGAATCGAGGGAAGTCCTCGAAATTTATATGGACACATATGGTGATTTTGACTTTTTCTGAATTAGTAGTATACCCTGGGTCCAAAAGCACTGAATAGAACTCCTCAGTCTATAAAGATACTCGTTTGGAAATTTCGGCATTGTTTAAAGAACTACAAGCATATTACGCCACTATGTAACTTACAGTAATCATCATTATCATCTTATTTACAATACCTATGGAAGCTTGGCGCGTCTTCAATTATACATTCGATCATTTATTTTAAACGTTAAGATGTATCCTACTAATATTATAAATGTGAAAGTTTGTGAGGATTTTGGTATGGTAGTAGTTTAGGCTCTGGAATAAAACATAGGTAGTACTTTTTATCCCGAAACAGTACAGTGTTTCCGAGAGACACTTTATTTACGCGGGCGGTGCCACGGGCAACAGCTAGTTAAGAAAAAATTAACAAATATCACTAAAAAGGGTATAATTATTATTTTTGACAAAAAATTAAACCGACTTCCAAAGTAAAAATATACAAAAAAGTATGCAATAAAACTTATTCTCTAAATAATTCTCCTTTTAAATTCGGCTAAAATTTAAACTATTTCTTTACTCAATCTTTTTAATTTCGAAGTCGGTACCAGAAAATATGAACGTGCGTTCTATAAAATATTGTAGGATATTGTTTGTGATAGACTTTATACTACAGCCGGGCGGGGACGCCACGGAGCGTTAAAAAATGACGTCATCGGCTGTTCAGTGACTTCTAGCGGGGCAACGAATTTACGTGTGATTTTACATACCTATGAACATACCTCATTGTAAAAACTTGGTTATTCGACACAAGGCAAATCGTCGGCTCTGTTCCGCGGAAAATAGCGCTTGTTAGCGCTTGCTAGCGCTAAAGAAAAATACAGATTATATCAGCCAGGATGGCCAGGACACGTTTGCTAACTTCAATACCGCCAACATAATCCGCCATTTTGCATAAATAATGCCAGCGATCGCCATTTTGCTTACGTTTTTTTGTTAGAACACAACCATTCTGTTTCTCTACCTACTCACGTCTGCGGCGCGGTTGCAATCTTTTATTAAACATCCGATCGAGAGATACACGACAAGTTACTACTGGCACAGATTAAAGAGGAGCAGATAAACAGCTACATAGTTAGCTATCAATTGATTCCACTCCTACAGTCATACCGTGTTTGTGTGTGTACCGTAGTAATGTATGGATACACGGTATGCTTGTAGTAGTGTAATCAAAGGGGACGTCAGAATTTTCAAATTTGGATCATTTTGAATGGTTACATTATGAAATCTGTTTCTGTGTAAGTAAGATATATCCACCAAAAACATTTTCATGTCGAGCGATGCCAAGATCGCACTGTCAAAAAGTTATCAGATCTCATGTAAAACCAAGCTACTGACTCTACACGACTTAACTCTACACGCCTAACTTCACAAACTCTACTCCTTAGTCAATTTATGTGGCCTAGCCATTTCGCTACATTCACTTGGGCGTAAGGTGAAAAAACGGACTGTTTTTCTGTTATACTATTCTTGTAGGAACGAAATGGCCAAGTCGGTTAAATTTTTACTTTGATAAGTTTGATTGTATTATAAGCGAAGCGACACGTTATCTAAATATTATGAAGTTTGGACCAATCAGAGCGCTTTTCACGCCGTTTTAACGTTTATGAGAATACCGTCTGGCAGTTTTAGCCTATCGGGACTTGATTGTGATTGTATTATTGCAGGTTTTATTTAGCATACATATTGTATTTACTTCTTTATTATTATTATAATATAGTATTTACACCTTCAGACTTTCACTTTTGAAGTAATTTAGAACGTTTTTAAAACCCTTTTGTGCGTTGACTTGTACGGATAACGGAACCCTTTTATAAGGCGTGTTCCGACACGCTCTTGGCTACGTTATTTATCTATCCCATGCATATTGTGGACCAGAGATAAGAAGTTTCGTTCGCTTGTGAAATAACGCCCGTCTAATGTGGTGAAATGTACCGCGAGAGAGTTATGATGGCCCGAGTTAAGCATAATGTGCCATCAAAATATTTTTTGTGGAATATTCCAAATAGTATTTACTTTTAGTGTGTATAGTTTTCGCCTGGGGTTTCGCCAGCGTGAAATTGGGCCTTAAACGATACCTTCATAATCATAGACGTAGAGATTATAGACGAGGCATGTTGAGGCAAATAGTATCTCCAGTTAAATATACCCATTTTTGAGAATTTTGGGGCCATTTCGACATTTGAAAACAAGATGTCTGACATTTGAGGTATGATGAAAACCAAGATGGCGTAACTTTTTCTTATATATGAAGGTTTGTTCTGAGTTTTGATATATTTGTTCATAATACTTTATTCGTAATAATGTGCGTTTTAAGATATCTCAATAGATTTTGGTAGACCTTTAAGAGAAACAATCCCACCATTGTTTTGTTTCGATCAGAGCTCCTAGACTTGATTTTTGCTTGCCACTTTATTATTTTCGATACCTTTAATAATAATTAATGTCATATTCCCGAATTTTTTTTTTCATCATTTTATTGTAGCACTTAGTCGACATCCTACTAATATTATAAATGTGAAAGTTTGTTAGGATGTATGGATGGATGGATGGATCTTTGTTTATCTTTCACGCAAAGACTACTGAACGAATTTTGATGAAATTCGGTATGGTAGTAGGTTTGGGACCTGGATTAAAACATAGGCTACTTTTATACCGAAAAAGTACAGTGTTCCCGAGGTATAGGTAATTAGGTACTATATTTACGCGGGCGGAGCCGCATATCCATCTAAAGTTTCATGTTCCTAGCACTAACGGTTTTGAAGGTAAGCCGAAGACGGACGGACGGACGGACATGACGAAGCCATAACCGTTCCGAGAGATAAACTACGTAACCCTAAAAAAGTTCAATTTATAGTATAGTTTCAGTGAGACTGAAACCATACTATAAATTATAAAATATACTGAGGTATATTTTGCCTCACTCGCATGCGCACGGTTTTATCGACTAAATGCGAATGAGACCGCTTGACTCGAGACTGGAATCAGACTGCGAATTGTACATTTCTAATTAACGAAAACTGGCCCTCTGAACTACGTAAAGTTTTAATGGACGATGATAATGTACACGACCCTTTACCCTTAAGGACCTGTCCACATGTACACGTTACGACTTACGACAGAGTTGTAGAGTTGCCGCAGAACAAGGAAGACTGGGACTGTATTATCCGAAATCCGGAAGGCCGAAAATAATAATAATATCTATGGACGCTTCACACCACGTCAATCTGATCCCGTGGTAAGTTCTCGAAGAACTTGTGTTACGGGTACCAGACAACGGAAATATATTTAATACTTTCATACTATACACATATTTAAGATTTTTATTATATTATACACATATTTAATACACATCCATGACCCAGGAACACATAAAAACTTTTTGTTCCTTCGGCGGGATTCGAACCCGCGACCCCCGGCTTGAGCATCAACACGCTCAAGCCACAGAAGTCGTCAAAAAAATGAGAGCAGTGACATTAGGATTCTTCGTCGAGTGTAAAGCTCATAACTCATATATGACATTGACATTTGACTCGACACTATTGTGTTCGATTTTCAGCTCTATTGTATTAGTCCAGACTCCAGACTTCTAATTTTACTGCTCTGAATTTCTCCAACCTACCAGACTCCGGATCATACAGTCTCAGAATCTTTCTTTAAAAGGCAAGGCGATCCGGCGACGTGTAGCGCTTTTTACGACGACATATGCGCATTGCGCCGTGTAATTTATTCGTACCGACATCGTACCGTTCCACGTTGACGTCGCGACGTCGTCACGTGGACACGTGGACAGGCCGTAAGTGCCGGATAGTGGTTTATGACGACATAAGTTACATGCCCAGTGACTTCATAGCTGTTAGAGTGAATTAGATTTTAGATCAGAGGCAGTATACTCAACATATGTACCTACTAGTTGACGCCCGCCACTCCGTTAATCTACACTAATATTATAAAGAGGAAAACTTTGTTTGTATGTTTGTTTGTTTGTTTGTTTGTTTGTTTGTTTGTTTGTTTGTTTGTTTGTTTGTTTGTTTGTTTGTTTGTTTGTTTGTTTGTTTGTTTGTAATGAATAGGCTCAAAAAGTACTAGACCGAGTTTAAAAATTCTTTCACCATTCGAAAGCTACATTATCCACGAGTAACATAGGCTAAATTTTATTTTGGAAAAAAATAGGGTTCCGTAAGATATTTGGGTTTTTCGGACACAAGATGTAAAAAATCAACCAGAAAAGTTATTTATTTTGCGTACGCTGCCTAAACTATAAAAGATAGAACCATAAAATGTTCTAATTAATTGTAGATCTTATAAATATCTACAAAAAAGTCCGCGACACACTATACCTATCTATGTCGAGTGAGGCACAACAACCATTTTTTTATTTAGAAATCTTGATTTTTTTTTGGACTACATTTAAACGCGTTTATTTTACTCATGTTATTAATCCTTATCAAAATAAATTATTTCATCACTAAGTACAATTTATGTAGATGATATTTGGTCTTTGAATGATTAAAATTGGACGTTTGGTTTTGAAGTTATGGCGAAATTAAAATATTACGATTTCTGCTGCACGGCCCATTGCGAAGTGGGCGTCACCAAGGCAGGGTGCGCGTGCGGGTTAATGTTTAGTTTAGTTTAGTTAAATAGTTTAGTTATTTTATAAACATCAAATTGATAATATCTTAAAATATAATACATTATAATATCTATACATCTATACAGTTAAATACAATTTAAGTGTCTGTTTGTAACTTCAAATTAACAGCTTTTTACATAATGAATCTGAAAGTAAATATATTCGGTACTTACAATAAAATACATTTTTTTTTTAATTTTTGTCTGTCCGTCTGTCTGTCTGTCAGTCGGTCTGTCTGTCTGTTTGTTCCGACTAATCTCTGAAACGGCTGGACCGATTTTCACGGGACTTTCACTAGCAGATAGCTGATGTTATAGGGTCTAACATAGGCTACTTTTATTTTAGGGTTCCGTTTAAAAAAATAGGATTCCGCTTTCGTTAGTCATAAATAAAGTCGTGGGTAAATTTCAGCGATATCCCAAAGTATTGTTCCACGAGGACGAAGTCGCGGGCAAAAGCTAGTAATTTATAAATCACTTTGGAGACGGTTACTCGAAAATGGTTGACTTTATAAAAGAGTTATGTATGACACCTTGCCTTTATTTTAAAACCTATTGAACGATACCCCACACGATTTTTCAAATTTCAATTGAAAAAAATTTCATTCCCCCCCTTCACATATATGGAGAGCCACCCTTAGAATATAAAATTATTATTATTTTATGATGTCAAATCCGAGACCTATACACAATCTACGACTATACCAAATTTCATCCATTTATATTACCCATCCATAATTACCAACGCTAGAAGCGCAGACAGACGGACGGACGGATAGAGCGAAATTACAAGGGTTCCTCAAGTATTACGGAACCCTAAAAATATGTTTTTATTGTAAGCATCGTATAACTTTCACATGTATATTAAAATATCGTTCCTTTGAAATAAAAAAATGAATACAAAACGTAGAATTGTGAATAGTAGTAGGTACTTATTCACAATTCTACGTTTTGTATTTAAATTTTCCTTTAATTTCTATGAAAATAATATATTTTTCACCCGAAACATCGTAATACTTGACAATAAAACGTCGGGAAGGATTCTATCAGAAACAGACTGAAATATTTATTTTCACTGGAAATATATTTGTGAAACGAGATCTCGATTTTACCTCATAGTCCAGGAGCCGACGGTTGCTGGACTCTTATTAGTTTTAATGACATATTATTTCTCCGGTGCCGCGTTGGTGGGTTATTACAAAATACAGTGTTGTCACTTGTCATGTTTTGTTTTAACCATTTTTAGAAATTAAGTACAATTTTAGTATTCTAAAAACGTAAGTGAATATATTATATTATATTCTATAAGTTTGAAAAGTGAAAAAAAAAAAATAGCTCTAAAAGTACTCGAGTGGTAACGTAATAAAGTACAAAAAATGCGCGTCTGATTGGTGTATCGAACAAAGTATACCTATATAACAAGTTTACAACGCCTCGCAATTGACGTAATAAATTAATTTTATGAATTGATGACTTATATATCTCAAAAACTAAGTAGAAAGGGCACACGGGAGCATTACTCTTAGATTTAGAATACAAGACGCCATTTTGATGATTTCTAAAACACAGAAATGTCTACTGTTGCTTGGATGAGAATGTATTGGAATTTCGCGTAAGTCGCGGGTAACGTCAGGTTAGTATGATAAACAACGATTGCTCAAAAGAGTTGCTAACATTTTAATATTATATCCATCACAACTTCGCATTCAAATTAAAGATCTTACGTACGCGGGCTCCTGGACTATCAGGTTGTGTTACAAAGGGAGTTTGTTCGTGTCAAATACTCTTTGAAGTGAAAAACAAATTTCAAATCTTATTTTTGTTATGCAATAGGAAATATGCATAGAACAGAAAATTTACCTAAAACCATAGATAATATGATACTTATTAGAGTGCAAAAAATCTCCTGTATCTTTTTTGAATTTTAAAAGTTAAGAACCAGCCAAGTGCGAGTCGGACTCGCGCACTGAGGATCCGTACAAACCTGTAGTGATTTTGTTACAGCTAAAAGGTATTATAGACTTGAGTATTTTAATTTAATACCTCTACGCGTTCATGAGGAAAGGGGTAGTAAGTTTACAATTATTGAAAATATTTTTATTATACTGATGTAGGTAATTAAAAATGTACGGTTTTTGGAATTTTTCCTTTATCTGTGCTATATGACGTTGCTTCGTACCAAATTTCGAGATTCTGAGTTCACGGGAAGTAGGTTCACCTTTAGGTTTTGATTCCCTTGCGAGTGTTGATTTGCGGCATAAACGGCTGTATCTTTTGATTGCGTTGGCTTAGAAGTTTAATTTTTTCACAGCTCCAAGGGACAGTAACTTGAGTATTTGTATAAATTCCAGCTTGATACCTCCACGCGTTCCTGAGATATAGAGTCTTGACAGACAGACGGACGGACAACAAAGTGATCCTATAAGGGTTCCGGTTTTTCATTTCAAGGCACCCTAAAAATTAGCAAGATATGAGCGTATTTAACCTATCTCTTTCTAGTAAAACGAAATTTAGCATGTACTTCCTATGCAAATTTGCTATGGTAGTAGTTTAGGCTCTGAATTAAAACATAGGCTACTTTTTACCCCAAAAAGTAGTGTTCCCATGGGATACTTTTACGCGAGTGGTGCCGTGGGCAACAGCTAATATTATTATAAATGTGAAAGTTTGTGATGATAAATGGATGGATGGATGGACGTTTGTTACTCTCATAAATTGGCCCAAAAGGGATTGGAGATTTTAAGGAACGCAAGTCGCAACACCAGATAGTTACAATTATAACTCCTCTGGTGTTGCGAGTGTCCATGGGCGGCGGTAATCGCTTATCATCTAGCGATACGTCTGTTCGTTTCCTGGTTCATTTCATAAAAAAGACTACTGAACGTATTTTGATGAAAGGTATGGTAGTAGTTTGAGCTCTGGGTTAACACATAGGCTACTTTTTATCTCGAAAAAGTACAGTGCTCCCGTGACATACCCACTGTATTTGTACAAATGCTAGTAATGAATAAACCAATATCTGTGAAAAATTCCTTTCTAGAAACAGTTAAAAAGTATTTTTAATTCAAAAAATCCTTCGCTGCAGAGATTTCCTAAACTCTCGGAATAAACGCCTCATTCACCCCGATTGGGCGCTAACACGTATTTCCAATTATCCGGATTCGGGGCTCGTAACACGGAATTTTCCGAAAATACTTAACAATTTGTGTAAAATTTCAATCAACTAATAAGAATAACCTAACCATGGACATGTCAAGACATGTCTAAAGAAGGTTCTGTAACTATAAACGTGCAATAGGTTTTCTTTTAATTACTTCAAAAGTTATTGTCCGATTTAGCCCAAAATAATTTTCCCCAAGATATTCTACTTTCTAGCATGATCTATCAGCATGGAAACTTACAAGTTTATATCTTCTATAGTTTAGAAATGCCAGGTGGAGGGGGCAACTTACAAACTATATTGAAGGCTTTACTCGAAAATGGTTAACTTTGTAAAAAAGTCATGTATCAAAAAAAACCGCCAAATGTCAGCCATGTTGACGTATAAGTCTAAGTTTAACAATTCTTTAAGCGTTACGTTGTAACCCATATGGAAATAAAACTTTTTTGATTTGATTTGATTTAAAACACATAAATAACAATAAATGTTATCATTAAAATCTTCTTCTTTCTTGCTCTTCTTATCTTCTTTCTTTCTTCTTATAATATATATAAAAATTAATTGCTGTTCGTTAGTCTCGCTACGAGAACAGCTGGACCGATTTGGCCAATTTTGATTTTAAAATAATCGTATCAGTTCAGGGAAGGTTTAAACTTTAAACGGTTCTCACCGTATTTCAGTTCATAGTTAAGGCAGAACAACATTTGTCGGCACAACTAGTAAAAAATTAAATATCTAAAAAAACAATTTCCGCTAGAAAGTGTCCCGTTTGAGTCTCAGACCTCAGTATACCTACATCTTGCAGACCACTATATACATATATCTCGTTTTGACTGTTTGTCTCAAGTGTGACAACTTATTTACATGGACTCCAGCTAACCCCTTGTGTGTGGGTTAAGTGAGAGGTGTAAGCGACTTTTGCTATTTTGAAGGAAAAAAATATCTCTAAGTTCTTAGGTTAGGTAAATTCTAACCTAAACCTAACTAACCTAACGAGTTGTAGGTGTACAATTTGTTAACATTTTGTAGAGATTGGTTAGTATAAATGTGAAATGTTGGATAGATGTATGTTTGTTATTCTTTCACGCAAAAACTACTGAACGGGTTTTTGAGGAAATTTTTATTCTGTATTAACAGATTTATCCCCAAAAAGAACAGTATTCTCTGTGCTATCTTAGGGCTTTCATCGAAAACGGTGCTTATGGAGATATAACTAAACAATGTACCTACGGTGGGATTGTTTCTCTTTTATAGGTCTACAAAAATGATCGCAATAAATATGTCTGTCTTATAAGAAGAGCGTAACACCCAATTCTAATTTCCAAAAGAATGTAAAATAAAGTACATTAGTCACGTTATGATTTCCCTTTAAACTGTACAGTTAATATTATTATCTTAGAAGATATCATAAGACGAACGAGAAAAAAAATAATAATTTGACGGCGACCGATGAGCGATGGAACTTGCTCGATGGTGGTTTTCGGGCCGGCCGCGTTGTGCCGTATGTGCTTTGTGTGTAGTCTATATTAATTACTAATATTACTTTAAAATATATGAGAAAGTGTGTCTGTCTGTCTGTTACCTCTTCACACTTTAACCGCTGAACCGATTTTTATAAAATTTGGTATAGACATTCTTTGGGTCCCGGGAAATAACAATAGGATATTTTTTATCCCGAAAAAGTAGTGTTCCTACGGGATAATGCATTACGCGGGCAGATTCGCGGGCAAAAGCTAGTTCCTTATAAAAAATATTAACGAAGGACACTTCAACAATGAAATAAAATTGAGGAAACCTACGTTTGACGCGTGAAATGAAAGCCCACCAATCGCTACACCAGTTCATTTCATTTAATGCGAATAGATTTGTATCTCTCTGGATAGAGGATTGCATACTAATTTTTCTCATAATTTCCAAAAATCAATATTTTCAGTAAATGCAAATCTGGGACCACTTTTTTGTGTGCAATAAAAGGATAATTAAATATAAGGTTTGGTAAAATCAATTACAGATGTTTTGGGTATTATGTCTACTGCTTAATATAAAGACGCTTAGGCATAAAAATATTGTCATACTCAAAGCAAAAAAAAATCGTCTCATTTAAGGGAGAATCTCCACTCAACGCAAACTCGCCTATATAAATGATGTTTTTTTTTTCGAGCATCACAATTATTTTTACGCCTAAACGTCTATACACAAGTAGTAGATCATATCATATTTGATTTTACCGCACCTTATATTTTGATTATTTATTGTTCATGGCATAAAGCGTATGATAGAATCAAGAAAAATTACCGCCTTCCGCTCATGCCTTACACCACAGCACACTTGCCTGAACTTCTGTTCTATACCTTATCCGTGAAAATGGAATACTGTTTTACTGTATATTTTGTTTACAGTATATTCCTTTACAGTCGACGGCCTGTCAGAAATATTCTGTCCAAGTTATTCATACGTAAATATTTTTTTTTTTATGAAATATGGGGGCAAACGAGCAAACGGGTCACCTGATGGAAAGCAACTTCCGTCGCCCATGGACACTCGCAGCATCAGAAGAGCTGCAAGTGCGTTGCCGGCCTTTTAAGAGGGAATAGGGTAATAGGGGAGGGTAGGGAAGGGAATAGGGTAGGGAATTGGGCCTCCGGTAAACTCACTCACTCGGCGAAACACAGCGCAAACGCTGTTTCACGCCGGTTTTCTGTGAGCCCGTGGTATTTCTAAATAAATAGCTTTAAGGACGTGTTTAGAGTTTACACTTTACAGATTTGACATTTAAAATTGTGCGTTTCTTAGCATAAGTGAGCATAGACGTATATATGTCACCGTAAAATTGCAAAAACCGATAGATTGTAATATTACTAGAGATATTGTAATAAGTCGACAGATTGTCAAATAAAAAATTCTCCTTACAATCTCCTTATAATGTACGCAGTATTTTTCGTTATCATTCGTAATATGAAAAAGAAAACAAATATGGCGGCGCGGGGCACTTGCCGTATAACCAATCGGCACGATAAATATTACAATATAACGCAAAATAACGTGTAAATTGTAAGGAGAAATGTTTATTTGACAATCTGTCGACTTATTACAATATCTCTAGTAATATTACAATCTATTGGTTTTTGCAATTTTACGGTGACATATTATATTACAGACGAGGCATGTTAAGGCAAAAAGTGTCTCCACTTAAATGGCCCCACTTTTGGAGTTTTTGGGGCACTTTTGAGTTTTGAGATATGGTGAAATCAAGATGGTGTTACTTGAAGGACCTTAAATTCTTGTCAAATGCTCGCAATTTTCCCTCTAAAATCGTTGGAAGGAAGAGTATAATCTTGTAAGCGTTGTTAATACAGCTATTATGTTATAGCCTGACTACACGCTATGTCTTGGCTGCCTGCAGCACTGTGCTCCGTGCAGTATAATCTTCAACGATTATTCTTGCTAAATGCGTGTGAAAAGGGCTTGCCATATTGTTTTATTGTTGTAGAATTTCTAATAACACAATTATACCTGGAAATTGTGTTACTCAATCCTGCACGCAGGAACTAGAAAGGACAAAAATTGCTGGAATCCTTGTCCATAGTTCTTAGTATTATTTTATTAGTTGCTAGGCATATCCGTTGCTTATAAAAATGCGCCTAAACCACTTGACGGATTTCACACACCAACAGGCGAACCGTACATTTTGCTGGAATAAAAACTATTTTACAGCATACAGATTTCTGCGCCAACAAAATTGCGAACAGTATAAATTTTACATAAATTTTGGAAATCTTACAGAACACTTTTCCGCGCAGCTTGTACCTAAGATATAAGCGGGTTACAACTGAAAATTGAACTAAACTGTCCTGCACGCAGGTAAGATAGAACGTGTAGTCAGTGCTTCAGACATTTGTAAATTACATTTCAGGATGCTTTTAGCAGAAAACGATATGAAAAACACATTTATCATTTGAATCTAAAAATATAAATTGATGCCAATTTGAGACGTCGTCTGTAAGTATGAAATCGTTACTGAAGAACATTATTCGTACATATTTTTTAGCTTAGGATGCTTGTTCTTGGGGTTTCGCACCCAAAGGGTAAAAGCGGAACCCTTTTACTGAGACTTCGCTGTCTGTCTGTCTATCGCCAGGCTGTATCTCCCTAACCATGACAATTACAATTAGAAAAGAGATGTACAGTATATGTAAATATAGCTAGCTACATAATATAGTAACCGTTTCCTTTTCTTTATTTTGTTTAGTTTCACTTCCTTTCCATGTACATTTAAATTAACTTCGTCAAGGAGAGCAACACAAAATAAAATAAAACATGGCGGATCTGATCAGAATTGACATGACTTTTGATAAAGAAAGACGTATGACATTCAAGACGACGTCTCTTCGTAAAACTGTCTACTACGTCAAAAGCCAAGTCAAAACAACTGTCATGGCCGCCTTAAAAATAGTGTTCTCGCAATCAAAAACTCTTCAAATAATCATTTTTGTACGCATATACTCTTCTTCAAATTATTTTTTTCGTATTTTTATGATATTCCCATATTTTTTTTCACATTTACCTATGTAGTGTACATAGAACTGGCCCAAAATCAAACATCTCTTTTAATATTTTCACATTTCGCAGATGATGTATTTGTTGCCGCTATAATAACAATAGCTCAAAACAAAGTTATTTGGGGTGTAGTGTAACACACGTGTTTTTTTAAACATAGGTAATTAAATACCTATTTGGGGTGTAACAATGTTTTTTTTTTCTTTTGCTGTTTTGTAGGGAACGTGCGCGAGTTCTATTCATGCTTAGCCGGTTCTATTATTTAAGAATTTTTGTGTATAATAATAAAGATTTTTTTTTTAAACATAGGTAATTAAATACCTATTTGGGTGTAACAATGTTGTTTTTCGCTGCTTAGTACGGAACCTTCGTGCGCGAGTTCTATTCATGCTTAGCCGGTTCTATTAATTAAGAATTTTTTTGTATAATAATAATGATAAACTCCCCACACCGATCTCGGTGACGGTACGCAGGAGTAATTTTATAGTGCCCAAGTGTGTGCGCAGTACACAAGAGCACTCTCTTCCTTTACTCTCATAGCCCAGAGAGACGGATAACCAACACGATTGACGAGAGATCAGGCGCAGGACCGACATTTTACATGCCCATCCGACGCATGGATCATCTCTCTTGTCAGACAATCAGGTGATCAGCCTGCATTGTCCTAACCAAACTTGGAAACAACATTTTTTGTTGTTCCAATGCGAGAATCGAACCCACGACCTCCGTGTCGAGAGCCAATGCTCTAAACCACTAGAATTCACTAGACCGCGGAGGCTGTTGGTTTTTAGTTCGTTGTTTTGTGTATAACATAGTCTATGGTCAATAACTCAATACTTAAACACAAAAGGGCCGGCTTGACGAGAGGGGTACCAGGGCCTCACAGAAACCGGTGTAAAATAACGCATCGTCTTTCACCGTGGAGGGTGCGAGGTCACTCCCTATTTTAAAAGACGAGCAACGCACATGCGACTCCTTTAGTGTTGCGAGTGTGTAGCAATCGCTTACCAACGAGCGGGGCATACCCCACTCGTTCATCGAATACATAAAAACAAACAACCATACATTCCCACAAAATATGCTTTTAACACTAACATCAAAGAAAGCGGCCACCTATCCATTCACGCGCACGTCATTCTACGTCAACAATGACGTTAGCTCGACTTATAAGTAATTAATCTGTCTGTCTGTCAATAATTAATTTGAGACTTAAAAATCGATCGATTCAAAGTTCGACAACCTTGGTTATTGGTAAGTGCCCGTAACACAAGATTTACGGATACTTAACACGGGACCAGAATGACGAAGTGTGAAGTGTCCATAGTTATTATTTATTTGTTTAGAATTTTACCAGTAAATGTGTGCCCGTAAGTTTACCAGTAAATGTGCAGACAAATGAGTGCCCACCATTAGGCGATTTGTCTGCTTATTCCATCAGAAGACACAACATTAATGGTGTCACGATGTCTATTTTGCATGGTCATCAATCAAATTACAGACAAAACCGCGGGATGTAGTTTGTGACTATCAAAAAGAACTTTGTATTATTAATGACTATAAGGCTGGGACTATGTGCAACGGAATCCGGTAGGCCGTAGAGAATTATGAGCACTGAAAATAGAACTCTGTGCTAATACAATAGAGTTGAAAATTTAATATCCGAGTGTCGAGTCAAATGTCAATGTCATATATGACAGCTCGACACTCGAAACTTCCATTTTCAACTGTATTGTATTAGCACAGAGTTCTATTTTCAGTGCTCATAATTCTCTACGGCCCACCGGATTCCGTTGCATATAGTCCCAGCCTAATTATGAATCAGTTCACACCGAGATGCGATGCGGCGCGGCAGTTTTAAGATAGCTATTCTAAATTGAACTTTCTTCACTACACAATAGAAGATTCACAAACACATTTCATTGTAAGATTTCGAATAACGTGCTGAACTTAAAGCGCTCTTGCAATTAAACGTATATCTTAACCCGACTACGATGAAACCAAAAGAAAGGGTAATTGATTTTAGCTGTCTATGTATGTATGTTTGTTTCATGGCCAAGGCCCAAGTGTCAATACTAGTAGAGGTAGGCAAAGGTATTTCCACTTGCTACAATCCTTACATACTTGTTTCGCTTCGTCCACTTTCATTCTTACCATCCATTCCTCCTCTTACATTTAACGTAGCGAAGCGACTCTCCATGGTCCGCTTTTCGCCTCCGCGAGAAACGAGACGTGATGGGTGGCGAAGCATATCGCCGCCATTTTGGATAATTAAATTATTTTTAAGAGTATTCATTGCATTCCCACGGATTGGTGGAGAGGGTAGGAATAGGGAAAGGGAAGGATACGTGGTGTGAAAAGGAAGATTGGTAAGTTAGAGTGGGAAATTGGAAATGTAGGATATTACCGCCCAGGAGGGCAAGGGATAGGACAGTAATAGCTAGGGAAGCGATCCCGATCGCATACCACAACTACCGGACAGGTAAGTTGGGATAAGTATCCCATGACATAATAGTAGGTGTCAATAGTAATAATGACTAAAGTTATACATAGGCTGTATCTTTTGTTTCGAAATATTGATTACTTTTTCTCGCGGCTCTCCCCGCGTAAATATAGTATCCCTTCCCTGTACGTTTTCGGGATAAAAAGTACCCTATATTTGAATCCAGAGTCTAAACTACTACTATACCAAATTTCATCAAAATCCAGTCGGTAGTTTTTGTGTGAAAGAGTAACAAACATCCATCCATCCATTATCCATCCTCAATCAATTGCAAGCATGTGGTATACACAAATTCTTAAAAGTAGTGTAATAGCTAGGATCCAACAATCTGCCATCAGTCATCACAATGACGCGCAAATTATTAAAAAAGACAAAACTTAACAGAATTAAGTTATGTCAACTGTCATAATTCCAAAGAGGTTATACCAAAATACTACGTAGGTTATACGTAGCATTATTTTAGCAAACATGTGCACCAAATTTTGTTGTGCATTCCAAAGTATCTGACAAACTTTCATATTTATAATAATAGTAGGATTGTGTAGTTAGTAAAGTTATATATGAAATCGCTCTCGCGTCGCGGTTCTGTTTGAGCTTACCCTAATAGCTAATACAGCCAGGTAACATGCCAGGGGCGAGTGGTTATTATAAAACTGGGTTCCGTAAGAAATCTTTAAGTAAGTCATTTATAATATAATACAGTTAAATAAAATTTAAGTGTCTGTTTGTAACTTCAAATTAACAGCTTTTTACATAATGAATCTGAAAGTATATTCAGTACTTACAATAAAATACCAATTTAAAAAAAAATTGTCTGTCCGTCTGTCTGTATGTCTGTCGGTCTGTCTGTCTGTTTGTTCCGGCTAATCCCTGGAACGGCTGGACCGATTTTCACGGGACTTTCACTAGCAGATAGCTGATGTTATAAGGTCTAACATAGGCTACTTTT
Source organism: Glaucopsyche alexis (assembly GCA_905404095.1). NCBI lineage: Eukaryota > Metazoa > Arthropoda > Insecta > Lepidoptera > Lycaenidae > Glaucopsyche > Glaucopsyche alexis. Next base: position 5,848,646 of record FR990063.1, on the reverse strand, counting down.
ATTTTAGGGTTCCGTTTAAAAAAATAGGACGCTTTCGTTAGATCTGCGCAAACGAAGTTGCGGGCATCAGCTAGTTTATAATTATATAAGGTGCCTTGGTATAATTCCGACAGGTTTTCTATCGAGTTGACTATAGGTTTAAGTTTTGTTCTGTCATTTAAAAATAATCAATATTTGAATAAATGAATGTATTCATTGAGTTATATCATTACTTGATGGCTAGTTTGTCATAAATATTGAAATTATAAATGGTATATTTATTATTTATTATTTAATATAAATGTAGGGTTTTGTAACATTGTCATGATTTAATGATATGGGGAAAATTTCGACATAATGTGGGGGAATTCCGTAATTATTGAAATCTCGACTTTACAGAACCTGTGCATTAGATATACATTGCATATAATATCAATAAAAAACGATAAGCTATAATATATAAAAACTCATATTTAATTTACTTACCAGAATTTCGAAATATACAATATTTACATGTTGGAGTTATTGCGAATCAACAAAAATGACGCAAAAAACACAAATCGAAGAAAAATTTACATAACGTACGCCTTGTCGCTGATTTTACCGGGCGGCAATTGATGCAGCCAAGACAAACAAATTGGCCGCTAAACTAATGTTCCCATTTTAAGAAATTTTGCTTGTTTTAGTAGATTTTAATTAATTTCGGAATTTCCCCATTTTCGGAATTACCCCAAGACACTATAATTATTTTTATAGATGACGTAATAGTTAATTATTGTCCGCTTCAAAGCGTAGAAAAAATATGTGTCCTATGAGAACTGTGCATTTTATCGCGATGTATATAGATACTAAATTATGGTCGAGGTGTAACGTGACGTGTAACGAGACGTCACTCTACTGTTAGCGGGATTTCGAATCCCGGGAATTTTCGGAACTTAGAACGCGTGTAAAATCATAACTACTTAATATTGTTGACGTGATATCGTCTTAAACCAATGAACGCCGGCTTCACGTACGAAAAATTGTAACGTTCCGCAAATTTGTCACGTTCTGTCTGAACCGAGCGTGCAAGAGAGATCGCGGAACAAGCAATAGAGAGGCACGATCGGCCTAAAAGAATTATGATATCACATGAAATTATCGTCCGTAAACTGACTTAACGACATACGTAGCTAGTGTGTATGTACACATAATAGTTTTACTGTAAGATAGTTTATAGTGATCTCACATACCTAGTGCCTATCATTGTCCATTATTGATGATTATTAAATCTATTAGCTACATTTTGTTTTAACAAGAAATCTCGTATTTTCTAAAAACATAAAAAACTCGTATTTAATCGAGCTTATTTTAAATTTCTTTATTTTTCTAATACACTAACATCACTGTTTTGTTTTCAAACCTTTCTCTAATGTTATGCAAAATCGATTATTACTTGAACGTGTGTTAGCATTAATAAGACAGATAAGTGTTGAAGATTATTTTAGCAGATTTACGGCCAGCTTCAATAACCTATCTATCTATAACTATCTGTTAAAAACGTCGTCGTTCAATCACTTGCCGGTTTTTTGCGATTTCACGATATTAGTTATTGGTCGATGGGTTATTGAAACGGACCGTTAAAGAATTTTCTTGCATTTTGATTAATGTAATGTGTGATTAAGTGATAAAGAAATAACCGGCCAAGTGCGAGTCAGTCGCGCACGGAAGGTTCCATATAAAACGGGAAAAAGTCACTTGTATAGGTGCCCTGATTTTTTTTTATTCAGGTTTTAATATTTGTTGTTATAGCGGTGTTTTTTGATGAAATTTTGTGTGTTAGTTATGCTCTGGATTAAAACATAGGATACATTTTATCCCGAAAACGTACAGTTGCCGGGGGATACCCGATACTAAATAAACGCGGGCGAAGCCGCAGGGAAATCATAAAGGATAATGCTCAACAAGTATGGGAAAAAACCTAGAAATTAACAGATACAGAATGTAGTAACATTTTACTACTAAATTCGATGGCTATAAGTATGTGATATTGCTATTTGTTTTCACTAGGGGTGTTTTTCTCGAGTATAGTAAATATCGTTGTTTGAGTTTATTATTGCGTGTAAAGTAAATAAAAATGTTATTCAATAACGCTACTCACTCTTCCAAGACCATTTTTTTAACATACAACAACAATAAGTATGTTAAAAAAATGGTCTTGGAAGAGTGAGTAGCGTTAATGAATAACAGTTTTATTGTTGGTGGTATCTGTTCACTTCTGGTTTTTTTGTTTTTGTTGGCATTGTCCTTTAATAAGAAATATGGTTTTTTTCCAACCACCATGGAACCCCAAAAACGCCAGGTGGTGTATAAAGTTGGAACAAGTTTATAATCTATTATCGGACCAGACCGGGCTGTAGTTAATATTAATGAGGGCGGAGGGATAACGTTATCCCTTTGAGGGCTATAACATTTTATGATGAACCGGCTGGGTACACTAGTGGTCGCAGGTTCGAAACCTATGACGGGAACAGTAATATTCTTCCTACTAATATTATAAATGTGAAAGTTTGTGAGGATGGATGTTTTCCTCTTTCACGCAAAAACTACTGAACGGAATTCGATGAAATTTGGTATGGTAGTAGTTAAGGCCCTAGATTAAAACATAGGCTACTTTTTATCCCGAAAAAATAGTGTTCCCGAGGGATACTATATTCATGCGGACGGAGCCGCGGGCAACAGCTAGTCTCCGTATAAGGACTAAAATTATTTTATCAATCTTCTTTCTTCTTATCTTACTTCTTAAATAACACAATATTATCTTCTTCCTAGCTTTATATAATAAATACAGTATCCCACTTGAATACTGTACTTCTTCAGGATAAAAAGTAGCCTATGTTTTAATCCAGAGCCTAAATTACTACCATACCAAATCTCATCTAAGTCTAGGGGTTGTTTGGGACCATTTTGACATTTTACGTTCGGTGAAATCAACATAGCTGACATTTGAGGTACTTATAGTAAAAACAAGATGGCGTAAGTCTTTTGCTGTATGAAGATTTGTTCTGTGAAATGTACGTCATAGCACTTTAGTTTTGAAATCTTTGGTAATAAATCCATTTCAAGTGACATATAATTTTGAATTGTGTATTTCACACCCGCACACAAAGGTAAATCTAATTATAAACTATCCCACGATAGGTGAGGGTAAGATATTTTGGACCACAACCGATTGTTATACCCCCTGTGGTTATTATAACGAGTTCTGTGATAGCATCTATTATGGTTAACGCCTGGTCCAGAATCTTCTAATGTCGGATCTTGATTTCTTACTAGCTGTTGCCCGCAGTAGCCAAGCCAAGCGTAAATTATAGAATCCCACGGGAAAACTGTACTTTTTCGGGATAAAAAGTATCCTATGTTTTAATGTAGAGCCTAAACTACTACCATGCCAAATTTCATCAAAATCCATCCAGAGGTTTTTGCTTGAAAGACTAACAAACATCCATCCATCCATCTATCATCTGTGACACAAACTTTCACATTTATAATATTAGTAGGATAGTAGAGTGACGCGAATATTATTAATTTAAAAATTTACGTATTTTTTGAGTCCTCTCGTGACCATGATTGCTGGAAAAACGAAACGTTGGGAAAAAGAAAAGTGCATCTCGAGTCGCGACACAATCCGTGTGTCGGATAGCTTATTCGAAAGTTCTGTCGCTGCTTACTTTATACCGCACGTCAGAGACAAACTATTAAAATAAGCTATCAAAATAGCACATAATACCGAAATCATCCAGAAACCATCAACGCGCTTCAAAGTGAAGCCGTCACGACTACTCCAAATTGGAGTAGTTATCTACACATAATATGTTGCCACAGAATAACGCAATATTTTACCTAACTTTTTTTCAATACATTTTTATTGAATATCTAATTGTCGTAACATTAACTCGATTTGTTTTGTAAGTGTAAAGAGTAAAGTAAAGTGCGGGCGGGCTGTGTTTCGCCATGGTTTTGGTTACAGTGCGCTGCGTACAAATGTGATCGAACACTCATTCTGGATGTTCTGTATTCTGTGCAAAATAGCTATGCTGAAATACCTCTATGGATTAAACTCAAAAGAAAACACTTGATAAAAGTTTTCAGAAACTCTTTGCTTTTTCTTATCTAACTACTATTATAAATGTGAAAGTTTGTGAGGGCGGATAGATGGATGTTTGTTACTTTTTCACGCAAAAACACTGATCGGATTTCGATAAAATTTTGTATGGTAGTAGTTTAAACTCTGTATTAAAATATAGATTACTTTACAATGGCGTAGGGTTCCTATAACTCCATTCCTATCGGCTTCCCTTGTCACTTACCTTTTGCAAACCTTCATAGAAATCCCTACCTATTATACAGGCTCCGGCTTCCCTATGAAGGAGAAGCAGTCTTTGCCGCTGCTACTTTAAATCCCGAAAAGTACAATGAATCCACATTCTACGGGAATCCGTGGGATAGTGTATTTACGCGGGCGGAGCCGCGGGCAAAAGCTAGTCACTTCTTCAATATATTATTATTATTTGTCGAGTTATCTGGCCGTTTATTTCATATGACATTATTTCATTATGATATCATAAAATATTTTTGTTATTGGAATGCCGCCGTTGCGAAAATTCTTGGGTAAATGCAATTAGATTGTAGTGTGTGCCAAGAGCAGATAGATAATAGTGGTTCTTTTAGTTTTTACCCGACTGCGCGACGCAAAGGAGTGGTAATGTGTTTATCAGCCTATGTATGTATGTATGTATGTATGTATGTATGTATGTATGTTCCTTTGAAGCACTATGCAGACCAAACGCCTGGACCGATTTTTATGATTAGCATGTCAATCGATTCCTCTTAGTCCGGCGAGTGTCACTAAAGACATGACATTAGTGGAAATTCAATATGGCGACTACTGGACGCCATATTGTGAAAATGAAAAAAATGAAAGTCAACAAACTATATTGAGTGGGGTATCGTTGAATAGGTATTTAAAAATCATTTTTAGTTTTCTCTCAACATTTTTCGATTCGACTGACCGTTTAGGATCTATATCGATTTAAAGTTGCATAACAACCATTCTCACATTAAGCCTATATGTTAGTGTTCGTATCATCGTATTTTTGCTTTAAATCGACCAAACGTGTGTTGGTTAAACTAAAAAATCAAAAATAAAATAAATAATAAATAAAATTAAAAAACCCGACTGCAAAAAAATTGCGTTGCTTAGGTATCTGTCTTTTTTTTGCAGTCGGGTTTTTTAATTTTATTTATTATTTATTTTATTAATATTTTATATCTACTCTGGTTTATTAAAAAACCGTCAAGTGCGAGTTGGACTAGCTTGGACTTGTTGAGTTTTTCGATTCATTTTTTGTTTTTGTTAATAGTTTTTTTGAGTTCTTTTTGTAGTAAATAGAATAATTGAGATAGATGCGAGATCGTTGTAATTATATTTAAGCAATAAAATAACAATTTTCAGCAAATTATTTATTCCCAAACTAAACTTTCCCACACTCCCATTTTACTCAACTGTCATTCCCATTTTACTCAACTGTCATTCCCATTTTACTCAACTGTAATTCTCACAATACTCAACTACCACTCCCACATTACTCAACTGATATTCCCACATTACTCAACAGCTGTCGTTCCTACGTTACTCAAGTGCATGAGAATGCAGTTGAGTAATGTTGACTGGACGAGTTGACGGTTGAGTAAAATGGGAATTACAGTTGAGTAATGTGGGAACATTACTCAACTGTAATTAAAATTTTACTCAACTGTCATTCCCACATTACTCAACTGTCATTCCCATTTTACTCAACAGTTAACTCGTCCAGTCCCACGACCTTCAGGAACTTGTTGGCTGTTGCTACCAGCTTCCTGAAATGGGTGTACCAAACCGGCTCCTGGACGAACTCCGATACCTCCTTCCAGTTCGCGTTGGCGAACTGGTGGACTGTGTCCGCTGGAAAAGAAAGGCTGGTTTAGGTGGTAAACACAAATATACACATTTCGCGATCATAATATGATATGTGTATGTCACCGTAAAATTGTTAAAACCGTTAGATTGTAATAAAACTAGTGAATTTTTAAAATGTTGATAGACTTCCGACGCGAATATGCTGCCTATAATTAAATACATTATTTTTCGATAGATTATAAATATTATATAGTTTTTAATCTTTCGACATATTTTTACAATCTTGTTAGTTATTGTACAATCTGACGGTTTTTACAATTTTACGGTAACATATATTATATTGTTATTTATTATCACATTTATTAGTTGGTGTAAGGAACTTCTTTTTGCGTAGAACTGAAACGGAACCCTAAGATAAAAGTAGCTTAAGTTACTCCTTATAACGAAAGTCCTGGCTGGAAAAAACTCAGGTCCTGCTCGCCGCGCGCACCCCCGGCATATTATGTCTACCCACGAAAACATAAGTCATATGCGAGCTATCAATTGTATAAGTCTATCGAATGATGGTTCTTTACGCTAGTAATATAAATTCTTTGCTATTAGTGTCGGATAGCTTATTCGAAAGTTTTGTCGCTACTTTATATCGAGCGACAGAGACAAACCAAATAAGTTATCTATCTAGACACTTATTTGGCGATCGTAACAGGCCCTTAGAATCTTAAATATATAAAAAGTGAACCGACTGACTCATCTATCAACGGACAGCCGAAAACTACTGAACGGATTTCGCTGAAAAAAAAAGAAAGGCTTTTTGAAAATTCTCCCCTAAGGGGGTGAAAAAGGGATTAAAAGGTTGTATGGAAACCGAACTCCACGCGGACGAAGTCGCGGTCATAAACAAGTAAAATATACATAACATTTTTCTTGGAAATACGGTAAGAATATAAGTGTAAAAGCTAATGCCACTTATTTTGCTATCTTATCGTGTTTAAGTATTTTCTGCTTTGGAACATAACATATTCTTCATCTAAGCTTAACTCTTCCGCTGGCATAATTTACTTACACAAGTCCTTCTGTCCGTTGAACAAGTTTTTAAAATCAAAAACTATGGGTTCCAAAGCGTTGGGCTTCAGTTTAAAAGTCTTGATAGCCATGTGCCTTTTGCCGTCAACTTCGGCGATCTTAACCTCCAGATCAGCTGATAGATCGTATCTTCCTGAAAATTACAGAAAATAGAATATACTTAATCTACTAAAAATTAGCACGGTCCTTTTTGTTCGAGGGAAAATGCGTGATGATAGCCCACAACCTCGGGGGTGGGTCGCAGAGTTATTTTGGACTCCACAGTGCTTTGCGTTCACCGGCTTAAGCCCCCCTATGTCCTTCACGCTTCTGGCGGGGCCATGGGAACTGCTGTGACTACCACAACCCCGACGTAGGTTTCATTTTAGACGATTGCGGCCTCACAGAAGACTAGCGTCAAATAGCTTACTTTATGTTTCATCGAGTCTACCGGAGGTTACTTCCTACCGAAGGGGGTGTATATTAGACTTGCATTGCACTTGTAGGTTCTCTTTGTTGCGTCCACGGAAGACTTATCATGAATATGTGTATTGAAAATATAATTATGTAAGGAGTATAAGTAGCTTCTGACAGGTGGCGTTATATCGCGTGTCGTGACGTAACTCGACCTTAAAATTTCACTCTCAACGCCGCTAACAAAGTTTCACTTGTTAAGTACCTGTGATCACGTGGCACTCCCCCTCCCCCTCGATCGGCAGCACGATCAGCCGGCCGCTGATCTCGTAGTTGGCTCTCATGTCGATATGCGGGCAGGTCATGTCTAAATGCACCTTAAGAGTCGCTTCGTCGTACCTAAAATGAAGTCCTTTTTTTCACAAGAGATTCAACGGGAAAAGTAAAGTAAAAAAATTAAAAGTGAAGAAAACAGCTGCCCTATTATCTACCTAATACTATGGACTTCAACTGACAACTGGGAATGGTCTTCGTTTTGACGTTTGACCTTTTTTAAAACACAATTTAAAAGTTCATATGTCAAAATTTTTACATTTAAACTTTATAATGGTGTTTTAGAAGGTCTAACGTCAAAAACGGGTGTGTTAATCATTTGTCTAAATATCATGCCTTCTCTTTCATTGATACGAAGAACGAGATAATATTAATATGATATTTAATCAACGATTAACTTTGATTTTGGTTGAATTGATAATAAAATATTTTTAGTAAGACTGTAGCCGCTAGCTAAAGCTAGTAGTAATATAGTTACACAAAACAATTAGAAGTAATATAATTTTAAATAAAATAGTCACGGTACTTATGACTATTAGTAAATAATTACATAAACGGTACTTAAATATTAACTCCCTACACCGATATCGGTGACGGTGGCCGGTTTCATTGAAACTAGGCCACTTACGCAGGAGTAATTTTTTTATAGTGCCCGAGTGTGTGCGCAAGTACACAAGAGCACACTCTCTCTTCCTTTTACTCTCGTAACTAGGGAATATTATTCGAATATTCGAATATTCGTTTTATTCGAATATTCGACAATTTTATTATTCGAATATGACTGGGTTCAATATTCGAATATTTCGAATAAAACGAATAATAAAAATATTTTATTTATTTTTCAAAAATATGTTAACAATAGTAATAAACTTGTACATAAACCTGAAAGTTTCGTTATTTAATATATTATTTTTATTATTTATTAATTTTGTCGTCAATAATATCCTAAAACAGATTTTACTACACTGTTTGTGAAGAATACAAAACTTTTTTTTAAATATAAAAATATTTGAGGTGAATATTTCCTACAGGCCTCAGCGAAAGAACACCATGCTCACAAGTCTGTTAAAATAACCTAACCTAGAGCGTGTCAGGACATGTTTAAGGAGGGTTCTGTTACTATAAAGGCTAAAACGATTTTTAGTTTCATATTCTTAAATAGTTAAACCTACTGTTCGATTTCGTTTAAAATAACTTTCCTATAGAGAATTTACCATGACCTATCAGCATGGAAAATTGTAATATTCGTAGTTCAGAAAAGACAGTGGGGGGGTGAAACCAATTTGAATGCCGATTACTTGGAAATGGTTGCCTTTGTAAAAGTCATGTATAAAACTTTGCCTTTATTTTAAAAGACATAATATTCAACACACTTCACATGTATGGAAAGCCACATCTAACTATATAATCAAATTATATTTTTTATCAAACCAAAACCGATATCCAAACGCATTATAGCTAGAAAGATAAATGATACCTAGTTGAGTTGATTATTACATTATTACACTGGCCTGCAAAACTAAGTACAAATCGTTTAAAATTTCATACTTTTCAAAATATTATGACAAGATTTAACAGCTTTCTTCAAAAGTAATAAATTATATAAATCAGTTTATTATTTTTATCTTTAAACAAAGATTAACCATTTTAATCTTAGTCTTAAAAACTTTTACATGTTATATAAAATTGCGGTTTTGAATAACTCCTCGAGGCCTAACAACAGCTTGGAGCAGATTTGTCATACTGAAAACGAGGTTTTGGAGCCGAATTATGCAATATTCTCCCGTTCTTATACGAGTATCAGAGCGTGTTTAAGTGCTGTGAGGGTACTAACTGTAGGTGACAATCTGCGGCTTCTGACTAGCCTATTAAGCTCATTAAAGAGAATCTTTGAGAATCTCTTGACCATATCTTTCTCCAGTTAGAGGTCCAATTGTCATGGTCACATAGTGCGGTATGCCACCCCATTGTATATGTACTTTGCCTGAGCATACTGGACTCTTTCTGAAAAGTAGGCTTAAAGATATCGCCTACCAGGTCACGTTTACTTAGCCTTCCTTCAGAAGTTCACTTTAACTTGTAAAGTTAAAGCGAATAAATCCTCTCATCTGGGACCAAAATTCTGGACCATTCCCGTTCATCCTTTCGTATGTATTCACGGATGTATCACAGTGATGCTACTCGATACTAGGGCTCTCGAGTTTGGTCTCGAGGTGAGACCTCGGTCTTTAGGGTTTCAGACTTGCTTAAGCAAGTTTTCTTCACTGTGGTGTCAGTAACATACAGACCTTCGGGTCTGAAGAAGCTGTTGCTGAACTTAACTGCATTTGAGTGTTGATTTTCAAGTGAAAACAATTTAACGGTCTTGCCGATCGCTCAGTCTGTCATCAAAGTCTTGCACAGCCTTATCAAATGTTTTTCAGTCTCTTTGTACCTTTGCTTCATCTTCTGAATGGTTCGTAGCATGAAACACTCCGATCTTGCAGTACAATGCCTGATGCCTACTTCTGTACTGATGCCTAGTTTCAGAAAAATCTTCAGGCTGTGATACAATTTTTTAATCTACTGTTGTCTAGCTTCCTTTTTGTAATAAGTGTCTTATTCGTTCAAGAAAAAAAATTTAAACATAAAGAGACCAAAAACATGGTTAACTGGAAAAAAAATGGAAACATATTATTTTTGTTTTAAAGATTTTCCACCCACTTTTTACCAATTATGAAGTTTTTGTTATAATAACATAACATTAAAATCTTTTTTAGTGCTTTTTATTTTGAAGGTTTATCTTGTTTATTTATTCTTACTACGGTTTATATACACACGTACCGATTAGGTCTGGAGCTGACCATTATGATAGCACGATACTCGTGTGTTTGAGATTTCAGCTGCATTATATTAGAACAGAGCACTATTTACAGTGGATTCAGATTTCTGTGCAGTATTCCAACTCTGTAAATATATTTTTCCCCAATCTTCAATAAACTGATAAATAAATAAATAAAAAATGTTTTGTAATATACTTTTTTATGCATTAAATACTACCAAAAGTTTAATTTCTACAGTCTCACTTTTCAAATCGATTGTCAATGTTTTATCTCCCTTAGAGGATTTTTTCCTTAATTTTTGGGAAAAACTAAATTAGTTGGCAACCAAATCCATGATCTGCTCCAGACCTAAACCGTTCGTATGTTAATAGTTTTAAAAAGTTATTGCAATTTAGTATTTTAAGTTTGAAACTTAAAAGAAGATTTTTTTTACTAAAAACACGTTGATTTTCTTAGAGTAATTTGTGAAACATATCACATTTTAATATTATTAAATTGTAGGTATATATAAACGCATTATATTATTTGTATTTAAAGTTTATTACCAATGTTCGTATTATTCGAATTATTCGAATTTATTCGAATAGTGTTTAGCCATTATTCGAATTATTCGAATAGTAAAATTTGTCGAATAATAACATTCCCTACTCGTAACCCAGTGGGACGGATGACCGACACGACTGGCGAGAGATCAGGCGCAGGACTTTTTACATGCCCATTCGACGCATGGATACGCGACGCTACGCGGTGCTTCATTTTTAGGGTTCCGTAATATTTAAGGAACCCTTACAGTTTCGCTCTGTCCGTCTGTCTGTCTGTCTGTCCGCGCCTCTAGCTCCTGTAATTATGAATATAAATTGATGAAATTTGGTGCAGTTGTAGATTGTGTATAGATCACGGTTTCGGGATCATAAAAAAATAATAATTGTATATTTTAGAGGGGGCTCTCCATACATGTGAAGTGGGGATGAAAAATATTTTTTCACTCTACATGGGGTAGAGTGGGGTATCGTAGAATAGGTATTTTAAAAAAAGGCAAGGTTTCATACGTTACTTTTTTATAAAGTTGACCATTTTCGAGTAATCGGCCTCCAAAGTAGTTTGTAAGTTGGTCCCCCCTAGCATTTTTAAACTATAAGAGATAGAAACTTGCAAACTTCCATATTGATAGATCATGCTAAAAACTCTTTAGAAAAATTATTGTGAACCAAATCGGACAGTAACTTTTGGAGTAATTAAAAAATAGCATATTACGCGTTTATAGTTACGAAACCCTCCTTAGACATGTCCTGACATGCTCATGATTAGGTTATTAAGATAGATATTCAAAATTGAACTGTATTCACTATACAAGAAGATAGACACCAGTCATACACTGACATGCGGTCAGTGCGGTGCAACTTGACATTCGAACTGTTATAGTGAAATGTGTATGTTCATGTGTAATGAATTAAGTTGAAATTTTGATATATATCTTAATTAAACCGACTTCCAAAGTAAAAATACACAAAAAAGTATGAAATAAAACTTATTCTCTAAATAATTTCCCTTTTAAATTTGGCTAAATTTTTAACTATTTCTCTATTCAATCTTCTTAATTTTGAAGTCGCTACCAGCCCAAACAATATTCTATAGTATTTTCACGTTCATATTTGCCGACTTCAAAATTAAGAAGATTGAGTAGAGAAATAGTTAAAATTTTAGCCAAATTTAAAAGAAGAATTATTTAGAGAACAAAAAAAGAATTATTTATTTCATATTTTTAGTGAATTATATTTTTACTTTCAAAGTCAGTTTAAATTTTTTGTTTATTGCATAACGTATTCACGTTCAAACCATGTCCATGACGTCCATGACGCGTCCACTTACACAACATCCACCACCTTACACCTGTTCAGACCCACGAAGGTAGCATTCAGGAATTTATACTTCAGTATGGATAAGTCGCCCTCAATGATGGTATGAAACATTGGTTCCTGGGCCTCGATGCCCATCTCTGGAATGCCTGCCATCAGGTGCTGGTACACCTCGTTTGCGATGGACACCACGCAGGCATGGTCTCCGGTTTTACAGGGTTTGACGTAGCCTGAAATATAAACGACATGATAAGTACTTATGTAATTTAATAGCATTATAGAGCTGGATCCTCCGTGGTCAAGTGGTTCGAGCATTGGCTCTCGACTCGGAGGTCGTGGGTTCGATTCCCACATGGGAACAAAAAAAAAATGTTGTTTCCCAGTTTGGTTAGGACAATGCAGGCTGATCACCTGATTGTCTGACAAGAAAGATGATCCATGCGTCGGATGGGCATGTAAAAAGTCGGTCCTGCGCCTGATCTCTCACCAGTCGTGTCGGTCATCCGTCCCACTGGGTTACGAGAGTAAAAGGAAGAGAGAGTGCTCTTGTGTACTGCGCACACACTGGGCACTATAAAATCACTCCTGCGTAACTGGCCTGGTTTTAATGAAACCGGCCACCGTCACCGAGATCGGTGTGGGAGTTATTATTAGAGCTGGATCGCCTGATGGCTAGGGCACGGTAAAGAGAAAACAGTAGGACATATAAGTCGGTCTGGTGAGTTATTTGCCTACTCTCGCGTTGGCGCAAGGGCTGTCAAGTAAATTATAAAATAATTCAGGCAATCGCACTGAGAGTGCCTTATCATTCCTTATAAGAGGTGTGTGCCTGAATGTGGATAGGCGCGCACGCACACATTCAAACCGATCGCGGCACGTTTATATGAAGATGTTCTACTGTTCTTATACTGTGGTAAGAGGATATGAAGGAGTGAATACTAGAAAAATTGGGTGAAGATAAATAGTAAAAGGTCCACTGGGACCAAAATAGAATTAGGTGTCCCACAGGGATCCATTTTAGGCCCGTTTCTTTTTCTCATCTATATAAATGATTTACCTTATCTTGTTAAAGATAATGATAACGAGATAGTACTTTTTGCCGGTCAGACTACGACGAGGTAAATAGTGCTCTCTCAAAAATAGTACATTGGTTTAATATTATTAATTTACTTTTAAATTCCAAAAAAACAAAATGTTTAAAGTTTACATTGCCCAATGTTAGGCAAGTTCAAACCAACATACTATTAAATGATGAGAAAATGAATTTTGTGGACACCACTGCATTTCTAGGTATAACACTAGATAGTAAATTACAGTGGGGTCCTCACATTGCTAATCTTGCAGATAGGCTCAGTTCTGCAGCATATGCAGTCAGATAAATTAGAGAAATTTCTGACGAAGACACGGCGCGACTTGTTTACTTTAGTTACTTTTATAGTAGAATGTCCTACGGCATCCTTTTATGGGGAAGTGCCGCAGACATTAATACGATATTTGTGCTGCAGAAGCGAGCAATACGTTCAATTTACAAAATGTCCCCCTTTGAATCTCTGAGAGAAAAGTTTAAAGAAATAGGTATTCTGACCGTCGCTTCTCAATACATTTTGGATAATGTATTAGGTATATGTTAGAAAGAATATTAGTAATTTTAAAACTAAAAGCGACAATCACTGTAGAAACACTAGAAATAAGCACAAGCTAGATATACCGGTGATCAGACTAAGTAAAGTAAGCAAATCATTTAAAGGTCAATGTATACGCCTATACAATAGAATCCCAGAAAACGTTCAAAATCTTTCCATTAATAAATTTAAAAAAGTAAAAGAACGTTTGTGTGCAAAAGCCTATTATAAGGTCAATGATTTTATTGACTATTTAATATAATAGGATGGCCACCTGCAAGGCTACTTCTATGTACTATATGTATCTGACTTTTGTCAATATTATATAGACCTAAGTTTTCACATTGTAAACAACTTCATTTTTTAAAAAATAACAATTTTCCATCATTTTGCTAAAAGATGGCCCCGTGCGAGTTTCTTACGCCGGTTTTTTTCGCCGGGTTAGTTCCCGAACCGGTGGTAGGCATCAAGTAGGGACAATTCTTTAAACGTTACTTTGTAACCCATAATATGGAAATAAAACTTTTTTTGATTTTGATTTTTTTGATTGCGTTAAACGCGAGCTCACTTGGCGAAACGTACCTCGTGAACAAGCTTTATTTTCAAGCGATATTTGTAAGAAAACAATAGAAAATAAAAAATGGGACGAACAGACGAACGACTCCCACCCCCAAAATATAAAATGATTACTTTTTAATGATTTAAAAAATAAACTAAAAATTTCATCCATTTATATTCAATATTACAGGAGTTACAAGGACGGACAGACAGGCCGACAGACAGAGGGACGAACAGACCCTAAAAACTCGTGAACAAGTGTGTATCATTTTACGACAGTTTTCTAAAAGATCGTGGTATCTCATCTGGTTCGATTCCTACTTACTATTACCTACAAACGTCAAAACTTTGTGAGGATGGACGGATGTATTAATGGATGGATGTTTGTATCTCTTTCACGCAAAAACTACTGAACTGATTTCGATGAAATTTGGTATGGTAGTAGTTTAGGCTATGGATTAAAACATAGACTACTTTTTATCCCTTAAAAGTACAGTATTCCCGTGGGATACTTTATTTACGCGAGCGAATCTGCGCGCATAAGTCAGTAAGTACGCGTTGTTTTCTTTTATTATATATCGAGAATTAAAAAATATATATGCCTCTTACAAAATGCTGAAATCAATTGAAAATAAATTAATGCTAAAGACCGATGCTAAGTCCGCTGGAAAATAAAATTTTATAGAACTACCGACTCATGCAAATAATTGAAATCGTTGCACAGAAATATCGTAGAAAACAACTGCGAAACCCCATTCAAAACAACGTAGAGTTAAAGCTAGCCACACACGATACGGTGTATCTGACAGATTTGCCTGCACAAGCGTTCGTGACTGAGTGACTAGGAAGACTAGCTAGGAAGCAAGTAATTAAATATTTGATGTCCTAATCCAATAGAAAAATCTTCTACAAAAATTTTGGTATTGTTTGACTTTCTGATATTTCTTTGATATATTTAGTTGATTTTGTGATATTTGAGTTTTTCTTATACACCAGTGTGTGAACTGAGTGACCCAATATAATGGTTCATATCTTAAAAATGTACCGATAGATTTTTCTGAAATTTTGTCTACAATTCTACAAATTTTCACTAAAACTCTACGTAGAAAAATAATTTAAAAAGTCAGTAATACATCGCAAAATGAGTATGTCACTTTTGTGTGAACTGAGGGACCACACTTCGGCGGTTGTAGCTTTTTTATTTCTAATCCTGATAAAGTAAAAACTTTTACTAAAATTATATAGTGAAAAAAAAAACATAATTTTCCACATACTTTTCGAGATCTGGAAAATAGCGGTGTGTGAACTGAGGGACCATACTCTGAGGGCTATATTATCACTTAAACCATCTTTGTACAAATTCCGAAGTCTTTTAGTAGAAGTCTAAAATTTTTTAGACTTCTACTAAAATTAATTGCTATACTTATTTGGGGAAATTCAGATAGGTCGCTCAGTCCACATGTAGGCAATTGGGTAATTTGCCTTCATGTAAAACTTGATGAATTAAAACTTAAAATTTTATGTGTAGTTTGCAGAAAGTCACAAAAATTTGAATATTTTCACAACATTACTGTAAAAACCTTAAGAAGGTTTTTAGGTTACTAAATAACTAAAATTAAATTTAGCCCATTTGTTTAATTTTTTTTACATTTTTCAAAGATTTTTACTTACTGCTTTCAACCAAGCCGGTATAAAATACTGCTAGAAGCAAAATATACAGCGCCATTTTTAAACCGCAATTTAAAAAACGAATCGCTAGATGTCTTATCCGGATACTTATATAGTTTACTTACTAATCATTTTCCAATTAAATAATTTAAACAATAACGATAATTATTAATTCATAGCGTCAGTTCACAATGGGATGCAAAGCGGCGCAACGTTTAGAATAGCTATTCAAAATTGAACGTTATTAATTGCGCATGAAGATACACATTTAATTGTAAGAGTTCTAATTTCGAACTGCACTGCGCCGCCGCTTTGCAATGAAACTTATTAGGTAATGAATAGAGTTCGATTTTGAATAACTATTTTAAAATGCTGCATCGCGTCTCGTCATGAACTGACCCTTAGTTGCTATTATTTAGCACACTTTAGAGTCATTCAAGTTAATAATTATGTTTTCTTATAATTACAAGCACTTATATGTTAGTGTCATAGAAGAATACCATCAATCTAATATCATATTATTATGTTTTGTGTTAATTTTCTGTTTTACTGCGCTCTGACGCAACGCGACGCGAGACAAGTCGCAAAGGCCAAAATCCATTGCCACGAGATAACTTTGCCGACAGCAAGCGACTCATCTGGGCCTCTAGTCAAGATGCATTCGATAATTTCGACGGCGAAGTTCGAAAATAAAACGTATGGGATTTGACGATTTGACATAAGTCATCGTTAAATGAGATGTCAAATCCCATACATTTTACTGTTGAACTTCGTCGTCTAAATTGGAATGCATCTTGACTAGAGGCCCTGGCTTCATGCTGCGTCTAAACAGGTACCTAGTCGATTAGACTATGTTTTTATGATTTTTTTTTTTATTTATTAAAAACATCTATTTACAAGTTTTAAAGTATTCAATGTCCTACAAAACTGCTTACTCAGTTTGTCTGTAGGTGATGTAAGCCTCATTTTCTTATGATCTTACTAGCTTTAGCCGCGATTCCGCCCGCGTAAATATAGTATCCCAAGATAACACTGTATTTTTTCGGGATAAAAAGTAGTCTATATGTTAATGCAGAGCTTAAACTACTAAGTACCATACCAAATTTCATCAAAATCCGTTCTGTAGTTTTTGCGTGAAAGAGTAACAAACATCCATCCCTGCATGCATCTATCCATCTTCACAAGCTTTCACATTTGTATTAGTTGTAGGATAAGCTCTTTTATGACACTAACAATAAAGTAATAAACTTATGCTTTTTCATCCGTTATTGGACGATTAATATATTATTCTCCGAGCGAAGTAACAACTTATGTAATACTGTAGTGCCTGGGACAGTCGGTTTTAAATGTCGTATGGTTGCCCAAGCACATACGGCATTCTCACAACACTGTCGGCCTAGTCCAGAGGAATGAACTGGTCAATACGTCTGGGGCCAACCATGTGCGGGTTTCCCCACGATGTTTTCCTTCACTACACAATAAAGTAATGTCTTATTTTAATCGCATATGCCCTTATAAGTGTGTCTCCATGTTTTGGCAGCCTGTAAACATTCGTCAGCTAATATACAAGGCCGAGATATAGGGAGCCAAATGGCCTAAATCTTTGGGGGTATTACGTATAATATAAGGAGTGTATTTTTATCTGAATGAGATATTTAACGAACATTTTTATGAAATGAACCAGGAAACGAACAGATCGCCTGATGGTAAGCGATTACCGCCGTCCATGGACTCACTCACAGCACTCTCTCTTCCTTTACTCTCATAATCCAGTGGGACGGATAACCGACACGACTGACGAGAGATCAGGTGCAGGTCCGACTTTTTACATGCCCATCCGACGCAGGGATCAACTTTTTGTCACTTTTAGACAATCAGTTGATCAGCATTGTCCTAACCAAACTTGGAAACAACATTTTTTGTTGTTCCAATGCGGGAATCGAACTGGCTGTTAAAAAAATAATTATTAAAAATTACCTACATTACGCTCTGTACTGCGCTGTTAAAGTCACTGACCTTATACAGCTGATGTATTGATATTATTTAGACAATGTTTGCTTCCTCTTTAATTCACCTGTTTCTGTGAGGTTATTGACCTCAACGCCTTAGGGACTTTTTTTTCCTTTAGATTTTTTTTTTCTAAACGTAAGCAGTAGATCACGTGCTGAAAATAGAGATTTTAATAAACTGTTTCTTCTGAGAACTTACTCATATTTAAGAGAACTATTTATTTATATGCAAAAAATTTCAGCTGTCTAACTCCTATTGAAAAATAGTTGATAGACGTTAGATATTATTTCTATCATACGTAATAACCTCAAATGGTTTCCATTTTGTTTATTGGCGAAGAAAAACTATAAGACGTCTAAATGTTGTTGGATAAACTCGAAGTTACTAATCTTATATCTTATCTCATCTTAGACAATTTGTTGATCAAGATCTAGAAATTGTTTTAGGGTTTGTACTAAGATAAATAAAGTGGCCAAGTCGGACTCGCACGAAGAGTTCCATACATAATCATATTTTATTAACGACGATACAAAATCACGTTTGTTGTGTTATTAGTGTTTGCTGTTGCTCTCGACTCGGAGGTCGTGGGTTCGATTCCCACAAGGGAACAACAAAAAATGTTGTTTCCAAGTTTGGTTAGGACAATGCAGGCTGATCACCTGTTTGTCTGACAAGAAAGATGATCCATGCGTCGGATGGGCATGTAAAAAGTCGGTCCTGCGCCTGATCTCTCGCCAGTCGTGTCGGTCATCCGCCCCACTGGGTTACGAGAGTAAAAGGAAGAGAGAGTGCTCTTGTGTACTGCGCACACACTTGGGCACTATAAAATTACTCCTGCGTAACTGGCCTGGTTTCAATGAAACCGGCCACCGTCACCGAGATCGGTGTGGGAGTTATAATAATAATGATAAGTATAGCAACAACAGGAATACATCAATGAAAATTTCTACTGTCTATGTATCATGATTCATGACCTATAATAGCCTGGTGACAGACAGACGGACGAGCGGGTAGTAAAGTCTTTGTAAAAAGGTTCCGTTTAAATGTCTCAGACATGTTTTACCACGAATGGGTACTAGTCATGCGAATGGGTAGGGTTTAGGTAGACTGACCCCTACGCTACGGCATTTTATGAGTTCTGACAGTTTTTTTTTTCTCCTTGTACCAACTGTCATTAGTTAGTCATTAAATTATTTTTCATATTTACAAAAGAGATGTTTGATTTTTGGCCAGCTCTATGTACACTACATAGGTAAATAGGAAAAAATATGGGAATATCATAAAAATACAAAATAAAATTGAGGAGGGTATATGCGTACAAAAATGATTATTTGAAGAGTTTTTTATTGCGAGTACCCTATTTTTAACATGACAGTTGTTTTGACTTGACTTTTGAGTTTTGACGTAGTTGACAGTCTTAGGAAGAGACGTTTTCTTGAATGATAAACGTCTTTCTTTGTCAAAAGTCATATCATTGTCAAAATGACATTCTTTGGATAATTCTGATCTGATCCGCCTTGTTTTATTTTACGTTGTGTTGCTCTTGGCGAAGTTAATTTAAATGTACGAGTACCTACATTAAAACGAAGTGAAATTAATTAAAATAAAGAATAGGAAACGGTTACTATATTATGTAGCTATATTTACATGTAGTGTACATACTGCTGGCCCACGCCTCATACATTTCTAGAACATCTCTTTTACAACATAAAAGTAATTCATAAAACGGTAATTCTTTTTCAATAATAAATTTACTTTTAGAGCTCATAATAGCTTAACACAAGCTAAAATAGCTGTGAAAACAAGCAAATACAGTCAGAATATAAATAAGATTATTTTTCTTCCGAGCTGGAATACCGGAATAAATAATTATGAAAGCCGTCAGATGCACTCCTACAAGATTTAATGCGGAAACGCGACTTATAGCATTTCTGTCTTGTGCTTTAGTGCTTAATTCTTTGGATTTTTAACCCCTGATGCAAAATTCAAAATTCAAATTATTTATTGAACACACATAATAACATACAACAGAATAAACATGTAAATTGTAATATATATGTCACCGTAGAATTGTAAAACCGTTAGATTGTAAAATAACTAACTAGATTGTAAAAATATGTCTAAAGATTAAAAACTACTTACTGGTATTTATAATCTAACGAAAAATAATGTGTTAAATTATAGGCAGCATATTCGCGTCGGAAGTCTATCAACATTTTACAATTTCACTAGTTTTATTACAATCTAACGGTTTTTACAATTTTACGGTGACATATACATCACATCAATCTAATTCCATACTAAGTTAAGACTTGAGGAAGACTTTTAAAAATAAGGGGTGTTATAAGTCTCACTTGTCTGTCTATGTGTAAGTGTGTATCCGTGCCATCATAGCTCCTAAACGGATGAACCAATTTTGATTATTTTTGTTTGAAAGCTGATACGATCGAGAGTATTCTAGGATATTATTCATCATCATCAGCTAGCTCACTGCTAGTCAATTCGGGGTAACTTAAAAAAAAAAGTTTATTAAGTAAGCATTTTTTGATAAACCTGTTGATAAAGCATTTATAGGCAGTTTTTTTTTGTAGAAAAATATAGTAACTACTGACATTCGAGAAAAGTGTATCGCGGTTGGTGCTTGTACATTTTGCCTCTACAAATCTATTTCCTTCCGCATGGTCTAATCTCTGTACCGAATTTCATCAAAATTTGTTCAGTGGCTTAGAATAAAATTCAGATTCCATGGTTTAAAATAAGGCATGTTTGCGTTATAGAGTTGCTATTGCGTTTATAATATTTACAACTTTGCTCGGAGTTTTAGTAGAACGTGTTACTTAATAACCTAACCAAGAGCATGTCAGGACATGTCTAAGGAGGGTTCCGTAACTATAAACGCGTAATATGCTCTTTTTTTAATTACTCCAAAAGTTACTGTCCGATTTGGTTCACAATAATTTTCCTAAAGAGTTTTTAGCATGATATATCAACATGGAAAGGAGAATGTTCAAGTGTCTATGGAACTTAGTATCGCTAAAAATATTTTTGTGCCATTAACTATTTTGGCTTAAATAATAGCTTGATTATAGCTCTTTCTAATACATCAACTACGATTCTTATAACTCTCCGGAGTTTACGGCAATTTCAATTTAAAAATACGAGTTAAGTAACGTTGCGTCTCGTATTTGAGCCTATAAAGCTTAAAATATATGATAAAACCTAATTAAAAAGAGTCTCTATCTCACTATCACTTTGTATATTTGTACTGATTGTATCAAACTACACAAGAAATATTCACACGGTCCCGGTAGGTACAAATTATAAACCAAAAATTCAAACAATAACGTGCGTCGTCGTTTTGAGTTATTCAAGCTGCAAGCACGAAGTATAGATATACCTCGTGCTTGAACCTAGGAACGGCGATGACGTTTGAGACTTCGCCGTCTCGGTGTTACCAGATGTCAAAATGTAATATTGTTCAATCGATATTATCACTCGATAATATCGATATTAATTAAATTATTAAAAATAAAAAAAAAAAACTCGGTGGATATTAATTAAATGAATTAAAAACATTTGGCGTATCCGAGCAGAATTTAACGATTTATTAGGCGGGTTCATACATAGCGAGCCTCCTCACGAGGTATTTGCCACGCAAGGAAAGCGGGGCAGACTGACAATCGCACCGATATTCGAGGCACGAGAATCGGGCCCCAGACTTCAGCGTTCTATTTTCATTGCTATGCTTTTTTTCGGCCGGTGAGATTCCGGTAATATAGTCCCAGCCTAAAAACCGACCGGCCGGGTCACCGTGTCTGAGGTAGTCGGCACGTCTACGTAGCAGAAAATGCCTCGCGGGGCTGCTCGCTATATTATGTGTACCCGACTATTTATTTATATATTATAATCTTCATTTTAATATTTTATTTTAACACTGCATATGGATAATATATTATACTACTTAAATTCTGGTTTTACTTGAGACGACGAAGTATGTACTTCTACAATATTTCGCAATCAATAGTTTATTTTCGGCTTTAATTAAAAATAAGGAACTAGTTTAGAATAAAAATGATTTTTAGACGTAGAAAATATTATAACATGTTTAATGTTTATAGTCGATTACTCTTGGTAATCGATTTAAATTACTGAGTGAAACGAATTACACCTTAAATGGCAACACATTTTCAGTGTTAATATAAAAAAATCAATGAAGAGTATTGAATTTTGATCATTATTATTCCGGAGAATTCAAACTGTATTAATAATTACAAATTTAATCTAAATTAAAAACAAGAATTTTCAATCTATTAAGTTAATGGCACAATTTCAATTGAAGTGATACCATTCGTGGGCATTGTCCTTTGCAAGTTTCTAACTCCTATAGTTTAAAAATGCTAAGGGGGGGACCAACTTACAAACTACTTTGGAGGCCGATTACTCGAAAATGGTCAACTTTATAAAAAAGTAACGTATGAAACCTTGCCTTTATTTTAAAAGACCTATTCTACGATATCCCACACGATGGGGTAGAGTGAAAAAATATTTTTCATCCCCACTTCACATGTATGGAGAGCCACCCCTAAAATATAAAATTATTATTATTTTATGATCCCGAAACCGTGATCTATACACAATCTATAACTGCACCAAATTTCATCAATTTATAGTCATAATTACAGGAGCTAGAGGCGCGGTCAGACAGACAGACAGACAGACAAACAGACAGACGGACAGAGCGAAACTATAAGGGTTCCTTAAGTATTACGGAACCCTAAAAACGTGCGATTTCCCAGAGACCTAGCTAGATCGACTTTACTCTCCCAGAACTCCCTGCATACTAAACTTCATGGAAATACTTGCAGCCGTTTCCGAAATTCTGATTATATGATTTGCTCGTTTAAAGTATATGATAAAGATAGTAGGGATTAAATTGGATAATTTTATTGAATGGACCAGAATATTATGAATAAAGGATAAATAAATAACTACTTTCATAAAAAAATATAACCCGAATAACTAAATTTTCAAGCCCATATAACCTGGCTATCTATTGACACCTCATTCATTAAAATCGGACCAGTAGTTAAGGCGCTATGGTGGAACGAACATACATACATACATACATACATACATAGACTGCCAAAATCATCTTCCTTTTGGCATCGCCGTAGTCGGGTAAAAATTAAAACTTTTCAACTTAGGGGCCGTCCATTAATCACGTGATGTTTTTAACAACTTTTTAGACCCCTCCCCTCCCCCTGGTGATACGTGGTGAGGTTTTATACGACCCTCCTCCCCCCCACCTAAGATTGCGTGTATTTTTTTGTACATAGTAAGCAGTAAAACAATTAAATCGAATAATTTAAGCAATTAAAAAGTATACGAGTCATTTGTCTTGTAAATAGTACCGATAAGAATTTCGGTATGCATAGACTAGTTTCAAAAATTAATACACGTGATGTCTCCTTAAACACCCCCCCCCCCTCCCCTTGTGATGCTTGGTGATTTTTTTTCGGACCCCCCCTCCCCCTTTAGGCATCACGTGATTAATGGACGACCCCTTACTGCAGTTTAGCTACGTACGTTCCATACAGTTGCGAGGCAAAGCGCTGAAGCGTGTTTGCACCAATAACCACAAGTCGGGGAATTCTATTTAACTTCATAACTAATAAGAGCTGAATCAGGATATCTATTTCAAGAAAATGCAGTTTTCTGACTTATATTAGATATTTCACTCTGGCACTTATAAATGTGAGTATTCGAGGGTTTTCTCATCTTCTCAGTTCTGACAAAGTAAAAATACTGACATTTATTGCACTTTTTACACTTTATAAGCTTTTGCCCGTCGCCCGCGATTTATTGGGAGATTGGGACAAATTGGGATTTACACTATAATCGATATCTTTATAATATGTATACAGCATTAATAACTGCCCGCGGCTTCACCCGCGTAAAATTAGGTTTTAAACTTTCATGTGTCATGGGATACTCATCCCAACTTACCTGTCCGGTAGTTGTGGTATAGTATACGGGTATGCGACCCTGGCTTCCCTAGCTATTGCTGTCCTATCCCTTGCCCTCCTGGGCGGTAATATCCTACATTCCCTATTTCCCACTCTAACTTACCAATCTTCCTTTCCACACCACCTATCCTTCCCTTTCCCTATTCCTACCCTCTCCACCAATCCGTGGAAACGCAATGGATAATCAAAGAAAATTAATTATCCAAAATGGCGGCGATGTGGTTCGCCACCCATCACGTCTCGTTTCTCGCGGAGGCGAAAAGCGGACCATGGAGAGACGCTTGGCTACGTTGAATTTAAGAGGAGGAATGGATAGTAAGAATAAAAGTGGACGAAGCGAAAGAAGTACATATGTAAGGATCGTAGCAAGTGGAAAAAAGTGGTCTCTGCCTACCCCTACGGGAAAGAGGCGGTCCTGCCTACCCCTACGGGAAAAAGGCGTAATTATATGTATGTATGTATGTAAACTTTCATCCCCATTTTACCCACCTAGGGGTTGAATTTTAGAACATGCTAAAATACGTAAGTCATTATTTTCTCCGTACTCGATTCATACGAAACATAAGTCTGCTCCAGACCTAATCGATACTGTGTTACCATTCTTACTGTAAAGAATCGTCTTTCAATAGACTTAGACGAATGGCAGTTCGCAGCTTTTTGTGCGTGGCTAGACTATGCGGAATTGCGCGCGGCGATCGGGACAACTGTTTTTTCAAGCCAGGACTTTCCATCACGAGGCCAGTCGCTGGCAGTGGCGTGGAGTTCCTATAACTCCATTCCTATCGGCTTCCCTTACCGCTTACCTTTTGACCAAATCCTTACCTATTATACAGGCTACGGCTTCCCTATGAAGGAGAACCAACCTTCGGCTTCCCTATGAAGGAGAACCAGCCTTTGCCACTGGTCGCTGGTCGCTCCATGTATTGACATAATTGACAATATAATTTCATAATACTTATGGTAGGTCTGTCTGACGCGACGTTTGAAATTATTTCAGTCTCAACTTTAGGCGTACGTCTACAAGACTGACATTCGCCGGTGCTCGAGCTGTCATTTGTAGAGTGTCGCCCCTGCGCCCTGTGGCATAAGCGTTAATGGTTAATTTTGACATTTGCACTGAGGACCCACTGCATTCTTAACGCGAATATAGTACACTAGATGTTGCCCGCAATTTCTTGCGCGCAAAAGTTAATTTCGCAGAAACCGTACATTTTTCCGCGATAAAAAGTAGCCTATGTCCTTCCCCGTAGTCTACTCTACATATGTGCCAAATTTCAACAAAATCGGTCCAGTAGTTTCGGAGCTTATTTAATGCAAACAAACAAACAAACTTTTCCTCTTCATTATATTTGTATAGATAGATATAGTATAGATTATTATTCTGCTCGTGCAAAGTTGTAGGCAAAACTATGTAGAAATAGTGCCCCTTTTACTAATATTTCCACAGTTAACTAACAAGTTCAATTTAACCCGAAGTTAATTGTAAAGTTTGACCACTAGCTTACACTCTGTTGAACTTGTAGTTAAATTGTTGCATTGCGACAGTCGCACGGTTGAGAAAATAGTGTTTAGTATAACAAACACTTCTATACTTTTAAATTATCATTTAAATGTATAATTTTCAGAGACTACGAAACAGAATAAAAACATAGATTAAGTTTTAGTATGAACAGATTATGAAGTCGCTCAAACTAGTCAAAGTTCATTTCCTTAACTTTACCTTGTCATTTAAATCATTGTTTGGTTGCGAGTTCCCTAAAATTGTAATCCGATACTTATTTCTATAACACTAACGTCCCCATTCCCGTATCGATAGACAATCAACCTTCTGACTCCTCTAGTATTGCAGGTGTCTATGGACATTGGGCGTTATCACTTACTGCTATTTTCAATGTATTTTCAAAACACATTTCTTGCGCTTACATTGCAAACGCTGGCTGAATCCTACGAGATAGATCAAACTTATGTACTATGTTATTGTACAAATTAAAAAGATCTACAAAAAAATCCGTGATGGCATATGTCGATCTCTTAGGGATAACCCACAATAACCATTTTTTATCCTTTACTTTTTACGAGAAATAATGGCTTATTTACGGAGTGATTTTAAGCAGCATTAATCCTTATCCAATGTATTTAATTTATTTAAATACATTGTGCGTTTAATATAGATCAATATGGCCCTTTGCAGCATGTAATTTAAATGAATATTTTCGAAGATATTACAAATTTAAAGAGCAGGGACATGTAGCAGCGGCACCAGCCGGAGTGCTCGCGCTTCTGCGTCGCGCTATCAAAAACGCATAGACGTGTTTATAAGAGGCTCACGAATATTTTATACCGCAGTAGGTACTTAAAGTTTGTCCATGGAGGTAGAATAGGCAAGCGGACTGATTTTTTGTTATTGCATGAATGAATAGTACTCTTAAATATGAGTAACTTCTCAGAAGAAACCGTATATCAAAAGTCAATATTTTCAAAGGTACAGCGATTTGAATATAAAATTTCGCAAGTCTCGTAAAAACGCTCCTGGATACTAAAATCGACATACAAATGACGTCACTATTGGATTAAAGTGTATTAAGTAGTGTCCGACCGAAAGTTCGGTTTCGGTTTCGGCCGAGTTTCGGCCAAAAATCAAGTTTCGGCGGCAGTTTCGGTTTCGGCCAAAAGTGGCCGAAACTTTTGCCGAAACCGAAACTGATTTCGGAAGTTGTCGTGCACGTTCGTTTCTTGCGGCAACGCTTTGGCGGACGCTGGCGGCCCTGTTCGGGAATTGTCGTGCGCCGTTCGGATCGCTCTGTAGCAACACAACGGCCGGGCCACACGGCGCGGCGCCGCACCGCACCGCAATACTCCGCACCGCACTGGCGGCCACACGAGCAATGCGGCGTCGCAATGTTCTTACGGCATCGCTGCGGCACCGCAGTGTTCTTACGGTGCCGCTGCGGCACCGCAATAGGATTGACTTGGCTAATGGCTTGCCCTGTTGACGACATCACAATATTTATTTATAATAATTGTTTTTAAAATTCTCATGAGACTTATCCCACAGTATTTCCCGTTTTTTAATTAACGAAATGAGATAGTCCACGTCTATTGATTCCATACTTGTACTCATTTTTTGTATAGGTAATAAAAAAATGTTATATAAATATAATAGGTATCACGTAATTAATCGTTGACCCTGACGAGCGTACACTTCCGCTTACGCCGTACATGCAACTGAGCGGTGCCGCTGCGGCACCGCACTGCTTGCATCCTCCCCGCCTCATCTGCCTCGCGCCGCTGTCCGGTGCGCCTGCGGTGCGGCGCCGGAGCGGCGCCGGACGCGCCGTGTGGCATACCATACATTTTTATATGTAAAAGACCCGTTGCGATACCGCTCAGGCGCCGCGCCGCAGCCGTACCGCACCGTGTGGCCTGGCCTTTTTGGCCTTAGTCAGTGCGTTATCGCCCGACGCAAACATTCTTTAGAGGTGATTTTGATGGAACTGATTACATATAAGTTTTTCGGGTTAGGTTAGTTAGGTTAGAACTTTTTTATCTTGTTCAAAACGTCTTCGGAGCGGTAACACGGTTTCACAAAAACCTGGCGTGAAATAAACGTTTATGTAGTTTTGGGTTAGGTTAGAACTTTTTTATCTTGTTCAAAACGTCTTCGGAGTAACACTTCGGTAACACGGCCTCACAAAAACCTGGTGTGAAATAACGTTTATGTAGTTTTGGGTTAGGTTAGTTAGGTTAGAACTTTTTTATCACGTTAAAAACGTCTTCGGGGCGGTAACACGGCCTCACAAAAACCTGGCGTGAAATAACCTGTGTGTAGTTTTGGGTTAGGTTAGGTTAGAACTTTTTTATCACGTTAAAAACGTCTTCGGGGCGGTATTTTTTTTTTTACATTTTTTTTGTCTTCCGCCACCTTAATATTGTATAACAGACTGTTTTATAATGAAAATATGCAATAAAAAAAATTTGCAGTCGTTTCAAGGTGGAGCCCCACTTGTGAATATTTACCTAAATAAATGATTACAACAAAATTAATATACCGTGTTTCCATTTCATGTCCTAATTAATGCAGAATAATGGATAAAATGCACCAAATTTCAGTATTTTAAGGAATTTTCTACTTGACCACGTGAGTTTCGGTTTCGGTTTCGGTTTCGGCCGAAACTGAAGCCACGGCCGAACATTCGGTTTCAGTTTCGGTTTCGGCCGGAAAACCAGTTTCGGTCGGACTCTAGTATTAAGTAGGTATAAAGTATACGGCCGCAGGAACATATTTGTAAATATCTCCGATATTTGTGCGTTTAAGTTCAAACTTATAATAATGAATGTTTTTGTATAATATATAATTAGTAAAGTACATATAAAATAATATATTTTTTTACATTTACCAGCTAGTAATGCCTCAATATTTCTCCGATCCCCTATTGGTCAGTTTTGTTGAAATGTCAAATAACATTATCATGACAAATTAAATGATTTATCACTACATAGTATAAAACAAGTCGTTTATCTGTCTGTCCTATATGTATATTATATGTTTACTTGTTTAGATCTTGAAAACTACGCAACGGATTTTGATGCGGGTTTTTTAAATAGTCTTTAAGTATTTAATCCACATTATAGTAGTCCTTTAAACCAAACAGTTTTTTAATTAATATCTTATATAATATGTAAGATATCGTAAAATTTATATTCAAGTACGTCGCGTCGAGATGATAGGGTCCCGTATTTTACCATTTGCATTGAGTACGAAACCCCAAAACAGTTTCAATGTTGTATACAGAAGTATATTGCTATGAGTAGAGTTATGAAGGCGAAAAATGGCCCATGGAGAGCCGCTTCTCTACGTTGAATGTAAGAGGAGGAATGGATGGTAATAATGAAAGTGGACGAAGCGAAACAAGCATGTAAGGATCGTAGCAAGTGGAAAGAAGTGGTTTCTGCCTACCCCTACGAAAAAGAGGCGTGACTCGTATGTATGAATGTAGAGTTATTCGCCGAAGTAATTTTTTCTCCACGAACACTATTTCACGCGGGCGGACCCCCGTGAAAAAGCTAGTTAGAACATAAGGCTAGGTTAAACATTACATGTTACGTAACCCCTAGATCTTGTAATTGTAGCCGAGGGTTATCTTAATCTGTGACGTCACGTTAGGGATCAACCCTAAACCCTTCTTAGGAAGGGACTGATGGAAGTTAGACGTTACGTAACATTACCAAAACTTAGTGTTATCTTAGGACTTAACTAAAATTATAAAAAGGAAAAGTTTGTTTATTTGTATATGTCACCGTAAAATTGTAAAAACCGTTAGATTGTAAAATAATTAACGAGATTGTAAAAATATGTCGAAATATTGAAAACTAAGTATATATTTATAATCTAACGAAAAATAATGTGTGAAATTATAGGCAGCATATTCGCGTCGGAAGTCTCTCAACATTTTACATTTTCACTAATTTTATTACAATCTAACGGTGTTTACAATTTTACGGTGACATATATGTTTCAGTGGCTTGGGGTTCCTATAACTCCATTTCTATCGGCTTCACTTACCAGTTACCTTTTGAAGACCCTCATCCAAAACCCTACCTATTATACAGGCTAGGGCTTCTGTATGAAAGGCCTGCCTTCGCCACTGCTGTTTGTTTGTTTGCATTGAACAGGCTTCGCTACTACTGAACCGATTTTTATGAAATTTGGCAGAGATATAGAGTTAACTACGGGAAGGACTTAAGCTACTTTTTATTGCGGGAAAATATTATACAGTTTCCGTGGGATACTGCTTTTACTAACATAACACATCGATAGCTTTCTATGAGGCGATTTTTCTATACAATTACCCCTATACCATTAAAATTTTAAATATCTGTAATTTCTGATGTCTTTTTTTAATAAATCATAGAGATGTAGAGATTTCACACAATTAGATTGTTTTACGATTCAAAAATCAAAATCAAAAAAGTTTTATTTCCATATTGGTTACAAAGTAATGCATAAAGAATAGGGATGTTGCCTAGTATGGAATATCACAGTTTTACAAATTAAATTTTAAAATTGTTGATTAAAGATACACAAATCTGAAAGAAATAGGTATTTAGAGTGACGGGATTAAAAATATATGCAAATAAAAAATATTGTCCATCTCTTTCTCGCAAAACGATTCGTGACGTCACAGCCTGCTACCGCCATACATTTTGTGATGACAAATGTATGGCGGTAGCAGGTTGTGACGTCACAGGCTGATATATCGCTCTCTTTCATATTGTAAATTTCAATGGTTTGTATCTACGTTATTTTTTCATATATACAATAACCTAACCAAGAGCATGTCAGGACATGTCTAAGGAGGGTTCCGTAACTATAAACGCGTAATATGCTTTTTTTTAATTACTCCAAAAGTTACTGTCCGATTTGGTTCACAATAGTTTTCCTAAAGAGTTTTTAGCATGATCTATCAGCATGGAAATTTGCAAGTTTCTATCTCCTATAGTTTAAAAATGCTAGGGGGGGGACCAACTTACAAACTACTTTGGAGGCCGATTACTCGAAAATGGTCAACTTTATAAAAAAGTAACGTATGAAACCTTGCCTTTATTTTAAAAGACCTATTCTACGATACCCCACACGATAGGGTAGAGTGAAAAAATATTTTTCATCCCCACTTCACATGTATGGAGAGCCACCCCTAAAATATAAAATTATTATTTTTTTATGATCCCGAAACCGTGATCTATACACAATCTATAACTGCACCAAATTTCATCAATTTATATTCATAATTACAGGAGCTAGAGGCGCGGACAGACAGACAGACAGACAGACGGACAGAGCGAAACTATAAGGGTTCCTTAAGTATTACGGAACCCTAAAAATGGGTTCTGGATTGTTTATTAACATGTTGTCTAACATCGAATAGACGAAAAAAAATTTTTTCGGCAACATGCCTATTGTCCCTACATGATGCCTACCACCGGTTGGGGAACCCCGGCGAGAAGAACCGGCGTAAGAAACTCGCACGGGACCATCTTTTAGCAAAAATATGGAAAAGGGCCGCTCGAATTGTTGACTGTCATTATGTTTCAAACAGCTTGGACCCCTTGGAATTACGCCGAGATGTAGCTTCACTCTGCATCCTCTATCGGTTGTATCACGGGGAGTGCTCTGAGGAATTGTTCGGAATCATACCACCTGCAACTTTTCGCCATCGTCCCACGCGAAAAATATTCCATCCTCATCACCTTGATGAGTGGCAGTCTTCCACCGTGCGTTTCTCGCGTAACTTTCTGCCGCGCACTATAA
This sequence comes from Glaucopsyche alexis, assembly GCA_905404095.1. Taxonomy (NCBI): domain Eukaryota; kingdom Metazoa; phylum Arthropoda; class Insecta; order Lepidoptera; family Lycaenidae; genus Glaucopsyche; species Glaucopsyche alexis. The sequence goes on along the minus strand of FR990063.1, from coordinate 5,817,049 downwards.
AACTCTGGAACGAACTGTCACCAGCAGTATTTCCGGACCTATACGACCTACAAACCTTCAAGAAGAGAGCGTATTCCCTCTTAAAAGGCCGGCAACGCACCTGCAGCTCTTCTGATGTTGCGAGTGTCCATGGGCGGCGGTAGTTGCTTTCCATCAGATGACCCGTTTGCTCGTTTGCCCCCTTATTTTATAAAAAGAAAAAAAAAATGTTATTTTTAATTTTTTTTTGTCTGGCTTTGTTGATTGTCAGTGTAGTAAGAATCGATCATGAGGCCACAAAATATAATAAACTAGATGTAGCTCGCGACTTCGTGCGCACAAAAGTTAATTAGGCGTGTTGAGATTTATCCAAATCCCAATCTTGTAATCGGTTTCTCGAAAACGGCTGCAAGTACTACCATGAAATTGTATGCAGGGAGTTTTGAGGGAAAACATCGATCTAACTTGGTCTTATCCCTGGGAAACTATCAATTTTTAAGCTTTATGATATGTATTTTCTTTCGTCGTGCAATAATACCTATATCATATAATCATTTCGATTGTATTATGCCAGTTCGGTGGGCAGGTTGGTATGCGCTATAATAAAACTCCCCACACCGATCTCGGTGACGGTGGCCGGTTTCATTGAATCCATGCCAGTTACCCAGGAGTAATTTTATAGTGCTCAAGTGTGTGCGCAGTACACAAGAGCACTCTCTCTTCCTTTACTCTCGAAACCCAGTGGGAAGGATAACCGACACGACTGACGAGAGATCAGGCGCAGGACCGACTTTTTACATGCCCATCCGACGCATGGATCATCTTTCTTGTCAGATAATCAGGTGATCAGCCTGCATTGTCCTAACAAAACTTAGAAACAACAACCCACGACCTCCGAGTCGAGAGCCAATGCTCTAACCACTAGAACACGGAGGCGTATTCTACTAATATTATAAATGTAAAAGTTTGTAAGGATGGATGGATGGATGGATGTATATATGGATGGATGGATGTTACTCTTTCACGCAAAAACTACCGAACGGATTTCGATGTAATTTGGTATGGTAGTAATTTAAGCTCGGGATTAAAACATAGGATTCTTTGTATCCCTTAAAAGTACAGTATTCCCGTGGGATACTATATTTACGTGGGCGAATCGCGGGCAACAGCTAGTATTATATAACTTTTGCTTTGTTCGAAATTTCGGAATGTGGTTCGAATCTCAAAATATATAATATTTGTGATTCCTTTTTTTTAAATTATTATTTATCAACTCTGAGCAAAGCTTGGTCAAAGAATATATATTACTAACGTAGCTTGGTTACCCAGGTATCTTTATATAAATGAGTTTATCTACCTATCTTCATACAATATACAAGGGTATATAAACGTGAACCGAATACCGTTTAGAATTTAAACACAATCTAGTAAAAGGGTGGGATTTACTTATCGGCCTCCACCGCGAATAAATGGAAAATAAATCTAACAGTTTTGTTCTCGTTTACAAATGGAGCCATGCTTTGGCACGAATGTGAAAGCCTCCTAGTGTAGAGGGTCAATTTTGCTAAATAAAATCTGCAATTTTATTTACAATCAAGTCCCGATACGCTAAAACTGTCAAACCGGTATTCTCGTAAACGTTAAACCAACGTGAAACGCGATCTTGAAAATGAAAATAAAAAATATTTATTTTACCTAAATATATTCTTATTCAAGTAACATTTTGTTCGAACATTAGGTGGTATTGCCGCTTTGTCTGGTCTCCTTCTATTTCCGTCAGTAGGCTTGTAAGGTAAGGTTTTGTGTAATCTTAACGTTGTATTTAAAATGTAGAGTTTTCGAACTGATAATAATTTACATAATACGCTGATTGGTCGAAACTTCACAAAATTTATGATAACATATGGTTTCACTTACAATACAATCAAAGGAAAATTAAAAAATAAAACTTTAAATACGAGAATCGAGGTTCTCGTCTCACTCCAATATAATGAGCGATTTACATGGTTCGATTTTCGTCGCACAGCGATAGGTCGCTACTAGCTAGCAGTGGCGTAGGGTTCCTATAACTCCATTCCTATCGGCTTCACTTACCACTTACCTTTTGAAGACCCTCATCCAAGTCCCTACCTATTGTATAGGCTAGGGCTTCCCTATGAAGGAAAACAAGCCTTCGACACTGCTAGCTATAAGCTTAGGCGATTTAAGCAAAAAAAACGGCGAAATGCGAGTCGGACTCGCGCACCGAGGGTCCCGTACAAACCTGTAGGTAATAATATAAGTAAAAGTTCATCCATCACTAAAATCGAATCAAAGAAGGGGTAGTAAGTTTAAAATTATTAAAAATATTTTTATTAAAAGATGTAACAAAAAATTTACGGTTTTAGCAAGTTTTCCTTTATCTGTGCTATAAGACGTTGTATCGTACCAAATTTCAAGATTCTGACTTCACGGGAAGTGCCCTGTAGGTTTAGATACTCTTGCGAATGTCGAAAATTTGCGGAAATTTGCGGCATAAACGGCTGTATTTTTTTATTGCGTTGGCTTAGAATTTTGATTTTTTCACAACTCCAAAGGACAGTAGACCTGAGTATTTGATATAAATTCCAGCTTGATACCTCCAAGCGTTCCTGGGGAAAAGGGTCATGACAGACAGACGGACGGACAACAAACTTGCTGCCATCCTCCAACTAAAAGGCGGTTAAATGACAAAAAGAGTTTTTGAGGTAGAGTAAAAAACGCGGGATTATTTTGAAATCTATGCTTGTGATTTTCTATTAACAAAAGAGATGTTCAAGAAATGTATGAGGACTGGGCCAGCCCTACGTACAGTATATGTAAATATAGCTACATAATATAGCAACCATTTCCTATCATTTATTTTGTTTAATTTCACTTCGTTTCCATGTACATGTAAATTAACTTCGTCAAGGAGAGCAACACAAAGTGAAATAACATAAACATCCGTGTGCCGAGTGCGAGTTTTTCAAAAGTCATCGAATAAATTTACCATCATGTTAATCGAATAAACTTTTTTCCTTCACGAGTGTCAAGAATGTATTCAGTGTGCTAAGTGTGAGTTTTTCTTTTGACATTCGATCGTGAGCACGTTTGGTTGTGAACTATGAATTTGTACGTGATTTGTACAGCGCCGTCTAGTTGTGAAGGCGAGAAACAAAACATGTTAGTGCGAGTTGAAATTTTGACATTTCGAGTCTCTAACTATGACGAATGAGACCCTTACGCTGAAGTAAAGTTATCACTTGGGTTTTTCGTAGTGAGATCGTGAAATAGGAAGAAAAATTTGCTGATTTATTAAAAAAATAATTCATAAATGTGGCAAAACTCATGACCGGACCCTCTCTTTTCGTCTGGAGAATGTTGTTTGTTTGTTTGTTTTCATTGAATGGGCACCGAAACTATTGGACCGATTTTGATGAAATTTTGCAGAGATATAGAGTAGACCACGGGGAAGGACATAGACTCGGTATCGCGGAAAAATGTACGGTTTCCACAAGATTAACGAATCGAAGGCGAATCTGTTTAAAATTGGTCCGGCTGTTTCAAAGATTAGCCGGAACAGACACAATTTTCAAAAATTGATTTTGGGTGAGAAAAATATGTTAACTTATAAAGTAAAGTAAACTGTGAGATTCCTCAACTACGTATTTATGATACTTTATTTATACGGAACCCTTGGTGGGAGAGTCGGAATCGTTATTTTGATGAAAGTACCCTAAATATGGTTCGTTCGCACGAAGGGTTCCGTACAAAACGGTAAAAAACATGTTTGTTGTATGGGAGGCCCCCTTGAATATTTCTGTTAACTTACATATTATTATTTTGTACTTACTTCTCCATTACATTAAACAACACCATTAATTCAAATTGTTATAAATAATAATCCCAAGATTCTCAAGACCAGTGACCACACAGCATAAGCAAGTAATAGCCTAGTTTGGGGGACAGAAAAGATAATGTTTGTAAAAAGTATCTTTAAAATAAACGATTTATTTTTATTTATTTATTTAATTAGGCTGTATAGTGTATAGTCGCTGCTTAAGATAGACGCGATAAAAAAAAAAAAAGAATGGTTTGTGTGGTTACAATCCGTATAAGTTTAAAACACCACTCCTTTGGTTATAATCACGCAAGATATGTGAACTTCTGAAAATGGTTGGCTATTCACTCGATGACACATACGCTCGCTATTCACGCTGAGTAAACGGCAAAACGAGTGGTTTGACAGAATGGTGACTCATACTCGCACATTCTTGACACTCGTGAATTATAAAGTATATTCGATTAACGCGATGGTAAATTTATTCGATCACTGTTTCGTCGAGTGAATAACCAACCATTTTCAGAAGTTCACATATTTTGCGGGATTATAACAAAACTAGTGGTGTTTTAAACTTAAACGGATTTTTTTTCGATCGCGTCTGTCTTGAGAATCTTGAGATTATTATTGTATCACAATTTGAATGTGGTGTTGTTTATAGAGAAGTAAGTACAAAATAATAGAAATATTCAAGAGGGCCTTCCATACAACAAACATGTTTTTTTACCGTAATATACGGAACCCTTCGTTCGAACGAACCATATTTAGGTTACTTTCATCAAAATAGCGATTCCGACTCTACCACCAAGGGTTCCGTATAAAGTATCATAAATACGTAATTGAGGGATCTCACAGTTTACCTTATTAGTTAACATACTTGTCTCACCCAAAATCAATTTTTGAAAATTTTGTCTCTGTCTATCTATCTGTCTGTTCCGGCTAAGCTTTGAAACAACTTTGGTTGGTCTACTTTATATCTCTGCAAAATTTCATCAAAATCGGTCCAGTAGTTTCGGTGCCCATTCAATGCAAACAAACAAACAAACAACATTCTCACGGCGAAAAAAGAGGTCATGATTTTTGCCACATTTATGAATAAAAATTTTAATTAATTTGCAAACTTTTGTTCTTATTTCACGATCTCAATATGAAAAACCCAAGTGATAACTTTACTTCAGCGTAAGGGTATCGAAATGTCAAAAAGCAACTCGCACTAACATGTTTTGTTCCTCGCGTTTACAACTAGATGGCGCTGTACAAATCACATACAAAATCCTAGTAAACGCCAAACGTAATTACGATCGAATGCTAAAAGAAAACTCACACTTAGCACACAGATCAGAATTACTTAAAGAATGTCATTTTGTCAATGACATGACTTGACAAAGAAAGACGTATGACATTCATTCTCTTCGTAAAACTGTCTACTACGTCAAAAGTCAAGTCAAAGCAACTGTCATGGCCGCCCTAAAAATAGTATTCTCGCAATAAAAAACTCTTCAAATAATCATTTTTGTACGCATGTACCCTTCTTCAAATAATTTTTTTCGTATTTTTATGATATTCCCATATTTTTTTCCTATTTACCTATGTAGTGTACATAGAACTGGCCCAAAATCAAACATCTCTTTTATTATTAATGTTGTCATAAGACATTCATAACAACATTAAAAATTGTTTATAGAAAATCAAGGTATAGATTTCAAAATAATCCCGCGTGTTTTAGCTCTACCTCAAAAACTATCTTTTTGTCATTTAACCGCCTTTTAGTTTGAGGACGGCAAATTAAGTGATCCTATAAGGGTTCCGTTTTTTCGAGGTACGGAACCCTAAAAATGACAAACGAATCACTTAAAATCCGTTACCCCTTTCGGCTTCCGATAACTAGTATTTATTGAGTTGAGACGGTTTAGTCGCGCCGAAGCGTGGCTCTCATTAAAAAAGATGATGATGATGTTCTGGGGATATAATGAAGCAGTGGGATGTGTGGACAATCACCCTTATCTTAGCAAGCACTTCACTGGCCCAACCCCGGCTTATTACGTCACGCGTGTTAGGGTTGTCACTTTTATTTGTTTACCAAAAAATAAATTTTAGATATTTTTTTAACTTTTAAGCACAATAGAATGGTAAGACGGGTTTTATCATATATACTCAGATGTTTTAATCCCCGACGCTAAAAGAGAGGTGTTATAAGTTTTATGTCTGTCTGTCTGTGGTATGTCCGTGGCATGAGGCATCGTAACTCCTAAACGAATGATGTTTCTTTTTAAAGCTTACATGATCGAGAGTGTGGACACACAATGTTTATCACGGCGACAAAATTAAATTAATGTGCACTAAAACTAACGCCCAGCAAAGATTATTAACTTAGTAACAGTTAGTAGTAACTTTCTGTGGTAAATAATACTAAAATACTTTTTTTAATCACATAAGTATATACTTTAGAGATAAATTATACAAAGTAACACAGCGTCGCGTCGTCGGTTAAAGAAAGAATATTTTAATTTAAAAAACTTTAATGTGCCAACCCTAGCGAAGTTCTCGAGCTAACCGGACTCTAACAAATGTTTGTCGAGCAAACTTCATTTATTGGACCTCTGTCAGTTTGTGAGGTCATCGCGATTCGGATGAGAAACAGCTTATTAGTATAGTCAGGACTCAGGACCACCAGAAGGAATACTAAATACAGTGCAACCTTAATATAACGTACCTCAATATAACGACTTCCTCGATTTAACAAATTTTTCGTAATCCCCTTGAATTGTCCATAAGAGTCAATATAAAATATACCTTTACATTGCGAACATTCTTTGCGTACAACCTCTTAATAACGAATTTTCAACTATCAAGAAAAAGTATTCATACCTCTAATTAACGAATTTTGCCAACCCAAAACCTTTATATAAAGTTTCCACCAATAATATAACTCTTAATCTTATAATGTGATTCATGTCTCGACATGTTTCGACACGCCTTTGTTTGTAAAGTAATCATTGTTGTTTTGATGGAAAGTAATGTAAACACCTCTGCTCGTCACTATTGTTAAAGATTTAAGTTAAAATGTCTCAGAAACGTAAAAGGTGTTCCTTATCGGTCGCAGAAAGGCGAAACATCATTAATTATGTTGACCAAAATCTCATGACGAAAAAATTAGACATAGCTAATAAGTTCGGGATTCCCGCAAGTACATTAGCTACAATTTTAAAATTTAAAGATAAGTTTGCAGAAGAAAGTGGTGTAAATGTAAACAGTAATATATGAATGTAACCTCTTTATAACGAATTTTAGACCAATCTAACCTCAACATAACAAACCTCAGTTCAACGAATTACTTGATATTACGAATATTTTCTTGTTCCCCTCCGATTTGTTATATCGAGGTTGCACTGTATTAGGTCTTTACCTATGAAATTGCCGTTTTAGTATGAAAAAATTGAAACTAATTTTTTAATGTATTTTTTATTTGTATTATTCGAAGTAATCACCCATGCAATCAATACATCTTTGCCAACGCAGTGGCAATTTATTGATGCCCTTCTTAAAGAAATCAGCTGGACGGGAGGCGACAAATTCTTCAAAGGCATTTTGTACTGCCTCTCGAGTATTGAATTTTTTTCCCGCCAAGAAGTTATGCAAATTCTGGAAAAAGTAGTAGTCTGTAGGCGCAAGGTCTGGTGAGTAGGGCGGATGACGGAGAGCTTCCAACCCCGGTTCTTCAACTTGGAGACCGTCTGCTGTGCAGTATGAGGTCGCGCGTTGTCGTGCAGGAGCAGCGGAGACGAGCGATTGACCAATGCTGGTTGGAGATGTGCCAGCTTCTCCATCATTGTGTTCAGTTCTTCACAGTACACATCTGCAGTAATGCTCATCCCGTTTGGTAAGAAGCTGTGATGAATCACACCGGCGCTGGACCACCAGTGACCATCACTTTTCTAGGGGTAAGTTTTCGTTTAGGGCATTGTTTAGGTGCTGAACCAGGATCCAACCAACTTGCTGAGCGCTTGCGGTTATCAAACAGAATCCATTTTTCATCGCTGGTAACAATGCGGTTCAAAATTCTTTCATTTGTGTGTCTGTTGAGCAGTGCAAGGCACGTCTCGACGCGTACTTCGCGCTGGCGATCATTGAGTTCGTGGGGCATCTATTTGTCAAGCTTCCACAATCGCCTTTAATTCGTCATTGCCGACCAAAGTCTTCGGACGACCGCGAGGTCCTTTTTTCAGATCGAAATTTCCAGAATGGAAGCGAGCAAACCAATAACAGGTGGTGACGGGTTTGTAGTGTTAGCTCCATAAACGTCGTTGATGTTGCGTGCCGCTTGTGCCGCGTTGCTGCCACGACGGTACTCATATTCCATAATTACTCGAATTTTTAACGTATCCATGATGACGAAAAATATTGAAATGCGATGAAAATGTAACACTAGTCAATAAACAAATGACTACTTTTGAAAAAAGAATTCCATGTTTTTAAAATAAAATTAATTTGAAATTATTAGAATTCTAGCCAAACAAAAATTATTTTGATTTGAAATGGCCAGTACTGCAGAGCGGCAATTTCATAGGTAAAGATGTATTTATTATTTATACAAACATTCGGGGTCTCGTAACGTTTGGATTAATTCGAAAAAAGTTTCGTCGCTTCATTGAATATCCGATTTGTCCTTTTATTAATTATCGATTTTTTTTAACTTTAAACCTCAGAATACAGAAAAATACAGAATGAGTGTTCGATCACATTTGTATGCAGCGCACTGAGTCCAAAACCATGGCGAAATAGCGCCCCACCCGCTCTTTTTAATTTTTACTCTTTACACTTACAAAACAAATCGCGGTGTTATATTACGACAATTAGGTATTCAATAAATATTAATTGAAAAAAAGTTGGGTAAAATATTCCGTTACTCTGTGGCAACATATTATGTGTCGATAACCATTCCAATTTGGAGTGGTTGTGACGGCCTCACTTTCAAGCGCGTTGACGGTTTCTGGATTTTTCAGTAATTCTGTGCTTTAAACTTAAACATTGCCAAACCGAAATGTTTTCGACTGAAAATTGCATATTATATTATTATAACTCTTACAGATATGGACACAGCAATGAAATGAATAAAATGACAGTTGATTGACTAAGGGCTGAAATTAAACGATCTGACGATTGAAATCATACGATTAATAACAGCGAACGTAACGGAGTATAGGAATTGTAGAATATACATAATAGTACAATACCATGTTAAAAACTTAACCAATACACATTTCTGTTCTCGGTTCGCGGTCAAACTTTACTTCAAGTTTGTATCACTTTGCCCTCAATTCTATTGCCTTTTCAGTGTAAAACTTTTGCTAATAGTGTTCCCAACTGTATAATGTGTGTTTTAAGTTGGACATATTATTCAAATATTCACTTTTTACGGTTCCGTTGTTAAAGTCTAAATGCAATTTATAAGTGTACAAAATGTCTTCGATCAATATAAGTAGGTATGGATGTGCCGTACCGAACAAGTGTTTTAATCCGCGCAAGGAGAGCCCCGGCGAGTGACCATGCTCAGTCGGCTTTGCGGCGCCTAACGAGTAACACGTTGCGACGTGTCTATTGAAGCTCGGTAATTATCATCAAGATCTTGTTTGTTAAAGTCAAGTGCGTTGTTAAAGTTTGTCAACAATACAATGAACATAAGTAAAGCCTGATGCATTACCTTTCCTTCTAAAATTGTTATGATACACTAAAAATTTTAATTTCTCTGTACCATTATTAGAACAGCCATTTTTAACATAACCTCAAATGACAATGGGCTGCTATGAAAAGGACATTTTAATTAATAAGTTTTTGTATAGCTATTGAAAATCGTGAAAATATTATACCTACTGTAGTAATTAATAACTTATTATGAATAAAGGAATGGTAGCGTATATTCGAAATTAAAATTGAAATAATTTTTAGTTTTGATTATAACTTACTTTTAAAATATAATATCATATTTTGTCGTGCTTGAGTGAATATCTGATGAAGATTTTAATGAAAATTTAAGAATGTATAGATTAAAAAAACTTAGGCTCTTGAAATACTGTAGTGCCTCATGCCTGGGACAGTTTGTTTTTAAATGTCGTATGGCCGTTGGCCCAAGCACATACGGCATTCTCACAACACAGTCAGCCTAGTCCAGAAGAATGACTGGTCAATACGTCTGGGGCCAACCATGTGCGGGTTTCCTCACGATGTTTTCCTTCACCGTTAGAGCGTCCGTATAATGTACTTGAGATCTGAAAAAGTCTCATTGGTACACGCCACAACCTGGGATTCGAACCTCCAATCTCTCGAGTGCAAACCAAACAGTCTACCCACTATATCACGGAGTTCTTACTCACATATTATTCTTACTATCGGTTTTTCCCCGTGGTCTAACTACGTGGTTACTCTAAATGTAAAATATATTTTTAATGCGCTAAAAATAATCAAATAATATTTTCCATTAAACTTTTACTATCAACTTATAACGTCATTACACAATTTATATAAACTAATATAATAAAGAGGAATAGTTTGTTTGTTTGTTTGCATTGAATAGGCTCCGAAACTACTGGACCGATTTTGATGAAATTTGGCACAAATGTAGAGTAGACCACGGGGAAGGATATAGGCTTCATCGCGTAAAAATATACGGTTTCTGCGAAATTAACTTTTGCGCGCACGAATTCACGGGCAACATCTAGTATCATATAAAATATTGTGTAATGACACATCCATGAACCATGACGCAGAAACACAGAACTTTTTTCCTTCGGACTCGAACCCGCGACCTCCGGCTTGAGAGCCAACTCGCTACCACTGGGCCATAGAGATCGTCAATTTTATATTTGTTAAATTGCTTTCGTTTTAAAACGAAACAGCATTGTACTTCGGACTCTAAAGAGTGAAAGCAATCAAAATATTGGTAGAACCATAGATAATAAACTGATAGATATGACAAAACAAATAAAACCGAAGAGCCAAAGTAATAGTTTATTGTGACTACATTTTTTTAATATACATTCAGAAATAATAATCTATCACAATTCACAACTTGGTAAAAGTAAAAAAAAAAACAATGAGTTGCACTCCAGAGTGCCGTCAGAAGTTAAAACTTGAACATTACCGTTGTGCTAATTGTATGACCTTACATTTCGTAGCAACCTACAGGCGTGTGTACGCAAGTATGGATTTTGTATGGGGCAATATTTTGAGTGCACTAGGTATTCCTTTTGTAAGCTTTCTGATTGTTCAGAGCACTATTCATGCAGTAAAAATCACAAGCAAATATCCTTAAATTCATATTATTAAAGCAAAAAACCTAAAAACCTAAAACTCTGATGATAGCTTCGTGTTTAATGCTAGATTAAACACGAAGCTATCATCAGAGTTTTAGGTAAACAGCTTGACAAGCAAGAAAATGCTTATTTCTACAAAGCGTATGTTGGAGCCGTTAAAAGACTAGCTTCGGCTCAATTAGTTGACAGTCTACTTCAGATGCAAACCCGTTATGGATATCGTAGTGAAGGAAACAATGAAATGGCTGGGCGTATTTTACAGGAACTTAGCCAAGCTTTAAGCTTATAAATAGGCTACATTTATATCGGTAACGTGTACAGTTTGTATGGGATAAAATATTGACATAATATGTTACCTTACAGGCTAGAAATTACCATGTCCAACAATATTGGCATATCTAATTATCTACATCTTTAAAGCTCTATAGTTATAACTTTGGTACCGAAAGGCGTTTTAAAAGTATTAAAACTGGAAACATCTACAAAATATTTCTATCGAGTATCACTTGAGCTTGCCTGGGATTTAATGGAGATTATGTCCAAGAATAGACAAAATGACAGATAACAGACAAAATGACACATTGCTTATCTTACAACTTAGAACTTATAGTTCGCCACGATATAATGAAAAACAGATCCCTTAGCCAAGATGCCTTTGCTAATAACGATGATGAAAAATGTATGGTATGTATGCCCTATGTTAGCGAACGTTAGGTCAATACTAATATTATAAACGCGAAAGTTTATATACAGATATGTATGGATGTGGGGAAGTTTGTTACTCTTTCACGCAGTAAGTAAGTACTGAATGGATTTGGACAAAATTTGGTTATATTTATTATTAACAATTACTAGTGACTGTCTCTGTCGTTCCGTCCTTCTAGCTTCTGTAATTATAAATATAAAGCGATGAAATTTGGTACAGTTATAAAATACGCATAGATCTTGGTTTTGGGTTTATTATTTTTAAAATAATAATAATATTATACCTTAGGAGAGGCTCAACAATTCACCAATCACCATACATGTGAAGTGGGAATGAAAAATATTTTGTCATTCCACCCCATTGTGTGGGGTATCGCAGAATAGGTCTTTTACAATCAAGGCAAGGCTTCATACACAACTTTTTTACAAAGTCAACCAATTTCAAATAATTAGCCTCCAAAGTGGTTTAAAAGTTAACCCTGGCATTTTTAAACTATAGAAGATAGATCATGCTAAAAAGTTAAGGAAAATTATTTTGAGGAAATCGGACAATACCTTTGAAGTAATTCAAAGAAAACCTATTGCGCGTTGAATATAGTTACGGAACCCTCCTTTGACATGTCTTGAATGCTCTTTGTTAGATTATTACTTATTATAGAATTATACAGAATATAATATGCACATTCCACACCTTTCCTTCACTATCCATATAAACACGTGCTTGACAGACAGACGGACGGACAGACGCACGGATAGTGGCGTCTTAGCAATAGGATTTTTTGCCCTTTGTGTAAAACTATTAAATATACTAATGAGCACTATAAAATATAATATGAAGGTTGAAGCTGAAAAAAAATATTACGTGTTACTATTTGCGTCAAGATGCAAAAAAATATCAAAATATGTGCGGTCGATGAAAAAAAATGTATATACCTACTTATATTTGCACATAAATGATTTTCTTTAAAGCGATTAAGTATAATTATCATAAACATACCTAATCACAATTGTTTAAAATGTTAAACGTCGTCGCGATAATTGAGATCTTTTCAACTGTGTTTCAACTATATATATGATATAAAAGTAGTTACAGAGAGACATAAGGCTGGGACTATATTTCCCGGAATCCGGAACGCCGGGGAAATTTAAATAAATATAAAGTTAATAGTTTAAGAACAAACACGGAAAAGAATACCGAAAAACCATTTTTAAACTTTTTCAATATAGCATGGAATTAGAGGAAACAAAAAATAAAAAATATTTAAAAAAATATAAAAACCGACTTCCAAAGTATAAGCAATAACATTCTTAAAATCACAAAAAATTATGAAATAATTTTTAATGTCGAAATAGTTCCATTTTAAATTCTGCTAAAATTTTACTATTTTTCTACTCAATCTTCTTATTTTTGAGGTCGGTACCAGCCAATTTGAACGTGAGTTCTTTAAAATATTATTTGTACTTATATATAAGGACATAGTTGTCTTAAAATTAATGATCTTTTTTATTGAAGGATTTATACAATTATTTGGGCTGGTACCGACTTCAAAAATAAGAAGATTGAGTAGAAAAATAGTAAAATTTTAGCAGAATTTAAAATGGAACTATTTCGACATTAAAAATTATTTCATAATTTTTAGTGATTTTAAGAATGTTATTGCTTATACTTTGGAAGTCGGTTTTTATATTTTTTTAAATATTTTTTCTTTTTTTCTTTTCAGTGATATTATAATATTATTAACTAGTACCTGGGAGACCGAGCTTTGTTCGGAGTTTTAGTAGGACGATGAAATATTTAAAAATAAATAAAATTAAGAAAAGAAATAAAAAGGATCACAAACATTTTTATTGACCGGGTTTCGAACCCGAGGCCAATTCGTAAACAACGTATAAATTACCATTCTACCATCCAGCTGAAGCTACATTTTATGGCGGCAAAATGTACGGTTCCCGCAAGGTTTCCTTTTGCGCGCACGAAGTAGCGAGTAACGTCTACTATAGTTTAATTATGTGTTTTCAATGTCAATTTTAAGCACTTATGCATATAACACCTCCATGAAGTTGTAGTGACACCCTCGCGGGGGTAGTCAGGGAAGCTTCCTGTGACCACAAAACGTCGAGATCTGATGAGAATTAGATTTTTGCAAAACGGGGTAAAACCAGTATCTTCCCGATTTTTGAAAATCTTAGATTTTCTTAGCGGGAAGTTAAAAATAATCCCCTTTTGTCTTGGTCATTCATTGCATGAACTGCTAGACAAATTTTCATAAATCTTGTGTATTGTATTGACAGAAAAAGTTGGCGGGGAAATTAAAAAAAATGTTTAGAAAACTTAATGGTCATAAGCATTGCTTTTAAGAGTTTCCTTGATTCCTCGTGGATCCCATAGTTATCATTATCCTTATTATCACTATCCAAATGTAACACTTTTAGTAGGAAGGTATACAAGCTTGGCACAACATTTTACTTTTGAGTAGGTCTGAATGTTCAAACAAATCGATATCACTTTAAAATACTATGAGAAATACCTATATCAACATAATATCATGATGTATGGTGTGATGATGGTTGTGGAGATGATGATTATTTAATAGTGACATTTGCTTGCAGTTCTTTTAACAATACGGAAATTTCCAAACGTGTACCTTTAAGGACTGAGGAGTGCTGTTGAGCCTTTTTGGATCCAGGATATACCTTGGCACAATATTTTACTTTTTGGTAGCTATGAATGTTCAAAGGGATTGATATCGGTGTAAAATACTATAACAATACCTATATCGTCATAATGTTTTCATTTTGTGTGCTATGATGATGATGGTGGTGGTGGTGATGGTGATTATTATTTAAAAGTGGCATATGCTTGCAGTTCTTTAAACAACGTTGAAATTTCCAAACGTGTATCTTTAAAGACTGAGAAATGCCGTTCATTGGTTTTTTATCCAGGGTATACCTTGGCACAATATTTCACTTTTGGTAGCTGTGAATGTTCAAAGAAATCGATTTCGGTGTAAAAAAAACTATAAGAAACACCTAGATATCAACAAAATATCAAGGTGTATAGTGTGATGATGGTGGTGGTGATGATGATTATTTAATAGTGACATTTGCTAGCAGTTTTATTAACAATACTTAAATTTTCAAACGTGTATATTTAAAGACTGAGGAGTGCTGTTCAGCCCTTTTGGATCCCTGGATACCCTGGTATACATGGATACCCTGGTATAACATTTCAATTTTTGGTAGCTGTGAATGTTCAAAGAAATCGATATCGGTGTAAAATACTATGAAAAATACCTATATCATCATAATTTATCATGATGAATGGTGTGATTATGATGGTTGTGGTGATGATAATTATTTTTTAATACTGAAATTTGCTTGCAGTTTTATAAACATTGCTGAAATTTTCAAACGTATATCTTCAAAGACTGAGAAATGCCGTTCAGTGATTTTGGATCCAGGGTATACCTTGGCACAACATTTCACTTTTTGGTAGCATTTGCTCTAGTTACTTCAAAAAAAGTCAAAATCACTATCGGTGTCCCTATAAATTTTGAGAATTTCTCTCAATTCCTCATGGATCCCATCACCAGATCTACCATTTGATGACAATGGGACCAATCCAGGAGTCAATCCTTTACAACAAAAAAAGAATTTTGAAAATCGATCCACAAACGGCGGAGTAATCGTGTAACATACACACAAAAAAAAAACATACACACGAATTGTAAACCTCCTCTGGAAGTCGGTTGAAAATACATAAATAATGACTTTATAAGATGTCATAAACTATTAATTTACAGAAACACGTTCCGTTTCACTACTACGTATGTTTACTGGGTTTGTGTCGTCACATCCTCTCCGGAAGTTCCTTCGAAGTGTTTTCATCAGTAGAAATTAAAAATTAAAAATACATATTTTTAAATCAACTTTACTAGTCAATCTTAAGTTTTTAAGTTAAGATATCGCTAAAATACGTTTTCCTAAGCCAAGTACTAAAAGAAATATTCCTTCAATGTATGAAATTAAAATATATGAGTCAAGTAGTCTATTGAGGTTCTGGTCTATTACCATGGAGTAGGTACTCCAGGGGTAAGTGTACCACGGAGGTTATCCTAAGTTTTAGAATAACCGTGGTAAATTCCGTTAAGATTTAACACTATAACGGTACCAATTTTAATTCACTGTTTTTCCGTAGGTACATACAACATACCATTCATGCAAAGAAAAAAACATACATACATTATGTAGCTTAAAATGTGCAGTTTCTGTGGGATAAGGCATAGCTTGATCGATTTTTCAGCACCGAAACTTCTTGCATACTAATTTTAATGGTAATACTTGCATGAGTTGAAGCTGCTTTCGAGAAACCGATTATATTTACAAGATTGTCTCTTTTATAGGAGTCTTTGTAAGTAAAGCTACAGGGGACTAATAGTATATTAATGTAGTAATAAATAATCAAAAATAACACAAAAATATAAATTACAATAACAAATATTTAAAATTAAAATACAATGCAAACAGTAAATTATTTTAGTTATTAAGAACCAGCTTTTGCCCGTGGCTTCGCCCGCGTGGAATAGTGTTCTTGGAGAAAATTACTTCTTCAGCAAAGGGGTCGTCCATTAATCACGTGATGCCTAAAGGGGAGGGGGGGGTCCGAAAAAAAATCACCAAGTATCACAAGGGGACGAGGGGCTTTAAGGAGACATCACGTGTATTAATAGGGAATATGCACGTATTTTTTTTATTTATTTATATAGATCTATCTTGTTTGGTAAACCGTATGGTAAAATCAGTTTTTTGATATCATTAAAAATAACGAAGATATGAACGTTTAAAGTGGTCTATTAGACAGAGAGATCCGACGTGTATCGTGACGTCACATAACACGACTTTCATAGAAAGTTCATACTAAATTTCGTTTTGCTAGAAAGAGATAGATTACAAACTTTGACCGCTCATATCTTGCTCATTTATCAACAGATATTGAAAATTTTCTCGCCATTTTCTTTATTTTTCTGTCTAGTATCATATTATTATATTTTAAGCTATTTTTATATTTTATGCATATTCCCTATTTTTGAATCTAGTCTATACATACCGAAATTCTTATCGGTTGTAGATTCATAATTTTGTTTAAATACTTACAATACAAATGACTCGTATAGTTTTTAATTGCTTTAATTATTCGATTAAATTGCTTTTTAAGTAAAAGTTTTTCTTCAAACATGACCAACTTCAAACATACTATGTACAAAAAAATACACGTGATCTTAGGTGGGGGGAGGAGGGGTAGTATAAAACCTCAACACATATCACCAAGGGGAGGGAGGGGTCTAAAAAGTTGTTAAATTAAAAACATCACGTGATTAATGGACGACCCCAAATAACTTTATTCACTGCTACATATATGCTTCTGTATACATTATTGAAAATGTTTCAAGGGTTTCGCACCGATTGGGTAAAAACAGGAGACCGCTTCATATATTATTATATTAAAAGGATGAGTATATTATAATCTACACTAATATTATAAAGAGGAAAGGTTTGTTTGTTTGCATTGAATAAGCTCCGAAACTACTGGACCGATTTTGATGATATAGGTAGATTAGACCACGAGGATGGACATATTAGGCTACTTTTTGTAGGCCGTTCCTCGCGGGAACCGGGCATATTTTCGCTTTTCCTTAGCGCAGTGTTTTTCAACCTTTTTCATGATGCGACCCCCCTTGTATGAAAAAATATTTCGCGACCCCCCGACCCTTTGCTTTTTTATCATGTATATATGTGTATGTTACAGTGTTACAAATATTCATTCCATACGACGTTTTAGGAGTCTCTATAATTAGGATTCGGATATAAGTACATAATATAGTACGTCAACACGTTATTTTACAATTACATAAATCGATGATATTGTTGATCGATTTATGAGTATATCCTTTTGTTAAAATTCTCTTACTTCATAAATCAACTTTTTTAATCTTTATTTGTTTTTTACTAAAGTTCTATCGACCTCCGGGGACCCCAGAAGCTTCGCGACCCCCCAGGGGGTCGCGACCCACAGGTTGAAAAACACTGCATTAGGGCGCACGAAGTGGTGGGAAACATCAAAATAAGAATATTGAAATTTTAATATGGCCACAGAATAATATGGCCATAATAGTACCACGTAATATGGCGGGAAATTATGATACGTAAATAAAGTATAATTGACCGTCAAAACCATTAAAATGTTATTTGACATATCAACAATACTAATCAACTACCTCCATAGAAAAATCTTAATTACTGTGCAAAATATTCGTGAGCCTTCATATACATACTTGTCCCGCGTTTTCGATAGCGCAATATAGAAATTAGAAATGAGAGCACCCGCGCCGCGCCGCAACACTATGTCTCTGCATTTTAAATCTGTAATATCTTCTAAAATATTCATTTAAATTACATGCTGTAAAGAGCCGTATTGATCTATAATAAATGCAGAGTGTATTTAAGGTACTAAATTGCATAAGAATGAATGCTGTATTGCTTAAAATCGCTTCGTAAATAAGCTATATATAAATAAGCTATTAAATTTAAATAAAACAAATAAGCTATTAAATTTAATTTAAACAACGTAAAGGATAAAAAATGGTTATTGTGGGTTATCCCTAAGAGATAGACATATGCCAATTGCCATCGCGTACTTTTTTGTAGGCTTTTTTAAGATAACAAAACTGTAGTACATTATTTTGATCTATCTCGTAGGGTTTAGCCAGAGTTTTCAATGTAAGCGCAAAAAAAATGTGTTTATTTAGGACATTAGAAACCTTTAAAATTATTATCAGTGTTTCTCTACTATGTTATGCATGCTATATATACCTACATAAAAACCTTTCCGTTTAATTACTCTATCTATTAAAAAAACCGCATAAAATCCGTTGCGTATTTTTAAAGATTTAAATATATATAGGGACAGACAAAAAAAGGTAATTTGCTTTTAAATACTATGTAATAATGATGATAATCAAAATAAGGCAAAAATATAAATACCGATGTTTAAAGTAAATTATTTTAGTTAATGCAAAACAATCTAACATGTCTCATATAATAATATTGTGTATCTTAAATGTTATTTTCATAACAGCAAAAGCTGGTAAGTAAGGTCAGGACATGTTTAAGGAGGGTTTCGTAACTATAACGCGTATAATATGTTTTTTTCAAATTACTTCAAAAGTTACAGTCCGATTTGGTTCAAAAAAATTTTCCTAAAGAGTTTTTAGCATGATATATCAGCAATCAGCATAATGGCAAGTTTCTAAGTCTTATAGTTTAGAAATGCCAGGGGGAGGGGCAAGTTATAAATCATTTTTTGTCAGACAATCAGGTGATTAGCCTACATTGTCCTAACCAAACTCGGAAATAACATTTATTTTGTACAGTGCGGGAATCGAACCCACGACCTCCGAGTCGAGAGCCGAACTCTAACCACTGAACCACGGAGGCTGTTATAACAATATTATTATTCCAGATATAACACCATGCGCTCCCACCGACCAAGCCTGCATAGACGCCACAGCCAACGAGCTGTACCAACAGCTGATGGTGGGCGTCCCAGCGCTGGGAATAGAAGCCCACGAGCCCACGCGCCATCCGCTCATAGTGGGCAACCTAGCCACACTCAAGTACACCTTCTACAACGCCAGCATTAGTAATATGGATAAATGCAAGATTAGTAATTTGAAGTAAGTCTTAAACGGCCGAATCCTAGAACGATAGTTAAAATTAAGAGCCCTCCTATTCGCAGGCTGTCCCTGTCTCTGTTAGCCGAAATGACAAGGACAGCATGTGACTTGAGCGTCACTTAGTTGCTTAGTTACCTTGAGTTCGTAGAATGCTAAATAGAGATGATCTTATTGCGTAATGAAT
This sequence comes from Glaucopsyche alexis, assembly GCA_905404095.1. Taxonomy (NCBI): domain Eukaryota; kingdom Metazoa; phylum Arthropoda; class Insecta; order Lepidoptera; family Lycaenidae; genus Glaucopsyche; species Glaucopsyche alexis. Next base: position 5,797,297 of record FR990063.1, on the reverse strand, counting down.
AAGATCAATTTTGAAAAGCTATCTTAAACTGGAAAGTAGTCCGCTATCGTCATAATTCAGTAATTTTGCACCTGGATTTTAAAAGACCGTAAGAAGAAGTAAATTTAAAGAAATGGTTTCATCGCTAGAAACGTACGAGCCATGCTACGGCACGAATTGGCCGGATCCACCAGACATGGCCTCACAATAAGCCGGCGTGGAATAACGCTTGCGATGTGTTTCTGTCACCTTAAAATTGTAAAAACCGTTGATTTTTTATATTACTAGTTTTTTTTTTTTTTTTTTTTTTTTTTTTTTTTTTTTTTTTTTATTATATGAAGTACCTATTGAGGTATTTCATAATCATTACAATCTAGCCTAGCTTAGACTAATAAGTAATTTTACGTTAACTTAAATTGCTACATAGAGTATTGCTAAGATTGCGTCCATCAACACATTTCTTATAGTCTCTATAAAGGAGAATACACATTATTGTTTGTGTTCTGTCATAGTCACGCACTTCACTGACTTTAACACTAACTTAACACTAACTCGAAAGGTTTTGTCCTTTTCAGTCTTCTGACTATGCCCGTGTTGTCGAGGAGCTGGATAGCCTCAACATTTACATGATGGTGAAGTCTTTTTTCATGAGCTTCGGCGTATTTTTTGATAATAGTTGAGACCATGTCCACTTTAAGGTCCCGATGTAGGTCTTCATTTCTAATATACCAAGGTGCATTTACCACACCTCTAAGTACTTTATTTTGAAACCTTTGTATAATAAGGATATTACTTTTTTTGGTACAGCCCCATAGCTGAATACCATAAGTCCAAACAGGCATCAGGACTTGTTTATACAAGAGTATTTTGTTGTGTATTGTTAAGGTTGACTCTTTTCCAAGTAACCAGTACATTTTCCTGTAGCGAAGCTCTAACTCTTCGCGCTTCTTTTTAACATGAGCTTTCCAGCGGAGCTTTGTATCCAGTGTCATGCCAAGATATTTAGCTGTATTTTCGTGCGGTATAACAGTATTGTTAATATATACCGGATGATAGTTTGGTCTCTTGTTTGTAAAATCTACGTGAATAGATTTTGTTTCGTTGAGCTTTATTCTCCACTTTTTCGTCCAGTGATATACTGTATGGATAGCTTTCTGTACTTTTCCCACTGCTTCCGCTTGCGTCTCGCCCGTAGCCATTATGGCTGTATCGTCTGCAAAGGCCGCAATGGTACTATTTTCTATTTCTGGGATATCAGAAGTATAAAGTAGGTACAGGACCGGGCCTAGAACACTTCCTTGTGGTACTCCAGCTTTTATATGCTTAAGCTCTGAGTATGCTTCATCATGTCTCACCCTAAACATTCTGAGTGTTAAGTAAGACTCTAAGATATCAGCGAACTGCTTTGGAACTAGATTTCTAATTTTGTGAATAAGGCCTTTATGCCAAACCTTATCAAAAGCCTGCGCAACATCTAAGAAGACTGTTGTGCAGACTTTATTTTCCTCTAGTGCTTTTTCTATTAATGTAGTAATTCTATGCACCTGGTCAATTGTAGAGTGTTTTTCTCTAAAACCAAACTGATAGTCTGGGATTAAATTCCTTTCTTCTAGTATAGGTTTTAGGCGTTTGAGAAATAGCTTTTCAAATAGTTTCGATATAATGGGTAGTAGAGAAATTGGTCTGTACGATTTTGTTTCGTGTGGTGGTTTCCCAGGTTTTGGCAGCATTATAACTTCTGCTACTTTCCACATATCAGGTACGTATTTAAGTCTGAAGGCCGCGTTTATGTGCGTAGTTAGCTTTACTATAGCTTTTCGTGGGAAATTTCGGATAACTTCTCCAGTTATGAGATCGAATCCAGGAGATTTCTTTAGGCCTATCATTTTTATCTCACTTTTCACTTCTCTTGGTGTAACAAATTTTATTTCAAACTCATCTTGTGATGTATCTTCTGAGTGTTCTTCTAAATCAGTTTGTGGCTCTAGTTCTATATTAGGTTGGAAAATTTCCTCAAGATGATCAGCAAATGTAGATGCTTTCTGTTCACTGCTTATAGCCCAGTGCCCATTTGCTTTTTTGATAGGAGGTATCTGGGTGATAGGCTTTTTAAGACCTTTCGTTGCTTTCCATAATGAGTATTCTGTTGTACGATCATTTGTTAGACTAGTCAGGTATGTGTTCATGCTGTTATCATTAAACTTTTGAATTTCCCGCCTTAGCCTTTTTGTGAGATTGTTTAGTTTTTTTTTAATTTCAGGACATCTGGTTTGTTGCCACATCCGCCGAGTTTTCCTTTTTTCTGCTATAAGTTTTCTTATTTCTATTGGGTAGCAGTTTCCTTTCACTTTCCTATTAATGCTTGGTGTGTTATTCCACGCACAGTCTTGGATATTTTTTATAAACTTTCTCACATCCAGATCCAACTGCTCTGGAGTCTTTAGGGGGACCTTGAGATCTATTATAGATTCTAATTCTAACTTAAAGCTTTCCCAGTCCGTGTTTTTATTTACAAGCATGTATGGGTGCTCTTTTATAACTATTTTTTCATTCATTGTTAGTATTATAGGTGAGTGGTCTGAGTTCATATCATATCCCTCCTCAATGTGTAGGAAATTTGATGATATATTTTTATATATAAAGAAATCAATCAAGTCTGGGATTTTGTTAGGATCTGTAGGCCAGTATGTGGGTTTTCCTGTTGATATAACATTACAGTTCATCTTATTTATAGCGCTTAAAAGTTCTTTTCCTTTGGTTGTAGTTAGTCTTGATCCCCAGTAGGTATTTTTAGCGTTAAAATCACCACCGAGTATGAATCTATTGCCAAGATTTTTTAAGAAGTTAATATATTCATCTGCTTTTATGGCGTACCTTGGTGGACAATATATAGCGGCTAGAGTAATCCGATATGATTTTGTTTTTACACATACAGCCATTGCCTGTATTTCCTGTTGCTCATATTTGTATTCTTCATAGTGACAAATATTTTCCTTTATGATAACAGCACTACCACCTCGGGCAGTATTGTCAGGGTGCAAGGCGTGGTAAATTTTGTAGCCCTTTATTTGAACGTGTGATTCTGTTGTGAAATGTGTTTCAGATATAAGGCACACATCAATGTTCTCTGTGCTTAGAACTACTTGTAACTCATTTTGATGTTTCAGTAGTCCATTTGCATTCCATGACATAATTTTTAGCGAGCGGGTCATTTTGATTTTTGCGTGTGAGTAGCTATGTTAGCGCTACTCTCAAGTTTTTTCAATCTATCATCAAACGAGGTTAGTAGGTCGAGAATCCTGTTTATTTTGTCATCTGTATTAACAGTTGCCTTAGGCTGTGATTGTGGCTGCTTATTTGCTTTAGTGATTTGCGCATAAGTAACATTTTTTATAATTTGATTATTTTTATAACTAGTTTTAGGCTTTTCAGCTTTACCTAAAACGGGATTTTGGATTGTAGAAGTCGGTGCCCCTTTTTTCTTCATTGCTTTAAATTTTATGTTTTGAAGTTCTTTGGCTACCACGCAGCCTCTGTAGTTAGCTGGATGAGGCTCGCCGCAGTGAACACATTTCGGTTTTGCTTCAGCTGGTTTCTGACATTCCCTAGTTAAATGTTTACCTGTGCATTTTACACATCTAGGTTCTTTTGAGCAGTATTTTTGTGTGTGGCCGTAAGCCTGACATCTCTTGCATTGTGGTATCAGTTTCGTGGTCTTTAGTGGTTGGATATCCACTTTGCAGCCTAGCACTGATTTGATGTTATATATTTTGTTTATGTCTTCGTCCTTTTCAAAGGAGAGCATAAACATATTTAAGGGTTCTTTTTTCCTCCAGCTCAGCTTATTTACTGCATCCTGGATCTTGTAACCTTTGGATTTTAGGTCTTCCACTATTCTATCAGGCAAACAAGAAAAATGCAATTTTTTTGCCATCACTCTAATCGGTCTATTTTGCTTATTCTCATACGAGTACCATAATATCCTGTTCTGTTGAAGCAGCATAGTTATGGCTCTGTATGAGTCTTCGTTAATGGCATTTATTTTCACGCTTTCACCGTTCATCATTTTTGCGGTGAACGTGTCTTTAGATAGGCTTGCCGTAAGTAAGTCATAGAATTCTTGGTAACTCTTGACATTTTCGATAATTATAGGTGGCGGCTGGGGCACCTTATTTACTTTTTGCTGTTTCAGCTCTTTGCTGGAATCGGATTCCAGCTGATGCGGTGGGGAAAGTGATACATTAAGCTTACGCTTCTTCCTGCTTTTTTGTCTTACCCACTCGGTTTCTTTTGCAAGCTCCTCTTCATCCGTCTCATATTCAACGTCGGCGGAAGACGCCTGGGTGATAGGACATTGGTTTGTCAGTTTGTCCTTGTTTTCTTGTACTTTCCTTAGTTGTTCCTGAAGATTTTCTATTTGGTCTTTGAGATCCTTTACTAGGCATTGCAGTTTTTCACGCGCCGCCTTCTCTTCTTGATAGTACTGGTATAAAAATTTTTCTTTTGCAGTTTCAATTTTAATCTCGTGGTCACACTGGGCAGCCATTGTAAAATACTAATGTAACTGCTCCTTAACAATTGTTTACATTTCTCAAGTATAACACAAATGTTCGTGATTCACTATCGGTAATCTGGGTCATCGCGGTGTCTGCTGCATCAGCGCGGCAGCCGGCACGCGGCACGTACGAGCGCAAGAGCGTTATACAAACGACCGATCTCAGCGGAAGATATCTGATCACTGACTGTTATATAACTAGTGAAATTGTAAAATTTTGATAGACTTCGGACGCGAATATACTGCCTATAAACACATTATTTTTCGTTAGATTATAAACATAATATTATAGTAATGAATCTTTGGCCATATTTTTACAATCTCGTTGGTTACTTAACAATCTAACGGTTTTAGAATTTTACGGTGTCATTTCGACAGTGTGAGGTTACCAGAGGCTAAAGGGGGGTTAGGGATCTTGAGGACCAGGAATACAAGTGCCCAAAACCGGAGGAGTTACACTTACAAGTGTAACTCCTCTGGTGTTGAGTGTCCATGGGCGGTGGTAATCGCTTACCATCAGGCGATCGGTCTGCTCGTTTCCTGGTCCATAAAAACAAACAAGACAGTCATGATTTGACCCAAAATGGCTCGTCCGCATAGATGTTATGGTCGCACGGAAAACCGGCGCGAAATAACGCTTGTACTGATTTACGCAAAATTAGTGAGATAGATATAAGGGAGGGTCAACGAACCCGGCAACGCACTAGTATAATGCGTTTCAAATGAGAATAGGAACGTCAATGACCTTTTTCTGACAAAATATATCAATTGAAAACATTTAACTATATAACATAACATATAACAGACTAAATTCAAAACCATATGGCGCCGACTCGATCCTATTCTCATTTGAATCGCACTATAACCAAAGAATATATTACTACTGTATTACTAGTACTATAACTACTCTGGTACTGCAGGTCTACTTACCATCAGGAGTCTGGCTCATTAAGTTCCATATTTTTTTAGTTTCAACCGGGACGCCCTCAAAGTACAATTCCAGTTGTCCTGTCCCAAGGTAGTCATTGAGACTGACTACGATACCAACGGTCAGCTGCTCCTCGTACCCGTACATGGCAAGGGAGACGCCAAGGTTGTCACTGGTATGTAGCTATACTAATATTATAAAGCTGAAGAGTTTGTTCGTTTATTTGTACGCGCTAATCTCAGAAACTACTGGTTCGAGTTGAAAAATATTTTTTGTGTTGGATAGTCCATTTATCGAGGAAGGCTTTAGGCTATATAACATTACGTTGCGACCAATAGGACCGAAGAATCAGGGGAAAATGTGGAAAAAACGGGGAAAATTATTCATCTTTGAGGGCTTCCGTTGTTTGTTTGAACGCGCTGATCTCAGGAACTGCTAGATCGAATTGAAAAATTATTTTTGTGTTGGATAATCTATTTGTCGAGGAAGTCTTTAGGCTATATAAGATCACGCTGCAATCAATAGGAGCGAAGAATCAGGGGAAAATGTTGCAAAAAGGGGTAGAATTATTAATATTGGACAGATTATTTTTTTTGGCGCTGCTGTCAGTACATCAACAAATTTAATTCTAAGGCGGTACGAAGTTAGCCGGGACATTCCTATGATAATTCGAATCAATTCGAATAACCCGGCGGAAATTCGAACCATGATTCGAATAAACCTTTGATTCGAATTGATTGATACATTCGAATCGATACGAATTTATACGTTGATTCGAATCAATAAAATCGTTTAATAGATTAAAATAATATTTTAATCCGGGAATACCGCAATATAAAGTAGCCTATGTGTTAATCCTAGTTATAATCTACCTATGTTCCAAATTTCAGCCACATTCATTCAGTAGTTTTTGTGTGAAAGAGTAACAAACGTACATCCTTGCGTACATTCTTACAAACTTTCACGTTTAAAATATTAGTATGATAGGATAGGAGAATAGGAAGGAAGTAGGAAAGTATGATAAATTAGGAAGGATAGGGTAGAAAGAATAGGATAGGACGAATTTCGATAAATTTGTATGTTATACGGTATACCTAACATCACTTTTTAGTTTTCACTACAGGTACTTTTGAAGAATAATTATTAATTATTACTTATATATTTATACGAGAAAATCTTGGTAGAAATGCAAAAAAAAAACAATTTTAACCGTGTCATCTATAGCCTATAGGCAAGTTTACCGCGCAAGATTCGAATCATAAATATTAATTCGAATCAAGTTTTCACCGTCATCATTCGAATCATTCGATCTAAATATAATTCGAGTGCCATCGCTAATTGGAAAATTAGGATCTTTGCGAAAATCCTAGGATTATTGCAAAGAGCCGGATCATTTGACGACGAATGACCTCTGCGCGTTGGCGCTTGAGCCGGGAGTCGTGGGTTCGAATCCCACCGAAAGGACAGTTATTCTATGTTCTTGGGTCTTGGATGTGTATAATTTAATAAATATGTATCTTAAATATGTGTGTAGTATAAAAGTATTAAATTTATTTCCGTTGTCTGGTATCTGTGATTCAAGTTCTTCGGATACTTAGTACAGGACCAGATTGACGTGGTGTGGAAGCGACAATTGATGAAAAATCTGAGATAAAATGTCGACATCTTCCTAACAATTTTCAGGATCTTTTTATAATCTTCGCAAAAAACCCGACTGTACCCGAATATGGGAAACTTGAGTACTGAGAGGCTGTTACAGAGAGTGTGTGTAGAGCACCTTTATTCAGACTGGTCAAAAATCAGCCAATTACTTTCCGATATTGAAACGTGAAACGACGGCCAAAAGTTAAATTTTCATTGGCGCACAATCAAAGAATATGTAACAGGGTGCTTTTTCATTAAGTGTCCAACTCCAAACTCTTAAATATAGCAAATTTTACTGTGATCCCATAGTTTTCTACTTAAAAAAAGAAACAGCTGTCTTCAAAATAAAATAAAATTAAAAGAGTTACTATAGATAGTATTTTGTAGGAAACAGCTGAGGTTTTTTTTTTCTTTTTTTTTTTTTCAAGTAGGAAAGTTGGTCCCATATTAAAAGTTGCTTATATTCAAGAGTATATTTGTCACCGTAAAATTGTAAAAACCGTTAGATTGTAATATTACTAGAGATATTATAATATGCTGAATAGATTGTCAAATACAAATTTCGTACCTACGAATTATTTTTCGTTATATTGTAATATTTACCGTGCCGATTGGTTAAACGGTATGTGCCCCGCGCCGCCATATTTGTTTGCTTTTTCATAATAATAATTACAACGAAAAATAATGCGTACAATTGTATGAAGAAATTTGTATTTGACAATCTGTCAGCATATTATAATATCTCTAGTAATATTGCAATCTAACGGTTTTTACAATTTTACGGTGACATAATATTCACTCCCGAAAGTTTGGACATTTACTGAATAAACACTCTATATTACTGACGTGCACAACTTTGTCGACGGCGGCGCGAGATATCTCGTTTCTCGCGTCACGACTCACGTCCACCAGCAGGCTTAGCATGCGCACAGTAGAAACACGAAGAATAGGAACTATGATAGATTGAAGAAATATTAATACTGTTACGTGTTAGGGTTCGAAGGATTTGGAGAGAAAGACCTGCTGACTCTTTTGAAGACTTTATTCACTAGCACTAGGTCCAACACAAAGCACTAGGTCTAACACTAAACACTAAGTCCAAACACTAAGCACTAACGGTGTCCTAAGTCGTAGCCAAGTCGTGGGTTTCACTCACGGTATCATCACATCACTAGTATTCACATCGATATCGCCTGTTTCGCTGTTCAAATCGAACTCCCGATCACTAGTTTTCACTTGTATCGCCCGTATCGCCTCGATGGAAGCTCAAAGTGAACTCCCTTGTTCCCAACCCCTCAGGCGTATTTATATCGGATGACATGAGTCCCAGACCGTTCCAGAAATGTTCGCGACTCGCGAGAACTGGTTGGATTGTTCCGGAATACTCGCACAGTAGCGCCATCTAGTACTGAGTAGGGGGCCCCACGCTGTCCCTGTTCACACCAAGTGGTTTCATTGGTTGACGCTAGATGGCGTTATTCTCTTAGTGTGTTCGTAACAATACCATTCCGAGCAAAATAGGTCTTATTATAAGGTAGCAAGGTCGATGTATCGTCGTTATGAGAAAGAACATTTCTTTCCGAGCATGAGCTCACAAAATGGCCTCTTTTCATAGCTAAAGTAGAAACGTTTTCTCAATTTAATGTCAAAAAGTCTTACAATAATGTCAACCACTCCACATCATGGCGGTCCTAGACAAATAGTTTCTTTACGTTGAGTCATATACTTGAAAATTTGATAATTTTGACAGGAAATTTCCCGGCAGCCATTTTAAAAATATTGCATGCTCGTCATGCTAAGCCTGCTGCTAGGGGCTGGGAAACGTATAATATCATATTTCGTTTCCAGGTCGCTACAACTTAATGTTCGACTGTGACGGCAAGATGGCCGACCGTCACTACAGCATCAAGAGCTGCCGGTACACAGCGGACGCGGTGGATAAGATCGAATTCGATATCAACAACTTGTTTGACGGCAACCAGCAACTGTGTGAGTATTAATTACACTTTAAACGAGCTTATCGGCGGTTTTTATAATTATACGGTGACATATACAATATGTCACCGTAAAATTGTAAAAACCGCTAGATTGTAATATAACTAGTGGAATTATAAAATGTTTATAGAGTTCCCATGCGAATATTCTGCCTATAAATTAACACGTTATTTTTCGTTAGATTATAAATATATACTAGCTGACCCGGCAAACTTTGTTCTACCTTAGAGGCAATAAATGAGCAGATTTTGGATTTAATTAAGTGCAATTTTTCATTAGGATAATATATATAATTAAAAAGAAATCAATTATTTTAATGATCGTTAAAATGGGCCATGTATTTTGTTGCATGGGTTGCATCTTCTTCATCTTCATCATCTTCAGTAAAGCATCTTGTAATAGACGACATTTTTCATTTTATTATCAGGCGCAAGAATAAATAACGCAGATGGTCTTTCGATCCGTGAATATGCCACATATAATTGACCAGGTGAAAAACATGGATTTTGTAGATTCAGACCACAAACTTTCAAGGACTAAACTAACCTTGTGACTTATTAATGGTCATGGCGAATGCAAGACGGATCGCAAATTAAATTGAAGTCGTTTGAACTAAAACGGCATATCGGTATTCGGTAGGGATCATCGGGATCTTCGGAATGAGAACTTCCTCACCTTCGAATTTGCCTTTGAGTATCGTCGCGTAAATCACATTATTTGTAAATCCCTAAATCCCTTAATTACTAAATCCCCAAACATATTTTTCTGCGATAAATAGTAGCCTATGCTCTTCCTCGTAGTCTACTCTATGTCTATGCCAATTTTCATGATGATCGGTTAAGTAGTTTTTACATAAATCGTAAATACAATATTCCACGGGAATCGTATATTTTCTTGCAATAAAAAGTAGGTAGTCTATGTCCTTCCTCGTGGTCTACTTTGTACCTATAGCAACTTTCATGATGATCGGGTAAGTAGTTACGTAAAAGCGTAAATACAGTATTCCACGGGAACCGTACATTTTTATGCAATAAAGAGTAACCTATGTTCTTCCTCGTAGTCTACTTTATATCTGTGCCAAATTTCATGATGATCGGTTAAGTAGTTTTTACGTAAAAGCGTTAATATAGTATTCCACGGGAACCGTACATTTTCCCGCGATAAATAGTATCCTATGTCCTTTTCCTGGTTCTAAGCTACCTCCCTACCAATTTTAAGCCAAATCGGTTCAGCCGTTCTTGAGTTATAAATGGTGTAACTAACACGACTTTCTTTTATATATATAGATTATAGTAGTTTAAAAACCTCCGACAGAGCTCCGTGGCCTAGTGGGTAGACCGTTTAGTTCGCACTCGAAAGAGTGCAGGTTCAAATCCCAGGTTGTGGCGTGTACCAATGAGACTTTTTCAGATCTCAAGTACATTATACGGACGCACTAACGGTGAAGGAAAACATCGTGAGGAAACCCGCACATAGTTGGCTCCAGACGTATTGACCAGTTCATTCCTCTGGACTAGGCTCACTGTGTTGTGAGAATGCCGTATGTGCTTGGGCAATCATACGACATTTACAAACCGACTGTCCCAGGCACCACAGTATTTCAAGAGTGGTTACTTCGCTCGGAGAATACTGTATAAATCATCCATTAACGGATGTAAAGGCCTAAGTTTTAGTTTTAAAAACCTCCGTGGTCTAATGGTTAGAGCATTCACTCTCGATTTGGATATCGTGGGTTCGATTCCCGCATTGGAATAACAAAAAATGTTGTTTCCAAGTTTGGTTAGGACAATGCAGGCCGATCACCCGATTGTCTGACAAGAAAGTTGATCCATGCGTCGGATGGGTACGTAAAAAATCGGACCTGCGCCTGATCTCTCGGCAGTCGTGTCGGTTATCCGTCCCACTGGATTATGAAAGTAAAGGAAGAGTTAGAGAGAGTGCTCTTGTGTACTGCGCACACACTTTGGGCACTATAAAATTACTCCTGCGTAATAATGGTAACAAGTGTAACTCCTCTAGTGTTGCGAATGTCCATGGGCGGCGGTAATCGCTTACCATCTAGCGATCCGTCTGCTCGTTTCCTGGTTCATTACATAAAAAAATCTATTTCCACATTCCAGCGACCGCTTTTCACGACTTTCTCCACGACAACTGGAAGGAGTCCCACGACTTCGTGAAGGACCCCGTGTGGAACGTCCACACCAAGAAGATGATCAGCGCCGCCAATAAGTTGCTGAAGACGATAACGCTGTGATGATAATATCTATATCTATACTAATATAATATAATAAAGAGGAAAAGTTTGTTTGCTTGCATTGAATATGCTCCGAAACTACTGGACCTATTTTGATGAAATTTAGCACAGACGTAGACCACGGGGAAGGACATAGGCAACTTTTTATCGCAGAAAAATGTACGGTTTCAGCGAAAGCGAGCAACATCTAGTGATTAATAAATAGCTGCTGAAAACACATTAAAAATGTTTGTATTTATTTACCTCTTTCAAGAGACTTTTTTACAAAAGCTTTTCAAATCACAACTGTCTGACAAAGCAAATACTGTATTAGCACAGACTATTTTCAATGCTCCGCCTTTTCCCCGGCCTACCGGATTCCGTATAGTCCCAACCTTATAAGATTGTGAAGCCCTACCTGCACAAAGTTAAGTGATTTGTCTGTAACAGTTAAATTGAAGCAGGGTTTACCATCCGCAATTAGTTACCGTAACGTTCGCACCTGTAGCGTAGGGTTGTCACACGTATCTGTTCAGACGGATTAATAATAATATTCACTATTATACTCACATTACACTTAAACACATTACATACATAAAAACAAAGTACCAACTACTAACTTAACAGGGTAACTCAATATAACAAGGTACCTCTACAGAGACAAAGAAACAGACTAAGAAATAAAATTAAAAAAGACGATTATCTAACCAAACAAAAAAAACGGCTAATTAAAGAAATTAGGTGGGTACTAAGGTAGGCAAAAGAGTGCAATGCAAACAATTGAAATAGGACTCCACTCAGGCACACAATCGCGACATAATTTATTCCGCCATCCCTGGTAATACATGAGCATACAATTGGGTACACGACTACATCTACTACTTCGTAAATGTAAAAAAATATAATATTTTATTTATAGTTTATTAATTAGATATATCTAAAAATTACAAAAAAAAATTTTTTTTTTTTGCTAAATTAGTAAACAAAACCTACATCATTAGTTTACTTACATCATATACAAAAACATTCATTATGGTATGTATGAACTTAAACGCACAAAAAATATCGGAGATATTTACAAATATGTTCCTGCGGCCGTATACTTCATACTCTTTAACATGGACGTGACGTCATAGCTACGTACGACTTTAGTATGGAGCGTTTTCACGGGACTTGCGATATTTTGTAAACAAATCACTGTACCTTTAAAAATATTGGCTTTTGATATACGGTTTCTTCTGAGAAGTTACTCATATAAAAAAAATTCAGTCGTCTAGCCTATTACAATCAAGTCCCGATACGCTAAACTGTCAAACGGTGTTCTCATAAACGTTAAACCAACGTGAAACGCGCTCTGATTGGTAGAAACTTCATAAAACCCGTTCATGGTAACATGTCGCTACCAGTGGCGAAGGGTTCTTATAACTCCATTCCTATCGGCTTCCCTTGTCACATACCTTTTGCAAACCTTCATAGAAATCCCTACCTATTATATAGGCTCCGGCTTCCCTATAAAGGAGAAGCAGCCTTCGCCACTGGTCCCTACACTTTCAATCCAAACAATGTAATTTCAGTCTACTTTAAATACGAGAATTGAGGTTCTGATTCCATTAAACCTAAATAAAAGACACGTATAAGCAGTAAGCACAGATTAAAGAGGAACAGATAAACAGCTACATAAGTATCCATTCGATTGCACTACTACAATAATAAATATAATAATAATAAAAACTATCCACCGATCTCGGTGACGGTGGCCGGTTTCATTGAAACCAGGCCAGTTACGCAGGAGTAATTTTATAGTGCCCAAGTGTGTGCGCAGTACACAGGAGCACTCTCTCTTCCTTTACTCTCGTAATCCAGTGGGACGGATAACCGACAGGACTGACGAGATATGAGGCGCAGGTCCGACTTTTTACATGCCCGTCCGACGCATGGGTCATCTTTCTTGTCAGACAATCAGGTGATCAGCCTGCATTGTCCTAACCAAACTTGGAAACAACATTTTTGTAGTTCCAATGCGGGAATCGAACCCATGACCTCCGAGTCGAGAGCCAATGCTCTAACGCACGAAGGCTTTTGAGCACCATGTACTTCTTCATTTAATAACCCTCGCGATTGCCAAGGAGAAGTGGTAATTTCCTACCATCAGGTGCCACGCTCATTTTGTGACAGCCCTAGCTGAAGTTCCCTAATGCAACTGTGAATTAGGACAAGCTGCAATTTCGCTTAAAACTCCGCTTAAAATGTTTCAAACGAGCGGCAAGTAAGCTGATAGTATAGTGCGGGTAATACTATAATTAATAAATAACCTTTATTTCAGGCTGCATAGGCCCATACTATAAATACCTTACAGACTAACATACATATAAAGGCGGGTCTCCTCCAACGAAACATTACACAAAACATCGAAACATTGGGGTGTGGCTAATTGGCTATACATATTTGTCTAGGAATAGACAATGTTTTTGTTTTCGGAGACGGACGGAAAACATTCCCGCACGGGCAGAGAGGGGAAGAAATGTTTCATTCTTATATAGAGTTCACATGACACTTAGGTACAGGTTTTTTAGGGCTATAGTTTTGCTTGTTGTGATTTTTGTGTTTGTTTTTGTGATCGCTCCTAATATAGCCACACCCCAATGTTTCGATGTTTTGTGTAATGTTTCGATGAAGGAGACGCGGCTTTATATATTCAAAAACTACACTTTGTCACGTGATGACGGCCACATGATACGCGCTTCGTTTCGGAGTCTCCCCCGGAACCTCGGCTAGACCACACCCGTCGGCCAGTAATCCTCTACCTCGAAGGTCGATATTAGATGCGTCGGTACTCTCACCACAAAGGAACTGAAGTTGTCCTTGTGGCGAGACTCCAGACGCTCGACCCTTAAGGCGAGGGACGTCTGCTTACGGATGTAGTCCACGACGTCCTCGACCTCCATCAACCAGTGCAGACGGGATATATTTAAAGTCTTATCTCTTAATTGACAATTACTAAGGGCTTTTAAGAAAAGCTTGGATTGCGTTGAACTCTTTGGAAACGAGCATCTCACCTGATCGTAAGAGATTCCGGTTGCCCATACATACATACATACATACATACATACATACATACATACATACATACATACATACATACATACATACATACATACATACATACATACATACATACATACATACATACATACATATAATCACGCCTTTTTCCCGTAAAGGAGTAGGCAGAGACCACTTTTTTGCACTTGCCTTACATACTCGTTTCGCTTCGTTCACTTTCATTCTTACCATCCATTCCTCATCTTACGTTCAACGTAGCGAAGCGGCTCTCCATGGTCCGCTTTTCACCTCCGCGAGAAACGAGTCGTGATGGGTGGTGAACCACATCGCCGCCATTTTGGATAATTAAATTATTTTTATGATTATCCGTTGCGTTTCCACGGATTGGTGGAGAGGGTAGGAATAGGGAAAGGGAAGGATAGGTGGTGTGGAAAGGAAGATTGGTAAGTTAGAGTGGGAAATAGGAAATGTAGGATATTACCGCCCAGGAGGGCAAGGGATAGGACAGTAATAGCTAGGGAAGCCGGGGTCGCATACCCGTATACTATACCACAACTACCGGACACTGCCGGACAGGTAAGTTGGGATGAGTATCCCATGACATACATGAACATTGGATATCGGCAGCACTAGATGAGGCATTCCTAATGCCATGATTCGACGAATGGACGCATGACCGGATAAATCCCGTGGTCTAGGATAAAATCGGTGTCAAAAACGCTTGCGTTGTGTTTCGCAGATTGACGTTACCGGAGGCAAAGAATCTACTATATTACTAACATACCGGAGGCCTACCCGGGGTTTTAAAGACCTGGAACGTTCTTGTCACATCTCAAGTGTTACGGATATCTATGGGCAGCAATAACAGCCTACAATCAGGCAATCTATTTACTTGTTTGCTGATCACATTCTGTAAAAAAGTTAATTTATTTCACAACGATTTTAACTTTATTTTGTACATCGAAATTTCTAAACTGCAATTTCGACTAACGAACAGATTTAACCAATGAATTTAACTAACACGGTTAACGAGGTCGTAGAGCCGTCGTTATTTTAACTGTATTATCATCGGTGAATATTTCACTTCATTTTCTAAAATGTATTGGGGCCACAATAAAACCGAGAATTATAATTTTAGAGCTGGTATTTGAGGCTTCCTGGCAACTAGTCCTATACCTGCAGGTATTCTGAGGCTTCCTGGCAGCTAGTCTTATACCTGCAGGTATTTGAGATAGCCTGGCAACTTTTCCTATACCTGCAGGTATTTGAGACAACCTGGCAACTTTTCCTATACATTCAGTATTTGAGACAACCTGGCAACTTTTCCTATACCTGCAGTATTTGAGACAACCTGGCAACTTGTCCTATACCTGCAGTATTTGAGGCCTCCTGGAAACTTGTCCTATACCTGCAGTATTTGAGGCCTCCTACCAACTTGTATTATTCCTGCAGTATTTGAGGCTCCCTGATTGTCTGACAAGAGAAATGATCCATGCGATCTTATCCGTTCCGTTGAGGGTAATGAATAATGGTAAAATTTCGACCACTAGGCGACCACAAACAATATTATTATTATAAGTAATAAATACTACACAGTAAATCTCTATAATAATATTCGAAAATTGAAACACGGTGTTGGATGTTTATATTGAATTCGTACCTAGAAACTAGAAACCTTGTTTTAGATTTCCTAATTAATATTAATTATTTTAGATCGAATAGGCGGGAGAATTGATTATTCCAAGACTAGACGGCATATTCGATTGGCGGCCATTTTGAATTTACTAATTGGATTTTATTGTCAAATAATAAATTCAATGAATATTACAAATGCTATTTAATATTTAAGTGAATCTGCGTTACTATTATAAAGAAACAGTTTGTGATGATGGGTGGATGTCAGATATGTGTGACTCTTTCACGAACTACTGAATCGATTTTGATGAAATTTGGTAAGGTACGACTTTAAACTCTGGATTACTTTTTAAAGTGCATCCGTTTCCGTGGGATATTGTATTTACGCGGGCGGAGCAACGAGCAAAAGCTAGTCTGCCTTAATTTAGAGACAAAAATGAGCTTTATCGAGAGCACCATCCATCTATCCATCCATCCCCACAAAATTATTGAATTATAAATATAATTTGGCATCTATAACTCCTAAACTAACAAAGCTATAATATGTGCCGTTAGCTATTCGCTCCGTGCACGACTTCAGCGCCACCTAGCGTTCGCAACTTTGTTGGCTCTGACCGTTGTGGCGTTTTTAATTTTTTTGGCGGCATTGTGATAAAATATTAAAACAATAATTTTCCTAAAGAGTTTTTAGCATGATCTATCAGCATGGAAATTTGCAAGATTCTATCTCCTATAGTTTAAAAATTCTTGGGGGGGACCAACTTACAAACTATTTTGGAGGCCGATTAATCGAAAATGGTCAACTTTATAAAAAAGTAACGTATGAAACCTTGCCTTTATTTTAAAAGAACTATTCTACGATACACTACACGATGGGGTAGAGTGAAAAAGTATTTTTCATCCCCACTTCACATGTATGGAGAGCCACCCCTAAAATATAAAATTATTATTTTTTTATGATCCCGAAACCGTGATCTATACACAATCTATAACTGTACCAAATTTCATCAATTTATATTCATAATTACAGGAGCTAGAGGCGCGGACAGACAGACAGACGGACAGAGCGAAACTTTAAGGGTTCCTTAAGTATTACGGAACCCTAAACATACTATTGTGTTATTAATGTAAACTTCAAAATTACTGCGATTTGGGTAGACAGTGTTGTGTAATCATTTTTGGGCATTCAAATTAAATGTGGTATGTAAAATCTATTCAAAAGTGTGTTTTATTTTGGTTATATCTGGGTTTGCTTACTTCTTTTTTAATTGTAGTTTTACTGTAAAACAAGAAGATACAGCTACTTTAATGGTTTTATTAAATAATAATAAATTTAATTTAATTAAATTTTAGTAATAAATTAAATATTGTTTTCAGATCAAAATGAGTATTATTTTAAAGACCGGGTTTGTGAGTATTAATCAATATAAAATTTCAACCACAAACCGTTTGTAAAGGAAAATTGTTGGTATCTGCTGGACATGTCCGAGATGTAACGGAATTAAGGTGGTTCGTTTCCTATACAAAAAAACAATGGACATTATTTAGGTAATTTCATACTATTACTACATAAATTTATATGCACATCTATTTATTCTGCAATACAATTGTCGCAAAATATATTTAAAATACTTTATTTCACACAGAAGTCACATTTTTATTGAATTTTCGACAAAAAGTGACATTTGTAACTTATGTCACTTTTTGTCGAAAATTCAATAAAAATGTGACTTCTATGTGAAATAAAGTATTTTAAATACATTTTGCGACAATTGTATTGCAGAATAAATAGATGTGCATATAAATTTATGTAGTAATAGTATGAAATTACCTAAATAATGTCCATTGTTTTTTTGTATAGGAAACGAACCACCTTAAGAACAAAACAAGGACAGAGTTCTATACTTCAAGCCCGCATTATCAGACAAACATCTGTTACTTTGATACATAGATATATAATATTAAAACTTTGATACCTTATAAAACGCTTTTAGAATTTTAGAAAATTAAAGATTGCTTCGGCATTGACGGATGACAGAGCCTACATTATTTCTACTTTTTGCCACCATGAGCGCTGCGATCGATTATGATACCCCCACCTAGTACTTCGCACCCAGCGAATAGTTTTCCTAAGTTCATCATATGGACTACCTATTTTTTTTTTGTTTTTCAGATTTTCCAGCCAGCCATTTAGCTTTTAGAGGTAGACCTTTATTTGAACAACAAAGTGCACTTTAAAATTGAATGAATATAGACTAGCAAACGGATAACTATTATCGGTATAATCGTATATACGCCTGAAATTTTAAAGTACGCAGGTATGATTTCAACAGTACGATTTCTTTTCACGTTTGCGGTGGCGAAAACGAAGCTCCGTTACAACTCTAAACTATACCTACACCTACCTACAACTAACATACTCCTACAATTCCTACATGAGCAAATACATCTACACCTACATCTCCACCTACTTTAGTTTCGGTTTTTTTTCTTTCTCATAACTTCTATACCGGGGGGAACTGGTGACATCAAATGAGACTTAAAGTGAACTCACTTGCAAACGTGTCATTGATGTCAACTCTGGGTTTTCATAATATATCGTTGAACCATGTCCTTTAATATCGATACTTTTTACTACAGAGGGGCAATTCTGCTAAATAAAACCTGCATTAATACAATTATAATCAAGTCCCGATACGATTATACTCCCAAACGGTGTTTTTATGAACGTTAAACCAACGTGAAACGCGCTGATTGGTCGAAACGTCATAAAGTCCGTTCACGGTAACATGTCACTACATTTACAAAACTAATGAAGTAAAATGAAAGTCTACTTTAAATACGAGAATTGAGGTTCAGATCTTTAGATCGATAGAACCGGAGCTTCCTCGTTGGAAAGAGCCATATTCTAAATTAGAGCAATCTTTCTAATTTGTACTACCTTTAATTCCTTCACTACTTACTAATAACACGTAATAACCAATACCCTTGTATCAATGTAATTGTCAATATTTATGGGGTAGTTAGGGTGTGGTATAATTGCCTGGTTACCCCAACATATTACAGACATACTGACGATATATCATGACGATATTGGTTATAAGATATATAGCGTTAGTAATAGCGCGTTAGGGTCACTTCACAGCGCTGATTCCCGGCGCTCCATTTTTATTAGGGTTCCGTAATACTTGATCCCTTATAATTAACGGTAATTATAAACGGTAATTATCTATGAATATAAATAGATGAATTTTGGTATAGTCTTATACTATGTATAGATGTCGGATTTGGTATCATAAAATAATAATAATTTTATATTCTAGTGGTGGCCTTTCATACATGTGAAGTGGGGATGATTTATATTTCTTGCTACCCCATCGTGTGGGCTATTGTTGAATAGGTATTTTAAAATAAATGTAAGGTTTCATATATAACTTTAATATAAAGTTAACCATTTTCGAGTAATCGGCCTCCAAAGTGATTTATAAGTTGGTCCCTCCCTTGGCATTTCTATAAATATAAGACTTAGAAACTTGCAATTTTCCTTGCTGATAGATCATGCTAAAACCTCTTTAGGAAAATTATTTGAAACCAAATCGGACAGTAACTTTTAAAGTAATTTGAAAAAAAAAACATATTACACGTTTATAGTTACAGAACCCTCCTAAGACTTGCCTGACTCCTGACATGCTCTTGGTTAGGTTATTAAGATACCTGTTAAGATACACGTTTTATTACACACTCCACATGCGATGTGATGCTGACATTAGAACTGTTACAATGTAACGAGTATCTGAACTGTTACAATGTAACGAGTATCTGAACTGTTACAATGTAACGAGTATCTGAACTGTTACAATGTAACGAGTATCTGAACTGTTACAATGTAACGTGTATCTTCTTGCGTAATGAATAGAGTTTTAATTTTGAATAGCTATATTAATAAATATAGTTTAAAAAAACTAAAAAAACACGCTTTTTAATATCGAACAAAAAAGTTGAAAATAATTTAAAAAATACTAGTATAATTGAGGGAAAAGCGTGGGTCGCTCGATATACGAAAATTATGGCACAAAGCGCCCCACGCTTTTCCCTCAATTATACTAGTATTTTTAAAATTATTTTCCACTTTTTAGTTCGATATTAAAAAGCGTGTTTTTTTAGTTTTTTTTAAACCATATTTATTTTCAACTTTTTAGTTCGATATTCCTGATGTTGACGGTCGCCGAGCAACCGTCAACTTCAAACGGTTGCTTGGCGACCGCATTGTATTGATAACTTTACATACAAGCAAACAAGCTTACATATACAGGTGAAGAAGACAAAAGTAGAGGGGGTATGCGCAGAAGTCAGTTTTTGGGTGTGTTTGGCGGTAGCAGGCTCGGGCGGGGAGGTGTGGATGCGCCGAACGCATGCCGAACGTGGCTGCCGACACGCTATTGGTACGTTAGTAATATATTATATTCTTTGCTATTGGTCACATGCGCGAACGATCCCCTCCACTTTCACTGAGCGCTCATAAACCGTTGCGCGATCTGTAATAGCGTGTTAACATAGACGTATATTACGTGTTAATTAAAAATGAAGCCGCGCCGTGTCCACGTATCGTTTCGTTTCGGTGTGAACTGAGCCTTACTTCGCAATTCGTTAGGATTCTTATAATACTGGACCCCGGGGGCGGGGGGCCACATTTATAAACGGCGATAATTATTATTGCAATCTGCTTTCACATAAAAAAATGCAATCTGCTATCACACAAAAAAAAAGGAATCTGCTATGACACAAAAAAAATGCAATCTGCTTTCACACAAAAAATGCAATCGCTTTTACACAAAAAATGCAATCTGCTTTAACGCAAAACTACTAAACGGATTTTGATGCAATTTGGTATGACAATACTTTAAGCTCCGAAAAAGTACAGTGTTCCCGTGGGATACCGCATTTACGCGGGAGAAGCCGCGGGCAAAAGCTAAAGTTATTCTAAAACGAAACACCACAAAATCGTCCGATAGTGTCTCAATTTCCACGCTTCCAGTGTAAAAGTTTGCACTTAGTTGAGAGTTTAAAGCCAGATACTAAATAGTTTCCAGACCAAAAATAGTTGGATACTTCGCTACAAGGAAATGCAATATGGAGACGATGTTACAATAGAACCGGCCAAGCGCGAGTCGGTGTCGCGGACAGAGGGTCCCGTACTAAACGGCAAAATAATTACGTTTGTTGTAAGGGCATATTTATTTACTAGCTGTTGCCGCTCCGCCCCCGTAAATACAGTATCCCACGGGAACACTGTATTTTGTCGGGATAAAAAGTAGCCTATGTTTTAATCCAGAGCCTAAACTACTACCATACCAAAGTTTATAAAAATCCATTTAGTAGTTTTTGCGTGAAAGAGTAACAAGCATCCATCCATTCATCCATCCATCCTCACAAACTTTCACATTTATAATATTTAAAAATTAGTAGGATTTGTAGGATCTAATTCTGTTTTTACTTTTTAGTGTTTGTTGTTATAGCAACAATAAATATATACACTACGGCCGCTGTATCTTGACGGGTCTGAACATAGGCTCTGCGAACTTTAGCGCATGTACAGCTCGTGAAGAAAACTGTTATTGTATTATTTTTATATACCGATGTACTAATAAAATTTCCCTAATACACTTGACCAATTAGTGCAATAAAATAAATACGAAAACACTTAGAAACAGCTAATACGCAACCTTCTGCACGAACTTCAGACTCGCCAAGATACATCGGCCGTATTGTACATCACCTGTGAAATTTTTAACTAGAGCCTGGTGACATACAGATTACAGATGCACGAACAGCGGATGATTTAGATACGGAATCCTGAAAAGTATTGTTTTTATTTATATTGGTTATTACGACTTTCGGCTATTACGTCCAAAATCTATCGATCCCTGCAATGTCGTTATAATAGATTTTTACTGTATCTGGGAACACAGTAGTGCCAAGACGAGCTAAGCGAAGCGCAAGGGCACTACCAGGCCACCTTTTCTCGAAGCGTTTCGTCGATTTTTTGAACCCTCATAACTTAGGTTTCGATTATACCAAATAAACAAAATTGAATTAAACATATAAAGTTTTGATTGCATAGGTCTTATACTTTAGATTTTATTGATATCTAAATACCCCTGATTTCGTCACTGACTCACTGATGATAAACAAAATTATAGGGTACTTCCGAATGTCTTATAAAGCTGAAATTAGGTATGTACGCTAGTTTCAGCAAACAAGCAACATAAAAGTTGCCAAACTTGTAACTTTTATCATTTAACCCCTTAAACTAGGGGATCAAATTTTGTAAGTGACTTACCTACGTAAATTTTTACTCTAGAGGTCTGAAAATTATTGTAATGATTAATGTTAGAAATAGTAACAATTAAATAGAAATATATATTCATAACAACTTTCAAAAAGAAGTGAAATCCCACCAGAAACATTTTCATGTAAAGTGATGCCAAGACGATATACCATATGACTCGCACTGTCAAAAAGCTATCAGATTTCATGTAAAACCAAGCTTTTGACTCTACACGCCTTAACTCTACATCTTAGTCAAGTTATGTGGCTAGGCCGTTTCGTTTCTACAAGAATAATATAACAGAAAAACAGTCCGTAAATGTTTCACCTTACGCCCAAGCGAATGTAGCGAAATGGTCAAGGAACATAACTTGACTAAGGTGTAGAGTTTGTAAAGTTAGACTTGTAGAGTTAAGGCGTGTAGAGTCAGAAGCTTGGTTTTACATGAGATCTGATAGCTTTTTGACAGTGCGAGTCATATGGTATCGTCTTGGCATCACTTTACATGAAAATGTTTTTAATGGGATGTTTATTAATTCTATGAGTATTATATTAGTAAGGACAATATTAGATAACGAAATATAAATTTTAAACAGCAAATATTACCATTGAAATAATTAACGAAACTTATTAAATTAAAAATTCTGTATTTCGTCGTATCCTCGGTAAGTAACGAGGGTCCAAAGATTTGTTTAGGGTTCCTTATATTAAATCATTATAGCAAAAATTTCAAGTTGTGTTTTACGAGAATTGTATATACGGATTAGAGTGAAATTTAAGTTGCTGAGGAAGGCGTGCGAAAAACTTAAATTTATTTAAATAATGCTTAGAAATACATTAAAATCAGTAACACACACTACCTCACAGTGGCGAAGGGTTCCTATAACTCCATTCCTTATCGGCTTCCCTTGTCACTTACCTTTTGCAAGCCTTCATAGAAATCCCTACCTATTATATAGGCTCCGGCTATGAAGGAGAAGCAGCCTTCGCCATGACTGCTACCTCACTCATACCAACTCATACCTACTAGCATTTTTGTATATGTTACAGCCAAAGTAATAAATCCGGATATTATATATACTATCCAGCCATTATTTATAATGTCTACTCAATTTAGACAAAGTAATAAATGACACAGAATTAATCACATTAACTAGCAATTTTATATAATATCTTCGAAGAATTGGATAAAGTAATAAAACAAGTAGGTAAAGGTAAAGATTATAAAATTGTATTTCAATCTGCCTTTAATAATAATTATAACGTTCATTATAATAATTATAATAACATTGTCATAGATACAATTTTATTGTGATCTATATAAAGTAATTTAACTTTATGAAGTAAATTTAAAGCTCACTAGCCATAAAAGAAAAAAAAGATCTCGATACACCATGATGAATTTATAGTCACCATCAGCTTGTGACTCCATGTCTATCAGATCAGCTTGGTACCTTGAATTAAGCTCGTTACTGATAATCGGTTTTACAGAAGGCCTTTTTTTGGCAAACTTTTTTTTCTGACAAGATTCACACAGATTCAAATATACTGTGACGAGTTCAGCAGTTACATTTTTATATCTTAATTTTAACTCTTTCATCATTCTGACTCTACCACCATGTCCTATATTAATATAACAGTCGTGGATTATTTGAATAGTTTCGTCTAAATTTCCTATTTCCTATTTTTATCTTCCTATTTTGAGAATATTGCAACTAAAACACGTAGTTTTTAATCAATTTTTTACTCTAAATTAATAAGTACTCGTGTTATCATTATTAATTATTACTTAATGTATTTACGTTAGTCAATTCTGTTGCCGGATTAAAAAAATATATGAAGTACATAGGTATAACCGTCAGTCAAATCTTGTATTAACATGTAATAAATTATGATTTGTATTAAATTTGTTTCTGTTTTTAGTTTTCCTATATTTGTATACTTTATAATTAATAATTTCTATATTTGGTAATTTTTAATTGTCAACATTATTACCAACTTTGCTCCAAAATTGTTCACAATTTTATATGTCCTGGTACTATGTAGTACCACACATTAAATTTTGAATTTGACGGTATTCTTCTTCAATATTGTTTTTGATTATCATTTGTTACAATACAAGTGGTGAATATACCAAAAAAATACCATTAAAGTTGCAATTGTACCGATATTTAGTAATATACTAAAAATATACTGTCACCTTTCTTCGGAGCCTCAAATATACCAATTTAGTACTGAAAATACCAAAAACGGTCACCCTGTACGAGATCGCGGCGATCACGCCGTCGCGACGGGATGTAGAGTGGGAGGGGTAACAACGCAGTTGAATCATGTTTATTACTTTAGCTAACTTTGGCCCGCTATTATGAATAATATCCGGACAAAGTGATTAATTTATCACATTATCTAGACAATATTGTTATTATATATAATGACCAGTCACTATGTATAATAGCTATTTAATCACATTGACTGTAACATATATATTATAATGTATACAGGTTTGACACAATTATCAATGATTGTCAATTAAAAAATATTGTAATTAATATATTATTATTAATTCACATTCCATAAACAACATTTACTTTTTTTTATTGCGTATCTAAGAGGCAAAAGAAACTTTAAAAAGTTGAAACTTTAAAATTAAAATATGAACATGAAATTATGGTCGAATTTCGGCTACACGGCACAATTGAAAGCAGAATGTTTATTCGACAATATGTCGACATTTTATAATCTCGCTAGTTATATTATAATCTAACGGTTTTTACAATCTTACGGTGACAAATATAGTTTACGTAGTCGTTTTATAGTTTTTAATAAATATATTCAGTTAAGACTTCCACGGAACCTCATACAATAAGGACCGATTTGCGCTTAACCGGTTTTATATTTCAGCTTAAACTAAGCTGATTACGATTTAGAAGTCACGCCGAAAATATAAAATGTTTCCTTTTTTAAAAATACCGACCTTCTTAAACGGGGTTTAAATAGACGGAAGCTTTTCAAAAGGACTTTCTCAGCAGAAATGTTTTTCTAATGGTCATTATTTAGAAACATTTTATGCAAGAGTAAATGAGAGAGATAACCTTGTAGAAAACCGGCTTGTAAAAAGTGGAGATAAGTACGGACAGAGCGAAACTATATAAGGTGGACTGAAGTTCTTGTTACCTACGGAACCCACCAATCAAGAAAATAATCCTACCACTATTATAGTTGTAAAAGAAAAATGGATGTATGTTTGTGCCTCTTCCACGCCAAAACTACCGAACGGATTTTCATGAAAATTCTGGACTAACACATAGGCACTTTTTCTCCCGAAAAAGTAGTGTTCGCGTATAATACTCTATTTACGCGGGTTAATTTCAGAGTAATTCCGAAAAAACACTTTTTCGGTTTTCTTTCCTTCACGATATCTCTCGAACGAATCAACCGATTTTGACCGGATGAGTGGCGATTGACGTGGTTTTTTAACATTAAGAGCTGATTGGTTTTTGGAGTTGATCAATAAAGCCGTTTAAAATTCATTCCAAAAAACACTTTTAAAAAAAATCCAGAGTAATTTGAGATTTCTTGAAATCTATCTGACCGAATCGGTTAAAATTGTATTCAAAATCTAAGTTTGGCCAAGCCCTTTCGAATGGCGCCAGCCGCAATAAAATCGATCAAACCGTTCAAAAGTTATAAGGGGTTTACATACATGCACACACACACACACACACACGCACGCACGCACGCACGCACGCACGCACGCACGCACGCCACCGCCACGCAGACAGACAGCCACCGTAAAATTGTCTTTAAAAAAAAAGGTTTCTGTGACCTCAGAACGTCGAGATCTGATGAGAATTCCATTTTTGCAAAACGGGGTAAAACCAATAACCTCCCGAATTTTGAAAATCTTAAATTTTCTTAGCGGGAAGTTAAAAAAACATAATTAAATTTTTAATATACATTTAGAATACCTACTTTTACTTATTTACGGACGCGACAATTTTTTTTTTGTCCGAGGCACAATTTTTTATATTTACAAGTTCGGCAACTGATCCTCATATCTACAGGCTAGGGCTTCCCTTTGATAGAGAACCAGCCTTCGCTACTGATGTACACATATACACGTTACATAATCCTTTTAATACGATCAAGCCTGACATAATCCGAAACCAAAGATTAGAAACTAAACATGCTTCACTTGCTAATCTCTGTATCCTGCCCGTTGCTAAGATACAGTACATAGAGTGGGAGTGTAGAGGGACAACTTATTAATAGAATATTACATAGATATATAATATTAATATTATGTTGCTCGCTACTTCGTGCGCGCAAAAGTTAATTTTGCGGAAACTGTAGCATATGTCCTCCCCGTCGTCTATTTTATATCTGTGCCAAGTTTTATTAAAATCGGTCCAGTGTTTTGGAGACTATTCAGTGTAAACCTTTTCACATAGCGTTTCGTTCCGGAGTCTCCCTCTGGACTTCGGTAAACCACACCGGCCAGAACTCCACCTCGAAGGTCCACAGAAGATGCGTCGGTACTCTCACCACAAAGGTACAGAAGTTGGTTATGCTACGCGTGCTGGATACGAGGCATTTTGTTACAAGAACATAATTTATATTATGTCATTCTAACAAAACGTCTTTATTTATATAATAATGTTCAGTAGACCATCTTCATACTAGACCACCCGGATCGGCGCACGCACAACACATACGCGTCATTTACATGGGCGCTAACGAAACCTCAAATAGCAAGACAGACAGATTTGGTTGATAAATTAATGGCTGCTAAAAATTCAATTTGCAGGCTACGGAAAATCCTATTTTTGGATACTGTTGGAGTATGTTCTTCTTTGGCATGGGTGTCATTTTCTAGGTTTCTGGGTGTGCAGAATATTATGAAAATAAAATCTGTTTTGAAATTCCACAATGGCGTAAATTTTTATAAAAAAGAAGTAAATGCTGTAAGATACGACGGGTGTATAAATCTATAGAAATGTTGGAAAATTCAAGATTTTCTATTTTTTTTTTCTCCCATCATGAAGAAAATATGATGTTGCAGGGTTCCTAAGGGGGGAGAAATTTTCATTATTTTTTCTATAGGATGCACCGTTTCCGAGATAGAATCAATTTTATAAAAAAAGAAGTAATGCTGTACATTGAGATACAAGGATGTATCAATCTATAGAAATATTGGAAAATTCAAGATTTTCGATTTTTTTTTCTCCCATCATGAAGAAAATATGAGGTTGCGGGGTTACTAAAGATATTTAAAATGGAAGACTTTTTTGTAATCAGCACCCCCAGAAACCAATAAAAGGACACCCATATTATGTTTATAAAATTAAGTATGTCGGCCATATTGGAATTTCAAAACGAATGTCATTTTCGTATCCAGCACTCCCAAAAACCTGGTAAACGACACCCATAGTAATTTTACGAAAAATAAATATCCGCCATTTTAAAATTTCAAAATTAATCTACACAATAATCTATACCCCCCTAAAACCGAGAAAAATTAAAAATTGGGAATTTTGTACGCTCCTTTATGTTTTTTTTTTGTGTGCGCTCGTTTTGCTGCTTGTATGTTTTTTGAGTTACCTATATCAGGGAAAATATATGTGCCTATTCTTAAATTAAATGTGTACTCACAAATTGTCGCCAAGATGGTTATTTGTTCGCTAAAATATATTCTGTCTGCCAGTTTGGAAAATTCAGTGGTATTATTTAGTCACCAGATTTGTAATTTTTTTTGTTCCTTACATTCTTTCGCCAACTTGGTAATTTAGTATTCAATATTGGGTATTTTCACATCCAAAATTTAATTGTTTTGTCGCAAGTTTAAATACATGCCAAAAAAAATGAAGTAAACAACGACAATAAACTTCATTTTCTTGAAATGAGTTGTTCCTAACAAAATATAATATTAATGTCATAAATAAACAAGTATCAAAACTATAATTCCGACTATAGACAAGGTTGCCATACGTCGATTTTTTTGAATTTGCCGCCTTTTTCCAGTCTCCATTTTCGTTAGCCAGACTCTAGTTGTGCCGCGACGCGACGCTAGCGCACTGTCAACGCCTTCGTTGTAGACGTACCAGCCCTAGCGCTCCGCTGAGCCACGTTCAATTGTAGGTAAAAATTTTAAGGACACGGATGAGTTCTGCTACTGTATATATTTATATTGTGACAAGAAGGTATAAAATCCAAGTTCCCTCTACACGCCCTCTCTATGTCAACGCATTACCCGCCTGCGGGCCTATTCGCTATCGTACATTTTGTGAGTTAATCACTGAGTTAATAACGAAACGGAGGAGTGAGTAACGGAAAGTGTCACTTTTGTATTCACTATGCACAAGTTATCAACTGAGTTGGTACGGTTTTTAACCAAATCTTAGTTGATAACTTTTAGGGAAGAGGCATGCATTTTGCCATAAATTTTTTATCGAAAGTTCTTAACTATCAATAAATATGTATTCACTAAAGCAAAATGACAGTTCATAATTACGAACTCAATGAAGTGACTAACCCATTTTAACAACTGCTAAAGAGTAGTTGTTTTCGTGCGTTGATAATAAAATTTGAAGATTTTAATTGAAATTACAGCTTGGCAAATAAATCGTGAAATTAATAGGGGCGCCAGCATCGTTCGGATGGTCACCTCACCTCATTTCCTATATATTATATAACTATAAAATATACTTTGATTAAATTCAGTTTTGAAAAATAATTTATCCATTAATTAATTTAATGAGTTTGCATATAGGTACATTTTTTATTATGTCCAAATTTAACTAGCCATAAACATAATAACAAATAGTAGCATTAAAGCTCGCATTTGTATCTTTGTTTACGTTGCTTAGGTCAAATTGCATCTAAGCGGATTTCATAAAATAGTTTTTTTAGGAATAAATAAAAGCAGTATATTTATTTTGTTTATTTAATCAGAGTCAAAAACACCCTCATCCAAATATTCTATATCAGAAAACCAAGTTATAGCTTGGCTCGAGCCCTCCCCAAAAGTCTAGCTCGAGCCCTCCTCAATAGCCTGGATCGAGCCCTCCCCAAAAGTCTGGCTGTTATTAGAATCACTGTCACTAATGCTGCAGCTGTCGTCTCGGAGGTTTACGACTATTCTGTCAATGTCATCATATAATGATTAATGTGTGTCCTCTATTAACATATCCGTCTTCTATTTTTATCACATGCTGGCATGCTTTTCTCCAGTCCTCAGCAGATACATCTTCTTCAAACACACACCTTGAAAAATAAAACACATATTTAAAACAAATATTTTTTTTAATATACTAATCCATAAGTAAAGTACATAATTCACAAATAAAGTTAGTACTTTGTAGTACCTACCATGATATCAACTGATCCCACATTGCGTGAGGCGATTTTTTGTTTTGCTATGCCCCAGATCAACTCAATAAGGGTTAAGGTCACAGTGGTAAGGTGGGAACCACCTAACAGTTTATCGATCTTGTAGATAGTCTCGGGCTTGTGTTAACAAGCATTACCAGATTTGGCTTTTTCGCTGTTTCGTTAAACATTATTTTGATTTTCACCAACCACTGCTGTAGGAGCTTTATTTAGTAAAACAGAATGGTAAGGAGCATTATCCATTACAATCATCAATATGGCTCTGACAAATTGGGAATTAATCTTTCCCTAACCCACTTTGTAAAATTATTTTTATTCATTTCTGAATGATAATCCTCATTTTTATTTTTTCCACAAAAAAATTAGCAATGAATTTGGTACAAAACCTTTATCAGAGCCTGCATGTATAATTATTATGTATCTGAAAAAATAATAATAGAAATAGGTAATCAAAGATCAAAATAAATATAAAATAAAAATAGAAAAATCAAAATAAATCCATGGGGTCCTAGCGCTATAAGGCTTTTTAAGGAAATAGGAAAAAGGTTAGTCGACATCACAGGAGACCAAAGAGCTGGCGGCTCGGTTCACCTCGGACAAAGAATTAGTCTAGCTATTCAAACGGGGAACGCTGCCAGTATCTTGGGAACCTTGCCTAAAGGGACTCCTTTTAATAATATATTTTAGCCATTACATTATATTTTTAAGGTTTTTAGTTTTAGGTTCTTTGTTCTAGTTTAAATATATTTTTTATTCTATTGTATATTATTATGTATGTTGAATAAATAAAGAGAATATATTATATTAAACAATAATTAGGTTTAATGCTTGAACATTAAATAAATACATTAAGAAAGTGGAAGTTTATTAAAAATAATTAAATTAATTCAGTTAGGACTACATACCTTTTGAAATATTTTCTTAATTCCACTGGGCACTGACTTCCAAAGATTTATTCTGGTTAAGGTTCTGTTTTTAATATCTTTTTCCAGGTAGACTTCACTGGTTCTTCTATGAAAGCCGTTCTATCGTTTTGGCATTTTTTGTATCTAAAACCTAGGGATATTAAAACCTTCTGTAAATGTTCACGGCAGAAGTAAACGTTCACGGCAGTAGTAAATCGCTGTAAGTGCGATTTAGGTACTACAGAAATTGTAAGTACCTCATAACATCGATGTAATTAACTTAACAAAAACATTTACATTGTTGACTTTACCGCTGAATAATTTTCCTCTAACCTATTTTTGGTTTCACGTAGGTAAAGGTATAGATGGCTCACACTCTAATAATGGTATATGCTGCAGATAGTTAGGAAATAGTAATTTATTTTGAAAAAGTTGAGAGGAAAAACTTATAATTCGAAATATTTAAGTAGGTACTCGTCTCATTGACTTGACAAACAATAGTTGATAACTTAGTCCACAGACAACAAAATAAATAGTTATCCGAATAAATTAAAAGGTTCTCACATTTTATAATGTACTCCTTCACAGACGGCACTATTCAATTTAGCCGAATTACAGTCGAGAACTTTGCGTCAATTGAGTTATTCACTTTGCCATCAAAAGGTACTGAATACAAAATTATGGAACTGGTCGGTTACAAACAAAAGCTGGTTAATAACCATTTTCAAAGTGATTAACTCAACTTGTATTTTAGCGAATAGGCCCGCTGATCTACTGAATTATTTACGTCTTGAGTATTAATTTAATTAAGTACCGTTATTAACCGACTAACTAGTTGTTAGTTAGTAATCCGTCAAACGCTGATTAATTATTATGTAGTCACTTTGATGTACACGCGACAGTTTTCAAATAAATATAAACGACACACACATGTTAATTACATTTTCCAATCAAACTTTTTTAGTTTCATATATTTTTGATTAGAAACTTTTTGTAACACTCAGATCAAATAAAAAACCTAGATTGTGCATGGCGCTTGTTTCAACTGAAGCCTCAAAAACTACGCTACTTTCTGTAAACACACGCGGTCACACACACTCATGCAACAAAAGTACGCTACTTTTCGTCAGTATCGAACGAGTCGTCGTGCAGTGATTTTGCCACAAAAATGCCGTCCTGCGCTATTATGTGGTGTAAAAACTGTACGAAGGCAAACAAAAAGTGTCAGGGAATAACATTTCATAAGTAAGTACACACAAAACTGTAGTTTGTTTAAGATAATTTATCACAATTTAGAGGTTACTCGAAACAAATAATGACAATTTCATAATGGATGGCGGATCGAGAGAGTGTTGCCAGGATTTCATATTCTCAATAGCCTAAAATAAGGTAAGTAATTTGTAGGCAAATTCTTAACAAAATTATTAAATAGAGAGTCAGACTGTGTTTTTATTTTTTAATTAGGAAGTTTTGAAGTTTGAAGCAATTTAAGGTAAATGCCCCTATATTCGGTATACGGAAAATATCGGGAACGATAATTCCGCCGTCTGTGGACCGATTTTCAAAATTCTTTTTTTGCTATAAAGGGTATAATCCCAAGTTGGTCCGGTTTTCAAAAAAGTGGTGACCTGATGATGGGATCCATGAGGAATCGAGGGAACTCCTCGAAATTTTTATGGAAATTTATGGTGATTTTGACTTTTTCTGAAGTAGTCCAAGCATATGCTACCAAAAGGTAAGATGTTGCTTCAAGTTATACTCTGGATCCAAAAGTGCAGAACAGAACTCCTGACTCCTTATAGATACATGTTTGGGGATTTCGGCGTTATTTAAAGAACTGCAAGCATATGCCACCATGTCAATTAAAGTAATCATCATCATCACCACCACAATCACACCATACATCATCACATTTTGATGATATAAAAGGTACTTCTTATAGTATTTTACACCAACACGGAGATCTTTGAATATTACTCTGTCGTTTATGGACCTATTAGCAAAATTATTTTATTGCTGTAAAGGGTATAAATTCGAAATTGGTCTTTTAGTCACTAAAGTGGAAACTTGATGATGGGGAATCCATGAGGAATCGAGGGAACTCCTTGAAATTTATATGGACACATATAATGATTTAGATTTTTCCTGAAATAACACAAGCATATTATGCTACCAAAAAAAAAAATAGGCAAGTGGTACACTGACTTGTCGGTGACGTATATTAACTACCCTATTACTTACCATAATATTATGTATTGGTACACCTAAATCGAAACTTTTCATCTTTACCTATCCTTTATCTAAATTTATCTATAAATAAATAATAAACAGAATTTAGTTAGTTAGAAATCCGTCAAACGCTGATTAATTATTATGTAGTCACTTTGATGTACACGCGACAGTTTTCAAATAAATATAAACGACACCATGTTAATTACATTTTCCAATCAAACTTTTTTAGTTTCATATATTTTTGATTAGAAACTTTTTGTAACACTCAGATCAAATAAAAAACCTAGATTGTGCATGGCGCTTGTTTCAACTGAAGCCTCAAAAACTACGCTACTTTGTGTAAACACACGCGGTCACGCACACTCATGCAACAAAAGTACGCTACTTTTCGTCAATATCGAACGAGTCGTCGTGAAGTGATTTTGCCACAAAAATGCCGTCCTGCACTATTATGTGGTGTAAAAACTGTACGAAGGCGAACAAAAAGTGTCAGGGAATAACATTTCATAAGTAAGTACACACAAAACTGTAGTTTGTTTAAGATAATTTATCACAATTTAGAGGTTACTCGAAACAAATAATGACAATTTCATAATAGCGGATCGAGAGAGTGTTGCCAGGATTTCATATTCTCAATAGCCTAAAATAAGGTAAGTAATTTGTAGGCAAATTCTTAACAAAATTATTAAATAGAGAGTCAGACTGTGTTTTTATTTTTTAATTAGGAAGTTTTGAAGTTTGAAGCAATTTAAGGTAAATGCCCCTATATTCGGTATACGGAAAATATCGGGAACGATAATTCCACCGTCTGTGGACCGATTTTCAAAATTCTTTTTTTGATATAAAGGGTATAATCCCAAGTTGGTTCGGTTTTCAAAAAAGTGGTGACCTGATGATGGGATCCATGAGGAATCGAGGGAACTCCTCGAAATTTTTATGGAAATTTATGGTGATTTTGACTTTTTCTGAAGTAGTCCAAGCATATGCTACCAAAAGGTAAGATGTTGCTTCAAGTTATACTCTGGATCCAAAAGTGCAGAACAGAACTCCTGACTCCTTATAGATACATGTTTGGGGATTTCGGCGTTATTTAAAGAACTGCAAGCATATGCCACCATGTCAATTAAAGTAATCATCATCATCACCACCACAATCACACCATACATCATCACATTTTGATGATATAGAAGGTACTTCTTATAGTATTTTATACCAACACGGAGATCTTTGAATATTACTCTGTCGTTTATGGACCTATTAGCAAAATTATTTTATTGCTGTAAAGGGTATAAATTCTAAATTGGTCTTTTAGTCACTAAAGTGGAAACTTGATGATGGGGTATCCATGAGGAATCGAGGGAACTCCTTGAAATTTATATGGACACATATAATGATTTAGATTTTTCCTGAAATAACACAAGCATATTATGCTACTATGCTATAAATAATAAACAGAATTATCACTTTCTGTTTTTTTTTCATAGTTTATAAAGACATTTTGAACGCAATAAAAATCTAACCCATTTTTAGAATTCCATAGTTGGGGAGAGTTGTGACAGCATCATTTCGCGCCAGGTTTTTGTGAGGCTGTGTTACAACTTTTACGTAAAATAGAACTCTGCAAAGTTTTTTGACATAAAGCTATGGAAAACGAAACATAAATATCACAGAAACGTTAACATGGCCGAATTCCTATACAATTTTCGAAAATTTATTATATTGTTATCTCGAAAACTACGGATCTTATAATTTCGAAAATTTGCGAAATTACTGCGACAGTAAAAGAACTTTAAGCGGTAAAATTACCATAAACCAATTAATAGTACAAATGTGGGATGTTATTCGAAAGTTTAGCCGACATATGGTAATGAAAATTTTGTATGGCAACACCGGCTCACGCACACAATGCATAAAAAACTGGCTTCACTATGTTGTTCGTAGAAGTCCGTCTATACTTTTTATTTGATCTGAGTTGTAACAATAAAACGGCAGTTTATTCTATGCTTCAAACAAAGACTAATGATTGGTCTCGCTGGGCGGTCGAGCGCCAGCGAGACCAATTATTTATATGGCTATGGCTTTAAAATAAACTGCCTTCGTGGTCTAATCTCTCGACCCGGTCGTGAGTTCGATTCCCACATTGAAACAACAAAAAATGTTTCCAAGTTTGGTTAGGACAATGCGGGCTGATCACCCGATTGTCTGACAAGAAAGATGATCCATGCGTCGGATGGGCATGTCGTGTCGGTTATCCGTCCCACTGGATTACGAGAGTAAAGGAAGAAAGAGTGCTCTTGTGTACTGCGCACTCACTTGGGCACTATAAAATTACTCCTGCGTAACTGGCCTGGTTTCAATGAAACCGGCCACCGTCACCGAAATCGGTGTGGGGGAGTTGTTTATGCGACCATGACGCGAGACCTCGACTCGCAAACGCGACCAAGAAACTAGCGAATCAGGCCGTCTAGTCAAGATGCATTCGATAATTTCGACAGCGAAGTTCGAAAACAAAAATGTATGGGATTTGACATAACACAACGCAAGCGACATGTCACTTAACGATGACTTATTATAAATATATAGTTTTTAATCTTTCGACATATTTTTACAATCTAACGGTTTTTACAATTTTACGGTGACATTTGCAAATCGATTGTATTGATCCTACAGACAAACTGCAGAACAGTTTTGTAGGTCTTTATTTTATATTTTGTTTTCATTGGTAATGAACTAATAAATTGAATAGTTAACTAGTGAAAGGAATATGTGTATATATGTCACCGTAAAATTGTAAAATAACTTACGAGATTGTAAAAATATGTCGAAAGATTCAAAACTATATATATATATATATATATATATATATATATATATATATATATATATATATATATATATATATATATATATATATATATATATATATTTATAATCTAACGAAAAATAATGTGTGAAATTATAGGCAGCATATTCGCGTCGGAAGTCTATCAACATTTTACAATTTCACTAGTTTTATTACAACCTAACGGTTTTTAAAAATTTTACGGTGACATATACAATATATTGCGAACATGAGATTTTAAATATTTCGCTTCTATGACGAACTGACCCTTATTCAAAAATGCAGCTTAAATCTTCCACTTCCAGCATATGCGGCTAAAATTGCCTGAAAATTCGAAGGTAATACTGCAGAGTCTATGAATTTTGATGAGGCTATATTTGCGTTTCATACCTGGTGCTTGGTATATATTTGAGAGGCTTTTTTGGGAAATGGCCTGATGGTAAGTGAATGTTATTGGTTAGCCTTTAGATAGTAAAATATTTCTTATTTCGATAAAAATAATGAATACCCATAGTCGATAATATTAGGACTTATAGTGCCAAAGTGTGTACGCAGTACACAAGATCACTCTTTCTTCCTTTACTCTCGTAAAGTTGTAAGCCAGTGGGACGGATAACCGACAAATGACGAGTGACGAGAGATCAGGCGCAGGTCCGACTTTTTACATGCCCATCCGACGCATGGATCATCTCTCTTGTCAGACAATCAGGTGATCAGCCTGCATTGTCCTAAGAAACAACATATTTTGTTGTTTCAATGCAGGGGTCGAACCCACTACCTCCGGAGTCGAGAGCAGAGCCCTAAACCACTAGACGTGGTCCATATTCTAGTGACACTTGTGACTTTGACAGACATAATATAGACCTATATGATATTATAGACGAGGTATCGGGTATAGCGAGGCCAAATGTCCACAATTAAACTGCCCCACTTTTGGAGCTGTTTGGGGCAATTGAGGTTTGACGTATTTTGTGATCTTGACATTTTCTTACCGCAGTATAATTAGTCCGCATTTAGTAGACAAAATCTTTTGAAATAAAGAAGTCAAATGCATGTCATAGCTTTGCCATGGATGGATGGGTGCTATGGATTGCCATGTGTCCCGATTTGTACGGATGACGGGACGTTCCGATTTTAAGGGGTCTCAGGAAGCGTCCCGATTGCACCTGATCGGGAGTTGGGACGCTAAATATCCCGATAAATCATTATAATCAAAACATAGATGTATTATATTTAAAAAAAGAAGATATGATATTGCGCGTTTAAACGCGCGTATTCGAGTGAAGACTCAAATTGGCCCGCTGCGGCCCAATTTTTGTGTAAGTGTGCGTCGAGCCCTAGATTATACAGATATATTATACTAGGTCGAGCCGGTCGACGAGTAGCACGTATTTAATACATTTACGCGTCCATGTGTGTCGAAGCACAGAAATATTGTCAATTTTGTAAGGGTTTAACGTATCTATGTAATAATTAATCAAAGAATCAGAATAATAAATGTGGCAATTTTACAGAAAGAGTATTTTCCGAGGCCATGACGAACACCTACATGCCATGATAAAAAAGAATAATCTGTCATAAAAGGTCTCAAAAAGATGAAATTCTGACAATGTCACAAAAATTCGGATACATTAGGAAATGAAGTGTTTTTACTAAAGAAATTAAATAAATTTTAAGTTACAATATCTATAAATTGTAAGTATATTTTATAAGTTCATAGTTTCTACATAATTTATATTACGTGTATTTTGTATATTAAATTTTATCCATGAAATATTACGATGGCCATTCACGCAGCACGCTACAGTCTACCGTACCTTAACAGGTTTACCTGTGCAGGTAAACCGGAGCGTGTACGAGAGACCTAAGTCTGTAGTAGCATGGGTGGTCTTGCTAACACTTCCCATATAATGAATTTTAACAGTCTACCTTTTTTATATGCTTAGTCGACTTTTTCATAAATCAAAGGCTTTTCATAAAAAAAAATTAAGGTGGATGTCGGAACTGTAAAGTCCCGCATAAAATAAAATTTAGCCTCGCTTTAATGTAGTAATTTTGTAAGTAAACACGTGCAGTTTAATAATTAATTATTACTATAAACAAGATTTCATCCAAATTGTAGACGTATCTAAAATGTAAATACTTTGAGACAGAAGAGGAATACTAAACCAAGACTGGTCTATTTACAGAAGAGGCGTGTAGACAACAATGGTGAAAAGCAGAGAGAGTTTTGAGAAACTAATATACAAAAACTCAAAAACCACATTCCGAACTCAATCAAGAACATGCTCCAGCATTTCCAAGTTACATTCAGAGAGTTTGGTACTTATATTGAAGAAACGACGACCGAAAGACAACTATTACGAAAGCAAAGGGAAATTAAGAAGAGATTTTAGTATTGCAACCGATTTCTGTATACTACGTAATTATTGCAAGAATAACAGGGATAAATTCAGCATAAAAAAAGATAGCAAATCAAATCATAATGAAACAGAAGTATTTTCAGTCAATGAGTGTATAGAGCATGGCTGTGGTGATAGTTTTGATGACATCCAAAAAACAAGAGTCAATTTTGATCTTACCACGTTGATTATTGATAATTTAAAAAATCTAGTCAGTGAGTGGATAAGAAAACATTTGCTTAATAATGATGAAACTAAGAATAAAGTTGACAATATAGTAAATACAATACTGCATAGATTAGACGTAAAATCTAATACTTCTTCTTGCTCTTACGCTATAGATGTATTAGTGGATCCAAACTTAAATGATCTATCTGCTATAAGAAATGCAAAAACGGCTACAATAAAACATATAAGTTCTATAACATCGATGATAACCCTTCCACTAAACGATAATTATTTAAAAATCATGTCTACATTAAGTGTTCCAAGATATTTAATGAAGCAAAAGCTAAATAAAGCTAAAGAAAGAAAGTATGAAGAGTTTACTGAATTAAAACCAGAAAATAGAACAATTGAAAATAGACAATACGTTGCTAAGAAATGGTCAATGGTTTCAATTAAAAACGAAAGACGAAGGAGTTCGGAACAGAATGAAGTCGAAAAAATTGAAGATTTCCAAAATATTAAGACACAAGAACAACATAAAAATGTAACCGTAAATAAAACAGAAGTCAGTCGATTAACTTATCATCAATTGTCTAGTTTTGACAAAGACTTGCCTTTTAATGATGTAATGGAATTAGTGGACGTTGAAAATGTGGGTAGTTTAAAAACGAATACGGAGACAAAAATAAATAAACCAGATTCAAATGGGTATAACCATCAAATTACTAATAAAAACGTCAATACACGCTATGGGAAACTTTACAAAAAAACAAATTACAGAGTTAAAAGAAAAAGATACACTATTTATAACAATTTAAAACCTAATACAATGAAAAAGGGCGATATTGTTAAACATATAAAAGACTTATTTAATTGCATATCATTTATTAAAGAAATAAGCAAAGTTAAAGTTGATATATCAATAAATGTTTTACCTATAGCTGAAAAAGAGCAAAGTGCAGATGAAAAATTTACCAAAAACAAATCATCTAAAGAATACACATATACACTGGACAAAAGCATATCTCGTAATTTAATAGAAAAGTCACATGTAAATAAATCGCAACAGTTATTTTTCACAACAAAGGAAGATATTTTGAATTCTACTTCGAATCTTATGACGCTACTTGACAATGCAGATAGCAAACAAAAGTTATTTGCTAGTGATAACAATATTATCGACGCGGGTGCAAATTACATAAAGAAATTGATAAACAAAGATTTTGTAATCACAAATGGTTTAGAAATTGCTACTGAAATAAGAGAGTTAAAAGAAATCGTTAGAAGCTTAGCTGTAACTGCAAAAGAAATGCTAAGTACACATTTAACAGCTGTAGGAGAAAGATATAAAGATCATAATAAAAGTACAATCACGAGAGAGAATAAAAACGTTCCCCAAGAATCGACTATGAGAATTTATCAAAAGCAAAGCAAAAGTGTGCAAATCAATGAATCGTTCTCGAAAAGTGTTACTGCGTCTAAAATCGACGTAAATAAACTATCAAAGGTTTCTACGAGTGTATTTGATAGAAATATATATAAAAAGAGCACTTCATACAGATTATTTGATAGTGAAACTATATTGAGAGTTACAGATATGACTTCTGGTGCAAATAGCACTCTTGTAGACAGAAATTCGGATACATTTGAAACTTCTACACAAATTTCTGGATCTTCGAACGATTCTGTTGCAAATAGACATAAATTATACGCATTTTATTGTGACTCTATGAAGCAACCATATATCCCACTATATTCCTCTTCTGGAGTTTACTATGTTGTATCACAAATAAAAGACAGCGACATACGAACTACAGCTGTATCTTCAAAGAATTCTGGAAGTAGTAAGAGAGATAATATAGATGTTGAAGGCAAGCCTGAAGAAAGCAGAAAGAGTATATTTGATTGCTTCCACACAAACTTCCAAAGAAAATTCACACTGTCCATGTTCTTCGTCGTTCCTTTCATAATAGTGTTGAGCTTAGTATACCTCTATTTGAGAGGACAATATTTTGCATTCAAGCCGTCTCCTACTGTATTCCCATTGTTGACTGATAAAAAGCCTTTAAATGCTACAGAATTAGGGTTTCGATGAATCATTATCAAAACATGTCTTTGTAATTATTATGTTATATTTTGTGGCTTTTTTTTTTTTTTTTAATTATCTTTGCATTATATCTGTTATAATATTTCAAGACCTATATTTTTTATTACTTAGTAAACGTGTCCCAACATTAATGTATCATATTAATGTTATAGTCTAAAATACCTAAACACAATAAAACTATATTGAAGTGAAAATATTTTTAGTTATGACAGACTCATTTGTAATTACAGACAAGAAGTTTTTATTTTAGCTATTAACAAAAGAAATAATTCAAGTTTGTTACATATGAGTGGAATAACAACATACACAAGCTCAGAAAAAGATAATAATGTCAAAGATAAAGAAGAATCTACAGACTCCAGCGAGAAAATTAACTTGTCTGAATTGAGAAATAATGAAAGACAACATTCAGCAACCTTCAATATTAAATGTTTACATCTAACAAAAGCTACTACCGAAATATCAAATCCATTTAAAGGGGATTTTAATACAACAGAAGTGTATATGAATAAAACTTCTGTTCTAAGATATACTGAGAGATACTTGACCTGCAGCGAAAATGATAGTCTAACAAGCACTATAATAGACTTAGAAAAAATAGCTCGACTTAATAGCCTATCAAAGTACGATTCGAGTGATTATAGTATAGACAGTTGCAATATAATAGACATATCCGAATCAGTAACTTCGAGCAGTAGTGATACTTTCGCGAAAGAATCGAGCAATGAGATTATTCATATTATAAAATCAGACAACACATTAAAAGGTTCGTTTGATAGTAACCAAAGCAGAAAAAAATATGTCGTCGAAATGAAAAATTCAAAAGATACTTTACAGCATTCAATTTTAGAGAGAAAAATTGGTGTTGAGGCTGATAACAAAAAGTTGGATGAAACAGCAAAGGATTTTGATAGTACACAAAACAAAAAAGATAAAAATACTGATACTTTAAACATAGATAATGAAATTGTGTTAGATTCTTTAGGAAGTACACAAGTTAAAAAGGGAAACAGTACTCCTTTATATCCAAAGATAGAAAAAATAGTCATTGACATGCCAACATCAAGCCGAGATGATATGAAGTACCACGCTTTCTTGACTAATCACGTGATCACAACAGAAGATCCACTCACATTAATGTTAAAAAGTAAAGTAGACGAACTTTCCGAAAACCACGAAAGTATTTTTCAGGTTAAAGCTGATAAAAGTTTCACAGAAACCCCATTACCAAAGGCACTTAAAACAGGCAAAAAGACATGCGTCGAAGAAATTCGTTGTTGTTCATCTTTAACTGAATTATGGGATAAGCTGGCAGTGTACTTCGATATTTCGTTAAAAAGAATGGAAATATCACTTACCGAAAAGATATTAAGTGAAATAAAGAGATCATACGACAAAATTGAGAAATACGCTGCCGAACAAACACAGTCAAAACTGAACTCTATTAAATCAAAAATTGATATCGATAATACGAAACACAGTAACAATATTTTAAATAAAACAAAACACGATTATCTCAGCGAATTCATTCAATGCAATATACAGAACCAAATCGATAAACTACCATTCAAAATGAACATTGGAGATGTTAAAATTAACCTAGAAGATACCTTCGAAGCAAAACAGCTTAAAAAACCAGCATTTAAACAGTATTTGGAGACAATAAAGCCATTAAGAGTTCTAAATAAGGAAACTGGAGCAGTTTACGAAGATGCTGCAAAGGGTAACGAAGATAAAGGCAATGATAACAATCTACCTGGTTACAGAAAAGCTATTTACAAATCTTTAAGGTTTGTAAGAACCAACGCGATTGTTATAAGCGGCGTACCTGTTTTCTTTATGGCTATGTTTATTGTTTATGGTATCATTTTGTTGATAATAAAGGTTGTAAAAATTTATAAAAACTTTAGAAGTAGGCACCGCTAAGCAGAAATCTTATTCTTTATACTATATATCTATATATCAATTCTTGTTAATTATAAAAAACTAGAATCTCGGAAAACACTTCAACAATTTCCATTAAATTTAGTATCCAGAGGGTTTTAGTGGTGAAAAATCGATCTAGGTCATAAGACCTCTGGGATAACCCATAGAAACCGCGAAGCTTTAATTTTTTATATATTTTTGCTTTC
The DNA here is from genome assembly GCA_905404095.1 of Glaucopsyche alexis. Taxonomy (NCBI): domain Eukaryota; kingdom Metazoa; phylum Arthropoda; class Insecta; order Lepidoptera; family Lycaenidae; genus Glaucopsyche; species Glaucopsyche alexis. The sequence goes on along the minus strand of FR990063.1, from coordinate 5,754,761 downwards.
CTTGCGTAATACAGAACGTGGCTCAACTTGTACGTTAAACTTTTTGCGTTTTTGGGAAATTGGTATCTCGGGTTCGAGTCCCGGTCAGACTAATATTTGTAATGCATTTTTAATCGACATCTGGTAGTTTTAACCTCTGAGAAAAGCTCGGTTTCCAATGTACTTAATAATTATGATAATAATCGGTGATGTCTTACTTTGTCGCATTACGCCAAGTAATCCACTGCGTCAGATGTTTTACATTAAAAGTTTTAAAAAAATCATCGTTACTTTAAATCTACAGAGAAATAAAATAAGAAAAAATGAAACAAAATTAAAATCACATGATGTATATTTAATAGCAATAAATAACTTTATATCACAGAAACATTAAATAATTGAATAACTATATGTAATTAAAATAATAGTTTATGACAGTTATGATATTACAGTCATAGATAAAAATAATCAAATCGTCCCAAATCGGGGACGTCTTGAAAAAAGGCCAGGTCAAGAGTACCCTAAACCGAAGAGCATGTATGAATCTCTCTGCCTACCCCTACGGGAAACAGGCGTGATTATATGTATGTATGTATGTATAAAAATATATTTAATAGCACTGTACATAGATATAAGCTTTACATAAAAATATAAAAGCATAAATAGCTTAAGCGCTACGAATGAATGTCAGTGATAACACCATTTGTACACGCTATAATAATTACATAAAAGATAATAATTTTGAGATATAATAAAATAATACAACGTGGATCTTTCAATTCTAGACCACACATAAAGTTTAAAAGATTTATAATAGGAAAAACTGCAAGCTTGCGTCGTAAAAAAAGGAATTATAGAAATAAATAATATAAAATAATAAATAATAGTTTCCATTGAAAATCATTTGCTCGAGTGACTACCAAGGAGAAACAGCGCTAAATTTGACATTGTAAGTTAACCTGCATAGCTAGTGTTAGCCCAAAATTCACCAACGTATTGAACTGAGCTTCGGTTTAGGATCTGTATGCCTCTAACATTGAATGAGAGATAGATCAAATCCGAGTTTAGCGATAAGCGCCAAGAGAAGTTTGATGAAATTGGGGCTTACAAAGCTCATGATAGCTGCTTGCATCGTTTCACCTTAATGTAGCTCAAAGATTAGGCATTAAATTGTCATTGGCTGATCTAGGCTGTATTCTGAGCGAGGACGAGATGGCCAAATTTGTCTAAAGTAAACACTGGTCTTATTCGACGACTCCTGAAAAATAATTAAAAGGTTAGATGGAAAGGTATTTTCCAGGCTATGACATGGAGAGACATAAGCTAACGGATCGCTTGATGGTTAGCGATTACCGTTGCTCATGGAATCTGACAATATTAAGAAGTTCCTACTGCCTTACTAGTGTTTGCTTAGAGAAATAACTACAGCATAGAGAACTGGGTATTAGTAAGAGAAGAAACATAATATATATCGTTCCTTATCCCACATGCTAACACAGTGCCATAAATTCGTAATTCCAACGTCGTAAAAGGACACCAAAAGTCCACCAAAGGCGTGATAACCTTAGAAATAAACGAAAAGACAGGGATTTGCTATCTCTTTCACTCTTACGGGCTTTTACCATTGATGTTTTGTGAGGCAGATTGCTGCCTACGAATTTGATTTTAGTACTCCTTCCATGTATATTCCAAGAGTACCTTTTTGGATACTGGTTATCTCACTCACAGAAACTTCTCTGGAATGAATTTCTGTGAGGCCAGGGTATCTCTCCGGTCAAGCCGACCCGTTCCTTGCGAAATATGGCTCAAATAGATTACTGAACAATGGCTTACCTCAGCTTAGCGTTTCTTCTTCCTGATGCCACTGCTGTAGATTCCGCTATCGCCGGACCGTCTTCTGTAGCAGACTATAAATAGACACTTTTAGAACTAAGCTGTGCATCTTAAGAGACAAGAAATGTAAGCATTTCGTTGCCATGCCACTTTATATGTGCTTACAGATTATTTTTATTTTTTTTTTATTTTTAAGAATGTAGTGAAAAATCGATCTAGGTCATGAGACCTAGATCAATTTTTACTGCGATTACTCATAGAAACTGCGAAGTTTTGATTTTTTATATATTTTTGCTTTCGCTGCGTAATACGATGTGAGTTATTTCGCTGTCTAATGTATGTAATGTAATGTCAAAGAACGTGGCTCAGCTTGTACGTTGAACTTTTTGCGTTATTGCCAAATTGGTGTCTCGGGTTCGAGTCCCGGTCAGACTAATATTTTTGTGATGCATTATTTTGATCACCATCTGCTAGTTTTAACCGTTTTACTAGAACTCTGAGAAAAGCTAGGTTTCCTAATAATTATGATCGTGATTGGTGACGTCATACTTTGTCGCATTACTCCAAGTAATAATCGATTGTGTCAGATGTTTTACATTAAAATTTTTAAAAAATCATCGTTTTATACGGAGAAATAAAATTTGACAAAATGAAACAAAATTAAAATCACATGTATATTTAATAGCAATAAATAATTTCATATCACAGAAATATTAAATAATTGAATAACTATATGTAATTAAACTAATAGTTTATGACAGTTATGACATAGTTATAGATAAAAATATACATAATAACACTGTACATAAATATAAGCTTTAAATAAAAATATAAAAGTATAACAAATAGCTTAAGCGCTAAGAATGAATGTCAGTGATAACACCATTTGTACACGCAATAATAATTAGTTACATATAAAATAATAATTTTGAGATATAATAAAATAATACAACGTGGATCTTTCAATTCTAGACCACACATCAAGTTTAAAAGATTTATAATAGGAAAAACTGCAAGCTTGCGTCGTAAAAAAAGGAATTATAGAAATAAATAAAATAAATAACAAAATGAAAATAGTTTCCATTGTAAATCATTTGCTCGAGTGACTTCCAAGGAGAAACAGCGCTAAATTTGACATTGTAAGTTAGCCCAAAATTGACCAACGTATTTAACTGAGCTTCGGTTTAAAATCTGTCTGTCCCGTTCTAACATTGAAAGAGAGATAGATCAAATCCGAGTTTAGCGATAAGCGCGTAGGGAAGTTTGGTGAAATTGGGGCTTACAAAGCTCATGATAGCTGCTTGCATCGTTTCACCTTAATGTAGCTCAAAAATTAGGCATTAAATTATCATTAGCTGATCTAGGCTGTATTCTGAGCGAGGACGAGATGGCCAGATTTGTCTAAAGTAAACACTGGTCTTATTCGACGACTCCTGAAAAATAATTAAAAGGTTAGATGGAAAGGTATTTTCCAGGCTATGACATGGAGAGACATAAAAGCTAACGGATCGCTTGATGGTAAGGGATTACCGTCGCTCATGGGATTCTCCTACTGCCTTACCAGTATTTGCTTAGAAGAATAAGTATATCATAGAGAAGCGGCTAATAAGAGAAGAAACATAATTTATTGCGTAAGGAACGCAATCCCACATGCTAACACAGTGCCATTAATTCGTAGTTCCAACGCCGTAAATAAGGACACCAAAATCCCACCAAAGGCGTGACAACCTTAGAAATAAACGAAAAGACAGGGATTTGCTATCTCTTTCACTCTTACGGGCTTTTACCATTGATGTTTTGTGAGGCAGATTGCTGCCTACGAATTTGATTTTAGTACTCCTTCCATGTATATTCCAAGAGTATTTTAGGGAACCTTTTTGGATACTGGTAATCTCACTCACAGAAACTTCTCTGGAATGAATTTCTGTGAGGCCATCTCTCCGGTCAAGCCGACCCGTTCCTTGCGAAATATGGCTCAAATAGATTACTGAACAATGGCTTACCTCAGCTTAGCGTTTCTTCTTCCTGATGCCACTGCTGTAGATTCCGCTATCGCCGGACCGTCTTCTGTAGCAGACTATAAATAGACACTTTTAGAACTAAGCTGTGTATCTTAAGAGACAAGAAATGTAAGCTATTTCGTTGCCATGCCACTTTATATGTGCTTACAGATTATTTCTATTTTTTTTTATTTTTAAGAATGTTTTTAAGCTAGCCGTACACTTAATGGTGTACGTGACAGGTTGTCCTGTTACACCTGCCAAGACACCTTGGGCAGGGGGCCTAGCAGGAACAATTGACAGCGGCGTAAACGTGACGTTATTGAATGAAAAAATCGTAAGTTGTGGGTTCGATTCCCGCACTGGAACAACAGGAAGTGTTGTTTTCAAGTTTGGTTAGGACAATGCAGGCTGATCAACTGATATTCTGACAAGAAAGATGATCCACGCGTCGAATGGGCATGTAAAAAGTCGGACCTGCGCCTCATCTCTCGTCAGTCGTGTCGGTTATCCGTCCCACTGGATTACGAGATCGAAGGAAGAGAGAGTGCTCTTGTGTACTGCGCACCCACTTGGGCACTATAAATTTACTCCTGCATAACTGGCCTGGTTTCAATGAAACCGACCACTGACAGCGCCCATACAACGTTACGTTTACGCCGCTGTCAAATGTTCCTGCTAGGCCCCCTGTGTAGTGTGGAAACCTGCACACTCTCCGGTTTACCAGTAAAACTCAACGATACAGGCAAACCTCTCAGGTACAACCGTTACGTGTATGGCTAGCATATACCCAAAAGACTGTGCTACTAAAACTCCGATGTCCGTCCGATCGTCCGTCTGTCTGTCACCAGGCTGTATCTCATAAACCGTGATGGCTACATAGTTACAATTGGCCGACCTCCGTGGCTCAGTGGTTAGCGCGTTGGCGCTAAAGCCGGAGGTCGCGGGTTCGAATCCCGCCAGGGAACAAAAAGTTTTCTGTTCCTGGGTCATGGATGTGTATTAAATATGTGTATTATATAATAAAAATCTTAAATATATGTATAGTATACAAGTATTAAATATATTTCCGTTGTCTGGTACCTGTAACACAAGTTCTTCGGATACTTAACACGGGGCCGGATTGAGGTGGTGTGAAGCGTCCATACATATTATATTATTATTATATTATATATTGATGTATTTGTGTTTGTCCCCATACAACGTGATTTGTTTGACGTTCTGCTCAAAGCTCTTCGTGAGCAAGTCCCACTCGCATTTGGTTGGGTTTAATCAGCGACCACATAACCTAGTTTTAATAAACTTAGTAAATGCAATGAGGGATTTAGACAACCCCTTTTGTCACTTGCAAGTTGCGACTTCGCCGAATTGCCATTTATTCGCTTGATTTTCGTCATGAAGAGCAGCTAGCAGCTACGTTGAATGTAAGAGGAGGAATGGATGGTAAGAATGAAAGTGTACGAAGCGAAACAAGTATGTAAGGATAGTAGCAAGTGGAATGAAGTGGTATCTGCCTAGCCCTACCGAAAAAAGGCGTGATTATATGTATGTATGTATTTTCGTCTTGCGGCAAAAATCGTGCGGCTTAAACTGCGCGTCCACTGCATCGGAATCGGAGCGTACGGAGCGGACGGAGCGTCGGCATTTACAAAATGCCGATGGGGTGCGTCCACTGCATCCGGATTCAGCATCGGCAATTTAGTTATTTTTAATCCGTCAGCCTGAACGTGCACTTGCATTATGGAGGATAGTGACGAGATATATTGTTGTAATCTCAGACCGAATAGGTTGTAATTAGCTTATTTTATCAGAAGAGGAAAAGAAAACGAAAGATATGGGTTCATAAATCATAATATAAATTCAAAAAGAATAATTTTTGGAGAATTTCATACATTATATTCTGATTTATTAGAAGATGAAAATAGATTTTTTGGGTACATTCATATGACTCGAAAAAAGTTTTTTGAACTTCACTATATTCTACAATTTTTATTTATTATTTGCCCAATTTCATCCCATATATCGTCTCTCCTCAGTTGGTTAAGATAATGTTGATGTTTAAGATTGTAAAGTTCATCATATTTTTCCACTAAAGTAATTAAAATATCGTCATTCGTTTCCTTTCCTCGTTTCTCGTCGTTCGTCTTCTTGTTTCTCTTTCGTTTCCTCTTGTTTCTCTTTTCCTCTTCTGATAAAATACAGCTAATTACAACAATATCCTCGTCACTATCCTCCATAATGCAAATGCACGTTCAGGCTGACGGACTAAAAATAACTAAATTGCCGATGCTGAATCCGAAAGCAGTGGACGCACCCCATCGGCATTTTGTAAATGCCGACGCTCCGTACGCTGCGGACGCTCCGATTCCGATGCAGTGGACGCGCAGCTTTAGTCACCCGTGTCACGATACCCCACATATTGTTATGTACTCACTTCATCTTGTGCAGCCTCTGTTGTAGTCCTGTACCTTGGACTGGGTTGTCTCTGGACAGTAGACGGTACCCCATATTGAGCCACTACGCGGGGTTGAGTCCTATAAGATAAAAAAAAAACATTTGATAAATAGCCCAGAATCTCAAATGCTCAAAACCATACATTGTCAATCTTCATTTTGAGGATAGAAAGAAAGAAAGACTTTTTAAAATTAGTTATCATTGTAAGCAAATCAAAATTTAGTATTACATCTTACTAAGACAATATTAACAATAAATTTTGATAAAATCAAAATACTAAACCTTCTTAAACAATAGAACATCATTATTATTAAATAATAATACAAGATCTTTAAAAATAACAATTCGTATGCTGTTTAAAACTCAACTAAGTATACGATATTTTTAAAACGCTAGGCTTAAATATTATTGAAATTCTAAGCATATTATAAAACGAGGAGTATTGTTTGCATTCACATTAAATTAATTTGGGACAATTATTATTATAAAAAATTTTATGTTTGATTTTTTGCAAAAAACTAATAAAGTTTTCAACGCACGAAAATATGTCAAATTGCAAATGCCTCATATGTCCATAATGTTGCAACATCGATTGTTCATTCAAAGCACAGATCGATTAATATTCATAAAACGACTGACCTTGTACCAAATGCGGTGGCCACGGCTGTAGCTGTCGTAGCATCGTCATTTTCTGGATCTTTCTCCTCGATATCATTGCCTTCTTGGTTAATATCGAGCCCGCTTTGGAGGCCCTGCTGATTGGCCTGTTCGATATTCTGGCGTTGAGCCTGCTGCAGTTGGTAGAGCTGAATTAGTTGCTGGTTGTCGTAGTTGATCGGTTGAGCTATAATAGGCTGTTGGTTTGGTTGCTGGAAGAACTGTGGTTGATAGGATACTGCTATCTGTGGTTGCTGCTGTTGGTTGGTTGGCTCAATTTCTTCAACGTCTTCCGGGTTGGCTGGTTGGAATTGATTCGTAGGGCTTTGGGGTTGAAATACGATTTGCGGTTGATACTGGCCTGAAGGTGTGACAGGATATTGAGGTTGGATTGGTTGGTATAGATTTGGCTGAATTTGCGGTTGGGCCGGGTATGCTGATTGAATTTGCGGTTGACCTGGCTGATACTGTTCTGGTTGGAACTGTGGCTGGACAGGTTGATATTGCACAGTTTGGATCTGAGGTTGTCCCGGTTGGTATTGTGGTTGGATTTGTGGCTGAACGGGCTGTATTTGCGGTTGGATAGGTTGGTATTGGTTAAGTTGGTATTGAGGTGCGGGTTGAGCTATAGCTTCTTGTTGGACTACTATTGGATTCTGACTGAATTGAGCTTGTTGTTGCTGAAATAGCTCCCTTTGAGCTAGAACAGAAGGTAAAGCTGCAAGATGTGCTGGACCATCGAAACCTTGAGTTGCCTGGACTTGTTGGTAAATAACTGGACCATTCTGTAACTGCCCAAGCTGTTGTAAAGGCACAAACTGTGCTTGTACCTTCAATTGAGAGAGTGGATTCAGGAATACCTCAGCCGGATATTCCTGTATGTTCTGCTTAGTTATTTCCACAGAAACCTTCTCAGGTTGGGTCCTAGAAGTAGGTTCTAGGATTTCACCTTCGTTCAGATCAAGTTGTTCCGTAGTGTCTTCAGGATTTCTTGATGGTTTTGCTGTCGTGGTTCGGCTAAATGATCCTGGAGCTTGGTATGTCTGACGATTGGCCTGACGAGCTGCCGCTTCGAGTTCTCTCTGTCTCGCAAATTCCCTCGCTATTTGCAGCTGTTGTTGGTACTGAAAATGAAAAATATGCTCGATAAAAGTTTGTTGCAGCTGAATGTATTCCAATTTCCAAGACGTACAATAAATATACAGTCGCGAGCACTTCATTAAGACCTTATCCAGAAAGGCGAATCACGTGCGTAAACCTACTTGCGTATTGCTTCTAGACAAAATGTCTGGAGGTCTAGCTGTGATAACGATTAATTTCTTTATTATAAGATTAATCACTTCGTGGATTTTGTACAAAGTTACAAGTTAGTAAGTGTACAAGTTTGCCATTTTTCCCTTCCATACTTTTTACCACTTTCTTTTCTTTTCTTCGCAACTGTTTTTAATTTCCACACTATGAATATGTTACCTGTGCTTGCTGCAATCTTGAGTTCAACTTAGCAACGTCGGCGTTGACACTCGGTCCACTGTACTGCTGGCCGTTAACAGGCGACAGCTGGAAGATTTGCTGCTCAGCCGTGGGTAGACCCTGGACTGATACGTCTACTCCGTCGAGGTTGTTCGGGTTGCGAGGGTCGAGAGGAGGGAGATAGGAGGGTTGCTGGAGTACCTGTAAAATGTTATTAACAATTACAATTTGCAACCTATTATCCTACTAATATTATAAATGTGAAAGTTTGTGAGGATGGATGGATGGATGGATGGATGTTTGTTACTCTTTCACGCAAAAACTACTAAACGGATTTCGATGAAATTTGGTATGACTAGTTTAGGCTCTACCTACCAAACCAAATTTAATCAAAATCCGTTCAGTAGTTTTCGCATGAAAGAGTAACAAACATCCATCCATTCATACATTCATTCATCCATCCATACATCCTCACAAACTTTCACATTTATAATATTAGTAGGATAGACGAACTTAAATGGCCCACTTTGGGATTATTTGGAGCCATTTTAACATATTTTGAGGTGAAAGGTGAAAACAAGATGGCTGACATTTGAGGTATGGGGAAAACCAAGATGGCGTAACTTTTTCTTGTATGAAGATTTGTTCTGTCATACGTCACAAGCTCATAGGCTCCCCATCTTTAGTTTTGAAATCATTGACATTTAGACTTAATTGGTTCGGAACGGGGTGTACCTGAGTCTGATCCCTCGCGGGCAGGTCGAAAGCCGGTCCAGCTGGTCTCCAGCCGCTAGCGGGGTACGGGGCTTCCAGCACCACCCCTGACACCAGCGACAGCAATATGAGGACCTGTAAGAGTACAGTGAGTGAGAGTTTGTGTCACTACTCACCGTAATGAAGTTATCTACAATTTGTATGGCATCGAAACAGCGCCCCTAGTGGCAAACAATGGTAACTAATTCGATGCCACATTGTACTTAACTTCTTCACGGTGATTAGTGACAAAACTCACACTCAGCAGATGAGTCCAATCCATGTACCAGGAGACTCAACTGCTAACAATAATTTCTGTTTCACGTGTGCCAGGCGACCTAACTGTTCGTTTTTAGGCTGAGGATATTATCCAGAATCCGGTAGGCCCGGGAAAATTCAGAGCACTGAAAATAGAACTCTGCGCTAATACAATAGAGTTGATAATCGAACACACAAGTGTCGAAAATGTCAATGTCATATGTGACAGTTCGACACTCGACATTTCGATTTTCAACTCTATTGTATCAGCGCAGAGTTCTATTTTTAATGCTCTGAGTTTTCCCCGGTCATCCGGATTCCGAATCATCAAGTAACAGCCTTAGAAACATCTGTTTTACAAAATCACTTATTAATCAACATTTACAACCCTCACTCGGCGAAACACAACGCAATCATTTGCGCCGAGTTTCTGTGCGGCTGTGGTATTCGTGCAAAAGGCACATAACTCTAAAATTACAAATTCTAAAATCACTTATTTATGTGTTATTTTTTTAACGACGCGTTACGTCGCCACACTCATCACACGTGTATTCACCTTCATTTTCGTTCACTTTCGCTTGTACGGTCCATCGCGATCGGCGTTATATAGACAATAACATTGCCTATTATAATTCCGACCAACGCGCCGGCCTTAAACGAACCTTCAAACACCTTATGCGATGTCATCTACGCTATCCACGTCCTTATTACAACGGAATAGGGGTGGGAATGCTTTAAATTATGGGAATTGGTGATTTTCGCGCGTGATTCCTCCAAAAAACCTTCGATTGTCCTAATCTTATCAATTTGTATTCGTTTCGTTTAAAACTACCCGGCCAAGTGCGAGTCGGACAGGCGCATGAAACACCAAACTGCAAAACAAAGTTTGTTGTATGTCTGTTTTTAGTATACATGTGTGGTTATAGCGACAACAAATACACCATGTGTGGAATCAGTCCTAGCTTCACGGTTCATGAGATATAGACAGACAGACGGACAAACGGACAGACAACGAAGTCTTCGTAATAGGGCCCTGGGCCTCTAGTCAAGATGCATTCGATAAATACAACGGCAAAGTTCGAAAACAAAATGTATGGGATTTGACTTAGGGCAGCGCAATGTCGCTTGTGATGCCTATATCGTCGGAACCGATCATTTTGCCGGGATGAAGCGTATCCTATATCCTTCCCCGTAGTCCAATCTATATCAGCTGTACCTTGCATTTTACCGTTTAGCTGGCCTAAACGGATTTTGATAGGCGCGATGAGTTGATAACGACTGCGACAGACAAACAGATAGATATAATGCGATTCAAATGAGAATAGGATCGAGTCGGCGCCATATTGTTTCGAATTTAGACTGTTACGGATAGTTAAATTTATGTTTAGATAATTGATTACTATTTAACGTTTTTATCTAAATTCGATGCAAGACTATTAATATTTATATGCACACATAGATGTATAATATTAAATATGCACATAAGTTTTTCTAAATTTGACAGAAAAAGGTCATTGACATTCCTATTCTCATTTGAAACGCGTTATAGACATAGTAATTTTGGTACATTAATTTAATTATTTAAAATAAGCGGCGCTTCATATTTAAGAAAGCGATTTAAAATTGAACTTTATTCACTTCGTAGGAAGATATAACGCGTTTCAAATTAAAATAGGAACGTCAATCACCTTTTTCTGTCAAATATCACTTGAAAAGTGCGATTTTCAGAAAAACTTATGTTCATATAAATATTAATAGTCTTGCGTCGAATTTAAATAAAAACGTTAAATAGTAATCAATTATCAAAACACAAATTTAAGTCTCATAACAGTCTAAATTCGAAACAATATGGCGCCGACTCGATCCTATTCTCATTTGAATCTCACTATACTCGTTCATTTTAAGAGCGCTACACAACTCGGTGTAGCTCAAAATGAAATGAAAACGGATGAAAATGCCACGCCAGAACCTCAATTCTCGTACAGGTCGCGCAACGAATTAAGATCTTTCGACAAAAGTAGAGGGGGTATGCGCAGAAGTCAGTTTTTGGGTGTGTTTGGCGGTAGCGGGCTCGGGCGGGGAGATGTGGATGCGCTGAACGCATGCCGAACGCGGCTGCCGACACGCTATTGGTACGTTAGTAATATAGATTATTTGCTATTGGTCACATGCGCGAACGATCCCCTCCACTTTCACTGAGCGCTCATAAACCGTTGCGCGACCTATATTTAGTTTTGTAAATGTAGTGACATGTTACCGTGAACGGATTTTATGCCGCTTCGACCAATCAGAGCGCGTTTCACGTTGGTTTAACGTTCATAAAAACACCTTTTGAGAGTGTAAGCGTGTCGGGACTTGATTGTAATTGTATTAATGCAGGTTTTATTTAGCAGAATTGCCCCCCAGGTGTGTATTGACCCTAAAAAGGTAATTACTAATTATCCTAATTCCTATATTCATGATTCTTATATTGTTTTACTACCTCACAACCTCCGTGCTCTAGTGGTTAGAGCATTGGCTCTCGACTCGGAGGCCGTGGGTTCGATTCCCGCTTTGAAACAACAAAAAATGTTGTTTCCAAATTTGGTTAGGACAATGCAGGCTGATCACCTGATTGTCTGACAAGAAAGATGATCCATGCGTCGGATGGGCATGTAAAAAGTCGGACCTGCGCCTCATCTCGCGTCAGTCGTGTCGGTCATCCGTCCCACTGGATTATGAGACTAAAAGAGGAAAGAGTGATCTTGTGTACTGCGCACACACTTGGGCACTGTAATATTACTTCTGCGTAACTGGCCTGGTTTCAATGAAACCGGCCACTGTCCGGTTTTTTATTGTTTTATTGAACTTTAAGGTTCCCTATTTTTTCGCATAAAATCATATGTCATAATTTTACTTGGCATAATTTCATTTGACCTAATAGTAGTTTCGCATAATATTCATTTGTCATAACTTTCTTAGCATAATTTTTTTTCGCATAATTACTAAAAGCATAATAATTGTTAGGCATACTTATTGTAAGGCATATATTTTTTTACGCATAATATTCATTAAGAATAATATTTTTATGCATAATAATATTAAAAAGCATAAATATATTTACGCATAATGATATCTAAGCATACTATTATATTTACGCATACATCTTTGTAGCATTTTTTTTTTCACATACCAATGAATGATAAATTCTACTGGGTATGCGAGTTAAGACTAAATAAGAATTATAATTGTAATTTTCGACTGATTATGAAATTAATATCGGACAAAAAAACACGAACTGCTATCTAAGAACATGCCAAGCTAATTATTTTAAACATGTTAGCGGCTTACGGGTGGCCCAAGGGCCACCCCGCCGCAACTGAACCTACTATTACACATCGACGGCGCCTACGTACTTTATTGTATCTGAAAAACGCAACTTTTCAGGAGAGCGATTTGAAGTTTATTTTTCGTATAACTTTGTCCATAATAGTTATATCCTTATAAAATTTTGCTTAAACGGTACTGTTAGGATACCAAATTAGCGCATTGTATCAAAAACCTAAAATGTTGAATAGTTTTCGCAAAAAGAGAGTTACGATAGTATACCACGTAAATGAGCTGGCTCTCTTAATCGTAACTGGCACTTCCAATTATTTTCTAGGAACTGCATAAGCGAAAATGAATCGGATCTGCCGTTTCCGATAGTATACGTTGGTATTTATCAGGAATATTTTATTGTAAGTGTCACATACGATTATATACTTCGTAGATTGCTGACGCTTACGATTAATTTTAATGGAATAACAAGAACAAAATTCACATAAAATGTCTACAAAACTTTGCGTACTTATTTGTTTTTATTCCTGATAATTTTGTAAGCGTAAAACTTTGTGAGGATTGATGGATGGAGGTTTGGATGGATTTATGTATGGATGGATGGATGTTTGTTACTCTTTCACGCAAAACTACTGAATGCATTTTGATCGTACTCGGTAGTTTATGCTCTGGGTTAAAACATAGTACAACACTGTACTTTTTATCCTGAAAAATACAGTGTTCCTTTGGGTACTGTATTTACGCAGGTGAATCCGCGCGCAACAGCTAGACTGTTATAAAACACTGTATTACAGAAACAGAAAAAAACTTAAATTATTTGGGAAATGCATATTTTGTGTATAATTTAGTACTGGGAACAAAGAATCTTTGTATGTGACAGAATTTCATTTACCACGTAAAGTATCGTATATGTTAGATTCGATACAAATATAGTAAAGAAAAACGATGTAAACTACCGGTACTGCCACTTACGATATTTTTGGAAAATAAAAATCCATCGTAAGCAATCGGTTCAGCCCGATCCAATACTTTATTAAGAAACATTTTCAATTAAAAAAAAAACAATATGAATGCTAATTTGTAAAATATATTAAATATATTTAGGTAACTAACACCCAAAAACAAAAAATAAATGATGTGCGTGTACTCCGGCGAATACTCACGTTAGTGGCAGATACGGCCTTGTCACTCACTCAGATGCGCAACGTAAACTCGAGTAAGTTAACATACGTTGGTATCGGTCGGACAGACTCATATGTTACGACAAAATACGACTCAAAAAAACGCACTTGCAATGGGTTTTCAAAATTTTTGAAAATGTGGTACCAAAGATACCTATAAGTAGGCTCCAAAACAGTAATAATAAAAAATTGCCATTTTGCAGATACAATAAAGTACGTAGGCGCCGTCGACATGTTATACTAGGTATATGAGTGTAATACCTGATTTTAATGTTTCATAAATATGCGTTTAATTACCTTAACCCTGTTTTCATTATGTCGTTCCATTTTATGCATACTTGTGCCTTGTGACAGAATGCCTTGAATTTATTATGACAAAAAATATGCCTAACGAGTTTATGCCGAAAAACAATTATGCCAAAGTATTATTATGACAAGAAAAATTATGCCTTACGAGTTATGCCTTATTAAATTAGGACAAACAATATTAGTCTAAATGATATTTATGCCTAATGATGTAGTATGCCAAGAAACCATTATGCCAAAGTATTATTAGGCGTAGTAAAATTATGCCAAGTGAGGTATGCCAAATGAAATTATGACAAATAAAATTATGCGAAAGAAGAGGATCCCGAACTTTAAGTCTTCAATCACTTTAAGTCCATGGACGAACTGTCGTTCTTAGTATTCACATAAATTTCTCCTTCTAAAATTACATTTTCCTTTTAAAAATGGCTCAGCAATTTTACAGATCGACAATATTTTACATACAGGGGACGCTATCGGTAACATACGAGTCTCAATAAGATAGGAGACATATGAGATCATATGTATGTTGCAGGTAAAGTGGTAAGGAATTACGTCTGGCATTGTTAGAATCGCCCGGTTTACAGTTTTAGGTTTTCTTTGATTTACTTCTAAAGTTATTGTCCGATTTCGCTCAAAGTAATTTTCCTAAAGAGTGTTTAGTATGGTCTATCAGCATGGAAACTTATAAGTTTCTATCTCCTATAGTTTAGAAATGCCGGAGGGTACTTACAAACTACTTTGCGGGCCGATTACTCAAAAATGGTTGACGTCATGTATGAAATTTTGCCCTTATATTAAATACCTATTCAACGATACCCCACACGATGGGGTAGAATGATAAAAATATTTCATCCCCACTTCACATGTACGGAGAGCCACCCCTAATATGTAAAATTATTAGTATTTTATGGTGGCAAAAGCAATATCTTACACATTACACAGATCTTTAAGAAAATTCATCTATTTATATAATTACAGAAGCTAGAAGCGTGGACAGAGACAGACACACGGATAGAGCGAAACTATAAGGGTTTCTCAAGTATTACGGCACCCTAAAAACGAGTGTGCTTTAGACCACACGACTTAATCCACTGAAGTAAAACTTATTTTTTCATGAACTGACTATAAGAGAAAGAGAGAAAGAAAACTTGCACTCGCACCTCTCTCTTTTGCCCCTACAGTAATATACGAAACGTAACTCTTTTTTCATCTTCACAACTTATATCTCCCTCTCAACTTCCGTTCGCCACGCCCGATCACACTTTTTGTAACGCTCACCACCAGTTTCCCCAAGTCAAGCGTGCGTAAAGTAGTTTTACTTCAATGAACCAGCCACTTTACACATAGTCCACGCCTCACACTTGCACCGCAACGCGTGTCTAGGTCGGCATTAGATATTCCGCCCGAGTCGCGGTCAATACCACTGGGCATTTACTTCTATGACGCTATCAATTTATAGAATTCGACAGATTTTCTAACTGATTTGACAGTAGTTCGACAGAATGAATTTGTTTGACAGATTCATGGATTGCTTCGAGTTCGACACCATGAACCTTTGAGTAAAGTCTTTGCCATGAACGTAAGACGAGGCGTGATCTGGCAAAAACTGTCTCCAATTATTTTTTTTGCTCCAATTAAACGGCCATCACTTCTGGATGGAGCCATTTTGACATTTTGAAATTTCAAGGTCACGACACGATTTTGGATATGACGCCATTGATATTAACGCCATCTGTCGGAACTCGGAAACTACTTATACTTCTCACATAACAAATTAACTATCCTAAGTTCGGCTCATGTGTGTAGATGGCGCTAGGTATATAAATTTTCCTTTTTTTGTTTTCTTTTATTTGACATTTGCACTGATGACTCACTGCAAAATGCAAAGTAGCTTTAACTAGCCAAAAAAACCAGTAAAAATCCTTTGTCGTCATAACTTGCTATTTCCACCTCTTTCACTCAACACTCGCTTGAAAGAGACAAAACGTAACAAAATGTTATTCAATACCTGTTATCAATATTACGGAAAATAATTGTAAATGATGTTCATGTTTGTATGACCCTATATTGGGTCAAGACTTAGATTATTATATTATTATCTATATTATTAATAATATGTATATTATACTCAGTTCATTATCAACTGTCACACGAGTTGCTTATTAGTTAGTGTTATTGTTAAAATGAACCTTGTAAGGTAAGATTTTTACAATACGTGTGTTATTATTAGGGAATGTTATTATTCGACAAATTTTACTATTCGAATAATTCGAATAATGGAAAAACACTATTCGAATAAATTCGAATAATTCGAATAATACGAATATTAGTAATAAACTTTAAATACAAGTAATATAATGCGTTTATTTATACCTGCATATTTAATAATATCAAAATTGACATGTTTCACAAATGATTCTAAAAAATCAACGTCATTTTGATATAAAAAAATCTACTTTTAAGTTTGAAACTTAAAATACTAAATCGCAATTACTTTTTTAAAACTATTAACACATGAACGGTTTAGGTCTGGAGCAGACCATGGATTTGGTTGTCAACTAAGTGGTTTCTTCTAAAAATTAAGGAAAAGATCCTCTAGGGGAGAGAATTTTTGGGGTTTGTTTTAGAGGTTCGTATTTTCTGGTTTTTAATTGAGTTAAGCTATTGATCGATTCAACATAGTCAATCGATTTAAAGAGTCAGACCTACAGTCTGACTTTTTAAATTAAGCTTTTGGTAGTATATTAATGTATACCTATAAAGAACACGAATATTACAGAACATATTTCTTTATTATTAATATATCAGTTTGTTTAGAATTGGAGAGAAATATATTTGCAGAGTTGGAACACTGCACAGAAATCGGAATGCACTGTAAATAATGCTCTCATGCTCTGTTCTAATATAGTGCAGTTGAAAACTCTACATACACGAGTATTGTGCTGTCATAATGGTCTGCTCCAGACCTAATCGGTACATGTGTATATAAACCGTAATAAGTAAACAAGATAAACCGTCAAAATAAAAAGCACTCAAAAAAGATTTTAATGTTATGCATAACAAAAAACTTCATAGTTGGTAAAAAGTGGCAGGAAAATCTTTAAAACAAAAATAACCTTTTTCCATTTTCAAGTTATCCGTGTTTTTGGTATCTTTATGTTTTCAATTCTTCTTGAACGATGAGCCTTATTACAAAAAGGAAGTTAGAAAACAGTAGATTTAAAAATGTTATCATAGCCTGAAGAATGTGTGTGATGGTTTTTCTGAAAGTAGGCATCAGTGCAGAAGTAGGCATCAGGCGTTGTACTGCAAGAACGTAGTGTGTCATGTTACGAACCGTTCAGAAGATGAAGCGACGGTACAAAGAGACTGAAAAATATTTGACAAGGCCGTGCAAGACTTTAATGGCAGACTCAACGCTCGGCAAGACCTTTAAATTGTTTCCAATTGTTGAAAATCAACACTTAAATGCAGTCAGCTTCTTCTGACCCGAAGGAAGGTGTGAAGAACACAGTGATGAAGACTTGCTTAAGTAAATCTGAAACCCTAAAGACCGAGGCGAAGGATGAGTGGTCTCATCTCGAGACCAAACTCGAGAGCCCTAGTATCGAGTAGCAACACTGTGATACGTCCGTGAACACATACAAAAGGATGAACGAGAATGGTCCAGAATTTGGTCCCAGATGAGTGGATTTACTCACTTTAACTTCACAATTTAAAGTGAACTTCTGAAGGGAGGCTAAGTAAACGTGACCTGGTAGGGGATATCTTCAAGCTTACTTTTCAGATAGAGTCCAGTATGTCCAGTATACAATGGGCTGGCATACTTTCAGGAATCCGCGCTGAGTATGTGGCCACATAATGACAATTGGACCTCTACCCTGAGAAAGATATGGTCAAGAGATTCTTAAAGATTCTCTTTAATGTCCTCACCTCAACCCGATTAAGTATACCCTGAGAAGACCTTAGAAGGCTAGTCAGAAGCCGCAAATTTTTACCTACAGTTAGTACCCTCACAACACTAAAACACGCCCTGATATAAGAATGGGAGAGAATATTCCATAATTCAGCTCTAAAACCTCGTTTTCAGTATGACAAACCTCCTCCAAGCTGTTGTCAGGCCTCGAGGAGTTATTCAAAACTGCAATTTTATATAACATGTAAATGTAGTCTTTAAGACTAAGATTAAAATTGTTAATTTTTGTTTAAAGATAAAAATAATATACTGGTATATAATTTATTACTTTTAAAGAAAGCTGATAAATCTTGTTATAATATTTTGAAAAGTATGAAATTTGAAACGATTTGTACTTAGTTTTGCAGGCCAGTGTAATATTGTAATAATCAACTTAACAGGTATCCTTTATCGTTTCACTCTGTTCGTCCACTTGTCTCTCTTTCTATCTGCTCTTCTAGCTTTATTGCGTCTAGAGTATCAGTTTTGGTTTAATAAAAAAATATAATTTTATTATATAGTTATAAACATTTCACATACTTCACATGTATGGAAAGCCATCCCGGCTTTCCATACATGTGAAGTGTGTGTTGAATATTATGTCTTTTAAAATAAAGGAAAAGTTTTATACATGACATTTACGAAGTCAACCATTTCCAAGTAATCGGCCTCCAAATTGGTTTCACCCCCCTCTGTCATTTCTGAACTATGAAGATTAGGAACTTACAATTTTCCATGCTAGTAGATCATGGTAAATTCTCTTTAGGAAAGTTATTTTAAACGAAATCGAACAGTAAGATTAAGAAATTAAAAATCGTATTACGTTTTATAGTAACAGAACCCTCCTTAGACACGTCTTAACACGCTCTGGGTTAGGTTATTTTGACAAGCGTGTGAAAGATTTCTTTTGCTGACGCCTGTTTAAATAAAATAATATTTAAGGTGAATATTTCCTATATTCACCTTAAATATTATTTTATTTAAAAACAGTTTTGTATTATTTCACAAACAGTGTAGTAAAATCTGTTTTAGGATATTATTGACGACAATATTAATAAATAATAAAAGTAATGTATTAAATAACGAAACATTCCGGTTTATGTACAAGTTTATTACTATTATTAACATATTTTTGATAAATAAATAAAATATTTTTATTATTCGTTTTATTCGAAATATTCGAATATTGAACCCAGTCATATTCGAATAATGAAATCGTCGAATATTCGAATAAAACGAATATTCGAATATTCGAATAATATTCCCTAGTTATTATATAGTTTTCAACACAGATGGTTTGTATTCAAAAGAAGGATTTTAAAGAATAATATCTGGATGCCCGAGATTTGCTCGGAGTTTTGATAAAATAAAAAATAAATCACAAAAATAATTATCTGAACGGGATTCGAACCCACCACATTCGGAGTTTTCGAACAAAGTAAAATTATATATTATGACACAAAATTTACCAATCGGCACGGTAAATATTACGATATATAACGAAAAATAATGCGTACATTATTGTAAGGAGAAATTTTTATTTGACAATCTGTCGACATTTTATAATATCTCTAGTTATATTACAATCTAACGGTTTTTACAATTTTACGTATACAGATACATGTTTGGGGATTTCGGCGTTGTTTAAAGAACTGCAAGCATATGCCACTATGTCAATTAAAGTAATCATCATCATCACCACCATACATCATCACATTATGCTGATATAAAAGGTATATAGTTAGTATTTTACACTAACACGGAGATCTTTGAACATTACTCTGCCGTTTATGGACCTATTTGCAAAATTATTTTGTTGTTGTAAAGGGTTTAATTCGAAATTGGTCCTTTAGTCACTAAAGTGGAAACCTGATGATGCGATCCATGAGGAATCTCCTCGAAATTTATATCGACACATATAGTGATTTTGACTTTTACTGAAGTAACACAAGCATATGCTACCAAAAAATAAGATGTTGTACCAAGGTATACCCTGGATCCAAAAGCACTGAACAGAACTCCTGTCTTTAAAATATATAATAATATGTTTGGAAATTTCGGCATTGTTTAAAGAACTGCAAGCATATGCCACTTTGCCACTTACAGTAATCATCATCATCATCTTAATAACAATACCTAAGTAATGGAAGCTTGGCGCGTATTCAATTATACATTCGATCGATTATTTTAGACGTTCTTAAGACGTATTAAACTATTAATAACTAGCTTTTGCCCGCGACTTCGTCCGCGTGGAACAATACTTTGGGATATCGCTGAAATTTACCCGCGACTTTATTTATGACTAACGAAAGCGGAATCCTATTTTTTTAAACGGAACCCTAAAATAAAAGTAGCCTATGTACCCTATAACATCAGCTATCTGCTAGTGAAAGTCCCGTGAAAATCGGTCCAGCCGTTTCAGAGATTAGTCGGAACAAACAGACAGACAGACCGACTGACAAACAGACAGACGGACAGACAAAAATTAAAAAAAAAATGTATTTTATTGTAAGTACCGAATATACTTTCAGATTCATTATGTAAAAAGCTGTTAATTTGAAGTTACAAACAGACACTTAAATTGTATTTAACTGTATAGATGTATAGATATTATAATGTATTATATTTTAAGATATTATCAATTTGATGTTTATAAAATAACTAAACTATTTAACTAAACTAAACTAAACTAAACATTAACCAGCACGCGCACCCCGCCTTGGTGACGCCCACTTCGCAACGGGCCGTGCAGCAGAAGTCGTAATATTTTAATTTCGCCATAACTTCAAAACCAAACGTCCAATTTTAATCATTCAAAGACCAAATATTATCTACATAAACTGTACTTAGTGATGAAATAATTTATTTTGATAAGGATTAATAACATGAGTAAAATAAACGCGTTTAAATGTAGTCCAAAAAAAATTCAAGATTTCTAAATAAAAAAATGGTTGTTGTGCCTCACTCGACATAGATAGGTATAGTGTGTCGCGGACTTTTTTGTAGATATTTATAAGATCTACAATTAATTAGAACATTTTATGGTTCTATCTTTTATAGTTTAGGCAGCGTACGCAAAATAAGTAACTTTTCTGGTTGATTTTTTACACCTTGTGTCCGAAAAACCCAAATATCTTACGGAACCCTATTTTTTTCCAAAATAAAATTTAGCCTATGTTACTCGTGGATAATGTAGCTTTCGAATGGTGAAAGAATTTTTGAAATCGGTCCAGTACTTTTTGAGCCTATTCATTACAAACAAACAAACAAACAAACAAACAAACAAACATACAAACAAAGTTTTCCTCTTTATAATATTAGTGTAGATAACTTAACAAAATATATCACTAAAAAGGGCGAAACTATTATTTTTTAACAAAAAAATTAAACCGCCTTCCAAAGTAAAAATACACACACAGTATGAAATAAAACTTATTTTCTATATAATTCCCCTTTTAAATTTGGCTATTTCTCTACTCAATTTTCTTAATTTTGAAGTTGGTACCAGCAAATATGAACGTGAGTTCTATAAAATATTGTAGGATATCTTTTGGGTTGGTAGCGACTTCAAAATTAAGAAGATTGTGTAGAGAAATAGCAAAATTTAAAAGGGGAAATATTTAGAAAATAAGTTTTATTTCATACTTTTTTGTGTAAAATACTTTGGAAGGCGGTTTAATTATTTGTTGAAAAATAATGTGCAGTAAATTAATATCATCATAACGTTGCAATTTTATTCTTACAGGCACTAATAATATTGTTATTGTCAGATACATTAAAAAATATACATAGCGAATAGTAGCGTTTCGTAGTATCCTGAAAGTTTGGCTTCAAAATGACACTCATATTTTACCTTTCAGGTCCACGTTTCTGGTTCTTCTTGCATCATACACAGCAACAGCTAGGCGTGTAACATGTCACGCCTGCATCAACAGCACCTGCTACAGCCGAGATCTGATACTAAGAACACCTAAATTCTCCGGACAACTAGCCATAGACAGAACATCCAATATTGTCTACTTTCACTACCAGAATAAACAAACAAAAGACCACACTGGTGCCTTCGATTTGGACGAAGTGAAGTTCCAGGTTGTCCCAAATCTAGCATTCACTTTTGGCCATGCTGTAAACCAAGATACCAGAGACTTATATGCATCTGGCATTACAGGTTTATACAGATATAATCCAGAAAATAATGCCACAGAATTATACGGATTGAAAGACAAAACTATATGGCATTTACAGTACACGGACAAGTTGTTCTACAACGAGTTTAAAGAGAAAGGTATATATGTATACACAAATAGAAAAACATCTTTGATACCTGGTACAAATTATGAAATTGACGACTTTATAATTGATAAAAACAATGATATTTATTTCATGAGTAATTTTACGATATATGTGCTGAAAAATGGAACTAAAACTGCTAGTATATTCGAGAACGATGCATATGTTATGTCTACAGATATCCATAGTGAAGCGTATTTTGCCCAAACGTATACTAAAGGTTTATACAAAATAGATTATAGATCGGGGAGATTGGAAGAATTGGGTGCTTTCAGAGGTGTAGTAGTGAAATTCATATTTGATAGTGATAATCATATAATATACTATGATGAGAAAGATAAAAGTATATATTACCTATCACCTACCTTAAATAGATGTACTGTGAATACAAAAAACCGAGGAAGAAATAAAGTGAAATTGTTTTCTTTTGTAAATAGTTTAACAGAGAATGACAGTAATGATAAAGATATTAAAATAATGAAACATGTAAATAATGATAATGATAGTAAAGTTAAAAATATAACGAAAACAGTTGTTTAAGATTTATGATTTGAATTAGCTAATGGTTGCAAATCGTAAGTCAATTTTTAAGTCAGTTAAAAGAGTCGATTGTGTTAATATAATGGAGTGATAATATCAATGTAAAAACCGGCCAAGTGCGAGTCGGACTCGCACAAGAAGGGATCCGCACAAAGCGGCAATAAAATTACGTACTTGTACGGGAGCTCACATATGTTTTTATAGCGGCAACAGAAATATACATCAGACAGACAGACAATGGAGTCTCATAGCATGGACCAATAAAACTAATAGGGTCCAGTTTTTCCCTTTGGTTACGGAACCCTAAAAATGTAAAAAGTAGGTACCTAAATGAAATATTTAGCAAGATGTGAGAGAATCCCGTGTTTTTTGTTTTTGTGATATTATGTAATTAATAGTTTAACCCCCTTACTTACTATTAATCTATTAATAAACACTGTATAAGCTTTGAATAGTAATACAGTGTTTTGTTCACATCACACAAGTGACATTTTGAATTCGATAGAAGGAGACAAAACACTACCTACATGTAACTATTCAAAGCATAAACAGCGATTATTAGTAAGAGGGTTAGTCTTCAAACATTGTTTCTTAACCTGTGGTCCGCGGACCCCTGGCGGTCCGCAAGTATATTATGTATGGGGGTCCACAGTCTCATCTGTAGACCATTTAACAAAAATAAACAAATTGTATCAAGTCTCGTAATCGCTACGCTAATGAGCACAGCGAAAATTCGCCAGCGGACGGTGTTCGAGAGTGACTGAAGTGAAGAGTGAGTGAGGTTGTTGTTGATGTTTCTTTTCATTAAGAGGGTCCTTGAAATTGTGCTGGATTTTCCAGACTGAAATAGGTTATGAAACGCTGGTTTAAGTAATAAATTGTTATTAAGTAAAGTAAGTTAAGTTTAGTTAAAGCATAACTTGTAAATACTGTCGAACGAGTTGCCGCAGAAAATCTTTTATTATACTCACGCGTCAATACGTAGATTAACTACGTCTGCAGTCGTTGCGGTTCACCACCTCTGTGTTTATACCGGATGTTTTCCCAGCCACTGTCTTTCTTTTGTTCTTTCTTCCTTTCAGCTTTTCAACTTTCAGGAATGAATATTCTCTTGAATATAAGCAAATTTTACTATATGATAAAAAATCTGCTGTTTAGAAACAGCAAAATGTCTACGACATAGGACATTTTGTAAAAAACAGCAGTTTTTTTTCAAGTAGGAAAGTTACTCTCATAGTAAATGTTGCTTATATTCAAGTGTATTCATTCCTGAAAGTTTGGACACTGACTGACAAAACACCTTGTATATTTTGAGACGCCCTAGTGCAAAGGATTATGTTTAGAAACTGATCGAGCAGGAACTATGTCGATATTGTACATTATTATTAAAATTTGTTAATTGTAAGTGTTTGAAGTAGCGTTATTATTTGCAAATAAACCATTGGTTTTTTTTTATGTTTTTGTTATGATTACTATGTTAATTATATATTATCATTCGTGTTATTACCAGTAAGTTTATTAGCTTTCACATTATTTAGTTCATTCTTATCACAAAATACACGTGCTACTGACATGTTACCAAAGATTTCAAAACTCAAGTTAGGTTAATATTTCGTACATTTGACAGAACAAAAGAGATTTTTGATTTTGGGCCAGCTCTATGTACACCACATAGGTAAATGGGGAAGAAATATGGGAATTTCATAAAAATATTTGAAAAATAATTCGAAGAAGGCAAAATACGTACAAAAATGATTAATTAAAAAGTTTTTAATGCGATAACTATATATTTAGGTCGGTCATGGCAGTTGCTTTGAAGTTTGACATGACTTTTGACGTAGTTGACAATTTTAGGTAGAGACTTCTTCTTGAATACATACGTCTTTCTTTGCCAAAAATCATGTCATTGTCAAAATGCCATTCTTTGGTTAATTCTGATCCGCCATGTTTTATTAGACGTTGTGTTGTTGTCCTTGGCAAATGTTAAGATGGCCCTAAAACCTCAAAATTGGGGCCATTTAACTTTAGACACTTTTTGCCTCAACATGCCTCGTCTATTAATATAATACGTCTATGCATGTTACCTAAAGCTAGTCATTATACTGCGTGATTTTTAATACCGTTTCTAAAAATGTCAACATCATGTATCAAACAAACCAACCTAGGCATTTTCCGGTAATGGATGATTTATACAGTATTCTCCGAGCGAAGTAACCACTCTTGAAATACTGTAGTGCCATGGACAGTCGGTTTTTAAATGTCGTATGGTTGCCCAAGCACATACGGCATTCTCACAACACAGTCAGCGTAGTCCAGAGGAATGACTGGTCAATACGTCTGGGGCCAACCATGTGCGGGTTTCCTCACGATGTTTGAGACACACCGTTAGAGCGTCCGTATAATGTACTGGAGATCCGAAAAAGTCTCATTGGTACACGCCACATCCCGGGATTCGAACCTGCACTCTCTCGAGTGCGAATCAAACGGTCTACAAACTAGACCACGGAGCTCTCTAAAACTCATAAACAAACCAACAACTGAATCTAATCTATGTTACCTACACTCAATGGTCCGATATTAATTCTCTTCCCGGAGTGACACGGAGAGTGTCTCCACCTAGAAATATTGTATGGCAATGACCTTCCCTGATGAATTTGCTATTCAATGGTGAAAACGCCGTCCAAATAGCATCAGTAGTTCTTGAGAAAATCGCAGATACATACCTCTTTTTCTGAGTCAGTTAAAAGAAGAAAAAATTAAACTAAGTAATATTTTATGGTTTTAAACTTTATGAGATATTTCTTAATGTATGCTCGCTCCATTTCAAATAATTAAAAATATTGCAATTATATGTTAATACAAGTTTTTTATTTTCATTTATTTTTTAAACCATTGACGTAGATACTAGATACTTATTAAGTATCCTATGATCATAAAAACTAATAATAAAAGTTGAAATAATAGTTTAAAGAAATAAAATTCTATTGTATTGTTAATTTGTTACTAGATATATTCTCATAAATAAAAATTAAATGTGCTCTATAATATTGTTTTATGAATCATTATGTATTTTAACTATTGTAGGTAATTTATTACCTATCAGAAAAATTAAAAATTTTAAAAAACCCCCGACAAAAAAAGTAAACTCTAAAAAATAATAAATAATATTTTAAACCTATTATAATTATATTATCACATATAATATTATGTAAGTTGAAATAATTTTATTTTCCAATCGTCGCCTCGTCGGGGGACCGCTAAAGTTTATAAAGTATTTTTACAACAGCTAATTAATTATTACGAATTACATTTAAGTAGGTATGAGCAGATTTTTTTCGGAGTAAATTCTTTTGTTCATTCTGCGACTACACGTATTTTTTTCACATAGCGGTCCCCCGACGAGACGATGATTGGAAAATAAAATTATTTCAACTTACATAATATTATATGTGATAATATAATTATAATAGGTTTAAAATATTATTTATTATTTTTTAGAGTTTATTTTTTTTTGTCGGGGGTTTTTTAAAATTTTTAATTTTACTTTTATTTTATCCTTTTTAAAGTAGGTATAAATAATGATTACCTTACCATATACATACTTCCAACATCATTGAAGTAACATGGTACCAAATTTCGAATCGATAGGACATGTGGACGATAGTCAGATCCCCTCATCAACTAATAAAGAAAAGATGATCTTCAAACGGCTAATCAGGTCATGGTTACCTTACCATGTTCTTTAAATATCGTTGAAGTAACACGGTACCAAATTTCGAATCGATCGGACATAAGAAAGTTAGTCAGATCCCCTCATCAACTAGAAAAGAGCTTATCATCTTCAAACGGCTGATCAGGTCATGGTTACATTAGCATGTTCTTTGAATATCGTTGAAGTAACACAGTACCAAATTTTGAATCGATCGGACATTGGAAAGTTAGTCAGATCCCCTCATCAACTAGAAAAGAGCTGATCATCTTCAAACAGCTGATCTTCCCACCACCAATTTTCTCATCAAACGAAGCTACGAACACTGTCGATTAAGTCATCAATATTCTCTTTCAGTGAGCTTTCATTTGAGACCTTACTCGAGTATATCTGCACATTCGGATTTTCTTCCCCGCTTTCACCCCCCACAACTTGTAAACGGCTCAACCGATTTTCATCAAACATGTCTAAGAACACTCGCATGTAAGTCACCTTTAATACAAAAGAAACTGGATTGAAATCGCTTCATCCGTTCGGGAGCTATGATGCCACAGACAGACAGACAGACACACCCACAGACAGACAGACAGACAGACAGACCGACAGACCGACAGACAGACAGACAGACAGACAGACAGACAGACAGACACGTCAAACTTATAACACCCCTCTTTTTGCGTCGGGGGTTAAAAAGTAGTTAAATTTTTATTTTTCTTGCGTTGTATTTTTTTTTTCTTTTGGTAATTTAGTTCAGAAAATTCTTAAAATAGTACCACAGTATAAACAATGTAGGTACAGTAGACCATCTTCATACTAGACCACCCGAATCGTGCACGCACACATACGCGTCATTTACACAGCCGCTAACGAAACCTCAAATAGCAGAAGCACGGAGTGTCACGAGTTGTCGCTGCATTGCACGATAACTTAAGGGTGGGACTATATGATCCGGAATCCAGCGGTCACGGGAACATTCAGAGCACTGAAAATAGAACTCGTCGTTAAAACAATAGAGTTGAAAATTGAAGCGTCGAGTGTCAGCTCTCAAACTCAATTTTTTTATGTTATTATCTTTATCTATACATATAAAATCCTTTGTCCTGAATGACTGACGGATCAACGCACAGCCTAAACCGCTGATCGTAGAGACCTGAAACTTGCAGGGCTTGCTCTTTGTAATGCGTAGGGATCCGATAAGAAGGGATTTTTCGAAATTCGACTCCTAAGGGGGTGAAAAAGGAGAAAACAGTTTGTATGGGACAACGTGATTCCTTGGTCCAATCTACTTCATATTTTGCACAAACATTATGTAACAGAATTGATGGAATTCGTGTATCATAGTTTATTGAAATTCGTCCCCTAACGGGAATAAAAAGGGAAAGAAAGTTGTTTGGGAGCGATTTGCTTTAAAGTTGATATAAATACTCCTTAGTGATTTTGATTTAAAGCTCCCATTCACAAGCGATCGATCGGTTTAGTTTTTACAATTTAAACATTTATTGGATTCGTAGTTGCAAGGAAATCGGTTTAGATAAAAATTGAATATAGCCTGAGATCCTAGGACCGCCTTACTACACTTTTTATATGAAACTCGTATATATGAGTAAATTTTGTTCCGATTTTTGACGCCCACAGCAAAAACTAGCTGGTAGGTCTTACCCTAATCATTTTGTGTAATAGTTTATCGTTAGCAATTTACTTTCAAATACGAATTAATTTCCAATTTGATCGAAGCAATCGATAGCCCGTGAGTGGGGAGCTTTATTTTTATTTTGACATAATATATTGTCATCATATTGAAAAATAAATCCAAGAAATTTGTAAGGTTGTATATAATACTTACAAATTCCTTGAATAAATCTGACAAGAATTCGAAAGTTAAATTTGATGAAAAAGTAGGCAAAAATATTTGCGAATGCTGCATTTAATATTATATTCAAAATACATCCATACTAATATTATAAATGGGAAAGTGTGTGTCTGTTTGTCCGTCTTCACCAAAACTACTGAACCGATTGAAACGAAATTTGGTACACAGATACAGAAAGTATAGCCTGAGAAAGGATATAGGCTACTTTTTATCGCAGGGAAATATACGGTTCCTGTGGGATACTTTATATACAGTTTCACGTAAAAACTACTAAACCTATTATCATGAAATTTGGCACAGATATAAAGTAGACCACGAGGAATGACATAGGCTACTTTTTATCGCGGAGAAATATACGGTTCCCGTGGGAAACTTTATTTACACTTTCACGTAAAAACAACTAAACCTATTATCATGAAATTTGGCACAGATATAAAGTAGACCACGAGGAATGACATAGGCTACTTTTTATCGCAGGAAATATACGGTTCTTACGCGGGCGGAGCCGCGGGCATCAGCTATCTATACTAATATTATAAAGCTGAAGAGTTTTTTTTTGTTTGAACGCGCTTATCTCAGGAACTACTGGTTCGAATTGAAAAATTATTTTTGTGTTGGATATTCCATTTATAGAGGAAGGATTTAGGCTATAAAACATCATGCTGCGACCAATATGAGTGAAGAATCAGTGGAAAATGTGGATAAAACGGAGAAAATTATTCATTTTTGAGGGCTTACGTTGTTTGTTTGAACGCGCTGATCTCAGGAACTACTAGATCAAATTGAAAAAATATTTTTGTGTTGAATAGTCCATTTATTGAGGAAGGTTTAAAGATATATAACATCACTCTGCGATCAATAGGAGCGAAGAATCAGTGGAAAATGTGGCAAAGACAGGGAAAATCTTTGAGGGCTTACGTTGTTTGTTTGAACGCGCTGATCTCAGGAACTGCTTATATCGAATTGAAATATTATTTTTGTGTTGTGTCTATTTGTTGAGGAAGGTTTTAAGCTATATAACATTACGCTGCGACTAATAGGAGTGAAGCATCAGTGAAAACGTTGCAAAAACGAGGAAAATTATTCATGTTTGAGATTTATTATAGAGGTTAGAGGAGAGCTATATATTATAAGGTTTGGTAAAATCAACTACGGATATTTTGGGCATATGATCTGCTGCTTATGTAAAGACGTTTAAGCAGAAAAATAATTGTCACACTTGAAAAAAAATATTTTCTTTATATGGGCGAGTTTGCGTTTTGCGGAGGGTCGCCCATATATGAGATGATTTTTTACTTTGAGTATGACAAATATTTTTTTGCCTAAACGTCTTTACATAAGCAGTGGATCATGTGCCCGAAGTATCCGTAGATGATTTTCGGAGACCTTATATTGAGGGCTTCCATTGCGTGCGCTACGTAAACGGCTCAAGTTACCCAAAAAATATGTATAAAAGAATTATTCCTCTTTAAATTATGTAAAAAAATCTTTTAAGATTGACTCACTATAACCTTTTTTATGGTAATCAAATTTGGTCGAAATTAATGCATTATTGCGCCATCAGTTGACGCGGACGAAGTCGCGGGCAAAAGCTAGTATTTTATAAGTTACTACATGTTGTCCGCGACTTCGTGCGCACAAAAGTTCATTTGGCAGAAACCGTACATTTTTCCGCGACAAAAGTCTATATCCTTCCCCGTAGTCTACTCTACATTTGTGCCTTTCATCAAAATTAGTCCAGTAGTTTCGGAGCCTAATCAATGCAAACAAACAAACAAATTTTCCTATTTATAATATAAGTATAGATTAAATAACACATAGAATCTACATGATGCCTACCACCGGTTCGGAAACTAGCCCGGCGCGGAGAGAAGAACCGGAGTAGGAAACTCTATATTGTATTAAGTGGTTCTAAATATTTTCAGTAAGTACTATGAATTTTACTTACGGATTCCGGAACACATACTCCCAGCCTAATGAGCTTTAGTTAGGTGTGCCGCGACGCTGGCGCACTGTCAACACCTTCTATGTAGACGTACCAGCCCTAGCGCTCCGCTCGGCCTCACTCAATCGTAGGTAACAATTACAAGAACACGGCTGAGTTTCGCTACTGTACATCTATACTAATATGATTACAACCTCCGTGGTCTAGTGGTTATAGCATTGGCTCTCGACTCGGAGGTCGTAGGTTCGATTCCCGCATTGAAACAAAAAAAAAGATGTTTCCAAGTTTGGTTAGGACAACGCAGGCTGATCACCTGATTGTCTGACAAGAAAGATGATCCATGCGTCGGGCATGTAAAACCTGCCTGCGCCTGATCTCTCGTCAGTCGTGTCGGTTATCCGTCCCACTGGATTATGAGAGTAAAGGAAGAGACAGTGCTCTTGTGTACTACGCACACACTTAGGTACTATAAAATGACTCCTACGTAACTGGCTTTCATTGAAACTGGCCACCGCACTATGTGGACTTTAGGCCATTTTCGTGTCATAAATCTGTAACTTTTTGTTTTTCAAGATATTTTCATGATTTTTTTTATATTTTACTCTTGAATACATACGCTTTCAAATGACGTAAACTTTGATTTTTATTATTTTTTTTTAATTCGTTAAATAATACGCCAAAATAATAAATTTTAATAATCTCATAATTATTTAAAGCTTATTTTAGATACATTTACAAAAAATTTATAAACATGAAATGTAAAAAGGTACTTTAAGTATGATGTAATAAAAAATTTATACTATTTTGGAAAAAAAACACGAAAACATGAAAAAACATATAGTCGTTGTGGCTATGTTTTTCGAGTTTAATACAATAATTCCTAGTAAGTATGAAATTATTTAAATTTTATACGATATTCTAAGACATAAATATAACAAAATAGTAGCTCAAAATTTATCTAAAAGTTCTACAACTTCATCTAGAAATCTTAGTCTTCCCATAAATAGGATTCTTTAAGCTCGATGTATAAATATCTGAAGTATAGTAAAGTATGTGTAAAACGATTTCGTTAGTGGCTTATTTCTTGCATTTTCTTGTGTAATAAAGTTCAGACTTTAGTTTAGATCTATTTTAATCTTTTTTCCATAACTCCCTGGGCGCCTTCGAAGAGTTGCCCAAAGGGCAACACAGCAACATTTAGTATTACACTTTCGTCGTTAATTAAGACTTAATGCATAGAAGAAGGCTATTTACCATTTATATACATAATTAGCATACAATTGTGTTATTTCTAATGCATAATGCAAAGATTTCAACTCAAGATAGGCTATCACGTACATTTAGCAGAAAAAAAATTCATACAAGAAAAAGTTACGCCATCTTGGTTTTCACCATAGGTACCTCAAATGTCAGCCATCTTGTTTTCACCATACTTCGAATTTCAAAATGGCCCCAAAATTTAAAAATTGGGGCCATTTTACTGGAGACACTTTTTGCCTCAACATGCCTCGTCTATAATATACGTCTATGGCATAATGGCCAAAATTTGGTAGGACTGATATTTTATTTATATACATTCACATTTTAAAGTATAATATTATAGTTTACGCACTGAAACTGCAAAAAATATTATATTCTGTAAATCTGCATTACATCTATACATATAAAATCCTTTGTCCTGAATGACTGACGGATCAACGCACAGCCTAAACCGCTGATCGTAGAGACCTGAAACTTGCAGGGCTTTCTCTTTGTAATGCGTAGGGATCCGATAAGAAGGGATTTTTCGAAATTCGATTCCTAAGGGGGTGAAAAGGGGTCAAACAGTTTGTATGGGGCAACGTGATTCCTTGGTCCAATCTACTTCATATTTTGCACAAACATTATGTAACAGAATTGATGGAATTCGTGTATCATCGTTTATTGAAATTCGTCCGCTAACGGGAATAAAAAGGGAAAGAAAGTTGTTTGGGAGCGATTTGCTTTTAAGTTGATATAAATACTCCTTAGTGCTTTTGATATAAAGCTTCCCACACACAAGCGATCGATCGATTTAGTCTTTACAATTTAAACATTTACTGGGTTCGTAGTTGCAAGTAAATCGGTTTAGATAAAAATTAAATATAGTCTGAGATCCTAGGACCACCTTACTATACTTTTTATATGAAACTCGTATATATACGCGTAAATTTTGTTCCACTAGCTGGTAGGTCTTACACTAATCATTTTGTGTAATAGTTTTTTGTTAGCAATTTACTTTCAAATACGAATTATTTTCCAATTTGATCGAGGCAATCGATAGCCCGTGAGTGGGAAGCTTTATTTTTATTTTGACATAATATATTGTCATCATGTTGAAAAATAAATCTGACAAGAATGCCAAAGTTAAATTTGATGAAAATCTCTTTGAAAAACTAGGCACCTAAATATTTGCGATTGTTATATTAATTATATTCATAATACTTATTATATTACATACCTACTATTTCAGTAGAATATTTTGAGTGTAGGTATGGTGTAGGTATTATATTTCTTTCTCTTTTGTTGTTATACTTAATATGTAATATTAAATTTATTTGTGCCTGATTTATCAATGTTTAAAACATAGGTTTTTAGTTTTTAACCCAGATTTTTGATCTGTACGTTTGTGCGCGCTAATCTCAGAAACTACGTAACGGATTTTTATAAAATTTGTTAGCGTAGTATTTTAGCCCTTGGATAAATACATAGGACTCGCTTTTTATCGCGGAAAATTTTTGGGTACCTAACTACCTACGGGTTCCACGCGGATAGGAATTAATATAGCTCTGCTTATAATTTTGTGTAGGTATTTCAATTCAATCGGTTCATACCTACAGAAAGTTTTATCAATCTATAAAAAATAACGTAGTATAAAATGCTATAAAATAACCAGATAATTGAATTGGTTAAAACTTTACCTAGGTTAATCCTAATCATTAGTGTGTATGATTATTATATGAGGAATAAGTGAGAAGCTAGATGGCTTCGTGGTCGTACTGTAAAACTCAAAAACAAACTCTGTCGTGGTCCCAACTAGGATGGGCGATCACAATCCAAATTATTTTTATTAAGTTCAAAGTCCACAACGTCTTCCCATTCAAAAGATTTTCGAAATCGTTAAAATACTAATTATCAGCTACAAAGAAATCCTTACTTAATATTATACCTAAACGCGAAAGTTTGTAAGTACATAATAATATGTTTAGTTTTACATGCAATAAAGTAAAGTAAAGAAAATACGTAAAGAATTTTGATGAAATTTGGGATGGTAGTATTTTATCCAGAATTAACACAGAATACTATTTGCAGCTTATTAAATTTTATTTATGGTACAGTTCTCGGTAGATTTCTTGAGCGTACCTACGAAGTCGCAGGAAACATTCAAATAAAATACAACTGATACGGCTGTGCAGTGCCTACACCATTATGTATTCAATTTTGGTGTTGGTATTTTCCCGAACAAGCTTTCCCTCTGACGCGAGCGAAGCTGCGGGCAAAAGCTAGTTTACTACAAAATAAGACTTTTATCAGAACTTTAGCAGATTTCATTAAATGTCAAATCGAAAAGTGAAGAAAAGACAAAACGATACAATACCTACGTCTCTAGAGGTGTAATTTATTGATGAAAAAGATATTGATCCTATCTACCGTATATACTATATTTCAAGCATTCTAAAATGGTATATACTTATATGATTCTCTTAAATTATTTAGACGATAAACACAAATTCATCATTTGCACCCTATAATGTAGAAAAACATACCTTCACATTTTTACATATTAATACATGTTACGCACTGATGCCGCAACAAAAAAATTTACCATGTAAATCTACATTAAATTTGCTATAAAATAAGTTAAATTACAGAACTTCGGCAAATTTCGATAACTGTCAAAACTCTAATCGAAAATGAAAAAAAAATGGCATAGGGTAAATACTAGGGGATCGAAGACCGGCCATATTTTAAAAAACCGGGTTTTTCGGTCCCAGCCATCGTCAAAACCGGGTACCCGGGTTTTTTCGGGTATTTCGGGTTTTTTGTTGATTTTGTAGAATTTTGTTAGGAATGTCCTAAAATTAACTTTTATCAGCTGCTTTCTGTTGTAACAACGTAATACTGATAAAATGTGATCCCACCATAAACATTTTCATGTAAAGTAATTAATAATTTCACAAACTTTACACCTTAGTCAAAATACGTTGCCTGACGAAATGGCCATGCCACATAATTTGACTAAAGTGTAGAGTTTGTAAAGTTAGGCTTGTAGAGTTAAGGCGTGTAGAAACAGAAGTGCCTTGCCGGCTTTTTAGGAGGGAATATGCTGCCTTCTTGAAGGTGTGCAGGTCGTAATGGTCCGGAAATACTGTTGGCGACAGTTGGTGATGAGGATGATAAATATTTTGTCCCTTCGAACGATAACGAAAAGTTGCAGCAGGTATAAGTCCGAACAATTCCTCGGAACACTCCCCGTAATATAACCGATATATGATGCAGAGCGATGCTCATCTCTACGTAGCTCTAAGGAGTAAAGCCTGTTTGAAATACTATGGCAGTCGACAATTCGAGCGGCCCTTCGTTGGTTCCGATCCAAAGGGAGAAGCTGGTACTTTGGCGCTCCTGCCCAGAGATGAGAACAATATTCTATGTGAGGCCGAACCTGCGCCTTATAGAGTTGTAGGCGTTGGACCGGACTGAAATACTGCTTTGACCTGTTCAGAACACCAAGCTTCTTGGAGGCTAACTTGGCCTTGCCCTCCAGATGATATCGGAACTAGACCTCGCTCGATATGCTAACACCAAGTATTCCGATGTTGGAGGAGACAGTTATGGGTATGCTTTCAAAACGAGAACATACGACCATCGGTAACTTATTAGCGATGAACGCGCAAACTTGTGTCTTAGAGGTGTTGAATTGGACTAAGTTAAGTCTACCCCATTCAGAGATCTTCTCCAATGAATTCTTAATTTGAGAGACAAGTTCGTTTCGACTCTCAATGACGTTATGCCGAGAGATGTTCGGGCGACCTGTGTATAAGGCATCACCCGTACTGTCGTCATCACATATTATCATTGATATGCAGTATGAACAAGGCAGGCGATAGCACACCAAAGCTGTCTACCAAGATGCCAGGACTGTGCCATAAGAGCAGGTGAGCCGAAAAAGATGCGTTAAGACCGGTGCGGTGCCAACTCTGGAGCACACATTTTTAACACAATGGGACGGATTCCGTTACCCACTCGATTTTTGGTATCATGGGAACGGAGAGCAATTCGCACTGAGCGCTGATGGAACCGAATAATAAATTATACCAAGTTATGAAGGTCCAAAAAATCGACGAATCGCTTGCGCTTCGCTCACTCGTCCTGGCGGGGCGGGGGCACTGGCGTGCCCCCAAATGTACTACATACAACATGAAAACATCATAACTATTGTTCTAAAACTCTACATTGACAACCACAAGCTACTATAACGTTCGGTTTGTGACTGTAACTGTTATAAACTGTTGTAGAATTTCATAATGAAAAAAAGCTCGAAAAAACCGAAAACCGGTTTTCGGTTTTCGGTTTCGGGTAAAACCGGTCTCGATGCCCTAGTAAATACGCTAAATGTCGGCCACTTACGGATTTTCTAACTTTAGATCGCTCCGGATCCATCAGTTTGAAACGAAAGCATAGCTTGTTATACGGTTTTAGACAGGTTGATAAATCTATTTTATATTTATAGGCATATGGTTGACTTTTCTACTAAACGGAAAAAGTATTAAGGTTTAAATGCCTCGAAAACGAAAAAACCTTAAAGTCGGCCGTTCACAGCCCAATGGTCGGTCGCGTTTTTCCCAAATGTCGGCCGGGCATAGGGTGTAACCTCTTATAATATTATTAAATTATAATAATACTTAATTCAATTTTGAGACAGCAAGTTTGATAAATAAATTAAAAAATGACTACCCAGTACCTACACAAACAATGAAAAATACAAAAATGATCAGCCTGTACAGTAGCATTCGATTCTTAAGCTGGCCGACATTACGATCTTTAATATTTCCAAAGTCGGCCCCTGTTTCGTATAGCTTATTTCTCGAGATTCAGCTAATACCACCCCGGCCGTTATTTAGCGATTGAACGTAAAATATATTTATTAACATAAAAGTGCTACAAATTTTACTATTAAGACAATGGAATTCGTAGTATTAGACTTTATAAAACATACTGCATTTACCTTAAGTCGGCCCCGGCCGAGATTCCGATTTTCAGTCGAAACTGGTATTCTAATGACGGCCCCCTATTTTTCCCTAAAACCAATACGCAAAACGTTGAAAAAACTATCTCAAAATATAGTAAAAATATCTTTTTAGTGATAGCAAAGCTGAAAACCAAAAAAAGAAATGTCTTACCGTTATAATATCAATCCCCGAATCGTGGGTATTCACAGCCAGTAAGCTGCTTTAACTACGAACTTCAATGCTTCAACGACGCTATCGCTACTGACGCTCAGTGTGCGAAGAGCAAGTGACGTAATCGGATAGTAACGGTTTGCACTTAAAGAGTATGAACTAAGCTTGCAATTTCAGTGGCAAAATTACCACTCAATTACCTTTTGAATGAATGCAAGCTGAAAATGTGCAGACGGCCGAGGATTGGAGGGGGGCCGACGTTTGGCGTATTTACCCTACGACGAGATGTACAACTCTAGTGGTGTCATATATGCAAAAACTCAATATTTAATTAATTTATAACAAAGAACATATTTTAAGCTTTCTAAAATGGTACAACACTTATATATTCCATAGAGGGAAGATACTATAAAATCTAAGCTAAATTTCTACATTTCAAGAATAGTTTTCAACAAATTTCCATTCAGCAATTTTGAGCGTTTTTTTTTTCAAAAATAGGAATAAACAGAAGTGTTTATCGCTTGTATTTAGATAGATTGGACCTTTGTCTACAATTTGAGGTATAATACATGTACCTCTGCCGACTTTTGGAAAAAGCATTTATGGCACGGCTTTCTTAGGAGCGTCCACATAGTGCACCGTCACCGAGATCGGTGTGGGGAGTTATTATATTAATATAAATAAGAGGAAAAGTTTGTTTGTTTGTTTGCATTGAATAGGCTCCGAAACTACTGGTCCAATTTGATAAAAGGCACAGACACAGAATAGAGCACGTGAGAGGACATAGGATACTTTTTACTGTGGCAAAATTTACAGTTCTCTCGAGATTTCCTTTGGCGCGCACGTAGTCGCGGGCAACATTTAGTCATTTATATTGTGATAGTAGGTACTATCTTTGATTAATTATTACATAGATACGTTATATCCTTACAAAACTGACAATATTTCTGTGCAGCGACACACATTGACACCTTACGCTTATAATACGTGCTACTCGTCAACCAGCTTGTCGCACACTAACAAGTAACACAGAAGTCAGAACACTATTATTCGTGGAGCACACTAACCAAAATTAGTCCGAAGTCGGGCCAATTTGAGTCTTCAATTTTTACACGCAATGCAATATCTGCCGACAAACTGCTACGCAGTTTGGCAGGTTTGTTAGGATATGTAAAAGTTATTTGCCAATAAAAGTATTTTTTTCATTTTTCATTTTTTCACCTCTTTTTAATAATACATCTATGAGGTACCTACTATGGAATATTTAGTCAAAATAAAAGTTGTATTTCATTTCAATAATTTATTTTTAATCTACCTACATAATAGCTCTGTAAAAATAATTTGATGTTCCCCCTCGCACACTTGCATTTTGTCTACATCTGAAAAAAAGAAAAAACTGATTACCGTTGGAGAATACATCCGCATTCCGCATTATATAAATTATTTTTATGATTATCCATTGCGTTCCCACGGATTGGCAGAGAGGGTAGGAATAGGGAAAGGGAAGGATAGGTGGTGTGGAAAGGAAGATTGGTAAATTAGAGTGGGAAATAGGAAATGTAGGATATTACCGCCCAGGAGGGCAAGGGACAGGACAGTAATAGCTAGGGAAGCCGGGGTCGCGTACCCGTATACTATACCACAACTACCGGACAGGTAAATTGGAATGAGTATATTTATAATAGTAGTAGGAATTACCTAATAGTTCAGGGTTCAGTTACGTGTACACTGGATACCCTCTCGCGTCTGGTTGCCCATCGTTTCAGGGGCGTACTCATCCTCTAGGCCGAAGTGCTGGAACACAAAAAAAAGGTGAATTATCCATAATAATAACAATAATAACTTCCACACCGATGTCGGTGACTACGCAGGAGTTATTGTATAGTGCCCAAGTGTGTGCGCAGTAAACAATAGCACTCTTTTCCTTTACTCTCGTAACCCAGTGGGACTGATAACCGACACGACTAACGAGAGATCAGGCGCAGGACTTTTTACATACCCATCCGACGCATGGATCATCTTTCTTGTCAGACAATCAGGTGATCAGCCTGCATTGCCCTAACCAAACTTGGAAACAACATTTTTTGTTGTTCCAATGCGGGAATCGAATCCACGACCTCCGAGTCGAGAGCCAAGCTCTAACCACTAGACCACGGAGGCTGATACACAAAATAAATAAATTTACACTATTCTTAGGTGTTCGATTTTCAGCTCTATTCATAGATTTCAAAACTAAAGATTTGACAGAACAAATCTTCATACAAGAAAAAGTTACGCCATCTTGGTTTTCACCATGCCTCAAATGTCAAAATGGCTCCAAACAACCCCAAAAGAGCTATTTAAGTAGGCACAGTTTCTGCCTCGACATGTCTGGTCTATAATATAAACGTATACGTCTCTATTGTATTATACGTAGAGTTCTAATTTGACTGCTATTTGCGAATCAGACTATTATATTCAAGGAATTTGTAAGTATTATATACAACTGGAAAGAGCTCTCGGCATCAAATTTGTGCCGAGAGGGAGATACAATACAAACCGCTCCGTCTCTTTTTAACAAGGGTGACAACAATATTTTTAATTTGGGGACAAATTATTTGAAGTTTGGAAACATATGGTGATTTCAACTTTTTCTAAAGAAGTCCAAGCACATGCTATCAAAAAGTAATATTTTGCTCCAAGGTATACCCTGGATCCAGAAGTATAGAATAGAACTCCTGACTCATTATAGATACATGTTTGGGGATTTCGGCATTGTTTAAAGAACTGCAAGCTGCAAGCATATGCCACCCTGTCAATTAGAGTAAACATCATCATCACCACATTATGATGATATAAAAGGTACTTCTCATAGTATTTTACACTAACACGGAGATCTTTGAACATTACTCTGCTGTTTGTTGTTGTAATTCGAAATTGGTCATTTAGTCACTAAGGTGGAAACCGGATAATGCGATCCATGAGGAATCGAGGGAACTCCTCGAAATTTATATCGACACATAGGTATAGTGATTTTGACTTTTACTGAAGTAACACAATGCAGCACATATGCTCCTAAAAATAAGATGTTGAAACCAAGAACTGCAAGCATATGCCACTTTGTAACTTACAGTAATCATCATCATCACCTTAACAACAATACCTAATGGAAGCTTGGCGCGTATTCAATTATACATTCGACCGTTTATTTTAGACGTTCTTAAGACGTATTAATAACAACTTAACAAAATATATAACTAAAACGGGTGAAATTATTATTTTTAAACAAAAAATTAAACCGACTTCCAAAGTAAAAATAAACAAAAAAGTTTAAAATAGAACTTATTTTCTAAATAATTTCCCTTTTAAATTTGGCTATTTCTCTACTTAATCTTCTTAATATGAACTTTAAGCCACCACCACGGTCCGGGAAATATGAACGTGAGTTCTATAAAATATTGTCGAATATCGTTTGGGCTGGTATCGACTTCAAAATTAAGAAGATTAAGTAGAGAAATAGCCAAATTTAAAAGAGGAATTATTTAGAAAATAAGTTTTATTTCATACTTTTTTGTGTATTTTTACTTTGGAAGTCGGTTTAATTTTTTGTTTAAAAATAATAATACGTCATAAATGATAATACAAGTCGCTGAAACGTATATTATAGAGTGACTTTTAATTAGTGTAAAACACTTTACCACGTGATAATGATCATGATAACAAACATCTTACCCAAATAAACTTTTTAGAGCATTTATTATAAGTGAAAATTCCTTTAGCGGCACTGTGCATTTTTCTTGGGATGGGTAAAAACTGTTAAACTCGAGCAGGACACGTGATGCAAATGCAACTTGCAATTGTTTGCTGTCTTGGTTTACGCGAGCATGAAACTATTTTAGTTCGTATTTACTTTTGACCCTAACTATTGACCTTTGGCCTTGACCTTGACCGCCAATCATCCCCATTACATTTACCCTTACATTGACCTTTACCTCCAATTGTCCCCCACGAAAATTGTCTCCAGTTAAATGGCTCGACTTTTGAGATATTTGGGGCCATTTTGAAAGTTGACGTACGGTGAAATCAGTATCTAAGAGAAAAGAAGTGTCTCCAGTTAAATGGCCCCACTTTTGAGATTTTTGGGGCCGTTTTGAAATTTGACGTATGGTGAAAACACCATGGAGAACAGAAGTGTCTCCAGTTAAATGGCCCCACTTTTGAGATTTTTGGGGCCGTTTTGAAATTTGACGTATGGTGAAAACACCATGGAGAACAGAAGTGTCTCCAGTTAAATGGCCCCACTTTTGAGATTTTTGGGGCCGTTTTGAAATTTGACGTATGGTGAAAACACGATAGAGAAAAGAAGTGTCTCCAGTTAAATGGCCCCACTTTTGAGATTTTTGGGGCCATTTTGAAATTTGACGTATGGTGAAAACACTATGAAGAAAAAAGTGTCTCCAGTTAAATGGCCCCACTTTAGAAAATTTTGGGGCCATTTTGAAATATGACGTATAGTGAAAACACTAAGGAGAAAAGTGTCTAGTTAAATGGCCCCACATTTTTCACTTCTACCGGCACTACCGGAGTGCAACCCGTTGTTTTTTATTATTATTTAATTCGCTACCTAATGTTAAGTTGAGGTGGATTAAATAAAAAAGTTCCTTTGGGAAAGTTTGTAATCATGAGCACTACCACGTGGTAAAGTATATTTTGCACTAATTAAAAGTTTGACGACCTCATTGGCTTAGTGGTTGAGCATGTTGGTGATCAAGCCGGTCGCTGGTTCGAATTCCGCCATTTTTTCTTTTATAACTGTTACTATCAACTTATAACGTAATTACACAATTTATATTATGTTATAAAAGCTTGTCGAGAATCAAATAAATTGTCTCATAAATCTATCAGATCAAGTTACTTGATTTAATTCTTTGATTTGTTTGATTCTCGACAAGCTTTTATATCATATAAATTGTGTAATTACGTTGTAAGTTGATAGTAAAAGTTTTAAAGGAAAAAATATTTTATTCTTTTTAGCACATTCAAATAAAAGCTTGTTTTTTAAAAAAGTTTTTTTTTACTTTTAATTTATTTTTTACTTTTTAGTTATCGCTAGATAGGTTTCTCAGTCTGTTCATCTCATTTAACGCATCATTGTTGCAAGGTCGTTTGCCGGTTAATTTAGTACAGTCAAGCTCTTCAGGAGACCTCCTAGAGATTTTACTCTACTCAGTAAGGACCTCAAAAAACCCCAACACACCATACTTTCATTTGATACCCATATTGTACGAGTGCATTAAAAATAACTTGTCGGCCATATTGGGTGTTCCGCCATGTTGGATTTTCGAGTTATTCTCAGCAAGCCCTTTCATTTGATACCCATATTGTAGGATTGCATTCAAATTGACTGTCGGCCATCTTGGATGTTCCATCATATTGGATTTTTGGGTTTTTCTCAGCAATCCCTTTCATTTGATACCCATATTGTAGGAGTGCATTAAAAATAACTTGCCGGCCATCTTGGATGTTCCATCATGTTAGATTTTCATGTTATTCTCAGCAAGCCCTTTCATTTGATACCCATATTGTAGGAGTGCATTAAAATGACTTGGCGGCCATCTTGGATGTTCCGCCATGTTGGATTTTCAAGTTATTCACAGCAAGCCCTTTCATTTGATTGTATATTCACGCCAACCAAGATACTCGTCAAGACGAATCATACGAGCCCAAACTCGATGGAACCCCATCGTCGTTTAATTACAGAGTTCCTATGGCCATATTCTAGCTCCCTGGTTACCATATAGTATCAAAGTACTCGTCAAGACGATTTAAACGAGACGAAACTTGATGGGGTTGCGTCGTTTAATTACGGAGTTCCTATGGCCACCTTCCAGCTCCATCATCAGATCCTGGTTACCATATAGTATCAAAGTACTTGTCAAGACGAACTAAACGAGCCCAAATTCGATGGGACTATGTGGTTTTATTTTGGAATTCCTGTGGCCACCTTCCAGCTCCATCATCAGATCAGCTCCACGTCTAGGGAATATTATTCGAATATTCGAATATTCGTTTTATTCGAATATTCGACGATTTTATTATTCGAATATGACTGGGTTCAATATTCGAATATTTCGAATAAAACGAATAATGAAAACATTTTATTTATTTTTCAAAAATATGTTAATAATAGTAATAAACTTGTACATAAACCCCAAAGTTTCGTTATTTAATACATTATTATTATTATTATTTATTAATATTGTAGTCAATAATATCCTAAAACAGATTTTACTTCACTGTTTGTGAAAGAATACATAACTGTATTTAAATAAAAACATATTTAAGGTGAATACTTCCTACAGGCCTCAGCGAAAGAAATTCAGTATGGATTTCTTTCGCTTGTCTAAATTACCTAACCAAGAGCACGTTAGGACGTGTCTAAGAGGGGTTCTGTTACCATAAAGCGTAATACGATTTTTAGTTTCTTAATCTTACTGTTCGATTTCGTTCAAAATAACTTTCCTAAAGTTTGTGAAAGAATACATAACTGTATTTAAATAAAAACATATTTAAGGTGAATACTTCCTACAGGCCTCAGCGAAAGAAATTCAGTATGGATTTCTTTCGCTTGTCTAAATTACCTAACCAAGAGCACGTTAGGACGTGTCTAAGAAGGGTTCTGTTACCATAAAGCGTAATACGATTTTTAGTTTCTTAATCTTATTGTTCGATTTCGTTCAAAATAACTTTCCTAAAGAGAATTTACATGATCTACCAGCATGGAAAAATGTAAGTTCCTAATCTTCATAGTACAGAAATGACAGTAGGGTGAAACTAATTTGGAGGCCGATTACTTGGAAATGGTTGACTTTGTAAAACTCCTGTATAAAACTTTTCCTTTATTTTAAAAGACACAATATTCAACACACATTTCACATAACTAGACCCAA
Organism: Glaucopsyche alexis; assembly: GCA_905404095.1. Lineage (NCBI taxonomy): Eukaryota > Metazoa > Arthropoda > Insecta > Lepidoptera > Lycaenidae > Glaucopsyche > Glaucopsyche alexis. The sequence goes on along the minus strand of FR990063.1, from coordinate 5,710,892 downwards.
TATAGCCAGAAGAGCATTGAGAGACAGGCGGACGAACAGAGCGAAACGAACGCCTGCAAAACTAAGTACAAGTCGTTTAAAATTTCATACTTTTCAAAATATTATAACAAGATTTATCAGCTTTCTTTAAAAGTAATAAATTATATATCAGTATATTATTTTTATTTTTAAACAAAAATTAACCATTTTAATGTTAGTCTTAAAGACTAAATTTACATGTTATATTGTTAAATTGCGATTTTGTATAACTCCTCGAGACCTGACAACAGCTTGGAGGAGGTTTGTCATACTGAAAACGAGGTTTTGGAGCCGAATTATGCAACATTCTCTCCCATTCTTATACCAGGGCGTATTTTAGTGCTGTGAGGGTACTAACTGTAGGTGACAATTTGCGGCTTCTGACTAGCCTTCTGAGCTCTTCTCAGGGTATACTTAATCGGTGTGAGGTGAGGACATTAAAGAGAATCTTTAAGAATCTCTTGACCATATATTTCTTCAGGTAGAGGTCCAATTGTCATAGCCACATACTCAGTGCGGATTCCTGAAGGTATACCAGCCCATTGTTTATGTACTCAGCCTGAGCATACTGGACTCTATCTGAAAAGTAGGCTTGAAGATATCCCCTACCAGGTCACGTTTACTTAGCCTTCCTTCAGAAGTTCACTTTAACTTGTGAAGTTAAAGTGAGTAAATCCACTCATCTGGGACCAAAATTCTGGACCATTCTCGTTCATCCTTTTGTATGTGTTCACGGACGTATCACAGTATTGCTACTTGATACTAGGGCTCTCGAGCTTGGTCTCGAGGTGAGACCACTCGCCCTTCGCCTCGGTCTTTAGGGTTTCAGATTTACTTAAACAAGTCTTCTTCATTGTGCTGTCAGTAACATAGTCCCTTCGGGTCTGAAGAAGCTGTTTCTGAACTTAACTGCATTTAAATTGATTTTCAACACGTGGAAATTTAACGGCTAAGTCTGCCATTAAAGTCTTACACGGACTTATCAAATGTTTTTCAGTCTCTTCGTACCGTCGCTTCATCCTCTGAACGGTTCGTAACATGACACTCCGTTCTTGCAGTACAACGCCTGATGCCTACTTCTGCACTGATGCCTAGTTTCAGAAAAATCATCAACACATTCTTCAGGCTATGATACAATTTTTAAATCTACTCTTGTCTAACTTCCTTTTTGTAATAAGACTCATCGTTCAAGAAAAAATTGAAAACATAAAGAGACCAAAAACATGGTTAACTTGAAAATGGAAAAAGGTTATTTTTGTTTTAAAGATCTTCCACCCACTTTTTACCAACTATGAAGTTTTTTGTTATGATAACATAATATTAAAATATTTTTTGAGTGCCTTTTATTTTGACGGTTTATCTTGTATACTTATTCTTACTACGGTTTATATACACATGTACCGATTAGGTCTGGAGCAGACCATTATGACAGCACGATACTCGTGCTTAGAGTTTTCAGCTGCATTATATAGGACAGAGCACTATTTACAGTGCATTCTGATTTCTGTGCAGTGTTCCAACTCTACAAATATATTTCTCTCCAATCTTAATCAAACTGATACATAAATAATAATAAAAATATGTCCTGTAATATTAGTGTTCTGTATAGATACATTAAATTATACTAAAAAGCTTAATTTAAAACAGTCAGACTCTGTCTGACTTTTTAAATCGATTGTCTATGTAGAATCGATCAATAGCTTAACTCAATTAAAAACCAGAAAATACGAACCTTTAAAACAAATCCCAAAAATTCTCTCCCCTAGAGGATCTTTTCCTTAATTTTTGGGAGAAACCATTTAGTTGGCAACCAAACCCATGGTCTGCTCCAGACCTAAACCATTCATTTGTTAATACTTAATAGTCGTAAAAAGTTATTGCAATTTAGTATTTTTAGTTTGAAACTTAGAAATTTTTTTTATTAAAAAGACGTTGATTTTTTTAGAGTAATTTGTGAAACACTTCACATTTTAATATTATTAAATATGCAGATATATATAAACGCATAATATTACTTGTATTTAAAGTTTATTACTAATATTCGTATTATTCGAATTATTCGAATTTATTCGAATAGTGTTTAGCCATTATTCGAATTATTCGAATAGTAAAATTTGTCGAATAATAACATTCCCTATCCACGTCATCATAATATTGCATTGTCATGCGTTTTACATATTCGTGCAAAATTTCAATTCAATCGGAAACCGGAAAGTGGATCAAATTTAACTTGCAAGAATCCATTACAGACCGACAACGGGACAGGTGAAACTAAATAAAAGCTTATAAAATTAAACACAAGTTCTTCGAGAACTTACCACGGGACAAGATTGATGTGGTGTGAAGTGTCCATAAATGTTATTATTATATTATAAGTCATCCTATACAGATAAACCTACCTACTAATATTATAACTCTGTCTGTCTGATGTCGCCCGCACTATGTTACTATGCGCACATAATAAGCACTCAGGGATTAATAATTTTTCTACCAGTGAAAGAATTTTTCAAATCTGTTAGGTTTCAGAAATTATCAATAACATACAAACATACAATGGTTTCCTCTTCACAATATCATGAAGGTAGGTAAAATAATATAAATGTCCTATATTCCCTATTAAATCATATTGTCACCCGAACATCTAGAATGTTCCAAAGGAAATACACGGCGTTTTGTGTTGCAACTATTCTATTTTCATTTCTTCCATTTTACTCTACCAAAATGCAAATAATCAAAAAATAAATAACAAATTTCTAATTATCGGTTAGTAGGTAGGTTCTAAATAACTAGTGATTTTTATTTTACATTTCTCTCTCAGATTATGAATAACGTAATATTTAACCGAGTTTATTAGTATTTCTTTCTTATACACTATATCGCACATAAAATCTACCAAACCTAAAATTTAAGGAAAGATATAAACTGGCTACACTAGGTTACTTGTTAGAACGAGACACAGGGATAACTTATAGCTATCTCACCGGGACCGGTTTTTTTATTGCGCACGTGATAAGCTTTAAGTCTGAGTAGTAAAGATCATTTTTGATTGAATTAAAAGAAAATAAAGTTTGAAGTACTCTTTCCTGTTGTATATAATACTTACAAATTCCTTGATTATATTCTAATCAAATTGTGTTTTTTTTAAAGTTTCTGTGTCTCTTTAGCCGACTTAAAAAAAAAGGAGGAGGTTCTCATAACATGTTATAGAAAAATAAATAAAATATTCGTTTTATTCGAAAAATTCTAATATTGAATCCAGTCATATTCGAATAATAAAATCGTCGAATATTCGAATAATATTCCCTAACTGCTCTGAATTTTCCTCAGCGTTCCGGATTCCGGGCAATAGTCTCGGCTTTACCTTCAAAATATCCACATTATCCATGTGATCAGCTGGTCCCGTCTGAACGAAATGGTGGACGTCCTTCCCTCCATCTTTCACCAGCAAAGCCCCGCCCGTCTGCACCCAGTCGCCCTTAAGATCGCCGCCTAGATCTGAAATATAATAACATAAGAGTCAGTTCACACCGTGATACGGGATGCAACAAGACACGGCGACACACGAAGAAACCAGTGACAGTTAGGGTTGCCAACTTTTTTTACAAGAAATAATGTATATTTAGTTGTGAGAAGAATATTAAACAGTATTTAAAAAAATTAACAGTATCTTATTTATATTTAATGTTTTAAATACATATTTTTAGAGCTTATCGCACAACTTATTAATTTACAGTCTTTTTTAACTCCATTACGACGATTCAAGACTGTTGAGCTGTACTGAGCGCCCTCTGACTAAATAAAATAACCTAACCAAGAGCATGTCAGGACATGTCTAAGGAGGGTTCCGTAACTATAAACGCGTAATATGGTTTTTTTTAATTACTCCAAAAGTTACTATCCGATTTGGTTCACAACAATTTTCCTAAAGAGTTTTTAGCATGATCCATCAGCATGGAAATTTGCAAGTTTCTATCTCTTATAGTTTAAAAATGCTAGGGGGGGGACCAACTTACAAACTACTTTGGAGGCCGATTACTCGAAATTTGTCAACTTTATAAAAAAGTAACGTATGAAACCTTGCCTTTATTTTAAAATACCTATTCTACGATACCCCACACGATGGGGTAGAGTGAAAAAATATTTTTCATCCCCACTTCACATGTATGGAGAGCCACCCCTAAAATATAAAATTATTATTTTTTTATGATCCCAAAACCGTGATCTATACACAATCTATAACTGCACCAAATTTAATCAATTTATATTCATAATTACAGGAGCTAGAGGCGCGGACAGACAGACAGACAGACAGACAGACAGACAGACAGACGGACAGAGCGAAATTATAAGGGTTCCTTAAGTATTACGGAACCCTAAAAAGCGTGAGCGTCTAAGCCTTAAACTTATAGTGGTAAGCATTTTGATGCTGAGAACAGTATTTCGTATACTTTATTTTGGTTGAATAGTAAAAAGTATCATGTAGTGAAAAACGCGCGTACGCCGTTCCTATGGGCCTAAGACCGGGGATACACATCACACACAGTAAATCGGGAAAGTAACTGGCATGCAAGTTTCTGGCATGTACGAGCAATTGGAACACTGCGGATAAATTTTCAAGTAATACTGGCATGCAAGTTGTGCCCTTGCATGCCAGTATTAGCATCGCGTATACACAGGACAGTCGTGAGAGTCACTTGTACTAACAAGTGACTCTCACGACTGACAGACCGGTTCTTCCATTCCCTACAGTTGTTAGTTGTTAGGTACAAGTCCCTGCGCGTCACAAATGGATAACTATTGAAGTTAAAATTTACACAAAATCGTGTTGTTCCTAGCAATTGAATGTGTAGCTAAATTAATGAGAGATAAAACAAAAACGGCATGCAAGTAAATCAAATGTTGTGCTAACTACTTGTATGCCAGTTACAGGCATTCCAGTTAGCGTATACACATGGCAGGTGCCGGCACGTGCAAGTAGCTGGTATGCTAGTGTGTACCTATCCCCAGCATAAATCCTAATTCTTACATTATATCGCTTTGATTGCCAGAGACTGTGTGGTGATCTTTAAAAGGCAACTTGTAATCCCCCCTGGTATTTAATCACATACCATCAGGCGATCCATCAGAACACTCACCCATAGTGGAACTCTTATTAATCGCCTTACGCGACTGCTTCCAAAACAAGGAGGTTAATATTGTAACCGTGTTGAATCTCTTGAAGCCGAGCTTCTTGTATGTAGACAAGTCTTCCACGCAATACAGATCTGGAAAGGAACGGGTAAAGAACATTTTTGGTTGGTTCTCAACTCCGGAGGTCGTGGGTTCGATTCCCGCGTTGGAACAACAAAAAATGTTGTTTGCAAGTCTGGTTATTACAATGCAGGCTGATCACCTGATTGTCTGACGAGAAAGATGATCCATGCGTCGGATGGGCATGTAAAAAGTCTGACCTGCGCCTGATCTGTCGTCAGTCGTGTCGGTTATCCGTCCCACTGGATTATGAGAGTAAAGCAAGAGAGAGTGCTCTTGTGTACTGCGCACACACTTGGACACTATAAAATTACTTCTGCGTAGCTGTCAGGTAATCGGTGTGGGTAGCTATTATTGTGTTAATTATAACAATTACTGTACAGCAGCAAATAAATGTTTCATTATATAAAATCATCTCAGGCGTAAAGTTGCTTGAATAATTTAATTATAATTGGTTAATATTATCATAGTTGATTTTTCATTAAATACCTATGTCCCATGTTATAATATAATAGTAATACCTACCACAGCTCACAAGCGAGAAGTGTATATGTCACCGTAACATTGTAAAAACCGTTAGATTGTAATATAACTAGTGAATTGTAATATAGAATATAGATTATAGGGTTATTATAGGTACTTACTAGAAAATACGTTTGTAATCTAACCTACTGATTAGTGGTTCTGGTTACTATATACTTACTAAGTTACTACGTAACGACGCAATAGTGTTATGCAACACATAATTGTGATGATCTAAGGATCTATAGATCGTAAGTTAATCGTCACGCACTTTTAATTGTATTTAACACGTGACGAGTGGCTGATCACATCGCCTTTTTATAAGGTTCAAGTGAAAATCTTTAGGTAAAATTATCATCGACTAGATTTTACCCGCGACTTCGTGCGCACAAAAGATAATCCCGCTGGAAGAAAATTTTGATGCGATAAAAGTTGCCTATGTTCTTCCCCGTGGTTTAATCTCTATCTGTGCCACATTTCATCAAAATCGTTGTAGTTGTTTAGTAGATGAAGAGCTACTAGGAAATTTAGAGCAGGTGTCTGAGGCAAGCTGAAACCTTGTCCTGTATTTCTCCTGTTGTAGATGCCCCATACTGACAAGGTTAAAGTTCCCACTAATTTACCTGGCTCTTTTCCCCCTTAAACATTATACTAACACTATATCATAATTTCAAGTTGCCTCTAAAAGGTTTTTTGGGCATTAAAAAATTCACTTTTCAAAAATTTGTATTTTGGCTAAATTCCGCTTCTGAGTTCTGAGTTCTGACCAACCAGTCCTGCAGACTCGTGTTGAGTTGAGGTACAATAGGAGAAGTACAGGACAAGGTTTCAGCTTGCCTCAAACCTGCGCTAAATTTTCTAATAGCTCTTGAGCTATCGGAGCTTATTCAATGCAAACAAGCAAATGTTTCCTCTTTACAATATTAGTAATTAAAATAGAATAATATATTAGAATTTTAAACATAATAGTTATAGAGAGTAAACGAGCAAAAAAAGCGCTTGGAATGGAAATGAAATGGAAACGCACGCTATACAGCGGTGGAGTCACAGGTGCCTTACGTACCTCCATCGAAGAAGTTCCCTTGAATGAAGTCTTCTGAATTTTCTTCTTCCACGCCAATGCCAACAAGTTTAATGTTGTGTTCTTTTAGCACCGGGGATATTTCTCCTAACTGAAAAAATACAATGCAAAGTACGAATAAGGGTCAATCACACCGAAAGGCAACGACACGAAATGCAGCGCTATATTTTAAGATGGCTATTCAAAATTGAACTCTATTATCGTCTCATTTCGGTGTGAACTGTGAATCGACTGACCCTTACATAATTATTATTCTCTTTTTAGGGTTCCGTAATACTTGAGTAACCCTTATAGTTTCGCTCTGTCTGTCCGTCTGTCTGTCCGCGCTTCTGCCTTCTAGCGTCATTAATTATGAATATAAATGGATGAAATTCGGTGTAGTCATAGATTGTGTATAGATCTCGGATTTGGTATCATAAAATAATAATAATTTTATATTCTAGGGGTGGCCCTCCATACATGTGAAGTGGGGATGAAAATGTTTTTTCTTTCTACCCCATCGTGTGGGGTATCGTTAAATAGCTATTTTAAAATAAGGGCAAGGTTTGATATATAACTTTTTTATAAAGTCAACAATTTTCGAGTAATCGACCTCCAAAGTTAGAAATGCCAGGGGAGGGCCTGGCATTTCTAAACTATTAGACATAGAAACTTGCAATTTTCTATGCTAATAGATAATGCTAAAAACTCTTTAGGAAAATTATTTTCAACCAAATCGGACAGTAAATTTTGAAGTAATTTGAAAAAAACATATTACGCGTTTATAGTTACGGAACCCTGCTTAGACATGTCCTAACATGCTCTTGGTTAGGTTATTCAGCTCTATTGTATTAGTACAGTTGTATTTTCAACGCTCTGAATTTTCCCCGGCGTCTTAGGAAGTTTCGAGTGTCGAGCTGTCATATATGACATTGACATTTGACTCGATACTCATGTGTTCGATTTTAAACGTAGAGTCCTTTTTTCAGTGCTCTGAATTTTCCCCGATCTTCTGGATTCCGGATCACATAGCCTTATAGTTACCTCTTTAGCCCAGAGCCGGCAGAACACGCAACCCCACCGGCGGAAGAATATGATGACGACATTTTGATTCTTCCAAAGACTCCCTATTTCGACAGTCTGAAAAAAAGGCTATACTAGAATAGTGACACAAATATTAATTATACCAATACTACAAATACACCCTACTATGGGTCAGCTCACACACAATAATTATGAATACATATAAAAACAAAATCTCGCTTAAATGATAGAAGTAGTCAAAGAGGAGGAAGGCAATATGCACAGCATTGGCACAAGCCAGCAGCTTATAACTTGGACCACAAGCAAACCCTTAGTAGCTGGCTGCTGTCGTGTAATGCCTACCCTCAATTACTTTTTTTTTTTTATATTTTTAATATTTTATCACACTGTTGTTTGTTTCTTCCACAAAAATGTTATTTACTGTGTTAAAATGATTTATTTAGAAGTGATCATTGAAAGGGGTGGAGGGTTGATAACCTGAGACACAGGAAACTCCTAGTTCAGGTATTAACCCACCAAAATACTTACTTTTACTACTTTATAGTCTTGTATTTACTGTAATATTGGTGAGAAATAAACTTTACTTTACTTTACTTACAGCAACGCGACGCGTCGTTGCATTTCTAAGATAGCGATTCAAAATTAAACTTTATTTACTACAAAAGAATATACAAGTTTCATTGGAAGAGCGGCACCGCGCTACACAAACACAACTCTAGTTGCACCCTTACGAACTTTTTTAATGAAACGTGTATCTACTTGTGTAAAGAATAAGGTTCAATTTTAAATAGCCATCTTACAAATGCAATGCCGTATCTCGTATCGTTTCGTTTCGTGTGATTTGACCCTAAGGATTTGACAATCTGACAACAGAAATGTGTTCCAGTTTACTCGGTTGCCTACTTTAAAAAATTAAATAGGGTTAAAGTTAAAACGGCTTGTAATTGTAATTGGCACTTAACTATGCCTTTAACTAGACAAAAAAAACTTTTAATACCTACAACTAAAGACGTGAACAAAAATGTAATGGGTAAGTACCTAGTTACCTACTTTTTTTATTCGTACCTTAGATAAAAAATCCTCATTTGGTTTAAAAGGACGAAATAATGCTAGAGAACGTAAGACCTAGGACAATTGGAATTACAAAATAAACTCTAGCTACTAATACTTATCAATAAAGTACACTTCCTATATTTTTATCAGATAAAAGATACTGTCTATCTACTATACGTAATAATCTCATTTTAAAAACATACCTCTCCTGTGTGTATATTCTTTATTTTTTCAGACCCAATCGTTGATATGTCTATGGTCATTTTTATTTAAAAAAATTTACCACGCTGAAATGAATGCACGATACCGACTGAATTTAATAACTTTTCGTTCTATTTTATACTTAAGTTTGTGTTATATTTACGATGTATTTATCTAGCTATTATAACAAACACTGCTCGCTAGCGAATAGAAAATGGCATTATGGCATTACCTATGCATGCGCAGTGCAGCTGGTACTCAGCTTAAAATAACTGTCAGGGTTGTCAGCATAAATATATTTTTCCTGAAAATAGGTAAAGAAAATACCTAGAAGCTTTATTAAGTTGTCCATGTGGTTAATATTTTGTATAACTTCGTGTTTTTCGTAATATTTTCTGCCCAGTAAGCTGATGAATGTGTGACGAGAGCGTTACGAAAAGTGTGATCGGGTTAGGCGAACGGAAGATAGAAAGGTAGAGAGATAGGTTTCGTATTATTACTGTAGGGGCAAGAGAGAGAGAGAGGTGCGAGCACACATTTTTTTCTCTTTCACACTTTCTCTCTTTCTCTCATTGCCAATGCATGAAAAAGAAGTTTTACTTCAGTCGTATGGTCTAAAGCACACTCGATTTTATGAGAAATCTGTGGTAAAATTGTAGTTTCAAGTGTATGGTAACACAATAACTATCTATATTTTATGCATAGAAAAAACTTGGTCCAATTATATTAACTGCTAAAATTATATCAATCTAAGTAAATAAGTCTAATACGCCTAGGTGAAGGTTACCGCGTAAAGAAAATTATGAATACTAAAAAATACATTGTAACAAGCTTATTATAGATATAGCCTAACCATTTACCCCTTACTTTGACTGTAAATATATCACGTACGGATAACGCGTACATACGTCATACATACGCGGACATAACGAAACTGTGACCTCCAGATACGTTTCCAGGGTTGTCTTTACCGTAGGAGTCGATTACCGTCGCGTCGGGCTCACTAGGTGACTAGGTGACCGTCTTCTAGTACCGCATACACGTCTTGACGAACGGGAAAACTATGGCTGTTTTATGAAAAAGAGGAATTGGAGAATTTGACCATCTTCTATAGACAAAAAAATGTAATTTTAATGAAATAAAACTGTAATAAGATACTGCACTACAAGTGCTTGAAGATCGCGTAAAAACCTCCACTGGCGCATTCAGTGTTATTTATTATAGTGCCTTTAAAAAAATAAAAGCAATATCACACACTTGCGGCATACTCAAAGCTTGCGGCAGATAAGGCTCCATAATTCCGTTATTTCCAGCACATATTATAATTCGTATTTTTATTAATTTATTTTAATTAGATAATAAAAATATTTATCCTTTACGTAACATAAAAGAAAGTATTTAAATACACATACACCTAAAACTATTTACACAAAATCTAAAATTATTCACACTTTTTTTTTATCGGTACATGTTGTTAACTGTCAAGTTGACGTTTGTCAGTTGTCACTTTTATTTCCTTTCTTTTTCTGTGGTTAAAAATTGACATTTTCCTGCTCGAAGCGCAGAAATATTTCAATTAATCACATTTACTTTGTGAATAAATTGTAAAACGCCGCGTTTTGTTCGGAAGTTAGTCGGTGATACTTGTAAATACGTACAGGTAAGTTCCTAGCTATTTATCAACTCGAAACTTACATTAATTTATGTACTTTGTAATCAGTAAGGCGTAAATCAAGCTAATTCCTATTTGACCTTGTTTTTTATAATTGCATTGATTTTTTATTACTTCATAACTATTGTACATTGTGCGGTACTTATAACTTGACTTCCATTGCAATTCGTCGTGAAATGACGCAATCTGTAATTTACGCTTTAGCTGTGTGAGGTTAGGTGGAAACATGCTGCTAGATGTCGAATTTTACTAAGTAAAGTCTAATAAGTCACGCAAACATTCGAAAAACCTCTGTTCTACATCTATAGAACACATAAAACTATGTACATGGTGTAGATATTGCCCTTTAGAAGGCTCTAAATGTCTAACTTGATAATATTGTCTTATGGCACAGAATACAGAACATGCAGAATGAGTGTTCGATCATATTTGTATGCAGCGTACTGTGCCCAAAACCATGGCGAAATACCGCCCCGTCCGCTCTTTTTAATCTTTACTCTTTACACTTACAAAACAAATCGCGTTGTTATATTACCACAATTAGGTATTCAGTAAAAATTAATTAAAAAAAAGTTGGGTAAAATATTCCGTTATTCTGTGGCAACATATTATGTGTGGATAACCATTCCAATTTGGAGTGGTTGTGACGGCCTCACTTTCAAGCGTGTTGATGGCTTCTGCGTGATTTCTGTATTCTGTGTCTTATGGTTGTCTTGGTGGTAGGCAAAAAACAGGTATAAGTCTATATATTACATTGATACCTTAAAATTTAGTAACTAAAGTTACTACCTACCTACATTTAAAGTTTGCATCTTGAAAATAAATTATCTTTCTGTAATATAGTCCTCGGACCTGAAAAAGATTGAAATGTATGGCAACAAAATTAATCTTTAACACAGGTCTAACATGGCTTCATATTTGTTATTTTTTTTCCTTAAACATCCACAAAATAACTATTTCTAAAACTAAAACATAAAAATGTTATATGGGAATGAATATTGGTTAGGTAGTGACGCTGTGTGCTATCAAAGCATTGAGTTCATACTCCAATAGAAAGCAATCAATGTACATTTGACTGAAAAAAATGTTCATGCAAGAAAAAGTTACACCATATTGATTTCAGAAGATTTTGTCAATAATATACAGACTGATTATACTGCGGAGCGCATATGTCAAAAGGCCAAGATGGCAAATGTCTTGACTGTCCCGAACAACCCATATAGTTAGGACCAGGACCAGTTTAAGTGTGAACATCTTTTTGTCTCTATATGCCTTGTCGCCTTGTCTATAGGGTTGCCATCCGTCAGGGTTTCCCCGAATTTGTTCTTTTTTGGAGGGCATCTGGGCTGGATTTAATTTGCTGTCCGGGTTTTAGGCAGGCAAATTTAGGAAGGCGTTATTTTGTTTTGCAGTAATAATAAATCATTACCCATCCATTACATTGGCTTCGCCATTGTCAAGTAAAAATGTTCTATGTCCGGGTTTCGGACTCCAAAATCCGGGATTTTCACACATCTTATCCGGGTTGTCATAATATGTAGAGATGGCAACCCTACTTGTATATAACATACAAGTCTATGGTAGCAATATATCCCATACAAATCCAGAAGACATATTTAGTGAATAGGGTATTTTCCAAGTTTTTGAAAAGTATGTCAAATTGTTCCTAATACCAAAATACATAAGCAATTTGAACCAATCTTTGTGAATTTCTTTATTTTCCTTGCAAATTAGCCTAGAAATTTAAATTAATATTATAGGCGCGAAAACGCTATAATGTGTTGTCATGACGTCACATTCTTGTAACAATGTAACTGTCAAGTGTCAATTGTCAAATTACACTGAAAATGCCAAATCCCCGAATACCTACTGTTTACGTTTGTAAGTAAATGTTTTAAGCCTATAAAAATGCCTTATAAATGGTGCGCAGTGCAAAAATGCACTAATACGTCTATTAAAAAACCGGGGAAAATCTCTGTAACCATGTTGAAATGTGGAAAAAGTGGCTTTTACTCGCTGACGCATGACGTTAATGATTCTGATGCTGGCTATTCTTTATGGAAATCGGGAGGCCATTAAAAAAAAGAAGAAGTACAAGAATATGACGTCACATTCCAATCTCGTGCGTTTTTAGTCACATGGTCAAACGTGAAAAATTCATAATTTTATTTTTGATATTTTATAAAAATCATACATATTTTTGTGTAAAAAGTTGGTTTAAGTGGTTTAAATTAATGTTTAGCGATAAAATATCAACAATCTGATGTATATTTTCATCATAGGATAATACCCTATTGTAACTGACACATGAATAATACTGCATGATTAGCATGACCACTGTAGAAATGGTGTCTTTCTACAGAAGAATCTGTCGAAAGAAACCATTTCTATGGTGTATGTAAAATCTGTCAGTAATCCATCCAGTATATTTATTCTTGTGTTGAGCTTCTATCAAAAATATATATTGCTAACATAAAGAAGCGTCATCGATAGCCTTACACAATTGATAGCTCGCAGCTATGTGTGTGTGGCTAGACATGTGCCGGGGGTGCACACGGCAAGCGGGATGTAAGTTTTCTCCAGCCAGGACCTTTGTTCATGAGGCTGGCCGCGGGTTGTTTTGTGCTTTGATATAATTGACAATATATTTCCATATTTATGATAGATTTCTCTGAATGACGCGACGTTTGAAATTATTTCTGTGTCAACCTAACGTAAGCCTATTACATCCACATGGCTGACATTCACCGGTGCTCAAGCTGTCATTTGTAGAAAGTGTCACCCCTGTGCTTCTATGGTGGTCATGTATTTTTTCGACGTCTGTTATTATTATTATTACTGATTATGGTCAAGTAGCTTTTGGCTGATATGACCATATCTTACAATGTTGGAATTGTGTTTTTTGACATTCTCAATGTCTTTTATTTTGACTTTTTGATGATAGAAGCCAGTCATAATCATGATCTTTATTTGCTAGAATATGGTAACAAAATTGGTCTTAGCTTAATTTAATAAATTAGAACACATATTCTGCTAAAGGCATGCAAATCTTAGTAGTTTAAGATTTAAATACAATTTTATAAAATCAAATTCAATAAATAATTAAATTGTAAGTAATTGATTATTGATGAGGTACATTAAACATAATTAATTCATTCAAAGTCCATAAGATTAAGTTATTAAATAGAAACATGTCAAAATATTATAAAACTAGCTTTTGCCCGCGACTTCGTCCGCGTGGAACAATACTTTGGGATATCGCTGAAATTTACCCGCGACTTTATTTATGACTAACGAAAGCGGAATCCTATTTTTTTAAACGGAACCCGGCTAAAATTTACTTTATGGACCGTAGAGTAGGGGGCTGGTGATTTTTTAGGTGATAGATATCATTATTAGGAGTAATCCTGCAAAGTTTCTAATTGCGCAAACGCGTAGTTTTTTAGGAAAAAATTAAACAAGTTTCGATTATTTATATGCAAAAAAAAAAAAAAAACTGAAATCAGGCTATAGCAGTAGGTCATACAGCCAGGTAGCATGCTGCCGGTCAAATTATGCCAAATTTAAAGTAAACTAGAGACGATTTTGGCGTTATTTACTATAAATTTGCAAACTAAAATGGTAGGATCGTCGTTTAATGCTCAATTTATCAATAATAATATCCTTTTAACACTCTTTATAAAAAAAAATTAAAAGGTTTTGAAACTAGTTGAAACGAAACGCAAAGATCTTTATTTAACTAATAGATATATTATGTTTTTAAAATAATGTAAAAATTAGTTTAATAGAAAAATAAATTATGATAAATAATCTTGTTAGCGATGGTGCTGAAAGTAAAAAGTGATTCAAAAATCAATTTATAACTCAGAAATGAATCGATCAACCCCGACTCCACGTAGTACTTGTCTGTCAACCCCTAGAGTGTTATATTTAAGCCCGGAGGCGCGGAGGGAGGGTAGCCCCCGCCCGCCGTAACGAAAGGAGAAACCAGGACTCGCCGTGGCGGCGGAGGCTGGTCGCCGAAGGCGACCAAAAAGCCGGAGCTGCCTAAGGCGAGTGTTGGTTTCTGCGTTTTGTTACGCTAGGGCGAAGGGGCTGCATTTCCCGCAGCGCCGGAGACGTGACAGACTGACATTGACCCAAAAACCGTCCCAAACAGTAAATATCATCTAAGAGAGAGTGAGGAGGGGGAGTGGTAAGGAGTCCGAAAAACCCCCACCCTCCTTTCACCACACCTCTGACATAAGTCTCGTAAACATCCTATAAACACAGTCATAACCTCAAAATTTTAATCATTAACAACTTATAAACCGGTGGTTTCCTAGCCCTATAGGGAGTAGTACGAGGGGGGGGGGGCAGGCTCCCACCAAAATAGGTCAGAGCATAAACCCCCCCCTCCTCGTATCGAAAACACAGCTTTTGTAACAGTCCTAACGAAACATAAACTCAAAACTTCAACTGTAAATATCTTGGAAACTATGGGTTTGCGCGGGGGGGGAGTGGTATGGGGGGACTTACCCCTCCCCCCTCCTTCCCCCTCCCCCTCCCTCCTTCCTTAAATCGACGGTCCATAATGTAAATTTTTACCCGGAACCCTAAAATAAAAGTAGCCTATGTACCCTATAACATCAGCTATCTGCTAGTGAAAGTCCCGTGAAAATCGGTCCAGCCGTTTCAGAGATTAGTCGGAACAAACAGACAGACAGACCGACTTACAGACAGACAGACGGACAGACAAAAATTAAAAAAAAAGTATTTTATTGTAAGTACCGAATATACTTTCAGATTCATTATGTAAAAAGCTGTTAATTTGAAGTTACAAACAGACACTTAAATTGTATTTAACTGTATAGATGTATAGATATTATAATGTATTATATTTTAAGATATTATCAATTTGATGTTTATAAAATAACTAAACTATTTAACTAAACTAAACTAAACATTAACCCGCACGCGCACCCCGCCTTGGTGACGCCCACTTCGCAACCGTGCAGCAGAAGTCGTAATATTTTAATTTCGCCATAACTTCAAAACCAAACGTCCAATTTTAATCATTCAAAGACCAAATATTATCTACATAAACTGTACTTAGTGATGAAATAATTTATTTTGATAAGGATTAATAACATGAGTAAAATAAATGCGTTTAAATGTAGTCCAAAAAAAATTCAAGATTTCTAAATAAAAAAATGGTTGTTGTGCCTCACTCGACATAGATAGGTATAGTGTGTCGCGGACTTTTTTGTAGATATTTATAAGATCTACAATTAATTAGAACATTTTATGGTTCTATCTTTTATAGTTTAGGCAGCGTACGCAAAATAAGTAACTTTTCTGGTTGATTTTTTACACCTTGTGTCCGAAAAACCCAAATATCTTACGGAACCCTATTTTTTTCCAAAATAAAATTTAGCCTATGTTACTCGTGGATAATGTAGCTTTCGAATGGTGAAAGAATTTTTGAAATCGGTCCAGTACTTTTTGAGCCTATTCATTACAAACAAACAAACAAACAAACAAACATACAAACAAAGTTTTCCTCTTTATAATATTAGTGTAGATAAATCAAGTCAAACTTAATTCTATTGTACAAGTATTAAAATAAAATAATATATTAGATTGTCAACATTGTAAATTAGTCAGATTAAATTAATAAATTCAAAGTGCATTACAAGTAATAAAAAAATAATGGTCATCACATAAAAAATGATTATAAATAAATGATTATGATTATTAAAAAGTTATTTATAGAGTAATAGCATTTCATAAGCAACATTTTTTTTATTTAGTTTTAAAAAGATTAATAGTGAGGCCTCTAATGTGTTTTGGTATTTTGTTATAAATTTTAGGTTATTACATACATAATACTCTTTGCCATTAATTCTTTTCTACAAGTATGTACTCATAGTTTATCACAATGATGTCTGCGTCTGTTTCTTATTACATTATCTGATAATCAACAAGTTTTTTTGTGTTAGAGAATGTTTATGAACTTTTTCTAATTAGATTGAGACTGTAGTTATTTGTGAATTTTAAAAAGACATGTTTTTTTTTTACAAATCTGTCTACTTTTAATCGAACTGAAAGTAAACTTTTCCTGTTAACAAAACAGGAAAAAATCAAATATTACTTACAACTATACAACAAATTAAATTACAATGTTGTAGAAATCAAACTGTGGTTATTTTGTATTTTCCATGAAAAGGAAACCCATAAAACATTACACATCATTGTTTGAGCTTAATTTATATTAATATTCACAATCCTCTTTGTTAATAATGTTTGTGCTAGAAGTTTTTAGGCAATTTAGATTTGAAAGGAATGTGGGAATAGTGGAAGACCCATAGGGAGAAGAAAGAGGGAGGTCAGGCCGAAATCTATACTTACTTTATTATTATAAATGCGAAAGTGTGTCTGTCTGTCTGTAACCTCTTCACGTTTTAACCCCTGAATTGATTTCTATGATATTTGGTATAGACATACTTTGGTTCCCGGGAAAGGACATAGGATATTTTTTATCCCGAAAAAGTAGTGTTCCCGCGGGATAATTTATTTACGCGGGTGGAGCCGCGCACAAAAGCTAGTTCTGTCTAATTAAGTTTAGGAGCTTCGAATTACTATGCCGCAGGCGGCCATACACACGGACGCGTCACAGTTCAGACTTTTTAAGAATCGGTTCACGATACGCGAGGCGGCCCTGCATTTGTATTCAAAATTGAACTTTATTCACTACACCATCGTTTCTCAACCGGTGGGTCGCGAGTCGCGACCCTTGTCGAGTTTGTTTTTATTAGTATTTGTTAATTATTACAGTAGGTAGGTACATATTACTATTATTTTATAGTGACGGGGTCGCAAAACTTTCCTTCACTTTTTGGCTTTTTTGTGGGTCGCGACATAAAAATGGTTGAGAAACGGTGCACTACACAAAAAGACATGTTTCATTATAATGACATCAGTCATACATTGCACAAGCATTCGAACATTCGTGACCCGAACCATGAATTGTGTAATGAATAAAGTTCGTTTTGTTTCAGTGTAAATTTACCTTGCACCCCTTTTCGCGTTGGGGGTTGAATAATACAATTCCTACTGCTATTAGGCTGGGACTATATGCACCGGAATCCGGAGGGCCCTCCGGATTCCGGTAGGGAATTCTGATCATTGAAAATAGAATTTTGTACTATTACAATAGAATTGAAAATCAAACACCCCATGTGTTTGATTTTCAATTCTATTTGTTTTTGTCGAGTTAAACGTCAATGTCATATATGACAGCTCGACACCTGACACTTCTATTTTCAACTCTATTCTATTAGCGCCGAGTTAGTATTTTCAGTGCTCAGAATTCTCTACGGCCTTCCGGATTCCGGTGCGTATAGTCCCAGCCTTATTATTTTGCAATGCTGATAGAGCTCCGTGGCCTAGGGGGTAGACCGTTTGGTTCGCACTCGAGAGAGTGCACGTTCGAATCCCAGGTGTGGCGTGTACCAATGAGACTTTTTCAGATCTCACAGTGTATTTTTTATCCAAAAAATTGGCCATGCCGTTTTTATTACTTAATTTTATAGGATTTGTGATTATAAATGCAGGACGAGAACACCCGACTGCCCATTTCATATAGAAGAATGTAAATTAATACTTGAAAAAAAATTCTATGGTTTCCAGAAAAAACATAGAAACAGTTATAGCTCAAAAGTTTGATATTCTTTTAAGATTTTATTAATTGGTCTAAATAGTGTCTTAAAAGCCCTACGATAGCGAAAAACATCCAGGCTTTATTAGTTCATGATAACGTATTTATGACTGATTTTGTAAATTTATGTTTTAATTTTTTTAACGCCATGCCGTTTCATATTTGGATTTGAAACTAAGACTGAAATATTATTTTTATTGATACTTATAACCAAAAAAAAAATGGGATCCAAATGAGGCGGGGCATCGGAGTTATTCAATTTTATATTATTTTGGATAGGGTTGTCACCGCATAGTTGAATAATATTTGAAGTAGGTTTTTATATTATGCTCATTTTTCTAATGAAGTTCGTAACTTCAACAAAACAAATAGTAATAGTCTTTTTTACTTACTAGCTGCTGCCCGCGACTCCGCCCGCTTGGAAATTCATTATGTTATCCACAGTTTACATTTTTTTCGCGTTATACCTTTGCTCCCCTTTGCTTCACTGCTGTTCCACTCTTATATTGAGTTTTGAAGTCAGTGAGATACTGAGAAGCTCAAGGTCACTATTTGGTTTGCACCTGTTTTTGGTTATTTATGTTTATTATACTGCATATTATATGATGTACCTCCGCCGTGTTTCATATTTGTTAGAAGTATCGATCTAAATATTTAAGTGTTCAAATTTATTTCAGCATAAAATATTATTTTTATTTTTTATTTATTTTATGTAATGAACCAGGAAACGAGCAGACGGATCACCTGATGGTAAGCGATTACCGCCGCCCATGGACACTCGCAGCAACAGAGGAGTTACACTTGTAACTCCTCTGGTCCTTCGACTTGCGTTCCTGATCCTTAAAATCCCCAATCCCCCCCATTAGATATTGTGTAGATTAATTTTGAAATTTAAAAATGGCTGATATTTATTTTTCGTAAAATTGATATGGGTATCGTTTATCAGGTTTTTGGGAGTGCTGGATTACGAAAATGACATTCGTTTTGAAATTCCAATATGGCGGACATACTTAATTTTATAAAAATAATATGGGTATCCTTTTATTGGTTTCTGAGGGTGCTGATAACAAAAAAGTCATCCATTTTAAATTTCCTTAGTAACCCCGTAACCTCATATTTTCTTCATGATGGGAGAAAAAGAAATTTGAAAATCCTGAATTTTACAACATTTCTATAGCTTTATACATTCCTAGTATCTCAATGTGCAGCATTTTCATTTTTTTTTTATAAAATTGATTCTATCTCGGAAACGGTGCATCCTAGTGAAAAAATAATGAAAATTTCGTCCCCCTTAGGAACCCCGCAACATCATATTTTCCTCATGATGGGTGAAAAAAAATTTCGAAAATCCGAAATTTTCCAACATTTCTATAGATATAATACATCTCTCGTATCTCAATGTACAGCATTAACATTTTTTTTATAAGATTGATTCTATCTCGGAAACTGTGCATCCTAGTGAAAAAATAATGAAAATTTCGTCCCCCTTAGTAACCTCGCAACATCATATTTTCCTCATGATGGGAGAAAAAAAAATTCGAAAATCCGAAATTTTCCAACATTTCTATAGATTTATACATCTCTCGTATCTCAATGTACAGCAATAACATTTTTTTTTTATAAAATTGATTCTATCTCGGAAACGGTGCATCCTATTGAAAAAATAATGAAAATTTCGTCCCCTTAGAAACTCCGCAACATCATATTTTCTTAATGATGGGAGAAAAAAAATTCGGAAATCCTGAATTCTCCAACATTTCTATAGATTTATACATCCCTCGTATCTCAGTACAACATTGCCATTTTTTTTTCTATAATCGCTTCTATCTCAGAAACGGTGCATCCTACTGGAAAAATAATGAAAATTTCCTCCCCCCTTATAAACCTGGAAATTGCATATTTTCTTCATGAATAGCAGAAAAAATCGTGAATTAATTTTGAAAAAAATTTTGAAAAATTTCTATACATAGCTGTTACTTTGAACTACATAACATACTGTAATAATAATCATCAATCCTAATCAGAATCCCCAAGATCTTTTAATTTAGTATTTATATTCATTTTACGAAGATTGAATATTCTGCATTTTGGAAAATGAAATTGGAAGACAATTTTGTAATCAGAACCTCCAGAAACCTGGAAAAGGACATCCTTATTAATTTTAATAACAAAAATGTACGCCATTGTGGAATTACAAAACAGATTTTATTTTCATATTATTCTGCACCCCCAGACACCTAGAAAATGACACCCATGCCAAAGAAAAACATACTCCAACAGTATCCAAAAGTAGGATTTACCGTAGCCTGCAAATTGAATTTTTAGCAGCCATTAATTTATAAACCAAATCTGGTTTTATAGCTGCTAATATGGTATAATGGTCACCAACTCGGAAATTAAGTCACCAACTTATAAATGTCGGTGCTAATTTTGATTAAATTTCGCCTCTTTTTATCTGCCGACTTTTGAATTTTTTGTCACCTGAGTGATTTCGCCAGTTTAGTAATTTAGTCGCCAACATATTAATTTGCTGCCAAATTCAGTAATACAGTATGCTCACGTGCAGCCGCCAACTTATTTTTTGTTCACTAGATTAATTATATCCCTTTTTTTTTAATACTAAAGATTTATTTTAAGTTCAATGAGAGTCTGATAATTTTTAATATTTTCTATACAAATTATTATCCGGCATTGTAAATACCTAATATTTTTACAACAAATATGCTGATAATTCGGTCTGCCAGTGAAAGTCATGGTTAAAAATACATGCAGCCATTTCAGAGATTAGTCAAAGGCAAAACAAACAGACAGACGGGCATTCTTTTTAAAATCCAATGAAAGGTAATATGTGGTGCAGGGAAGGGTTCCGCCCTCGTTAGGCTACAGCTAAAACCAGGTAATAAAATCCGAAACCGGACCCGGTGTGCACCGGCTACCTATTAAACAATAAATTTCCGGTTATAGTTAAACCTATACGAGTCCATTTTATACCGAAAATATATAAAAGATTTTAAATGTGTCACCATGTGTACATTAGAAAAGTATTAATTTGTTAAAAAAATTCCAAGTCAGTAAATCTTTAAAAACTTATTTATTGTAGGATTGACAGGTCAAATTAATATGAAAACTGCAAATTTGCTTTTGTAATAGCATATTGCTTTACTTATATTAAAAACTAAAATAAAAAGTAATCGTTTATTTGTTTCTGCTCAAAAATATTTCACGGCATTAATTAAATATTTTCTCGATTTATCGAGTCACTTTAGTGACTCAATGCAGTTTCTCTAATCTTCTGTTTAAGTATTAGTCAGGAATAAAAAAAACAAAGTTCAAATGAATAAAAAAATTTGGTATAGAAATATTGACAACCCTAAAGCCATAGTTACCATAGAAAACTTTAGAAGCCTCTAACTTCGGTGCCCTTTATTATTTGGACCTAATTTTTTTTACACGAATTCTAGTACATTTAAGTAACAATTCTGTATAAAAATAAAATCCAAATAATTAGAAATACGTTCATAAAAAATTAAAGAAAAAAAAACTTAAATCGTAAATAAATCTTTAAAAACTTATTTAAGAAATATGTAAGTCAGGTTAAATTGTGTGTTTTTTGATTATTGTCGATCAGAATAATCAAGAAGACAATTAAGTAAATATTTAAAAAGTTATGGCAATTTTTAATTTTATTGAAAAAAAAATAATAAGTGTTTTTTTATTGTTCATAATAAGAAATTAACGTATGTAAATACTAATAAATTATTTACATAACATTTCTGTATGAGATTTCCAAAAAAAAAGGCATGGCCACTTTTTTGGACAAAAAATACACTGTGGATCTCAAGTACATTATACGGACGCTCTAACGGTGAAGTAAAACATCGTGAGGAAACCCGCACATGGTTTGCCTCTAGACTGAGTACTGACTGTGTTGTGAGAATGCCGTATGTGCTTGGGCATCCATACGACATTTACAAACCAACTGTCCCAACTCCCAGGCACTAGTATTTCAAGTCAAGAGTGGTTACTTCCCTTGGATAATACTGTATTAAATCATCCATTATCGGATGAAAAGGCTAAAAGTTTATAAATATTTTTTTGTAATGAATTTCACGCGAAAATATAGAACGGATTGTGATGAAATTTGATGTTAGTAGTTTAATCTCTATAATTCCACAGAGCCTACTTTTTTATTTTTATCCTGAAAAAGTACTGTGTTCCCGTGGGATACTGTATTTACGCGGGCGGAGCCGCGGGCAAAAGCTAGTTACTACATAATATTTAACAAGTTCCTGCTAATAGTAAACGTGTGCAAAAAAAAACACGAAAAGTATGTCGTGATTGCTACAATTATTCCGTGTATCACCACTATGACTGGAAAACGCTATGTCATGTATAATCATAGCGTGACGTCATCATATGACTACATAGTATATTTGTATATATTATGTTAACGTTTAGTATTCGATAGACATTCGCGTAGATCGCACGCCTAGTCGCAAAAAGACTGATTATATTAGGTGAGTGTTATTAAATGTATTTTGAAACCAACGAAAACAGATATTTTAAGTTTGATGTGTTTGTCTGTCTGCCCGTCGCATCGGAGCTCTCGAACGGATGAACCTATTTTGATATTTTTTGGTTGCAAGTTGTCTTGATCGAAAGTGTTATAGCTATTCATCATCATAAGCTCGCTCACAGCGTGACAATTTGGGGCTACGTACTTATTTTTTTATAATATGAATGTTTATGTTAATGTGTTGATATTAAGATTCGTGAGTTTGTATGTAGTAAGGTTTACTTTGTGAATACTATAATATTATGCAAGTAGTTTTGATGAGTTGAAGCTTAAACTTAAAAGTTAGTGTTTTTAACCGGCCCCGTGTTATTTTGACGTTTTGTGTCTGTGTGTCAGCTCCTAAACGGAATTAAATAACTAACAAGTTCTGTATTAAAGCTTAGGCTACTTTTTATCCCTAAAAAGGACAGTTTTCCCATGGGATTTCCCATTTATATATAAAAATTAAATTGGTAGTTTGTTCGATAGTTTCTGGGAATCCCCAATATTCAATACAGCTATTGAATATTGGGGATTCCCAGAAATTGTTTTGTGACAAACATAGCAAAATATATCCAACTAGACGACTTCGTGCGCGCAAATTGAATTTCGCCTAAACTGTACATTTTTCCGGGATTAGAGGTAGCCTATGTCCTTCCCCGTGGTCTACTCTACATCTGTGCCAAATTTCATCAAAATCGGTCCAGTGGTTTCGGAGCCTATTCAATGCATGTTTGCATTGAACAAACTTTTCCTCTTCATTATATTAAGTAGGTATAAGAAGTATAGATATATGAATGAGAAATTACGCGTCTGTGTATCATCTTGCAGATCTAGGGATGAAACATTGTAGATTGTAGGGCTTTGATCAAGGACGAAATCCCAAACGATTCTTAAATTAAACGACACATTCTGTCTTTGTCATTCTGCTAAGCAAAGAAAGTGACCTGTGATGGAGCCGACACCTTTCAGGCTGGCACTAAGTATATGATCCGGGGGCCATAGAAAATTCTGAGCATTGAAAATAGAACTCTGCGCTAATACAATAGAATTGAAAATCAAACACATGAGTATCGTAATGACAGTTCGACACTCGAAACTTTTATTTTCAGCTCTATTGTATTAGCGTAGAGTTCTATTTTCAATGCTCTGAATTTACACCGGCGTTCCGGATTCCGGAGCATAATATAGTCCCAGCCATTTTGAGAATTCATTTACCGTTTTCCCTAAAATATGAAAGTGTTCAAACTAATTTCCTTGCTTCTTTAAATGCCAGTTCAACATTCATAAAGTTTGATCATCCTTGTAATTTTTTCGTATCATATTGACGCGGTGTCCTCGCAGATGCATTGAATCAACCTAGTAGGCGTTGATTGAATCCGAACGTAAACAGAGAGAGAATAGCGCACAATAATGCTACAAATTTAAAAGTCTCTTATTTACCGCACTATAATGTAATGTCGAAGGTCGATGACACATTAATTTGGTTGAATTTAGTCTGTGTTTACGTGATTATTAATTTAGATCTGAACAAAAAAAACTACATTAAGGTGACAACCCTAGTAAGTGGTTCCGCTCTAAAATTAGGAAGACTATTCCGTCGTTTGTATTGAAGAATGACGTCATGCACACGGGACTCGGAAAGATAAAAATGGCGCCAAAATCACAAAATTGCGCACGGCGAAACAAACATCATTGATCATTTAAAGCTCTTATTTCTTAAATATTCAATATGAGTTATAAATATGACTAAGGTTATGACTAACGGCTAGAGAACAGGTTTTCGGTTCGAAGGACAAAGGTTCGGTTTCCACGATAGAAAAAAAGTTTTGTGTT
The DNA here is from genome assembly GCA_905404095.1 of Glaucopsyche alexis. Lineage (NCBI taxonomy): Eukaryota > Metazoa > Arthropoda > Insecta > Lepidoptera > Lycaenidae > Glaucopsyche > Glaucopsyche alexis. Next base: position 5,685,982 of record FR990063.1, on the reverse strand, counting down.
TGAAATATTTTTTTCCAAAATCCGCCTCAAGTTTTGATAATATATAAGTAATTTTCTGTGTCTTTAATTATTTCTTGTAAATATACATAACTTACGTCTCAACTCGCACATCATTTATTTAAAATAAATGCATGTTTTCTGCAAATTGCAAACACGCTCGCTAGTAAAAGGTCTAAAAACAATTTTGTTCGCTGGGTTTTTTGATTGTCACTAACCGTCTGATTCATAAATAAAGTCGTAACATTACATAATATTTATTAATATTGATTAATAGTGCGGTTTTCTGAACCGTCACATCTGAGTTAAGCAATGACGTCATTACTCATTAGTGGTCCGATGGACGCCATATTTGCAAGATGGCATCAGCGGCTGTGGTCGGAAAACCCCAATAGGCAACTTTCGTGTTTCCTCCATTGGTTCGCAAAACAATCCATAGTCTATTCGCGTTAAGAACACAGTAAAAAAAAAATATTCGAAATTGACCAGACGCATAACCAGTCAAAGATCAGCTTACGGCCCGTTTCAGTAACCTATCTATCTCTATAACTAATTGTTAGAAACGTCAAATTTGTATCGGGAAAAACCGGCAAATGATTGAAAGACGTTTATAACTAATAGTTATAGATATATAGGTTATTGAAACGGGCCGTTAACCATTATACTGCTAGCTGTTGCCCGCGGCTCCGCCCGCGTCTTATAGTATCCCTCGGGAACACTGTACTTTTTCGGGATAAAAAGTAGCCTACGTGTTAATCCAGAGCCTAAACTACTACCATACCAAATTTCATCGAAATTCGTTCAGTAGTTTTTGCGTGAAAGAGGGAAAAAATTTCATCCGTACATCCTCACAAACTTTCACATTTATAATATTAGTAGGATATCTTGGATAGGTTATGTTAGCCTATAGGACCAATGATTACAAAACTAAGGATGGGCTATGCCTATGACTATGGCGTACATTTGTCAAAACAAATCTTCACACAAGGAGAAAGTTACGGCATTTTGATTTCACCATATATCAAATGTCAAAATGACCCCAAATAACCCGTGGGGACAGTTTTTGCCTCAACACGCTTCGTCTATAACGTATACGTCAATATATATAAGACATTTTATTTATTCACTTGTAGTTTGTACCCAAGTTTGTACAGAAGGAACTAGGGACTTAAAGCGTCCGTTTATTAAAACCTGCTTATAACTTAAAATTTACATGTAATCTGTAGACTAATAACACACGTGTCTATCAGTTTATCATTGTATTATTTGCCCAAACTAAAGATAAGGTTTGCGGTTTAGATAGCGCGATCTATTTTATAATTATGTGATAGTATTTACAATCTAACAAATTCAATTTTCAAAGTCAATTTTCAGTCAAAGAAATTACACATACATAATTTTGTGCAGCGTGCGACAATCAATGTTATATATACAATAGTAATTGATAGTCGATAGATTTAGATTAACGAGAGCCTTGTGGAAAATTGTGTAACTTTTGGCAATCTGAGAACAAAGTTATGAGTGTTTAGGTTCCTGTCACGCGGATAGCCACACGCTTGCGGGTCTCGACCACATGCGTGCTGCCCGCATTCTATCATTTCATAGTTCATACATGTTTAACCTGCAGGCTTAGCATGCGCATAGAAGAAACACCGAAGAAAAGAAAATATGACAGATTGAAGAAACATTAAGGCTGGGTAGACCAAGCGAAATAGGCATTTAACGCTTCCAAGAGTTGCCCGCAATTGCCGCAAAGCGAGCCGCGCGCCTACGTCGCCGGCGTGAACTTACATGAACCCAAAGTGTTACAGTGTAGTCGTGTCGGCAGTAGGTCATCTTATTTTATTATCTGTATTGAAAAAGATAATAAAATCCATAGGTAACTGTTTTAATGCAATACATAGCACACATAATTTGAATAGATGTTATAGGTAGGTACCTAAGTAAAAAATGCTTAAATTTTATTCAATTACTAGCTGATGCCCGCGGCTCCGCACGCGTATGTACAGTAACCCATGGGAATCGTATATGTCCCGCGATAAAAAGTAGCCTATGCCCTATGGTCTACTTTATGTCTGTGCCAAATTTCATGATGATCGGTTTAGTAGTTTTTTCGTGAAACAGTAAATAAAGTATCCCACGGGAACCGCACATTTCCCCGCGATAAAAAGTAGCCTTTGTCTTTCCCCGTAGACTACTTTTCAACTGTGCCAAATTTCATAATAATCGGTTTAGTGGTTTTTACGTGAAACTGTAAATAAAGTATCCCATGGGAACCGTACATTTCCCCGCGATAAAAAGGTAGCTTATGTCTTTTCTCAGGCTCTAGAATATCTGTGTACCAAATTTCATTTAGATCGGTTCAGTAGTTTTGGCGTGAGAGACGGACAAACACACACTTTCCCATTTATAATATTAGTATGGACTAGCTGTTGCCCGCGACTTCGTCCGCGTCAACTGATGGCGCAATAATGCATTAATTTCGACCAAATTTGATTACCATAAAAAAGGTTATAGTGAGTCAATCTTAAAAGATTTTTTTACATCATTTAAAGAGGAATAATTATTTTATACATATTTTTTGGGTAACTTGAGCCGTTTACGTAGCGCACGCAACACGCTGTGTTCGATGTGTGCATGGAGACGAGTACCTATCGTTAGCTCGTGTGGTCACTAAAGTACGTGTCGTTTCGTGAGATAAAAATACTGTATCAGGTAGGTGCTGACGATTTGATGGTAACTACTTAGGCAGGACACTTGCAAAAAATGTATTCCTACTGCCGAGTCCGCACGTTTGCCACTTGCCGCAAAATCCAAACCTCCACAAACGTTTGACTTTTTGAAAATCCGGATTTCCGAATTATTCTCCCAAAAATCCGGATTATCCGGATAATTCAGATTTTTTCATTTTTTTTAAATTTGTTGCATATTTTATAAAACTTGAATGTTAATTTTACTACTATGTTGTAGCAAAACTTACACTCGTTAGTAAAAAAAAGAGTTACTTTTTTATAATTTAATTTAAATAAATTCTTATTTTAAGTTTTAAGTATTAGAATTACAATCTGAATAAATAAAAACATAATGAGATTATATCAAAATTATATATTTAATTATAGGTATTTATTTTTTCATTTGTAGAAATATTTTTGATTACGTTTCAAATCCTACAATGTTCAGTTTTATAGTTAGTATATTATTTTAAATAAGGTATGTATATATTGTTATTTACTAAATGTTCCAGCAGAAAGAATTATAAAAAAGTGGAATAGCCTGTGATCTTTTTAACGCTTTTTTTACATATCTACGCCACAGTTCACCACTACCGTTTTCGTAAAGTTCCATTTCTATGTGAAAGTACTAACGTAGGAAAATTAATACAGTTTAATAAAACGTAGGAAACTGAAAATCCTTTAAATCGAGATCCGGGGAGTGAAGACAAATCATTTGAAGCATGGGGCTGAACACATAATTTTGTATGGACGAAATTGGACCACTTTTGAGTTATTGAAATTAAAAACCACCCACCTGTTTGGGTAATAATTAAACACGTAAATGGTGCTTTTAATTCCCTCGGTAACTAACAGAAGTATAATAAGCAATTCTAAGCACAATTTAAAATCTATAACTATTGTAAGATCTTTATTCTAACATTTTACTTACAAATAAACAGTAACATCTTACTCTTTATTGCACTTTGAAGTTTCCGCTATAAGATGAAAACTACATTACTTAAAAAAAAAAAAAAAACAGTGGTTTACACAAATCGTTGGTGCTATTTTTGACACCTTTATCTTATCTTTAAAATATTATCTAAAAATAATTATTTCTACGCAAAAACAGGAGCGTTGATTTTCATTTAGTTTTGCTACTGACTCGTAAGTTTAGGTTAGTTTAGTTCAATGAAATTAATTTTAATAATAAAAAAAAATATTACCTTCATTCATTCGGCAAAACTCTCTCTAATCTTAAACCAACCAGTCAGGTATTATTGACTCCAAAACTTCTTCCTGATATCATAGAGATAAGATTTAGGTATTTGGACTTAGATATTCATTATTTAGATGATAATTAAATATAGTTAAACCACTACATTTCTTTTTAAGCTGTCATATTAATTTGGCATTCTATGATTGCAGAAATTAAAATTGCAATAATATGTTTCGACTTTCGTTAGTAAGAATTCAATACAAAGCTTTAATTGGGTTTGGATTTGCTTATTATACTTCTTACTACTTGTGCAATTGAAACTGAAACCATATTCAGTGTTTTTAACCGACTTCAAAAAAAAGGAGGCGGTTATACGTTCGGCTGTATATATTTTGTTTTTTTTTTTTTTTTTTTGTATGTTCGCGGATAACTCCGCCGTCTGTTGGCCGATTTTCAAAATTCTTCTTTTGATGTAAAAGGTATAGTCCGAAGTTGGTCCCATTTCCAGAAAATTGGTGACCTGATGATGGGATCCATGAGGAAACGAGGGAACTCCTCAAAATTTATATGGACACATATGGTGATTTCGACTTTTTCTGAAGTAGTCTAAGCATATGCTACCAAAAAGTAAGATTTTGCTCCAAGGTATACCCTGGATCCCAAAGTGCAGAACAGAACTCCTGACTCCTTATAGATACATGTTTGGGGATTTTGGCGTTGTTTAAAGAACTGCAAGCATATGCCACTTTGTCAATTAGAGTAATCAGCATCATCACCACCACTATCACAGCATACATCATTACATTATGATGATATAGAAGGTACTTCTCATAGTATTTTACACTAACACGGAGATCTTTGAACATAACTCTGCCGTTTATGGACCTATTTGCAAAATTATTTTGTTGTTGTAAAGGGTTTAATTCGAAATTGGCCCTTTAGTCACTAAAGTGGAAACGTGATGATGCGATCCATGAGGAATCGAGGGAACTCCTCGAAATTTATATGGACACATATTATAGTAATTTTGAATTTTTCTGAAGTAACACAAACATAATAATATGCTACGAGACAATAAGATTTTGTACCAAGGTGTACCCTGGATCCAAAAGCACTGAACAGAACTCCTCAGTCTTTAAAGATATGCGTTAGGAAATTTCGGAATTATTTAAAGAACTGCAAGCATATGCCACTTTGTAACTTACAGTAATCATCGTCATCATCATCTTAATAACAACCTAATGGAAGCTTGGCGCGTATTCAGTTATACATTCGATCGTTTATTTTAGACGTTTTTAAGACGTATTAATACATAATAACTTGAACAAGATATATCACTAAAAAGGGTGAAATTATTATTTTTAAACAAAAAAATTAAACCGACTTCCAAAGTAAAAATACACAAAAAAGTATGAAATAAAACTTCTTTTATAAATAATTCCCCTTTTAAATTTGTCTATTTCTCTACTTAATCTTCTTAATTTTGAAGTCGGTACCAGCAAATATGAACGTAATTCTATAAAATATTGTAAGATATCGTTTGGGCTGGTAGCGACTTCAACATTAAGAACATTAAGTAGAGAAATAGACAAATTTAAAAGGGGAATTATTTAAAAAAGAAGTTTTATTTCATACTTTTTTGTGTATTTTTACTTTGGAAGTCGGTTTAATTTTTTTGTTTAAAAATAATAATTATAAATTGGATCACCTATTACTGAACTGTACTACTACTGAAAAAATATAAAATGGTAAGTATCTTAGAAACAGTCCATACATATACATAATAGCGGCCATAATATTTTAGCAGATCTTCATCCCTCGCATCACCATTTAATGGATTGACTATGTTCTACCAAATAACTTGAATAAATGGAAAAATGTGTCAAGAATTTCAACAGGACAACAAATAATATCAAATTATCCAAAGGCATGTATTTAAACTCACGACAAAACATATTGATTTCTTATGTTTACGCGAATATTGTTCATTGTTTTAAACACTTACGGATTTTGTCGCACAACACGAAACACTTACGGAAAACAATCACGACAAAACAATTAAATTTTGGATGTGAAAATACCGAATATTTAATACTAAATTACCATGTTGGCTAAAGAATGTAAGGAATGAAAAATTACAAATCTGGTGACTAAATAATACCACTGAATATTCCAAACTGGCAGACAGATATTATATTAGCGAACAAATAACCATCTTGGCGACAATTTGTGAGTACACATTTAATTTAAGAATAGGTACATATATTTTACGTAATGTTACCTACATTACTCTATACACTCAAAAAACATACAAGCAGCAAAACCAGCGCACATAAAAAAAAAACAATGGAGCGTACAAAATTCCCAATTTTTAATTTTCCTCGACTTTAGGGGGGGTGTAGATATTGTGTAGATTCATTTTGAAATTTAAAAATAACGGTAATTCATTTTTCGCAAAATTAACATAGGTGTCGTTACCAGGTTTTTGGGGGTGCTGGATACGAAAATGACAGTCATTTTGAAATTTCAATATGGCGGACATACTTAATTTTATAAAAATAATATGGTTGTCCCTTTGTTGGTTTCTGGGGGTGCTGATTACAAAAAAGTCATCCATTTTAAATTTCCTTAGTAACCCCGCAACCTCAAATTTTCTTCATGATGAAAGAAAAAGAAATTTGAAAATCCTGAATTTTCCAAAATTTTCATAGCTTTATACATCGCTCATAATATCTCAAAGTAGAGAATTGCCATATTTTTTTTCTATAATCACTTCTATCTCAGAAACAGTGCATCTTACTTGAAAAATAATGAAAATTACCTCACCCTTAAAAACCCCGCAACCATATATTTTCTTCATGATGGGAGAAAAAGAAATTCGAAAATCCTGAATATTCCAACATTTCTATAGCTTTATGCATCCCCGGTATCTCAATGTAGAGCATTTATATTTTTTTTTATAAAATTGATTCTATCTCGGAAACGGTGCATCCTAATGAAAAATAATGAAAATTTCCTCCCCCTTAGAAACCCTGCAACATCATATTTTCTTCATGATGGAAGAAAAAAATCTGAAAATCCTAAATTTTCCAAATTTTCTATAGCGTTTTACACCGTTCGTGTCTCAAAGTAGAGCATTATCGTATTTTTTTTCTATAATGGCTTCTATCTCAGAAACGGTGCATCCTACTTGAAAAATAATGAAAATTACCTCCCCCTTAATAACTCCGTAACCATATATTATTTTCTTCAAGATGAGAGAAAAAGAAATTCGAAAATCCTGAATTTTCCAACATTTCTATAGCTTTATACATCCCTCGTATCTCAATGTAGAGCATTTAATTTTTTTTTATAAAATTGATTCTATCTCGGAAACGGTGCGCATCCTATTGAAAAAATAATGAAAATTTCCTCCCCTTAAGAACCTCGCAACACCATATTTTCTTCACGATGGAAGAAAAATAAATTTGAAAATCCTGAATTTTCCAAAATTTCTATAGCTTTATACACTGTTCGTGTCAAAGTAGAACATTGCCATATTTTTTTCTATAATCGCTTCTATTTTAGAAACGGAAAAATAATACTATTACTGGAAAAATAATAAAAATTTCCTCCCCCTTAACCCGGAAATCGCATATTTTTTTCATGAATGCCAAAAAAATAATTTTGAAAATCCTGAATTTCGAAAAGTTTCTATACCTTACATAGCTGGCACCTCTACAAACTACATGTTAATTTTACGAAGATTGGATAGTCTCCATTTTGGAAAATCCAATTTCATTGGAAGACAATTTTATAATCAGCATATGAAACATGGAAAAAGACATCCATTTTTAATATAAAGAAAATATACGCCATTTTGGAATTTTAAAACGGATTTTATTTTCATATTATTCTGCACCCCCAAAAACCTTGAAAACGATACCCATACCAAAGAAAAAAAAAACCTCCAATAGTATCCAAAACTGGGATTTTCCGTAGCTTGCAAATTGAATTTTTAGCAGCTATTAATTTATCAATCAAATCTTTATTAGCTACTTACATGGTATAATGGTCACCAACTCATCGGTGCTAATTGGATTAAATTTCCCTACTTTTTATCTGCCGATTTTTGTATTTTTTGTCACTTGAGTGATTTCACCAGTTTGGTAATTTAGTCGCCAACATATTAATTCGCTGCCAAATTCAGCAATACAGTATGCTCACGTGCAGTCACCAACTTATTTTTTGTTCACTCGATTAATTATATCCCTTATTCAAATATTGTACGTCTAGAGTACATACTAATTACAATTAAAATATGTAATTTTCATAGTAGTAACCAAGATTCGAAAAAATCGAAAAATCCGGATTTTTAAATGAAAATCCGGATTTTTCGAATTTCGATGTATCCGGATTGCAACCCCTACTTGCGAGTGACTTGGTGTGTTCTGCAAAGGCAAGCATGACGGATGTTGAGTACGTATCCTTATATTTTATTGTAAATAGAACAGCCTCCGTGGTCTAGTGGTTAGAGCTTGGCTCTCGACTCGGAGGTCGTAGGTTCTAATTTCGATTCCCGCACTGGAACAACAAAAAATGTTGTTTCCAAGTTTGGTTAGGACAATGCAGGCTGATCACCTGATTGTCTGACAAGAAAGATGATCCATGCGTCGGATGGGCAGGTAAAAAGTCGGACCTGCGCCTCATCTCTCGTCAGTCGTGTCGGTTATCCGTCCCACTGGATTACGAGAGTCAAAAAAAAGAGTGCCTTTGTGTACTGCGCACACACTTGGGCACTATAAAAAATACTACCGTGTAACTGGCTAGGCTACAATTAAACCAGCCACCGTCACCGAAATCAGCGTAAGGAGTTATTTATTATTATTATTGTAAAAACAGAAATCGAAATAAAAAGAAACGAAAAGTACGGCAAAGAAGATGGTAGATGTTACAAATTCATAAAAACTGTTTACTGGCTTATTCAATAATGTACTAAGGCTACTCCACGCATCAGCTACTTTTTTCTCATAATACACAACACAATAATATATCTATGGACGCTTCACACCAAGTCAATCTGGTCCCGTGGTAAGTTCTCGAAGAACTTGTATTACGGGTACTAGACAACAGAAATATATTTAATAATTTTTATATTATACACATATTTAAGATTTTTATTGTATTATACACATATTTAATACACATTCATGACCCAGGAACACAGATTTTTTTTTGTTCCTTCAGCGGGATTCGAACCCGCGACCCCCGGCTTGAGCACCAACACGCTCAACCACTGAGCCACAGAGGTCGTCTCATCTGGCAAAAGCAACGACGCGACGTGGCGACGATAATGTTATTGTGTATAGTTATATGTATAACTAGCCGATGCCCGCAACTTTGTTTGCGCCTAACTGACGGAAGCGGAACCCTATTTTTTTAACGGAACCCTAAAATAAAAGTAGCCTATATTAGACCTTATGACATCAGCTATCTGCCAGTGAAAGTCCCGCGAAAATCGGTCCAGCCGTTTCAGAGATTAGCCGGAACAAACAGACAGACGGACAGACATTTTTAAAAATTGGTATTTTATTGTAAGTACCGAATATACTTTCAGATGCATTATGTGAAAAGCTGTTAATTTTATGTTACAAACAGACACTTCATTTTTATTTATCTGTATATAGATTTAGTTCAAAAATAAAAAGAAGCATAAAAAAATACAAAACAAACTTTCCTATAGATTTTTATTGTATTATATGTCCATGACCCGGGAACACAAGAAACTTTTTGTTCCTTCGGCTTTTTGTTCCTTCGGCTTTTTGTTCCTTCGGCGGGATTCAAACCCGCGACCCCCGGCTTGAGCACTAACACGCTCAATCACTAAGCCACAGAGGTCGTCTCATCTGACAAAAGAAACGACGCGGCGACGATAAAATGTAACATGTTATTTTGTATGGTTATATGTATAACAAGCTGATGCCCGCAACTTCGTTTGCGCAGATCTAACGAAAGCGGAACCCTATTTTTTTAAACGGAACCCTAAAATAAAAGTAGCCTATGTTAGACCTCATAATATCAGCTATCTGCTAGTGAAAGTCCCGTGAAAATCGGTCCAGCCGTCTCAGAGATTAGCCGGAACAAACAGACAGACAGACAGACAGACGGACAGACAAAAATTTAAAAAATTGGTATTTTATTATAAGTACCGAATATACTTTTAGATTCCTTATATGAAAAGCTGTTAATTTGAAGTTACAAACAGACACTTCAATTTTATTTATCTGTATAGAATTAGTTCAAAAATAAAAAGAAATATAAAAAAATACAAAACAAACTGACTTTCCTTTAGATTTTTATTGTATTATACATATCCATGACCCGGGAACACAGGAAACTTTTTGTTCCTTCGGCGGGATTCAAACCCGCGACCCCCGGCTTGAGCACCAACACGCTCAATCACTGAGCCACAGAGGTCGTCTCATCTGGCAAAAGCAATGACGCGGCGACGATAAAATATAACATGTTATTGTGTATGATATGTATAATTTAGTTCAAAAATAAAAAAAAAAAAACAAAACAAACTGACTTTCCTACACTGCGTTAGAAACGAAAGAATTGTTCGATAAATACGCGGGTAAGCCGTGCGCTAGCAAAACTGACATAGGTCTGTCCTCGTCAACGCCTAGCGGGCGACTGTGGGGCGACTCAAGCGGCTTACGCACGCTGCATTTCAATAATTATTTAATGTCAAAATAATTAAACCAACATGCAAAATGTAACCACAAATTATTCTTCTTTAAGTTATTAGCTTTTCGTAGATATGATTTTTGAAAGTAAAACTATCATGAACTTCATGAACAAAAAGAAAAATATTCAAATTTAGCCTCCTCTTCGGAATTATTTTTGATCGAGTGAAGTTTTCAATAATATGTTTCGAACCACAAATTGTAAAAGAACATTAAGTAAACAACAATATGTATTTTTTTTGGCTTTTTAAAGTTACTATTTGTTTGTTTATTATCGATTCAAAGTCATGTAAAATTGGATCTACGCGGCCTTAATAAAGCAGCGGCAGGTCCAAAAAGGCCGTTTTGGCAATTCATTTTCAATTCTTGTTATGAATTACTGTATGAAAGATGACAGCGATCGTAAAATGTCCACTTGAATTGCAATTCATAATATGATTTGGATACAATTCATATGCAGAAATTGGCTGAAATGCATTCATTTGACAGATTTACAAGCAAAATTGCTTTAGTGTCAAATAGCAATATTGCGATGATATTGCGCAAGTGGCCTTTTTAGACCCGCGGTAAAAATATTTAGGAATGCACGCAAAACGCCAATGTCCTATGACAAAATTGACAATAATTATACATAAATGACATAAGCAAAAAGTATATTCAAATAATTAAAAGTATATTATACTGAAATCGGTTAAATAAATGGACGATATCACAAAACCTAAACATCTTTCTTATTTTCTCGACTCCCAGATTGAGAATTGTGCTGATTTTTTTTATTTTAGGACCAAAAAAATTGACGATTTTTTTAAACCATATCTCATGCCGTTGGGCCCACGATATTCAGTATCCTTTTCTCGCAAGGGAATCAAAACCTACAGGTTTACCAACAAGCCCCCATGAACTCTGAATCTTTTTGATACGAAACAACATCTTAAAACACAGATAAAGGAAAAATTAAACTTACCTTTCTCATGAACGCGAAAGAGGTAGTAAATTGAAATTCATATCAAATACTCAGGTCTATAATATCTACCTTTAAGCTGTAACAAAATCAAACTTCTGCGTATATACTTACAGGTTTGTACGGAACCCGCGAGTCCGACTCGCATTTGGCCGGTTTTTTTGTTCAAATACCAACACGTCCTAACAATTTCCATCGTCTCGTTCCAGTAAAATGGCCATCCACATCAAGGACTCTGACGACCTGAAGACCCGTCTCGCGGAGGCCGGGGACAAGCTGGTGGTGATCGACTTCATGGCCACCTGGTGCGGGCCGTGCAAGATGATCGGGCCCAAACTAGAGGAGCTGGCTGCAGAGATGGCTGACAGTCTGGTCGTGCTGAAGGTAATTGTCACACGGAACCACAGAATAGATATTAGTTACAACAGAAGCACCACTTCGAAGATTCATTAGAAGAAATAGGGACTCTTACTACGATACCATTAAGTTCAATTCAGCTTGCGCAGCTCGCGATCGCCTACGATTATATTTACCTACAAGTTGCGTCTCTTTCTATCGCATAACTCTTATTCATATCGCATAATTGTGACGAAATCGGGGTTGTCTCCGTTTAGAAAATAATTTATTTAATTACAACTTTTTTTCTAGTACCTACCTACTGTACTTACTTTAGTGAACAAATTACTTTCCAAATAAACCTAAGGTAGGTGTTAATAGTAGGTAAATATAAGTAGGTACTTATACCTAGGTCTAGGTAGGTACTTATTTGAAATGCGTTGGTTCGTCAAAAGTCTTCAGCCTAAATACCTAAATTTTGAACGTGTTGTAGGTATGTAGATAGCTTAAACAAAGTCTTTCAATTTATGGGTGTTACCTACAGAATTAATGAAATATTAATAGACTAGCTGATGCCCGCAACTTCGTTTGCGCAGAAGTAATGGAAGCGGAACCCTATTTTTTTAAACGGAACCCTAAAATAAAAGTAGCCTATATTAGACCTTATAACATTAGCTATTTGCCAGTGAAAGTCCCATGAAAATCGGTCCAGCCGTTTCAGAGATTAGCTGGAACAAACAGACAGACAGACCGACAGACAGACAGACGGACAGACAAAAATTTTAAAAATTGGTATTTTATTGTAAGTACCGAATATACTTTCAGATGCATTAAGTGAAAAGCCGTTAGTTTGAAGTTACAAACAGACACTTCAATTTTATTTATTTGTATAGATATGTTTTACAACATAACTATAGCGTAGTTATCTACTGTTAGTACATATGGCATAGTATATATTTCTTTATCCATTATCGGTTTTATTCTAGCAAACAGAAAAACAAACAATGGGCAGGTAGGTTTTTAAAACGAAACACATCGAAATTCCTTTAATTTAGGTAGATATTTGTGAAAGATTAATAATTACACCAACTTAGTATACCTGCCTACATTCCTACTTATTTTGGTAACCCAAAGAATGATAATTTCACAATAATAATAACAATGTTAAAATTATAGATCTTACCTCTCAGCGTCCATAACTCCATAGGGAGCTTGAAAAAACTCAAATTTGGATCGCAATCCTTGTTTAAGCAGTTAAATACTGCACAGTATCTTTTTCCCGTTTTTTACCCATTTTTAAAATAGTACGTTAAGTAGTAATAATTACGAACGAATCTTGCGCGTACGTCACGCACAGCTCGCGCGTAAGTCCCTACTGATTTCCCCGCTAGAGCGGGATGTTGCACGTACTTGCATTTTCTATACCTACACGGGGAGTGAGACAGGCCTGACGGAACGAAAGTCCTGTTCATTGAGCGATGTTTCCGCTCGTTACTTACCTGCAAGCTTAGCTTGCGCACAGTAGAAACACCGAAGAATAGAAAATATGACAGATTAAAGAAACGTTAACACCATTCGGATCAAAATAGGTCTTATTGTAAGGTCTCGATGTATTGTTATTATGAAAAAGAATTTTCTTCCCGAGCATGGGCTCTCAAAATGGCCTCTTTTAACAACTAATGAAGAAACAATTTCTTAATTTAATGTCAAAAAGTCTTACAATAATGTCAACCACTCCACATCATGGCAGTCCAAGACAAATAGTTTCTATAACTTGAGTCCTATCTTTGGTTGAGTCATATACTTGAAAATTTTATCATTTTTGACAGAAGATTTCCCGGCAGCCATTTTAAAAATATTGCTATTCTTATTTTCAGGTCGACGTAGACGAATGTGAAGACATCGCCACCGAGTACAACATCAACGCGATGCCGACCTTCGTCTTCGTCAAGAGCTCCAAGGTGCTCGAGGAGTTCTCCGGGGCGAACATCGACAAATTGAAAAACACCGTCCTGAAGCACAAGTAAACAGACAAGACGGCGTGTACGCGTGCGAGCGCCATCTGTTGGCAAACTAACGCTATCTTAAATGGCGCCATCTATTGAGCACGCGTGAAACTACGTATAAGCGCCATCTATCGAGCACGTGTGAAACTACGTATAAGCGCCATCTATCGAGCACGTGTGAAACTACGCCGCCTATACGCGAAAGCGCCACATATGAACACTGTTTTGAAGTTTGCTTGTACAAAAATGGCCTTACACAATCCATGACTAAAATATGATGCATGTACTATAAGAGTATGTAATTCATAAGCAGGTAAAAAGAGTCACAACACAATGATTTACCAATGACACGTTAGTTTGGTATCATAATAATATAATAAGACGAACAAAAACGGTCAACCTGCTTGTGAATTAGATACCCTGACCGTACATGCCATACGTAAACGATTCCAAAATGGTTTGTGTCTAATATATAGATCAGATTTTTTTTATTTTTTTCGCTGTTACACTCAAAGATTTGTATGCATTTATATTATTGTTTAGTTTGTCATGGATTGGATGTGTTCAACTACGGTATGCTCTTCGCACACGCTGTATACGCCTATTCCATATTACAATAATGTTACAAAGTATTGTTATAACAATAAATATCTTATAGAAATGTTGATTTTTATTACATTTTCCTAGATTAGGAGTTCCCAACCAGTGGGGACGCGCCTCTCTAGAAGTGGCGTAGATATTAAGAGTAAAACACAAATTCATCATAGGTATTATTGAAGTAATTCTTTACGCACATTTGACTTGGGGAAGCTGGTGAATGCGTGACGAGAGCGTTACGAAAAGTGTGATCGGGCGGAGCGAACGGAAGTTGAGAGGGAGATATATTTTCTTTCTCTTTTTCTCATAGTGCATGATGCACATATATGTATCTCAGTCAGCAGTTCGTTTGCGAGTTTTACTTTAGTCGTGTGGTCTAAAGCACACTCGTTTTTTATCACAAAATATATTGATAGACGCCTCGTCAGTTATTACTTATTAGATAAGTTTCGGCAAGTTACAATATTTATTTCCATACAAAAAGAGATATGTTTGGAAATAAATAAATATCAATAATATTGATTTTTTTGCAACAAAAAATCACGGCATGAAAGTTCTATTTCGATAATCAGCAGATAAGTGAAACGATGAGTTTTTTTATGATATCGAAAGCAAACACATAGCCTGATGGAAAGCGATATCTATCACCCACGGACACCCGCAATGGTGCATTGCTAAACATTCAGTTCAGGTTTAGTTTTGTGTACTCAGTTATGTACTAACTTTATGTTTTTTTTTTATATTCTTTTGCCTCTAATGATTAGATGTAAAAAATTAAAATGTTGAGACAGATCGACAAACGTCAACGTGTAACGCTAACGTGTAACAAATTACAAAACTGTAGCTATCAAACGCAAGGTACCTAGTGTGTTAATGTTAATAATAGAGAGCTCCGTGGCCTAGTGGGTAGACCGTTTGGTTCGCACTCGAGAGAGTGCAGGTTCGAATCCCAGGTTGTGGCGTGTACCAATGAGACTTTTTCAGATCTCAAGTACATTATACGGATGCTCTAACAGTGAAGGAAAACATCGTGAGGAAACCCGCACATAACTATGTGCGGGTTTCCTCACGATATTTTCCTGCCCCAGACGTATTGACCAGTTCATTCCTCTGGACTAGGCTGACTGTGTTGTGAGAATGCCGTATGTGCTTGGGCAACCATACGACCACAGTATTTCAAGAGTGGTTACTTCGCTTGGAGAATACTGTATAAATCGTCCAATAACGGATGAAAAGGACTAAGTTTATGTATTTTTAAGCATTATTTTAAAATATATTAGCATTCTGCACACCCTCCTCTACATAAACTTGAACTGAGCCAAACATCATACTCCTCCGTTTGAAAACTGTACTGGCAGTTTTTGCTCTACGTATTAATTAAAGATTCCTTTCCTTAATTAAGAAACCGAAATAAAACAACAATTAAAACGGCAGTCTCTTTATTTGTACATATTATTACAAAATTGTTTATATTTTGTCTTATTCATACATGATGCTTTATGTCATTTTTAGGGTTCCGTAATACTTAAGGAACCCTTATAGTTTCGCTCTGTCCGTCTGTCTGTCTGTCTGTCTGTCTGTCTGTCTGTCTGTCTGTCTGTCCGCGCCTCTAGCTCCTGTAATTATGAATATAAATTGATGAAATTTGGTGCAGTTATAGATTGTGTATAGATCACGGTTTCCGGATCATAAAAAAATAATAATTTTATATTTTAGGGGTGGCTCTCCATACATGTGAAGTGGGGATGAAAAATATTTTTTCACTCTACCCCATCGTGTGGGGTATCGTAGAATAGGTCTTTTAAAATAAAGGCAAGGTTTCATACGTTACTTTTTTATAAAGTTGACCATTTTTGAGTAATCGGCCTCCAAAGTAGTTCGTAAGTTGGTCCCCCCCCTAGCATTTTTAAACTATAGGAGATAGAAACTTGAAAATTTCCATGCTGATAGATCATGCTAAAAACTCTTTAGGAAAATTATTTTGAACCAAATCGGACAGTAACTTTTGGAGTAATTAAAAAAAAAGCATATTACTCGTTTATAGTTACGGAACCCTCCTTAGACATGTCCTGACATGCTCTTGGTTAGGTTTTTACAAAACTAGCGAGTGCCTTCTTATCTTTTCTTTTACTGTAATATTAACATATTTTCACTACCCTCTGAATGTTCACCTCTTCAATTCACTTTTCAATCAAATCTGTATTTTACAATTCATACTAATTTTTCCCTTAAAATTATTTTACCTTCATAATGCATTACAAATTATTAGTAAGTTGCGCGCTATTTGTAAGGCAAAACTTAATTAAATTATTATAATTACTAAAATACTCCCGTACAGTTTAAATACAGTACAGTTAAATTGCTAATGTACTCCGGAAATTGTTTTTTAAACGTCGTCTGTCATTTCCATAGAAAAATCCTAACATTATAAATGTGAAAGTTTGTGAGGATGGATGGATAGATGTATGGATGGATTTTTGACTTTCACGCAAAAACTACTAAACAGATTTTGATGAAATTTGGTATGGTAGTAGTTTAAGCTCTGGATTAACACATAGGCTACTTTTCATCGCGGCAAAACGTACGATTTCTCGAAGTCGAGAGCAACATCTAGTAATATGATACGCGAGTAAATCATACTACAGTGACTAACAAAAGGACAATATTATATCGTATTTCATTATCATACGAGGAAAAATATTGTATCCGACCTTGATACTATAAAACTCCTTGATACTATAAAACCATTTTTATGTCGCGACCCACAAAAAAAGTAAAAAGTCTTGCGACCCTGTCACTATACGAGTTCAATAGGGATGTTGCTTATATGGAATATCAAATTTTTACAAATTAAATTTTAAAATCGTTGATTGAAGATACATAAATCTGAAAGAAATAGATATTTAGATACACGCGATTAAAATATAAGCAAATAAAAAATATTGTCCATCCCTTTCTCGCAAAACGATTCGTGACGTCACAACCTGCTACCGCCATACATTTTGTAATGACAATTGTATGGCGGTAGCAGGTTGTGACGTCACGGACCGATATATTGCTGTTTGTGCGGTTCAAATGAGAATAGATCGAGTCGGCGCCATATTGTTTCGAATTTAGACTGTTATGATAGTTAAATTTATGTTTAGTTAATTGATTACTATTTAACAATCTTATTTAAATTCGATGCAAGACTATTAATATTTATATGCACATTAGTTTTTCTGAAAATCACACTTTTCAAGTGATATTTGACAGATAAAGGTCATTGACGTTCCTATTCTCATTTGAAACGCGTTATATCTATGTTATTTTTTCAGATATACAAAAATGGGTTCTGGGTTGTTTATTAACATGTTGTCTAACATCGAATATCGAATGTCTTCTTGTGTGGTGAATAAGTTCAATAGGCAAGCGGACTGATTTTTTTTTTATTGCATAAATGAATAGTACTCTTAAATATGAGTAACTTCTCAGAAGAAACCGTATATCAAAAGTCAATATTTTCAAAGGTACAGCGATTTGTATACAAAATTTTGCGAGTCTTTATACCAAAATTTTTTTTTTTGCGAAATTGGTAAACAAAACCTACATCATTAGTTTACTCACATCATATACAAAAATATTCATTATGGTAAGTATGAACTTAAACGCACAAATATCGGAGATATTTACAAATATATTCCTGCGGCCATATACTTCATATTATATACTACTTCATACTACTTCATATACAAGTGACGTCATTTTTAGGTCGACTTTAGTATGGAGCGTTTTTAGGAGACTCGCGAAATTTTGTATACAAATCGCTGTACCTTTGAAAATATTGACTTTTGATATACGGTTTCTTCTGAGAAGTTACTCATATTTAAGAGTACTATTCATTTATGCAATAAAAAAAATTTGTCCGATTGCCTATTTTGTACAGCTATCTTAGAACGCACCGTCGCGTAGCGTCCCTTACCGGCGCGGTATGAACTGACCGTAATATTTTCAAGGACGAATCTTCGTCGCGCATCCCATACAACTAACTTACAATAACAAACTATACAAGGCATGTGACAGTAACCGGACCGAACTGCACCAATCTGAAACAATGAAATAAAGCTATGAGCGAGCTGGTGATGATGAATAGGGGCCATCCACACTACGTCCCGCAAAATTTCGACTTTTTGGACCCCCCTCCCTAATTCACGCTTTTTAGTATCCCTGTACCTGTATTTAACATGTACTGTCACATTTCGTATGACCCCCCCCCCTCCCCCATGCGCTGTGACGTAATATGTGGCATATTGCCGTTTTTGTATGTGTTGACAAATTTATTCTGTCAATAATTGCACGTGTGCGGCTAGCTGATGGATGGATGTTTATTACTTTTTCATGCAAAAACTACTAAACGGAATTTGATGAAACTTGGTATGGGAGTAGTTTAGGTCCTATACTATATTTATGCGGGCAGAGCCGCGGGCATCAACTAGTCTATAATAAATATTATGAAATTATACTGCCAATTTATGTCAAAGCACGAAACGACCAGCGGCCAGCCCCGTGAATGAAAGTGCTAGCTGGAAAAAACTCACATCCGCCCGCCGCACGCAACCCGGCATACATCTAGCCACGCATACATAGCTGCGAGCTGTCAATCGTGTAGTGCTGTATCGAATGACAGTTCTTTACGTTAGGGGCCGTCCATTAATCACGTGACCTTTTTAGACCCTTTAATAGTGAATAATATATAAACAGTGGCGTAGCGTAGTAGTTGCGGCCCGCCCCGGGCGGCACTTTTAAGGGGGCGGCAAAACCCAAGTAAGAGACTTGGGTTTTGGCGGCAAAATTGATGTCCGCCCCGGGCGGCAGACACCCACGGTACGCCACTGTATATAAATATAATAGTACTCGTAATCTCACGCCGGGCCCTTGAAAGGGGCCTTGGGCGGGGAACCACGGTCAGGGGCTTTGCCCCTCTACGTGGGGAGATAAATATTAATATTATAGTATTATACATATATATATTTTTTTTTTTTAAAAGGGATGACCCCCCGCGGCAGAACGCGGAGGGAAACCCGTAGCGAGCGAGACTCAAATTAGCCACACCTGGCACGACCTGGACCTGCGGACGGCTCCATACGGCGCGTGAGGGTCCCGACCCGGGGGCCGAGAAACGTGTATGGGTCCACTCCCACACACGCCGCGGTTTCCGCTCGCGGACACGAGCGACCAAGGAAAGGGTGGGAGAAAGCTTCCGAGCCCCAGCTTTTTGAGAGCGGGGTGGAAGGGGACGCCACGGTGACGTCGGGGTGGCAAGAGGGCTGCCACTCCGACAGACCCCGGGCGAACTAAAGAAATGTTTGCACTGGCACAGTTTTTTTTTTTATTTTTTTTTTATTTTTTATATATATTTTTATTTATAAATTATTATATATAAATATAATAGTGATAAGTGGTGAGGTTTTATACTCTCCCCTCCCTAAGATCACGTGTATTTTTGTACATAGTAAGTAAGTCATTACAATCTTTACTTAAAAAAAAGTAAAATCAAATACTTTAAGCACTTAGAAACTATACCAATCATATCTTGTAAGTTTGAGTAATAATATTTAAACAACACTACGAATCTACAACCGATAAGAATTTCGGTATGCATAGACTAGATTCGAAAATAAACACACGTGATGTCTCCTTAAGCCCCTCCCCTTGTGATATTTGGTGATATTTTTTCGGACCCCCCTTTAGACATCACGTGATTAATGGACGACCCTTTAGTAATGTCACCGTAAAATTGTAAAAACCGTTAGATTTTAAAATAACTAATGAGATTGTAAAAATATGTCGAAATATTACAAACTATATATTTGTTGCGGACATCAATTTTGCCGAATGAATGATTTTGTGTATCTGGGTTCAAAGTTTACAAGAGATGGAAAGTGTGAGAGTGATATTGAAAGAAGAGTGAATGCAGGAAACATGGTGAATGGAGCTTTGCACTCCTTTATGAACAGTCGGAAGGTGTCTAACAAGGCTCGTTTGGCTGTGCATGCGGGGGTGTTGGTTCCGACACTCATGTACGGAAGTGAAAGTTGGGTATGGCAGAAGAAACATGAAAGCAGAATAAATGCAGTTGAGATGAGAGCATTAAGAAGCATGATAGGAGTTAAACTGGGTGACAGGATAAGAAATAGTGAGATAAGGAAACGTTGTGGTCTGAAAGAAGATGTAGTGACAAAAATTGAGAAAGGTATGCTGAGATGGTTTGGCCATGTTGAGAGAATGAATGAAGAACGATTGACGAAAAAAGTGTATAATGCGAGTGTGAATGGAAGTGTTGGAAGGGGTAACCTAGGCGGACGTTCCAAGACCAAATCGGGGACGTCTTGAAAAAAGGCCAGGTCAAGAGTACCCTAAACCGAAGAGCATGTATGAAGGGAATAATGAAAGTGGATGAAGCAAAACAAGTATGTAAGGATCGTAGCAAGTGGAAAGAAGTGGTCTCTGCCTACCCCTACGGGAAACAGGCGTGATTATATGTATGTATGTATGTATATATTTGTTATCTAACGAAAAATAATGTGTTAAATTATAGGCAGCATATTCGCGTCGGAAGTCTATCAACATTTTATAATTCCATTAGTTTTATTACAATCTAACGGTTTTTACAATTTAACGGCGACAGTAATATAATATTCTTTGCCACAGTCCTCACCTACCGTAACAATACTGTCTACTGACCCGCTCAGTCGCGGCGGCGCTTGCTGGGCGGCTGGTCGTGCCGCTTGCCGCTCTTGTCCGCCCGCTTGGCCTCGCTCAAGAACCGGTCCAGACCGAACGGGTCGAACTCCGCGTCGGCGGCGCGTCCGCGCGGCTGGAAGGGAACAGATCAATAAGTTAATAAATTTAAACGTCCCACAATTTTGCCACACAATCGTGGACACATTATACGCTTGTAGTAGTAATAACTGCCCACACCGATATCGGTGACGGAGGCCGGTTTCATTGAAACCAGGCCAGTTACGCAGAAGTTATTTTGTAGTGCCCAAATGTGTGCGCAGTACAAAAGAACACTCTCTCTTCCTTTACTCTCGTAATCCAGGCAGTGGGACGGATAATCGACACGACTGACGAGAGATGAGGCGCAGGTCCGACTTTTTACATGCCCATCCGACGCATGGATCATCTTTCTTGTCAGACAATCAGGTAATCAGCCTGCATTGTCCTAACCATAACTTGGAAACAACATTTTTTGTTGTTCCAATGCGGGAAACGAACCCACGACTTCCGAGTCCAGAGCCAATATTCTAACCACTAGACCACACAGGCTGTTACGCTTGTAGTAGTGCAATCAAATCGAAACGTAAGTAGCTGTTTATCTGTTCCTCTTTTTTAGTCTGTGACAGAGACCAGTACCTCAAGCAGGAACATTTTGCGGTATCGTTACGTGTACGTAAACGAGAAATATGAGCAATATTGTATGAAAATTTAAGTTACTTTTACGTCCGCTAGAGGCGCTTTCATGGTTTTCATACAATATTTCTCGCTTACGTACACGTAACGATACCGCAAAATGTTCCTGCTTGGGGTACGGATCACGTACAGCAGTACTTAGTATGAATTTAAATGTAGCACTAAACAAAGCACGCGACCACGTAGCTCGACCGGTGGGCGTGACCAGAGAGCCTGATTGGCCGGTTTGCTGGTCGCGGCGGGCACATAGATCGGAAGGTTACTCTTAGAGCAGGGTTTCTTAAAGTGGGGTCCACGGACCACCAAGGGGTCCGTAATATGTGTGCCAGGGGTCCGCAGCGTTCTGAAGATTAATGAAAAAAAATTGCAGTAAACTAACACAACTGATATAGATAAAGAGAACTTAATTGACATGAGATCAAAAGAAGTGTTGAGAGCTGAATTTCATGCAAAAGGTCTTGGTGAATTTTGGTGTTCTTTGAGTCAAGCTTACCCTCTTCTGGTCAAACGAGCTATGTCCGTTCTGATACCTTTTGCTACTACGTATCTTTGTGAGGCAAGGTTTTCGGCTCTAGTGTCAATAAAAACAAAAAATCGCAATCGATTGAATGTCAAAGATGACATGCGCCTTGCCTTATCGAAGACAATCTTACAATAATTTAAAGTGCTCATTGAGGCCAAACAACAGCATCCATCTCATTAGCAATTTCTATTTAACATTTTAAATTTAATTAAGTTAAGCATAAGTGTGAGTAAATTACCAATAACCCCCCCCCCCCCCCCCCCTACACACACAAGGGGCATTTCAGAAATTCTGAAAGTGGTCCGTGACTGCACATAGTTTAAGAATCACTGTCTTAGAGTGGTTACGCACTACATCCGATCCGAATCCGATCCAAACCCGTGATATTATGGATCTAGAAAACGCGGATCGAATTCAGATGTTGCTTACGCACTACTCAGATCTCTGATACAAATCCAAGCAATTCAGGAGCCATCTTTGGAAAACGTAATATTACGCGGAGCCACAACAGAGTGTTCACGTCGTTGAATAAGTCCTTTCATACAAATACAAGTCGTTCATACAAAAAATACTATACGCTACTTCGGTCCGTTAAGAAACTCCTCCGTCTCTTCCGATTTCCTTCCGTCATGGAGATCTTAGGGTAGAGATATACGCAACGGAATCCGGTAGGCCGTAGAGAATTCTGATCATTGGAAATAGAAATCTATGCTAATACAATTGTTCAGTGTCATCCGATTTCTGAACGGAACCCAAAGACAATAAACGCACAGACCGTAGTCAACGTACCTACAATCACGTCATCACATACGCCAATCAGCTAAGCGCTATATGACGTGATACGTGACGTCATCACCGCTGATTGGCTTAATGTTCCCAAATCCTTTTGTCCTTGACATATGTAAAATTCAAAATATACGCTACTTTACTTTCACCGAGGCTAGACGTATTATTTCATCTCCTAAAAACCACCATCTTAGTCAGCCAGTAATAGTCCAAATATTTCACATATAGTTAGCTGATCATACGCGGCTACATAATCTGGACCTTCAGAGCCACATTTACGAAGATTTGGGCATCAAATCCGTTGGAGCAAGCGACCTCCAGGACTACAACGGCGACGAGATCATCACAGGTAGAGTACCAGCTGACTGCCCCTGCAGTGAATACTTCACGTGAGTACCCCTTTCTTAACGCAGGCCACTGTTATGCCTCTAATGGATAGGGATAATATGGAAGGTCAGTCTAGTCAGATTCGCGACAAATCACCGTACAAAAATGTTAGTGATATTCAAACTGAGCAAATCATGCGAGACTTACTAAGAAAACGCAGAATTCTTAAATGCAGAGTAACGAAATTTGCAAATTTTGTACACACTATTGTACCGCCATTGAGTACAGAGTCAAAAATAGATTTAAAATTGAGAATGGACGGAGTCCGTACCTTATTCGTTGAATTTAACAATATTCAAACACAGCTAGAAAATACTGTCCCTGACTGTGACATTGATGACCAACTAGATCAGCGTCAGCAGTTTGAGGACAGCTACTATAGCACTCTGTCTCAGGCACAATCTATTCTTGGTGTCAGTGGAGCGACTGCAGATTGCTCCAAGGTATGTTCGCACAATTCACAATCCTCAGTAAAATTACCGGTTATTACGTTACCTACATTTGACGGTTTATACGAGCACTGGCTAGAATACAGGGATACTTATTTATCGTTGGTACATAATTCTACAGACATTAGTGACATACAAAAATTTCATTACCTTAAATCGTCACTAAAAGGAAGCGCAGAGATGGTGGTAAATTCGCTAGAAATATCAGCTTCAAATTATTCTGTTGCGTGGGAACTATTGTTGAACAGGTACGATAACACTAGGCTATTGGTTCACAGTCATGTTAAGGCACTATTTACAATACAACCACTGCCTAAAGAGTCACCTTCACTGCTTAGAAAACTTATAGACATAATTATAAATAATTTACGCGCTTTAAAAACCCTAGGTGAGCCTACAGACTCATGGGACACACTAATTATTTACGTAGTAACTTCTAAGCTTGATAAAACTACAGAACGTCACTGGGAGGAACACAAAGGTTCAATATTATCTAACTGCAAGTCAAATATAATTTTAAAGGTTGATCAGTTAATAACTTTTCTAAAAAATAGGGCCGATTTATTAGAAACTTTAATTTTATCGCACAATAAGGACAACACTTGCACTTATTCTAGTCAAAAATCGCATACTGCAGTCAGGAGTTACAACGTAACACACTGCAACGTTTCGTCTAACAAGTCAGCCGGTGGCATTATACGTAGATTAAATTGTATCGTATGCAAAGCTAAGCATCCAATTTACACTTGTGCACAGTTTATTGCCTTGGATTTAAATTCAAAACTTAAAATCGTCAAAAAACACAACCTATGCGATAATTGTTTGCGTCCCGGGCACACGGTTGACTCTTGTTTCTTTGGGCCTTGTAAAAACTGTAACTTAAAACACAATTCCTTACTACATCCTAGTGATTCTAATCATACTACAAGCTTTGTCGCAAAAGCTACATCGACTGGATCGTCCGTGGCCGGCGCAGGCGCATCGAAGCCCCCACCCCATTGTAGGTGCGATAAGAGCCAGTTCCTTGTAGGCAACAATGTTCACACAGACACGCACTTAATAGATACGCAATGCACAAATGTGCAACCTGTTTTGCTATCCACAGCGATGGTCGAGATTCCCGATAGGTACAATAACTATCACGTAGCATGCGCGTTACTCGACAGTGGTAGTCAAAGCAGTTTTATAACAGATTCGTTTTGCAAAAAATTAAAGATTCCGCTAATACAGTCCACTCAACAAATACGCGGAGTAGGCAATCTAGTATCGCAATCTTCATATTATTGCAATATAAACATTAAATCACGCTTAAATGCCTACTCGACGCAACTTCGATGTTGCGTTTTAAACGAAATAACGCCCACATTGCCCGCTGTTCAGGTACATAATACGAATGCACGGTTTCGAGTTCCTGAAAACGTTCAGCTGGCAAATACGCAGTTTCTAGGGCCACAAAAAATTGATATTTTGATAGGAGCGGATCATTTCTGGGACTTGCTTATCGATGGCAAGATGCGTTTACCGAACGGTCCGTTCTTACAGAATACCAAGTTAGGTTGGATAATTTCGGGTCCTGTTAATCATAAAATTTCGCAAAAGGGACATATCCAATGTAACGTTAGTATAAACGATCACGTCAGCTTAGGGAGCACGAGAAACTAACTCTGCCTCGGGATACGCGAGATGATGATGAGTTGGCTTGTAAGCAAAACTTCGATGCAAATTCTACACGCGATACTAATGGTAGGTTTGTTGTTTGCAATTCACTCAAAATATCATCCGAGGTTTTGGGTGAATCTCTTCCCCACACTGAACACCGCTTCCAAGCGTTAGGGAAACGGTTATTACGCGCACATACTAATAATAAGAATTAATCAGAATACCATGCGAGAGTATAATATCGACCTCGGTCATATGACTGAAGACGTTGTCGATACCTACTCGAAACCTATAGAATCTACCGTAGTTTATTTCGCGAACATAGTAGACACAATTTCGAAACGTCGTAGGTATTGTATCTATTGCTAACTGTTCAGCTACCAACAGAAAAAATATTAGGTCACTTACCGGTAAACTTGATATGTCACGTTCTGGACCGATTCGACAATTATGTTGGGTGTTACACTACACGTATCATAATAATAATATGTAATCATCTTAAGTCGGCGTCACATTAGTTTCCTTGACCTTCTATCATGTGGTGTAAGGTTTACTTTAAGTTCTTTAAAAATACGGTGGGAAGAACCTTAAGTAGATATCCGTAAACGCTTTTCAATTTAAATACACAATCCAATTTACAATAATAATAATTAATTCAATATTCACGACACACTATTTACACAAAATCAACTTAGGTAATTAATTTATTTACAGGTTAAATTAATTAGTACAGACGAAACATTTTTTCCCTTTAATAGATTCTCACAGCTTAGACGTATTAGTAACAACAAAGGCCATAGCCCTTTACCTATAATAGGCATGAGTTTAACTAATTGTATAGGTAGTAGGTACGACTTGCTTACCTCAGCCAGCCGCGCGAAACAGCTGACGGGCGCGATAGGTATCGATGAGGTGAGACGTGCGTATTTGCATTGGTTTATGATCGCAACAAGTATTAATGGAAGAGAATTTCTTTAAATGACAAAAATTGTCAAGTATCCAATTCGCTTGTTCGGGTGGCACGGTCGCACCACTGCCAAGTCAAAAATTATTTTAAGGCCAAAATGTTTTACTAAAAACTCAATTATTATTTTATACATTTGTTATTTATACACGAACACAATCAATCGTCGCACTGTATATCGCAGGCACTTTTGTACCACTTGTGCGAAAAGTGGTGGCTTATACCTGGTAGGAACTTAGCTAGGAAGGTGACTCTTTAAGTAGTAGACGGTAAGCCCACTAATGGGCAACCTACCTAGGGAGCGCTTAATAGTTTTTTTCCTCATAATCGTACCAGAGTAGATTACGCAGAGCCAGTGTTTGTTTTAAACCGTAAACGTAGGGGTTATATAATTTGTAAATGTATACCTAATCTATAGAATATTACACATAAAATAATAATTATTTGTGCGCTTTACACTTGGAGCTTGTAGACGATCTATTTACTGGCGCAATACCTACTCGCTCCCAAGCATTCATTTCATGCCATGGAAACCCATGTCATTGCAAATACTTCATCTTAGCAATGATTATGCTCAGTTTTATTATCACGTAGCTAACTTCATTTCGTACCTCCATATTCACGCATTTTGGTGGCTTGTGTGAGACGGGGGTCAAAGCGTGCAAGTACCACTTGCTGGGAGTGGTTGGTGGTGCTCACCTGACGTTCAACGAGCCCACCATGACAGTCCTGTCGCAAATACAAGCGGTGCTGCACTCACGGCCGCGGGTACCTCTGCTACATTCACGGCCACCGACACCTCAGTCTTCAGGTTAATTAGACCGATCTCAACTCAACTCTGGACCAAGGACGTCGTTCTCCCATCGCTAAAGCAGCAGCTGACAGCTCATCAATAGCAGTGACGACATCGCTAGGGTGACCAATCAGAACATCTTCGGGCATCTGGAGACGAGCATTAACCGAGACGAGCTTTCACCACCACCACTGACAAGGAGCAATGAGACGAGATATATTAAAAGCTACTGCTTTCAAGGCCGCGGGCATGTTCAGTGTCATCCGATTTCTGAACGGAACCCAAAGACAATAAACGCACAGACCGTAGTCAACGTACCTACAATCACGTCATCACATACGCCAATCAGCTAAGCGCTATATGACGTGATACGTGACGTCATCACCGCTGATTGGCTTAATGTTCCCAAATCCTTTTGTCCTTGACATATGTAAAATTCAAAATATACGCTACTTTACTTTCACCGAGGCTAGACGTATTATTTCATCTCCTAAAAACCACCATCTTAGTCAGCCAGTAATAGTCCAAATATTTCACATATAGTTAGCTGATCATACGCGGCTACACAATAGAGTTGAAAATCGAACACATGAGTGTCGAGTTAAACGTCAATGTCATATATGACAGCTCGACACCTGACACTTCAATTTTCAACTGTATTGTATTAGCACAGAGTTCTATTTTCAGTGCTCATAATTCTCTACGGTCTAACGGATTCCGTTGCATATAGTCCCAGCCTTAGAATGACGGAAAGAAATCGGATGACGGAAATCGGATCTAGTGCGTAAACTACCATAGAAGTAGTTCTACGGCTACTCCGGACCATCTATTCACGGGTTCGGATCGGATTCGGATCGGACGTAGTGCGTAACCGCTCTTAAGGTACGGGCATATTATGCCGGGCCGCAGCGTGTCGGGGCGGAGCGGAAAAATCCGCTCAAATCGCTTTCATACAATAGGCAAGCGGACTGATTTTTTTTTATTGCATAAATGAATAGTACTCTTAAATATGAGTAACTTCTCAGAAGAAACCGTATATCAAAAGTCAATAATTTCAAAGGTACAGCGATTTGTATACAAAATTTCGCTCCGCTCCAGTACCAAAAAATATTTTTTTTTTGCGAAATTGGTAAACAAAACCTACATCATTAGTTTACTCACATCATATACAAAAACATTCATTATGGTAAGTATGAAATTAAACGCACAAATATCGGAGATATTTACAAATATATTCCTGCGGCCATATACTTCATATACTACTTCATACTACTTCATGTACAAGTGACGTCATTTTTAGGTCGACTTTAGTATGGAGCGTTTTTAGGAGGCTCGCGAAATTTTTTATACAAATCGCAGTACCTTTGAAAATATTGACTTTTGATATACGGTTTCTTCTGAGAAGTTACTCATATTTAAGAGTACTATTCATTTATGCAATAAAAAAAAATTTGTCCGATTGCCTATTTGTATTCTTCTTCTAACAGCAGGCAAAAATTCTTCGTCAGAGCTATCCATAACGTTAGTCGCACACAAATCTGGCAGTACACTGTACTCAAAATCTGTCAATGTGCTGCGACCCGGCCCGTCACCAGTGTGCTAGGTTAGCATTTTGCGCCCCAACACACTGCGGCCCGGCAAAATGTGCGCGTACCTTAAGAGCCTGATTCACGATCGCCTCCTAAGTGACAAATAGTTTTGTCGCTGCTTACTTTATACTGAGTGACAGAGACAAAACATCTGAATAAGCTATACGTCACACATCAGGCGATTGTAAAACAGGCCCTTAGAGCAATGAAAACATTAGATGCAATATATTGTGAACAGGTTTACTTTACCTGGTCCTCTTTAGGCGCGTCTCGTTCGAATTGCACGGGCCCGGCGCGCGTGTTGCTACTGCTGGTGCCCGCGAACTCCTTGTCCGCCACGAAACTGAAATGTAACAACATAACATTGTACGGACATGATACAAATTGTCGACTATCACCTAACTTCATCATTAATCTGCGGCTAACTTCAGTCTTATAAATTCATATTTTCACCTTACTTTACAGTCGTCAATTTACGGCTAACTTCAGTTGTTATATTCATACTCTCATCTTGCTTCAGGCATATCAATCTACACCTAACTTCAGTAGTTATATTCATACTCTCACCTTATTTCACATTCATCAATCTATGGCTAACTTCAGCCGTTATGATCATACTCTCACCTTTAACTTCACATTCATTAATCTACGGCGAACTTCAGTCGTTATATTCATACTCTCAACTTGCTTCACACACATCACTTGACATTCATCAATATCTACACCTAACTTCAGCCGTTATATTCATACTCTCACCTTACTTCACATTCATCAATCTACGGCTAACTTCAGTATATATTATTATTATTTACACAACTGATTGGCATTCGAACGCGTGGAACTATATATAAATATCGAATAATATGCAAGATGGTCAAAATTCAAGTTCTGTGCACATCTTAAGCGTAAGTAATGTAGATTGTAGGTATGTATATTTGTTACCGTCTAGTATTAGCAATGGTCTCCAAGTCTCCGCCATAGTTGTCTTGGTCCTTCGAGCGCGTGGGTCGGTAGATGTGAGCGCCGACCGTGTCCTGGTTGCGCCACGGCTTGTCGTACACCGTGTAAGCTTCGTCGTCGCCGTAGCCTGGAAATTAATTCATAAATTTCAAATTGCATGTTCCCTGTTGTCTGTTTTGACTATATAGCTGGTAAAGAAACGTTAGTAAAAATGTGATTCTACTGACTGAGACTATAATTAATGGGTTTTTTTGTGTGACATTTTGTGGTGGAATTTTGCAACTCAATTTTGAAGCAGATATCTTTAACCGAATGAGCTGAAATTGTGTATACACGTTTAGTTTGGATGAAAACACATGGTTAGCTATGTGACATCATTCTAAATCCAACATGGCGGAACACATAAGATTGCCGAAATACAGAAATACTTTCATAAAATCTAACACATCATATGCGACTACTGTAAGACCCATGGGCGTAGAGCTAGGGGGGGGTCAACCCCCCCCCCCCTGAAATGGGCCGGCAGGTTCACGTGGATATATGATGAGTAAACTTATTGAAACTTACCGCTATCCATGCCCTTGCTGTTGTTGAACAGACGCTGGTCGAACATGCTCTCCGCCCCGGCGTTGTTCTTGGCGGGCAGGCCGAGCGCGATCTGCTCGGATATGTCCCTCTCGCGGTCCTTGGCCAGTTTAGATCTGGAAGATGGGAAAGGAATCAATTCGAATACCCCTGTAGCTCAGTGGTTGAGCGCGAATCGATTATCGAATACCGCCGAAGGAACGAAAAGTTTTTTTGTGTTCCTGGGTCATGACTCATGGATATGTATTAAATGTGTGTATAATATAATGTGTCCCGACAGCTGTATCAGAGCCTAACTACTAAACTATTGCATTGATAGTAAAGGAGTTTAGTATTTTATTACCAACAAATTGTAATAACTTCTAAACTATTGCATTGATAGTAAAGGAGTTTAGTATTTTATTTTACCAAACATCCTCTTCTATCGTTGTAGAACAAATAATAAGTAGTTATAACAATTTGAAAAAGACGACTGGCTGGCCCCCTGTCTGAGATGATACCAACAAATTGTTATAACTTCTAAACTATTGCACTGTGAGTAAAGGAGTTTAGTATTTTATTTAGCAAACGTCCTCTTCTATCGTTTTACAAATAAAAAAACAAACAGGTCAATGGCCTAGATTTTTCACAAAAAGCAAATAATTTAATAAATCCACCAAAAAAAAATATATTTTTTTTAATTCCCTTTTTTGTTTTTCTGTTCAAAGAAAATTAAAACATAGTGGTTGTGAATTATTGTTCACATGTTTAGCTATCAAATGAGATCTTTTTTATATTCCTAGGACATTTACATGAGTAGTGGTGGTCGAATTAGTACGAGAGCCCGAGTCTTGGTTACCAAAAAACAAAATGCCTGCCATTTTACAAACGTGAGAGAAAAATAAAATTTGAGGGGCAATTTGTCGATAAAACATGCCATATTTTTACCACTAGAGGCTCCGATATAGCTGTCGGGACACATTGTATAATAAAAATTGTACTACTATTATTAAATAATAATAATTAATCAGTGTGGGGAGTTATTACTAGTACCTCTAGACTAGTACGTACCTTTTTTTTTGTTTCCGGGGGGGAAAATGCTTTACGCATGTGGTATGCGTAAAGCATTTTCCCCCCAGGCGCAGGGGGCACCCAAGTGGTGATGTGGGACTCATGGTATACCCACTAAAAACCCCCCCATCTTCCTCCTCGCCGCCCTCTGACGGGGCACGGGAACGATACACACATCCGCGACCCCGCCGGCGGCAGCCGCCTACAAGCGGCTCCATTATGAAAGCCCGAAGGCCCTCCACGATGGGCGCACCAGATGGTATTAGAGGCGCCTCCCTCCTCGGCCTCCACCGGTAAGACTAGTACGTACCTCTTGTCGGGTGCGGCGCGCGCGATGTTCCTGTCCCTCTGCCTCTCGCGGTGCCTCTCCTGGCGCAGCTTGTCCCTCTCCGCCGCGCCCTCCGCCGTCTCCTCTGCCGGGCCCTCCGGCACCTCGTCCTCTGGACCCCTTATACCTGAGAGGAGGAATCTGATAGACTCACTCTAGTAAATTGTTCTGAATATACTACTAATATTATTAATGTGAAAGTTTGTGAGGATGGATGGATGTTTGTTACTCTTTCATGCATAAACTACTAAACGGATTGCGATGAAATTTGGTACGGTAGTAGTTTAGGCATGGGATTAATTATTATTAAAACATAGGCTATCTTTTATCTCGAAAAAGTACAGTCTTCCTTGTACCTTTTCGAGACGTCCCTTACTGTATTTACGCGGGCGGAGCCGCGGGCAATAAGCTAGTACTTACAATAAATCTTACACTTTAAACGAGACAATCTTGTATATTTATAATCTTAATCTCGGCAATGGCTGCAATTATTTAAGTGAAATTAAGTATGCAGGGGTTTTTGGAGGAGAAAAATCGGTCTAGATAGGTCTTATCTCGGTAAAACTGCGCATTTTGAAGTTACGTTTTTCTATCGTCGTGCAACAATATATCAATAATTTCAACTCTATAATGTCAGTCCGATTAGCAGTTTGGTTAATTTTTGCGTAGTTCGGAAATTCGTTCCTTTATATTATTACTAGCGACCCGCCCCAGCTTCGCACGGGTACAATACTGATACTAATACTACAGAATGTCTTTAAACCTCTAACAAAACGGGCGAAATCTAGTCAAAACAAACAGAAACAAATTAATTAGGTACCTACTAAAACTCAATGAAATAAGTAGGTGGGTATACTTTTATCGTATGAAATACCATAGATCTAAACTCCCCCCGCACGCGCACCCCCGCATTGGTGACGCCCACTTCGCAACGGGCCGTGCAGCAGAAATTGTAATATTTTAATTTCGCCATAACTTCAAAACCACACGTCCAATTTCAATCATTCAAAGACCAAATATTGTCTACATAAACTGTACTTAGTGATGAAATAATTTATTTTGATAAGGATTAATAGCATGAGTAAAATAAACGCGTTTAAATGTAGTCCAAAAAAAATTCAAGATTTCTAAATAAAAAAATGGTTGTTGTGCCTCACTCGACATAGATAGGTATAGTGTGTCGCGGACTTTTTTGTAGATATTTATAAGATCTACAATTAATTAGAACATTTTATGGTTCTATCTTTTATAGTTTAGGCAGCGTACGCAAAATAAGTAACTTTTCTGGTTGATTTTTTACACCTTGTGTCCGAAAAACCCAAATATTTTACGGAACCCTATTTTTTTCCAAAATAAAATATAGCCAATGTTACTCGTGGATAATGTAGCTTTCGAATGGTGAAAGAATTTTTGAAATCGGTCCAGTACTTTTTGAGCCTATTCATTACAAACAAACAAACAAAGATACAAACAAAGTTTTCCTCTTTATAATATTAGTGTAGATAACAGCCTCCATGGTCTTATCTTGGCTCTCAAATCGGAGGAGTTCGACTCCCGCGTTGGAACAACAAAAAAAAGGTTTTTTCCGAGTTTGGTTAGGATGATGCAGGCTGATGACCCCCCCCCCCCCCCCCCCCACACAACAATTTTAACAGTTTTCAATAGAAATGCGTAAAATGACGTACATAATATGAATTGCATATGAATTATCAGTCTAATGTTCACCTAAAGTGGTCATTTTAGACGTGTGTCGTTAATTCATGTATCGGATGGGCATGTAAGAAGTCGGACCTACGCCTGATCTCTCGTCAGTCGTGTCGGTTATCCGTCTCACTAGGTTATCAGAATAAAGGAACAGAGAGTGCTCTTGTGTACTGCGCACACACTTGGATACTATAAAATTACTCCTACATAACTGGCCTGGTTTCAATGAAACTGGCCACCATCACCAAACATCTTCAGAACCAACTCACCAGCCCTGTGATCTCTCGCCCTCTGCGCCAACATCCTCAAGTGCTCCTCCTTCTTCTCCTTCTCCCTCTGTGCTAATCTCCTCTCCAATTGGGCTCTAGCCTCGACGGCCTCTCTGGCTTTACGGTCAGCTATGTACAGAGCCTCGGCCAGCTTGGAGAAGTTCTCGTTTATGTGGACTTGTTGGAGACCCCTACCGTCCGCGGCTAAGCGCTTGTCAAGTGGTATTGTGTAACCTGAAATCATTGTAATATTATAAGGAAACTAACCCCCATTTCTAATAAAAATATTATCCAGTAGATAAGCAATACAATGTTTTGTCCTTGTCTATCAAAAATGTGGGAGTGTGCCATGGGCACGGGGGGAGTGCGTCACGGGCGGGAGTGTGTGACGTCACTACACGGTACAATGATCTTTGGCGTTCTTCCAGTGCGACACGCAGGGCGGCACCTTCCAGTCGCGCTGCTGGCGCACAGACACGCGGCGCGGGGGAGTGTGTCACGGGCGCGGGGGCGTGTGTGACGTCACTACACAATACACTAACTAACCTTTGGCGTTCTTCCAGTACGACACGCAGGGCGGCACCTTCCAGTCGCGCTGCTGGCGCACAGACACGCGGCGCGGGGGAGTGTGTCACGAGCGCGGGGAAAGTGCGTCACGGGCGCGGGGGAGTGTGTGACGTCACTACACAATACACTAACCTTTGGCGTTCTTCCAGTGCGACACGCAGGGCGGCACCTTCCAGTCGCGCTGCTGGCGCACAGACACGCGGCGCGGGGGAGTGTGTCACGAGCGCGGGGAAAGTGCGTCACGGGCGCGGGGGAGTGTGTGACGTCACTACACAATACACTAACCTTTGGCGTTCTTCCAGTGCGACACGCAGGGCGGCACCTTCCAGTCGCGCTGCTGGCGCACTGACACGCGGCACATGGAAGTGTGTCACGGGCGCGGGGGAGTGTGTGACGTCACTACACAATACACTAACTAACCTTTGGCGTTCTTCCAGTGCGACACGCAGGGCGGCACCTTCCAGTCGCGCTGCTGGCGCACAGACACGCGGCGCGGGGGAGTGTGTCACGAGCGCGGGGGAGTGTGTGACGTCACTACACAATACACTAACTAACCTTTGGCGTTCTTCCAGTGCGACACGCAGGGCGGCACCTTCCAGTCGCGCTGCTGGCGCACAGACACGCGGCGCGGGGGAGTGTGTGACGTCACTACACAATACACTAACCTTTGGCGTTCTTCCAGTGCGACACGCAGGGCGGCACCTTCCAGTCGCGCTGCTGGCGCACAGACACGCGGCGCGGGGGAGTGTGTCACGAGCGCGGGGGAGTGTGTGACGTCACTACACAATACACTAACTAACCTTTGGCGTTCTTCCAGTGCGACACGCAGGGCGGCACCTTCCAGTCGCGCTGCTGGCGCACAGACACGCGGCGCGGGGGAGTGTGTGACGTCACTACACAATACACTAACCTTTGGCGTTCTTCCAGTGCGACACGCAGGGCGGCACCTTCCAGTCGCGCTGCTGGCGCACGGACACGCGGCGAGGGGGGGAGTGCAGCACGGGCGCGGGGGGAGAGGGCGCGGCGCGGGGGATCTTGCGGTTGATCTGGAAGCGGGGGGGCTCCATCGGGTCGGACTGAGCCTCGACCATCCTGAAAAGGAGACGCTTTGTGAGATAAACGAGCGCGGGAAGGGGTCCACCCTACTTATTGCCAATTGGCAATTGCCTAAGTAGGGTGGACCCCTTCCCGCGCTACACACGACCTTTCATCGGAGTTTATGAATTTTTTATTTTCGTAAAATCTACGGTATATGAAACTTTGCTCTTAAATATAGGTCAGGGGCTAATAAAAAAATAAAAGAATGCTTATTTCTCCCGTTCCTAGTTTGATTGGCAATAGAAAAAAATCCTGAACAAAGAAGCTATAACCAAGTATGTTTTAGTACAAAAAACAATTGCGGAAACAATTTAGTATCGAAGAAAAAAAATAAAGTTTGAAAACTGAAAAAAATTAAATATCTCTAAAAGTACTCAAGTGGCAGAAACGTAATAAAGTATAATAAATGCGCGTGTAAATGGTGTATCGAACAAAGTATATAACAAGTTTACAACACCTCGCAATTGACGTAATAAATTAATTTTATGAATCGGTGACTTGAAAAAATGCTCATCTTCCAAATTATTTATCACAAAAACTAAGCAGAATTGGCACACGGGTGTTCTACTCTTAAGTTTGGAATACAAGACGGCATCGACCTATGGACTTAGTTTAGAAATGTCCGATTTTGAGGATTTCTAAAACACTGTGGGTTACTAAATTTATTTTAATTTATTTTAAAACATGATTCTCCTATCATCACGGAGTGAATAGATCCCTAGAGGGATGTATTGGTCAGTTATGATCATGACATCTCTTCTTAGCACCTCAAAGAACAAACAAGCGATTAACTCACCTGATAACCCTCTGCTTGGCTCCGGAATTGAAGGCGCCGCCCTGCTGCGCGGGCGTGTATCTGATGTACTGGGCGGGCGCCTAAAACAACACGCACTATCAACGGCACACATAGTGATATGTTCTTGCCTCGATGGTGAGGAAAGATATGATTTTATTTATTTTTATTAGTCGAAGGTAGGTCAAAATCTTGCCCTAACGTAACTGCGACCCAAGTGGATCTATTGTTTTTGTGACTGCTTCGCGTCATAGTACTTCCCCCAGGCCTATGCTGCTAATTAACTGAACGATATGGTTGGGGTTGGTGCCACGAACTTCCTCTGTGGTGGAGTATTCGTGCTGCCCAAGGTACCTGTTAACCTGCCCAAGGTAAGATATTATGATATACTTAATATAATAACAATAATAATATTCAATCCGTGGGAATGCAATGGATAATCATAAAAACAATTCAACAATCCAAAATGGCGGCGATGTGGTTCGCCACCCATCACGTCTCGTTTCTCGCGGAGGCGAAAAGTGGCCCATGGAGAGCCGCTTCGCTACGTTGAATGTAAGAGGAATGGATGGTAAGAATGAAAGTGGACGAAGCGAAACAAGTATGTAAGTATCGTAGGGAGTGGAAAGAAGTGGTCTTTGCCTACCCCTACGGGAAATAGGCGTGATTATATGTATGTATGTATGTATAATAATAACTCCCCACCAGTGGCGAAGGGTGGTTTTTCCGCAGAGGGAAGCCACTATGGTCTTTATGCATATTAAGCAAGTACATAGTACCTACATACCTGGAGGCTGCTTCGTGGGATTCTATTTCGGTACAGAGTTAGAGTTTCGTTCTTCGAGATGTACCTACCAACCGCAGCTCACCTTCATTATACAAGTAAGCACTGATATTATAAAACAGCGTCTTTCGAGAATGACAAAAGGCGGCTTTGGAAAAGCCAGTTAATGAATTCTACTCACACACTAATCTACTCACCACAATAATGCAATTTACAATCCAAATAGGTACACTACACAACTTCACAACATAAATATACTATTTTACACTACAGTCTACACTACAAAATATTACAATTACGCATAATAAACAATAATATGCAGTCGAAAAATGGCAGAAATCATTTTCTAATGTTTGGGATTTTCAACCAATGAGAGACCATAACCGGTATCCGAGCGGCTTACTGAATGATCATTTCGACCAATTAAATTATAAAGAATATTTTGTAATTTATTTACAAAACGTATTAAGAGCCATTAGGCCTACATTTTAAATTTAACCTTAAAACAAACCCAATAATGACTATTATAGAATGAAACATATATTTCATTACTAAAACGCTCAGACACCGTATTACAATTTCAAAATTCGAACTGGTCGTCCAATAGGACGGCATATTTAAATTTCAACTATATTTCGAACGAAATAAGGTCTTTTATACAATGCGAAAAGCCCTTATTGATCGACTTATGTAACATTGTGATGTCTGTTGCATAGATGGCGCTCACGCGGCCCTACATCGCGCTATAGCTTGTACGATAAGAAAGGTATATATAAGTCATTGCTGTAATTAATCAGTTTTCGAACTAATTTGTCATAGTTACTGAAATGTATCCAACATAAAAGGGAAGCCGATGGGAATCGGCATCTATACACGCTTCGCCACTGCTCCCCACACCAATTTCGGTGACGGTGGCCGGTATCATTGAAACCAAGCCAGTTACACAGGAGTAATTTTATAGTACCCAAGAGTGTGTGCAGTACACAAGAGCACTCTAGCACTCTCTCTTCCTTTACTCTCATAATCCAGTGGGACGGATAACCGACACAACTGACGAGCGATCAGGCACAGGACTGACTTTTTACATGTCCATTCAATGCATGGATCATCTTTCTTGTCAGACAATCAGGTGATCAGCCTTCATTGTCCTAACATGGAAACAACATTTTTGTTCATTGGAACGCATTGGCGGGAATCGAACCCACAATTTCCGAGTCATGAGCCAATGCTCTAATCACTAGACCACGGAGGCTGATATACCGGTTCTAAATAGGTAATAGGTTTTCTTTGAATTACTTCAAAAGTTACTGACAAAATAATTTTTCTAAAGAGTTTTTAGATCAGCATAGAAACTTACAAGTTTGTATATCCTATAGTCATAAATTCCAACTTTATTAATTGTGCAAGAACATACTTGTTTTAAGTTGCACAAAGCTGCACAGCACATGTGTAGTGTATGATGTCATATGAATTATAACACGTTTCAAATGAGGATAGGAACGTCAATGACCTTTTACTGTCAAATATCACTTGAAAAGTGTGATTTTCAGAAAACCCTATCCGCATATAAATATAAATTAGACTTGCATCGAATTTAATCTCTTTGTGCAGTCAATAAAGTTCAATTTTTAATAGACGCGTTACATCACGTATCGTCGCAAGTGTGAACTGTTCCTTACACCTCCGTTAATTGTTAATTATAGCCTATTGTTTATAAAACATTAAAAATAAAACTCAACTAACAGCTTTCGGTGCAGCCTTCACGGGTAGCGCCGCTGATATTTTAGCATTGGTCAATTTCTCCAATGCTAGCTTAGTCTTCTCGGTAATATCTTGGATGTCATCTTCTGATGGTTTCTGTAAGGTTGGATCGTCTTCTGCGAGTACCTCAGCCGGGAGAAGGTCAGTCAGTTTTGAGTAGATTATCTGAAATAGACAGTCTAATTAGACAGTAGAATAACTGAAAACAGGCATAAGATAATTGTCAACCAACTATTTCTAATATAAATTAGTTTTGTTGCTTTAATCACATTTAAGGACAATTTTATCTTACAAACTTTCACTCAAAACTTTTATTTTTTAATCAATATATTTGATGAGGCTTTGGTGCATTTGGCATCTATGTCAGCCTCATAGTTTTATTCAAATTAATAAAGACATAATAATGTATTCAAGTGTGACCCTTCACAGATAAAACATAAAATTTAATTAACAAATAGGCATCCCTCGAGAGAGGGGATACCAAAATAATATTAATTTGTTCCCCAAACAAATTCTTCGGGAACATCCGACTTCTGAGGTCAAGATTTCGGTCACTATCCACCAACAAGTGCATTAAGTCTTCCGTGACACCACAGTAAACACACTGAGAGGACTCCTTTTTCCTGATCATATGATTAAACTTGTTGAGTGGAACATGGCCAGAACAAATGAAGTACTAAGCTTTGCTAAGCCTTCTAATGGGACAGAAATAACCTTGTAAATCTCCTTTTATTATATTATGTTATATTATATTATCCAACTAATAATATTATAAATGTGAATGTTTGTGAGGATGTATGGATGGATGTTTGTTACTCTTTCACGCAAAAACGACTGAACAGATTTCGATGAAATTTTGTATCTTTGTAGTTTAGGCTCTGGATAAACAGGCTAATTTTTATCCCGAAAAAATACAGTGTTCCCACGGGATACTGTATTTACGCAGGCAACAGCTAGTTGACAGATAATTCAAAATCCAACCTTATCCGCACTATGTCCTTGCCGAGCGATCGCCGAGTACTTCACACGGCCCGATTCGTCCAGCTGCACAGCGAGAGCGTTGGACGTGCTCTCCTTGCCCCGAGCGCCCATACCCAGTGGGTACTGAGCCACATGGATCTCGGGGAACGCTCCTCCATCTGAACCATTGAAATAATTGTAAAAGTAAGTAAAGTGTTCGATTAAATAACAGAAGACAGGATTTATTTATCTCAATCACGCTATTTAAACAAGTTTTACCAACATACCTCCAAAATCCTCCTCTGCTCTTGGAACCCATCCTTTTCTTTGTCCGTAAGGTGGAACACTCGTCTGTGACACTACTAATGCGCTGCCAATCCTCTGTGCTTTCCGTTCATCATCACGATCCCATACCTGCTGTACTGGAGCAGGCAACAAGCTGAAAAGACACAAATTATTAGGCCACAGCATACACTTTGAAGAGACACGTAAAACTTTATGTTTGAAAGCAGAAACATTTATTTACAGTCACATGTTAGTAATGTAACTTTAGACGTACTTTAAATTGACTAATGTGTTAGCAGTGAAGAAATAACAAAGAATTAATAGGTTTCTAATTCACTATCAACATACACACATGACACATTCCTAAACACAAAACCTTACTTTTATTTTCTTAATTAAAAGATATTGTTAAACACCGAATAATACTCTGTTATTCTCGTCTCGTTAAGAAATTGCAATAATTATAAATAGAATAAAATAAACACACCTCGATAACGACGCCATTTTGCGACATATGAATTTTGACACTGACTTTGTGCATCAACTGCTGGGTAGTAACTACTTCAACTTCTTTTTGCATGCATGAAAGCAGAGTAATTTAGACGTAAGACACATTGTACATGGTCAATCAAATGTCAGTTTTGCTCTCTGGATAATATCAAAGTTTTATTATATTTATGCCTATGATGGACCATCTAAAAGCGCCTGCTCACCAGCCTGCAAAGCCAGCGCTAGTACATAAGCCGTCATTACCCATTAGTCGTCAACTTGTCACGCAGTAAAATATGATCTTCGTACGATGATGAATTGATGAATAGCGTTTAGGTACTCAATACCTAGATCCTAGGTTAGGACCTAGGGTATAGAGTATAGACCCTAGTCAGTCATTCTCATTGGTGGTTTTAAATTACTAGTGTGAATGTACCACCTTCTTATTCAAATAAAGTTCCCTACAGTTTTTTTTTACAAAACAAAGCTTACCTTAATAGTGAAAAAACTGAGTAATAAATAAACATAAAAACAATTAACATATAATGCCATAACATAAATATGTTTATAATATTATTTATTCCTAGATAAAAGGTACGGTCTACTATTTACCCACTTACTAATAATTTATTAATATAAGCATTATTTTTTAATCTACATACCAAAGCTACATACAGTTGACAAGTCGCACGACGTCGGTTCAAAAGTGCGAAAAGAGGTGGAACTTATGACAGATGCGTATATATATGAAGTAGGTTGCGAACGTCTCTCTTTTCTAACCTCAAAATGCGCGAGAAGTATCGTAGTGATATATCAAAGTGGTCTTAATTTAATCTAAAATAATAGTTTTAGTGCCAAAAAGTGCACGATGCCGTCAAAAAAAAGAAAATACAATGCTAGGTTTCCAGCGGTAAGTTCAAAAACGTCGATATCCGTCGTTATTTGAAGAAAATGTTGAGTATTTGTAAATAATATTTGTGATTGGTGATATCATAATATTGTTTGCTCCTAGGGACGAATTAAGAAAATTATGCAGCAAGACGAGGAAGTCGGGAAAGTGGCACAGGCCGTACCTATCATTATCTATATCCTTTTTGATAAACACAAAATTTAATAGTATATTTTTTTTGTAATCAATACTAATACTATGACATTTATTTTCATATCTTATTGCGAATGTTGTTAATTTATAATAAAAGAAAGGGACAGAATTTGTGAAAACATAAAACAATTCATGTGCTTATATAACAATACATTAAAAATAATCTCCAAATTATATAAAAAGATTGTCCAAAACATTCACTATAAAATTGTTGAATTTTAGAATTCATAATGTTTTTTTTTTCATACAAATAATAAAAATAAGCAACAGTTAGGTACTCAAAACATCATTTACCTAATTGATAAAAAACCAGTTTTATCAATGAAATATTTGGCATAATTAATTTTAGAAACAATAAGTTTGGACTGTGGTTATTTATTATGTACCTATGTTTACTATGGAAGAGCTCCGTGGCCTAGTGGGTAGACCGTTTAGATTGCACTCGAGAGAGTGCAGGTTCGAATCCCAGGGTGTAGCGTGTACCAATGAGACTTTTTAGATCTCAAGTACATTATACGGACGCCCTAATGGTGAAGGAAAACATTGTGAGGAAACCCGCACATAGTTGGCCCCAGACGTATTGACCAGTCATTTCTCTGGACTAGGCTGACTGTGTTGTGAGAATGCCGTATGTGCTTGGGCAACCATACAACAATTAAAAACCAACTGTCCCAGGCACTACAGTATTTCAAGAATCAAGAGTGGTTACTTCGCTCGGAGAATACTGTATAAATCATCCATTAACGGATGAAAAGGTCTAAGTAGTAGGAGTAGAGTATGTTTACTATGTTAAAATTAATCATGGTTTTATGCTGTTTTTCTACCGCTACTGTCATCGTCATCGGGACATCACCAAGAATGAGATTATTTCAGGCCAAGATTAAGTTGATGTGATGGCTATTGTTTGTCCACCGCAACGATCTCAGTGGTTCAATCAGTTTGTTCTTAGGGGTCGTCCATTAATCACGTGATGCCTAAAGGGGGAGGGGGGGGTCCGAAAAAAATCACCAAGTATCACCTAGGGAAGTATAACATCATGTGTATTAATTTTCGAATCTAGTCTATGCATACTGAAATTATTATCGGTCGTAGATTCGTAGTGTTATTTAAATATTTACAAGACAAATGACTCGTATATTTTTTAATTGCTTAAATTATTCGATTAAATTGTTTTTTAAGTTAAAGTTTTTCTTCAAACATGACCTGCTTAGGTACTATGTAAAAAAAATACACGTGAGCTTAGGTGGGGGAGGGGGGGTAGTATAAAACATCACCAGGGGGAGGGCAGGGGTCTAAAAAGTTGTTAAAAATCACGTGATTAACGGACGGCCCCTTACTGTGTTTGTTAAATTAATAATTATGTACTTACTGATTACGTCTTTAATTTTCTGGTCCACCTCCTCAATGTTCGGCTCAATAAAAACATTTGTCATACATTTGCAAAATGTTATCTTTGGATGCTTCCTTACTTTTATCCCACAACCATTATTAACTTAAACAAGTTCTATAATTGTTGTTATGTTCTTGGTGATGGTGCGGTGGACACGTTTATATATTGCCGCCACTTCGGCCCGTCACAATCTCGGACCGAATTCTAGCTGTAGCACTGAACGAAGCGATATTTCGGTGACGGGAGTGCGGTGGACATACAGCCATAATGA
This sequence comes from Glaucopsyche alexis, assembly GCA_905404095.1. Lineage (NCBI taxonomy): Eukaryota > Metazoa > Arthropoda > Insecta > Lepidoptera > Lycaenidae > Glaucopsyche > Glaucopsyche alexis. The sequence continues at coordinate 5,642,426 of FR990063.1, read as the reverse complement.
CCCAGCAAAGCGGCTAGTATCTCTATAAATAACCATGTCAATCTGGTCACATGAAAAGTTTTCAAAGAACTTGTGTACTATACAACGGAATACTTTTGTACTATGCATATATTTACGATTTTTATTATAAAACATGATGACCCAGGAACACAGACAAAATATTTTTGTCCTTTTATCGGGATTCGAACCTGCGACCCCCGGTATTCAACCACTGAGCCACAGAGGTCGTCAACTTGAAGTCATGTTCTCTTTAATAACTTAATTTGGATATTATTTTAAAATTTTCTATTTTCCTTTATTTAGGAACTTCTTTAGATAACTTTGTATAGTCATCCTTAGATTCCATAGATATTATTATCTTAATTGTATTGTCATCCTTAGATACCATAGATATTATAAGTATTATAACCTTAATTGTATAGTCATCCTTAGATACCATAGATATTATTAGTATTATTACCTTAATTGTATAGTCATCCTTAGATACCATAGATATTATTAGTATTATTACCTTAATTGTATAGTCATCCTTAGATTCCATAGATATTATTACCTTAATTCATATCCAACACCTCGAACGCTGGAACTCTTTGTGGAGTCTCTCCTCGGCAAGGCGATGCAGGTGACCGTGCAACGGAACGCGAAGACCCTCAGTCCGAGCCACGTGAAGCAGTGTATATTGGCGGAGTCCAAGTTTGATTTTCTGAGAGATCTGGTGAGTGTTAGCTTTCTTCATCATCATTGATGATGAGGACAAATAATTGCCATTCCTAAATAGGAATGGCAATTTGTCCACGACTTCATACGCTCAAATTGAAATCGCGCGGGAACCGTACATTTTGACGCTCCATACTTATAGAACTCTTCTTAAAAATCGTTGTTTTTTTGCTCAGGAACGTTTCGGGGCATTGTTTTTAAATATAAATATTATGATAATTTTATGATAATAATATTATCATATACTAGCTTTTGCCCGCGACTTCGACAACCTATGGTCTGCGTTGCCCGCGCCGCCGACGCCGCTGCGCCGCTGCGCCGCTGCCCGCAAAATTCGAGGCCGCGGCCTGCCTAGTAGGCCTCAGTTGCCTAGTAGACCTCAGTTGCCTAGTAGACCTCAGTTGAAAGCCACCTCTCACTTAGCAACGTTATGCTGATTTTTATCCGTTAGTAATCATAAAAACAATAATGAAGAATGTTAATAGGTATACAAAATTGCTTAAAACGATTCTCCCAGTAATGCTTGTATCTATACAAATACACTAGTTTTTGTTTCATTGAAAAAGACCGAGTATTAATGGATTTATAGACATTTCAAATTCTCGTAAATTTCGCGGCCCGTAGCAGGCGCTCGTAGTGAGTGTGACGTCACGGCACAGTGCTGGCCGAGTTACCTAGTACAAATAATGCTTGCGCTCAGCTATTATTGCAGTTTTTTATATTGTTTCTCCGTACATTAAGTAACATTAGGTAAGTTTAATATGTGTCTATTAGTATTTAGTAGTGTAATATTAGTGTATATAATATTGTAATTTATGTGCAGTAAGTACAACGAATGACGGATTTGAATTAGAAACGGTACCAGCCTGATCAACACCCTAATAAAACAATATTTAAAAATTATAAATTAGTTCTATTTTAAATTAAAATAGAACTCACTTTCAAGTTCGCTGGTACCGACTTCAAAATTATGAAGATTGAGTAGAGAAATAAATTAGAATTTTAACCAAATTTAAATGGGCAATTACCTATTTAAAAAATAAGTTTTATTTCATGCTTTTTTGTGCATTTTTACTTTGAAAGTCGGTTTAATTTTTTGTTTAAAATAATATTTTTTTCCTTTCTATTGATATTTGTAAAATTATTAAAACATTATAAGATAGTTTAAAATAAACGATCGAATGTATAATATTGAATACGCGACATTAGCTTTTATTGGGTATTGTAAATAAGATGATGATAATGATGAAGATTACTGTAAGTTATGCTTGCAGGTTTTTAAACAATGCCGAAATTTCCAAACGCGTATCTTTAAAGACTGAGGAGTTCTGTTCAGTGCTTTTGGTTCCAGGGTATACCTTGGAGCAAGATTAAGTTTTTAGTAATATATGCTTGGACAACTTTAGAAAAGTTTCAATCACCATATGGTCCATATGTGTACATATATATTTTGAGGAGTTCCCTCGATTCCTCATGGATTCCATCATCAGGCAACACCTATACTAGCAGAAGGTGTTGCATCAGGTCACCACTATGAGTATTATGTCAAAAGGACCAATTTGGGATTATACCCTATACATAAAAAATAATCTTGAAAATCGGTCCACAGACGGCGGAGTACCTAATCGTTGAACATACAAAAAAAAAAACAATATAGTCCATAATTATATACAGCCGAATCCTTTTTTTGGAAGTCGGTTAAAAAGGGCAATCGCTTAACCTAACTAAAACACATGATTTTTAGCATGTAGATAAGACATTTTTAACTTTAATAGTAAGTTAAAGGTACGGGCGACGCGGTGTTACTGAGCGAGTATTGCGATATACTGTGCAGTGACGTCATCGCCCCGAGCGCCGGCCTGGTGGAATCTCGAGTCGCGCACTTACTTTGGAATTAACTATCTCGGAAACTACACGGCGTATCGAAATAATTTTTTCACTCATATTTTTTATTTTCAAATGAGTTTACGGAGAGCTAAAAAACAAAAATTGTGAACATTCTTCATTATAGTAAACTAAAACTAGTTTACTATAATATAAGTTTTAAGATATTTATTTTAAAGACATTTTAACTTTAAAATAACTCGCGACAACCACACTTTTTATTCTCTGTGCCCCGTGTGTATGTACTTTAAAGATTCATTCTAAGCTTTAGGTTAATTTGTTGTTTAAATATTACAGGTTAAAAATATACCAGATGTAACAGCGGGCGAGGACAGAGAAATGCTTAGCGGAGAGAGCTCACCAAATTCATCCAGGTAAGTGCTTACCAACTAGTATTGCAATATAAGATTCGGTTAAATCAATTAAAAAATAATATAAATAATGTATAGATGTTTAAGCAGAAAAATAATTGTCATACTCGAAAAAAAATCTTTCTTTTTCTGGTGGAGTTTGCATTGAGCGGAGATTTTTTGCTTTGAGTATGTATGACAATATATAAGGTTTGGTAAAATCAATTACGGATACTTCGGGCATGTGATCTGCTGCTAATATGTAAAGACATTTAAGAAGAAAAATAATTGTCATACTCGAAAAAAATTTTTGTCTTTATAAGGGCGAGTTTGCGTTTTACGGAGAGTCACCCATACAAGAGATGATTTTTTAGTTTGAGTATGACAATTATTTTTCTGCCTAAACGTCTTTACTTAAGCAGTGGATCACATGCCCGAAGTATCCGTAATTGATTTTTGGAGACCTTATATTTTTAGGGTTTCGTAGCCAAATGGCAAAAACGGAACCCTTATAGATTCGTCATGTCTGTCTGTCTGTCTGTCCGTATGTCACAGCCACTTTTTTCCGAAACTATAAGAACTGTACTGTACTGTTGAAACTTGGTAAGTAGATGTATTCTGTGAACCGCATTAAGATTTATTTATACAAAAATAGAAAAAAGAATAATAAATTTTGGGGTTACTTAGAACTCAAAAAAAATTTTTTTTTCATCAAACCCGTGTGGGGTATTTATGGATAGGTCTTCAAGAATGATATTGAGGTTTCAAAGACACTTTCAAAGTTGTAAAATGTGTCCCCCCCCCCATAACTTGACATAACTTTAAGAGAATGATGAAGCCACCGAAAATTAGTTTGGACGAGATCTAGTAACGTAATATGTGGACGTACGTGCGTGACGTAATATGTGGATGGCCCCTAATAAAGTTCAATTTTGAATCACTATCTTAAAAATGCATCGCCACGTCGCGTATTTCGGTATGAGCTAACCCTAAGAGAAAAAGCGTTAGTGACCAAATATCTTCATCAAAGGTCCATACGCATTCCTTTTGGCCACACACCGGCACCGTTTTATATACATCCTCCGTGGTCTAGTGGTTAGAGTATTGGCTCTCGACTCGGAGGTCGTGGGTTCGATTCCCGCATTGGAACTACAAAAACAAGTTTGGTTTGGACAATGCAGGCTGATCACCTGATTGTCTGACAAGAAAGATGATCCATGCGTGGGATGGGCATGTAAAAAGTCGGACCTGCGCCTCATCTCTCGTCAGTCGTGTCGGTTAGGTTAATCAGAGTACAGGAAGAGAGAGTGCTCTCGTGTACTGCGCACACACTTGAGCACTATAAAATTACTCCTGCGTCAATGGCCTGGTTTCGATGAAACCGGCCACCGTCACCAAGATCGGTGTGGGGAGTTATTATTTATCAGTGTGTGCGCTAATCGCTACACACATAAATATACTAGGGAGATAATAATTATCTGCAGCCATAACTTCCTGTATGCTCCGAAAAATCAAATTCCAGTGAATCATAAAAAAGATGTGAAAATACACTAGTCTTCGCCCACGTCAAATAATGTTATAAAATAATGATCTCCCATCTGTTGAATGAAATATTTCAGAGACAAGATAATAAACAAAATTGAAAAATGTTAATAACTTCGTCGTGCAGTGAGCGAGCTGTTGATGATGAATTAGGGACCATCCATAAATTACGTCACACGGTATTTAATAATTTTTGACACTATCCCCTTATCACACTTATGGAGGGTAGAGATAAAGAGAACCATCTCTTATGGGAGAAAAGTTGAAAAAGTGTCCAGCTGTATGCTATAAATAACAGTACAAAAATCTTCCACAATAGCGCTGATGCACAAGAAGGGTATGGTATGAAGTTAGGAATAAGAGATGGAGTGAAGTGAGTTGAGTTTAGTTATTTGAAATTTTTGACGACTTTATTAGACTAAAAGTAGTTAATTCAGTAAATCATGAATATTCTACTTACTCGCGTAGTCGAATATATTTTTATAAACATAACCGCTAGAAAGAAGAATGAGAAGCTAAAGAAGATGCTAAGATTTAGTTATCTGTTTAAATTTTGCCGCTTTACACCCCGTTAAGTCTTCAGCGCCCCCGTATTTAACGCTTTTTACGGACACTTTTCATGTATGGAGATGGTACTCCTTATCTCTACCCTCCATAGACACACTGTCACACTTCGTCGACCCCCTCCCTCCCCCTTAACCTGTGACGTAATTTATAGCCCCTTATAGCTAAGAACACTCGACCATGGTAGCTTTCAAACGAAAAAAACTAGATCTAAAATCGGTTTAATCAGTTTGGGAGCTACGGTGGAATAAAGTATAAACCTTGTTTTGCAGTACATTTCATAAATTAAATATTTTTATTTATGGCAACACATGGTTGAGAACGCTTAGAGCCGGTCCACACGGTGCGTTGCGTCGACGCAGCGCAAACATGTTAACGCAATGCCGGCCACACGGGTGCTGCGTTAACGCAGCGTTATTTCGACGTAAATGTAACGTGGTTACCCCTCCCGCTTTGTCTCGGGGGATGCTGTCCATTGTTCGTACGTCGATACATCGCACCATGTGAACGGTACAGTTTTTAGTATGTAAAACGACGGAGCGACAGCGCTGCGTCGACGCAACGCTGATGCAACGCGCCGTGTGGACCGGCTCTTATCGTTTTCACAATAATGAAGGGCGTTTTCTATTAATGAAATCAAATCGTAAGGGTCAACCACATTATTACGTCACAGCGTGATACAAACGTGACAGCACATGTTCTTCTTCTTTTTTTATTGTTTTGTTGCAAAAAGTGATGGTTTTTGCAACATTTTGTCAGTGTCAAATATGAGAGTAAAATAATAATGACGATGGGACTCTTGACCACATTTTCTTCACTGTCCTAGTAATTTCTCTCTGTTAAGGGTCCCATACATGATCCGGTTTGCCTTCAGTTCGGCCTGAACGGATGCAAAATCGTATCGTCTGTGTGCAATTTCGAGATCGATGCGATCGGCCGTACGGACTGAAGCGATTCGTTCCAGTGTTGCCAGCTCTGTTTTTGTGAAACTACTAAACTCGTATTGAATTCTACTAAAAAGTACTAAAAAACTACTAAAGAAGCTACTTAACTTAGGAATTCCTGAAGCCCCCCAAAAACTATTGCATTTTAGGTTTTTTCATTCATTGAATTTTACTATAAATTTTACCATTAAATTAAAATATACTAGCAAATATTACGTATATAGTAATTAAACGGGTAGTTTTAAGAAAATTACGGACGAATGTATTTTTATGATAAGATGTATTTTTTTTTTGTGCTTAACCTAGGCCATTTTGCATATGTTTACTGTCTGGCTCTTTCCTACTAAAACACTACTAATAACTAAATTTCTACTAAGGAGGGAATAAAATACTCAATTTAGTAAAATTTTGTAAAATAACTAAGTTGGCAACATTAATTCTGGCCTGACCTGGCGGCCTGAACGCGCGGCCTGTCCGGACCGTGTGTGGACAAATCGCTTCAGTTCTTGCCCGAGCCGCGGCCGAGCGGGCGTGTATCGTGTACAAGTGTTGTATGAGTTTTCGCGGTGTTTAAATACAAAATTGATAAACACGACCGTAGCGCGCGGCAAACCAGAATGGACTGATGCGATTTTTCCGTGTGTGGGCCCGAATCAGTTCAGGCCGAACTGACGTAAATTGGATTGGATGCGATTTTTTCCGTGTGTGTGCTCGAATCCGTTCAGGCCGAACTGACGTCAGTTCTAACTGAAACGATCGGCCTCTCATCTGTGGGGGCCTTTACACATCTATGATCATCTTCCAAATCTTAACATCCCCTTACCTATTAAGTTTCGCCACGTTTCGCTCTCTTCTTTCCTATTTCGATAATAATTATAAATTGGTATTTCTTCTATCTAAATTTATAAATTTAAATAAGATTAGTATATAACCCTCCCTAGTATGTTTGTCTTCTCCTTATATTCGTATAACTCTCTACTAGTTACTAAAAAATGTATGTTTTATTCCAGTACTCAAATACCCAAAATTTTCAAAAATAAATAAAAGTAGTAGTAGGACAGCACATGTTAAAGGGATCCTAAAAAAGCGTGACATAGTAGTGAAAGGGTTCAAAAAGTCTCAATTTTCTGTGACGTAATATGTAGTGGACAGCCCCTTACGTAAAAATTTATTTGTTCTTTCAGACTTTCCGATACGTCCGCACCCAGGAGAGTTGTTAGAGAAGATTCGAATAGTTCAAGTAGTTCAGACGTCAAAGTGCAACAAGTCCTGCCAGCTCTCAGAGACAAGATCCTACAGCGGATGTCGAGCGAGGAAGCGAAACCAAATACCCTAGTCCCAACCCCAGAGATAGCGATAGACCTTACTCTCAAACACGACAAACCCATAGTGACAGCGAACTTTTACCAGGAGACCCTAGTCGATGACCATAGGAGCGTCATCAAAGTCAATCCAATCTACTCGACCCCCCAACCCTCAACGTCTACATACACTACCTTGACTCCCATGGAGCCAGTAAAAATGCCAAAGCAAGACCATCAAATATTCTTAGACGTAAGGAACCAGCCGATCACCCCAGTTATAAATATAGACTTCACAAAGGATCTGGAGAAACCGGAGATAAGAGTTCTGGATCCGGTGGCGAATATCCCTGTTGCGAAGGAGAAGAAGATCCACAGACAAAATTCAAAGAAGGAGAAGAAAGCGGAAGTTAAATTCCCCACGCCCATAGACTTGGACCATCTGAATTCGGGGAATCTGTTAATCGACGAAGACTACGATACCTGAATACTTGTAAGTTTTTGTTGTGCTGTTTTAAAAAGTGCTAATGATTGTTAGGTTTCCTACACTTGTTACCTAATTTATGATTTTTTTAGGTAATCGTTGAGTGTTGATTACGATAAATTGATTTCAATGACTTTAGCATGTAATTTTATGTTGGCAACACCGAAACCTAAATGTTTTTCTGCTTATTACTTGCACAATAATTTAAAAAAAAGGTCATATACGATTGGAAAATGCACTTTATAAATATGGAAAGAAAATTAATTGTTTTGTAATTATGGTTCGGAATAAAATATAAGTTTTCAAAGAGGCTTATGCCCTTGCGTTGGGCTATAAATGTGATGTTCTATTTAAGAATTAACAGCATAAGCAATGTTGACAGATTGAAATTAGGTAATAAGATGTAGGGTTTAATGTTAGATGTTTTGATATACTTTACGCTATAAAAGATTAGTCTTTATGTGTTGTAAAAATATCCGTCGAACAGCAATAAATAAAGCAAGTTTTGTTAAAAACTCCAAAGAACAAAATTGTGCGAAAAAAGACAACATTGTCTATTACTATATCTTTCTCATATCTTTCTCTGTTTCGCCGAAAACTTTTGATGTTGCTATTCGACAGGATATCTTATATCACAACAAAAAATAAGTCATGAAATGGCGTCCTAATTTAAAAGTCCCACGAACATGAGAAATAAAGATTCTCTCGACTTCACAGCATAACATAAAATGTACGTACAATTTAAACTAACAGTTAAATTACCGCGCTTTTGTTTTTTTTTATGATTTAGGTATTTTTTACCCGACTGGGTTATGAATTATACAAAAACAGTCGTACCTTTGATATTCATGATTTTCGTTTCATTCTGTTCATCACGAAGTATAGATACCAGGAGTCCGAACGGTATAGGCTTTTCCATAGTATTCATGTACACAATAATAAACCCAGATCTTAATTCTCTTTTCTGCCACTAGCTGCGCTAGAGTTTTGGACGTACCGATGCTATTGTGGCGGACCAATCAGCGCACAGTCCTGAATCGCGCTTGATACTTCTTGAGAAATGGCGCGCTTTACTGGCAAAGAATCTGTTCCCTTAATTGAGACCATTATTTTAACATTACGTTCAGACTCCTGGTACCTATACTTCGTGCTGTTTATGATGATTTTTGACACTGGCAGAATGTTGCAAAAGCGTGATGCAACATCAAATTGCCATAGACAAAAAAGAGTAATGGTACCATATAGCGCCATCTATTACAAGTTTTTGGAACTTTTAAGGAGATTCTTTATTTTACATGCTCAGGACTAAAACCTTAGCGAGGCCTGTAGTAACGTTAAGCAATAATCAGATCCAGGCTATTTAATAAGGTTAGTTGGGGCAAGATGGACCCTCGATTTCAGTTTGGAAGTCCAGTCCAGTTTTGAGGCAGACTGGCCGGTAGTGGGGGGTGGTCCTGTGTAACCTGTGTTAGAGAGATCCGGGCAACTCTCCCTCATAGCGGCTGATGGCAACTCGTAAGTGGTTCTAGTGCAGGCATGACCAACCTTTTCAAGATTGCGTACCATTTTTTACTTTACCAAAATCCTAACGGGCCGCACATCTGTAAAAATCTACAATTCGTCCAGAAAACCCAAAAAAATAATGTTTCTCAAACATTACCAAATATTGTCACAAACGCTCAGCCGTTAGGCGAATATCGGGATTTTTCGGTATAATCGTATTATAAAACAATCCCTATTAGTTGGTTCGAGGTTTAAATTAGCTCAGGGGCCGCATGGAAAAGGACTGCGGGCCGCAGGTTGTTCATGCATGTTCTAGGGCGTACAGCGCCGGGAGTCCCACATACCCACTGGGCCACCCATTCCGGGAGAGGCGTAATGTACTTTCCCCTGCGAGATAAAAAAGTAGTGGCTACTTTATGGTTCCTTTTCTGTCATACATGTTTTTTGTATTACAACCTACACCCAATAACCATGTTGCCCCATTTAACAATGTACGCACTGAAATTAATATATACAAGTAAGATAAGTTTATTGTTCTATTTATGTTAACTGTGACGTCACACACACAGGGATTTGTGTTTTGACTAATTGAGTGCATCTCAACCTACTAATTTCGCTTATCTGGTAAGGGGCCGTCTATTAATCACGTGATGTTTTTAACAACTTTTTAGACCCCTGGTGATACGTGGTGAGGTTTTATACTACCCCCCCCCCTTCCCCCACCTAAGATCACGTTTATTTTTTTACATCGTAAGCAGGTCATATTTAAAGAAAAACTTTAACTTAAAAAACAATTTAATCGAATAATTTAAGCAATTAAAAACTATAAGAGTTATATTTTATCTTGTAAGTATTTAAACATTACGAATCTACAACCGATAATAATTTCGGTACGCATAGACTAGATTCAAAAATTAATACACGTGATGTCTCTTTATACCCCTCCTCCCCTTAGTGATACTTGGTGATTTTTTTTGGACCCTCCCTCCCCCTTTAGGCATCACATGATTAATGGACGACCCCTAATGCTCTAATCATGGCTCCGCCCGCGTCTATACAGAGTCCCGCTAGTTTTCAACCTACCCGGACGTATCCTAAATCTGAAAGTATACCCGATGTCAACACGAGCCAGTGACGTCATAAATGTAAGGTAAATAATTTCCGCTTTTTGGATTTGAAAATATACGCTACCGCAAAACGGTCTCTGACGTCATGAGCGTTGTGTGAAGGTATAAATTCCATATACGCGGCGCCGTCATGTATTTCAACAAAACAAACACTTTTATATAACAAACAGTCTTATACATAAGTAACATAAGGACGGCGGCGGCAGATAAAGTAGTGGCGTTGCGTAGTAGGGGCGGGGGGCGCCCCGGGCGGCACTTTTAAGGGGGCGGCAAAACCTAAATAAGAGGGCGGCAAAACCCAAGTAAGGGGGCGGCAAAATTGACGTCCGCCCCGGGCGGCAGACACCCACGCTACGTCACTGAGATAAAGTGACGTCATCTATTGAGAATCGATCGTACTACGATGTAAGCGATCGAAATAAGGCTTTATAGATTCCGTAACCTGTGATAACAGGCTTAATTATGAAATTATTATGAAATACTTTTATGTACTTTAATTACAACAACTAATTTTATGGTGATTTTACCTCTAATATTTTCCTCGTTTATCGCAATTTTGCATCATATCCTTTTATAGATCAACACTTCCCCCAATAAGGCACTCAAAAGAAGAACATGTAGCCCTATGCCCCGTCCTCTAGTATATAAAAGTAAGTTTGTGGGTTAACTTACTACATATTTATATGGCACTATATCTGACAATGTATATTTCATGCGGTATAATATTTTGATTCTATTATATTGATTGAATCAAACACAAGTCCCCAAGTTAACATATTTAACATTTTGACTCGAAATTGTTTTTGTATGTATGTGTGAATACCTGATTTACCATTAGGATTATGTACAGTTTAGGTTAGTATTTTTTTATTGTGAAATAGTTGAGTTGAATATTGAACTTCTAAACTATATGCAATGGTATGCCACTACTGGCAAATAATACCATTCATCGTGTGTATGAAATGAGAAGAATATTGAAATATAGTTTGACGTGTAGAATTGAAAAGAATGTCATAAATTAAAACTGAAGTGTTAACCAGTAGAATGGAGAATAGAGTAAAAGAAGCAACATTTCTTTAAGGCAGATAAGCTAAAGTGTCCGACGAAAGTAATTAAATAATAGTTCCAAAACTGGCCATAATGGCGCTAGAGTCGTAACAGGGTATGATATGAAGTTAGGAATATGAGATGGAGTGAAGTGAGTTGAGTTTAGTTATTAAAACTTTAGTAGACATATAGTAGTTAATTCAGTAAATCATGAATATTCTATTTACTCGCGTAGTCAAATATATTTTTATAAATATAACCGAAAAAGATGCTAAGATTTAGTTATCCGTTTAAATTTTGCCGCTTTAAACCCCGTTGCGTCTGTAGCGCCACCTATTAAACGCTTTTTACCTCAGCTTTTTACGGACACTTTTTCATATATTATATGGAGATGGTACTCCTTATCTCTATTCTCCGTGATCAGTAGGAGGCAGTATGATGCTGTAATCCACCAAGTTTAATTTCTAGCAAGTAAAAAATAAAAATAAAATATTGATAAAATTTCAAATACAGAAATAATGAACTACCCACATGATTTATTAGTACACTCTGTATGTAATATTTTACAGTTATATTTCTACATAATTGTTATCAAAGTAAAAAAATATGTACTTTACTACAAAACCATGTGCTTTATACTTAAAACATGGATTAATTAAAGATAGATATGAGATGTTTCACAAATCACAGCCGTTCAAACCTTTTAATAGTAGCTGTAGTTAATGTTTGCTCTCCGAATATGATAGAAAGAGATAGATATATGAAAAAAAAACTGTTGTAAAATAACCTAATTAAAAAAATGTTTGGTCTTATAAATATGACATTAAAAAAATACCATAAAGGCAATCTGAATTTCGAAGAATGTTCTTTTTTATTATTTGACACATTTAGTCCAATAAACGCTTGGCTGTTTAGGATTATATTTATTTTAGGTATGGAGGATAGAGATAAGGAGAAGCATCTCTTAAGGGAGAAAAGTTTAAAAAGTGCCCAGCTGTGTGCTATAAATAACAGTTCAAAAATCTTCCACAATGGCGCTGATGCACAAGAAGGATATGGTATGAAGTTAGGAATAAGAGATGGAGTGAAGTGAGTTGAGTTTACTTATTTAAAATTTTTGACGACTTTAGTAGATTAACAGCCACACTCAGAGACATTTAATGCTTACTTAAGGTGACACTAATTAGAGATTTTGACAGAAAATATATGGACTTTATGTCAAAACCTTTACTTAGTAACCCTTTAAGTAAGCATTAAATGTCTCTGAGTGCGGCAGTAAAAGTAATTAATTAAGTAAATCATGAATATTCTACTTACTCGCGTTTTTATAAACATAACCGAAGAAGATGCTAACATTTAGTAATCTGTTTAAGGTGGTTCGTTTCCTATACAAAAAAACAATGGCCATTATTTAGGTAATTTCATACTATTACTACATAAATTTATATGCACATCTATTTATTCTGCAATACAATTGTCGCAAAATATATTTAAAATACTTTATTTCACACAGAAGTCACATTTTTATTGAATTTTCGACAAAAAGTGACATTTGTAACTTATGTCACTTTTTGTCGAAAATTCAATAAATATGTGACTTCTGTGTGAAATAAAGTATTTTAAATATATTTTGCGACAATTGTATTGCAGAATAAATAGATGTGCATATAAATTTATGTAGTAATAGTATGAAATTACCTAAATAATGGCCATTGTTTTTTTGTATAGGAAACGAACCACCGTTACACCCCGTTAAGTCTTCAGCACCCCCTAATGAACGCTTTTTACGGACACTTTTCATGTATGGAGATGGTACTTCTTATCTCTACCCTCCATAATTTGTAGGGTTTCTGTTTTAGCCGACTTTAAAAAAAAGAGGAGGCTTCCAATTAGACTGTATGTTTTTTAGTTGTTTCTATTCATGACTTGTATGATTTGTGATCGAGTAAACGATGTATGTAGGTTGTAGAGTAAGTTGAATAAAAAGTGTATTTGTTTAATAAAAATATTTTTATGTCAATTGAGTTTTTCTCCGTACCCTAAGGGGCCCCATACATGGTCCGGTCTACCTTCAGTTCGGCCTGAACGGATGCAAAATCTAAGGCCCCCACAGACGAGAGGCCGATCGTTTCAGCTGGAACTGACGTCAGTTCGGCCTGAACGGATTCGAGCACACACACGGAAAAAATCGCATCCAATCCAATTTACGTCAGTTCGGCCTGATCTGATTCGTGCCCACACACGGAACAGTCGCATCAGTCCATTCTGGTTTGCCGCGCGCTACGGTCTTGTTTATCAATTTTGTATTTAAACACCGCGAAAACTCATACAACGCTTGTACAAGATACACGCCCGCACGGCCGCGGCTCGGGCAAGAACTGAAGCGATTTGTCCACACACGGTCAGGACAGGCCGCGCGTTCAGGCCGATCGGTCAGGCCAGAATTAATGTTGCCAGCTTAGTTATTTTACAAAATTTTACTAAATTGAGTATTTTATTCCCTCCTTGGTAGAAATTTAGTTATTAGTAGTGTTTAAGTAGGAAAGAGCCAGACAGTAATGATATGCAAAATAGCTACTAAATACGTAATATTTCCTAGTATATTTTAATTTAATGATAAAATTTATAATCAAATTCAATTAATGAAAAAAATTTAATATAATAAAACCTAAAATGCAGTGGTTTTTGGGGGGCTTCAGGAATTCCTAAGTTAAGTAGCCTCTTTAGTAGTTTTTTAGTAGTTTTAGTAGAAATCGATACGAGTTTAGTAGTTTCACAAAAAAAGAGCTGGCAACACTGGAACGAATCGCTTCAGTCCGTACGGCCGCCTGATGCGATCTCGAAATTGCATCCCCATAGATAATACAGATATATATTAGTATAGATGCGCAACTCTAAAATTGAAACTGAGTCTTGCAAAAGTTTCGGAATGTCGTTTTTAGATGGCGTTGTATCGTTTTAGTTACTATCAAATAGGGATGGGCGTTGAATGAACGAACTGTTTTATTAAACTGTTTATTTGTCATGAACGGGTAAACTAGTTTAGCGCCTACTGATAAACTAGTCTATGCGTGAACGGTTGCCATATGCCGAAACGGTGCGTGCGACAGAGACCGTTCGTCGCGACGCAACGACACGATCGACGGACGGGCGCGGGGCACGACGGTCGACGACTCGGCACGAGCAATACGTCTATCTCTGTTCTTCATAACCGACGACGTGCTCTAGTCTATGTAATAATTACATTCGTTGAGTGGGCGGTGTTTTAATAAAATGAACTTTAAAGTAAGCTAACAAAGACGCAATTCTAATGACAAATTCTGAAATACATAAATCTTTGAACTTTGTTTACGTAATTTTACCTATGACATGATGACAATCAAACAGTCTTGAATCTTGATTGGAATGCGATTTGCGTAGGTCAAGGATTCAAGGTTAAAACTTAAATGTTAACGGATATGCAATTTGTAAGCCTGGAAAAAGTATGAAGGGAAGTTAATTTCCACCGCTCACAGATTAAAGCGTCTCGTCGTTCGTCGTCATCACTAGTCGCGTCGATCAGCAAACGACAACAAGTTTGTCAAAACAGTTAATGCTGAAAGTCGTTCATTCAACAAAACTACTTTGTTTGTCATAGTTTATTGCTCAGTTCAGTATTCGTCGAACACGTAAACTAGTCGAAAAAAAAACTGTTTTTTCAACTAGTTTACGATGAACGATAAACGGTCTCGTTTCGTTGATCGAAAAAGCGTCGACGACCCACCACTACTATCAAACCCGCTAGATGGAAGTAGTACCGCCTGATAATTTTTATTGAACTGAATTATGGACAGAAATTAAGTTTTATCAAAAGTCGTAGACACAACAACGACTAAGTTCCTCTTTAATAGTGGGATATGGTTGCTGCATAGTAAAATGTTCGCGAGCCCTTATACATACGCCTTGTGTTAGCGATAGCGCGATGTAGAAGTCGCTTAGTGGCATCTGTTGTGACTATCCGAAAACTTTCAAACTGTTAGTACCGGATATTCATTTTTAGATGTCTCTGTTCTCTGTTAATTTGTGCATGTATGAGAGTTTCACCCCCCTGGTCCTGACCGTGTGTGGACAAATAGCTTCAGTTCTTGCTCGAGCCGCGGCCGTGCGGGCGTGTATCTTGTACAAGCGTTGTATGAGTTTTCGCGGTGTTTAAATACAAAATTGATAAACACGACCGTAGCGCGCGGCAAACCAGAATGGACTGATGCGACTGTTCCGTGTGTGGGCACGAATCAGATCAGGCCGAACTGACGTAAATTGGATTGGATGCGATTTTTTCCGTGTGTGTGCTCGAATCCGTTCAGGCCGAACTGACGTCAGTTCCAGCTGAAACGATCGGCCTCTCGTCTGTGGGAGCCTTAAGCCTTCGTACCCACGAGAGTTTTTTTGTGGTCGCGACAGAAAATATGGACTGTAAATACAACTCTGCGTTACTAGTAATAGATCTGAAAATCGAAGTGATAAGTGTGAAATGTCAGAACAGCAGGTCCTAAAAGGCCGTTTTGGCAATTCATTTTCGATTCTTGTTATGAATTACCAAATTACTGTATGAAAGATGACAGTGATCGCGTACCTAGTTTAAAAGAGTTTATTAAAACTTGAGCTCCATTTTGTTTCTATGCGTAGACTTATCATTTAGGTTTAGAATAGATTAGTGGAATCTTATGACAAGGGTCCATCCACATATTACGTCACAGCGGGAAATAATTTTAATTATCTCTCTCGTCTCGTTCTCGCGGAGGCGAAAAGTGGCCCATGGAGAGCCGCTTCACTACGTTGAATGTAAGACGAGGAATGGATGGTAAGAATGAAAGTGGACGAAGCAAGTGGAATGAAGTGGTCTCTGCCTACCTCTACGGGAAAGAGGCAGTCTCTGCCTACCCTTACGGAGGAGGCGTAATTATATGTATGTATGTATGGATGGGGGAGGAGGGGTCCTTCTAAATGTGCCAGTACATGTTAAATACAGGTACAGGGATACTAAAAAGCGTGACATAGGGAGGGTGGGGGTTTAAAAAATCTAAATTTTGCGTGACGTAATATGTGGATGGCCCCCAATGATGATTGAAATAAAAAGATATTTGAGCATGTACAAAAATATTTTGTTTTATTCTTGTTAAATTAACAACTACACGATTAACAATAATTTTTAGTAATAATTAAACTATTTCAAAAAAAAATTAATGAAGTTTAAAAGTAGCCAAATATACAGACTGTTTTTCTTTCTTGACGTTTATGAGAATACCATTTTGCAGTTTTGACACATCGAGACTGTAATTAATGGCTGTGTTCCACGGAAAATAGCGCTTGTTAGCACTTTCTAGCGCTAAAGAAAAAAAAACAGATTATCGGCCACTGATGTCAAGTATACAGGCTAAATTTTTGTAAGTGGACATGGTAGGCGAAATCCGAAACTATTTTAAAAAAACAATATATGTACTTCATAAGCTGACCTATGTATAACGGACTGCGACCCCCTTTAAAACAAACTCGACCCCCCCGAGGGTCGCGACCCACCGGTTGAGAAAAGATCTAAGGTAACGTAAGAAAAAAGTATTTTGTTCACCCCGTTTATTTTTTTACCCAGTGACCTTAGAGAATTAATAGCCTAGTAAAAAATGTGTAGTTTGACTTCAACAAAGTTATTACAAGTTTCTTTGTTGAGTACTTGACATTGTAGCTAAAAATAGAGGCCTTCTTTCTTTTAAAAACTCTCCTTTTCTTTAAAAAAAAGTATTTTTGTTTGGGCAGTCTTAATAAATTTACTTGATGAGACGGCAAAAAAAATCACGATAGTGATACTGAAGCCCTCTTTTATTTTATTGTTTTTAGTATTTATTATTATAGCGGTAACAGAAATAACCTGTGAAAATGTCTATGGTTATGAAGATACAGACGGACGGAAAGACAGCGAGAGTAATAGGGTCCCGTTTTAACCCTTTGGGTATAGAACCCTAAAAATGTTATTAGAAACAAAACTATTGCAACCTTCCAATTTGGGTGTACTTTACTACGATTAGGGCTGCCATCCGTCCAGGTTTCCCCGGATCTGTCCTAGTTTAAAGGGCGTCCGGGGAGCGTCCGGGCCGGATTTTATTTGCTATCCGGGTTTTTGTAGGCAGAATTAGGAAGGCCTAAGTTTTTTTTTATTTGCAGCAATAATAAATCTTCCTTTCTTTTTGAAAGGGTAAACGTAGCCATAGTCGGGTAAAAACTGTTCTATGTCCGGGTTTTGTACTCCAAAATCCGGAGTTTTCACGCGTCTTGTCCGGGGAGTCATATGTAAGAGATGGCAACCCTAACTATGATGAATGCCTGTATATTTGGTTACTATTAAACTTTACAGTATCTTCAAAGAAAATAGATATAATATTGGCAAGATTTTTATATATTAGTGAATATACTGTATATACTCCTATACTGCATACATGACAAAATACACATTATTATACGTTTGCTAAATATTGAAGTATGTACCAAATTTAGTGCCATACTGCACAAAAATATTACATTTGTTTTTTAAGAGATTCGAAGCTACTAAATATTCTAAAACTATATGAACATATAAAAAAATCTAGATATATAATACCAGTCTGTTTGTAGTGTTATGAACTAAGACAAAATTCATTTATAATATTGGTAAAACCTCAAAATATTTGTACAATATTTATGTAACTATTGTTGAATTGTTGTAGAAAACAAAATAACATTACGATATCTAATTTTGAATTTGAGACAACTTTGTTTTTTTTTTTATTTAACTCAATATGTAAAAAACACAGCATGTTTATTCTTTGTTTTTTGTAAATAAAAAACCGTAAGCAGTTAATAATATGAACCAAAAATATAGAGGTGTTAAAACTATATGTATAAATTAAAAATATTGTATAATACTGATTACATTAATTATTATTGTACATGCCAAAAATCAATGGTGTGAAGTAAGTTTTTTTTTTCAGAAATCTCCCAACTTCACTACCTTCAGGATATTTGGCATGCACTTCTATTATTTTATGGTAAATGATGGCAATATTTACATTATGATGTTGAAAAATAATTTAGTAAAAACATATTATTTTAAACCCGCATTACATATGCATTACAGACTAAATATAATACAATCGACTTGCAATAAATTAGAATTATAACTAACTAAGTTAACTTTATATTTATACTTAAATCAAAAATAATTAATGTTATTAATAGTTACTATTATACATAATCTATTTACGAATAAAGCACCTCCCTAAGACAATGATAAGGCACAACATTATCATAAAAATAATATTACACATTGCTGTGATATTTTTTTGCTATGATTTATTTGTTTGAGCAAGTTTTTATTTAATTAAAATATTTCACAAAAAAATTGGTTCCATAAAAGTAATTTTTAGATACATAATACATAATAGTAATATTTTGAACACACTGTATACGTATAAAAATTATTATGGATTGCACATGATACATTTTTTTAGTAAACTAATAATTATCACTGCAGCAATGTGTAAAATTATTAAATACGGAAGACTTATGTGTATTAACTTAAAAGAATAAAATATAATAAATTATACTGCCTACACACTACAACAATTCATAATAATTACCTATATGAATTGTCTATTTAAATTTGGAATGTTAAGATATTGCGAGTCTCTAGCAAATAAAATAAAAACATGGGACCTCTTTCGTTACTTTTAAATTACATGAAAAATTTGTTAAAAACTTATTTCCATTTAAAAATGTTGTAATTTTTTAGAGATAGAGTAATTAAAAAAAAACCACAAACTTCAATGCATTCAAACGAAAAGTAATGATCAACATTTACAAAAAAATACCAAAACTTTCATGGTATTTACAAATGTGATTTTAGACGTAAACAATAAATAACTTGAAATTAATTGTACAGTGAGTTCATTCAAAAAAATACATTTATTTATAAATTCTAAAACTTTAAATAAAATGTTACAAAAAGTTATACACAGTGCATTATTCTCAAACAAATCAACAAAAAAAAACTACACCATAATTATTTGCAACATTCTGCATGCAAGGACGTAGAAAAAAAGGTCTGCGTGTTGATTCACACATTTTCAGCTAAATTCGTTACCCTCATACAAGCTCTCACACACCTCCAGTAACCTTAACACTGGACTTATGTTATACGGAAACAGTGACTTAGAAACTAATCTACTTATTTGCAAACGTAAACGTATTAGAACTCTCATCGTATCGTCCAGGCCTCGGGTGCCCGAATCTATATGTTGGCACGTCTCTAGGAATTTTGGCCAATTCCTACGTACATACTTTAAAAATCTTAGCAGGTACAGCAGAAAGCATGTTTCGTTGCTCACCAGATAATCCAGTAATACATCACTGTCGTGTGACACAACCTTGAGAAATTCTATGAACGACATAATAGGATTCAACATTGGTATCAAATCTGGATACATGGAATTCCTATAAACTATGCCCACTGTTATATCTAACGTACACACCATAGATTCTATCAAATAATCGTCTTGTTCACTAAAGAGATGTATGAGCATTTTCGTAAAAGGAGTCTCCGGATGAAACTCCAATCGATTTCTAATGAAGGCATCCAACTTTTTCAACACATCACGTATAGATCGTTCCACAATTTGCATATCTTGTATCGCATTGTAATCCGAAGAATCTATCGAGCTGTCTGACGAATCACATCTCATTTCTTTCACTGTTACCGCTACAGATTTAAGAACTAAAAGGGACATTCTTTGCAGCATAGTTTTGTCTACTTCATTCTTAGATTGGGAATCTTCCCCATCTCCGTAACTTTGATCTACCAACTGTATCGAGGTAGCTAATGGTGCTACTTCTGCACCCAAAGTGAAATTATTTATGACGGTACATTCGTTCCCTAAGAAACCAAATCCACTTCTGTTACTCTGTACTCTAACATCGTTAAGGAGTCTAAAATCTTTTACGTACCTAACTATAGAGTGCGCTAAGCAGCAAATCTCTTCAGGTAGAATATCCTGCAGAGCCAATGTGGAACCATAACACAGAACCTCATTGAAAAGACTGAGTAAATGGCTATATATTAGGCTCGGCAGATTCGTATTTCTGAGTAAATCGACAAAACTCTGCAGATCTGCATAGAATGGTTTTGTATCTATGACTGAAAGGTTTGCCTTGACACTTATAATATTCTCCCATAGAGAGAAGAAAGTTAGTATGCAATTTTCAGCATTGCATAAATTCAGGTACCTGAGAAGTAGCAACTTCATATTCTTAACTAGAACGGGCCAATGGTGCTCTAGTGTTTTAATCGTTAGACATTTGATGTGGGAAGTGTCGAAAGACTCAGAGTCCGTCAAAACAACTGTGACACATCCATTGACATTTACCCTCTCCATCCTCGGTGGAGGCTCCGGTGAGACAGGTCGATCAGTGCCATTAGTTTGAGGTGGAGTCAACTTAAGCACCGGTTCGCTAAGTTTAAAGGGTTTCTCTGGCGCATCGTCAGTTGATGTTGACGGTGAACCTTGGGTTTGCAAATTAGAAAATGTCCTATGCAAGTTCGTATCGTTAGAACTAGATGGCAGGTTTGTGCTCGTACTGTAATTTGAACTAATTCTAAAAGGATTATCCTCCTGAACCATGCTTCCCGCTGTACCTCTGCTCTCGTCTAAAGGATGTTGTTCTACGTCCTTCCATTCGACTATCCTCTTAATAATATCAAGACTGAAGTTAATTTTCTGTACAGTTATTCTGTTTATCCTATCAAATAAATACACATTTTCTGTTATTTGCTGTAACCAGTTTTCATCGACTGTGTCCTTAGATACGATGAGGAAGCTAGCTAAAACTCTAGACGCTACAAATGTTAAGAACTTACTTTTGTGGTCTGACAATTCTACAACCTCCGTAATCCAGTCGTGTCTATTCCGTACAAACATGTCGCATGTATACATGAGCTTCGAGCATATCGTTCCATTGTTGTTTTGCTTCAAATAAATGTCGAACATTAGCTGCATAGTGGAGAGATAAGTTAGAGAACATGTCATCGGCCATGTCGCAATGTGTAACCTTCTATCAAATAGTTCAGATAGGGCGTTATTGTTTAATCCACATAAACACTGTCCGACGAGGGCATTTTGTACAACAGTCAATTCTGCAAGTAGCTTATCATCAGCGGAAGTCCAATTTAGTGTGTTATTTGAGCATGACGGTGTTATATTCGTATTTGCCGTGGTAGAAAGCCTTATGATAGCCGAACAATCCACAGCGTCCTCACTAACTGTTCCACTATCTGGAGATTCCCCATTCCTGGTTATAAAGTCACCGGAATTGTCCGCTGCAGGTATCTCCGAGTCATATATATCTGTAAGTATATCGTCAGCCGACTTGTCGCTGCCCTCGTCGATATCTGGGCCATCTATCCTCTGCTTCTTTTTAACAGGCTGGTCTGAAGCCATACCTTCATCTGCCTTTTGAGTATTAAGCCCTCGTAAAACCATAAATATTCTCGTCACAGCTTAGAGCGCCAAAATTTGCGTCGCGAAACACGATTTACGCACAAGGTGAGTGGGAATCTGTAAGAAAAAGAGCTTGAATAATTGACCTTTTCTCGTAGCTACTAAGTTACGCAGAGGATAAAGATACTGTTATAAAGTGCATTTAAAACATATTTAAATAGTTTTGTTATGTTGCATACTGAAGATTAATTTGTATTGATCACGGAAAACACTTGATTATGTTTATAGTAACGAAGGAAAACACTTTCCAAAATATTTTGATGGCACACATACCATTGATAAAACGAGGTTGTTTGTAAGCGTAACGTACACGTTGGTATCCATATATGAAATAGATCTTTCACATGAACTCAAATATTTTCACTAGCACTGAGATTTCATTGATATTTTTATCACAATTACGTATTTTCACAATTACAACTTTTTCTTTATAACATGGACTCCATTACGTACAATGACGCTCTGTCAATTGACGCACTTATTATTGAGGAATGCTGAAATTAACTATGTATATTGCTACAAATAAGCTGCAATAACATCTGGTTTTAAACATAAAATTATTTATTATATATTTAAAAATAATCTTTTTTTAGATTTAAGGTCTAAAATTAAATTTTATAAAAATGGAGTAAAAATGTGCTGTATTTCCGGTTAACGAGTAGGCAAGGACATTGCCAGTCAGACGACTTCTGAATTTAGCAAAAATGCCATTGATCGTACAGTAGGAACATATTGTTGTGATCACACTTTTGATTGAGACATGTAAAAAATTAAGATTTCACATGGAAATGGGATTGAAATAATGTATAGTTGTTATTGAGAATTGATGTTACTCAATGTTTACAAATTACAGTATATTACTACTAAAAGGGATCCCCATAATACATTGTTTCTCAACCGTTGGGTAGCGACCCTTATCGCGGTCGAGTTTGTTTTTAAAGAGGGTCGCAGTCTGTTAAAAATTAATAAATACAAACTACATATACTTAGGTAAGTAGGTACAAAATATTCGTTTTTACGAACGATTTTTTGTATGGAACGTAGAAAAAAATCATTAGAACGTTCGAACCAGTGAAGTCTAATACAACGTACTTATAGCTGATCCCTTATCCCCCTTACTAATAAACGCTGTATAAGCTTGACAAAACACTGTATAACTATATACAGTGTTTTGTCTCCTTCTATCAAATTACAAATATCACTTGTGTGACTGGAACAAAACACTGTAAAGCTTATACAGCGTTTATTAGTAAGGGGGGCTAAAAATAGCGCGTTATGTAGGTACATATTATTATAATTTAATAGTGACGGAGTCGCAAGACTAAAAGGTCTTGCTTTACTTTTTGGTTTTTTTTTTGTGGGTTGCGACATAAAAAATGGTTGAGAAACGATGACATAAATATTTTTAATATTTTTTGAACACGGCCATTTATTGTATGTGCAGTAAAATGACCTAAAATCGTTTTCTTATGTACCTATCTCTCACAAATCATGATACAACACAGTCCTTACTTAGCGTTATTATTGATTTGACTATCTAATTTAAGTGTTGTAACTGAATTTTGGATACCATGTCTTTAAAATATAATTATTATGTACGGTAGCTAATTTATTCCTAATTTTGTTTTTAAGATAGTCCCACTAAACTCGCAGTTTACAAGACATTTATGATTTATAACTATAGTATATGTGCAGTTTTAAGACATTTAAAGCATGTTTGCAGCTAGGACAATGAAACCTGTAAAATTAATTATTTTTAGATAATTAGCTTTTATTGGTTAGTTTTCAAAATAAATTTAAATTCATAATTATTTATTACTAAGATTTCTTGCAGTTTACTCAACATTTCAAGACGCAAAATTCGTTCACTTTTACTGAAGCATACATTCAGACAAACGATTTTTTGTAAAATATTTTTTTATAGTTTTTTTTTTTCAATATCTGGCAACACCGTAAATGTCTACCGCTCGCGCAGGGCGCTCCCCCTGAGGTTTAAGAAAATGTCTGCTTGAAAACTACGAAAATAATGTCCCTTTGTAAAAAATAATACACACACCAACAATAGTTTTAAAAAGGACAAGCATCCTAGTGCATTTTACAAACGTAAAATCGAGGTAAGCGTTATAACTACCAGTTATATGCCGTAAAGTGTCTTTGCATAACAATCGATAGTACAAATTTAGGTTAAGATCTTTCGATTAGTATACAATATCTTAATTAATTCTAAAGTATTGTGTTCGTTACTCCATTGTTTACTTGATTTAAACAATACGTGGTGCATATTCCGTTTATTTATAGGCACACACGGAAATGTATCGATGTCATCGGCTTTCGATGTATTTTTTTTCTAAATAAAACGCTAGTTGTCTTATTAAAGTTTCAATCGGAGCATTGCGAAAGCACTCCTGAATATAAACTGACACTCGCAACCTTGTATTGAATGAATAGAAAGCATAAAACACTATACAATATTAGACAATAGTGAAAATCGTAATTTTCATTTCCTTCTTCCATGACTCAATAGATCGCTACGGTTTTTAGTACCTACTCGTTCAACCGCATACAATATTATTGATACAATATTTAAAATCCTATGATACTATTTTAGTCTGCCAGAAAAGCACCACCCACACAAATATTTACCCCTGGTTACTATTTTTGTGATATTGCCATTTGTATCTTTGAATGTAAACATTTTAAAAGTAACTTTTTTTTTTCAGATTTGAAAATGGAACAGAAGCACTGGACATTGACCAAAGAGTGTTACATTTCATAGTGATACAAGTGTTTTTATTATAATGATTATGTGTTAAAAGGATATGTTCCCTAGTGTACATTGCATCTACTGTTGGGTGTGACAAAAGCCAAAATGTCTGACGAAGAAGACTCCTCGCCCGACTGGGCACTAGTCCCAACAAATAATGTACCAGGTAATCTTTTATACTGCATATATTTCACACTTATTTACAACTTTGCTTGCGTAGAAGTAACGGAAAAAACTTCTTTATTTTACTAGAACTCGTAAGAAAAAAGTATCCTAAGTTACTACTTATAACATCAGCTATCAGCCAGTGAAAGTCCTGTGAAAATCAGTCCAGCCATCTCAGAGATTATCTGGAACAAACAAACCGAAAGACAGACAACAAATTAAAAAATTGATAATAAAAATATTGTAGGTACTCTTTAAACTTTCATATGCATTTAGCGAATTAATTACAACCAGACACTTCAATTTTATTCATTTGATTGATGATGATGATGATGAAGATGAATAGATTTATTTTGTGTATGATGAAGTATAGCAATAATTCTCCAAATAAAATAAAAATAAAATAGCCTCTGTGTCCCAGTGGTTTAGAGCTTAACCCTCGACTCGCAAGGTTGTGGGTTGATTACCGCATTGGTACAGCAACAACAAGGGAACATTCTCTATTCTTTACTATAATAACTGAGTATTCACTATCACTAAGCTCCCAAGATTTTATTAATCAAATTTTTTTGAAGACCTATATCAATTTTTATGTAAGGTTATCTTTCTAAACTAGCTTTTCGTTTGATACTTTATTTCAAAACATCATAAACTACTTTTATTGTTTTCATTGCTCCTAAGCTCCCATTCACACAGTTAACAGGCAAAAAATAGTTTGGTTAGTATATACTGCTTGCTTAATGCTTTTGTATATAGATGAATTTCTCAAGTGGAAGACTAAACCTGAAACTATGGAGGATAAAAAACCAGCCAAAGGGTTCCATACAAACCTTTAGTGATTTTGTTACAGCTTAAATGTATTATAGACCTGAGTATTTGATATGAATTTCAATTTAATACCTCTACGCATTCTAGAGAAAGGGGACAGTAAGTTTAAAATTATTAAAAATATTTTTATTACATGATGTAACTAAAAATTTACAGTTTTCACAATTTTTCCCTGTTCGCGTTATCAAGTTATTATAGTATCAAGTGTTGATACATCAGTCAATCAACTTTGCATTTTATACTATATGTATAGATATTAATAGATAGATGCACTATTCAATTATTGTGTTGCTAATATTAGAATACAAATTCTGAAAAGTATTAACATATAGCAAACTTAAGGAAAGGGTTCATTTTTAACAAAATATGTTTTTTCCATATTTTGTTTAATAAGTATGTTTTAAAAAAACCCTGCTTTTCTCAAAACAGAAAAAAAATTGTCTAGTACATGTAGTGATTTTGAAACTACTTACGCTCTTACTTGCAATTTTCAAAAGTTAATTATGGGTATTGGGTTTAGTCAATAATGAACTTTTGTGTTTAGTCAATAATAAACTTTTGAAAACCAGCCTTATAAGGCTGGTTACACTCAAGTGTTGAAAGGCTTTATAAAAATTAGAACTAAACTATTTTTTTTTCCATATACATTATTATATAATATGTCTTATAGAATTGTCCTACAGAAAAGGGGGTTAGTGCAGTAAACATGTCCCATAAATATGCAACATGTGGTACATATCTTTACACATAATATTTTAATAACTCACTATGTCATAATTTCATTTACTTACTACAGTTTAATACTAATGTATTTACGCGGGCGGGATAATTCCCGCGGGAACACTACTTTTTCGGGATAAAAATATCCTATGTCCTTTCCCGGGACTCAAAAGTATGTCTATACCAAATTTCATAAAAATCGGTTCAGCGGTTAGAGCGTGAAGAGGTAACAGACAGACAGACAGACACACTTTCGCATTTATAATATTAGTATAGATACTATAATTATCCTTCGCGCCAATTAATAGGTAAATAGGGTAAAGTAAATTATCATAAGTGACTCATACACACAGAACTCATATTGTTACTGTTATGGACGTGGACATCCTCATGTATTGTTGGCTATTTCCTGTAGCAGAACTTGCTTTAAATTAACTTTGTTATTTCGTGTGTTAATTAGTAAATTAAAATAAAATCTTAATACTATTTTAAATGTGAAAGCTTGTGAGGATATATGGATGCTTGTTACTCTTTCACGCAAACACTACTGAACAGATTTTGATGAAATTTGGCATTTTAGTAGTTTAGACTCTGGATTAAAACATAGGCTACTTTTTATCGCGGAAAAATACAGTATTCCTGAGGGATACCCGATAGTATATTTACGAGGGCGGAGCCGCGGGAAACAGCTAGTACTATTTTAAACGTGAAAGCTTGTGAGGATAGAGCGATGGATGCTTGTTTGTGAGGATAGAGCGATGGATGCTTGTTTGTGAGGATAGAGCGATGGATGCTTGTTTGTGAGGATAGAGCGATGGATGCTTGTTTGTGAGGATAGAGCGATGGATGCTTGTTTGTGAGGATAGAGCGATGGATGCTTGTTTGTGAGGATAGAGCGATGGAAGCTTGTTTGTGAGGATAGAGCGATGGATGCTTGTTTGTGAGGATAGAGCGATGGATGCTTGTTTGTGAGGATAGAGCGATGGATGCTTGTTTGTGAGGATAGAGCGATGGATGCTTGTTTGTGAGGATAGAGCGATGGATGCTTGTTTGTGAGAATAGAGCGATGGATGCTTGTTTGTGAGGATAGAGCGATGGATGCTTGTTTGTAAGGATAGAGCGATGGATGCTTGTTTGTGAGAATAGAGCGATGGATGCTTGTTTGTGAGGATAGAGCGATGGATGCTTGTTTGTAAGGATAGAGCGATGGATGCTTGTTTGTGAGGATAGAGCGATGGATGCTTGTTTGTGAGGATAGAGCGATGGATGCTTGTTTTCACGCAAAAACTAATGAACAGATTTTGATGAAAATTGCGGTATTGTAGTACCTAGTTTGAGCTCTGAACCTCAATTCTCGTATTTAAAGTACACTTTCATTTTACTTTAATTGTATTGTAAGTGAAGCGACATGTTATAATGAACTGATTCTATGAAGTTTCAACCAATCAGAGCGCGTTTCACGTTGGCCTAACGTTTACTAGAATACCGTTTGACAGTTTTAGCGTATCGGAACTTGTTTGTAATTGTAATTTATGGCAGTTTTATTTAGTAGAATTGACCCTCTGGATTAAAAGATAGGCTACTTTTTGTCCCGAAAAAATACAGTGTAATAAATATTGTCCATATCTTTCTTGCAAAACTATTCTGGCTATGAACAACTAATTTTTTTTATAAAAACTATATCCCTACTACGTAAATTATATTGCCTATGTTACCCGGGCCGTTATTACGAATCTATTGACACATCTTTTTTTTTTTTTTTTATGAAATATGGGGGCAAACGAGCAAACGGATCACCTGATGGAAAGCAACTTCCGTCGCCCATGGACACTCGCAGCATCAGAAGAGCTGCAAGTGTGTTGCCGGCCTTTTAAGAGGGAATAGGGTAATAGGGGAGGGTAGGGAAGGGAATAGGGTAGGGGATTGGGCCTCCGGTAAACTCACTCACTCGGCGAAACACAGCGCAAACGCTGTTTCACGCCGGTTTTCTGTGAGCCCGTGGTATTTCTCCGGTCGAGCCGGCCCATTCGTGCCGAAGCATGGCTCTACCACGTAAAAATTATCATTTATTAAAATCTGACCAGTAGTTTAGGCGTTACGGTGGAATAAATATACATATACATACCAGTGGCGAAGGCTGGTTCTCCTTCGTAGGGAAGCCTTAGCCTGTATAATAGGTAGAGATTTGGACGAGGGTATTCAAAAGGTAAGTGGTAAGTGAAGCCGATAGGAATGGAGTTATAGGAACTCTACACTACTGATACGTTATACATACTGCCATCTGTCGGATGGGCATGTAAAAAGTCCGACCTGCACCTGATCTCTCGCCAGTCGTGTCGGTTATCCGTCCCACTGGATTACGAGAGTAAAGGGAAAGAGTGCTCTTCTGTACTGCGCACACACTTGGGAATTATAAAACTACTCCTGCGTAACCTGTCTGGTTTCTTGTTGTAAACACTTTTTCCCGACGTTTCGGCTACTTCCCAGCAGCCGTGGTCACTGACTGGGAGGACTGAGGTGTCAGTTGTCCTATTTGTTGAAGTTGTTTAAACTACCCGAAGATTCTTCAATTATTATTTGTGTTCCGATCCACGCAAAACATACTAACAGTATCTTGACCACGGCTGCTGGACAGTAGCCGACACGTCGGGAAAAAGAAAAGTGCACTGCGACAAAATCCGTGTTTAAAACAATGAACAATATCCGCGTACATAAGAAATCATGGCCTGGTTTCAATGAAACCGGCCACCGCCACCGAGATCGGTGTGGGGAGTTATAGACTGCCAAAATCATTACCCTCTAGGTATCCTTTAGGTAGTATCTTTTTATAATGTGCGGTACAAGGTATGCCACTCTTGCCGACTCACTGCCTATTTCTACAATGTTGCCTTTAAGCGATTTGTGTACTATAAAACCG
The DNA here is from genome assembly GCA_905404095.1 of Glaucopsyche alexis. Lineage (NCBI taxonomy): Eukaryota > Metazoa > Arthropoda > Insecta > Lepidoptera > Lycaenidae > Glaucopsyche > Glaucopsyche alexis. Next base: position 5,613,010 of record FR990063.1, on the reverse strand, counting down.
ACGCCACCTTGGGATGGTTGATGCAAGTGACTGGAATCGAGAGTTATTGTCCTTCGGATCTCCGATAATCCCACAACACGGAGGAACAGCCTAAGTGAAATCTTGGCTCTTGACTCGGAGGTCGTGTGTTAGATTCCCGCATTGGAACAACAAAAAAGGTTGTTTCTAAGTTTGCTTAGGACAATGCAGGCTGTCACCTAATTTCACCTGATTGTCTGCCAAGATGATCCATGCGTCAGATGGGCATGTAAAAGTCGGACCTGCGCCTGGTCTGTCGCCATGATCGCTGGGTTATAAGATAGAGGAAGGTGCTCTTGTGTACTGCGTAACTGGCCTGGTTTCAATGAACCGTCACCGAGATCGGTGTGGGGAGTTATACTAGATGTTGCGCGCGACTTTGTGCGCGACAAAAGGACATCTCGTGGAACCGTACATTTTGCCGCAATAAAAAGTAGTCTGTCCTTCCCGGTCGTTTATTCTATATCTGTGCCAAGTTTCATCAAAATCGGTCCAGTAGTTTCGGAGCCTATTCGATGCAAACAAACAAACTTTTCCTCTTTATTATATTAAGTATAGGCAACTGCAGGAACGAGTGACGTCACACTTTTGTACGGAGCGTTTTCACGTGACTTGCCAAATTCTGTATTACAAATCGTTGTACCTTTGAAAATATTAATTATTATCAATCTTCAAATATTGACCTTTAAAAATATTCATTTCTTCTGAAAAGTTTCCTATATTTAAGAGTACATTTTTATACAATAAAAACCTTAAAACAATCCTATTATGATGTTCAACCGCTACACAAACTAAACCACATAACAAATCAGTTCTAGGTGTGAAGCGGCTGAAGCAGATCGAGACGATGTTCGTGTCTCGTCGGCTCCAGGGTCCCCGGTCGCACGGGCTCAGCGTGGAGACCCTCATCGACATGCTGCTGGTGCTGTACGACGAGTGCTGCGGCAGCAGCCTGAGGAGGGAGAAGGCCATCGCTGACTTCATACAATACGGTAAAACATAAACACAGATGAATCGAGGGGAAATGCGTTATATGTCACCGTAAAATTGTAAAAACCGTTAGATTGTAATATTACTAGAGATATTATAAAATGTCGACAGATTGTCAAATAAAAAAATCCTCCTTACAATTGTACGCATTATTTTTCGTTATAATTAATAATTATTATTATTATTATGAAAAAGCAAACAATTATGACGGCGCGGGGCACTTGCCGTTTAACTAATCGGCACGGTATATATTACAATATAATAATATAATCTGACGACCTCTGTGGCTCAGTGGTGGAGCGCGTTAGTGCTCAAGCCGAGTGTCGCGGGTTTGAATCGCTCCGAAGGAACAAAAAAAATATTTTCTGTGTTCCTGGGTCGTGGATGTGTATTAAATATGTGTTAATATAATAAAAATCTTGAATATACTTATGTATAGTATAAAAGTACTAAATATACTTCCCGTTGTCTGGTACCTGTAACACAAGTTCTTTGGATACTTAGCACGGGGCCAGATTGACGTGGTGTGACGTCCATAGATACGTGGGTGTAACACTGAAAATGTTTAGAATTGGCCAGTTAGAAACATTTCTGATGAAAACTTTTTTTTAATTTTAATTTTATAACTCTTTGGTAACCTAATGTAGTATATTGCATTCATTTGTCATTTGTTTTTGTGAATTGGCGGCAAATCTAAAACTCTTGTTACACGTGAAAATGAACCTAATGCGAGAATTTTTTGGTCAATGATTTATTATGACTTTCGTTATGGGCTTACTCAACAACAAAGCTATGATAGGCTGCGATTAGTATTTCTTAATGAAGCCCCATCTCGGGCCACTATTTACAATAAAATTAAACCTTAGTAAGAATGGGCTCACTGCTTTTCTCAGTGGTTCCATCGAATGCGACGATGTGTAGAGAGGAACGGAGATTACTTCGAAAAACAATAACAGTATCGGCAACTTTCTACATTAAGCCGTTTTTCATTTTCTAAACATTTTCAGTGTTACCTAGATATTATATTATTATTATTATACATAATGTTATCATTTCTGTCCACAGTAAAACCAGTAGCGACCGCGCTCAAGCGTCTACGTCTTTCACGTGATGACTTCGAACTAGTAAAGGTGATCGGCAGGGGCGCTTTCGGCGAGGTGTGCGTCGTGCGTGCGTCTTTCTTGCAGGTGAGCTAGGGGCGTAGCTATGACAGGGGCAACAGTTATGTCGGGGGCCTACTCATATCGGGCGTAACTTTGAGTTTGTGGTAGAAAATTAACAATAGGGATGATGACTACATCTAAAATATTTAGTTTCATTAATATTCTCAGAAAGATTAAGGAATTACTACTTTGTAAATATAAAAAAATATAATATTTTGTATAGTTTAGTAATTTGATACATCTAAAAAGGACAAAAAGTTTTTTTTTATAATTAGTGAACAAAACCTACATCATTAGTTTACTTACATCATATACAAAAACATTCATTGTGGTAAGTATGAACTTAAACGCACAACTATCGGAGATATTTACAAATAAGTTCCTGCGGCCGTACACTTCATACACTTTAACCTAGGCGTGACGTCACAGCTAGGTACGACTTTAGTATGGAGCGTTTTGACGAGACTTGCGAATTTTGCATACAAATCGGTGTACCTTTGAAAATATTGGCGTTTCTTATGAGAAGTTACTTAAGAGTACTATTAATTTATGCAATAAAAATAAAAACTCACCCTTGATTAGGGTAACAATTTAGAAATTTTAAAAGTCCTGACAAAAAGCCTGATAGGTTGACATGTCCGAATATTTTAGTCACAAAATGCAAGCACTAAGTACCCACTTAGTTATAAAGTACAAAATCAACGCACGTTCGGGGAGGCAGGTTACGGGGTGCGAAATTCACGTGAATTGCGATTGCATTAAAAATGTTGTTTGAACTCGTTGAGTTGATGGTTAAAGAAAATTTATAGTTTGTTTTAAGGTGAGTGTGAAGTTAATAAAGATTGAGGATTGGTTTGATATTACCGAAATTTTATTACTCAGCTGTTGCCCGCGGCTCCGCCCGCGTTTACACAGTATCCCTCGGGAACACTGTACTTTTTCGGGATAAAAGTCTATGTTTAATTCCACAGTCTAAACTAGGTACTACCATACCAAATTTCATCGAAAACCGCTCAGAAGCTTTTGCGTTTTGCGTGAAAGAGTAACAAACATACATCCATCCATCCATCCCCACAAACTTTCACATTTATTATATGTATTAGTAAAAAAAACTTAGGCCTTTGCATCCGTTATTGAATGATTTATACAGTATTCTCCGAGCGAAGTAACCACTCTTGAAATACTGTAGTGCCTGGGACAGTCGGTTTTTAAATGACGTATACGTACGTAGAGGAATGAACTGGTCAGTAAGTCTGGGGCGAACCATGTGCGGGTTTCCTCACGATGTTTTCCTTCACCGTAGAGCGTCCGTATAATGTACTTGACATCTGAAAAAGTTTCATTGGTACACGCCACAATGTATTAGTAGATAGTAGGATATTCCTTAGACATTAAAAAGCTGGCTAAAGTCAGGACACAAGTCTGTAAGTCACGTCTGGAGTAATCCGGAAGGTAACCCTACTCCTGATATGTTCCAGGGCAGCGACAACGGCATCAACGCCACAGGCGGCACGATATCGGCCACCACCGGGGAGAGAGTATATGCCATGAAGATATTGAACAAGTGGGAGATGCTCAAGGTACGGCTTATTGTGGGGTTCTTATGGGAGGAACCTTCGGGAGTTTCACTTCTCTCTATCCGGAGAAATCATCAGCTTGATTGAGCAGCAGCATTCGGGTGTTCTTTTTTTTAATTTTGTTTATTACGTGGAAGACCCACGCTTCGGTATGAATGGGCCGGCTCGACCGGGTAAACCTCGCAGAAAACCGGAGTGAAATAACGCTTGCGTTTTGTTTTGCCGAGTGAGTGAGGTTACCGGAGGCCCAAGGGGCGGATTGGGGATTTTAAGGACCAGGAACGCAGATCGCAACACCAGAGAAGTTACAAGTGTAACTCCTCTGGTATTGCGAATGTCCATGGGTGTCGGTAATAGAGATGGGCGATGGGTAAATACCCAATCTACCCATTTGGGTATATACCGGGTAGATTGGGTAAATACCGGGTATATTGGGTAAATACCCAAAAGTGGTGGGTATATAAAATTTAGCATTTGTTGCAACTCCCGGTTTTTTTAAAAACCTCCCTAATATAATGCATATTTACTAACGAATTCATATTAGTTAAAATACGCACCGTAAAACCATAAACCAATATAGTTTTGAAAAATAGAATATGTTTCTCTATGGAAATACATATTATAAAAAATAAAATATTAATGTTCAGAGCCATACTCAATTCTTTCTCATGGTCCAGCGTCGTAGGTCCAGTAGCCCGTCAATAGTAAGCTGTTATTAATTGGTAAATATACTTTTAAAAAATTATCGACACTAATGATGCTAATTATAGTCGTAATAATCGTGTTGGATCTACGGCGTATAACTTCTATGCACAGATTATGGAGGAACAGATAAAGAGCTACATAGTTATCTATCGATTTGATTGAACAACTACAAGCATATATACCACGATTATGTGAAAAAATCGTGGGCCGTTAAAGGGGACGTCAAAATTTTCAATTTTGGAACGTTCTATGAAAGCTGTTTCTAAGTACGTAAGAATATAAGGTCTATGAAAATCAATTACGGATACTTTGGGCACATAATCCACTGCTTATGTAAAGACGTCTGGGCAGAAAAATAATTGTCATACTCAAACTAAAAAAATCATCTCATGTATGGGTGACTCTCCGCAAAACGCAAACTCGCCCATATAAAGAAAAAAAATTTTTTTCGAGTATGACAATTATTTTTCTGCTTAAACGTCATTACATAAGCAGTAGATCATATGCCCGAAGTATTCGTAATTGATTTTACCAAACCTCATATAATATCGATACCTTGGGGTAAAAAGGTCGTATAAACCATTTTACCCAAAATAAGTTATGAATGCAGTTTTATTTAAAATTTTCTCTATCGATTGGTGCATGTTCGTTCGTTTTAACCTGGTGACGTCCACTGCAGGACATAGGTCTCCCCCATAAATTTCCAGTGCGACCGGTCGCTCGCGGCCTGTATCCACCGACTCCTTGCGACTTTTCTCAGGTCATCTGTCCACCTGGTGGAAGGTCGTCCTACGCTTCGACGTTCAGTTCGTGGTCTCCACTCAAGAACCTTTAAGCCCCAGTTCATCGATTTTACGGGCTATATAGTATATGTCCAGCCCATTGCCACTTTGCTAATGCGCTGGGCTATGGTAACTTTAGTTCTGTTGTTCTGATTTCCTCATTTCTGATTCTATCACGTAGAGAGACTCCGAGCATAGCCCTCTCCATAGCTCTTTGAGCGACACGAAGCTTTTGTGTAAGTCCCGTCGTGAGTGACCACGTTTTGGCTCCATATGTCATCACCGTTAACACACACTGCTTGAAAACTTTTGTCTTCAGACACTGAGAGATTTTTGATGAGAAGATGTTTCTGAGTCTCCCGAACGCTACCCAGCCGAGCTGGATTCGACAGTTGACCTCTTTTTTGAAGTTGGACCTACCTAACTGGACTTTGTGCCCCAGGTATATATAGTCGTCAACAACGAGCATAGAATTTCCTTCGGTCACTTGGGTGGGTACAACATGGGCATTAAACATAATTTTTGTCTTATCCATGTACATACTAAGTCCTACCAGTTGTGAAACTCTACAGAGGTCTTCTAGCATAGTGTTAAGGTCTTCCAGAGTTTCTGCCATAATCTCGATGTCATCGGCAAATTGAAGGTGAGTGATGTAGTCGCCATTTATATTGATCCCAAGTTCTTGCCAGTCTAGGAGTTTGAACGCATCCTCCTGCAGCGGAAAACAGTTTCAGAGAGATGACGTCTCCCTATCTGACGCCGCGCTGCGGTGGGATCGCCTTTGTGTTATGCTACTGTACTCGCACCGACATGGTGACTTTACTACCGGTACATCGAAGTGTTGAGGTGTTGATCCGGCATCTCTGAAGAGACTCTAACACCGCCCAGGTCTCAATCAAATCAAAGGCTTTCTCATAGTCCACAAATGCCAAGCACAGTGGCAGATTATACTCCTCGTTTTTCTGTATAACTCGGTTTTATGTATGTAGTCTATGGTACTAAAACCTCTTCGGAAACGGGCTTGTTCGGGAGGCTGGAAGTCATCAAGCTACCGTTCGAGACGATTCGTTATGACTCTTAAAAACAGCGTATAGACATGGCTCAGCAGCGTAATGGGTCTGTGATTCTTCAGCATCACGCCCTTGCTCCATGCCTCTGGCGTTTTGCCTTCGAACAAGGCGGAATTAAAGTCTCTGGAGCATTTTGAGTGTTGGTGTTCCACCAGACCTCAGCAGCACCGAGGTGATCCCATCCTTGCCCGGCGTCTGTTTTTAATCTGTTTAAGAGCCAAACTAATCTCGTATAGGCTGATGTCCGGGATATCTTCCGTGTGATGTCGATTTAGTAGCTTTAGGATCCTTAGCCAGATTAACGACAGGTTCGGCAACTGAGGTGTAAAGTTGCTCATAGAATCTCTCGACCTCTGCAAGCAACTCAGGCCTGGCTGACACAACTTTCCCATCCTCTGTCTTCAGCTTCGTCAACCGGCTCTGCCCAACAGACGTGTCTCTTGCAAACACTTTTCAGCCCATGTTTCGCTGTAACCTGTCCTCAATACTTCAAGTATTAAAGAGACGAATATCGTGCTGTAAAGACTTTGACATCTGTCTGTTAAGCTGCCCATAAGACCATCGTCAGAGGTTTGAAGAATAAGGGTGTTTCGACTAGCCATTAGTGTAAACGTGTGGTTGGAGATTTTCTGTGGCTTACCTCTACAGCGGGTCTCACAGTACTTTGACCCAATCGCATGGACAGTCTCTGCGAACCTGCCATAGATTTCGTTTACTGAAGCGTAGTTTTCCAGGCCAGTAAAGTGGTTTTGTAGCTCGAGTTGAAAGCTTTCGGGGTTTCTAATTTCAGTTTGAGACGGTCGGAGCGTAGACTTTACCAAGCGAGCTCTTTCGAGTTTGATATTTAAGTTTAATGTGCCTCGCACCATTCGGTGATCGCTGCCGATTTTCACTCGGTGTATCACGGAAACATCCTTTAATATCTGTCTTTGGGTGCTCATGATGAAGTCTATCTCATTTTTTGTCTCTCAGGGCTCATCCAGGTCCATTTCCTGTGAGGTGGCTTCTGGAAGAATTAATTCATCATAAAGAGTTCTTCCCTTTCCATAAAATCAGCCAGCCTTTGACCCCTGGGATTCCTCTGACCAAAACCAATTTTTCCCACTTTCAGCTCGTTTTCACCTCGCTTGTCTAACTATGCGTTGAAATCTCCCATAACAACGTTGAAGTGAGTTTTCGAGTTATGTATGGCCTTAGATATGTCCTCATACATATAACCTCTACTTCTTCATCTGGGTGAGACGAGGTAGGTGCGTAAACTTGTATGACCTTCAACGAATATCTTTGAGATATTCTGAGTATAAGGTACGCATCCCTACTCGACACACTTTCGATGGCTACGATGTTGTTGACAAGAGACTTGTGGACGAAAAACCCGATTCCACCTTGGGACTGTTGGTCGCCTTCCCAGTAGAAGAACAAGATAAATTTAGAAGAAGAATAAAGTTCGCGGGAACTTTGCTGCCCATTTTCGGTATGTATTTCCCTTAGTCGTCTCTTACGACACCCACGGGAAGAGATAGTATATGGGGAGGTGTTATTCTTACTCCGGCATGGATTGGTGCATGTAACACTTTTAAATTCGCTAAAAAATGGTAGGTATATGACTTCAACTTCTCAACATAGTTTTTGTTGAAATGTATGATGTGAGATTCAAAATATATATATTGCTTTGACTATTTGGTGTAATGTCATATTATATAAGATTAGGTCGTAAAAGACAGTAGATTGAGTCAAATACTAACTGATTTAACAAATGTACTTGGTTGTAAAAACCAAAGTTCAGTACGATTTTGATTACCAACATAACAAATGCGCTTGGTTGTAAAAACCAAAGTTCAGTGCGATTTTTACTTACCATTACATTATTATGTTTACTAAAATTTGATTTAAAGATTAAATTCCAAAAGAATGTATGAAGAACATAAAAGAAAAAAATATAAAAAAGCCTTTTTCCTCTATAAATATATGATTATAAGCTATAGAAGTGGAATATTAGTGATTAATATCTAATACAACATTAATCAGAGGTAGTTATATGCTCAAAAATTGTTACAAAATGTTGAATTTTATCTACCCAGCATTTTGGGTAGATATGGGTATTTACCGGGTACGTATGGGTATTTACCCGGTAGGTGGGTAAATACCCGGGTACGTGCCCATCTATAGTTGGTAATCGCGTACCATCAGGCGATCCGTCTGCTTGTTTCCTGGTTCATTTCATTAAAAAAATATATATTAATTTTCAGCGAGCCGACACGGCGTGTTTCCAAGAGGAGCGAGATGTGCTGGTATTCGGAGATCGGAGGTGGATCACAAACCTACACTACGCCTTCCAGGATGAACACAATTTGGTGAGCTTATTAACACAATAACCTAACCAATAGCATGTCAGGACATATCTAAATAGGGTTCCGTAACTATAATCAACGCGCAATAGGTTTTCTTTGAATTCAAAAGTTATTGTCCGATTTCATTCAAAATAATTTTCCTAAAGAGTTTCTATCATGACCTATCAGCATGGAAACTTACTAGTTTCTACATATCTCATAGAGTTTAGAAATGGCAAAGGGGGGGGGGGGGGGCTAACTTAAAAATGACTTTGGAGGCCGATTACAGGAAATGGGTTGGCTTTGTAAAAAAGTCATGTATGAAACCTTGCATTTATTTAAAAATTTGTCCTATCTATTCGTTTGTCGAAGTCGTTGTTTCCAAACTCACACAAATACACCGATAATCATATATCTCAATACACACAAAGAATTCGTTTGATTGGTCGTTTATATTTTTAGTAGAAACTAGCATGCTTTATTAGATATCTATTAACATTTATTATACTGTGAAAAATACATATAACGATTTGTATTCTGTGATGTATGAAATTTGATGAACCATTAATGAAAATAAGTATGCGTAAGACCGCTTAGTCGTGGTACGCGAACCACGCCTACTTCGCACTTTCACTTGTTTCCTGTTACATGCGTTAGACGTGTTGTTAAATAATCTTTAAACTCATTTTTCGTTCCACAGTACCTAGTAATGGATTACTACTGCGGTGGTGATCTACTAACACTTCTCTCCAAGTTCGAAGACCGTCTACCGGAAGACATGGCGCGTTTCTACATAGCGGAGATGGTGCTGGCCATACACAGTGTGCACGAGCTCCGATATGTTCACAGGTGGGTAAACATGGTGGTCAACTAGTCGTTAGATCAGTTGCTCGATCAGTCAGACCGTCTACCGGAAGACATGGCACGTTTCTACATAGCGGAGATGGTGCTGGCCATACACAGTGTGCACGAGCTCCGATATGTGCACAGGTGGGTAAACATGATGGTCAACTAATCGCTAGATCAGTTGCTCGATCAGTCAGACCGTCTACCGGAAGACATGGTACGTTTCTACATAGCGGAGATGGTGCTGGCCATACACAGTGTGCACGAGCTCCGATATGTGCACAGGTGGGTAAACATGATGGTCAACTAGTCGCTAGATCAGTTGCTCGATCAGTCAGACCGTCTACCGGAAGACATGGCACGTTTCTACATAGCGGAGATGGTGCTGGCCATGCACAGTGTGCACGAGTTCCGATATGTTCACAGGTGGGTAAACATGAAGGTCGACTAGTCGCTAGATCAGTTGCTCGATCGGTAAACCGTCTGCCGGAAGACATGGCGCGTTTCTACATAGCGGAGATGGTGCTGGCCATACACAGTGTGCACGAGCTTCGATATGTTCACAGGTGGGTAAACATGACCGTCAACTACTTCAAATGATGGCTGACATTTAAAAATACTTCTACCATATATAAGGTTTCGTAAAATCAATTACGGATACTTCGGGAATGTTTTTTTTTCTTTATAATAGGCGAGTTTGCGTTTTGCGGACAGACACCCATACATGAGATGATTTTTTAGTTTCAGTGTGACAGTTAATTTTAGGCATAAACGTCTTTATATAAGCAGTGGATCACGTGCCTGAAGTATCTGCAATTGATTTTTGGAAACCTTATATATGGTTTTCACCAAACTTCAAATGCCAAAATGGCCCCAAAATGTCAAAAGTGGGCCCATTTAACTGGAGACACTTTTGGCTTCAACATTCATCGTCTATGGTTTCAGGGACATAAAACCAGACAATGTGCTGCTAGACGCTAGCGGACATATCAGACTCGCTGATTTCGGCTCCTGTCTACGATTGGGCGAAGACGGCAAAGTGAGTTACAACTTGAAACAATATAGACTTTATTCTACATCTCCACTTACCGCCTTACTAATAAAAATATTTACACAACTCGTAAAGTATCCCACGGGAACACTGTACTGTTTCGGGATAAAAAGTAGCCTATGTTTCAATCCAGAGCCTAAACTACTACCATACCAATTTTCATCGAAATCCGTTCAGTAGTTTTTGCGTGAAAGAGTAACAAACATCCATCCTCATAAACTTTTACATACTACAGAAGCCGCTTCGATTTGGGTTTCATTTATGCACACAAACAAATAGCAATGACAGCGAAACACACTCTCCCTCATTGCCAGGGCCGCCGTAAGCGGGCGTGCAAAGCGTGCACCGCACAAGGGCGGCACGCCCAGGGGGGCGGCAAATCGAGCGACTCATCACGTATTAACTAATTCAAGTCATTGTCATAATACCCACCCCACCTTAAGAAAATACATACAATCATTATAGTTTGGAAAAAAATCCGACCGAATGACGTTAACACCGCCATCTATTGGCATCCGTTAAAACTGAGATGCAATACCAAACGCTGTGTGTCATTCTTTGAAAAACACCTCCATATTGTAATCCTATGAAAAACAGGATGGCGAAGTTAGGGAATCCCCTTTGGCCTCCCACAAACATTCTAAAACATGCAGATTCTGAATGAATTTTCCTCTATGCAGTTTTCTTAAATTATGAGACGCATTAAAAAAAAGTGTTTATTCACTAACTGAATTCAGATCTAAGACATTCCGGCTGTATGTGGCCGGCCTAGGGGCCGGCCTTTGAGCTTCCTTACTTGTATGCAGTCGAAGTCCAGTGGCGTAGCGTGGATGTCTGCCGCCAGGGGCGGATGACAATTTTGCCGCCCCCTTACTTAGGTCTTGCCGCCCTCATATTTAGGTTTTTAATATTATATATCTATGTAACGTAATAAGTTATTTGTCATCTATTTTGCAACATCAGAAATTACACTAATTTTACTTTAATTTAAATTATAAAATTATCTTTTTTTCACAGTCTTTTAGGGCTTAAAATTTGAACAGATTTAACCTATTAAATAGGAAAAAAATTTGGTCGCGCGGCGCGGTGTCTTCTTTTAGCTGCGCCCACAGGGGGTAACTTTTTCGTGGTAACATTTATTTGGCTCAGTTACGCTTCATAGAAATAAATCATGTTTGTAATGTTAATTTAATAAACAACCTCAAATGCTAACTAAATCGCTTTCAGACACGATTTCTCGAGCAGCGTTGAAATACGTTTTGTCTACATAAGAATAGTCATACTGACAGATAATGTAGACGAAATGACAGATTTTCTTTATCAGACATTTTGTTTCTTCCATAGAAAGAAATCATTTTCGTGGTTACGCTGCGCATGCAGTACAGAAGTCCAGGATCGAATTAAAAACGATAATTTGTAAAAATCTACACCATAATGTGTTACCAAACGGCGTTACGTTCTTGTCTTACGGTTATTAGCATTCCGTATCTTATATCAACAAGCAAAAGAAAAAAATATATGTTATTTATCTAAATAAACTAATATTATGAAGAGGAATCTGAAACTACTGGACCGATTTTGATTTCCATTTCCATTTGTGCGTATTAAGTCGCGGAAAACATTTATAAATATTAAGAGAATTTAACCTATTGACGTTTATTTATTTACCTTTTTTCAGGTTCAAAGTAATGTGGCTGTCGGTACACCGGACTACATTTCACCAGAAATACTGCGGGTAAGTCTTGACATACTAATAAGGATGACATTTATTATATTATTAAATAAAACTCACTCACACGGGTTCTTCAGTGCATGCTTGCATTTAATGGCTTCTGCACACACTATGGCATTTTTGCAATATAAAATAGCGAAAAACACAATAATAATAATATAATAATAATAATAATAATATCTATGGACGATTCACACCACGTCAATCTGATCCTGTAATAAGTTCTCGAAGAACTTGTGTTACGGGTACCAGACAACGGAAATATATTTTATACTATACACATATTTCAGATTTTTGTTATATTATACATATAATTAATACACATCCATGACCCAGGAACACAGAAAAACTTTTTGTTCCTTCGGCGGGATTTGAACCCGCGACCCCCGGCTTGAGCACCAACACGCCCAACCAACTGAGCCACAGAGATCGTCAAAATATATAATATTAATATGTCCCATGCAGCAAGAGTGCGACAATCGACTGTAGCACTGCGCGGTGTCTTTTTTTAGCCCCGCCCGCCGCGGTAACTTTTTGGTGGAACTATTATTTTGGCTCAGTTACGCTTTTGTAATACTGTTATTCGTAGTATGAAAATATATTCGTTTATAATGGATAATATTCTTGTTAACATAATAAATCAATGAAGTAAATAAAAGTCCAAAATACATTAATCATCGTTGTATTGATATATTGTTATATAGATTGCTTGATTGTAATAAAGAAAGTGTTTTTGTTCAGGCAATGGAAGACGGCCAGGGGCGATACGGACCGGAGTGTGACTGGTGGTCGCTCGGTGAGTATTTTTACGTGTTATGGTCCGTTTACACGAAGACGCGACACGACGCGACAATACGGGAAGAGGCCAGTGATTGCACGCTGCTTGCGCGCCGACGAAAGATGCGTCCCAGTGTCACCGGGCGCATCGTAAGACACTTAAGATAACGTCCGTCTACTATTTGTTCTAAAAGATATTCAGTAGACTGGTTGTTCCGCTAGTCGCTCGAGCCGCAATTTTTTTACGGGCAAATGGCCACACATTCCCACCACTGCAACTCCTGTGTAGCCAGGATCGAAAGCCGCAACCGCACAAAAACCCTTTGATATGATCTCAGGGATGATCACAGTATGATCTCGACCCGCTATTTGCAATTAAATGGAAAATAAATACATAAGTTGATAGCCGATGGACTATTTTCACAAGTTAATAACAAATAGTTGCTCGATCTGTTCTAAAGTTCTCAAAATTTAATTAGCAGGTGCAAATTAGCCCAAGCTCGGAAATGCTAGCACACCAAGTCATACTCAGCGCCAATCTTCCGCAAGAACCATTTTGTAACCTTGTAACAAATACATTTTATTGTAACAAATACATTTTATTGACGTTTCCAGGTGTATGCATGTTCGAGATGTTGTTCGGCGAGACGCCATTCTATGCGGAGTCGCTCGTCGAGACCTACGGCAAGATCATGAACCACGCACGCAGCTTCACGTGCCCCCCGCCTGACGAGATGGCGCCACAGGTACGTACGTACGCAAAGGTGTACGCAAATTGTGTACGTAAAATACATAGGTATACGTAAGAAGTACCGGTGCCGACTGGCGATTAGTTGCTCTCGTGCCCGTAACGTGTACTCGCAATAAAATATGACGTACGCGTAAGTGCGTACTGTACGCAAACGTATGCGCAAAATATGGCTGTGTTCTAAAAATAGACAGTTTTGTTCTTTTGGCGCAAACATTTTATGTGTTTTTATAATAATAAAAATAATATTTCAGATATCAGAAGAAGCGAAGGACCTCATACGCAGATTGATTTGCGCGCCGGAGAACAGATTGGGAAGGAATGGCCTTCAGGATTTCAAGGTAAAATCTTACATTTATATAAGGGCAAAAGTGATGGTTATTGCAATATGTTTTACTAGCTTTTGCCCGCGGATGCGCGGAGCGTAAAATATAAAGTCTGCCACGGGAACACGGGATAAAAAGCAGCCTATGTTACCCTATGACTTTTTTTTTTGTTTCTTTATTGGGGACAACCAACAGTGTTCACACAAATATATTGTCTTTTTTTTTTTATATAAAACAAGGGCGCAAACGAGCAAACGGATCACCTGATGGAAAGCGATTACCGTCGCCCATGGACACCCGCAACAACAGAGAAGTTGCAAGTGCGTTGCCGGCCTTTTAGGAGGGAATACGCTCCCTTCTTGAAGGTTTGCAGGTCGTAGTGGTCTGGAAATACTGCTGGCGACAGTTCATTCCAGAGTTTTACAGTGCGCGGCAGAAAGCTTCGGGTAAAGCGCACGGTGGAGGACTGCCACTCATCAAGGTGATGAGGATGATAAATATTATGTCGCATGGAAGTTGCAGCAGGTATAAGTCCGAACAATTCCTCGGAGCACTCCCCGTAATATAACCGATAGAGGATGCAGAGCGATGCTACATCTCTACGTAACTCTAAGGAGTCAAGCCTGTTTTAAACACTATGGCAGTCGACAATTCGAGCGGCCCTACGTTGGATACGATCCAGAGGGAGAAGCTGGTACTTTGGCGCCCCTGCCCAGAGATGAGAACAGTATTCCATGTGAGGCCGAACCTGCGCCTTATAGAGTTGTAGGCGTTGGACCGGACTGAAATACTGCTTTGACCTGTTCAGAACACCAAGCTTCTTGGAGGCTAACTTGGCCTTGCCCTCCAGATGATATCGGAACTGGACCTCGCTCGATATGTTAACACCAAGTATTCCAATGTTGGAGGAGACAGTTATGGGTATGCTTTCAAAACGAGGACATACGACCATTGGTAACTTTTTAGCGGTGAACGCGCAAACTTGTGTCTTAGAGGGGTTGAATTGGACTAAGTTAAGTCTACCCCATTCAGAGACCTCCAATGAATCTTCAATTTGAGAGACAAGTTTGTTTCGACTCTCAATGACATTTTGCCGAGAGATGTTCGTGTGGCCGGTATATGAGGCATCACCCGTGCTGTCATCTGCATAGCAATGAATGCCATTGGTTTGTAACATATCATTGATATGCAGTATGAACAGGGTAGGTGATAGCACACAGCCTTGTGGGACACCAGCATCAACAGACAGAGTATCCGAGCATTCACCGTCGACTACGACCCTTATGCTTCTGTCTGCTAAGAAACTCGTGACCCACTTGCATAATTTCTCGGGGAGCCCATAGGAAGGAAGCTTCGAAAAAAGCGCTTTGTGCCAAACCCGATCAAAGGCTTGCTATGTCCAAACTTACAGCCAATGCCTCTCCCTTAGACTCGATCGCCTGTGCCCAACGATGAGTTAGGTAAGTCAGCAGATCACCAGCCGAGCGACCTTTACGGAACCCGTATTGTTTGTCGCTTAGCAATTGCTGAACGTCTAAGTATCGAAGGAGCTGTCTATTAATAATGGACTCCATTATCTTCGAGAAGAGAGAGGTTATAGCGATTGGTCTGTAGTTGGAAGGATTGGAGCGATCGCCTTTTTTAGGGACCGGGTGCACCAAAGCTGTCTTCCAAGATGCTGGGACTGTGCCATAAGAGTAGGAGAGCCGAAAAAGACGCGTTTAGACTGGTGCCAACTCTGGAGCACACATTTTCAACACTATAGGAGGGATTCCGTCAGGCCCACTCGACTTTTGGGTATCAAGGGAACGGAGAGCAACTCGCACTGAGCGCTGATGGAACCGAATATCCGACATGATGCTCTTGCATCGCGGTATAGTCGGCGGTTCCTGTCCCCCGTCATCCAGGGTCGAGTTGGACGTAAAGAGCTTGCCAAGAAGTTCAGCTTTCTCTTTTGCGTCATGGGCCAACGAGCCATTTCCTACGTGTAGGGATGGAAGAGATGGCTTACAGAAATTCCCTTCGATAGCTTTGGCGAGAGACCAGAATGCACGGGTTCCCGAAGGGAGACTCTCGAGTTTCTCGCCAATTCTACTGATGTGCTGTTTCTTCGCCCAAGCGATCTCTCTTTTGAAGGACCTAGAGGCAAGGTTGTACTCCTTTTTAAGTTTGCTGGTGTTTAAATCCTGTGCTGACACTGCATTAGCCCAGGTTTGGTAAGCTTCCTGCTTCCGGCGAGAAGCTTTTTTGGAAGATGAACCAAACCAGGGACGGAATCTGCTGCCAGTAGGGACCACAGAGGACGGAATGAAAAGTACCATTCCTTGTAGCACCACGTTGGCAACAGAGTTGGCAGCGGCGTCAGGATCATCCGGCGAGAAGCACGCCTGCCCCCAGGGCAGGCCTGTCCCACTCCCCGTGTAGGTATCAAAAATATAAGTACGTGCGGCGGCCTCCCTAAACGGGCCAATTAAAAGGGACTCGCGCGCGAGCAGTGAGCGACGTATGCGTGATTTGTTCGTCGCAATGTTTTATGGATTTGATTATAATCGGTGCACATAATATTACAATACTGTGTTTAAGTTAGGTAAAAATCACCCGGCCAGCTATAACTATAATACTATAACATAATATTTAATAATAAAGTTTGAACTACTGCAATTAACCAATATTTAGTGTTTAGGTGTTGGCTCCACCTGAACTATCTGTTTGCGTCTTATGTTATTCCGATGTGATACGATTTGAAGAGTTATTTGTTGATAAAAGTACCTAGAAATAGTAAGGTGGCGTGATTTAATTTCTTTGAGTAATATCGCCGTGAAGGTATCGAAAACGGTTACGTTTACGCATAAGTATGTATATACTTATAGGTATGCGCGAATTTATTACAATTATTAAAGTACTATTAACACCTACCTTAGGTTTATTTGGAAAGCAATTTGTTCTGTAAAGTACAGTAGGTAGGTACTAAAAAGTATGTAAAAAATGTTGTAATTAAATATTAGGAAAAAATATATATATATATACATACGTATAACCGCCTCCTTTTTTGGAAGTCGGTTAATTATTTTCTAAAATAAGTCAACCCTAATGTCATTAGAATGGATAAGAATTACGCGATAGAAAGAGACGCAACTTGTAGGTAAATATAATCGTAGGTAATCAAGCGCTGCGTTAGCTGAATTGAACCTTATCGTATCGCAGTAAGAGTTCCTATTTCTTCAAACCATTTGTCGGAGTGGTTCTTCTGTACCTCTAGGTACTATTATTTATTCTGTGCCCAGGGGTAGGAAGCAAAAAATGACTGCTTCCCATCCCAATCTGCTAACTTGTAGTGCCACACACGACGGTATTTAGCAACACGCTGTCGCAACGCGCTCGTGAGTTGCACAGAGCTACGGACAAGGCAATGATCCGATGAGCCAAGTGGTGCGGTCACGGATACCAACGGGATTCTCCAACGCAGTTGGTACCCTCCTGGGGTAACAAATTAGTTTTCAACTGCGGCATCATAGGGGGGTAGGGGGATTGGGCCTCCGGTAAACTCACTCACTCGGCGAAACACAGCGTAAGTGCTGTTTCACGCCGGTTTTCTGTGAGGCCGTGGTATTTCTCCGGTCGAGCCGGCCCATTCGTGCCGAAGCATGGCTCTCCCACGGACGATAAAAATTAGTATTTAGTTACATATTAGTAGATGTGACACCCACATCTTTATCCACATATTACATAATATTATCTTTGTTTACTCGAAATGAAAGAAAAAAAAAACTAGTAAGAGTATTACGTAACATTATCAGATACAAATAAGAAAGTTGCTTTTAACAGTAGTCACAATAATTCTGAAAAGTGCTAACATAAAAAAGCAAAATAAAATATTAATTAGAAAAGTGATCTCAAGAGGCTACATTACATCATACAGCATATGTGTGTGTGTGTGCATCCGTGTGTGTATATGTGTATAAGCACCCTAGCCCTACGACCGAAGTCTTGGGATCAGTATCAAACTACTAGGGTGCCTATGCAGTGTATGCGTTTGTAGTATGTGCGTTGAGTAATGAGATAAGTTACATTGTCTACACTAATATTATAAAGAGAAAAACTTTGTTTGTATGTTTGTTTGTTTGTTTGTTTGTTTGTTTGTTTGTTTGTAATGAATAGGCTCAAAAAGTACTGGACCGATTTCAAAAATTCTTTCACCATTCGAAAGCTACATTATCCACGAGTAACATAGGCTAAATTTTATTTTGGATAAAAAATAGGGTTCCGTAAGATATTTAGGTTTTTCGGACACAAGGTGTAAAAAATCAACCAGAAAAGTTACTTATTTGCGTACGCTGCCTAAACTATAAAAGATAGAACCATATAATGTTCTAATTAATTGTAGATCTTATAAATATCTACAAAAAAGTCCGCGACACACTATACCTATCTATGTCGAGTGAGGCACAACAACCATTTTTTTATTTAGAAATCTTGATTTTTTTTTGTACGACATTTAAACGCGTTTATTTTACTCATGCTATTAATCCTTATCAAAATAAATTATTTCATCACTAAGTACAGCTTATGTAGATAATATTTGGTCTTTGAATGATTAAAATTGGACGTTTGGTTTTGAAGTTATGGCGAAATTAAAATATTACGATTTCTGCTGCACGGCCCGTTGCGAAGTGGGCGACATTCTGTAGTATTAGTATCAGTATTGTACCCGTGCGAAGCCGGGGCGGGTTGCTAGTGAGTTATATTTTAAGTGAATATTAGCTTCTATTGGCGCACCGCACACACTTTTTTTCGTAGGCTGTGAGTGAGGCTGATCCGTCACGCTCGGAGGTGAAAGGCTCGATCGGGTGTACTCGGGACCGCCGAGTGTACCCGAGCGAGAAATCACTGCACACACACGTCTTCGTAGGCTATGAGTGAGGCTGATCCGTCACGCTCTGAGGTGTTATTTACGTGTATATTATATCTAAACACGTACATTTATTACGATTGCCAATAAAGTTTTCACTTCTGGCGTGCGGCTTAAGCACACACTCTACTTTTTAACCGACTTCCAAAAAAGGAGGCCGGTTATACGTTCGGCTGTATATATATTTTTTAAAGCTGTTGCATTTTTACACAATAAGGCGATTTCGAGAGTGAGGGAGTGGGAGAAGGAACGATATCAACTAAGTAATGACGTCATAACATTTCAGAATCACCCGTGGTTCTCCGGGCTGGAGTGGGACGCGGTGCGCGAGACGCGGGCGCCGTTCGTCCCGGACGTGTCCAGCCCCACGGACACGTCCAACTTCGACGTCGACGACACGGACATACGGTAAGTGGAGTGTACAGAATCACCCGTGGTTGATCAGCCCCGTAAACGAAAGTCCTGGCTGGAAAAAACGCACGCCCGCTCGCCGCGCGCACACCCCCCCCATACGCCTAGCCACGCACACGTAGCTGTGAGCTGTCAATCGTGTAAGTCTATTAAATGACGGTTCTTTACGTTAGGGGCCGTGCATTAATCACGTGATGTTTTTAACAACTTTTTAGACCCCTCCCCTCCCCTCCCCCTGGTGATACGTGGTGAGGTTATATACTACCCCCCTCCCCCACCTAAGATCACGTGTATTTTTTTACATAGTAAGCAGGTCATGTTTGAAGAAATACTTTAACTTAAAATACAATTTAATCGAATAATTTAAGCAATTAAAAACTATACGAGTCATTTGTCTTGTAACTATTTAAACAACACTACGAATCTGCGACCGGTAATAATTTCGGTATGCATAGACTAGATTCGAAAATTAATACACGTGATGTCTCCTTATACCCCCTCCTCCCCTTGGTGATACTTGACTACTGATTTTTTTTTCGGACCCCCCCTCCCCCTTTAGGCATCACGTGATTAATGGACGACCCCTTAGTAATATATATTCTTTGCTAATGATTTATGAACCAGCTGTTTGATTGATCCATGTATTTTAAATTTATTTTAAAGACATTAGTCTTTAAAAAAGAGATGTTCAAGAAATGTATGAGGGATGGGCCAGCCCTACGTACAGTATATGTAAATATAGCTACATAATATAGTAACCGTTTCCTATTCTTTATTTTGTTTAATTTCACTTCGTTTCCATGTACATTTAAATTAATTTCGTCAAGGAGAGCAACACAAAGTAAAATAAAACATGGCGGATCAGATCAGAATTAACTAAATAATGTCATTTTGTCAATGACATGACTTTTGACAAAGAAAGACGTATGACATTCAAGACGACGTCTCTTCGTAAAACTGTCTACTACGTCAAAAGTTATGTCAAAACAACTGTCATGGCCGCCCTAAAAATAGTGTTCTCGCAATAAAAAACTCTTCAAATAATCATTTTTGTACGCATGTATCCTTCTTCAAATTATTTTTTCGTATTTTTATGATATTCCCATATTTTTTTCCTATTTACCTATGTAGTGTACATAGAACTGGCCCAAAATCAAACATCTCTTTTACGTTCATCACCTGCCACCCCAATGGATATATATACGGATAATCATATGGAAATATAAACGGTTTTTAGTAAGCCGTTTATAATCCATATGACAGTCATAGCATATTGCATATCAATATGGGGAGCATATCAGTATAAAAAAAAAAAAAACTATCTGGTATTCTATAGCGTGCTTATACAAAGACATTGATTTACCCACAGTATTTTTTTACTCCGCATAATGATCAAAGAACACCAGGCCCTCCTCAAATCTCCTGATTATGAAAACATTTTGGCGATCTGCGGGACAGGCTTAGCCTAGTGCTGGCGCCAACGTTAAACAGTTACCCCCTTACTAATAATCGCTGTATAAGCTTTGAATAGTTATACAGTGTTTTGTCTCCTTCTATCGAATTAAACATGTCACTTGTGTGACGGGAACAAAACACTGTTTAACTATTCAAAGCTTATACAGCGTTTATTATTAAGAGGGTTAATGTATAAAATATGTTGATATAATAATTACTGTATAGTACTCATGTACGAATGTAAATTTTTGCATATAAATTATTCTTATTCTTAATGTCCCTATACCTACAGGTTGTCAGAGGCGGTCCCACCCCCGCGCGCCTCGCCCGCGTTCTCCGGCCTGCACCTGCCGTTCGTGGGGTTCACGTTCACGGGCGGGTCGCGGCTGTGCGACCTCGGCGCGCCCACGCCGCTCAGCCCCGCCAAGAACGCCACCGCGCAGGTGATGATCATGATGATGACGGGGAGGCAGGTACTGGGGCATGGCCAGTGCTGTTGTTAGCATGACCAGCGCCCTGGGCGATTTCTCCTCGAAGTGCCAACATTGAAAAATCGGGTTTTTTTTTAATGTTGGCATTTCGAGGAGGGATTTAGAGAATTTATTTAAGTAGGTCTCAGTTAATAGAAGTCTGGCTAACGAAAGATGAGACTGGAAAAAGGCGACAAATTCAAAAAAAAAGTAAGTAAACAAGGACAATAAACCTCATTTTCATGAAATGAGTTGTTCCTAACAAAATATAATATAATTGTCATAAATAATCAAGTATCAAAACTATAATTCCGACTATAGACAAGGTTGCCGTACGTCGACTTTTTGAATTTAACGTCTTTTTCCAGTCTCATCTTTCGTTAGCCAGACTCTAATAGCTTCCCATACCGCTTTCGGTGAGGGTGGCCGGTTTCATTGAAACCAGGCTAGCCAGGCCAGATAACGGAGAGATGCGGTGTTGCCCCAGTCACAAAATATGTCAAACCGTTGCGCCGGAATGTTGGCTTATAACTAAAATAATAAAGAGCAAAAGTTTGTTTGTTTGTTTGTTTGCATCGAATAGGCTCCGAAACTACTGGACCGATTTTGATGAAATTTGGCACAGATGTAGAGTAGACCACGGGGAAGGACATAGGCTACTTTTTATTGCGGCAAAATGTACGGCTCGCGTACGCGCACGAAGTCGCAGGAAACATCTAGTCCTATATGTTTCAATTTCGAAGATCTTAATTGTAAGTAACGATGGCATATTAGCTAAGCCCTCTGTTGTTTTTAAAAATTAAAATGCATATCTTTATATAGTGCGGTTCAAATGAGAATAGGATCGAGTCGGCGCCATATTGTTTCGAATTATTGATTACTATTCAACGTTTTCATTTAAATTCGATGCAAGACTATTAATATTTATATGCACATAAGTTTTTCTGAAAATCGCACTTTTCAAGTGATATTTGACAGATAAAGGTCATTGACGTTCCTATTCTCATTTGAACCGCGTTATACCACCAGGCACCATCGAACGCGGGCGATCGCGCGGCGCTAAAAGCGTTGGAGAGAGAAAACGCGCTGTTGGCGCAAACCATAGCGGAGTTACGGGCCAACACACCGGCTGGTAAAATACATTTTTTAATAGTAAATATTAATATTTATTATCAAGACCATCGACATTATTAAGTAGTTATGGACATATTGTCTTGAGCATACAAACAGCTCTTGAAGAATGAGTCGAGACACAACTACATATAACAACATACAGCTACAGTCCTTCTAATCTGTTTATATGTCACCGTAAAATTGTAAAAAGCGTCAGATTGTAAAATAACTACGAAATTGTAAAAATATATCGAAAGATTAAAAACTATATATTTATAATCTAACGAAAAATAATGTGTTAAATTATAGGCAGTATATTCGCGTCGGAATTCTATCAACATTTTACAATTTTACTAGTTTTATTACAATCTAACGGTTTTTGCAATTTTACGGTGACATATACACGATCAAGGACAGAGATAGCGAGACGTACTCGCACTGTAGTGCGAACGCGATAGCAAATGTCAGTGACTCGTGCGCTTGTTGCACGGCCCCCCGAATGTGTCTGAACTATTCCGATCCGTTCATATGGCTATGGCCGTCAATAACGTATTCGACTTTTCGAAGATTTTATTAGAATGTAATGCAAAATACGATTACTTACGCATGAAAGGTAATGCCTGATGCTCTACTAGTGTTCTTTGTATTGTTGACACACTTTAACAACGCACAAGACGACATCGCTATTAAAAAAAAATACAAATTTACGCTTTAATATAAAATAATTTGTTACAGAATTTTCAGACGATGCAATGCAGCTCCAGGAAGAAATCGCAGCGCTCAAGAAGAGAAATACCGAACTGGAGGCCCAAGCGAAACGAGTTGACGTTACGACGATACAGGTTAGTTAATCATATTATGTTTGTTTGTATTTCGACTGTTCTTGGTAAATATTTAACTGACAGCCTCTACAGACAGTCTAGTGGTTAGAGCATTGGCTCTCGACTCGGAGGTCGTGGGTTCGATTCCCGCATTGGAACAACAAAAAATTTTGTTTCCAAGTTTGGTGATCACCTGATTGTCTGACAAGAAAAATGATCCATGCGTCGGATGGGCATGTAAAAAGTCGGTCCTGCGCCTGATCTCTCGTCAGTCGTGTCGTTACCGTGTACCGCGCATACACTTGGGCACTAAAAAATTACATCTGCGTAACTGGCCTGGTTTAAAAAACCCGCCACCGTCACCGATATCGGTGTGGGAGTTATTTATTTTAATTGACAAAAAAGCTGTAAGCCACAATCTTGTATACCTACATGTACTGCCGGTTATCCCGCGGGAATACTGTACTTATCCGGGATAAAAGTAGCCTATGTTTTAATCCAGAGACTAAGCTACTAGTTTAGTAGTCAGTGGCGAAGGCGAAGTTTTTTTGAAACGAAATTTGGCAGGTAATGGTTTTACTTGCCAAATTTCGTTTCAAAAAAGGTTCGTAATAATAGCCCAGCTAACATCCTACTAATATTATAAATGTGAAAGTTTGTAAGGATGGATGTATGGATGGATAGATGGATGTTAGTTACTCTTTCACGCAAAAACTACTGAACGGATTTAGATCAAATTTGGTATGGTAGTAGTTTAAGGCTTTGAATTAAAACATAGGCTACTTTTTATCCCGGAAAAGTACAGTGTTCCCGCGAGATACTCGATAGTCCGGAGACGCGGGAAACAGCTAGTTTATAATATGGGCCTATGCCGCACGAAATAAACGGTTATTTAATTTAATTTGTATTTATGTGAACAGGAAGTATCAGACAACTCGGACGTCTCATCACGTCTTCGAGAACTGGAGTCCTTAGCGAGTACCCTCGCAGCTGAGAGGGATGAGCTCGTCAAGGAAAAGTCAGACGCTCAGGAAAAACTAAGGTTGCAGGTGAGAAAATGTTTACAATATATATGTCACCGTAAAATTGTAAAAACCGTTAGATTGTAAAAAAACTAACGAGATTGTAAAAATATGTCGAAAGATAAAAACTATCCCCCTTACTAATAAACGCTGTATAAGCTTTGAATAGTTATACAGTGTTTTGTTCACATCACACAAGTGACATTTTTATTTCGATAGAAGGAGACAAAACACATATAACTATTCAAAGCTTATACAGCGTTTATTAGTAAGGGGGTATATATTTATAATCTAACGAAAAATAATGTGTTAAATTATAGGCAGAATATTCGCGTCCGAAGTCTATCAACATTTTACAATTTCACTAGTTATATTACAATCGAACAGTTTTTACAATTTCACGGTGACATATATAAGGTTTTTAAAAATCAATTATGGATATTTTGGGAATATAATCTACTGCATGTTAAAACTATTAGACACAATACCTAATAAAAAATTGTAAAAAAATATATAAATTATACCGAATAAAATTAGGCTGTGGCTAGTCGTCCGATTAACGGACGAATAATATTTTTATTAATCGTCCGATTATCGGATGAATAAAATTAACTTATTCGTCCGATAACATTAGAGCTGTAGCAAAGCGGATATATTCGGTACTGATTAACGGGTGCGCCAACTAGTAACGAGTAACGAAATAACACACGAATATATTTCGTTAGGGGCCCCATACACGGTCTGGTCTGCCTTCAGTTCGGCCTGAACGGATGCAAAACCGTGTCGTCTGTGTGCAATTTCGAGATCGCTTCAGTCGACCGTATGGACTGAAGCGATTCTTTCCGGTGTTGCCAGCTCTGTTTTTGTGAAACTATTAAACTCGTATCGATTTCTACTAAAAACTACTAAAAAACTACTGAAAATTATTAAGAGAAGCTACTTAACTTAGGAATCCCTAAAGCCCCCAAAACCACTGCATTTTAGATTTTGTTATATATTTTTTTTCATTAATTGAATTTTATTATAAATTTTACCGTTAAATTAAAATAGTATGAGTTTTCGCGATGTTTAAATACAAAATTGATAAACACGACCGTAGCGCGCGGCAAACCAGAACGGACTGATGGGATTTTTCCTGCATTGTCCTAACCAAAGTTGGAAACAACATTATTTGTTGTTTCAACAAGGGAATCAAACCCACGACCTCCGAGTCGAGAGCCAATGCTCTAACCACTAGACCACGGAGGCTGTTACGTAACGATACTGTAGTAACGAGTACTAATGTTATAGTAACGAATACATAAGGCTACGCTTTATTCCGTTACTTTTACACCTCTAGACCTCAAATTCTAATTTTTGTTATACTATATGTTGCACGCGAATTCGTGCGCGCAAAAGAAAATCACGCGGTAACCGTACATTGTGCCGCGATAAAAATTAGCAACCGTGGTCTATTCTATATCTGTGCCTTTCATCAAAATCGGTCCAGTCGTTTCGGAGCCTATCCAATGCAAACAAACTTTTCGTCTTTATGATATTAGTATAGACTAAATAATCAAATAGATACTTAGGATTAGAAAATCATAATGTGGCCCCTGACCAGTAGTGTGTCCAGTACTAGAGTCGGGTACTCATTAGCGAGCTG
The DNA here is from genome assembly GCA_905404095.1 of Glaucopsyche alexis. Lineage (NCBI taxonomy): Eukaryota > Metazoa > Arthropoda > Insecta > Lepidoptera > Lycaenidae > Glaucopsyche > Glaucopsyche alexis. The sequence continues at coordinate 5,587,049 of FR990063.1, read as the reverse complement.
TAACCGTAACATGCGTGATACAGTACGAGGTTCTAGTGTCTACGCTTGTTATAGTATGCTAGCCACTAGATCATACCGAATGTACAAAATTATGCAAAATTTTGCTTCTTTCGAACTGTCAGAATATCACAAAACATAAAAATCTTACGCTTTTATTTAACGTTACGGATGTTTTTTAATGTCTACCTCCGCTTGCCTCCGCACCCCTCCGCAAAGCCCCATTTAAGGAACTTTCGTTCCAAAAATATTCTGAAATTTTCGGACTACTAGCTTCAGCCTTAATGTTTGGACTATTAATCCGATAAGCGGACGAATAAGATATATTATTCATCCGATAACCGGTCGATTAAGATATCTTATTCATCCGGTTATCGGACGACTAGACACTTCGATAAAATTACATTGCGCTCACTAATGTGGTTAAACAGCTGATTTGAAGAGGAAGCAAAGACTTTGCCTAAATAACATCAATACAATGACCTTAACAGCGCCGTAAAGAGTGTACCGTAATTTTAAGTTTTTTTTTAATGTTCAATTGTTTTTCTACCTAAACGTCTTTAGATAAGCAATAGATGATATTCCCGAAATATCTGTAATTGATTTTGAATAACCTTAAATGCAGAGGTTATTTATGCACCTCTTATGCCACTCCTCTTTTCTGTGTTACCTACTCTCAAAAATATTTCTTCTCAAACTTAAGTCCCCTCAAATCGCAAGAAAAACTTGAGAATCCCTCTTTTTATAAGACTTAGAATACTTTAAATATCTACTACAAAAATCAATAAATATACAAATAGTAAAAATTAAAGTTCTGTTACATATATTAATTATTATTCTGTCCTTTATACATTAAAATATACTTCCAAAAGTTTTTCTTAAAGGTTGACTTTACTAATCGTTTGTTCATATATCAGTTCAATAGCTTAGTTAAATTAAAAACAAGAAAATAAAGAACTTACCCTTAAAAGTATCCTTAAAAAAATCTCTTAAGAAAACCCTAGATTTTCTAGGAAGTTAAAACCTTACTCCCTAATAGTAAAAAGAGTTAATACCTCGAATTCACTTAAACCTACCCTGCTATGATTTTGGATTGTTCTTGCTCATAACTACTAAACCGGGCGTATTTCGAAATTGCACTTTTGGTAACATCAAATACTATATAAAGTGATCACATTGACAACCATTTCATTTGGGACTATTTGTGACCATCGTTGCTTTGCTAATAGCATTCTACTAAAAATAAAAACTTTACTCATCTGTTTTATTAACAAAGAGTTTATGTGACTGACTAAGCTTAAAAATGCGTTTTTATTTTTAATATTTTTATTCATGTGCTGTTTATTATAACTAGTTTAAATAAAGACAGATTGAGACAAAGAAGTCTACATTACATCGTATTATTAATTTAATGTATCGTGGACTTTGTTTAGATCAATCCTTATTTAAACGAGTTATACTATTTGTTTTGGCACTCCCCTCTTAATGTTGTCACTCCCCCTTAATGATTTCACTCCCCCCTCCTACTAAAAGCTTGTGTGTACATGTGTCCAGGACAAAGAGCTTAAAGACGCGCTGTCGCAACGAAAGCTCGCTATGACTGAGTACAACGAAGTCACCGATAAGCTTTCAGAGCTTAGACAACAGAAACAGAAGCTATCGCGGCAGGTGAGTGCTTAGCTTGGCGATTATATTTCGTGTGTGTGAAGTGGCTTCAAATGTTTGAACTTTGTCATAACTATATGTAGGTATATTGTATGAACTCTTCTAAATATATAAAAGGCAAACCTGACTGACTCATCAACGCACAGCCGAAACTACTGAACGGATTTTGCTGAAATTTAGCATACATATAGTTGTCATGACGTAGGCATCCGCTAAGAAAGGATTTTTTAAAAATTCACTCCCTAAGGGAGTGATAAAGGGGTTAAAATTTTGTATGGAAACCGAACTCCACGCGGACGAAGTTGTAGGCATAACTAGTTGTTTTATAAACTTATTAACCATATCAAGTTATCAACAATAATAGTAAGTTATTGAATATTTTACTATGTAATTTTATTACTTACATTTGCATAAATGACATATTTGTTGAATTGTAACTCATAATGATATGAAGGGTTTTTCTCTATTTACACATAAATTGCCACAACTGATAAACGAAAAGTATTTTTTGTTACTTGTCGATATTATCCGCGTCCGTGTGGATCTTAAAACTCGATTTTCTCTTTCCCACATTTCTATTTCAGTCTTCTCTCTCCCACAGGTACGCGACAAAGAAGAAGAGCTAGAAGTGGCGATGCAGAAGATAGACGCCCTCCGGCAAGACGTGCGGCGCGCAGACAAGGGGCGGCGCGAGACCGAGGCGCGATTGGACGCCGCGCTGCAGGACGCCGCCAAGGTGAAGGGGGAGTGGGACGTCCTGAAAGTTAGAGGGGGGAGTGTGGAAATCAATGAAGGGGGGTCTGATTTTTTACAAATATATCAAAAAAGGGCTATCACTTAGTAGTTACATACTATAGAACAATTGTTTACAATCTATTTATTTGGTTACGCATTGTTATTTAATGTAATATAATAAGTATCGTGCAAAAAGATTACACAAGATTACACAAGTGCTATGCCAAAATTTCTTTGAATATGAGAAAGATTAAAAGATGAATTAAAAAATTAATACATATTGTTATGCTCTATAAGTATATATTATTAAATTTAATATTAATTAATTGATGTAGGAACGCAAGCTGCGCGAGGAGTCGCTGCGTTTACAGCGCGCGGACGGCGGCTCGGGCTCGGGGGGAGTGGCCGACGTCGTCAAATTGCAGCAGGATATTGACGCACTCGAGGTAATGAACTTGTCATGGGGGAGGTGGAGGGGGGGGGGGGGGGGGGGGCTGAGTAAATGCACTGCAATGCAATGCAGTTTTTTTAGAATTGACGACATTGTATATGAAATGACTTAACGAGTGTAACTTTGACTAATGTCGTACATTGCTCGACAGGTGTTTCACATAAAAATTGCTCCCACACCGAATTCTGTGGCGGTGGGTGGTTTCGTTGGATGCGCACGAGTTATTTTTTATAGTGCCCAAGTTTGTGTGCAGTACACAAGAACACTATCTCTTCCTTTACTCTAATAGAACAGTGTGATGGATAACTGACACGACTGGCGAGAGGTCAGGTGCAGGACAAACTTTTTACGTGCCCATCCGACGCATGGATCATCTTTCTTGTCATTCAGACGATCAGCTTGCATTGTCCTAACCAGTCCTGAAAAAAAATATTTTTTATATTGTTCCAACGTAGCGATCGAACCTACAACCTCCGGAATCGGGAGCCAAGCTCTAAGGGGCATCATAGACAGGATACTATAGTATTTTATGTCAATACTAGCATTAATTGTACGCGGCTTTGCCCGCGTGAAATAAGATTTTCAACTTTCATACCCTACTTTACCCACCTAGGGGCTGAATTTTAGAAAACGCTGAAACACGTAACTCAATATTTTTCGTACTTAACTTACACGAAATAGAAAAAATATAATATAATAGCATCTATTATAATCTAGCAAAATATAATAGCAAAATTGAATTTTTTTCTATTCGTTATATCCGTTGTCTGATTGCCATAACACAAGTCTTAACTTAGCATGGGATTAGATTGTTGTGATGTATATTACATGTTTATTCTATTGTATGTTATTATGAGTGTTTAATAAAGAATTTGAAATTGAAGAAAAAAAGGCCCAAAAATTCCAGCAAAAGCGTGTTTTGTGTCTGCTTTCAATGGACAAAGGCCTCCTCTTATTGATTAACTCCGAGCAGTCAGCAATCAGTTTAACTGAGGTCCGGAAAATCGAGTCTCTACTGTACTTATATACTCTTTACAGGTGCAGTACGGGGAATCGTTGTCGGCTGCGGCTGCGCGCCACGCCGCTGAGACGGCGGCTCTGCGAGACCAGTTACTGGAATCTGACGCGTTGGCAGCACATCTTACTAGAGAGGTATGAAAGAAAGTATATAAATTTGGTAAAATCAACTAAGTACAGATATTTTGGGCATAATATGATCACAGAATACTTAATAGTACAGGTACAGAAGACTCACTGCGAAAAGTCATTTAAAGAAATAGGGATTCTAGCGACGATACGATTAAGTTCAATTTAGATCGCGCAGCGCTTGATTGCCTACGGTTATATTTACCTAGAAGTTGCGTCTATTTCTATCGCGTAACTGTTATCTTTTCTGTCCAAATCGGGGTTGTCTCCTTTAAATAATTTAATCTCAATATTTAATTATAACTTTTTCTAGTATTTACCTACTGTACTTTAGTGAATAAATTACTTTCCAAATAAACCTAGAGTAGGTGTTAATAGTACTTTAAAGTCCGACTTTTCAATCGTCAGATAACTCTTACCTGAGGAATATGTGATTGACAGACATACAAAATCATACAAATTACAACACAAATAAAAGTTTTCATACAAAATCTGTCAAAGTCACATATTTATTCCACAGGTAAATAGAGTTGTAATAAATTCGCGAATACCTACTTACGTTTTTGATACCTTCACGGAAAGTGAGACAGGCCTGATATTACTCAAAGATGTTGAATCATGCCGCCTTACTATTACTCTAGGTACTTCTGTCAACTCTTTCCAAATCGATATTTGATTCAATCCAATCCATAAAATATTGCGACGAACAAATCTCGCGCATACGTCGCTCACTGCTCGCGCGTGAGTTCCCTACTGATTGGCCCGCTCGAGTGGGCCACCGCACGTACTTACATTGTCGACACCTACACGGGGAGTGGGACAGGCTTGATATGATCTACTGCTTATGTCAAGACGTTGACATCACACAGCTGATTGTATATGTTATTTAGGCCAAGTCTTTGCTTCCTCTTTAAACCTGTTTCTGTAAGGTTAATGGTCGCGCTAAGCTTTAGTCAAATTTTTTACACAAGCTTTTTGACATTAATAATTATGGCGCTTTGTCTACGCTCGCGCCTAACTTCGTGTTCTTCGATCTACAGCGAACTTCAACATTTTTTCCTGCAAGCGCCATATTTATTTTCTGTTACGTTTAAATATTATTATGTAATAGACCAGAGTCGAAAAACAGTCTACAAATTTCAAACGCCCATGCAAGCTTCCTCCGCCTAAACATGAAATATTTTTGGTTATAAATAATAATTAATGGAATGAGGAAGATGTAAATCAAAATTTATTCCCCTTTTTCAGCCCTAACAAAAAATTTAAGCAATAATAAGACTAACTGTGAAAAAATTGTGTTGATATCACGAAAATTGAGTTTTTTATAAGCAAATCAATATGGGAACGCGCGAAAACTGATTGCGCCCGTCGAGTAATGGCTGTGACGTCACATCGCCGTGCGTAGCTAGCTAACTATGCAATGTGCATACAGTATGTTTTTGACACGCGCTCTGTAAACTTACCTTCGTTCATTTCGATTCATTTTTATATATTATTATAATAAATATGACTTAATAGGGAAAATTGTTAAATTTAAACAAAAAATTAATACCAACTTTCAAAGTAAAAACGCACAAAAGAGTGTGAAATAAATTTTATTTTCTAAAAATAATTCTCCTTTTAAATTCGGCTAAAATTTTAACTATTTCCCTACTCAATCTTCTTAATTTTGAAGTCTGTGCCAGCCCAAACAATATCCTGATAAAACAATATTTTATAGAACTCACATTTAAGTTGGCAACCAACTTCAAAATTATGAAAATCGAGTAGAGAAATCAAAAATTTCAAACTCAAAATGGGCTATGAAGTACATTATTTTGATAGAACAAATCTTTATCAAGTAAAAGTTACGCCATCTTGGTTTTCACAATACTTCAAATGTTAGCCATCTTGTTTTCACCGTACTTCAAATGTCAAAATGGCCCCAAAAATCTCAAAAATGGGACCATTTAACTGGAGATAGTATACGTCTATGAGAGAAATAATTAAAATTTTTGCCGAATTTAAAAAGGGAATTATTTAGAAAATAAGATTTTTTTCATACTTTTTTGTGCGTTTTTACTTTGGAAGTCTGTTTTCATTTTTTGTTTCAAAATTATAATGTTTTCCATTTTTAGGGCTCCACTTAGGGCACACAAAGAACGCTTATAGTTTCGCTCGCTCCGTCCGTCCGTCCGTCTGTTATACTTCCGTAATTATGAATATTGATGGATGAAATTTGGTACAGTTATAGATTGTGTGTAGATCTTAGGTTTGGCATAATAAAATAATAATAATTTTATATTTTAGGGGTAGCTCTGAAGGGGGGATGAAATATTTTTCCATTCTACCCCATTTTTGGGGTATCGTTGAATAGGTCTTTTAGAATTTAGGTAAGGTTTCTTTTAACATTACTTTTTTACAAAGTCGACTATTTTCGAGTAATCAGCCTCCAGTGGTTTGTAAGTTGGTTCCCCCTCCCTTAGAATTTCTAAATTATAAGAGATAGAAACTTGTAAGCTTCTATGCTAATAGATCATACTAAAAACTCTTTAGGAAAATTATTTTAAGCGAAATCGGATAGTAACTTTTGAAGTAACTTGAAAAACCTATGCGATTTCCAAACGTGTGTCTTTAAAGACTGAGTTCTGTTCAATGCTTTTGGATCTAGGGTATACCCTTGGCACAAAATTTTACTTTTTGGTATGATCTGCTTAATTTACTTCACATTGGCCAAATTCTTAAAGATGTACCTATACATTTTGAGGAGTTCCCTCGATTCCTCATGGATTCCATCATCAGGTTTCCACTTTAGTGACTAAAGTCTAAAAGGGCCAATTTCAAATTAGGGGCCATCCATAAATAACGTCACACGTTAGGGGGGAGGGAGGGGGTCGACGAAGTGTGACATTGTGTGACAAGGGGGTAGGAGGGGTCCTAATTTTCGTGACGTCACATTTCAAAATCTATTTTAATCTAAGTGTTAATATAGTAATCATAAGTAATAGCTATATGATATTATGATAGCTATTGCCCCAGTGTCGAGACCCCCCAGCCCCAGTGATGTTTAAGAGATCATAATGTTGTTTTTTTATTACATAAGTTATTTTTTTTTCGCCGAGAAAATGCGTTTCAGCATCCCACTAGGGGATAGCGGTCCTACCCGTGAGTATGTGAGACTCTGCTGCACCCGAAAAGATGGTGAATGGGCGCAGCCCCTACTTAATAAAAACTCGGCGGTACTCCACTCCATACCACCCTTGGCGGGCCACGGGATCGCGTGAGCCTGGGCATAAGAGTCTGGCAAGAAAGACGATCCATGCGTCAGATGGGCATATAAAAGTTGGACCTGTGCCTAATCTCTCGACAGTCGTGTCGGTCATCCGTCCCACCAATTCAAATTAAACAAATTTCGGAACTGCTGTTTTAATTGAATAATTATTTCTAGATGTAAAATTGTAAAATGTGACGTCACGCTAGGGAGGGAGGGGGTCTCACAAATGTGACAAGGACGGGGGAGGGGGTCAAAAATCATGAAATTCGTCTGACGTAATTTATGGATGGCCCCTAAAACTCGAGAGCGGCTAGACCGATTTGGCTGATTTTGATCTTAAAATAATTGTATCAGTTCAGGGAAAGTTCAAAAGGTGAGAAATTAATATATATATATATACGTTAGGGCTATATACATATATAGCCCTAACGTATATCCGCCTCCTTTTTTTGGATGTCGGTTAAAAAATACTAAAATATTATAGTCAATCTATGACATTTTGTTCATAAAGTTTTTTGTCGAGATCTCAAACAAGTGACTACACCATAAACATAGTTATAAGCGAGGGAAAAAGTAGGTAGGGAGTTTTTTGTATTGTCTTATTTCATCTTTTAAGTTTCATTCAATAGATTAAATATATTTTTTAAGTAGGTACCTAACATATCTGCGTGACTCGTGTTTTATTTCTCTATGTAAAACCCATTGTTTAAAATACATTGTCACTAAAATACTGAATTCATTCTGAGCATATTCTATAAACTAAACATTTAGTAATGCAAAAAAAATGTAGGTAGATGTTTCGTACTCAGTACTCACATTAAAATATTCTTCGCAATAAATGTCTACTGATTTTTGTAGCTATAACACTTTTTTCAACACTTTACACAACTAATTTTCTCAGATTTTGTCGTTGGGCACTTGAAAAAAGAATTTTTCTGGAGTGCTAACCGTTGTATTATACATAAAGGTGTTATACAATTATATCTATATGTTATTTTATCACCATAATTCCAAAAATTTCAATAAAACTTCAAAATTACTGCACGAGTTCCTTACCGCGGCGGTCAGAGCCGGCGAAATGACGTCACGCGTTGAGCGGTCAAGCTCGCGCTGATTTTAAAAACATCCAACTTTAAAAATTAATAAAAAATTCAGTTTTTGAGATATCGAAAAAATTCTTTCACTAATATTTTTTAGATTTTATTTTTGATTTTTATACATTATAAAATAATTACACTCATCTAGCTCATTGAAATCCAATTAAAGTTTCTAATATAAATATTTGTATTGCAGTTACAGACATCCAAAGAGAAGCTGGAAAACCGTCGTATGGAACAACTGAACGAAACAGAAGACAAACAGATGCTTATAAACGAGAACAGGAAACTTGCTAAGGATCTTGATGCTGTAAGTATTGTTACCCGACTGCGCCAGAAGTAGGGTTATGTTTCTCGAGAGTATGTATGTATGTATGTATATATATTATTATTTTGCACGCTCTGCGGCCAGAACGGCTAGATGGATTTAAGCTTGAGAGGTGTCGTTAGATTTGTATTTACTGTGAGAGACACTTGATAAACGATTTATGTTTTTTTAATTAACGGTATAATTATTCAATACTAACTTTCATAGGCTTTTTTGTATAAGTAAATAATAATAATTCAAAATATTGCTATTTTTAGATAAGACAACTAGATTTAAGTAAAAATTTTATCATCATTTTCGTAGTAAAAAGCTGATGTTGATGATTTTGATGATATAGGAGATGTAATCTAATCGTGTAAGAAATTTTATTCGATACCACTCTCCAATTTAATGAGTGAAAAAAAAAAATCAAAATAATAATAAAAAGAAAGTGATGAGATTACTATTACATGACTCATCGTTTATTCATTACTAACAATAATTTATTGTTATATTCTCAGATGGCAGAGAACGGTAGACGTTGGCAGAGCGAGAGAAGACAGCTGGAGATAGAGTTAGAAGAGTTGAGAGCGAAGCGAGACACCATACAGCATTGGGAGACACAGGTTAATATATTATTTTCAACATATACTACACTAGATGTTGCCCGCGACTTCGTGCGCGCAAAAGTTAATTTCTCAGAAACCGTACATTTTTACGCGATAAAAAGTAGCCTATGTTCTTCCCCCTGGTCTACTCCATATTTGTGCTAAATTTCATCAAAATCGGTCCATTAGTTTCGGAGCCTTTTCGATGCAAACAAGCAAACAAACAAGCTTTTCCTCTTTATTATATAAGTACAGAAGTACAGATAGTAAAATGATTTATTTTGAATAGATATTGCCCGCGACTTCGCGCTTGCAAAAGAAAATCCCGTACATTTTGACGCGATATAAAGTGCCCTATATCATTCCCTGTAGTCTATATCTGTGCGAAATTTCATCATCGTAGTTTCGCAGAGTAGTCAATGCAAATAAACATACAAACGTTCAAATCGTTTCATTTTAGAATATTAGTGTAAACGAGTTACTAAGTTAAATTGTAAAAATATACTGTCGTAGACTAAATAAAAAAGCTCTGGTATGACCTGAAGATAATTTCTAAACCATTTGCATTTTTATACTTTATTTAGATCCAAATTTCGTAAACAAAATGATTAAATTCGATCAAAATAATGTGTCATTGTAATTTTTATTGCACGGTAAATAAGTGTCATTTATCTTGGTAACATTATAGTGTACTTACGTCTATTTGTTTACAAAAAAAAATGCATTGGAACAGAGTATCCATGATACCATATAACTTTTAATGTGTGTAACATATTAACATAACATTTATTTATAGATTGCTGACATAATCCGCTGGGTAGCTGATGAGAAGGAAGCTCGAGGGTACCTCCAAGCGCTTGCTACTAAGATGACAGAAGAATTGGACTACCTGAAACACGGTAAGTAAAATTATGCTTCTATCCGTGTAGACTTGAACGAGTTACTATGATAACATTTTTGATTTTTTTTTCAGTTTGAGGTGGCAGGTGGCTTAGATTGATGCTCAAATATTATAAACGTCTTATAGTGCGATTCAAATGAGAATAGGATCGAGTCGGCGCCATATTGTTTCGATTTTAGACTATTTGATAGTTAAATTTATGTTTAGTCAATTGATTACTGTTTAAAAATTTTATTTAATTTGCATTAAAAAAAAATTGCATCGGCAAGACTATTATTATTTATATGCACATAAGTTTTTCTGAAAATCGCACTTTTCAATTGATATTTGTCAGAAAAAGGTCATTGAAGTTCCTTTTCTCATTTGAAACGCGTTATACTATTTTTTACCTTTTTAATTTTCCTATTCTACATAATATACCTAGCTATAGTTATCTTAAAGTTGGTACTTCATGCCGGGTGACTATTTTCATATTATTATACAGCGAGTGGCTCCCGTGGCTCCGGTCCTTCCGGCCCGTCCTCCCCTCCTACCTCGGGAACGGGGGGCTGGCGCAACCGTCGCAGCCAGAAACTCGACAAGATGGAGATACTCACGCTGCAGTCGTCGCTGCACTCGGAGATACAGGCCAAGCAGCAGGTGGGCGAGGAGCTGAGCCGCACGCGCGCCGAGCTGCTGCACAGCCAGAGGTGAGTAGGGGGGAGTGGTGAAATGTGGGGGGAGTGGAGAATTGTTAGACGAGAATGGGAATTGAGAGAGCGATATATTAGGGGGAATCAATAAATAAGATTTTTTTTCTTGTGCAGTATAAAATTTATTGTATGGCACTTACAAATAATTTATTTATTTAGCGCCCGTCCGAAAGATGCTATCAGAAGGGAAATTGATGACGCTTTGTCGGACGTAGAAGTAACTTTGAAGCGGCTTTTGAATTCGCGGTAATTTAAGAGATTGAAACACAACCTTATGTATAAACATCATAAGGTGCATAATTGTGTATGTTTTACAGAATGTTCTATAGCCAAACTTCACTCCATCTCATTGTTTTGGTGTGAAAATGCAACAAAGTTTTAAAGCGATAAAAAAACATGCACAAACACATTTCATGTAATATTATCATCACATTAAAACGAGATACAGAACCTTATGCACCAGAGTATCATTTATTATCATTTCTTCTTTTTCTAACTATCAGTCAAATATTAATTTACACAACATGTTACATTGTTTTACACTATTCCTTTTGTATATATATTTCTGTGCGAGTCAACGCAATTCACAAAGAAGTATGTGGATTTAAATTGGCAGAGTGGGAGTGAGGATTACAAACGCAAATAACACACTTTTCGAAATACATATATCGCATTCTTGTAACACACATCTAATCATACGAACCCAGCCAAGTTAAAAATATTGTTACTAACATCGTCGCATTTATAGGGAATTAGTGGAGACCCGTCAACGCCTCGACAGTTTGGCACACGACATGAAACGCAAGGAGCAACAGTTGAGAGATATGCAACAGCAGTTGGACACGCCGCGACACGCCGCGCCTTCGTGTGAGTACGCACGCACACGCACGCACTCACACAAACGTGTTACTAGCGACATACACGCACATACACATATACACACATACGCATACGTACAAAAATATAGCGTCTACTTGTCGTGTCATGCGTGTCAAGCATTTATAGACATTCTTTTATACAATAAATCCGCATCCACGTATACGAAAATATTACATGCAGGCTAATAAAAAAAAACTTGTCTGTACCTTTCTTAGTTTAATCTCTTTTAATAAATTGTATTGGATCTCTATAAAAAATAAATCATTCCTTTTAAACAAAAATAAAGTAGGCATTCCACTCAAATATTTATACCAGTAACTCAAATTCGTAATTTATTAAAATATATTTGATAATTAGTCACCACAGTCAACTTAAGTTTCACAAAATTCACTATAAAAGTATCTACACTAAATAACGCTTTAAATAACATAATATAAGCTGTATACTAATTCAATGATAATTAACCAATCAAGATTATTGTTAAAGTATTTTTATGTTATATTTTTATTTTTAGCGATTCAGCACTATAATATTTATTTAGTGCACTTTTTCTTTTGTTTTCGTTACATGTTACTGCACTTTCCCATCCAATATACAACGTTATCATGGATCCAACCAAACTCAATGGAATATTGGAATCCACAAAGTCCAACGTCGTCCGCGACGAAAAAAACGAAAATAACTTGTCTATGCCTCATTTGTGGACGACGCGTGAAATTTGAAATTGGAACTGTGATTCGTGGACTGTGAATTGTGATTCGAAATTTTTATTGGGGCCATTTTGCATTTATATAACTTGTGTATTATTTGTGGCAATCGCGTTTGACGCATTGTCATGCGTTATGCTGTTTTTTTAATGACAGTTCGTTCGTGGTGGAAGCCGTATTTGCCGCTGTTTTTGGGTGTCACTTCTTGTATATGGGGTGTTGCTATACTTGTTTATCATCAAATCTATGGCTAAAGACCAAACAACATACAGCCATTTATTAATTTTTGAAATTCGATTGCTTTAATTTCTTTTATTTTTTTTTTGCCAAAAAGATCTAGATTCTAGTCTACATTAATTCTAGTCCCCCAATTGATACCAAAGATTTATCCTCTACCACACGAACTAGTCATTTTTATACTATTTTTTATGTTAGCGAAATTTCTATAATTTTATTACATAAATTTTAAATATAATTATTTGATTAAAAATTTTTGACAATGCAACAGCATAACGTATATTTAGTTAAGATTAGAACAGTATAGAATCTCAGTGCATTTTTAATATTTTTGTTTAAGTATTTTTAAGTTTAAAGTTATTTTTCGTCACTTTGGTCTTCAAAATTTTTAAAAATGTGTATGCCCCAATCTCACCAACGTTTCAATAAAAATGACGTTAACTCTGAGCTTCGGTTTAAGATCTGTCTGTCCCGTTCCAAAATTGAATGAGAGAGAGAGAGAGATCAAATCCGAGTTTAGCGATAAGCGCGTTTAAAGAAGTTTGATGATATTGGGGCTATAAAGATTTTGGATATATATCATATTTTCGATGTCGTTATGTGTTTAAAATAATTTAAATAAAATCAATTAACGATCATTAAAATTGATACACTTCAGACACATTTTTTAAAAGTTCATAATTAAATATAATGGTTCAGACCGCATAAAATAAATTATTATAATTTTTTTACTGCAAATTTTGACGACTAAGGTGACGTTTGCATTTTTAATTATTTTAACACTTACTTACAGTATGACCACAGTTAAAAATTGTTGTCAGTTTTATTTTTTGGCAGCTGGTCATCCAGCTCTTAAGTTAATTTTGTTTGTGTTTTATTTTATCGCGTATTACTGTGCATTTAGTCGTTATAAGCCTGAATGTAAGTCACTTTATGTACAGTACAGATGTATATTTACTGATATTAAAAGTTTGTTGAATTGTTGAGTTTAGTTTGTGTTCTTTTTATGTAAGTTCTTATTCTTATTCTTTTTTTTCTAAGCCTTTGATATGATAGTATTCGTTTTAGCTTAATTCGTAGATGCTAAATAAAAAGTTATTTAAAATAAGTTGATAACCTCAGAGTAAAGGTTTATTTTAAGGAAAGACATCAAAACAAAAAGTAAAGCTATGTTTAATTATGTAAGTTATTATAGAGTCAGCAGGTTATAAATTGAAATTCACCTCTATTTGCTCACAATAAGAGGTGGAAACTGTTTTTTTAGTAGTCCAAATGAAGATATTATTAGTATTATTTTTAGTTCGAAATTACAAAAATACCGAATGATTTATTAATAAGAGTATCAAATCTAAATTAGTCATTAAAATATGTGAGTATTGTGCAAGCAGCGAGGCAAGGATCGGCTAAATCGTCTACCTATTGGAGTGGAAAAGAAGAGAACGGTTCGTGCTTTCATATTCATAGTAGCGGGGCGTTTGCAAAATGTGTACGCAAATCTGTACGCAAATGTACGTAAACGTGTATGCAACTCGCGTACGCAAAAGGCCTCGATAATATTTCTATTACTAATATTATAAAGAGGACAGATTTGTTTGTTTGTTTGAATTGAATATGTTCTACTTTTTATCCCGGAAAATATACGGCTCCCGCGGGATTTAAAAAATAAAATTCCCGCATTTAGCGCGTACGAAGTCGCGGGCAACATTTGTTATTTATAAAGGGGAAGTAATGCAAAACCAGTGCATACTATTTTGCAAACGCCTCGCACTCTCTGTTCAACAGTCTTACCTTTAGAGTAGAAATTGATTGTGTATGTCCCATCATGTTATAATGTCAGTTGTTTTTCTTCAATTTACAAAAAATATATATAAAGAAATTTAAATTTTAAAGTAAACCCAAAAAAGCTAAATGTGAGGTATTATTTCCAAGTAGTATTAAAGTTTTGATATTTTTGTAACTAAAATAAAACAACTCACATTATTGGAGGTTTTATTGGATTTTCCCGTCTTTGTGCTGCGTTTTTAGTTGAATAACATAGTTAATCGTTTCATTGTAAGTACGAGCAAGTGTAAAGAAAATTACAAATTTATGTTTTCAATGCCGGTTTGGTGTCACTAGGGTAATGTGAAGTGATACCAAATCGGTCGATTTGGCATTTTGTACCGAAACGATTTTTGTTTAGCTTCGCTTTTGCTTGAGCTTTTGGTGTGGTGAATGACAGTTTAAATAAATAGAGGTACAAGGACGAATGAAATCATCATAATACGATCAATAGACGTATCGTATGTAGACGTCATTTGTCACAGTCCCTTCTTATTTAACAGAGTTACACTCATTCACAACGCCTTTTACGCTGAGCGATCTTGGTTTTTCTTAACACTTGTTTGTATATTGCCCTATTGACTAATCATGTATCCTAGTGTTATATTATACCCTGTATAAAGCAACATTCTTACAACAGTTTTACAACTAGGGGTTTTGGATGATGTGTTAAAAGTCTGGCATATGAAAATTGAACCTGATAAATACCGGCAAATTAAAAATCTAATCTAATTCCTATGAAAAAATTCAAATAACCCGATGAGTTACTTGATAATTATCATGATGAGTTAGTAAAATGTGAAATAAATGTTTTTTACTCTTTCAAGCAGAAACCACTGAGTTTTTGTCAAATTTTGGTTTGTCAAATTGACTTTGAAGGTCGTTTAGAGTTAGCAAAGTAAAATTTTGCAAATAACACATTTTCAACTTTCGTTTGCCAGACTCTAGAAATATTTTAATGGATTCCTTATTGGTTTTATCTAATTAGTTTTCGGGGTAGAAAATCAGCATATTTTTGAAACAAATTTTAATATAAAAATATTCTTATTGTGTGAATGTTGTACGGTATAAGAGTTTACTTTGTACAGTACTATTTGTCCTGTGCATGTCATACCTTGATTGTAATTATAATATAAATACGTCATACGGCATACCAATAGGATGTTTTTATTGTATCACTTAAAAGTAAACTCGTCGTACTATTTTTATTTTAAACTAGCTGTCCCGACACACTGTGTTCTGTCTTAAATATGAACTGGAATGAACAAATAATTACACCTGCAACGCAACCTACGTCCTAGTCCTATACCTACACGTCTACTCCTACAATCTACACCTTTTCCAATATTTCTCGCCGTTTTAACCTTACCTGAACTTTTCAAGACCAATATTAGCCAAACCGGTCCAGCCGTTCTCTAGTTTTGAATCCCTCGGGAACGGGATAAAAAGTATCCTATGTCCGTCTCCTGGTTTTAAGATACCTCGATCCACCAATTTTCAGCCAAATCGGTTCAGCCGTTCTTGAGTTATAAATAGTGTAACTAACACGACTTTCTTTTCTTTTATATATATATAGATTTATCTCAATCTACTTCCGTGCAGAATCTCGGATTTCAATAACTCTGAAATTGTCACATATATTTCGTAATATTATCTCTGTGTTGCTTTGCCTTAAAACAATATTACATCTTTATTTATGTATGACATATTTATATTACTCTATCATTGGTAACCGTGTTCTATTATTATAAACGTGTATTAATAAACGTTGGTTTTGGTTGGGGTTTGGTTTATGTGTTGTAAAAATTTTCATATAATATTTTTTTCGGTAACAAAACTTTTTTGTTCAGTTTTAGATCGACCCCCGTCACAGATGAGTTACCTGGATCAGTTTTTAAAAGACGCACCATCGGAACGGCATTACGATAATGTGGCAACGATAAACAATGAACAGAAGGTAAGTT
This sequence comes from Glaucopsyche alexis, assembly GCA_905404095.1. Lineage (NCBI taxonomy): Eukaryota > Metazoa > Arthropoda > Insecta > Lepidoptera > Lycaenidae > Glaucopsyche > Glaucopsyche alexis. The sequence goes on along the minus strand of FR990063.1, from coordinate 5,570,589 downwards.
TTAATGTAAACATATATAATGTCTCTGAAAATCAATTACGAATACTTCGGGCACATGATCCACTGCTTGTTTAAAGACGTTTAGGCAAAAAATATTTGTGATACTCAAAGTAAAAAATCATCTTATGTATGGGTGATTCTCCGCTAAACGCAAACTCGCCCATATAAAGAAGATGAAAAAAATTCGAATATGTCAATTATTTTTCTGTTTAAATGTCTTTACTTAAGCAGTAGATCATATGCCCAAAATATCCGTAATTGATTTTACCGAACCTTATATATCGCACAATTGTCACTAATATTCATCGACGGATTTATCTTTACGAGTTACATATGAATTGAAAAATATATTTACAGAATCGTTAAGCAATTCAATGTTTACTCTTTGTCTGATACGTTGGAAAAGTCGCTTGACAAACAAGTACAAAACATTGTATAGCTTATGCATTGTGTAAATATTTTTATTATAATATCAGCTCAAGTAATTAATTTCTATTTAACTACAAATTTTGTTTCTCGTTTAGTTAAATGCGATATCATTCATATTTACAACTAGTGTAACTAAAACATGCCTTTAACGTTTACTAATGCTGTACTTTTTAGCTCTCTTGTTTCCATTAAAGTTGTTAAAAACGATATCTATATGATGATAAAATATAATTTCTCCACTCCCCCCTAATGAAACGAAGTGATTTACGAAATCCCCCCATCGAAAAATAACTTGTCATAGGTACTGCGTTCCACTAGCACGGTCAGAACAAAAATTTCGTTATTTTCATTCACATTCTGTTTCTTTAGCGCCACTATGATCGTTCGTAACTGTTTTCACCCCTGTTCCAGACGCAACTGTCATCTGTCAAAAACTGTTAAAAACGCTAAGAATGATCACTACATTTCGCTAATTTTTACCCAGCTCCCTACTTGGGTTAAAATTAGCACTTTTTGACATCAGTTGTCAACAGCTGTCAGTTGTTCCACTAGTCACAAAAATTGCTAAAAACGAAATTTTCGAAATTTTCAATAATAACGTTATTTCGCTAAAGAAACACCATTTTGTGGTAAAAATTATCGTAGCGTTCTGGGCAAAATTAGTGCCGAATGGAACACGCTATTGGTAAATATCTATACTATATTTTTGATTTACTAGATCTCTTTCATTGTTCAACCTACAATCAATATTTTTTACTAGTTGTATGTATGATTATAACGTTGTGCTAAATCACAAATAATTAAAAAAGGACCATCACATTCGTTTCACAAGAGTAGTACAATAACTATAATATGTAACATTGTGTTTAATGCTTTTTTTTTCTTTGGTTGCATTAATTTTTTTGTTGTATTTATATATCGCTTCTCGCACAGATGACGCCGTATTACCGTTACAGAAATCAGCATTGTTGTAATGCGAAGGTATTTTATATGTTTTTTTGTTTTTCTTTTCTTTTTTTTTAAATATTTTATATTTTTTGTATATTTCTATAAGATACATTTTATGCACGATATTGCATTATTAAAATACATATTAAATTGTGCATGTACAATTCAACCCCAGAGTTTTTTGTACAGTAAAAAGAGATGTTTGATTTTGGGCCAGTTCTATGTACACTACATAGGTAAATAGGAAAAAAATATAGGAATATCATAAAAATACGAAAAAATTAATTTGAAGAAGGGTACAAAAATGATTATTTGAAAAGTTTTTTATTGCGAGAACACTATTTTTAGGGCGGCCATGACAGTTGTTTTGACTTGACTTTTGACGTAGTAGACAGTTTTACGAAGAGAATGAATGTCATACGTCTTTCTTTGTCAATAGTCATGTCATTGACAAAATGACATCTTTAGTTAATTCTGATCTAATCCGCCATGTTTTATTTTACTTTGTGTTGCTCTCCTTGACGAAGTTAATTTAAATGTACATGGAAACGAAGTGAAATTAAACAAAATAAAGAATAGGAAACGGTTACTATATTATGTAGCTATATTTACATATACTGTACATAGGGCTGGCCCAGGCCCTATACATTTCTTGAACATCTCTTTTACTATTTCTTGATTTTCACATTTTAGAGTACAAACTTTTAAGTCATATCTGATTATAATATTCTATCTTTATCTATCTTTAATATATCATTTATTAATCAGCCATCATCTCAAGTTGCTGCTTTTTACAAAAATTAATAAAGGTTTTTTTTTCTAATATGTATAATAATTGGTGTACAGACACTAACCATCATAATACATTCGCTTCAATTCCCTAACATTCCATATTCAATGTTATAAATTCCCAAATATTACCAACGCCTGTTAGCATAGATTGTATAGCACCGTAAAATTGTAAAAACCGTTAGATTGTAATATAACTAACGAGATTGTAAAAATTGTGTTGAAAGATTCATTACTATATGTTTATAATCTAACGAAAAATAATGTGTTAAATTATAGACAGAATATTCGCGTCGGAAGTCTATAAACATTTTACAATTTCACTAGTTATATTACAATCTAACGGTTTTTACAATTTTACGGTGACATATATATTATAATATACGAGACCTGTCGAGACAAAAACTTTCCCCATTTAAATGACCCCACTTTTGGGGTTGTTTGGGGCCATTTTGACATTTGAGGTGTGGTGAATTCAAGATGGCGTAACTTTTGCTTGTATGAAAATTTGTTTTGTCAAATGTACGTCATAGCCCATCCTTAGTTTTTAAATCATTGGCTATGTTTGGCGGAAAAAAGCGCTTGTTAACACTTGCTAGCGCTGAAAAAAAAATACAGTCATCGGCCAGGACACGTTTACTAACTTCAGTAGCGCTGACAATTGGCTGGCATTGTCCGCTATTTTGCTTTTTACCGCTTAGCGATCGCCATTTTGCTTACGAGCGCATCCGAGCGCTTTTTTCTGTCAAACAGCCATTGCCTGTTAGTGTTATTCGTTTGTCTAAATATCATGCCTTCTCTTTCATAAATAAGTAGAACAAGAGAGACAACATGATATTTAATCAACGATTGACTTAAACATGCACTGACTAACATTTGTTTTATTAACAACCATAAAATGTTGCTTGTTATTTTTAAAGAGGACTATTTTTTATTTTTCCTTTTATTGTTTAGAACATAAGTAAATTTTTTCCCTCCTTATGTTACCCAGGAATCATTTTGTAACTCGTATTAAAGCCTACATTTAAATTAATTAAAACAATATTTGTGACTACATATTTTAAACTTTTAAAATAGCGATTTTGAAAAAAGAAAATTCTATTTTCAATAATTTCCAATCTTTTATAGTATCACTATTATGATATTGATTAATATTTATGTCTTACCAGCTAATGTACGGCTCTCAACAATCCACCGTGCTGAGCGGTTCAGCGGAGTCCCAAGACGAGATGGACCAGCGCGCCGCCTCGCCATTATCCTGCAAAAGTTCACCGAGCGAGATGTCTACCGTGAGTAAGAAAGTTTGTGAGGATGGATGGATGTTTGTTACTCTTTCACGCAAAAACTACTGAACGGATTTTGATGAAATTTGGTATGAAAGTAGTTTAGGCTCTACATTAAAATGCAGGCTACTTTTTGTTCCCAAAAAGTACAGTTTTCCCGTGGGATACTCGATTATATATTTATGCGGGTGGAGCCGCGGGAAAAGATAGTATTATATACAGATCTAGCTTAGTCCGCGGCTCCGCCCGCGTTCATACGGTATCCCACGGGAACATCTTTTTCGGGATAAAATCCTTTTTATCATGCCTATCATGTGTTAATTTGTTCACATTGATCATGGGTTGATTTTTAAATACGTTCAGTAGTTTTTGCGTGAAAGAGTGTAACAAACATCCAATCATCCATCCTCACAAACTTTAGAGCCGACTTTCTAGCCAAATCGGTTCAGCCGTTATCGAGTTTAGCGAAACATTGGAACTGTAATTAATTTTTATTTTTAGTTTTTTTCGAGATAAAAAGTAGTCGATTAAAAATCCAGAGCCTAAACTACTAACATAACAAATTTCATCGAAATTCGTTCAGTAGTTTTCGCGTGAAACAGTTCATTCACAGTATATCGGCTAGACTCAGAGGCATTGGCGGCGAGACTAGGAGCTCATTAAAAACACGCTTGAACGTTTTGAACATAACAAACATATCATTTTACAGTACTCGATGCAAGATCCGACCCTCGGTCCGGCGGTACCAGGCAAACAGAAAGTGCACCAGTTCCTAGTGAGGACCTTCAGCAGTCCCACCAAGTGTAACCACTGCACCTCGCTCATGGTGAGTTGTAGCTCTGTCTCGCTCTAATTGTATGTCTCGCTCCAGCGTGCCCGGCACACAGAAAGTGCACCAGTTCCTAGTGAGGACCTTCAGCAGTCCCACCAAGTGTAACCACTGCACTTCGCTCATGGTGAGTTGTAGCTCTGTCTCGCTCTAATTGTATGTCTCGCTCCAGCGTGCCCGGCAAACAGAAAGTGCACCAGTTCCTAGTGAGGACCTTCAGCAGTCCCACCAAGTGTAACCACTGCACCTCGCTCATGGTGAGTTGTAGCCCTGTCTCGCTCTAATTGTATGTCTCGCTCCAGCGTGCCCGGCAAACAGAAAGTGCACCAGTTCCTAGTGAGGACCTTCAGCAGTCCCACCAAGTGTAACCACTGCACCTCGCTCATGGTGAGTTGTAGCCCTGTCTCGCTCTAATTGTATGTCTCGCTCCAGCGTGCCCGGCAAACAGAAAGTGCACCAGTTCCTAGTGAGGACCTTCAGCAGTCCCACCAAGTGTAACCACTGCACCTCGCTCATGGTGAGTTGTAGCTCTGTCTCGCTCTAATTGTATGTCTCGCTCCAGCGTGCCCGGCAAACAGAAAGTGCACCAGTTCCTAGTGAGGACCTTCAGCAGTCCCACCAAGTGTAACCACTGCACCTCGCTCATGGTGAGTTGTAGCTCTGTCTCGCTCTAATTGTATGTCTCGCTCCAGCGTGCCCGGCAAACAGAAAGTGCACCAGTTCCTAGTGAGGACCTTCAGCAGTCCCACCAAGTGTAACCACTGCACCTCGCTCATGGTGAGTTGTAGCTCTGTCTCGCTCTAATTGTATGTCTCGCTCCAGCGTGCCCGGCAAACAGAAAGTGCACCAGTTCCTAGTGAGGACCTTCAGCAGTCCCACCAAGTGTAACCACTGCACCTCGCTCATGGTGAGTTGTAGCCCTGTCTCGCTCTAATTGTATGTCTCGCTCCAGCGTGCCCGGCAAACAGAAAGTGCACCAGTTCCTAGTGAGGACCTTCAGCAGTCCCACCAAGTGTAACCACTGCACCTCGCTCATGGTGAGTTGTAGCTCTGTCTCGCTCTAATTGTATGTCTCGCTCCAGCGTGCCCGGCAAACAGAAAGTGCACCAGTTCCTAGTGAGGACCTTCAGCAGTCCCACCAAGTGTAACCACTGCACCTCGCTCATGGTGAGTTGTAGCTCTGTCTCGCTCTAATTGTATGTCTCGCTCCAGCGTGCCCGGCAAACAGAAAGTGCACCAGTTCCTAGTGAGGACCTTCAGCAGTCCCACCAAGTGTAACCACTGCACCTCGCTCATGGTGAGTTGTAGCTCTGTCTCGCTCTAATTGTATGTCTCGCTCCAGCGTGCCCGGCAAACAGAAAGTGCACCAGTTCCTAGTGAGGACCTTCAGCAGTCCCACCAAGTGTAACCACTGCACTTCGCTCATGGTGAGTTGTAGCTCTGTCTCGCTCTCACACTTTCACATATCGTCTTCACTCGTATGCATTGACGGTGAGACTATTAGCTCTATCTCTTTAAAAAAATAAAATCTGATCTTTAGTCTGCGATTTTTTTTTTCAAGTGAAACTTCTTACTAAGCTCACAGCCAATCTGCGTTAGGGCGTGGCTGTGAACTTTGAACGCGCGCTCATTCTCTGGTTTCTAAAGCCTCATTTACACAAGAAGAGTTTCTCGAACGCGTGCAGGCGACAATATCAGCCAAGAATATTCTTGCATAGTGTAAACAACCTTTACGAGTTTCGCCGCTCGAAAGGCAATTGTCGCCTCGTAAACTCTTCTCGAATACACTGTGTGTGAATAGGGAACTGTCTACTCTCTGCAACAATCTCGCATACGATTAAAAAAAAAATTGGTCACGACTGGTAATTCTCGCATCGAAAAAAAACGGTTCAAATCGATTTGTACGAGTCTCTCATCAACACGTGTGATACTCTCTTTGTTTAATGTTTAGACAAGTCGAAACTTGTATGCGAGTGTCGACGCAAAAAATCTCGCTTACTGTGTAAACAAATTGAAAGGCCGATTATCGCCTTCGAGACTCGTATTCGACAATCGCTGGATTGATGCGAGTTTTTATCATCATTTAAACTATTGATGGTGAGAATCGTATATGGCGAGTTCTCGGATACAAGAATATGATACGATATTCTCGCCCAAATCGTACGATAAACTCCTCTTGTGTAAATGAGGCTTTAACTATACTCTTTCTAATGGTCCAGAGAGCTCCGTGGCCTAGTGGGTAGACCGTTTGGTTCGTACTCGAGAGAGTGCAGGTTCAAATCCCAGGTTGTGGCGTGTACCAATGAAACTTTTTCAGATCTCGAAGTACATTATACGGACGCTCCTACGGTGAAGGAAAACATCGTGAGGAAACCCGCACATAGTTAGCCCCAGACGTAGTGACTAGTTCATTCCTCTGGACTAGGCTGACTGTGTTGTGAGAATGCCGTATGTGCTTGGGCAACCATACGACATTTAAAAAACCAACTGTCCCAGGCACTACAGTATTTCAAGAGTGGTTACTTCGCTCGGAGAATACTGTATAAATCATCCAATAACGGATGTAAAGGCCTAAGTTTCTAATGGTCCATCTCTCTCCCACAGATCGGGCTGACCCGCCAGGGCGTGGTGTGCGAGACGTGCGGGCTGGCGGTGCACACGCGGTGCTGCGCGCGCGTCCCGCCCCGCTGCCCGCTGCCGCCCGAGCGCTCGCGCCGCCCACTCGGCATCGACCCAGCGCGGGGCCAGGGCACCGCCTACGAGGGATATGTCAAGGTGTGTCATATGTCATATGTATCAGGTGCGAAGGCTGCCTCTCCTTCATAAGGAAACCCTAGCTGTATAATATCATATGTGGATTTGGAATTTGGATGATGGTCTCAAAAGGGGTAAGTGGTAAGTGAAGCAGATACGAATGGAATTATAGGAATACCACCCCACTGATTTGGGGTGGGGATTTGTTGCTAATGGCTCCCTACTAGATAGCAGAGAGCCATTCCAGCCAAGGAAAAACGGAGATCGTTTTTCGTGTATATGAAGAACAGTTTTGTAGGTCTTTATTTTATATTTTATTTTCATTTGTATGAATTAATAAATAAATAAATAATAAAAAAAATATATATCTTCGTCTTCATACACCAGGCCCTTGAAAAGGCCTTGGGTGGGGAACCATGGTCACGGGCCGAAGCCCCTATACATGGGGAAGACATTTTAAAAGATTTGTAGGTCTTTATTTTATATTTTATTTTCATTTGTATGAATTAATAAAAAAATAAATAATAAAAAAAATATATATCTTCGTCTTCATACACCAGGCCCTTGAAAAGGCCTTGGGTGGGGAACCATGGTCACGGGCCGAAGCCCCTATACATGGGGAAGACATTTTAAAAGAGACGCCGTCGTTTTTGGGGGCATAATCATAGCATGCACCGCCAGAAGTATGTAAAGCCGGCAAAATTCTAAGGCCCCCTGTGGCTCAGTGGTTAATGCTTCGGCGCTCAAGCTGGAGGTCGCGGGTTCGAATCTCGCCGAAGGAACAAAAAAAAAGGTATTCAATGTTCCTGTATCATGGATGTGTATTAAAAATGTGTATAATATAACAAAAATCTTAAATATATGTATAGTATAAATGTATTAAAATACCCAGACTGACGTGGTGTGAAGTGTCCATTTATATTATTATTATTAATACGGTTGTAATTTTATTTATTTAAATAAATTTTTTTCGCAGGTTCCAAAACCGGGCGGCGTGAAGAAAGGCTGGATGCGACAATTCGTGGTCGTGTGCGACTTCAAACTGTTCCTCTACGATATATCACAAGATAGGTTCGTAAAAGGGTAGATAACTACTTGTAATACATTAATTTTTGATGTATATTCAGCAACTATCTGATGGCTTATGCCCGCAACTTGTTTGCGTATAATTAACGGAAACGGAACCCTAAGATAAAAGTAATCTTAGTTATTCCTTATACCATCAGCTATCTGCCAGTGAAAGTCCCGCAAAAATCGGTCCAGCCGTTTCAGAGATTAGCCGGAACAAACTGACAGACAGAAAGACAGGCGGACAGACAAAATTTCTCAAAATTGTTTTTTTTTGGTGTGTTAATAATAATAATAACTCCCACACCGATCTCGGTGACGGTGGCCGGTTTCATTGAAACCTGGCCAGTTACGCAGGAGTGATTTTATAGTGCCCAAGTGTGTGCGCAGTACACAAGAGCACTCTCTCTTCCTTTTACTCTCGTAACCCAGTGGGACGGATGACCGACACGACTGGCGAGAGATCAGGCGCAGGACCGACTTTTTACATGTCCATCCGACGCATGGATCATGTTTCTTGTCAGACAATCAGGTGATCAACCTGCATTGTCCTAACCAAACTTGGAAACAACATTTTTTGTTGTTCCCTTGTGGGAATCGAACCCACGACCTCCGAGTCGAGAGCCAATGCTCGAACCACTAGACCACGGAGGCTGTCAATTTGGTGTGTTATGAACTAATCGAAAGAATAGTTCTCTCGTCTACACTACATACCTGCCGCCAAACTGTTTAATGTTCTGTAAAGATGTTTATTTGCCAATAAAGAATTTAATACTATTTATTATTGTTTTATTAATTGTTCGTTTGTGTTATCAGGAACGCTTTGCCCTCGGTCTGCGTGAGTCAAGTGTTGGACATGCGCGATCCGGAGTTCGGCGTGAGCGGCGTGCGGGACTCCGACGTCATACACGCCGGCAAACGCGACATACCCTGTATATTCCGGGTGAGTGTCGGGCTGGGACTGTGTGATCCGGAATGCGGCGGGTCGGGGAAAATTCGGAGCACTGGAAATCGAACTCTGCGCTGATAGAATAGAGTTGAAAATCGAAGTGTCGGGTTGACCAATACATTTGACTGGACACTTGGGTGTTCGATTTTTGAACGGCGGAAACGACGGCCTTTTTTTCGACGGCCTTCCGGATTTTAAGATTTCCACGCCCTACGGGCAGAACTTCTGTCCGATTTGTGTAAATGCTACATATTGTAACTTACTTACTTAGGCCTTTTCATCCATTATTGGATGATTTATACAGTATTCTCCGAGCGAAGTAACCACTTTCGAAATACTGTAGTGCCTGGGACAGTCGGCTTTTAAATGTCGTATAGTTGCCCAAGCGCATACGGCATTCTCACAACATAGTTAGCCTAGTCCAGAGGAATGACTGGTCAATACGTCTGGGGCCAACCATGTGCGGGTTTCCTCACGATGTTTTCCTTCACCGTTAGAGCGTCTGTATAATGTACATAAGATCTGAAAAATTCTCATTGGTACACGCCACAACCTGGGAATCGAACCTGCACTCCCTCGAGTGCGGATCAAACGGTATACCCACTAGCCACGGAGTCTCTACATATTGTAACAATAAATGACTGATTGATTGAATGTTAAACGCTTTTAACAGATATCAACGTCACAACTGGAAGGCGGTAAGCGGTATCACACACTCATGTTGGCTGAGTCAGAATCGGAGAAGACAAAATGGGTGGTGGCCCTGAGCGAGCTACACAGGATACTGAAGAGGAATAATCTGCCTGATAAACAAGTGTGTAAAGAAATAATATTTCGCTTTGTAAAATCTATACTAATATTATGGAGAGGAAAAGTTTGTATTTTTGTTTGTATTGAATATTCTCCTGAAGTAATAGACCGATTTTGATGAAATTTCATAGAGATATAGAGTAGACCACGGGGAAGGATATAGGCTTCTTTTTATCCCGGAAAATGTAGTTTTAGCAAGATTTACTTTTGCGTGCACGAAGTCGCGAGCAACGTCTAGTAATAAATACCTATAATAAAAGACTACGTGCATTAAATAGCCTATGTAACTTGGGCCTTTAGTCAAAATGCATTCGATAATTTCGACGGCGTAGTTTGAAATCAGAAATGTATGGAATTGACGTATGTTTTCGCTGACATGCGCTTGCGATTGCTTATGTCAAATCACATATATTTTCTTTTCGAACTTCGCCGTCGAAATCATCGAATGCATCTTGAATAAGGCCCAGGGCTATTATTACGATTCTATTAACACCATTAAAATCGGATTAGAGTGCTAAGTGTGACTTTTGCTTTTCGCATTCAATCTTGAGCGCGTCTGGTGTTTACTAGGAATTTGTATGTGATTTAATTTAATATTTAATATCTATGGACGCTTCGCACCACGTCAATCTGATCCCGTGGTAAGTTCTCGAAGAACTTGTGTTACGGGTACCAGACAACGGAAATATATTTAATAATGTTATACTATACATATATTTAAGATTTTTATTATATTATACACATATTTAATACATATCCATGACCCAGGAACACAGAAAAACTTTTTGTTCCTTCGGCGGGATTTGAACCCGCGACCCCCGGCTTGAGCACCAACACGCTCAACCAATTGAGCCACAGAGGTCGTCGAGGTGATTGAACTTATAACTAAGAGGTGCTGTACAAATCACATGCAAATTCCTAGTAAACGCCAAACGCGCTCATTAACGAATGCAAAAAAAACTCACACTTAGCACTCAGTAGTTTAGGCGCTATGGTTGAACAATGCAAGTTTAAAAAAAAACAGGCTTCTTCAACCTCTATTATTCCAGGTGTACAGCGCAGTGGGAGTGGCCGAAGCTGGCGGCGCGGCGCTCCGGGGAGCGACGTGCGCGTGCGTCGTCGAGCGTACACGTGCGGTCCTGGGCGGGGAGTTCGGTCTGGCGCTCGTGGACTTGGAGAGGGCGGAGCTGGTGCCGCGCCGGGCGCTGGCGCCGGTCCACAGGCTGCTGTACGTGCCGCACGAGCAGCTGCTGGGTAAGAGACGGAGAAATATGCCCGGTCTGGCGCTAGTGGACTCGGAGAGGGTGGAGCTGGTGCCGCGCCGGGCGCTGGCGCCGGTCCACAGGCTGCTGTACGTGCCGCACGAGCAGCTGCCGGGTAAGAGACGGAGATATCTGCCCGGTCTGGCGCTAGTGGACTCGGAGAGGGCGGAGCTGGTGCCGCGCCGGGCGCTGGCGCCGGTCCACAGGCTGCTGTACGTGCCGCACGAGCAGCTGCTGGGTAAGAGACGGAGATATCTGCCCGGTCTGGCGCTAGTGGACTTGGAAAGGGCGGAGCTGGTGCCGCGCCGGGCGCTGGCGCCGGTCCACAGGCTGCTGTACGTGCCGCACGAGCAGCTGCTGGGTAAGAGACGGAGATATCTGCCCGGTCTGGCGCTAGTGGACTCGGAGAGGGCGGAGCTGGTGCCGCGCCGGGCGCTGGCGCCGGTCCACAGGCTGCTGTACGTGCCGCACGAGCAGCTGCTGGGTAAGAGACGGAGATATCTGCCCGGTCTGGCGCTAGTGGACTTGGAGAGGGCGGAGCTGGTGCCGCGCCGGGCGCTGGCGCCGGTCCACAGGCTGCTGTACGTGCCGCACGAGCAGCTGCTGGGTAAGAGACGGAGATATCTGCCCGGTCTGGCGCTAGTGGACTTGGAGAGGGCGGAGCTGGTGCCGCGCCGGGCGCTGGCGCCGGTCCACAGGCTGCTGTACGTGCCGCACGAGCAGCTGCTGGGTAAGAGACGGAGATATCTGCCCGGTCTGGCGCTAGTGGACTTGGAGAGGGCGGAGCTGGTGCCGCGCCGGGCGCTGGCGCCGGTCCACAGGCTGCTGTACGTGCCGCACGAGCAGCTGCTGGGTAAGAGACGGAGATATCTGCCCGGTCTGGCGCTAGTGGACTTGGAAAGGGCGGAGCTGGTGCCGCGCCGGGCGCTGGCGCCGGTCCACAGGCTGCTGTACGTGCCGCACGAGCAGCTGCTGGGTAAGAGACGGAGATATCTGCCCGGTCTGGCGCTAGTGGACTCGGAGAGGGCGGAGCTGGTGCCGCGCCGGGCGCTGGCGCCGGTCCACAGGCTGCTGTACGTGCCGCACGAGCAGCTGCTGGGTAAGAGACGGAGATATCTGCCCGGTCTGGCGCTAGTGGACTTGGAGAGGGCGGACCTGGTGCCGCGCCGGGCACTGGCGCCGGTCCACAGGCTGTTGTAAACTGTGAAAAAAAAGTGCATACGTCTGCTAGTTACAGTCACAGTACTTAAATAGCACTAAAACCGAAAACTGACTTCCAAAGTAAACAGTTAAGCCTAAACAATCAAAATTGGTTCCCTGAGTCGGTAGCTCTGAGGATCTGAAGTAACATTAAAAAAATACAGTCGAATTGAGAACATCTTTCTTAATTCGGTTTAAAACTAGCTTACGGTTACTACTTACTAACAACAAAATAGTGAGCGGCTACTACTTGCGTCTGTAAGGCTGCAATTGTGTGATCCGGAATGTGGCGGTCCGGGAAAATATAGAGCACTGAAAGTAGAACTGTGCGTGTCGAGGGCCTAGCTGTCATAAATGACATTTGACTCGACACACGTGTCACGAAGTATAGATACCAGGAGTCCGAACGGTATAGGCTTTTCCATAATATTTATGACACAATAATAAACCCAAATCTTAGTTCTCTTTTCTGCCACTGGCTGCGCTAGAATTTAGGACGTATTGATTTAACCTATTATTATTTTTACACGTAAACACGCGTTGCCTTGCGAATGTTGAACTTAATTAATTTAAGTATAAAATACGTTTCTAAGAGTTTCCTAATAACTTTTATTTAATTCCACGTTTCTCAGAATATTTTTTTCCAGAGCTGTCAATAGCAACAAAACTTCCCGCGTAATTTTAAACGAGTACTTCTTGAAATGTGGCGCGCTCTACCGGCAAAAATTATGTCCCCTAAATTGAGACCATTCGTTCAACATTACGTTCGGACTCCTTGTATCTATACTTCGTGACTTGTGTGTTCGATTTTCAACTCTATTGTTTAAGCGCAGATTTCTATTTTCAATGCTCTGAATTCATAGTCCCAGCTTAATAGTAGTATCTACTTACTTGTACTACTTTTCCTTCCAGTGGTGATAGCCGGTCGCGGTCGTCACGTGCGGCTCGTGCCCATCCGAGCGCTGGAATGTCCCGAAGCGGAGTGCGTCAAGTTGGCCGAGGCTAAGGGCGCGGTCGACATAGCGGTGGGAGAACTGCACGCGTCCGCGCACGGTTTCGCGGTGGTGTGTAAGAGACAGGTGAGAGAGAGAGAGAGAAAGCGTTATCTACTTCTACAAAATAGACAGAGAAGGCGAAATTGACATAGCGGTGGGAAAACTACACGCGTCGGCGCACGGTTTCGCGGTGGTGTGTAAGAGACAGGTGAGAGAGAGAAAGCGCTATCTACTTCTACTAAAATCGACAGAGAAGGCGCGTTCGACCGTCCGCGCACGGTTTCGCCTTAGTGTGTTAACGACTGAGAGAGAGAGAGAGAGAGAGAGAGAGAGAGAGAGAGAGAGAGATCTATCGAGGTAGTTATGAGTTGTAAAAGCGTCATCTATCAAGGAAAAGCTGAAAAGGTTAATGTAATCTTAACGAGTTATATATCATGATGAGTGATTTCCTAATATAATCGATAGAAGAGTCTAGCAGTTTTGTGATATCAGCATTTTACTAATGTAACTATATATTAAATAAGGCAACATAACTATAGAATTATGACGTTTAATATACTCCTTGGGCGGAACGTGGGCCCGTTTATATGACCTGCGACTGGGCTATTCTTGGAGTATAATGAACGTCATAATTCTTGTATGACCTGCGCGCTGCGACTGGGCGTCTTGACTACTTGTGTCCTGAAAGTGTATGTATATTTCATATTTATTTTATTTTTTATAACATTACACATATTTATTTGTTCTTTACGTGATTACAGAACACGTGGGTGGTACTAGTATACGAGATAACACGAACTGCGGCGCGGCGGTGTCGAGTCGCGGAGTTGCGTGCGGCCGCGCCCGTGCTCAGCGTGCAACTGACGCGCGGGCGGCTGTTGCTAGGATACCGCGGCCATCTTGTCGCGCACTCGCTGAGGACGGACGTCGAGAGGCCCGCAGTCTGTGAGTAAAAGAGATGGAGTATTCCACTTAGCTGTAAGAGAGAGACGAGATGTGTCACTGTGCGACTGGCGCGCGGGCTGTTGCTAGGATACCGCGGCCATCTTGTCGGGCACTCGCTGCGGACGGACGTCGAGAGACCCGCAGTTTGTGAGTAAAAGAGATGGACCATACCACTTAGCAGTAAGAAAGAGTTGCTAGGATACTGCCGCAGTTTGTGAGTGAAAGAGATAGACTACATGAGATTATATAGTTGTAAGAAAGAGACGCAAAACTTCAACTTGTATTTTTATCTGCATACAAGTTGCAACTTCCAGGTTATTCAAATTATATGTGAAGTCAATTCAATATGCTTGTTCTTCCAAGTAGATATTGCTTGGAGATCATTCATATTGAAAACCCACTTTAATTAAAAGGGGTATTGCAGATATATTTGATCTACGATTAACTATTTACTTCCACAGCGCTGGTGCATCCCGACAACCAAGTGTCCGTGTTCCTGACGCACTCGGGCGCGCGGCCGCTGTGCGCGCGGGAGGCGGGTGCCGAGTGGATCCTCGTGTTCTCCGCCCTCGCTCTGTACGTGGACCGCAACGGGCTGCGGGCCAGGGACCACGAGATCATGTACACGGCGCAGCCGGCGCACCACGGTAAGCGGGACGGCATCGAGTGTGCGAGAGGGATGACATCTAGTGTTTGAGAGGGACGGCGTCGAGTGTGCGAGATCCCACGGCACGAGTGTGTGAAGGACGGCTTCTAGTGTGTGAGAGGGACGGCATCTAGTGTTAGATAGGGACGGTACAAGTGTATGCGTGGTATGGGATTAGTGTGTGAGAGGTATGGCACGAGTGTTAGAGGAACTGCGCGATTGTAAGAGAGGGGGGGGCGGCTTCTAGTGTCCTCTGCGCTGACCATACTGTGTTCAAATCCAATTTGATCTAAGGCTAATTCTCGTGAATATTACCGTTTGGATTTGTAAGCTGTCTCGCTCGCGCGCATACGTATTGCCGCGTCAGCGCGTGGACTGAAACAGGATTACATATATCGATAATAGTTAAGAGAATTAGGCAAACAGAGCACACTGACGAGAGAGATAGAATGTGTATGAGAGATGAGAGAGAATAAGCTTGAAAAGGACAGAATAAGCGATTGTAGGCCACAGAAAGAAACTGATTGGTAGAATTAGAAAATATGCCTCATAAAATGTCAGTAAACTATAGTTTCATTGGGCGGATACTCTGAGCCACGAATGACACCACGGGCTCGGAAAACCGGTGTAACTCTAGTGTTCTGTTTCAGCGGTCAACGACACGCATCTGCTGATATTCACGTCGTCTCACATCGACGTGTACGACATTGAGACGGGTGATTGGGTGCAGACTATCAATTTACGTGAGTATAACTTTGAAGTAAGTCATTGACCGCACACGTCTGATTGTATTGATGTTATTTAGGCAAAGTTATTGCTACCCCTTCAAATCAGCTGTTTCTGTGAGGTTAATGACCTCAGTAGCTGATAGAGTGCAATTTAATTTTATTCAATATAATTTTTTTACATTTTTTTCTACCTAAACATTTTTACATAAGAATTAGATTATCCGTAATTGATTTTGGACTATTTTAAAGTATATTATCATAATATGTGTGTTAGTCTGTCAGGTATTTATAATATAGGGCCTATGCATCCTGAAATAAAAGTTATTTATTTAATTATTTAAATACGAGTTAATTTTTAAACTTTTTAGTTTTAATTTTGATCTTAGATAAGCGCGTTCAAAGTTGTAGACACAGAGTAAGAAAGAAAATTTAATGGTTTACGGCACTAAAATTGTTTCTATCTAATCTTATATTACATTATAGTAAGCAATCAAGTATCAAATCTTGTCAGAATTTTGTCAAAATGAGATTAATCCTATATTTAATAAAACCAATATAACATACACGTAACAATCGAATCTATTTCATTTGGTCGCATTATAATTTAGCTTCTGACTTAGGAGTCATGAAACGTAAACTATTTATGTGAAATTTGACTGTTTTGTTATAAAAATATTCAAATTGATATTTCAGCTAACGCGCGACCACTCGACGAGTGCGGTTGGCTGGTCAGCGTGGGCGGTGGCGGCGGCGCCTTCCCCTTCGGCGACTCCGCCCCCGCGCTCGTGTATCTGCGACCGCTGCGTGCGCGTGAGTATAACAACCTCTATTACATACCAAATTATGACGCTTTTCAAATGAGAATAGGAACGTCAATGACCTTTTTCTGTCAAATGTCACTTGAAAAGTGCGATTTTCATAAAAACTAATGTGCATATAAATATTAATAGTCTTGCATCGAATTTAAATGAAAACCTTAAATAGTAAATTAATTAACAAAACATAAATCATAACAGCCTAAATTCGAAACAATATTGCGCCGACTCGATCCTATTCTCATTTGAATCGCACTATACCAAACTTTTCATGATTGCATGCCATTTTTTATTGTAGCAAAACCTTAACGGGCCGCACATCTATAAAACTCCATGAATCACAATGGGGTATTTTCCAACTTTTAGAAAAATACGTCATATTGTTCATAATAACATAATACATTTGCAATCTGGACCATTCCTTGTGAATTTCTTTCCTTTCCCTGCAAATCAGCATATAAGTTTAAATAATTATGAAAGTCGCGTAAACGCTACAATCTGTTATCATGACGTCATCATGACATTTTTGTTGCCACCTGTCAACTATGAAATCACACTAAACATGTCAAATACTAAAATGCTTGGTGTTAACTTTGGTAATTTTACTATTTTAAAATGCCTTAAATATGGTGCTGTACTATTATTATCGAAGAGAAACGCTGTTATTCCGTACAAAACTTGCACTAAACTTCGACTATCAATTTACAACTTGTCAATTGTCAGTGACAAGTGACATACATTTTTTAGATAACGTTTTTGACGTTAATGATGGGATTATGGAGGTCATTTTTTTAAAAAAGAAGGTGTAATACAAAAATCTGACGTGACGTTTGACGACTGTGCGTTTTTAATCACGTGGTCAAACGTGAAAAATTTGCTATTTTATTTTTGACTAGCTTTTGCACGCGACTTCGTCCGCGTGAAATATTTACTTTGGGATATCGCTAAAATTTACCCGCGACTTCATTTACGTAGAAGGAGGAGCGCTTGCCCGCGACTCACGACTGCCCGCAGCGCGCGCTCACATCATTATTGCGCGCTGATTATTTTATTACTGCGATATCTTCTAAAATACTTATTGAAATCAAATGATGTAAATGGCAAATTTCTTCTATATTAAATGCTTGTAATGAATAACGTATTTACTTGGATAAGGATTAATATCATCTTTATGAAAACACCCTCACAAATAATGCTTAATTTTAGAACAAATTTGGTTTGCATAAAAAGGTTATTGTGAGTCAACCTTAAAAGATAGACATATACTGTCGCGGACTTTTTTTAGAACTTTTAAAGGGGAACAATTCTGTCATACATAATTTTAGCGAAACTTTAACCGTTTCCGCAGCGTACGCAGCGAAAGCTCTCAAAAGGGAAAAAAACACCCCGATTTTGAAACATTATTGATTGGAGCTCCGCTCTTATTGAGCTTAGCATGATGTTATATAGCCTAAAGCCTTCCTCGATAAATGGACTATCCAACACAAAAAGAATTTTTCAATTCGGACCAGTAGTTCCTGAGATTAGCGCGTTCAAACAAACAAACAAACAAACTCTTCAGCTTTATAATATTAGTATAGATATTTTATAAAAATTACACATATTTTATGGGTTATATTGTTTTTAAATAATGTTTAGTGATAAAATATCAATAGTTTGATGTATATTTTCAACATAGGATAATAGCCTATTATCTCGTTTCAGAGGGCCCACTCAGCGTCGAGCCCGCTACTTACGGCACCAACAAGCGGCGGTTCTCCGTGCGCGAGCACCAGGCGATAGAAGCTCATAATAGACTGTGAGTAGTTTTTTGTTGCAATGATTTATCGCGATAATAGGCTACTTGACTCATTATTTGATTTCATACACTGAAGTAGTACTTACTTCCTTTAGTATACTTGGCTTAAGAAAACGTATTCTAGCGATATCATAAATTTATAACAATATTCACAAATAAAGTTGATTTAAAAATACTATGTATTTTTGTTTTTTAAGTAGTAAAACTTATGAAAACACTAACTTCCGGAAAGGATGTGCTATAGTCCGCTCAGAATTGGTATGCAGGTACTTTTAACGATAAATTTATCCACTATAAAAGGATTTTTAAAAAGGTGGAAGGGATATCCAAAATTTATAAGTAACTAGCTTTGGCCCGCATCATTGCCCACATAAATACAGTGTCCCATGGGAACATTGTACTTTTTCGGGATAAAAAGTAGCCTATGTGTTAATCCAGAGCCTAAACTACTACTGTATCAGATTTCATCCAAATTCGTTCAGTCGTTTTTGTGTGAAAGAGTGACAAACAACCATTCATCCTACTCATATTATAACTGTGAAAGATTGTGAGGATGGATGGATGGATGAATGTATGGATGTTGTTTAATATTGTAGAACATACTTTTGTTCTATCATCAATAGTTTCCGCAGCGTATGCGACGAAAGATGTTTGTAAATGTGAAAGTTTGTGAGAATGGATGTATAGATGGATGTTTGTTACTCTTTCACGCAAAAACTACTGAACGGATTTCGATGAAATTTGGTATGGTAGGAGTTTGTGCTCTGGATTAAAACATAGGCTAAATTTTATCACGAAAAAGTACAGTATTCCCACGGGAGACCCAATACCATATTCACGCGGACGGAGCCCCGGTAAAAAAGCTAATATACAATAATCATCATTATTACACCCACAGGTCCGAACGCCGTTCCCGCCTCATCTCGGCGCCCACGAACTTCGCCCACGTGTCGCACATGGGCCCCGGCGACGGCATACGCTCGCAGCGCCTACTGGACCTGCCGACCACGCTGGAGACGGCCGATGACCAGGTACACCACATAAACTGGGCCCCATGAAAGCTCATTCGAGAGTTATGGTCAAATATTCAGAAGCGTTTTAAAAGCACCCTGTATAGTAGTCGTTGACAGCTATTTAACAGCGACGAACAGGTACACCACGCTAACTGGGCCCTAAGGTGTATAATAATAATACACATTTATACAACAAACACGCTCACATTACACTACTTACATTATTATCAACAAAGAATCGACATTAAACATAAACAATCACGATAAAATTAGAAATAACAGAAATAAATCGTTTGCCTAACCACATAGAAAAAAAGAACATAGATTATACATAATATTAACTAACAACAAAGAATAGACAAATAACTAATTTAAAAAAAGAATATGTATTTGACGACCTCTGTGGCTCAGTTGGTTGAGCGTGTTGGCGCTCAAGCCGAGGGTCGCGGGTTCAAATCCCTCCGAAGGAACAAAAAGTTTTTCTGTGTTCCTGGGTCATGGATGTGTATTAAGTATGTGTATAATATAATAAAAATCTTAAATATGTGTATAGTATAAAAGTATTAAATATATTTCCGTTGTCTGGTGCCCGTAACACAAGTTCTTTGAGAACTTACCACGGGATCAGATTGACGTGGTGTGAAGCGTCCATAGATATTATTATTATTATTACTGTGACGTAATTTCTGAATGACCCCTATATTGTCTCTATTTTTCAGCAGTACAGCGGCAGTCAGAACAGCAGTAAGCGGACGTCGCCGCTCACCATCACCCATCCCACGGGGTCTTATAACGGTATGAAAATTGCATGGAGAATAGAAGTAAGGAGGACCATCTCTCTAGAGCAGAAAAGCTAAAAAGTGTCCGACAAAAGTAACCAAATAATGGTCCCAAAACTGGCCATAATGGCGCTAGAGTGAGAAAGTATGATATGAAGTTAGCAATAAGAGATGGAGTGAAGTTATTTGAAAGTTAGTTATTGTTTAGTTACTCTAATAAATTGTGGCCATTTTGTTTTGTTCACATGCTACTATAGCGCCACCTTATCTTGCTCCCTTTCAACGGACACTTTTTAATACACGAGATGGTTCTCCTTACCTGTATTCTCTATGGAAAATTGTATGCATTGTCCATAGACTGTATATTATTATAGACTAGGCATGTCGAGGCAAAATGTGTCTGCACTAACTGCCCCAGTTCTAAGATTCCTTGAGGCAGTTGAGTTTGACATTTGCTTTCCGCAGTTTATTCAATCTGCATATAATAGGGTATTTTCCAAGTTTTTGAAAAGCATGTTAAATTGTTCCTACTACCAAAATACATTAGCAGTTTGAACCATTCTTTGTGAATTTCTTTCTTTTCCTTGCAAATTAGCCTAAAAGTTTAAATTAATATTATAGGCGCGAAAACGCGTTATTGAGTTGTCATGACGTCACATTCTTGTAACATTGTAACTGTCAAGTGTCAAGTGTCAAATTACACTGAAAATGCCAAATCCCAGAATACCTACTATTTACGTTTTTAAATAAATGTTTTAAGCCTATTAAAAATGCCTTATAAAAGGTGCGTAGTGTCAAAATGCACTAATACGTCTATTAAAACACGGGGGAAAATCTTTGTGACCATACCAAAGAACACTGAAATGCGGAAAGAGTGGCTATGACTCGCTGACGCATGACGTTAATGATTCGATGCTGGCTATTCTTTAAGGAAATCGGGAAGACATTAATAATAGAAGAAGAAGTACAAGAATATGACGTCACATTCCAATCTCGAGCGTTTTTAGTCACGTGGTCAAACGTGAAAAATTCATAATTTTATTTTTGATATTTTATAAAAATCATACAATTTTTGTGTAAAAAGTTGGTTAAATTGGTTTAAATTAATGTTTAGCGATAAAATATCAACAATCTGATGTATATTTTCATCATAGGATAATACCTTATTGACAAAATCCTGAAATCAAGATGGCGTAAGTTTTCTTGAGTGAAGTTTTTTTTGTCAATTATACGCTTGTTAATGTTTGAAATCATTGGCTTTTTCAGACTATAATCTCTGTAAATCTGCACTAAAATAATTATCTATAACTAAAATGTTATATATACTTCGACTTAGAGCGCACAAGAAGAAATAAAAAGTAGGCGATGCCCTTCCCCGTGGTCTAATCTATATCCGTCCCAAATTTCATTAAAATCGCTCCAGTAATTTCGGAACGTACACATACATACAAACGAATATTTCCCCGTTTATATTATTACCTCCTTACTAATAAAAAAATATTTACACAATTTCCTTGTCTGTCAGGGGATTTTTCCGACGTATCAGACACAAAATATTGTATAGCTTATCCATTGTGTAAGTATTTTTATTAGTAAGGGGTTAGTATAGATTTGGAGTGATAAAGTGATAATTACGTTAATGTTTTCAGGGTCATGGCGAGGTCGAGGTCGGGAGGGGCTGCCGGAGGCACCTTCGCCGCCGCATCGCGCACTAGAGAGGTAACATACACTTATCAAGGGTAAACACGCCCCTGAGTTAGGCGATCAAGCAGTAGGCTTAAGAGGGACATCTATTAATGACAATACATTGGTATTCAACGAGTATAACCACTAATATAGTTGTCTCATTCGCCCATAGCATCGACCGCCGACATATATTGTAAAGTAACACAGTCATGTAGTATATAGAGAATAGAGCCGAATATCGAACAAACAAGTGTCGAGTGAAATGTCAATGTCATACATGAAAGCTCTCAACACTTTTATTTGCAACTCTATTGTATTAGCGCTATGGAGTGTAGAGGAAAGGAGGACTATCTCTCTTAAAAGTGTCCGACAAAAATAGTTAAATAACAGTTTCAAAACTGATCATAATGGCGCTAGAGTCAGAAGAGGGTGTCATATGAAGTTAGCAATAAGAGACTGAGTGAAGTTAGTTGAGTTAAAAAACTAACTCTCAACTAACTTCACTCCGTCTCCTATTGCTAACTTCATATCACACCCTCTTCTGTCTCTAGCGCCATTATAGCCAGTTTTGGAACTGTTATTTAACGCTTATATACGGTCATTTTTTATCTATACATGGATATAGTCCTCCTTTCCTCTACCCTCCATAATTAGTTCAAAGTTCTACTTTCAGTGCTTCTGATCATACAAATTCCGGACTATACAGTTCTAGCCTAAGTGATGCCCCTTTTCTAGGTCTATCGGCGGCGGATCAGCGGGTAGCGGATCACTTCTGGAGCGGTCCATGACACCGCTCTCGCTAGGCAGTATGAGCAGTCTACACGACGTACTTAAGGTGAGTTGCCGTCTGCTCTACGTAGCGGCTTGGGGTCCATCCACATCCGTCAGAGCTCATGAGGGAGGTCATATTAAATGTGACAGTACATTTTAAGTACAGCAGGTCTAAAAAGGCCGTTTTGGCAATTCATTTTCAATTCTTGTTATGAATTACTGACAGCGATCGTAAAATGGCCACTTGAATTGCAATTCATATTAAGATTTGGGTACAATTCATATGCAGAAATTGGCTGAAATGCTGAATTAACAAGCAGAATTGCTTTAGTGTCAAATAGCAATATTCCGATGATATTGCGTAAGTGGCCTTTTTAGACCCGCAGGGATACTAAAAAGCGTGACACATGGGGGAAAGGGGGTTTAAGAGACCTTTGTGCCTGGTTTATGAGTCCATTGTGCCTGGTTTGAGATACCTTTGCGCCTGGTTTGAGAGTCCTTTGTGCCTGGTTTAAGAGACCATTGTGCCTGGTTTGAGAGACCTTTGTTCCTGGTTTAAGAGACCATTGTGCCTGGTTTGAGAGACCTTTGTTCCTGGTTTAAGAGACCATTGTGCCTGGTTTGAGAGTTATTTGTGCTTGGTTTGAGAGACCTTTGCCAGCGCGGTGTAATGTGAACCGTCCTTTATCTGATTGCTATAACACAAGTTTTAACTTAGCATGGGATAAGATTGATGTGATATATATTACATGTTTATTCTATTGTATGTTATTATTTGTGTTTAATAAAGAATTTTGAATTTTTGTAATCTGAAGATTGAAGAATCGGCCCTCAGTCTAGGAGCCCATTAAATAAGTTAAGCAGCTCTGTCCGCAGGTGGGCGCGGAGCAGGAGCAGTCGTGCGACAGCAGCCCCGGCGCTTCGCCCCCCCACCCGCATCCGTGATGGTGAGTACACGAGAGATGAAACTGAGCCCTCGTACTCCGATAGTTTTTTGAAGTGAAAACTTCTAGAAATTGGCGCACCGCACACACATTTATTCGTAGGCTGTGAGTGAGGCTGATCCGTCACGCTCGGAGGTGAAAGGCTCGATCGGGTGAACTCGGGACCGCCGAGTGTACCCGAGCGAGAAAGCGTCGCACACACATTTCTTCGTAGGCTGATCCGTCACGCTCTGAGGTGTTATTTACGATTTATTAATGATTGCCAATGAAGTTTTCACTTCTGGCGTGCGGTCTTAAGCACACACTACATTTTTTTGTGGTCGCAACCTTATTCATCTCATTGATAAAATTCTATTTAGAAAAGTGTGTTTATGGAATGATTGTCTCCTGGAGAAACGAAAATATTTATCCACGTTATGGTATAATCAGCTGATCAGATACCTTTTTTTATAAAGTATGGAGTGTAGAAAAAAGGAGGACCATCTCAGTGTATTAAAAAAGTGTCCGTTGAAAGGGAGCAAATTAAGGTGTCGCTATAGTAGCATGTGGAAGAATTTTTAAAAGAGCGCCACAAATTATTAGAGTACTTAACCAATAACTAACTTTTAAATAACTTCACTCCGTCTCTTATTGCTAACTTCATATCACACCCTCTTCTGACTCTAGCGCCATTATGGCCGGTTTTGGAACTGCTATTTGACTACTTTTGTCGGACACTTAGCTTTTTTGCCTTAGAGAGATAGACACTCCATACTCTAGAGCAGAAAAGCTAAAAAATGTCCGACAAAAGTTCCGAAACTGGCCATAATGGCGCTAGAGACAGAAGAGAGTATGATATGAAGTTAGCAATAAGAGATAGAGTGAAGTTATTTGAGAGTTAGTTATAGGTTAGTTTTTCTAATAATTTGTGGCCATTTTGTGGCGCTCTTTTTAAAATTCGTCCACATGCTACTACGAGTATAGCGCCATCTTATCTTGCTCCCTTTCAACAGACACTTTTTATTACACGAGATGGTTCTCCTTACCTCTATTCTCCATGATTAGTATATATAGTATATTTTTTTTATAGTATAAACTTTTGTTCTGTCAAAATATGTCCGTCATAGCCTTGTCTTTAGTTTTGAAATCTTTGTTGTTAAGTTTCATTTGGAAGTAAATTTTTTCACTTTCATTAACTCGTGTATTACAGAACGGTGTCGGCGGCTAGCTGGGACGTGGACCTATCCCGGTTCTACGCCTGCTTCTGCTAGCGACCGTCACTGCAGCACCAGCACACGTCACTGCAGCACCAGCTGACCGCCTAGTGTGGCTCGCGGATGAGTTTATATTACTAGATGTTGCCCGCGTTGAAAGTTAATTTTGCAGAAACCGTACATTTTTCCGCTTTAAAAAGTAGCCTATATCCTTCCCCGTGGTCTACTCTACGTCTGTGCGAAATTTCAACAAAATCGGTCCAGTAGTTTCGGAGCATATTCAGTGCAAACAAACTTTTCCTCTTTATTTTATTAGTATAGATATAAGATCACTCAGTGGGGCCCCCGTCTAAGTTTTGCTGCCGGCGGCCAGGTACATTAAAGGTCGTATCGCAACGCTTATAAGCCAATTCACGTACAATGAAACCAAATTCTCAAAACACATATGGAGGCCCAGCAGGAACATTTAAAAGCGGCGTAAAAGTAACGATATTGGATGAAATTTGTATGGGCGCCATGGGCGTAGCCAGGGGGGTGGTTTAGGGGGTTCAAACCCCCCCCGAAATGGGCCGGCTGGTATATATAATACAGATATCTGACCCATATACAGAGGCGTATTTAGAAATTTTGCGCCCCAGGCCAATTAACATATTTTGCCGCCCTAATCAGCCTAAATCAGAACTTTGATACTACAAGTAGTCGTTTTATTTTCTTGAACCCCCCCCCGAAACTAAAACCTGGCTACGCCCGTGATGGGCGCTGTCATGATTTTGACATCATACGATTTTTACGACGCTGTGAAATGTTCCTGCTAGGTCCACTGACGTGTGAAAGTCGACGTATCGTCTGTCGAGATGACAGAGGAACGGTGATCACCGAGGGATTAAGAACTTGGTCGTACTGTGATTGTTTCATTGCGTTAAATTCGCAGTTGCGTTCCAGTGTCACTGCGATCACATGCTTTGCCGCTGGAGACAAACTGCAAATTGGCAACTTTTAGTTGCGACAATTGGCCATTCGGGTGTTTTTTGGGATGTGATATCCACATAGCTGGGCATTAACTCGTTTATCGTTAATTGATGAAGTTAACATTTCGACTAACGACTTAACATCAATAAAAGTTAAGTTTAATATTTCGCGAGTCCGTTGATGGTTTTATAAGTAGATCACTTGGGTTGGGACTATATGATCCGGAACCCGGCGGACACGGGAAAAATAGAACTCTGAGCATTTACAATACCGTCGAAAATCGAAGGTTTGACACACGAAGTATAGATACCAGGAGTCCGAACGGTATAGGCTTTTCCATAGTATTCATGTACACAATAATAAACCCAGATCTTAGTTCTCTTTTCTGCCACTGGCAGCGCTAGAATTTTGGTATCGATGCTATTGTGGCGGACCAATCAGCGCACTGTCCTGAATCGAGCTATCGAAGTTTTCACAGCTCGGCACTATATATACGACAGCTGAAACGCATACAAGTGGGCTTCGGCTTGACCGAGCATACCACCTTGCTCGGTCGGAGATCTCCCTTTGGGGCTTGCTTCCACACATCAACACTCCACGAGTGGCGGACCAATCAGCGCACAGTCCTGAATCGCGCTTGGTACTTCTTGAACAATGGCGTTCTCTACCAGCAAAAAATCTGTCCCCGAAATTGAGACCATTATTTTAACATTACGTTCGGACTCTTGGTATATCTTTACTTCGTGGTTCAACATTTCTATTTGACTCGACACTCGTGTATTCGACTTTCAACTCTATTGTATTAGCGCTGAGTTCTATTTTCCCGGATTGATGGATTCCGGATCACATAGTCCCAACCTTACTCAACAATATAAATAATGCAATTGCACTCTTCGAAAGTTAACGCTAACTGCTAAACGGCACCCAGCTAGAAATATCCATATGTAGAAAGTATACCTTGCTTATAAAACGCATTTGTAATATATTTATTGAAGATTTGATTCCACCTTACTAATAAAATATTTATACAGTGTATATGCTATACAATGTTCTGTACTTGTCTGATGCGTCGGAAAAGTCGTTTGACAAGGACAAATATTGTATAGCTTATACACTGTATAAATGTTTTTATTAGTAAGGTTAGACTACTAGTGGTGACAATACGAAACATTCTTCATCGTACGGAAGCACAAAGTCACGTGATTTTATTTGTTAAAATCTTAAAAGGTATGTTGCTTAAATGTTTTTTCGTCTATTTGATGATGGACAACATGTTAATAATAATCTAAAACCCAGTTTTGTAAATCTTGAAAAATGACGAAGATACAAACAATTTAAATTTACAATAAGAAAGAGTGATATATCGGCCTGTGACGTCACGATATGCTACCATACATTTGTCATTAAACAGTGTATGGCGGGAGCAGATTTTTGAGAATAATATCTATGGACTCTTTCACATGTGTTTCGGGTACCAGACAGATGGAAATATATTAAATGCTTTTATGCTAGACACATATTTAAGATTTTTAATTTTTTTACACATATGACCCAGGAAGACAGATTTTTTTGTATTTCTTCGTCAGGATTCGAACCCGCGACCTCAGGGTTAAGCTCCGACGCGCTTACCACTAAGCCGGAGAGGTCGTCAAAAGACTGACGTCGCAAATCATTTTGCGTGAAAAAGATGGGCAATATTTTTTATTTGCTTATAATTTTAAATCGCGTTAACCGAAATATCTATTTATTTTAGATTTATGTATCTCTACTCAACAATTTTAAAATACATTCATCAATTACATTCGAACCTAGGCAACATCCCTATTGGGTTCCAGCGACTGCAGCTGTCCCACTCGCACGACTTGTTGCGGGAACGAGACAGCATGAGCTGAGATTTAACAGATATGATCACGTGAATTGGACTCCGGCAGGTCTAGATGGCCACATTAGCGCCCTGCACACGTGAAGTTCGGACCACGGATCGGACTGTGTTAAGAACCGCGGAAGTTGGTCTGCGGATCGAACTATCGTGCTAATAGGGAACATGCGTTTGTCTTAAAAACAGCAAAATTCTTATACATTCCGAAACGCAACATAAATATGGATCGCAAAATGCAAAAAGTAAAGTAATCAGTTGCTAAATTAAAAAGTTATAGGACTAAAAGGAACTAAAAAAACGTTTTTTTTTTTGCTATGATTGAATAATGACAATTTTGTATAATTATCTTCATACATTTTTCAACGCTGTGACGTCTCGTGCATATTTTTTTTTTGTGTATAATGTTTTTAGTGTGGCCATTTTGGACCTGCCGATCTTCGCATTTAATGTTTCGATAGATAGAATAACAAATCTATATATTGTATATCTTTATAAATAATGTACTTATTTATAAAGAGAATATGATACTTTGTAAAAACTATAACTTTAACATCTATGGATGTTTATTAAAATCATTATTTATAATATATTTATAAATACGAATAAATTTAATTTATATTCGATTCCTAGGGTTTGAGAGATGATTAAATTAACATCGTAAAAACGATAGTTACAAATATATATTTTATTTTTTCTTTATCGTTACTATGAAACATTCACAGATGATCTGTTTCAAAGCAGAATTAAATAAATATATAAATGGGGCTCTCTCATATAACAAACGAGATTGTGATCGACGTTTTGTACGGAACCCCTAGTGCGGTATTCCGATTCGCACTTGGCCGAATTTCTTTTAAATATCTTTTGAGCTTTACCCAAGTGTATATTGTGTCATATTTAATCGACTTTACAAACGTTAGTTGCGGTTTTTTCAGCGGAAAACTTTTTACTTCGCGGTCATCTCTCAGTCCAATATATATAATACAACCTTCCATTGGAGATAATAATCACACGAGTGGCTTCTCTAGGTCAATTACGGTGTTCGTGGTTTGTTCGTATCTTTGTGGTGCTCTTACACGGGCAAATTGTCGCGCGATACACGCAATAACGTAGACCAGTGTACAAACCGCAAACTTTTAGGTAAGGGTGGATAGGAAAACGAAAATTTTTTGAGGTACACCACAAATTAAAAGTCTCGAGGTGACCGATTCCGACTATCAGGCAATCCGTTTGGCTCGTGATTATCTAAAAATTGCTTGATGTTGCTAAGTTATTGCTGGGAAATTGTTGCCTTAAACTGTCCCAAGCGCGGAGAAATTTAAAAAAACTAACAATACATTTGTAACAGCTCTGATATTCCGTAACAGGCGCTGTTGATCGCTTGCCATCAGACGATCGATCTGGCTCGTGCTCGTGTTTATTTAATTGTTGCCACAAACTACCCGTGTAAGAACGTCTCGTTTTAATATATAAGCTTATTATTAACATCTCAAACTTATCTCAAATTATAAACGTTCTCATATGATATTACTTAACTATTCAATCTTTTGAAAATATTCTGTTCAGGTCGAAGTTAATCTAAACGTAAACAAATATATTAAATACTATCAAATAATTAATAAAAAAAAACCGACTGCGTCAAATAATTTTGGTGTACCCAGCGTCACTCTAGAATACGAATGTAACGACACCTCTCAAGCTAAAATCCATCGAGCCGTTCAGAGCTTGCCAAACATACATACATACATGCATACTCTCGAAAAACATAATCCACCAATTGGCGCAGTCGGGTAACTAATGTGTTATGTATTTCTATAAGGTCTTCAAAAATCAATTTCGGATACTTCAGGCACATGATCCACTGCGTATGTAAAGACGTTTAGGCAGAAAAATATTTGTCATACTCAAATTACAACATCATCTATGTATCTAGAAAAAAAAAATGTTTTGAGTATGACAATTATTTTTTTGCTTTTAAAAACGTCTTTACATAAGCAGTAGATCATATGCCCGAAGTATCTGTAATCGATTTTACCAAACCTTATATATTGCACGGTAAAAGAGACATTTATGTTGGTAGCACTATAGTATGCTATTGACTCATTGTTTACTTTAGATGCATTTGGATCTGAACGGAATATTACTATAGTCTATAATACTTTAGACGTGTTAGTACAAAAGTCTCTTATTCATGTATTTTTTTTAATAAAGATACGTAGAAACGCCCTTTAACTAGGTTTGTAAATTTTTAAAATTGTTAATGCTTATAGCACGGGTACAGTGGTACGCAAAAGTGCAAACATACCGACTGTACCGTTGAATGTATAAATGCTTGTTGCACTAACATAAGCACTAGGAGGCTTGGGGAGTCTATAAAATGGTTTTGCAGTGATTTTCCGAAGGGGGATTTCGGTAATATAAAGGGGGATTTTGGTAACGATAGGGTACAATTATGAGCGTCAAAATGTGTATATAAATTCTCATTGACATGTAAACAAATCAATGAACTATTGACAAATGGATAAGATTCATATTTGTTTCAAAATTTATACATACACATACACATCAATGGCGCTTGTGTTGTTTACATGTTGAAATATGACGTGTATACATTCGAGTGCTCGTGATTGTATTTATCAGAAAACGTTGCACGCTTGTTTTGTGGTTTACATTGGTAAATACAACAAAATTTGCGTTGCCAATGACGGTGATTTCTTGGATAAAGTGGGATTTTATGGACTTACATCCATTTAAAGCGTGTATATATAAATATGTCACTGCCATCGTTAGTTTTTCGGTTAGTGCCCATTTTGATCCCGTTATGAGAATTTTTGACCAATTTTTTACGTAAATTTGGAAAATTCGTTTACGATGTGTAACGTGATTTTTTATATATTCGTACCTAGGTATTGTATAGCGTCTTCCCATGAAGAAATTGTCGCTTCGAAATGATATTTAAAGCGGGTTTTGGTTTTGAACTTCATGTATATTTAGAGGCTTGTAAAAGCGTTCTATAGCTAAAATATATAATCTTTATTTAATTGGCATAATAATAAATATATTAAGAATTTGTCTCATCGAATATGTTTTTATCATTATGATTTTATTGTTAAGTTAAGCATTAAATTCAAAACCAAAACCTTTGATATTGTCCCAAAAATAAATCGGGATGTAAGTATTAATTCACAATATTGTGAAAATTATTGTAATTTAAGTTAATTTTAAAAATCTAGTCTTGTTTGATTTTTGTGTTTTTTTTTTGCAATTAATTTAAGTATAATTTAGCGAAATGAGATTTTAGCGAATAATTATTTTGTACCTTCTGCTTTTTGTAACATCCAAAGATCTGTAAACGATTAGTGTAAGAATGGAACTGATTTCATATTGGTATATACGTATTTCCAATCTTCGATTAAAATATACCCAATGTAAAAATATGAAAATTGTAAAGGGGGATTTTTGAGATTTGACTCCCCCATCTGTTTTTATTATTTGAAATGTGTTTAATATTTTACGCCATATACGTTAAAATAGAGTTATAATAAATATATTATTATTTTACTTACAATCTGCGATTACTAAAAGGGAGATTTTCAAGTCTCTACTCCCCCTTAAATTAAATAAAAACCTATATTCATCATGATTATAAAATAGTTATCATATTAAATACGTATTCGTTGCTTTATATACTGAAATAGATGACGTATAGTGCGATTCAAATGAGAATAGAATCGAGTCGGTGCCATATTGTTTCGAATTTAGACTGTTATCACAGTTAAATGTATGTTTAGATAATTGATTACTATTTAAAGTTTTTATTTCGATGCAAGACTATTAATGTTTATATGCACATAAGTTATTCTGAAAATCGCACTTTCAAGTGATATTTGACAGAAAAATGTCATTGACGTTCCTATTCTCATTTGAAACGCGTTATATTTAAATAAATAGCATGTCTCTACTACTAACTGTTTTTTCTTGTAACATATTATTTTCTTAACACAAAACTATAACATACTTTGTTTTACCTAAAGTATCTAGTAATGAATGAAATATATTATGCAAAACTAACTCTTGTAGTCAGGACGAGGTGTCAAATATTTTAATGGTATTAGCATTTTATCCCCCATAAGTTTTCATTTTAAGGCTGGGACTATATAGTCCGGAATTCGGAAGGCCGGGGAAAATTTAGAGCACTGTAAATAGAACTCTGAGCTGATACAATAGAGTTGAAAATGGAACACGCAAGTATCGTCAGATTTGACATTTGACTATTGGCTGTGTTCCGCGGAAAATGGCGCTTGTTAGCGTTTACTAGCGCTAAAAAGAAAATGACAGTTGTCGGCCAGGACACGTTTATAATCCGCCATTTTGCGCGCTAGCATAATCCGCCATTTTGCTTATTTATTTTGATATCAGTAGTGTTTTTAGAGGATAACGTGTCCTAGAGGAAAATAGCATTAGCATTGACAGCGCTTATCGCTTAGCAATCGCCATTTTGCTTTCAAGCGCTTATATGCGCCTTTTTCCACGGAATACAGCCATTGTATGAGTACAGAGTTCTATTAGCAGTGCTCTGAAATTTCCCCGGCCAATATAGTCCTGGCATATAGCATATTTTCGTTATGAATAACTATACAATATATTTCGTAACTCAAATCTAAAGTATAAAGCATCTCCCGGCACACCCAGCGCCACATATAATTTGCGGAGTTAAGACGAAACTTTTTTTAAATACTGTTAAAATATTAGATATCTTTAACCTTTAAGCTTGCATTACAATTTAAAATGTATGTAAAATCGCATTTATTTAATGTATTCGGATCTGAAATATTGTTATATTGTTATAATGTTCCACCTAGAAATGAGTAGTTACTTATGTTTATACTGTGTACATTTTAATGGAAAAATATTGTAGTTACATTTCAAATTGGTTGTAAATATGTATTTCAAAATAATAATAAAAAAACTGCAAAAATTTTTAGTACGCGAGTGCTTTTCAAAGGTTTTTTTAAACGTATTCAAAGTACACAGTATAAAATGTAATTCTAACAATCTGTGTATTATGTACCGTCTTATTTATAATACTTAGTAAAACCTATATTAAGTTAATAAACAGTTTGTCCGATGTCCATCCAACAAACACAAGATGACAATAGAAGGTTTTATAGCCTTATATATAGTTATTATTAACTAATGTATGTTTCTATAGTGCGGTTCAAATGAGAATAGGATCGAGTCGGCTCCATATTGTTTCGAATTTAGACTGTTTGATAGTTAAATTTATGTGTAGTTAATTGATTACTATTTAACGTTTTTATTTAAATTCGATGCAAGACTATTAATATTTATATGCACATAAGTTTTTCTGAAAATCGCACTTTTCAAGTGATATTTGACAAATAAAGGTCATTGACGTTTCTATTCTCATTTGAACCGCGTTATAACGGGTGTTATGAATAAGGTGGATATATAACTTGTGACGCAAGCTGTATCGTGTATTAACCACATGTATTATAGATTTTCGATATCCATCTAAATGGATACTTTATTTTCTAAACTTTGGAGTCAATTATAATATTAAACCTCATTCTGATCGGTGTAAATGTATCATCGGATTTTATGAAATCAGTTTGAAATTTAGAAAGAATAAACCCTTCTTTCTCTGCAAAATTCTTTGAAAAAAAAAAATGTTTTAAAGACTTTGCAATTTTTTGTTTTATATAATATTGTTTTTTTATATGATACAAAATAAACTGTATTGGAAAAGTTTAGAAAACAAAGTCCGATTATGTATGTAGATTCGTTCGATCGAGGAATGGCTTGATGGATTTGATTTGAAAACAGCCTCGGATCTAAAGAATTGAGTCTCAAAGTGACTTTTTTAGCCTGAACAGAAAAAAATCTGCGCCGTGGGCGCTTTATTTTGTGTTGCTTGCTACAAAAGCTTAGTCACGATTGCTTAAATCTTGGAAGATTTGAAAACTAAATTTCAATTTACTTCCCCAATTTTCCGCAACATGGCGAGGTTTTTATATGGTCCTGCTAATTTCTATAACTAAGATCTCAAGAGACCTTACATGGTATGAATTAAGATTTTTGTAAATAAATTACCAATGTATAATAAAACGAACGGTGGGTAAAAATGGTTTTACCTTTTGCTACACTTTTTGTCTTATGAGACTGCTTGTATTTATGGTTTCGTTTCTAATTCGCTTTTAATAAATTTTATTTATTAAACGGTACACTTCTAGTGTGCTAGGAACAAATTTTAATTTTATTGACACATTATTTTATCATATTTTTTATAATACTTTCATCTTTAGACCCGAGACTGTGTGAAGGCGTTTATCAGTTTTTAACTGACTACTATTAGGCTAAACCTGTATCTCCGTATTTCCCTATACTTTGTAAAATCTAAATTATTGACTTATATTACAATTTATCTTAATGAAGTTTCATGTAAATAAAAACAAATTTGAATAATTGCACGACTTTTATTTTTATCATTTGTTGTACTATCCGGGAATGTAATAAAATATCAGGGAGAATTTTCATTCTTTTTTCAATAGGATGCATCGTTTCCGAGATACAAGCGATTTTAGAAAAAATGTGGCAAATTATTTGGAGATAAGACAGATGTAACTTAATAGGTTGGGGAAAAAGTCTTTTCGCATTATAGTATGTATGAACTTGTCATAAAATATCTTGGGCTATACCAATTGTATCTGGCTGATTTTGGTATCATTAAAAAGTTTTAATTTTACAGAAGACAATTCCAAATTCAAATTAGGTAAATTTGAGATTTTCATTTGTTTTTCTTATTGTTAAAATGAGTGATTCTTATGAAGAATTTCGATACATTTAAAATTTTATTACAAAAAAGGTAAAGATGCAACACAAGCCGCGAAAAAAATTTGTGATGTTTATGGACCTAATGCAGTATCTGTGATGTTAGCGCAAATTTGTTTTAAGCGTTTTCAATCCGGAAATTTTGATATCAAAGATGCACGTCGCTCTGGTCGCCCTGTTACGGACAAAACTGTTGCCATTTTTGAAAAAGTGGAGCAAGATCGGCATATTAGTAGTTACGATGTAGCTGAAGAACTGGGGATTGACCACAAAACGGTTTTGGCGCATTTGAAAAAAGCTGGGTACACAAAAAAGCTCGATATTTGGGTGCCTCATGAGCTCACTGAAAGAAACCTAATGAACCGTGTACTCATTTGTGATTCTTTATTACGACGTAATGAAACCGAACCATTTTTGAAGAAGCTGATAACTGGTGATGAAAAGTGGATCACGTACGACAAGAACGTGCGAAAAAGATCGTGGTCAAAGGCCGGTCAGGCTTCACAGACTGTGGCGAAACCCGGGTTAACTCGCAACAAGGTGATGCTGTGTGTGTGGTGGGATTGGAAGGGCATTATTCATTATGAGCTGTTACCGCCAGGCAGGACCATCAATTCTGAACTGTACTGCGAACAACTGATGAGATTAAAGCAAGAAGTTGAGAGAAAGCGGCCGGAATTAATCAACAGAAGGGGTGTGGTTTTTCACCATGATAACGCTAGACCTCACACATCTTTAGCCACTCAGAAAAAATTACGGGAGTTTGGCTGGGAGGTGTTAATGCATCCGCCGTATAGTCCTGACCTTGCACCTTCAGATTTCCACCTGTTTCGGTCGCTGCAGAATTCCTTAGGCAGTGTCAGGTTGACATCACAAGAGGACTGCCAAAACCACTTGTCGCAGTTTTTTCATCAGAAGCCCCAAAAATTTTATAGCAATGGGATCATGTACCTACCAACAAGATGGCAAAAAGTTATCGAACAAAATGGCACCTATATACTTTAGTCACTTGTAAATAAACTTTATAAAAAAACCTTTTGAATTTTTATATAAAATGCGAAGAAACTTTTCCCCCAACCTAATATGCAAACTGGAAAATTCTAGACTTTACAATTTCTTTTTCTCCCATCACCACAGAATAAATAATAGTGCCATCACGCAGAAAATCTATGGTTGCCGGGGTGTATTTCTATAAGGGGGGGACCGAATTATCATTTCTTTTTTTCAATAGGATGCACAAAATCACTTGAAACGTCAAGTGATTTTAGAAAAAATGTGACAAAGCTCGGGATCTAACTCTAACATAATTATGATAAAATTGGAAAATACTGGGTTTTCGATTTTTTTTTATGTAAGTATTCGAGTAATCATCATCACCACCATCATCACACCATACATCACCACATTATGATGATATAAAAGGTCCTTCTCATAGTATTTTAACCAACACGAAGATTTTTGAGGGTAGAAAAAAATATTTATGTATCTAATAGGATCATTTTCGAGATACAATTGATTATAGATTAACCCCCTTACTAATAAAAATATTTACACAATGGATAAGCGATACGATGTTTTGTCCTTGTCTGATATGTAGGAAAAGTAGTTTGACGGGCAAGAATATTACAGAAAATTTAATACCTATTTTAATTTTTTATATTCCGTACAATATATTATATTATTATATGGTTTGGTAAAATTAGTTACGGATATTTCGGGCATATGATCTATTGCATAAGTAAAGACGTTTAAGCAGAAAAATATTTGTCATACTAGAAAAAAATATATATATTTATATGGGTAAGTTGGCGTTTTACGGAGTCACCCAAACATGAGAATTTTTAGGGTTCCGTACGAAAAGGGTAAAAAGGGGACCCTATTACTGAGACTTTGCTGTCCGTCCGTCTGTCACCACTCACCAGGGTGTATCTCATGAACCATGATAGACAGTTGAAATTTTCACAGATGACGTATTTCTGTTGCCGCTATAACAACAAAATAGTAAAAACAATAAAATAATTATTTAAGGAGGCTCCCATGCAACAAACGTGTTTTTTGGCGTTTTGTACGGAACCCTGCGTGTGCGAGTCTGACTCGCACTTGGCTAGCTTTTTTTTAGTTTGAGTACGACAATTATATTTTTTCTGCCTATAAGCAGTGGATCATGTGCCTAAAGTATCCGTAATTGATTTTCGGAGAACTTAATATATTATAGAATATTTGCAATTAGAAAGTGATTTAAAAAAAAACAACACATATTTATAAATACTTTTTATTTAGCATATAACTAGTTAGTTTCAAAAGTCTTTTTACAAGGCAATTTTGTAAACTTTACAAGTAGCATTAAAAAACCGAGTTCGAGTTACTATTGCATGTTACTTACAAATTGTTAATGAAATAAAAACGTATGCCGTAGATTTCTAGAGCATTATTGCCACTAAAACTGATGTAAACACAACATTTTTGTACTAAAACTTATACAATTGTCGCAATAGTCACTACGTATTACATTAAACATGTTAAAAATACACAAACAAACAATTAACATTTAAAATTACATTTTAGAACGATAAAAATTGTTTAACATTTTTGTTTAAGACTTCTTTAATATTAAGGTTATACCTAATAATGTTAATGAAATTATTATTTTATTGTTGAATCCAACAATTTAGGCATGAAATTTATAAAGCATAATTTTATGAATATTACAATTAATAATTCAATGATTTTGAATAAAAGATTGCATGACAATAATTATTATAATTTACAATAAGTACTCACAAGGAATGTGGTCACTAAAATAATACTCGTGAAAACTTAACCTAAGCTGTTTTGGTGCATAAAAATATTCAATAAAGATATACAAAAAAAAAAACTATTTAAAGGTCCATCCAGACTCGTCGAGAAGCCGCGAGAAACGTCGACAAAATTCTCGATCTCCCGTATATATTATGTCACCGTAAAATTGCAAAACCGTTAGATCGTAATATTACTAGAGATATAATAATATGCTGACAGATTGTCAAATAAAAATTTCTCCATACAATTGTACGCATTATTTTTCGTTTTATTATTATGCAAAAGCAAACAAATATGGCGGCGCGGGGCACTTGCCGTTTAACCAATCGCCACGGTAAATATTACAATATAACGAAAAATAACGTATAAATTGTAAAAAGAATTTTTTTTTGACAATCTGTCGACATTTTATAATATCTCTACTATATTACAATCTATCGGTTTTTACAATTTTACGGTGACATATGCAAACCTTATTTTATGCAGAAGTGTTTTATTGTTGAAATCATAACATAACAAGAGCGAAATTTCGCGTGACATCATTCCGGGAGCCTGGATGGCGTATAACGATTAATATAAAAGACAAAGACCAGTATGTGATCGAAAACAGAGATTAAGAGTAAGATCTAAGAATATGTATTTACAATAAATGCATATTTGAGCGGTGTTATTGGATGGGTATTGCATACAGTTTAACATTTAACCAAAATACATTGTTACTTTTTAATACTATTGTTAACGTTATAATTATTCATTTTGCAATACATATTTATTTTTCATTTTTTATAATTACAATTTTAGTATTAATGCAAGTAAACCTCTTGATCATTAATCTCAATGGTTAAAATGACAGCAGAAATTTTATAACTGACAAAGAAAGATATAGAGTTAAAGTA
This sequence comes from Glaucopsyche alexis, assembly GCA_905404095.1. Lineage (NCBI taxonomy): Eukaryota > Metazoa > Arthropoda > Insecta > Lepidoptera > Lycaenidae > Glaucopsyche > Glaucopsyche alexis. The sequence goes on along the minus strand of FR990063.1, from coordinate 5,532,561 downwards.
AATAAATATGTCATTTAACTGAGATATTTTTTAGTTTATTTACGCATACAGGGCCCACGAAAAGCCCATTCACGTGATTATTTCTATTCAATTCTATAAGCTATCGCTTTCGTTCACACTCGATGCGTGTGAGTGAGACGGCATGCGCTGACACTAACCATACTACGAATTGAACAGACACAATTACGTAACTTGGGCTTCTGATAATATCCCAAAATTTAAGAGTATTTTAACCGCAATATATGTATTGCTACTACGCATACAGAGTTTAGTCAAAGCAAAAAATGCATTTTGTCAGTTTTAGCTAAAATCTGACATAAAGAGTATTCGCCAAAGTGGCGCTTTTAAGAGGGAAAAATTGAATTTGACCAAACAAGAAGAAAAAAATGTCCATAAGATACGAAAAAAATAACAACTTATAGGGGAAAAGAAAAGAGTAATGTGCGAAATTGCTTTTGGTATGAAAAAGCCAATTAATGTGAAATATATAAAACACTTTCATGTTTGGTCAAACCTGTGCAAATATCTTTTAACTGACTCGTAGAGAAGGACATTTAATCGTCTTTCCTGGGCCGTCTCTTGCGCACTTCGGTCTTTTCGGCTTTCGGTTTGTCTCCAGATTCCTTCTCTTTATCATCTTCTGATGTCTGAAAATAAAAACAAAAATTTAAGCACTTTTATAATAATACGTAAAAACTGATATTTATGTTGATATTTTTATTAATTAGAAGAAAAGAAAATAAAATTTATGGCTATAGTACATAATTAAATTAACAGCTCTGTGGCCTATTGGGTAGACCGTTTGGTTCGTACTCGAGAGTGCAGGTTCGAATCCCAGTTGTGGCGTGTACGGTGTACCTACCAATGAGACTTTTCAGATCTCAAGTGCATTATACAGACGCTCTAACGGTGAAGGAAAACATCGTGAGGAAATCCGCACATGGTTGGCTCCAGACGTATTGACCAGTTCATTCCTCTGGACTAGGCCGACTATGTTGTGAGAATGTCGTATGACGTATGTGCTTTGGCAACCATACGACATATAAAACCACATGTCCCAGGCACTACAGAATTTCAAGAGTGGTTACTTCGCTCGGAGAAATTCTTTCTTCGTATAAATCATCCAATAACGGATGTAAAGGCCTAAGTTTTAAGTACATAATTAACATTTAATAATAATAATTGTTCACCAACTTTTTTGAAAAGACAATTTCCGATCGTCCAGTTTTGACCTTTATTGATTTGTAATAAGAAACTGAAAGAGCGAAACATAGTTACTGAATCGGAACTTTATTGAAAAAAATTGAAACTTTTTTAATAAACCATCAGTGTGCTGAGTGTGAGTCCCACAATTTTTTTCGATTACTTTACTACCTTGTAAATCGAGTTAGCGCAAATCGAATCGAAAATTAAAAGCTAACGAGTGCGAGTCATTATCCAATCTAACTAATCGAACGCGTTTCCTCACCGAGAGTACGCTTTATTATTTTTGTTATATTGGTAGCACGACTTCACTGTGAGATTAACCGTCCAAATTGAATGTCATTTTCACTGTATTATTTTGTTATGAAGCTGCTGTCATCAAGATTGTGACGGGTTATATCGAGTCAAAGACTTCTATATCGCGTGTTATTGTTTGTGACACTGACATACATATAATCACATACATATAATCACGCCTTTTTCCCGTAGGGGTAGGCAGAGACCGCCTCTTTCCCGTAGGGGTAGGCAGAGACCGCCTCTTTCCCGTAGGGGTAGGCAGAGACCACTTCTTTCCACTTGCTACGATCCTTAAATACTTGTTTCGCTTCATCCACTTTCATTCTTACCATCCATTACTCCTCTTACATACAACATAGCGAAGTGGCTCTCCATGGCCACTTTTCGCCTCCGCGAGAACGAGACGTGATGGGTGGCGAACCACATCGCCGCCATTTTGGATAATTAAATTATTTTTAATAATTATCCATTGCGTTCCCACGGATTCGCGGAGAGGATAGGAATAGGAGAAGGGAAGAACAGGTGGTGTGGAAAGGAAGATTGGTAAGTTTGAGTGGGAAATAGGAAATGTAGATCCTACATTTCCTACATTACCGCCCAGGAGGGCAAGGGATAGGACAGTAATAGCTAGGGAAGCCGGGGTCGCGTACCCGTATACTATACCACAACTACCGGACAGGTAAGTTGGGATGAGTGACACTGACATAAGTCGCCGAAATTTTGAATTTTATTTGCAAAGCATTTTACACAATTTTACATTTCGTTTATATAATAAATTGTATTTAAACTTAAAATTATGAAAACAAATTTTTTCTCAGTTTGATACTATAATAACATTCATGGAACAGTAAGTGTAACAATCGGTAAACAATAATGTCCAATAAAGGATCGAAAGATGTACGAGCTCTTGCTTCGCGTTTTGCATTAAAATTGCGGTCGTCTTGAGATTGAGCAGCCGCGAACATCCTCCACGCGAAAAAAACGTCCTGCCATAGCAAATTAATTGCTAAAATGTTCTTTGATAAATGCTTTCACCGCAATTCACTACCTAGTCACTGAGAAATTGGAAGTGAGCGCGGGGTGACAACTTTTCGACGTCGTTAACACAAATTTACTATTCGAATGTCAAAATGTGCAACTGGCACTAGCAAGACTTTTGAAACAACCAATCAAAGCGCTGAAACACCCACATTCGAACGTGAGTGTGAGACGACGCTCGATTAGTTAAAATCCACAAAACTCACACTCGCTAATTATGTTTCCTATTTTTGCCACTAGGGGCGTTGTTTCGATACCATACAAATTGTAGTTTACTTTTTCATGTCGAGTAGTGATAAAAACTCGCACTAAGCACACTGTATGCTGAGTCACTACACACCGTGAAGAAGTTAACTACAGTTTGTATGACATTGAATTAGTTACCATTGTTTGCTACTAACCCCTTGACTGTCGTTGTCCTTAAACAGAGGGGCAATTCTGCTAAATAAAACCTGCATTAATACAATTACAATCAAATTCCGATACGCTAAAACTCTCAAACTGTATTTTTATGAACGTTAAAGTGAAACGCGCTCTGATTGGTCGAAACGTCATAAATCCGTTCACGGTAACATGTCGCTACACTTTCAATCCAAACAAAGTTAAATTGACTCTTTAAATTGTCTACTTTAAATACGAGAATTGAGGTTCAGGTCGATGTCAAAAAACGCTAAAATGTCGGAGCGGGAAAATCGACCTGCAATCTGGTCGAGTTTTCCCCCGTATTTCATTGTCCTAGGGGCGTTGTTTCGATGCCATACAAATTATAGTTAACTTCAACACGGTGAAAAGTCATACAATCTCGCACTCCGTGTGCGAGTAAGAGTGGCGTAAACATAACGTTAGCGAATGAGAATTGTGTGAAAATCTGTCAAAATCATGTCAGAGCCCCACAGAATTACTGAAAAATCCAGAAACCGTCAACACGCTTGAAAGTGAGGCAGTCACAACTACTCCAAATTGGAATGGTTATCCACACATAATATGTTGCCACAGAGTAACGGAATATTTTAACCAACTTTTTTTCAATTAATATTTATTGAATACCTAATTGTCGTAATATAACACCGCGATTTGTTTTGTAAGTGTAAATAGTAAAGATTAAAAAGTGCGGTCGGGGCGGTATTTCGCCATGGTTTTGGACACAGTGCGCTGCATACAAATGTGATCGAACACTCATTCTGTATTTTTCTGTATTCTGAGCAGAGCCCATACAAATTTCATTCGATAACGTTACGTTTCAAACTGTCAAATGTTTCTACTAGGCCCAAGGCTATACAAGCCTGACCGGGCTAGAAGCTGACGTGGCGACGCGTTATACTCACATCGCTGGGCGAGTGTTTCTCGGCGTCACTGTTGGCCACGTCGTCTACGATGTCATCGTTGATTAGTTCCTGGAAAAAAATGCTAGATTAGATAAAATTAATTTCAAATACTATTATATAAAAAAAAATAGTTTTGCAGCTTTGTTTTCTGAACAACTGGCTACCGTCGCCTATGGACTTCCGCGACACCAAAGGAATAACAAGCGCATTGCCCAAAGCCGGACCGGAGGAATAATAATAATAATACTTAGGGGCCCCTAAACCTAATTACTAAGTATTGGATAAAATAAGACAAAAAAATACTTACGATCTGTTTAATTTACTAAGATTATGAATTTTTCTTTGACTTGACTTAGCTGGGGGCGCCTTGAATCCATTAAGCCATACGGTAGATCCGGCCCTGGCATTGCCGTGCTTTTAAATCAATTTTAGAGAAAAACGTATAATTTTATTTAATAAAACAAATTGCCATTTTACGATACCTCATCGTCCTTGTCCCGGAGCTTAGCTTCCTCCCTGCTCACCGGCACCCTGCGGGGCGGGTACAGCAGGTCTATCACGCACACCAGCAGCAGCCCGAGCAGGGCCCCGATGAAGATGGTGGCCAGCGCGAACAGCAGGTACGAGCCCCAGGTGGGCAGGCCGTAGCTCTCCATCAGCATGTTGTGTACGCTCTGGAAATGTAATATGTATATTTTGACAACCTCTGTGGCTCAGTGGTTCAGCGCGTCGGTGCTCAAGCCGGGGGTCGCGGGTTTGAATCCCGCCGAAGGAACAAATAGTTTTTCTGAGTTCCTGGGTCATGGATGTGTATAATAAAAATCTTAAATATATGCATAGTATTGAAGTATTAAATATACTTCCCGTTGTCTGGTACCTGTGACACAAGTTCTTTGGATACTTAGCACGGGGCCAGATTGACGTGGTGTGAAGCGTCCATATATTATTATTTATTATATTAAGGAATAGAAAAAACAGTGGGGTAGCCATTATACTATAAGGTCTGATAAAATCAACTACGGATATTTTGGGTATACCATCGTACCACTCATATAGACATTTAGACAAAAAAAAATGCCATACTAAATAATGGCAGAATCTACGTTCAATGCAAACTCGCACATATAAAGAAAGAATTTTTTTCCGAGTTTTCTACCTAAACGTATATACTCATACATAAGCAGTAGACAGTAACCAAACCTTATATTATGTTTTAAGGTTGTTTAAAACCAATTACAGATATTTTGAACACACGATCTACTAAGATGCAATCAATACGGTACATAATATGATTAATATATAGTGACTAGCTTCTGCGCGCGACTTTCTCCCCTTTAAGGGAAGAATTTCAAAAAACAATATGTATTAAATAATTTCTATTCATTCCGCGGATATAAAATTTCATGAAAATTGGGACCGATTTTAATTTAAATTTGATATGGTAGTACTTTCTGGATTTAAACATAAGCTACTTATTATCCGCAATAAAAACATTGTTCCCGTGGGATACTTTACGCGAGCCGCGGGCAAAAGCTAGTTATTTATATTGTGATAGTACTGTGCGAGTGATCCAGCAAAACTCACCCGAAGCGCCTGGCTGAGTTTGAAGAACTGAGCAACCAATCCCATCTGAATGGAGTGCGGTGCCTTCCACGACGGCACAGCTTCGGTCTGCTTCCACCGAGCTCGTTCGACGTACTCCAACATGGAATCCACGTCGCGGGGACCCTTGTACTGCCGGAATTCGCTGTCCTTCACACTGGAAGTATAGATTTTGTTATTGTTAAGAGGCAAAAGATCTGAAGGTTTGCCTATTGGGCAACAATTGTAGCCAAAGCATGATCTTTTTTACAGCAATCTCATGATATATCTAGACAACTTTTTCTTTTACGGATACTAGTAGTGACGAATGTAAGTGAAATGAAAAAACTTATTTCTAATTTACAACTTTAGGTCATTATTTTGTCTAAAAACCTGGTGAGAATTAAATAAACATGGCATAACAAGGCTTATTTGTGCTCCGCCTATCTGAAGCTTTAAATCGGAATCGGTTACGGATGTCTGATAATTTCGGTTACGGATCTCCATAAAATCCCTGGAAAATAGTAGGTAGTGTCAAATTGAACTGGTTGCTTAAATCTGGAAACATCAACTGAGGCTGCTGTCTTGAGCGGCATGCTACGAGTATCAAATTGAACTGGTTGCTTAAGGGTCCCACGGACGGTCGACATCCCATACAAACGTAGTTTCGTTTTAATTTTAAAACGGTACAACCAAAGTTCATCAAACTTTGTACACATAATTTAAGGCATACTATCTAGTCTTATAATTAGGTTTGGTTAGAAAATGTTGACCAAGAACGAAATAAGAGCGAATTTAATTTTTGCCTCCAGAAATTAAATTCGCTCTTATTTCGTTCTTGGTTAGTATTTTCTAACCAAACCTAATTATAAGACTAGATATGATGCATTGAATTATGTGTACAAAGTTTGGTGAAGTTTGGTTGTACCGTTTTAAAATGAAAACGAATCTACGTTTGTATGGGGACTCGACCATCCATGGGACCCTTAAATCTGGAAACATCAACTGAGGCTGCTGTATTTAGCGGCATGCTACGAGTATCAAATTGAACTGGTTGCTTAAATCTGGAAACATCAACTGAGGCCACTGTCTTGAGCGGCATGCTACGAGCTTAAAGCTTTATATATGTCACCGTAAAATTGCAAAAACCGATAGATTGTAATATTACTAGAGATATTGTAATAAGTCGATAGATTGTCAAATAAAAATTTCTTCTTACAATTTACACGTTATTTTTCGTTACATTGTAATATTTATCGTGCCGATTGGTTAAACGGCAAGTGCCCCGCGCCGCCATATTTGTTTTCTTTTTCATATTACTAATGATATCTAACGAAAAATAATGCGTACATTATAAGGAGATTGTACGGAGAAATTTTTATTTGACAATCTGTCGACTTATTACAATATCTCTAGTAATATTACAATTTTACGGGTTTTTTCAATTTTACGGTGACATCTACTCACTAGAATATAGTAGGCAGCGCGGTAACATCAACCGCTGCTTTCTTGAGCAGCATGCTGCAGACTTTGGAGCACTGTGAGAGCTCTTTTTAGCTCTTATTCTATATTCATAACTATAGCTTTATAAACTCACTGGAATATAGTAGGTAGAGCTGTCACCATGAACCGACCACTCAGTCCCGGAGACTTGGTGACATCAACCGCCGCTGTCTTTAGCGGCATGCTCCGGGCTTTGGAGCGCTGCGAGAGCTCCCGCCAGGCTGGTGCGAGGGCATTGCAGGCGGGACACCATGGTGCGTAACTGGAAGTGGAGATATGTATTAAATAACCAGTAAAAAAACAGCGGGTTGCACTCCGGGAGTGCCGGCGAAGTGAAAACTTGAACATTAACGTCCGTCTTACGTATTTTCGATCAGGTCACGTGTCCTGACGCAAGGACATATTTTAAGGACCAGGAACACAAGTCGCAACACCAGAGGAGTTACAAGTACAACTCCTCAGAACCTCAATTCTCGTATTTAAAGTGTCAATTTTACTTTGTTTGGATTGAAAGTGTAGCGACATATTACAATGAACGGATTTTATGACGTTTCCACCAATCAGAGCGCGTTTCACGTTGGTTTAACGTTCATAAAAACACCTTTTGAGAGTGTAAGCGTGTCGGGACTTGATTGTAATTGTATTAATGCAGGTTTTATTTAGCAGAATTGCCCCCCTGATGTTGCGAGTGTCCATGGAAGGCAGTAATCGCTTACCATTAGGCAATCCGTCTGCTCGTTTCCTGGTTCATTACATTAAAAAAAAATGCAATAGTTTCGAGATGCCCGAACTGTGTAGCGCAAGAGCGGTACGTGTATATCAAGAATATATTACATAAAGGTATGTGTATATCTTAAAAATTAAGCATTTCGTCTCAGTGTGATTTAACCCTAAGACAGCGTTTGTGATGACACTTCCTTGTAAAAAGAGTAAACAATTCATGTAGGTATACCATTGTTATATTTAGACATGCAGTCTTCATTACTCATATAATATGCAAGGTCAAACGCAAAACCTGTTCTTCATTCGTTTTGGATAACGTAGGCCGACTTCCTCTACCTAATATGCCCCCACCTACGTAAGTGCACAAAATACTAAAGTAGGTATAATGTGACTATTAAAATACTAATACAAGGGTGTGAGACAAATTAAGTCTTCATACATCAGTGTATGACTGATGCTAGATGTATATGTCACCATAAAATTGTAAAAACCGTTACATTGTAATATTACTAGAGATATAATATGTCGACAGATTGTCAAATAAAAAAATCTCTTACAATTTTACACGTTATTTTTCAATATATTTTAATATTTACCGTGCCGATTGGTTAAACGGTATGCGCCCCGCGCCGCCATATTATTTTGTTTGCTTTTTCATAATAATAATTATAACTGTTTTGTCTGTCAATTTAAAATTGTATGGAGAAATTTTAAATTGACAATCTGTCCACATTTTACAATATCTCTAGTAATATTACAATGTAACGGTTTTTACAATTTTACAGTGACATATATTTTCTATACTGAGACGGCAAACTATTACTGAGACTTCGTCATCCGTCTATGTCTTCAGGCTGTAACTCATGAACAGTAATAGCTATAGACAGTTGAAATTTTCAGATTCTGCTGCCGCTATAACAATTTAATACTAAAAATAGAATTAAGTAAGTATTTAAGGGGGCTTGAATACATGAAACATGATTTTTTTTCGCCATTTTGTATGGAACCCCCTTTAGATCCTAGAACCTCAATTCTCGTTTTTAAAGTAGACAATTTAAAGAGTCAATTTTACTTTGTTTGGATTGAAAGTGTAGCGGCATGGTATCATGAACGGATTTTATGTTTCGACCAATCAGAGCATGTTTCACGTTGGTTCAATGTTCATAAAAACACCGTCTGGGAGTATAAGCGTATCGGGACTTGATTGTAATTGTATTAATGCAGGTTTTATTTAGCAGAATTGCCCCTTACGTTAAGTACTTACTTTGTAATATTTTCACCCAGAAATAAAAGGCTTTTTTTAGTATGGAACACTTTGTGCTTACAGACTTTTGTGCCAGTCATCATTATATCCTAATTATATTACTGCAAAAATGCATTTGACTATTAATAATAATCTAGCACAGTGGAGGAAAGATTATGTTTAGCATTTTGTTTTGACGTTTATCCATTTTCTTGACTGTACATAATGCAATCTGTTTTGAATACTTTGAAGACAATACACACAAGATATGATTTGTTTATACAATTCCAAAGAAAACTGTAAATACCTACCTGCTGTTGTTTTTGCAGATAAGCAAAATTATTTCAATGTCTGATTCATTCTAACTTAAGAGCTTCGTCGGTGGAGCTTTCTCCATTCCTCTCTATACACTCTGAGATCCACATCTCGTTTAATCTACACTAATATTATAAAGAGGAAAACTTTGTTTGTATGTTTGTTTGTTTGTTTGTTTGTTTGTTTGTTTGTAATGAATAGACTCAAAAAGTACTGGACCGATTTTAAAAATTCTTTCACCATTCGAAAGCTACATTATCCACGAGTAACATAGGCTAAATTTTATTTTGGAAAAAAATAGGGTTCCGTAAGATATTTGGGTTTTTCCGACACAAGGTGTAAAAAATCAACCAGAAAAGTTACTTATTTTGCGTACGCTGCCTAAACTATAAAAGATAGAACCATAAAATGTTCTAATTAATTGTAGATCTTATAAATATCTACAAAAAAGTCCGCGACACACTATACCTATCTACGTCGAGTGAGGCACAACAACCATTTTTTTATTTATAAATATTGATTTTTTTTGGACTACATTTAAGCGCGTTTATTTTACTCATGCTATTAATCCTTATCAAAATAAATTATTTCATCACTAAGTACAGTTTATGTAGATAATATTTGGTCTTTGAATGATTAAAATTGGATATTTGGTTTTGAAGTTATGGCGAATTTAAAATATTACGATTTCTGCTGCACGGCCCGTTGCGAAGTGGGAACCAAGGCGGGGGTGCGCGTGCGGAGTTTAGATTATTGGTAATTTTTTTGTTTTGTGTTCGTTGTAACTATGATGGATAGTTACTTGAATACCTATTTATTTAGTGTTTGTCGTATTGTTAGTCCTGAAGAACTTTTATAATAATATATATATACGATAAAAGTATACCCACCTACTTATTTCATTGAGTTTTAGTAGGTACCTATAATAATTTGTTTCTGTTTGTTTTGAACTTTTGACTAAATTTCGCCCGTTTGGTAGAGGTTTAAAGACATTATGTAGTATTAGTATCAGTATTGTACCCGTGCGAAGCCGGGGCGGGTCGCTAGTGTATTTATAAAATTACCTGCGACTTTGTGCATGCAAAAGGAAATCCATGGAAACCCTACATTTTGTACCATACTTCCTTGTGGTCTACTCTATATCTGTGCCAAAAAATTATCAAAATTGGCTCAGCAGTTTCAGAGCCTATTCAATACAAACAAACGAACAAATCTTTCCTCTTTATTATATTAGTATTTAGTATAGATAAGTAATTGCCTATACAGTTTACAGACCATTAGTACTAAAGCTATGCTGATACAAGTGAGCTCCGTGGCCTAGTGGGTAGACCGTTTGGTTTGCACTCGAGAGTGCAGATTCGAATCCTAGGTTGTGGCATGTACCAATGAGACTTTTTCAGATCTCAAGTACATTATATGGACGCTCTAACGGTGAGGGAAAACATTGTGAGGAAACCTGCACATGTTTGGCCCCAGACGTATTGACCAGTCATTCCTCTGGACTAGGCTGACTGTGTTGTGAGAAGGTCGTATGTGCTTGGGCACGACATTCAAAACTAACTGTCCCAGGCACTACAGTATTTCAAGAGTGGTTACTTCGCTTGGAAAATACTGTATAAATCATCCATTAACGGATAAAAAGGCCTAAGTTTATGTTGATACAGTTCATCATTCTTCTTTTGACATATGCCCACTCAATAAAAGTTGCCAATGTCAGCATGAAGATGTGGATATTCAATAAATTTTATGTTACAGTGTATTGAAGAAGACATGAGCAGTGACTTCCGGCAGGTCTCATACAGATACAAGCATAGCATTCAGAGTTATTTTATTACAGTTTCCATGACATTTATCCTTATGTTGTTGGCATAAAGATTTTGTCAGAGGTAAAATTACTATGGACTGTATACCAGTGGCGAAGGCTGCTACTCCTTCATAGGGAAGCCGGAGCCTGTATAATAGGTAGGCATTTCTATGAAGGTTCGCAAAAGGTAAGTGACAAGGGAAGCCGATAGGAATGGAGTTATAGGAACCCTTCGCCACTGCTGTATACTCTATTACAATTCAATGTAGCCTAAATGTAAACGAAGTTCAATATAGGCAGATATAATCCTTCCAATTTAAACTGGAAGAGCCATGCTTCGGCACGACTGTGCCGGCACGACCGGATAAATACCATGACACAAAAAACCGGCGTAAAAAAACACCATTTGGGAATTTTAAGGACCAAGAACGCAGGTCGCAACACCAGAGGAGTTACTAGTATAACTCCTCTGGTGTTGAGTGTCCATGGATGGCGGTAATGGCTTATGATCGTATATCAATGAATCGTAGAGACCACCAATATTTTTCATAGTTAAAAAGTGGCAAAGAAAATACATACTGTTTTGATAACATTCATATGACTGAAATGTTTTTTTTTTTTTTTTTAATGAAATATGTGGGCAAATGAGCAAACGGGTCGCCTGATGGAAAGCAACTTCCGTTACCCATGGACACTCGCAGCATCAGAAGAGCTGCAAGTGCATTGCCGGCCTTTTAAGAGGGAATAGGGTAATAGGGGAGGGTAGGGAAGGGAATAGGGTAGGGGATTGGGCCTCCGGTAAACTCACTCACTCGGCGAAACACAGCGCAAACACTGTTTCACGCCGGTTTTCTGTGAGCCCGTGGTATTTCTCCGGTCGAGCCGGCCCATTCGTGCCGAAGCATGGCTCTACCACGTAATGTAATTAAATACCTCTTTTGTGACAAGATAATCTTTACTGAGTAGACATAATAGGAATTTTCTGAATTTATAAAATATGATAGCCCAATAGATAGAAATTGTATAGTAGTTTTAATTTATGAACTTAAAGGCAGTCTTTAGTAATTTATGGCTTAACTAGCTGATGCCCGCAACTTCGTTTGCGCAGAACTAACGAAAGCGGAACCCTATTTTTTTAAACGGAACCCTAAAATAAAAGTAGCCTATGTTAGACCTTATAACATCAGCTATCTGCTAGTGAAAGTCCCGTGAAAGTTGGTCCAGCCGTTTCAGAGATTAGCCGGAACAAACAGACAGACAGACCGACAGACAGACAAAAATTAAAAAAATTGGTATTTTATTGAGTACCGAATATACTTTCAGATTCATTATGTGAAAAGCTGTTAATTTGAAGTTACAAACAGACACTTCAATTTTATTTATCTGTATATAGATCAATAAAACTTTTGGGCGATAGCCAAATTTTGTCTGATTGATATCTTCATAAAAATATTACTATTTTATTGGGTTCTTAACCACCTGCTCCTAGTGGAACATTAGAAGTGAAACATGTTTGAGTAAGGGTTATGTAAATAGTACTAATTTAATTATGTCATGTCCTTACAATGGAACGTATGCGTCATTTGAAAACGGTAACTGTTCAGACCCTAGACGACCTTCCACGAGTTTAATGACCTTTTCTAGGAAAAAGCATAAACAAAACAATTACGATTACAAACTCCACACATGCAAAATCAAACTAATGAGATCAAATTGGCGATAAATAGACAATTAGTATAGAAATTAGTATTTTTAGTTTGAGATTTTAACACGTTTCCCCAAAATGCCGAAACACCGGTCATCATTACTTACAATTCGACCATCCATTCGCCATCGAGGATTTTTGTCCAGCTGTCCTCGTCTAATTCGATATTCGCACTAACTAATTTTGTCGAACAATTAATAAAAATTAGTGTAAAAAATAAGAAATTGAACATTCGCGAAATCTTGGTAACGCGCGCCATGTTTGATTTTTGTTTTCAGTGTTACCAGCAAATGACAAAAAAGTCTTGAAGTCATAACTATTGTTGCTACAACACAAAAAAATATGTTAAAAAAATGTAAAATAGCATTCGGATATTTTTGGTTTGATAATTTTTATTATTGCAGAAAATCAGTAATAAAATTACAATAATTTTACGCACCTACTAAACTTATATTAATATTGTTATTCACAATATAGAGTATATTCAAAACATTTGCGTTGCTACTTTATCGATACTAGCATCCTATACTAGATGTCGTCACTGCATGTACAACATTGTTCGCGTATCTTGAAAATAGATGGCCCTTAGTTCGAAATGAAACGAGTTCCAAATGCAGTAACTAGATGTCGCCAGATGTTATTCGGCAAGTTATATTTTCCACAAATAAAAAAGTTCTAGCCTATGTTCCGAACACTGAATATAAAAATCTTGTTTTATAGACCATGTTTTGTAACTAGTTCACCTATTTAACCTAACCTTACCCATTTTACGGAATAAGACCGGCAAACAAGCAGACCTATCACCTGATAGTGCGTCTAAACACCGGCCATGGAAATTCTCAGCAGTCAGTACCCGAGGAGTCGAAAGTGCGTTGCAGATCTTTTTAACCAAAACACTACTAGGTGGTGCCTCACCTATTCGGCAAAACTACGTTATCTACACTAATATAATAAAGAGGAAAAGTTTGTTGGCACAGATGCAGAGTAGACCACGGGGAATGACATAGGCCACTTTTTATCGCGGAAAAATGTACGGTTTCTGGGAAATCAACTTTTGCGCGCAAGAAGTCGCGGGCAACGTCTAGTAATATGTATTATATTATGTCACCGTAAAATTGTAAAACCCGTTGGATTGTAATATCACTAGAGATAATATATGTCGACAGATTGTCAAATAAAAATTTCTTCTTACAATTTTAAAGTTTATTTTACGGTGACATATTATATGTATATTCTTTGGCAAAACTACACAAACATTATTTAACGCCGGGTTCTTGTGAGGCCGTGTTACCACTCGGGTCAAGTCGGTCTATAGGCGCCGAAGCATGTCTTTCAGGTACCCCCACGTACTTGTCAACTGCTTTTTAAGATAGCTATTTAAAATTGAACCTCATTCCCTTCACAAGTAGATACACCTTTCATTGCAAGAGCCATGAAAGTCGAATTTCGAGTTTTATTTCGAATTTCGGAGCTAACCCTAAGGTCAGTGGCATAACTACAGAGTCGCTGGGCTGGCAAAATGCCACGGGCCCCCGACCCGAGCTTAGAATTAACCTAACATATAAATATTTTATATTTTTATAGTACTTAAAATCAATCAATGTGAGGTATAAATAAAGACCATGTACAAATAAACATTATTTCAACACATTCAAAACAAAAGGATGTAGGTAGATTTTCGGAACGCATCCATTACGCCACTGCCTAAGGTCCACTTGCGCGGATCTGGATTCTGGGTTAAAGTTAACCTTGGGTTAAATATCATGTTATATCTCTTGTTCTTCGTGTTTATGAAAGAGAAGGCACGATATTTTAAGTTTTAACCCAGGGTTAACTTTTATACCCTGCAGATCTACCCAAGTCGGCCTAAGTGTGAATTATCGTTTGTCTGTCTGTAAAAGCGGGACTAATTGCCCTGGATGGGATTGGGAAGTATAACACCTATTTCGGTGACGGTGGCCGGTTTCATTGAAACCAGGCCAGTTACGCAGCAGTAATTTTTATAGTGCCCAAGTGTGTGCGCAGTACACAAGAGCACTCTCTCTTCCTTTACTCTCATAATCCAGTGGGACCGATAACCGACAAGACTGACGAGAGATCAGACGCAGGACCGACTTTTTACATGACCATCCGACGCATGGATCAACTTTCTTGTCAGACAATCAGGTAATCAGCCTGCATTGTCCTAACCAAACTTGGAAACATTTTTTGTTGTTCCAATGCGGGAATCGAACCCACGACCTCCGAGTCGAGAGCTAATGCTCGAACCACTAGACCACTAATTATTAAATAATGGATCCCTATCCAAGGATATCCCTGGACAGGGCCGTGCCGCCCCTGTGTGCGATGTGTGCGGCGCACACAGGCGCCAAGACGATGGGGGCGCCGCGGGCCGCCACCAAAATTATATATGTTACACTTTAACACTTACACAACAACATATTGTTTGTAGTGGAGTATTGATAAGTAAGTAGGTACAATAGGCGCAACATTTGCCTTGTAAATAACAAAACATATAATACATTTACTTTATATTAAATACTCAGCGAATCAAAAGAACCGCCCGCGGCGCTGCGCCGTGAGTATTTTTGAGTGTGTTCCTGAACGCAACCCGAATCTCGATGCGATGCGTGCGACGCAAGCGCGGTGGCACGGGCGCGCGGGCGTTGGGATCACGGGGTTTCCCAGATTTTAACGAAGGAGAAGTCAAAACAATAATTAAACAATCATATTTTATTCATTGTAAAATAACTAACGAGATTGTAAAAATATGACTAAAGATTCATTACTAATTAAAAATATTTAAAATGTAACGACAAATAAAGTGTTAAATTATAGGCAGAATATTCGCGTCGGAAGTCTATAAACATTTTACAGTTCCACTAGTTATATTACAATCTAACAGTTTTGTCAGTCGTGCCGAAGGAACAAAAAGTTTTTCCGTGTTCCTGGGTCATGGAACTCATGGATGATGAAAATCTTTAATATGCGTATAATATAAAAATAATAAATATATTAGGTACCGTTGCCGTAACACATGTTCTTCGAGAACTTACCACAGAACCAGATTGACTTGGTGTAAAGCGTCCATAGATATTTAAAAAAAAACTTGTAAAACAGTTGACCTAAAGGCCAGCAGTGCAACTTCCCGCTAAGCGCTTAAATTTTATCTCATGCGTCATTTTTGAGCTTATCGAGCTAAGAGGGCTTCTTTCATCAGACTTTTGAGATGTCTGATGAAAGTTTAATAAAACACTATTTTATGAAATGTCAAACTGTCATAACTTTGTAATGAATCAACCGATTTTCATGCGATTTGTGGCAATCGATGTAGTTTTTTATGCACTTTGAAAGAAACGACAACAAAAAATTTTTACATGAAAAATTTCGGAGTTATTACGAAACAACACTTTTTTCGGTTTTCTTTCCTTCACGATATCTTTCGATATCTCTTGAACGAATCAACCGATTTTGACCAGATTTGCGGCGATCGACGTGGTTTATCAAGGTTAAGAATTGATTAGTTGTTAAATAAATAAATAAATAATTTATTTGCAAGAATGTTGTACAAATTGCGATGGTGTTATGCTAGCTTATAGTCCAAAACATTCAACTAATTTAATAGTATGCAAATATTACGAAAAGGGGAACCGTAGTCATTGTAAAATTATTAAGTAGGTACAATATCTATAAATGGTGTTAGGGATCTTTGTATTGCAAGTATTCTTTATAATCATAAAAATATTTCTCCATTAGCCACCTATTAATATTTCTTTTAAAAGTTCTTAGGGTTAAATTTTATTTTTAAATTCAGCAGGTAATTTATTAAAAAGTTTCACAGCCATACAGTAAGGGCTCCTCATATATGTACTGCTATTACACTTAGGTACAACTAAATTGTTAGGATAGCGACGCGATCTGTCGGTATGTACTTCGTTATTTGTCATAAAATAATGGGGATGTTTTTTCACAAAAATACAAACGTCTCTAATGTACATACACGGTCGAGATAGGATCGCCAATTTTCTAAATAGTGGTCTGCAACTTTCAAATGGACCTACTTGACAGATCGCTCGTATACATTTTTTCTGGAGTCTGAATGCTCTGATAGCATCGACTGAATTACCCCATAGTATTAAGCCATATGACAGGACAGATGACACGTAGCCGTGATATGCACTCAGAGCAGCACTAATTGATATTGTTTTTGCTAGACGTCTGAGTGCATAGGTAAATCTATCTAGTTTCGTACATACCAATTGGATGTGTGATTTCCAATTACAATTTTTATCATAATTGATTCCTAAGAATTTAAAAGTTTCGACTTCTTCAATACTTAAATCATTATATTTTATTTCTTTAGGTAGCTTTTTTGCCTTATAATATCGAAACTGCATCAATTTAGTTTTACTTAAGTTTGCTTGTAGCTCATTATTTTTTAACCAATTAATGATATCTGACAAGGCATCGTTTATTTCTTTTTCATAGGTTTTAAAATTTTTACATTTTACTAGTATTGTCGTATCATCTGCGTATAATATACTCTCATGTAAGGTTGCCGAAATTATATCATTTATGTAGATTAGGAAAAGATACGGACCTAATATACTACCTTGAGGTACACCTTTCAAATTCATTTTATATTGTGACCTAAAATTTTTTTTGATGTCATTCTCAATTATCGTAATTTCTGTACAAATGTTTCTATTTTCTAAATATGATTTTATCCATCCGTTTGCTTTACCGCGTATCCCATATTTGTCTAATTTTTCTAATAATATTTCATGATTTACCAAGTCAAAAGCT
Source organism: Glaucopsyche alexis (assembly GCA_905404095.1). Taxonomy (NCBI): domain Eukaryota; kingdom Metazoa; phylum Arthropoda; class Insecta; order Lepidoptera; family Lycaenidae; genus Glaucopsyche; species Glaucopsyche alexis. The sequence goes on along the minus strand of FR990063.1, from coordinate 5,515,018 downwards.
TTGGTCATATCTAAGAAAATAGCTGTAATAGGTACTTTGTCATTTAAACTGTCATTAATTATTTTACTTAAATAAAAACATGCTTCATAAAACACTACTTTTTTAAATTTCAAACTGTCATTATCTTTGGAATGAATCAACCGATTTTCACGCGATTGGCAGCAATCGATGCAGTTTTTTATGTCCTTTGAAAGAATCGACAACAAAAATTTTTTCGATGAAAAATTTCGGAGTTATTCCGAAAAAACACTTTTTTCGGTTTTAAATAAATAAATAAAATAAATAAATCTTTATTCGAAATTTTTAGACATTACAAGACAGTACAAAAAAAAACAGTAACATCGTAAAAAAACAAAAAGAACAAAGAATACAGAAAAAAAAAACTAAAAAAATATTAAAAATTAGGCAGAAGGCAGTGTAATGTCAAAAATCCGAAATGGAGACCACTCAGGTGTAACACCACGGCACGCCGCGGTACCTGGTCTTCCGTGGCCCCAAGCGTATGACGTACGACAGACCAAGCAAGCAACCTCAGAAGTATAAATAAACATTACATTTACTTAATACATATATGGGCAAATTTAAATAATAATTACATAATGTATGGCAAAGATAATAATAAATTTAATAAATTTCTTTCCTTCACGATATTATCTCTCGAAAGAACCAACTGATTTTGACCGGATTAGCGGTGATCGACGTGCTTTTTTAAGGTTAAGAGCTGATTCGTTTTTGGAGTTCATGGATAAAGCCGTTTAAAAGTTATTCCAAAAAAACTCTTTTAAAACAAAATTAGGAAAACAGTTGACCTACAGGCCATCCGTGCAACTTCCCGCTAACCACTTAAATTTTATTTAATGCGTCATTTTTTGAGATTATCAAGCTCAAAAAAAGTGCTTCTAAAAATTTTCACTGATAATTTTCTTTCTCGGCCTTGGAAATATTAATAAAACGTCCAAAGTTATGACAATTTGAAATTTCAAAAAATAGTTTTTGAAATTTCAAACTGTTATAACTTTGGAATGAATCAACCGATCTTCACGCAATTGGCGGCAATCCATGCAATTTTTCATGTTCTTTGAAAGAATCGACAACAAATTTTTTTAGATTAAAAATTTCGGATTTATTCCGAAAAAACACTTTTTTCGGTTTTTCTTTCCTGCACGATATCTCTCGAACGAATCGGCCGATTTTGACCGGATTAGCGGAAATCGACGTGGGTTTTCAAGGTTAAGAGCTGATTAGTTTTTGGAGTCGATCGATTAAGCCGTTTAAAAGTTATTCTAAAAAAACCACTTAAAAAAAAACAGATTTTTGAGATTTCTTTAAATCTATCCGAATCGGTCCAAATTGTATTCAAAATCTAAGTTTGGCCAAGCCCTTTGGAATGGCGCCAGCCGCAATGAAATCGGTCAAACGGTTCAAAAGTTATAAGAGTTTTACATACTTACACACACACATACATACGTACAGACGAAGCGACACCCTCGCGGGGATAGTCAGGGATGCTTCCTGTGACCTCAGAACGTCGAGGTCTGATAAGAATTCGATTTTTTCAAAAAGGGGTTAAGCCAATAACTTCCCTATTTTTAAAAATCTTAGATATTCTTAACGGGAAGTTAAAAATAGGTAATATAACATCAAAAATTAAGTATGTAACAATTTAATTCGCGCTTTATTTTTCGTAGTAATTGGCAAGCGGACGTTTTACCTCTTTAGGATAATATACATATAAACTAAGTATTTATACTGAAGAACATTTTTTTTTTCAGTCAAAATTAACAAAAAAAATAAAAGTACATTAAAACATGAAGATTCGTAAAAATAAGAGGCGCTTCATGGGTTTCGCACACAGGCGCTGCCGGGGGTCGGCTCGGCCCTGTCCCTGGATGGTGAGTATGAAGACAGCGACTAGCGAGACTACATTCTAAATCCCCGGCGCGTTTAATTCGAATATCGAACGTTGTTTATTTTTACAAGAATAAGTGCATTGTTTTTGGACAAGATTGTCTATGATTTGTTCTGTGTCAAGTTGTGATGGGATTTGGGGGCATATATTTTTATGCACACTACATACTGTTTTTGCAATAGTTTGCGCTATTTTATTGCCTATTTACTTTTTAGTAGTTAATTCAATTATAAACTAGACAAAACGCGACCTCGGTGTCCGACGAAGCCGCGGTACTCGGAAGCCGCACAACGCCGTATATGTATCGACATAATTCAATTTGTCTATAATTACGCACAATAAAAACGCTTTTAAGCGTTTTAGGCATTCTGTTTTAGTGGTCCCATATTTTTTTCCTATTAACCTATCTCCTTTTACATTTTTTTTTCAAAAACATTCTTTAGTAGGTATAAATTTTAAATAATAGCGAGCGAGCGAAGCGAACAAGCCGACATTTTTCTGGGGGCACGGTAGTGCCCCCATGCCTAGATCAAATATTTTCTGGAAGGCTTATATTTTCTGGTAAGCTCGAAACTTTGAAATTTAGATATGTAATATTATGTATACAAAATTTTATATACTATCCGCGTCTAAGAGTTTTCACACGCTGAAAATCATTAGCTGGACTTTGGTTGGATGTTCTAAGGCTGGAATTAATGTTTGTATTAAAATCATAAGCTGAGTGGAGCAGGCCAGATAGTTTTAAAAATATAATACCGTTTCTGTCTTATTAAAGGCGTGACTCCTGTTCGAAACATTACACAGAAAACATGAAACATTGGGGCGTGGCTATACACATTTGTCTAGGAATAGACAATGTTTTTGTTTTCGGAGACGGACGAAAAACATTCCCGCGCGGGTAGAGAGGGGAAGAAATCGTCATGATCGTAGAATAATGACGGATATGAAAAAAATCTGAAATTGACTTTTTACTATATTCTGATAGTTTATTATTTAAATATTTATACTACGTTTAAGAAAATTTTATATGTATTTTAGATTTCAAAATATTCAGTCGGTATACTGACGGATTTGATAGACGCTCATAGTAAAATGACGCTTGTGTATACCCGTCGTTATACGACGTGTGGGACTTCGCCAGTGCCCTTCACCGCTCGCGACGGAACCGCGCAACCGTCACTATTCGTTGAACTCACACATGCGTTGCACGGGATTTGATGTTTTTAAACAGTTACAGGATTATTTCTTTTTATGTTGTTTATTAATTATTTTGTACCTAGTTTTTGATAAAGCATGGTAAAACTTGTACCACAATCAAGACAGAACGATGAAAACTCATGCTAAAAGCTGTGGAAGAAACAAGTTAAAATGGAAAAAAACAGAAATAACTCATGAAGAGTGCATTGATGAGGAGGAATGCATTCTAGGGACGCCAGATAATTTACTATATTATGTATTTATAGTTAGTATTATTACATTTTTGTATTAATACAAAAAAAATCTAAATAAGTAACAATAACGTCGATTCTGACTATCCGTCAGTTTACTACGGAAAATATAAATCAAGTTTAAATTTAAATGAAATAAATATAAAATTGCTTTCCAATAAAACAATATTAGATTGTTAAGTTTGTGTCATATCTGACGAGATTTGATTTTTCATGCCCTATGTAACTATACTACAATTTTCTATGGACCCGACAGTGACGCATGTCCACAACCGACGTTATTCTATGGAATTTCGTTTTCATCTAACTGTCGTATTTGACCATCCCACTTTGTTCTTAGGACTAAATATACTTCCGCCTTTATTCTATTGAAAAACAATGGTTATTTGTAAAATATATATATATTTTTGTATAAAAAAATAAACTTACTTAAGGAATAATTTACCTGTTTAAATAAAAATAAACAGTTATTATTATTTTTATACTTTAGAAGCTTTTTATCGTGAATCGTCTGACGAGTTTGATAGATATTGACTTGCAATAATTGTTTTATATTATGTACAGTTCTATTTTATAATGTTTACATACACTGATAATATATTTCACAATTTTATTCGCTATTACCCCCTGGAACATGCAACATACTAGAAAAGATGAAAAACATTTATGAAGATGTCTTTTCTGACGAAATTATCGGAGATCTTGATCTTAATAAGATCTTTTAATGACAATAAGTCAAAATCAAACCTCGCCAGAAAATCAGGTTGTGTCATGTACTCACGGGCAAACAAGCAAAAGTTTTCATGCTATAATTTTACAGTTTACGATATGGTAGGCAAGTAAGGCTATTGCTATATGTGAGACAAAGGTGTTGCCAAACGTGGGTCTATCGAAGTAGCCAATGCGTTTATGTCTTCATGAAGTTTGTATCGACGGGTGCGAATGAGTTTCGATTCTGATCAGACAATTGCGCTGGCCAGAATTGAAATAGGATAGTATTTAATATGTATACTTATTGCTTATGCGGCTAAAGAATATGATATTACTATAACACACAGGTTCCTTGAAAAAGGACACACCTTAAACGAGTCCACGATGTGATTGAATGGGCTGCTAAACATAAAACAATTTATATACCAGACGAATAGAAATTACTTGTACGTTGGCATTTACATTACGATACGATAATAATATATATTCTTAGACGTTGGGCTAAAGTAACAGGTGATTCATATGAAGTCGTAGACGTAAATCAGTCGTTGGTGTTTAATTTTAAAGGACTATTAAAAATAAAATTGAAATAATAATACAGCTAACCAAAAAGTTACTTGGACAATAATAAAATAAATAAAACCCGGTAAATAGGTCCCAGAGCAATAAAACCCGGTAGAATATTATTTGTCTGATGATTATAATATGACCCTAGTACTAAGAAAGAACATTAGAATTAATTCTAATAATCCAACCGTACAAAAAGCTTAATATGTTAGTCCAATTAATCCAATTAATACAATGATAAATGTAAGGATCTTAATATTAGCCTCCGCGATTTCTCAATAACACTAACATAACACCGTAGCTTTTTCAGAAGTTTAACTAATGGATGTTATGTTTCTAATGATAATAATGAATCTGAGTGAACCTTATATTATTATTTTCAGTCAGATTCATTTTTCTCATCAGAAATTTATACTTTTTTACATATTATTATTACATTTTTAGTTGCTTATGTATTTCTATTTTGATCTCAGAAGCTATATTTTTTAAAGATGTTTGTCATTTTCCATGTTATTTTTTAAATGCTCTACATAACTATATTTATAACTGTGACTGTGATACTAGAGATTTGCTATTAAATAGTTAGTAATTAAGATTTACATATTTAATATTAAAAAATAACTACTTAATAAGATCCAAACACTTTAAAATAATTTTAAAAAGTCTACTAAATTATTATCTATATTTTATTCTAGATACTTTACTCATAGTCAAAATAAAATATGACGGATAACGTAACATCCGCCAAAAATTACTTCGTAAGTCCATAGCACATAGTCGGAAAGTAAATTACGTCGTTGTTTGAACAATGACTTTCCGCAAAACAATGTCGGATGATACTATATGACAGTGTTGACTCCAAAGTATAATGTAGCATGTGATTTTTGTAGAAAATTACTGAATTATACTCTTTTATTTTTACTCTATTTTAAAAAAGACCCTATTTTAAACTTTTATGCCAATTTTTATAATTGGAAGCTTAGAATTGAAAAAGTTATGACAAAAAAACCATCAAAAATATTTCAAATGGCTGCCCTGTAAAGTTTGTTAAATGTTAGATCCGTCACTGTTCTACGACTATGACGAAATGTTTCATTTCTTAACTAGTGTTCACATCGTTCACATGACACCTAGGTACAGGTTTTTTAGGGTTATAGTTTTGCTTGTTGTGATTTTTGTGTTTGTTTTTGTGATCGCTCGTAATATACGGCCTGACTTAATTAAACAACACACATTTTGTCAGTTTTCAATAGAAATGCGTAAAATGGCGCACATATTTATGAGTTGAAAAAAATACTTTTATGAAACACCTAAAGTGGCCTTTTCAGAACCCCTCTTTTCTCCTAGATTCTACACCTACAATCACTAAAACTGTGAGCGCTAATACGTTTTTCTCGTCGGAACTTAGATCGTGTCTGGACAAAATGTTTTGTTTCGACCAAAAACATTTTCTGTAGCTGGAGACAGCTTGTGTATGAAAACAAATGTTTTTGTTTCATGTTTTCTGTGTAATGTTTCGAACAGGAGTCACGCCTTTAAACATTATAATATTATTAGGTAATCTGTAAAACTTACAGTAGGTAAAATATAGATTATAGGTTCACTTCATGCAATCAATTAAATTGCGAGCGAGCGAAGCGAGCGCGGCGAAATTTTGATTTCGAACCTCGAAATTTGTAATATATATACGTATTTAATTTATAGATCTTCGATTATATTTATAGACTAGCTGATGTCCGCAACTTCGTTTGCATAGAACTGACGTACACGGAACCCTATTTTTTAAGAATAAAATAAAAGTACCCTTAAATAAAAGTAGCCTATGTTAGATCTTATAACATCAGCTATCTCCCAGTGAAAGTCCCGTGAAAATCGGTCCAGCCGTTTCGGAGATTAGCCGGAACAAACAGACAGACAGACCGACAGACAGACAGACGGACAGACAAAAAATTAAAAAAAAATGTATTTTATTGTAAGTACCGAATGTATTTTCATATGCATTAAGCGAAAAGCTGTTAATTTGAAATTACAAACAGACACTTCAATTTTATTAATAAAAAAAATATAATATAATATATAAAAATAATATAATATAACTAGCTTTTGCCCGCAGCTTCGCTCGCGTGAAATCGGGTTTAAGTCAGAGGGAAAGCTTGTACGGGAAAATACCAATACCAAAATTGAATACATAATGGTGTAGGCACTGCACACCCGTATCAGTTGTATTTTATTTTAATGTTTTCTGCGACTTCGTAGGTACACTCAATAAATCTACCGAGAACTGTACAATAAAAAAAATAAGTAAGCTGCAAAAAGTATTCTGTGTTAATTCTGCTTAACCTGATTTCATCAAAATTATTTACGTGTTTTATTTACTTTACTTTATTGCATGAAAAACTAAACATATAATTAAACGACGGAAGACGTTGTGGACTTTGAACTTAATAAAAATAATTTGGATTGTGATCTCCCATCCTAGTTGGGACCACGACAGAGTTTGAGAGAGAGATGAGTTAGCAGTACGACCACGAGGCACGAAGCCATCTAGCTTCTCACTTATTCCTCATATAATAATCATACACATTAATGATTAGGATTAACCTAGGTAAAGTTTTAACCAATTCAATTTTTCCTATGTGTTTATCCAAGTGCTAAACTCATAGAATATATATAATATTAAAAAGAGGCACTGGCTAAACTACTACGGTAACACATTTTATAAAAATCCGTTCCGTAGTTTCTGAGATTAGCGCGCACAAACGTACATATCAAAAATCTTTTAAGAAAATCTTAAAAGTCATTGTTTTGGGTTACAAACTAAAAACCTATGTATTAAACACTGATAATTCAAGCACAAATAAATTAAATATTACTTATAACAACAAAACAGAAAGAAATTTAACTATAAGCTACACTCAAAATATTCTACTGAAATCATACTGAAATAGTATGTAATCATAGATGTATAATATTGTATGTAATAAAATTAGTATTATGAATATAATTAATGCAGCAATCGCAAATATTTAGGTGCCTAGTTTTTCAAAGACTGATTTTCATCAAATTTAACTTTCGCATTCTTGTCAGATTTATAATTTTCAACATGATGACAATTATTATGTCAAAATAAAAATAAAGCTCCCCACTTACGGGCTATCGATTGCTTCGATCACTTTGGAAATTAATTCGTATTTGAAAGTAAATTGCTAACGACAAACTATTACACAAAATGATTAGTGTAAGACCTACCAGCTAGTTTTTGCGGTAGGGGTCAAAAGTTGGAACAAAATTTACGCGTATATATACGAGTTTCATATAAGAAATATAGTAAGGTGGTCCTAGGATCTCGACTATATTCAATTTTTATCTAAACCGATTTACTTGCAACTACGAATCCATTAAATGTTTAAATTGTAAAGACTAAATCGATCGATCGCTTGTGAGTGGGAGCTTTAAATCAAAAGCACTAAGGAGTATTTATATCAACTTTAAAGCAAATCGCTCCCAAACAACTTTCTTTCCCTTTTTATTCCCGTTAGGGGACGAATTTCAATAAACTATGATACACGAATTCCATCAATTCTTATACATAATGTTTGTGCAAAATATGAAGTAGATTGAACCAAGTAATCACGTTGCCCCATACAAACTGTTTTCCCCCTTTTCACCCCCTTAGGAGTCGAATTTCGAAAAATCCCTTCTTATCGGATCCCTACGCATTACAAAGAGCAAGCCCTGTAAGTTTCAGGTCTCTACGATCAGCGGTTTAGGCTGTGCGTTGATCCGTCAGTCATTCAGGACAAAGGATTTTATATGTATAGATAATAATTTATACAAATAAAATTGAAGTGTAATATTTATTTGTATAGATGTATAGATGTGCCCAATGTAGATTTCTAAAAACAATATGAAGAGTGTTGTTTTTTAATGGACCCGGATGGACCGGCGGGCTTATTATGTATCTTGCAATAGCCAAGCAATAGCAAAAATTGCGCAATTTTTGCGCTAAAATCGCAAATTCGTATTACGTATCTGCAAAAACCTAGCAGAAGCAACCTAGCGACAGTACTGCCTCTACCGAACAATCGAGGAACTACAAATCGCAATCAATCGTTCGATCTCTTCACTGCTGTCTAATTTTTCGTATTACGTAAGACTTTTACAGCAAAGCGAAAGCAATCAGCGAGAGATTTGAACTGTCAGTTAGCAATAATAAGCGAAAATGAAGCAAAGTGCATTCAAACACAACAGCGAGCGATTAGCAATTGATTGCATAGGTAATACGATTTTATTTGACGTTCAGCAATCGATTGCGCGTCTATCGCGCGATGACTGCAAGATTTTTGCTAATCGCTATTTTTACGTAATACGGGGGCCGGTGACTGAACCTCATGTCAGTAAAAAATTATAGAAGGCATGTATTTAAACTTGCAACAAAACAACTTAATTTTGGATGTGAAAATACCCAATATTGAATACTAAATTACCAAGTTTGCGAAAGAATGTAAGGAACAAAAAAATTACAAATCTGGTGACTAAATAATACCACTGAATTTTCCAAACTGGCAGACAGATTATATTTTAGCGAACAAATAACCATCTTGGCGACATTTTGTGAGTACACATTTAATTTAAGAATAGGCACATATATTTTCCCTGATGTAGGTAACTCAAAAAACATACAAGCAGCAAAACGAGCGCACACAAAAAAACATAAAGGAGCGTACAAAATTCCCAATTTTTAATTTTTCTCGGTTTTAGGGGGGGTGTAGATTATTGTGTAGATTAATTCAGAAATTTAAAAATGGCGGATATTTATTTTTCGTAAAATTGATATGGGTGTCGTTTATCAGGTTTTTGGGAGTGCTGGATACGAAAATGACATTCGTTTTGAAATTCCAATATGGCGGACATACTTAGTTTTATAAAAATAATATGGGTGTCCTTTTATTGATTTCTGGGGGTGCTGATTACAAAAAAGTCATCCATTTTAAATTTCCTTAGTAACCCCGCAACCTCATATTTTCTTCATGATGGGAGAAAAAGAAATTTGATTATCCTGAATTTTCCATTTCTATAGCTTTATACATTCCTAGTATCTCAATGTAGAGCATTTACTATGTTTTTATAAAGTTGATTCTATCTCGGAAACGGTGCATCCTATTGAAAAAATAATGAAAATTTCGTCCCCCTTAGGAAAACCGCAACATCATATTTTCTTCATGCTGGGAGAAAAAAAAATCGAAAATCTTGAATTTTCCAAAATTTCTATAGATTGATACACCCCTTGTATCTCAGTACAGCATTGCCATATGTTTTTCTATAGTCGCTTCTATCTCAGAAACGGTGCATTCTACTGCAAAAATAATGAAAATTTCATCCCCCTTATTAACCTACAAATCGCATATTTTCTTCATGAATGGCAGAAAAATTCATGAATCCTGAATTCTGAAAAATTTCTATACATAGCTGGTACCTTGAACTACATAACATACTTTAATAATAATCGTCAATCCTCATTAGCATCCGCAAGATCTTTTAATTTAGTATTCATATTCATTTTACGAAGATTGAATATTCTCCATTTTAGAAAATGAAATTTGAAGACAATTTTATAATCAGCACCCCCAAAAACCTGGAAAAAGACATCCATTTTTAATAAAAAAAATAAAAAAATACGCCATTTTGGAATTTTAAAACAGATTTTATTTTCATATTATTCTGCACCCCCAAAAACCTTGAAAACGATACCCATGCCAAAGAAAAAAAAAAAACCTCCAACAGTATCCAAAAATGGGATTTTCCGTAGCCTGCAAATTGAATTATTAGTAGCCATTAATTTATCAACCAAATCTGGTTTTATATCTGCTTAAATGGTATAATGGTCACCAACTCGGAAATTAAGTCACCAACTTATAAATGTCGGTGCTAATTTGGATTAAATAATAAGAGCCGTTTTATCTGCCGACTTTTGAATTTTTTGTCACCCGAGTGTTTTCGCCAGTTAAGTAATTTAGTCGCCAACATATTAATTTGCTGCCAAATTCAGTAATACAGTATGCTCACGTGCAACCGCCAACTTATTTTTTGTTCGCTCGATTAATTATATCCCTTTATAGAATGTCTGTCCAGGGCCTTTAGTCAAGATGCATTCGATAATTTCCATGGCGAAGTTCGAAAACAAAATGTATGGGATTTGACATGAGGCATCGCTAGCGACGTCAGACGTGTCATTTAACGATGACTTGTGTCAAATTCCATACATTTTTGATTTAGAAGTTCGCAATCGCAATTATCGATTGCATCTTGACTAGAGAACCTGTTCAATCCTATCCTATCCATCCGCCCTTTTTTTCTTTTGCTTAGGCAATGACACTTGGAATTAGTGTACTTTACCATAGACAAGGTACATTTGCACTTATGACTCACTTCGAACTTAAAAAAATATTTTACTTAGGTATTTAAAAATCGATGACGTAATACTACCTCCGTTTATTTTTGATGACGCATTAAGTAGAGTTTCGGAATAAAATGATACTGATCGGATGCCGCCGTGACAGTTGTCAAATATCAAAATATTTTACACGCGCTTTTTGTGCCTTGTCTATGGTCAGGGCTGGCACAAAGCGAAATGTTCGTATATAGATAAATTTAATATAATTACTTTACATAATTAAATGCATAGCCTCATTGAATACATAATGTTTATAGTTGTCTAAAAATTACAATAGATCAAAAAAATATTTTTGATAATCTGAGAGCTATGAGTGTAATGAGTTTTCCTGAACCTACTTTTTCTATTACAGTCGATTTTCAATTTGATTTTTAAAATGTTAATATAAAAATAGTTTAATTCTGATAGGGAACATAAATCTGCAAAATTCTTATATTTTCCTAAAGGCAACATAAATATGGACCGGAAAATGCAAAAAGTACAGTAATTAATTACTGTACTTTTTGCATTTTCCGGTTCTATTTTTCCGGGCTAAATTACAAAGTTACAGGACTAAAAATACGACTTTTTTATTACAATGGTATACATAAACGCAGGTACCTATTTAAATTAATAAAATAAATGTATTTATCTTCATACATTTTCAACTGCAGTGACGTCACTCGTGCATATTTTTTTGTATATTAGAGCGTTTAATGTTCTCCAACGATCTTTTGTGACGACTGTATTTCGTCAACGGTTGATCGTAGATATGCCATTGCAAAGACAATATTTCCTGGCTTATTAAGTTATTATGTACTTTTCGAAAAGCTAATTAAAAAAACAATTATGTTTTTAATCAGCAGCGAAATAAATAATTATGTATACCTACTATAGATGAAAAATAAAATAATTTGTCATCCCTGCTATGCTCTACTTTCAAAATTCGACCGCGCCCGCGCCGCCATGTCTATGAGGACTCTATTTTTTAATTCGAATATCGAACGTTGTTTATTTTTACAGGAATATTGGGAATAATGGCATTGTTTGTGGACAAGATTGTCTATGATTTGATCTGTGTCAAGATGTTAAGGGATTTGGGAGCATACGTTTTTGCGTGACGTGGCATTTTAGTGCCCTACTACGGTAGTGCTTGTTTGATGTTATTAGTCACAGCAAGATCCATGCCATAACAAAGCGGTTATGAATTATGATCAATCATTTAGGGCATGTACCTATTTTGGGCGTGATTCGTAAATATTTGGGTACGTCAAGGAGTTCTTTTGTAGAACAATGTAAAAATCTCGTGCTTTCGAACTCTTCCGGAACGGCTTGACCGATGTTATGTTTTTTTTCTGTATAAGTAGAAAGTATTAGAATAGGTCGTTGACTCGTTCTTCTATTTTTATATCGAATTCTAAACCATTAATATGTGTTAAAAAACCTGCCAAGTGTGAATCGGAAGCTCAAAAATCACGTTTTTTTAATTACTTAGATAGGTATTTATTTTATTCTCTTTTTAGTTTTTTTTTTAAAGTAGTAACATAAATAATTAATCTGTGAAAATTTTAACTACCTCGCTTCATGAGATACAGCCTTGTGATGGACAGACGGACAGTAATAGGGTTCCGTTTTTACTTTTTGGGTGCGGAGCCCTAAAAATTCTACGAAATGTGCAAATGGCTCAATATTTGCCAACAGACATACCTAATCCTTTTAAACCATTTCATTTTAATGAAATTTCAATCAAGATATTTGTTGAAAGAACTCACGCATTAGCCTGTCAACCAAAGCGAAATCTCGTATCGGTGTGTCAAATTTGAAATAGGAATACGACACTCGTGTCAAATGTTTATTTTTATGTCCAAGTTTTCGACCCAGGTTGTCAAATTAGACGCCGCGTGTTCGATATTTAACACTTTGACACTGGCAGCTAATCCCACCTACTGCTTTTTTCGAACGCTAAGAATAATCCTTTTAAAATATCTCCGGACCGCATCGCATTGGTAACATGAAACCTATACTAAGGTAAAATACAGTTTCTAAAGGTACTACATACTATAAAGGTTTTACTTAGCTAGACAGGTATAAGTAGTATTTATATCTAACATTTGATTTATTGGAATATATCGACAATATTCAAAAACGTGAAAAGTAGAGATAAAGGACCTAAAAATATGAGCGATAGCTAATTGGATTTTGGTGCAGGTAAAAATTGCATTTGTTATTAACAAAATAAGATGAAAAAAATGGTATTTAGTTTACTTTATCGTTAATAACTCGAAAAATATTAACATAATTATAATCAATTTTGAAAGTCAAGAAAAGGAAATTATATTTTTTGCTACTAGTCCGATTTTGATGAGATTTGGCACAGATATAGAAAAGAGCACATAGGCTACTTTTTATTGCGGCAAAATATACGGTTCCCTTTAGATTTTCTTTTGCGCGCACGAAGTCGCGGGCAAAATCTATTTTGTTTATTAAAAATAAATGTTATTTTTTTGTCCAGAAAAAAATAAGTTTTTTTTTTGTTATTTTATATTTCGATAGTTTAAATAATTAGTTAAGAAATTATTTTTCTTTTAAAAATCATATTTTACACTTTTTAATAGTTTTGCGAAAATAAATCTATTAATTATTTAATTCTTTATTAGTTTAACAATTATTTATTATAAACAAATTTTGATCAACGTTATATTTTCTTTCTGAAGCAGAAAAAAATTATAAAAACAGCTATATATAGCAAAATGCAAAAGCGCATAGGTATGTACGACGTAAAGATCTCCGTGGCCTAATGGGTGTGAATTGCACTCGAGAGAGTGTAGGTTCGATTCCCAGGTTGTGGCGTGCACCAATTAGACTTTTTTAGATCTCAAGTATATTCTACGGACGCTTTAACGGTGAAGGAAAACATTGTGAGGAAACCCGCATATGGTTAGCCCCAGTCCCCAGAAGTGTTAACCAGTCATACCTCTGAACTACAGCCTATATTCTACGGACGCTTTAATGGTGAAGGAAAACATCGTGAGGAAACCCGCATATGGTTAGCCCCAGTTACCATAAGTGTCAACCAGTCATTCCTCTGAACTAGGCTGACTATGTAATGTGTTGTAAGAATGCCGTATGTGCTTGGGCAACCATATTACATTTAAAAACTGACTGTCCCAGGCAGGCAGTATTTCAAGAGTGGTTACTTCGCTCGGAGAATACTGTATAAATCATCCAATATCGAATGAAAAAGCCTAAGTTTTTATGTACGACGTATTAGGATGATTGATATGTTATTTGACATTAAGATAAACAAACACATTTTTAAATATGTATATAATAATTTGACTAATTCTAACTAGGACAAAAGCGTTTTGTGATGTGGTCAATAACGAATAACTTCTTATTTACCTATTTCTATTAGGTACCTACTTTCCGCCTTAAAAATATTTTTACACTCAAGTCTTATTATATTATATTCTACAAAAATTTTAAATCTTGTCGTGAATAAAATCAAATCATATTGATTTTGGAAGGTTTAGATTTGATATCTTTCTTGCGTTGTCAATATTGTAACAAAAGCGAAAACGGCTTTCTGATTTCATTGAAATTTACGCCAAATCATTGATCGACGATAAATATAGTTTCGTATTCACACGCTAGATCACTACAGGTGGCAGCACTTGCGACTCTGACGTTTGAATCGATCAAATCACACCTTTTGAATTTGTCAAATGGAACGCTTTTTTGAATTTGTCAAAGAGAATACCTTTTTTGAATTTTGATCAGTCAATATTTTATTTTTTTAACGGACTTCTCCGTGTGGCCAGGACGAAAATGCGTTTGTCGTGTAATCCTCTGGGGATATGGATTATATTTTTTTTTCTATCAATTATTTTTTGGTATTGTGCCCGTTGCGTGGGATATGCCCCTTAGAGAATTGGTATGCCTTATTAAATTTTTTATCGACCTCCAAGGTACGCCTCTTGTAATGAACGTTGATAGACAGGTTCAAAAAACCACTGTCACATTGATCTCATATTATCTACCTGTTAAAATTGTCAACGACAAATTTTTTAAAGTATTTTTATATATTTTTTGTTTTAGATTTATCTACTTTTAGATTAGAAAGCGTTATAAAATAACCTAACCAAGAGCATGTCAGGACATGTCTAAGGAGGGTTCCGTAACTATAAACGCGTAATATGCTTTTTTTTCAATTACTCCAAAAGTTACTGTCCGATTTGGTTCATAATAGTTTTCCTAAAGAGTTTTTAGCATGATCTATCAGCATGGAAATTTGCAAGTTTCTATCTCCTTTAGTTTAAAAATGCTAGGGGGGGGACCAACTTACAAACTACTTTGGAGGCCGATTACTCGAAAATGGTCAACTTTATAAAAAAGTAACGTATGAAACCTTGCCTTTATTTTAAAAGACCTATTCTACGATACCCCACACGATGGGGTAGAGTGAAAAATATTTTTCATCCCCACTTCACATGTATGGAGAGCCACCCTTAAAATATAAAATTTTTATTTTTTTATGATCCCGAAACCGTGATCTATACACAATCTATAACTGCACCAAATTTCATCAATTTATATTCATAATTACAGGAGCTAGAGGCGCGGACAGACAGACAGACAGACAGACAGACAGACAGACAGACGGACAGAGCGAAACTATAAGGGTTCCTTAAGTATTACGGAACCCTAAAAACAACCTATTCCGTGATCTCTTGTCTCTTCGTACACAGCAGACATCCTGAAATTGAAAAGACTGTCACATGTAAATTTGATCATATTATATTATAAGTACTATGGTACCTATTATAGTCATACGTCACTCACACTGATTACTTCCACGGTTCACCGGGTCAATGGATAAAACAACTAAGTACCTACATTAAGAGTTCACACCGAAACGGAACAATACGCGATGAAGGATAAAAATACATTTTTCCTGGATAAATGTATTTGCATGCTGAAATATACAAAAATCTTCTTGAGTCATGAAAAAGTTCAATTTTGAATAGCTATCTTAAAAATTCAGCGCCATGTTGCGTCGTGTACCGTCACGGTGTGAACTGACGCTAAGCGCCATACCCACGATCCAGCCTGCAAATCTAGCAGCCAGTCAATAGTATCAAAATTAAAATTGAAGCGGACTAGCAGGCAAAAATCAAAAATGGCCGATACGATTGAAAAGGATTGAAACTAATGACTTACCTTAAGTGCGTGCGCTGGATTTGGATGGATTTTTGTGTATTTCAATTTTCAGCGTATAAATACAATATCCTTAATAAATCAATACGAAGTACCTATGTATACTGAACACCAGCGGGGGGCGAACTTCGAAAACAGTAAGTTTAAGGGCGCGGCGGTAATCCAGAAACTTCCGTCTTCAATTAATGTTAACGATAGGGCGGGTCCTGGTAATTGAGATACCCTCACTCTCAACTGAAATCGTAATAGATGAAGTACCTATAGTTTTGACAACGACAACTTTTTAACTCATAGGTATGCTTATTACTTTCTATATACAGAAATTTAATGAGATCCAAAAAATCGGAAATACATAAATGGATCGTATTCCTACTTCGCAAAAAGAAATCCAGGGGGAACCGCATATTTTGCTGAGATTTTTATATCCTATGTTTTTTCTTATCCGTTGATTACCTTACCAGAGTTCATTAAATACGCGACCGCACGCGTCGCGTGAACAAAGCCGGTGCGGCGTACGGCAACGCGAAGGTCTCCATTTTTTCTCATTTCTCATTCTTCTCATCATTGTCTCCAAAATTAATAAATAAACTTAAGTATAAAGGTAGCAATTCTATTTCAGTGCGGTATGAACAATGAAAACGAGAACACAAAATTGTTCAGAGTTCTAAATAAAAATAATTCATATTAAATTACTTTCAAATGTTATTCTATAATGTAGATACTTCTTTTTTACGACACTTGCGGCAGAATTCAGTCAAGATATTGTAATGATGAATGACAACATTTTAAGGCCTACCCGGTAATTTTAACCTGTATTGTGGAGCCACAAATTTCTATTATGTTTTAACGCGTGTAACCTTTTTCTTTACCTGTCTATGCTACTGTCTACGTCCAGGTAATTTGAATGAAAGAGCTGCGAATGAAGTCGGGTTCTGTATATTTCCGTAATAAAACGGGGGAATTAAAAAACTTTTAATTTCAGATACGAACGAAAGACATAAATAGTTTTGTCAGTTATTTTTATTTTTTTAAATAAAAGGTGTTAAATAATTAATATCTACTTAATCATTAAGTATTAGTATCTGTACATTATTCTCATCTTATCATTGTGATATTAATTATTAAGTAAAACAGAAGTGTGAACCCTGAAAACTCCATTTTCGAACTTTGACAGCCAACTCCAAAATCGTGGGAATCTTGTCTATGGCTCGGACGTTGGTTTTGTGAATTTAGCGCGCACAATACAACGGAACTGCGTTTTGTGAATGAACTTTTTTGTCAAATCATAAAATATGTGTGTACAGGTGTATTTGTTATATTTGTTTGTACATCTACGATTTGGACACAATATTTCTTAATTTGCTGTAGCGTCACGCTTGCGATCCTTACAAGGTGCGAATGATTGCGAATGTGGATTAATTTTACAAAAATATGTAACAAAACTATACCGATGGAATAATAAAATGTCCTTATAAAGCCTTTATTACACTATCCCTATTTTAAAAAGGGGGCCGCAGGCTTAATGAGGTTTTAAGGATTTAGAACGCAAGTGCACAACACCAGAGGAGTTACAAGTGCAACTCCTCCGGTGTTGCGAAAGTCGATAGGCGGCGGTAACGAGATAAGGGGATCTGTCTGCTCGTTTTTTGGTCTATTTCATAAAAAAAAAAACTCGGTAAAAAGAAGCAATAATAGAAGGACTTAAAATCGAAAATCGTAGGTATGTTATTTATTAATTATAACGCACTAGATTAAAGACAAATCGAGATTGAATTGAGATTTGAGGCCTATAACTTTAACTGACAAACTGAAAGACAGGATCGAGATTTTTTTAAATTTCGAATTGTGACCGCTAACTATTCACTACATATTATTCTAACTACGATTGAATCCTTTGATTTCCTTAGTGTAAATTTTAGACGAAACAGAGTCTTAAAACTACTAAGCAATAATTGCTACTGTGAACTTTTGGTAGGGCTTTAAAAATAGGAATAGTTGAAAAGTAAAATAAATGGCCTCTATATTAATTGCTCGGTGGGCTCTACCGATTACTTGTAGTCGTAGGATAGCTAGGTATGTAAGTACCTATATTTGTTGCCTACATCTAATAAATCTTAGTAGAAAAAGCTTAAATAATACCTGCACTCTGCAGCTACAAAAAAGAAAAAACCTTGTTGTAAGTGGCTGCCAATAAATGATATTTTATAGTAACTCAAGTTACAAAAAGATTTAAATGACACGAGTACGTTGAATCCTCATCGTAGGTATTACATTTAAAAAGTAGCTATCACGGGTTCCAATTTTAAAATCCTCGCCGCGTTGGCGGTGAAATAACCATAAACAAAGTTTTTTATTTTTTTTTTCCTTCGCTCGAGCCTGTCCCGCCTTTGTGCCAGTATCCTGCTCTTTTCAGTCAGACCTTTTCAAGGTAGAAATTTATTATGTACACTTTCGGTCATGACCAGTAGCCGTTTTTAATTGTGAATTATGGGGGTTAGTTTTTTTTCTCGTTTCCTGGCCGATCGGAAATTGACCTTTGTGTTTTTATAGATTTGGATTAGTTATAATTTATTTGAGAATCTGTAATTCTATTAGACATGGCCGTTTTTTGGAATTAATCATACGGAACAGTATTTTATTAGATATTAAAACGGATACGTTTCCTTTTCACATCTTGTTGAGATTTAGCTGTTTTACTGGATCGAAAAAAATTAAATGTCCTGTAGACTGTAGCCCTAACAGGAACAATTGAATAATACGTATTCGTAATATTATAGAACAGGGGTCGGCAACCTGCGGCTCTTTGAATGTGGAGCTGCGGCTCTTTAGTACTTTAAGCAAATATTGTTTATTTTATAAAAAAAATGTTTAAAAATCGTTCTGAATTGATGAACGAGGATAAGGCACTATTTCTATCGGTCAACAACTTCAACTGTCTGATTGCGGGGGAAATCGCTTTTCTTCGCAACCATAGATGGCGTAAGGCATAGGCGACGTGGACCACCACCTACTTCTCGCGCCTAAAAAAATTCGTTATAAACCGATACGCTTGCTACTCTCGAGTCTCGCTAGCGTTTAATATAAATAACATACTGTATTATTTTGTACCGACGCGCGACGGTCTATTTTTGGCTGTTCCTGGGTCATGGATGTATATTAAAATATAAATTGCGTATAATATAATAAAAATTTAAATATGTGTATAGGCTTAGTATTAAATATGTTTCCGTTGTCTGGTACCCGTAACACAAGTTCTTCGAGAACTTACCATGGGATCAGATTGACGCGGTGTGAAGAGTCCATAGATATTATTACTAAGTACGTAGTAGTTGTCAATTGTTACTGCTAACCTCACAGTCAGTAGTTCTGCTATTAGGTATGCAATAAATATACTACCTATTACGTAAAACGTTACCGAAACGTAACGAGTAAAATTTAATTTGACTCTTTACCTTATACATACACAATGGTTATTTGGGCAACCAAAAAGAAAGTCATAATACAGGCATCGATATGGGGGCTAAATATTTTAAACAGAAAACATGAATGACATACAACAGTAGTATCATATTAAGGATTACAAACCCCCCACTGGTTCTAACAAAGTAGCGGGAGACAATCGAAATCTTGATAAACCATAGACAATTCATTTTTTTCAGGTACGCCTTAGGGTTACGTCAAAGACTCCCAATTAAACAGTATTTTATGAACACCTGGTGGGGATTAAAAAAGGAATTGCGAAAAAGTTTAAAGATTTTTTTTAAGAATCCCGATGGAAGTTATGATCGGCAATGGAGCGTGTTGCTTAATCCAACCTTTTTTTATTGATAAAAACATATTTTTAAAGCGTATGGTTTTATAAAGATTCCTCCGCTGTATTTTTTAAATTGCGCGAATTTATAACTTGTCAGTTAAAAATATATCAACAGTATTTGTGTACAATAAATCTGTAATTTTTGATAAAAACGTTCTGTGTCGTTTAACCTTGTTTTCTTAGAATCATAAACTGATTGTTAGTAGCTAGTTAGCATCTACCTAATTGTAACGAAATTTATACTAAGTACATCACGTTATACGTAGGTCCTATGTAGGTACGTTATTAGATATTTTTTCGAAATGCCGCTAAACTAAAATATTTTTAAACTAAGTGTAATTTAAATAGGTATACATAGTTTCTACATTTAAATGATGGAAGAACAGTACAACGTTCTTAATGTCTTTCGGAAGACCTGGTGTTCCATACATCGTTTATCACTGCCATAGAAACACTATGATTGCCGATGGACATAAAGAAATTAGTTGCACTGTATACACTATACAGTAGGTAAATAGTAACAAGTAAGTAACCTACTTAACTGACGTGTTAGTTTTAAGTCAGCAATACTGTAAATAACCTTAAGTATTCTAAACCATTGTCGACAATAATAATTGGGAAGCTTACCTACCCAAACCAAGACAAGAATTACTAAGATATTCAATTTGTTGCTTATCATATATCTTTTGATGTTATTTCTATTCGAGATAAAATAATCCATCAGCGGCCATGAATATTTAATACAATCGAAATGAGGCGGTCCTTTGTTTTCTTTATAAAGGGTACCACAGACAAAACATTCGATTATAGAGTAGATGTCCATAGACAAACGCGTGGCGCGCGCGCGTGGCGGGAAGTGGCGCGCAAATTGAGTGCTCCAATTACGGTGTCCGATTCCATTGTTAGAGTGTGTTCGAATTTTGAATTGCAATTTTGCTACACTACATAGCTAGTCGATTTTAGTAGATTTATAAGAAGTATTAATTATAGAGTTTTATTGTATTAAAAAGGTAATTAAAATACTGACATTTTAGTCTTTAGTTTTTCGGAAATAATAAAAGCTACGTAGGTACTTAGTAGCTAGTCTACTTAATACCTATGTAAAAAAATACACTTACATTCCTAAATACATTTACAAATTCTTTATCTTCTACTCTAGAAGTCCTTAAAGATTAAGGCCTTTCTTTGAATTTGTCTGACCTTTTTGTTAGATCAAATTCGACGAATAACATTAAAATTTACCTATCTAAAGAATTTTTGTAAGTATAAACCATAATATAAAGAAAGTAATTGGAAACGTAAATACTTCGTTAGGTATTACAACTAAAACAAATGAAATTATACCTAAAAGTAGGTAGACACTAGACATTGTATACGAATGGTTTATTATTCAGGTGGATTAGGAGTAAGCCATAGACGTATATTATAGACGAGGCATGTTGAGGCAAAAAGTGTCTCCAGTAAATTGGCCCCAATTTTTAAATTTTTGGGGCCATTTTGAAATTCGAAGTATGGTGAAAACAAAATGGCTGACATTTGAGTTATGGTGAAAACCAAGATGGCGTAACTTTTTCTTGTATGAATTTTTTTTCTGCTAAATGTACGTGATAGCCTATCTTGAGTTGAAATCTTTGGAGTAAGCTATATCCTGTAGCTCTAGTTTATGAACCTACTTCTGTGGCTTGTGGCTACTAAATACTAATAATATAAAAAGTTAAATATTTGTAAATAATAATGTGTATTTAAAGTTGCCCGTGACTTCGTGGTTCGTGTGCGCAAAACTAAATCCCGCAGGAACTAAAGTAGGTACTCTACAATTTTGTGCCAAACATCAAAATAGGTCCCGTTGTTTTGGAGAAACACACATACAATATTAGTATAGATTAAATACCTATTCTAATTATTACTTATTATCAAAATAATTGGAATAAAAAATAAAATCAATTTACGAACACGCTGTATTCGTAGTTGCAATCTCCCGTTTGCTATTTGCTGTGGGCACGTGACCCAAAATGGCGGATGGAAATCGAATAAATCAAGAGGATTGGCGGCTAATCGGCCTCAGGACAGGAAATGTTGTCTTCACACCATAAACAAACATGGGGTAATTGAAACTTGGTGCTAATATTCAAATATTTAATATTATTTTAACAAAATGGCCATCTAAATAAGGAGAAAAATAATATTTTAAATTCGAGCGTAGTTTTCAGTAGGTACTTTATGTAGGATCTCACCTAAACAATTTGCCTAAATATTTCCCAATTACATTTCTAATAAATGAAATGCCATTCTGTCTATTAAATCCAATCGTTACTTTTCGGTTCCTATATTAATATAGCATTTCCACGTTCAAATATGAACCTTTTAATAACAAGAAAGTACCTAAGTATGTATATTTATAAATATCACCAAATAGTGGTTAACGTTAACTTGTATCCGCAAATTCGTATTTCGCTTACACCAACATAATATTCAGACGGCAAATTGAAAAGTCCCTAATAGAATACCAGATTCGCTCAATAGCAGCCCACATCAAAGTAGAAATAATTCGATAAATCTCGAATTATCGAACAAGCAGAATTGGCACCTCCCTACACGGAAATGTCATTTAATTTTTTGCTGGCAACTTTGAAAAGATGTTCGATTTTTTGAAGATAAAATATTTTGAAAAATTTCTTGTTTTTTTTTTTTTGGTTGAGTCTACTGTAAAAAATATTAGGAGCAAGAAATTATATAAGTAAGTAAGTATGTATGCATTTGGGAAAATGCATACTTACATTGAAGTTATAAACGCTAAAATTTAACAAATTACATAACAGTGGTTTGCGTTGATAATGCATTAGGATACTCAATAGCTGTATTTAGCGGTCTTATGGGCCTCGCAATCTTCCAATAAGTGCGGGATAACTAAACGTATATATTTATTCATGAACATTAAACTATACAGGTTAATATTAATCTATAGCTAGCTATTAAAATATTTACAAACTATAAAAATAATACTAAAAAAAATAATTAATAACTACTTCAAAACTTAAAAGGCTACAAAAAAAAAAAAGAAATCTCCCAGGTCGTCCCCACCAGGAATAACTTATTAGGAAGTTCTGTTCCTGCTTATATCCACTTTAAATCGAGCGACAAAGACAAAACATGCAAATAAGCTATCTGACACATAACAGCAGTTTATGTAACAAATAGTCTCTCATCAACTTATGATGCATTCGATAATTTCGACGGCTAAGTTCGAAAACAAAATGTTTGGGATTTGACATAAGGCATTGCAAGCGACATGTTTCTTATCGATGACTGTTAAATCCCATACATTTTTTATTTGGAACTTCGCCATCAAAATTATCGAATGTATCTTGACTAAGGCCGTCCTAAGTATCCTCGTCGCTATCAGGTATACAGTATGTAGTGAGCTAAATCTAAAAGTAACATGTAGTCCACGTTTCACCCTTATCGAATTTCCTCATAGAAAACTCATGCGTCAGATGTATTAAGAAAATGAATAATAAATTCCGTACCACAGACAATAGAGGCATTAGGCACCATAGACAAGAGAGAACAATTTACAAGGGGGTTACCCGCGTCAAGTCTATTATTTATGGATTCTTTAACATGTAAGGACCGTTGAGGGACAAGGCACAAGGGATGTTTATGGAGGGGCCGCAGGTTCTGTCCTAATACGTTGATAATTGAAAATGTAACATGATATTGATCCCGGGGGAGTGAGGAAATTCATTTCACATCTATTAGATAAAATCTGGAACTTTGCGGTTTAAGATCTTTTACGTTTATTTTTCAAACTTCGATGTTATTTTTAACTAAAATTAGGTCTTAAACACCGAATAATAAATTATACTAATAATAATAAATTACACCGAATAATATATGGATAAAAATCCAGGATTATTCTACATTAAAATATTTTAATGTAGAATAATCCTGGATTTTTATCCATTTATCATCTAGGTATGAATATTACGTATCTACTATTTAATCTGAATCAATAAATTAGTGCTCTCTACAAATTGTCCTTTTTATCACATTGAGCACATTATTGTGCGATTTCTGAAACTTATATCAAAGTAGCTTGCAATCAAGAAATTACGAAGAATGAAATAAAAGATATTAAAGATCAAAGATGTAGATTGTGCGGTAATAATACAATTTTTAGGAGTCGGTTAAACCAGCGCTAAATTGAATTGAAACGCTTTGCTGAACCCAACGAGAGTTCCTTTTACAATTTACCAAATTCAATTTCTCAAAGTCTCCGCTGTAAAAAAGTTATAATGGCCCAAATAGCAATTTCCAATTTCAAAACATGCGAATTGCGAATTTGAATTTCTTTTTGTCTATGGTTCAATTACTTTTTTGGTGGCAAGGGCGGAAGTTAACGAGGAAATAAATTAATCGTTCATTCAAACCTTTTTTGTCGTTTTATATAATATTATGTGCAATTTAACAGTTAATTATAACTACTAAATATACATTAGTACCTAATACTCGTATTTGATAAACCTTCATAAAATCATTTACATAATATACAAAATCAGTAAAAAAAGAAAATAGTAAACACAAAAAATGCCATACCGCTTAAAAAACAAATTCCATTTTCAAACTGTTGACCACAGACAAAAAGGCGGGAGTGCACTTAAAAAATTTAATAATGGCACAACATTTGTTTGAATTTCGAAGTGAAGTGGCGCATGCTGGCAGGTTTATTAAATACCCCGCTATGATACGTTAACTTTGCGCCATTTTGTGGACACTTGGGGTTGAGAAGTCGGTTAATTATTTTACGTTATGTTCATTAGTAAAATGCTGCAAATGCATACATCACGGTATTAAAGCTAAAAGGTTAAAAATACTGGCCAGTAAGAAAGAATACTTTTGAATATGGAACGTAATTGCTCTTCTCTTGACATAAGATGTAGAATTTATTTGGTTGTAAGGTAATGCGTAAGATTTTATTTACGATATTTATGTGAGGCTGTATGTATGTCTGTATATATACGGGGTCGGAGTAGCGGTCTACGCTCTTGTAATATGTATCGAGTGGGCTATTCTTGAACATTTTCCTTGAGATTGAAGAGAAATGTTTTATGTAAAGTTTTTTTCTAATATCGTATTTTAGAATACCTAGAGTTAGATTAGAGAGCCTCTGTTTACTAGTGACATGGCGATGTGTAAAAAAATAGATGTGTTATATATATATTTTTTTTTTAACGATACCATTGATAAAACTTACATTAATATGCGTGTAATAAATTGATTATATTATAAAGAGATGTAAAGTATAAAGCAAACTGATGCAGACGGCCTGAAGCACATTTTATTTACTGGACTCTAGACACCTAAAGGCACATTTTATCTTTACGTAGGTAATTGTTTGAAAAACATAAATATTACAAGTGTTAAAGTAAACACAACCAAGAGTACTTAATTACTTATGAAGAATTGCAACCTAGTTTTTCAACAAAAAATATCTAGCCCTTAAATTAAAAATATGATAGAGCAATGACTTGAGAACTTGAGAGAACTAATAAACAGTAATTGTAATAAGTGAACGCCGGGGCTTCATTTTAACGTTTTCGTGTCAACTATATAAAATAAAAAAAATAAAAAAATGTAACAGAAATCAGAATGGACCTCCACGCGTACAGCCGGCAAGGGGAGGGACGGAGAGTGCGCGCGGAAGATAAGCGGCTTAACGCCGCATCCGAGCGAGACAGCTACATGCGCGACGCGCGCAAGATAGAACGAGATAACAGCATATCGATCGACCCGTCTGCAACTGTAACTGCGTATCACAAGCGGTGGGATTCCATCATGAATTGACGTAAGTGCGAGAACGTTGTATTTCAATTTAGACTGTAGGCATTGAGAATAACATAGGTTTTGCGTTGAACGTAGCGTGTTGTTACTTAAACAGTGTTGCTATGTTAAAATAAAAATACATTTTCCAGGAATATCTACGCTACGGAGTAAAGTTTGCTTAGCTATAGTTATGTACCTCACAATTTACCCCAACATCTAAACAACTAATTTAAAGGGAACGCTGAGATTTCTTATAAAATTGTAATTTACAGTTTACTATTGACGTTATAATGGTGCTAGAAAACTAAATTTACACTGTGAGGAAAAGGTAAACGAAAATGGTTCCAGATACATAATTATATAATATATTATATATGTAATAATAATAGCTCCCAATCCCCACACGGTTTTCGGTGACGGTGGCCGGTTTCATTGAAATCAGGCCAGCAACGCAGGAGTATATAGTGCGGAGTGCCCAAGTGTGTACGTACGCAGTACACAAGAGCACTCTCTTTTCCTCTACTCTCGTAGTCGTAAGCCGGTGGGACGGATAACCGACACGACTGACGAGAGATCAGGCGCATGTCCGACTTTTTACATGCCTATCTGACGCATGGATCATCTCTCTTGTCAGACAAACCTGTATTGTCCTAACCAAACTTGGAAATTTTTTGTTGTTCCAACACGGGAATCGAACCAATGACCTCCAAGTCAAGAGCCTAGCTCCAAACCACTGGACCACGGATGTTGTTTAGATTTATTTAGAGTAACGATAAAAAGAAATATTTTCGTTACCATTAGAAGTTGTATTTACTGCGAAACCTGTCAACTAATCAAACTAAATGATACCTAATAGAATAACATGATTATATTTTATTTTAAAGTATTGAAATAAAAGCAACCCATGTCCTTCTCCGTAATGCACTCTACATCCGTGCCAATTCTCATCAAAATCGGCAGCCTCGGAGCCCATTCAATGCACACAAACAAACAAACAAACCTTCCTCTTTATTATATTAGTATATATTTAATACCATTTCACCCATAATTATTCACACTTACACAAGCGACTGCGTCCTTATCTCAAAATTTATTTGTCAGAACAACCGACAGACTGCTGTAACAACTTACTGCCTGTCTAGTGTAGAAAGTAGGTGCTCTATCTGCTCCATGAGTAGAAAGTAGGTGCTCTATCTGCTCCATGAGTAGAAAGTAGGTGCTCTATCTGCTCCATGAGTAGAAAGTAGGTGCTCGATCTGCTCCATGGGTAGAAAGTAGGTGCTCTATCTGCTCCATGAGTAGAAAGTAGGTGCTCTATCTGCTCCCTGGGTAGAAAGTAGGTGCTCTATCTGCTCCATGAGTAGAAAGTAGGTGTTCTATCTGCTCCCTGGGTAGAAAGTAGGTGCTCTATCTGCTCCCTGGGTAGAAAGTAGGTGCTCTATCTGCTCCATGGTAGAAAGTAGGTGCTCTATCTGCTCCCTGGGTAGAAAGTAGGTGCTCTATCTGCTCCATGAGTAGAAAGTAGGTGCTCTATCTGCTCCCTGGGTAGAAAGTAGGTGCTCTATCTGCTCCATGAGTAGAAAGTAGGTGTTCTATCTGCTCCCTGGGTAGAAAGTAGGTGCTCTATCTGCTCCCTGGGTAGAAAGTAGGTGCTCTATCTGCTCCATGAGTAGAAAGTAGGTGTTCTATCTGCTCCCTGGGTAGAAAGTAGGTGCTCTATCTGCTCCCTGGGTAGAAAGTAGGTGCTCTATCTGCTCCCTGGGTAGAAAGTAGGTGTTCTATCTGCTCCCTGGGTAGAAAGTAGGTGCTCTATCTGCTCCCTGGGTAGAAAGTAGGTGCTCTATCTGCTCCATGGTAGAAAGTAGGTGCTCTATCTGCTCCCTGGGTAGAAAGCTCTATAATGCTCCATGGTAGAAAGTAGGTGCTCTATCTGCTCCATGGGTAGAAAGTAGGTGCTCTATCTGCTCCATGGGTAGAAAGTAGGTGCTCTATCTACTCCATGGGTAGAAAGTAGGTGCTCTATCTGCTCCGTGGGTAGAAAGTAGGTGCTGTATCTGCTCCGTGGGTAGAAAGTAGGTGCTCTATCTGCTCCATGGGTAGAAAGTAGGTGCTCTATCTACTCCATGGGTAGAAAGTAGGTGCTCTATCTGCTTCGTGAGTAGAAAGTAGGTGCTCTATCTGCTCCATGGGTAGAAAGTGGGTGCTCTATCTGCTCTATGGTAGATTCACACAATCTGCTACTATTATAATGTGAGTTTGTGAGGATAGGTAAATATTTGTTCCTCTTTCACGCAAAAACTACTGAACGGACTTCGATGAAATTTGTTTGGTAGTACTTAGTAGTTTAAGCTCTGGATTAAAATAGAGGTAGGATACTTTTTATCTCGAAACAGTAGTGTTCCCGTGGGATACTAAATATACGCGGGTGGAGCCGCGGGCAACAGCTACATTTTTATAAAGTAGGTAGGTATATATCTTGTACTTTCTTATAAAGTGTCTAAATGCCATCCTTCTAAAGTTGTGTCATACTTGGAATCTCACAAAATATGCCATGAAAAATATTATTAATTTTATCAGAATACCTACCTATTATGTAATTTCGTGATCTAGATGAACAGTGAACACAGGCTAAAGGGAAAAAGCGAAGTTTTTCAAATAGCGCGAGATTAAATTCCTTAAAATATATCGTGATTTCTATCATGGTTATCGAATTTTTTTCGTAATATGTTATTCTCTACATTTTTTAAGCATCTGCGAGATACCTACTCCAACACTACTCTGTAGAACTTTCCGTATAATATTTAATTTTCTATAGATACTAATAATATTATCTAACCGTAACAGGTAAAAAGAGGAAAGATTTGTGTGCATTTAACAGGCTCCGTAACTACTGGGCCAATAGAGAAATTGCATTTGTTTTAAATCAGCAAAATTTTTGTACTTTTCCGAAAGGCAACATAAATATGGACCGAAAAATGCAAAAAGTACAGTGAGTAGATGGTAATTAGTGCTAAAAAAAAGACGATTTCTTTTCTTTGATCGCATAACGAAAATTACTGTTCAAATCCTAATGTTATTTGGTTTAGAAACGCAGTATTTAAGTTGATAAAATTAATTTTGTATTTATCTTCATACATTATCGTTGTGACGTCACCCGTGCTACATTTTTTTGTTTATAGCGTTTTTGATGCTCTCCAACAATCTCCCTTTTGTGATGACTGTATTTCGTAAACGGTTTATCGTAGATCTGCCATTGCAATGACAATATTTCCTAGCTTAATAAGTACTTTTACTTACTTTTCAAAAAACCAATAAAAATATGCATCTTCTCTATTTCAATAAAATTTTGCACTGATAGAGTAGAGTGGGAAATGACATTAATTACTTTTTCTAAAATTCGCGATTTCCGCCGAATGTCCTTTTCGACGAAGTTGCCTATTGTATCTACTAAGTATTCTTACCATTTGCGAGATTCGTAGAACAGCAGATCTGAACCTCATTCTCGTATTAAAAGTAGATTTCATTTTACTTTGGATTGAAAGTGTAGCGACATGTTAACATGAACGGATTTTATGACGTTACGACCAATCACAGCGCGTTTAACATTTGTTTAATGTTCATAAAAACACCGTTTGGGAGTATAAGCGTATTGGGACTTGATTGTAATTGTATCAATGCAGGTTTTATTTAGCAGAATTGCCCCTCAGATCTGAACCTCATTCTCGTATTTAAAGTAGACTTCATTTTACTTTGTTTAGATTGAAAGTGTAGCGACATGTTACCATGAACGGATTTTATGACGTTTCGACCAATCCGAGCGCGTTTCGCGTTTGTTTAACGTTCATAAAAACACCTGTTGAGATTTTTAGCGTATCGGGACTTGATTGTAATCACATTAATGCAGGTTTTATTTAGTAGAATTGCCCCTCAGTACTCATTTCTTATCAATATTTTCTTCTCTAATAATAGCATCTCCAAAGCAAAGTTTAACAGAACTCTACAATTTCCACTTAATATTCTCTTCAAATTCATTGTCATCCTTCTCTGCAAGATTCCTAATACAGCAAAACTCCACCCAAATGAAGATGGAATACTATCTTTATAAATAATAAGTTCTTCTGCAGGCATATCACCAATTTGCGGTGCATCATTGTTAATGCTACGCGAGCTGGTAGCTCCCAGCTCTTTCTTTGTCCTAGCTAGTCTAGACTACTTTTTGGTCTAGATTTTCTTTTTTTTTAATATATAGTCGGCTTATAACCATTTGCCAGTGTTAAGTATATTTTCATCACCGTATTTCTAAATCGGCAAAGTCTAGTCTAAGTCCAAATAAATAGTCACTTTTTTATAATATTTTATCTATAGACGTTTTATTTTATTCGCTACAAAGTATAATGTCCTAAATACGCCGTAACTGATAGTTCGCCGACAGAAGCCCCACGCAGCCGACACTCGACACCGCCGGGGGCTTACGTTATGACACCTAGAGAATCAATACAAGTAAAGAAAAAAAGAATTATCTATTGTAGACGGAATTCCATTTTCAAATAATTGTCGTAAAACAAAAATTTTAGTGTGGTCTAGCCTTTGGGTCTAGCGTTGTCCTGAAGCAGCTGTGGCCTAGACTCTAGAAGTCTAGAGCGAATGACAAACCTCCGTTGTTTAGCAGCTAGCTTTTCCATCATAATTTGCAGTTGCTGGCAATAGACATCTGCCGTATCAATACAAGTAAAGAAAAAAAGGAATTGTCTATTGTAGACGGTATTCCATTTTCAAATAATTGTCGTAAAACAGAAATTAAAGTGTGGTCTAGCGTTGTCCTGAAGCAGCAGTGGCCTAGAGCGAATGACCAACCTCGGTTGTTTAGCAGCTAGCTTTTCCATCATGATTTGCAGTTGCTGGCAATAGACATCTGCCGTAATCTTTTGGCCAGATTTAAGAAATCACCGAATCTATACATGTACCAGTAATACCTGTAGCGAACAACACCGGTACTAGTCCACCAAACGCTCATAAGTAACCTTTTTTGAGTCAATTTCCGCTTGGGGCAGGCTTTAGCTGGTTTGCCATTGCGATGAGCGTTTCCGATTATCGTACAGGATCCAATTTTCATCACAGGTAAGGATTCGATTTAAAATCCCTTCTAATGAATAATAATAATAATAATTTGTGCCGGTTGAATAATGTGACGCAGCCAAGACGCAGCAGTCGACGCGCGTTTGTATAGTAAAAATACACAAAAAAGTATGAAATAAAACTTATTTTCTAAATAATTCCCCTTTTAAATTCGGCTTAAATTTCAACTATTTCTTGCTCGATCTTCTTAATTTTGAAGTCGGTACCAGCCCAAACAATATCCTACAATCTACACTAATATTATAAAGAGGAAAACTTTGTTTGTATGTTTGTTTGTTTGTTTGGTTGTAATGAATAGGCTCAAAAAGTACTGGACCGATTTCAAAAATTCTTTCACCATTCGAAAGCTACATTATCCACGAGTAACATAGGCTAAATTTTATTTTGGAAAAAATAGGGTTCCGTAAGATATTTGGGGTTTTCGGACACAAGGTGTAAAAAATCAACCAGAAAAGTTACTTATTTTGCGTACGATGCCTAAACTATAAAAGATAGAACCATAAAATGTTCTAATTAATTGTAGATCTTATAAATATCTGCAAAAAAGTCCACGACATACTATACCTATCTATGTCGAGTGAGGCACAACAACAATTTTTTTATTTAGAAATCTTGATTTTTTTGGACTACATTTAAACGCGTTTATTTTACTCATGCTATTAATCCTTATCAAAATAAATTATTTTATCACTAAGTACAGTTTATGTAGATAATATTTGGTCTTTTAATGATTAAAATTGGACGTTTGGTTTTGAAGTTATGGCGAAATTAAAATATTACGATTTCTGCTCCGCGGCCCGTTGCGAAGTAGGCACCACCAAGGCGCGGGGGTGTGCGTGCGGGAGAGGAGTTTAGATCTATGAGGTAGCCGCAGTATTAGTATCAGTATTGTACCCATAGATTATACAGGTATATACATTGTACCCTTGCGAAGCCGGGGCGGGTCGCTAGTATTTTATAAAACTCACGTTCAAATTTGCTGGTACCTATCGACTTCAAAATTGAAAAGAATGAGTAGAGAAATAGTTGAAATTTTAGCCAAATTTAAAAGGGGAATTATTAAGATAATAAGTTTTATTTCATTCTTTTTTGTGTATTTTACGATGGAAGTTGGTTTAATTTTGTTCAGAAACCCGTTATCGAACCAATAACGTAATTAAATAAATAAACTGTAGACAAATTCATCTCAAAAACTGGGCGTTACTTACCTACCATCGGAAAATACCTATACTAGGTCTAATAAGTATATGTCTAGTAATAGGCCTACCTATGTCTAATTGTCTAGGTAACACACATTTTATAAAAACAATAACCCGACTACGTAAACAACATATGCTTGCGGTCGAGCCGAAACCGAGGACACCAGCGACTCCGAAAAATTACGCAAGTATCGTCGCTGGCCCCACTGCACCCCCGCGGAAGAAGACAAGAGGGGTGGAAGAGCGCCGCAAGGCTGAGCCTCTTCGAACCGTCAAGGACGAGAGCAGGAGGTGCGATGAGAAGGGCTTCACACTGGTGGAGAGGAGAAAGAAGAGGAAGCCCGCCGTCCGCAACCACCGCGGCACCGCACCCAGTGAACCCGAGCAGCGTCTGCGGTGCGAAGTACGCGCCACACCGCTGTACGTGTCCCGCCTGCACTGGTCGACGACGGTCGAGGACGTTGTGGACTACATCCGAAAGAAGACGTCTTTCACCTTAAGGGTCGAGCGTCTGGAGTCTCGTCACAAGGTCAACTTCAGTTCCTTTGTGGTGAGAGTACCGACGCATCTTCTACCGACCTTCGAGGTGGAGGAGTTCTGGCCGACGGACGTAGTCTACCGGAGGTTTCGGGGAAGGCTCCCCAACGAAGCGCGCATCACGTCGCCGAAAAAAGACAATACGTGATAAACTACAGTGTGTGTGTAAGAGTGAATGTGACTAATATAGAAAATAAGATTTATGTATAGTATTGTATAGTATATAATTGTGTATAGTATAAAAATATATATCCGTTGTCTGATACCCGTAACACAAGTTCAACTTAGCACGGGATCGGATTGACGTGATATATATTATATTGTAATGTATATTTGTTCTGTATATATTTTTATGTGTGTTTGAATAAATTGATTTTGATTTGATTTTGAATTATTATCTAACCTAGTGGTCTACAGCCTCCGTGGTCTAGTGGTTAGAGCCTTGGCTCTCGACTCGGAGGTCGTGGGTTCGATTCCCGCATTGGAACAACAAAAAATGTTGTTTCCAAGTTTGGTTAGGACAATGCAGGCTGATCACCTGATTGTCTGACAAGAAAGATGATCCATGCGTCGGATGGGCATGTAAAAAGTCGGACCTGCGCCTTATCTCTCGTCAGTCGTGTCGGTTATCCGTCCCACTGGATCACGAGAGTAAAGGAAGAGAGAGTGCTCTTGTGTACTGCGCACACACTTGGGCACTATAAAATTACTCCTGCGTAACTGGCCTGGTTTCAATGGAACCGGCCACCGTCACCGAGATCGGTGGGGAGTCATTATCTAACCTATGTTGCCCCGGCAATTATTACGAATCTATTGACACCAATCGAATCAGTAGTTTAGGCGTTACGGGGGAACATACATACATATAATATGACGGCACCTGTGGCTCATTGGTGCAGCGCATTGGTGTTCAAGCCGGAGTCGCGGGTACGAATAGCGCCGAAGGAACAAAAAGTTTTTCTGTATTCCTGGGTCATGGATGTGTATTAAATAATAATGTGTATTATATAATAAAAATCTTAAATGTATGTATGTATAGTATAAAAGTTTTAAATATAAGTATTTCCGTTGTCTGGTACCTGTAACATAAGTTCTTCGGATACTTACCACGGGGCCAGATTGACGTGGTGTGACGTTTTTTATCTTTAAACTTTATTATATACTAAATTTATATACTAAATTTTATCTTTAAAAAACATTGTTTGTATTATTTTTATATTGTACCAAATGTTGTTCCGTTGTTGAATCAATAAAAATAAATAAATGATTTTTTTAAATTTGATGCCCTCTTCGTCCTTTTTTCGGATCGGCTGATGTGTTATGGGCTTATTGGGGTTATATCAATATAATAATTGATGTTTGTTATAAAGTAGCACGCAAAACATTAAGAGCTTTTAACCATGTTTAAAAACTCAATTTCTTTTGGTTCTCCTTTGATAGAGAATTTGTAGTTCTACTATTATTATAAATATTGAACTGATTTCGATACTGAACTACTGAACGGATTTCAATGAAATTTGGAACGGTAGTAGTTTATATTTTTATGTATACATAGCTGTTTGTTTGTTAAAGTCACAAAGCCATACATTAGATATAATTTGATATCAATTCCATCATTCAGTTATAGCTTTCGCTTCATGTTTATTGACATTTACTCAATCTGATAATGTTTGTAATAGTTGTTACCTGCTACTTTATTATGTTGACTTAAAATTGAAATTAATGCTAAAAGAATCAAAAGTTTATTCTAAGCTTAAATCTACCTTGTACCCAGTTTTATCTATATCCATTCATACATAATTAAGTTAAAATCACTGACATGTATTCAACAAAATTTCCCATAAATACGTCATTATGCATAATTTCAGGGAAAGGGTTACCAATGAATAAAATCAGATGTAAATGCATATATTCGGATTTATTATTAATCAATTAATAATACAACTTAACTTAAAAAAAATACATTGACTCAAACGTGGTACAATTTGTATCCTAACTTAGCTAGGTCGAAGCATAATACTATAAATTACAATTTGATTACAACGCCATCTACAATAAAAATTATATTTCCATAAAATAAACTCTTCGGATTTTTTGTTGGGAGGTTATTATAAAATCGTCAAAACAAAAATTGTTACACATATCTCTTTGTCGTATTGCTTTTGCATTTATATCAATTATAAAACACAGGTCCGAGAATCGATCCCTGTGGAACATCCGATTATTTTACTATGCAATTAGATTTTTAAGAATTTATTAATAATTCTGGTGGCATACATACTGTTTAATTTTGATTATCTATCCAAATTACTGGTGATACAATCGATTTTTGAACGACGAAACCACCTTTTCATGGCTCCACATTTGATCTTAGTGATAGCGAACGCCTTACAAAATGCAATCGATATTTGCTTTCAACTAAAATTAAATATATTATTTCTTATATACATAAACTTCTCAGTCATTGGAATGGCATTCGCCTAGGATTCTAAAAAAACTAAAACCTTAAATTTCGCTACCACCATAAGCGTACCAAAAGAAAATTGTCAAAGTCTAAAAGTGTCAAAGGTACGCCCTATGCCTAATCTCTAATAGTTACAATTAAAATAACTTATATTTTATGCTAACTGTACAAATTAATATCGATATATTTTTTTACAGTCATTTCTATTTTTTATAAAATACTGTTGATCGCTCTATCGTCCGTTCGAGAACATTCTTTTAAATCCAACGAGTGTCATGGCGGATTGAAAAGTATCAGTATTATTTACATTTTTTTTAATCTCCGATGGCAAAGCAACCAACATAGCACAATATTTCACTAAACGATAGCACGCACATTTACAAATTCATTTAAAAATAAATCTTAACACGTCTTATATACAAAACTGATCTACTCTTAATGTAAATAAGTGATATGATTTAAGGAATGTAAAAGAAAGGACATTGGAAATTTTACTAAACAATTTTAAATCCAGGGCGACCAAAGATAAAATTCGTTTAACATTTATTTAAAAAAAATATTTATAATTTATTGATTATCTCCACTTCGGATCTAAATTAAAATAATTACGGAAAATGAAATGTGTATGAAAATTGTACCTACAATCTAGTATTGATTTGTGGTCGCGACTTTTTTAAAATGAGGGTAACAAAACTCCCAATGTCTTTTCGTAAAATAAAGCTAAGTTAGGCCAGAGACTAGCATCCAGGCTGAAATGGCATTTAGGCCTCGTTTAATTTCGATGTTAATTAGTTAAGCTTCGATTTCGTTACTATAATTGGCATCAACGCTCAGAGTTGAAATAATCTTTTAAGTGCATGATATAATACGCCAAATTATTGGATCATTTTTAAATGACGACATTTTATTTTTATTTTAACGATAACTTTATCTTGAGCTTGTACAGAAAAAAAAAATCCTTTTTAAAAATTCCTCTTTAATTATAATTTTCTTGGCTGCCTGAATAACCAATACTTTTATAGTAGCAATCCATTGATAAATTTTGGTTTTATGTCATAACACACTGATATGTTCTTACGGTACACCCTTTATCGTCTTGTACAAAATATATAGCAATAAGAATTAAGATAACTCAAAAATTTACACGCACACACAATACAATTTCATTATAATGTAACGTATTTTTTTAAAATACTAGGTCTTCGCCTAATTGAAATGTACGTGTCAGATTGTAGAAAGTTTAAAATTGAAACTAAAATCGTCTTAACTCTTATTGAAATATTAGTTAAATAAGATGATGTGATGTGAACAAAAATCAATCAACAAAATCGTTTGACACACGCACAATATTTACAAAACCAATGAAAACCCAACAATATGGGCCGAAGATTTTAACAATATAGTTCTTGTAATTAACAAGAGTCTTGATTTTAGGCTGAATAGCAAAACATCATAGAATTTGAGATAAAGACAAAAAAAATTGAATCTTGAATTACAAGTACTACACCAAATCCAAAGAGGATGGACTGAACATTCCAGAGCAATACTTCCAAAGAATTGATCGTTTTCTAGAAAGAGACGAAGCGATTCAGTAGTTCTGCTTTTCTCCTGTAAAAAGAGACAAACTATGTGTTATCGCTTTTCCTCTGTCTAGAGAGTGGTCAATGCCAAGGCAGTACTGTGTCCATTCTCCAAGTCTAAGAAATGAGTTTTCAGATAACCTAAGATCGACTAGATACACTACACCATATTAATTCCATACTTTTCAGGCGCGAAGTAACTGTTACCTGAATTGGAGAAATTCGTGATCTGCGAAGCTTGGAGCATGCTTAAGTGTGGTGGGTTTTGGGACTGGTTTTCTGGGGACTCCTGGCCTGAGGTGAGCAGGTTGTGGCCAGGCCAGGCGGCGGGTGGCGACGCGTTACTGAAAGACACTTGGTTGTAGAGCTGGTTGCCGTTGGGGGTGAGGTTGTGGCTGTGGTGACTCCCGTGTGACTGGTTCACCGAAGATCCGTTGAAGTATTCCATCTGGAAAGAACAAGTTGGTTAGATGTCTAGATGTTCTTGTTTCGAATACCTTGTAATATTGGATTTTTTTTTTCTTTGAATTCTAACAGCTTTTGTAGTTATTCCATTATTTGTTTATCTAAAGTTTGCAGAGGTTTTTTTAAACTTTCGTCTTTGTGTGTTTTGATAATAATACTTATTTACGTCGTATTTTTTTGTCCAAGACTAGATATTACATTATGTAATTTGGTCTAATTGGGTTTTAAGGCCTTTAGTTATTATAATTGTGTATTGAAATATAATAATTACCTGGCTAGGATAATACGGGGAATTGTAGGCAGCCTGCCCATATCCCTGATGGTGGTGTGAGCTCGAGTAACTCCTGATATAGTCTGAAGTTCCTGGCCAATGGAAGGAGTTGTAGCTGTCCGGATGATACACGTTCCCTGGACCATTGAGGTTCTGGGGAGTAATGGGCGGTGATGGAGTCGTCATGATGGACGAGTTAGACCCTAACGGAGTTAGGTTTCCAGTCAGACGGGAGCTGTACTGGTCTTTCACGATGTTACTTGCGAATTTCTCGGAGTAATCTACCTTGGAGTAGTCCAGTCTCTTCGGACTGTTGTACAACTCTTGCTTCGGAGCCACGCCATAGTTGTGGACATTCATTGCACTGGGTGATGAGTCTTTGCGAGAGTCGTTATAGTGGTGTGATATTATGTTCTTGTTCACGTTGGATTCGTAGCTGGATCCAGCGGTTTCTTTCTTACAGATAACATTGATGGGTGGACTGACGGATGTAGCTGGTGTTGGTAGGACAGGTGATGATGTAGTATTGGAAGTGTGTGTCGTAAGACTCGAGTTGGTACTGGTTATGGGCTTGGAGGTGGATATCTTGGAGCTGCCGCTCTTGATTGTGTTGCTTGACGATATCGTTTTGGAATTGGAAGATTTGCTGGATATCTGCGTATTTGTCTGCTGCTGGAGCTGCTGTCTGCATTTCGCTCTTCGGTTCTTGAACCAGACCTGTTGGAAAAAATAAAAAAAAATATAATAATTATAACTGTTTGTTTGAGGAAAAGATATTTGTAGATTAATAAAAACGTCTTAGATAAGGTATCATGTTTAATATCGACAAAGTTCTGGCTCGACCAGTTAATTTTTTTTGCACTAGAATGCCTCAAAGTATTTAAGCACAAAGAAAGTGACCGCAACGACTGCAGATGTTGAAGTACCTATTACACGTGAGTATGTTGCATGCGTACGATTCGGCTATTATTTTCTACACTAATTTGAATTTCAGAAATATAAGCAAATACCGACCTAGATAAGTGTCATAAAAATCGATATTACGCTAGAATTTGGGTCTACAATGTTTGACTTTGGAGTAAATCACCAACAGCGTTTGTATGGAGAAAAATCCGACTAGCGCAGCCTTAACGGCACTGTTAAGTGATTTCCATGTTATGCATGGAGCGACAACTTGTACGATAATAGTAATAAGACAATTTATATAGGTAACATGTTTTATAACTTAATAGTTAATTTAAGTAATTGTTGCGTTTTGGAAATCAACATATTATATTTTGTTCGCGTCGTATTTGCCACACATAAAACGTTTTTAATAGTCACGTAGTTTTTACATTTAGCTTATTCATATTGTACAATATAATTACAATATACCAAATCCGTAGTTACTATTGTATGTGGCACGTTCTAGTAATTTATATTGTCTATGACATCTGCAGTTTTACCATAACTGTTAACGCGTGGGCCATTAATGGTGTGTAGTTTTTTGTATCATTTGTATTATGTATTAGTTAGAAAAAGTATTTTTGAAAGTAGTGGTATATAATATATTTATTTTTTTGTGTTTTACATTTAATCGTCATTTGGCAGCATTTTAATGATTCCTTGTCATTTAGGTTCATAATAAAAAAAAACATGCCAATTAGAAACGAGTCACATCTTCAAAAATTCTGGCCAAGTGCGAGTCGGAATCACGTATTAAAACGAAAAAAAAAAAAAACTTGTTGTATAGGAGCCCTATTTAAATATTTATTTCATTCTGTTTTTAGTATTTTTGTTATAGCAAGAACAAAAATGCATCATCTGTGAGAATTTGTAGCTATCACAGTTAATGAGATACAACCTGGTGGCAGGCAGTGGAGAAAGTAATAGGCTTCTGTATTTTACCCTATGAGTACGGAATCCTAAAAACCATTCACTTCTATTGCAACTATCCAATTTACATAATCTCCAAAATTAAAACCTCTTTAAAGTAGGATAAGTATGTTCCTTAGCCACCCAAGTTTCCATTTTCGACGCATC
This sequence comes from Glaucopsyche alexis, assembly GCA_905404095.1. Lineage (NCBI taxonomy): Eukaryota > Metazoa > Arthropoda > Insecta > Lepidoptera > Lycaenidae > Glaucopsyche > Glaucopsyche alexis. The sequence continues at coordinate 5,475,422 of FR990063.1, read as the reverse complement.
ACTGCGGCCAAACGTCAACGCATTAACCGATCGAAGGCGTTCCAAATTTCAAATTCGAATTTCGAATCATTTAATCCCCCATTGTTTGGAGTTTGACACTAAGCTGTGCACGTGGTGAAAAAAAAAAAACGCATCAGCTTGCCAGCGAGTGATATTTTAACAATAAACTTTTCAATTATAAAATATACGATATCAAAGCAAACATTTTATTATTTAAACTATTTTACACCCACAATAGAAGCTGAAACGCAATTCGCCATTTCAGAATTTTATTAAGTACTTTGTAATTTATTTTTATTTGCTTAAATATTTATTTTTATTGCAGGTACAGTTTAGTTCCATGTCTGTCTTTGATTTATTTTTCGCCGTTTATTAGACGTTCCTAATTATACATAAAATTTGATCCATGTCATAGAGGTACCTATATAATTATTATAGAGACATGTTGAGGCATAAGCTGTCTCCAATTAAATGGTCCCACTTTTGAAGTTTTTGGTCATTTAATTATTATATATATTAAAATATTTCAATTTACTAACATATATTTTTTTTTTTTTTTTTTAATTTTATGTTTATATTATATATTTTTTTTAAACCTTTCGACATTGTTTTGCACACCACGTCTTGTCTACAAACTTTAAGGCCTTCTTCGCTACCTTTTAATCAGTATAAAAAAATCATCAACATAAAAACTAACCCTCCAGCGCATCAAGGGGCTTATATCACCCCACTTCGTTAGCGAGATGTTATCTCTTATCGCTGATAACTGATAAGATATATCAATTAGCGTGCAAATTCGTTATACGGCCGGGGTAGTTAGAATCTTGATATTATATTAAATAAATTATTGCAGTCGCAAAAATTGAATGTTTATATGTCACCGTAAAATTGTAAAAACCGTTAGATTGTAAAATTAATAACGAGAATGTAAAAATATGTGAAAAGATTAATAACTATATATTTATAATCGAACGAAAAATAATGTGTAAAATTATAGGCAGCATATTCGCGTCGGAAGTCAATCAACATTTTACAATTTCACTAGTTTTATTACAATCTAACGGTTTTTATAATTTTAAAGTGACATATATATTTTTTAAATTGGCCATGTTACTATTTGCTGATGGCAAACAATGTATGTCTGTGTGTACTATTACATTAATTTGGTAGATTTAATAGATATTTTTTAAAGTTAAAATTGGATTCGTTTTTTATTGCAAGAACACTACTATACGAAAAGCTTGAATGTGATTGGTATATCGAATACATTAGTGACATTTCAATTTAGTTGTGAAAAAAAGAAATTTCTTTATTCTTGGTGAGGCCGAACATAGAATTTTCATAAAAAAAAATAGAAATAGGTAACCATGACATCACATTGTTCAACAGTAGCGCACAATTTATCAAATTCTGTCAATTGACTTACGTGAGGGCGGACCTCGAACGAGGATTAACCCCCAAATAGGGGTCTACACGACCCCCTGTTGAATGAGTTAATAATGAAAAAGAGCAAAGAAGCAGATGCGGTGATTATACCCATTAGGCCATTTTACGTTCTTCTAATTAATTAGTTTTTGGGGGGTTAATATACCGCGATAGTTTTTGATTTTATACAGTAGGTAATTACTGTTTCATAAAAAAAATTACTTTAGTTTTTATGAGTTTAAAAAATTAAAAATACAAATTATGAATGTTTAACAATAAAAAAATAATAAAAATTTAACACGATGTATCATGTAGGTACATGAAATGTAACGAATATTATTATTTTTAAACAAAAAATTAAAACCGACTACCAAAGTTAAAAATGCACAAAAATTATGAACATATAACGAGATTTTTCTACTCAATCTTCATAATTTTGTAATCGGTAATTAAGAAGCGGTAATTATGAAGTACCAATGACTAATTCATGTATTAAGAGGAAACAGACATAAAACGAAAGAAAAAACATACAAACGTAGTCCCGTTTCCTCCCTGGATAATGCCGGTAGAGTAACAATTATTTTCGTGAATATCTATGGATACTATTAGCATGTCCCTATGATTTCCTTTTTTTCATGAATTAATTTCAGCTGTGTTCAAACATCCAGAAAATAAATTTGACTAGATTATATACAAATTGAAAACATGAACACAGTTCAACCCTTTATTTGAATTTTTAATGTACTAGCTGTTGCCCCGGCTCCGCCCGCGTAAATACAATATCCCTCGGGAACACTGTATTTTTTCGGGATTAAAAGTAGCCTATGTTTTAATCCAGAGCCTAAAATACAAAGATACCAAATTTCATCGAAATCCGTTCAGTAGTTTTTGCGTGAAAGAGTAACAAATATCCATCCACACATCCTCACAAACTTTCACATTTATAATAGGCAATCGGACAATTTTTTTTTATTGCATAAATGAATAGTACTCTTAAATATGAGTAACTTCTCAGAAGAAACCGTATATCAAAAGTCAATATTTTCAAAGGTACAGCGATTTGTATAAAAAATTTCGCGAGCCTCCTAAAAACGCTCCATACTAAAGTCGACCTACAACAAATGAGGTCACTCGTAGGTTATAGTATATGAAGTAGTATATGAAGTATATGGCCGCAGGAATATATTTGTAAATATCTCCGATATTTGTGCGTTTAAGTTCATAGTTACCATAATGAATGTTTTTGTATATGATGTGAGTAAACTAATGATGTAGGTTTTGTTTACCAATTTCGCAAAAGAAAAAAAATGTTTTTTTGGTATAAAGACTCGCGAAATTTTCTTATATAAGAGTATTTCATATTTAAGAGTACTATTCATTTATGCAATAAAAAAAATCAGTCCGCTTGCCTATTAGTAGGGTAGGATAAGGTACTTAAATCGGTAAGTTTTGGATAAGGTATCAGGGGACTACGTTTGTAAGTTTCCCATATATTGCGTGGCCCTTCTGTTTCCACTTAAGCGACTGGACTTATGCTAGTACTAGCTGATGCCCGCGACAGTAACCCACGGAAACCTTATATGTCCCGCGATAAAAAGTAGCCTATGTCCTTCCGCATGGTCTATCTATTTTATAACTGTGCCAAATTCATGATAATCGGCTTAGTAGTTTTTACGTGAAACTGTAAATAGAGTATCCCACGGGAACCATACATTTCCTGCGATAAAACGTAGCCTATCTCCTTTCTCGGACTCTAGACTATCTGTGTACCAAATTTCATTTAAATCAGTGCAGTAGTTTTGGCGTGAAAGACGGACAAACATACACACTTTCCCGTTTATAATATGTGGATGTTCTCACCTGGACCCTGGACTCCGGCAGGTTGATCTTCAGCGCCACCTCCTCCCGCATGAAGATGTCGGGGTACCTCGTCTTCCCGAACAGCGCTTCGAGCACGTCGAGCTGCGCGCGCGTGAACGTGGTCCGCTCGCGCCGCTGCTTCCGAGGGTTCACGCCTGAAATGAGATTTGTTGTTAGTGAGATGGAAGTGGTTCCGGTGCTTAACGCTAGCAGTGAGTTCCGTTGGGTAACGCTAGGAATGAGTCCATGAGTAAGGCTAGGAATGAGTCCATGAGTTCCGTTAGGTAACGCTTGGAAAGAAGTTGATTGTTAGTGAGATGGTTAACGCTAGCAGTGAGTTCCGTTGGGTAACGCTAGGAATGAGTCCATGAGTTCCGTTAGGTAACGCTCGGAACGAAATTGATTGTTAGTGAGATGGAAGTGGTTCCGATGCATAACGCTAGCAGTGAGTTCCGTTGGGTAACGCTAGGAATGAGTCCGTGAGTTCCGTTAGGTAACGCTTGGAACGAAGTTGATTGTTAGTGAGATGGAAGTGGTTCCGGTGCTTAACGCTAGCAGTGAGTTCCGTTGGGTAAGGCTCGAACTTCGCGGGTAGGTGAGCGCTCTTCATTGTTCGTGTTATCTCGTGACGTCATCAGTAGCTTACCGTCGGGGAATAGTTACATGTAACATTACATGACCAGTTTCAGAAATACATCAACCTGCTAAATATTTTATTTCTTTTAGGGTTCCGTACCCGAATGGTAAAAACGGGTATTACAGAGACTTCGCTAATCGCTGTCCGTCCGTCCGTCTGTCCGTCTGTTACCAGGTTGTATCTAATCCATAAGCGTGATAGCTAGACAGGTGAAATCACAGATAACGTATTTCTGATACCGATACCGCTATAACTGTAAATACGAAAGACAGAATAAAACAAATATTCAAAGTATGGGAGACGCTGAGTGCGAGACTCGCACTTGGACGGTTTGTCGAGGTTAGGTTAGGCGAAAAACCGTAACAAACTTATCACCTCTTCATTATCATTTAACTACATAATATCTTAAATGAGACGAATTATATTATGTAACGTTCAAATTGAGGAATGTTGAATTTTATTGCAGACAAAATTAAATTAAAATTCACGTTCAGATAAATATTATACCATCATCGCTTAAATACCCGAATCAATTTCAACAGCCGCCCCCGCGTTTGTATTTATTATATTATAATAGTGATGGCACAAAATAATGTCGATATCGATATTCGAAACATACAGCACGTGAGCTGCGCTAATTGGTTATGTCATGTGTGAGGGCTTACCAACGCAGTTAAAGGCCAGTCGAAGCTGAAAGCCGCCTGATTCCTGAATCATTACACTATTTACTGTACAAGGTATGTGAAAACTAGTGCAAAAAGACAACAGTTACAAATTTACCGATGTGACCCATCGGTATATTACAATTCAGCATACAGTTCAAACAATGCATTTGCGCCTTTGATTAATCCTTACAAAACTGACAATATTTCTGTGCCACGACACACATTGACATGGGACGCGTGTCAATGTGTCAACATCGCATAGTAACACAAAACACGCTATTACTCGCAGAGCACACTAACCAAAATTGGCCCGACGTTTTACGCGCAATGCCATATCTATCTCTTTTTAATATTATACATCTTTGATTTGCGCTGAAACTAGTCAGCTAGTCAGCTGATTACCTTCATATCTTATCAGAGGCGGATTATCCTAAGACAAACTAGGCATGTGCCTAGAGACGCGAGGGTACAAAGGGACGCTCGAGCGGAATGGTAAAACTGCGTTTTCAACCGACCTGGTCGATTACACCCCTCCCATACATTGAATGATGATTTCATACTACAAATATTAGACTACGACAACTTCGACCTCCTCCCCCCTAACTCCTCTACTGACTAGTTATTTATAATAAAGGGGCGCCGCACCGATGACATGTTTGCCTATAGCTCTCTCAACGTTTAATCCGCCTCTGTATCTTATGTGTATTCAAAACATTAGGTTTTAACGGCTAACCAATAACCATACACGTAATGGTATACCTGATAGGTTTCCATACATTATCAGCTCAAGCTTGCCTGACAGGCATAACTGTGCAGGCAAACCTGTCAGGTAAACCGTTACGTGTATGGTTAGCATAAGGATATAACTATCCCACGCCGATTTCAGTGACGGTGGCCGGTTTCATTGAAACCAGGCCAGTTACGCAGGAGTTATTTTATAGTGCCCAAGTACACAAGAGCACTCTCTCTTCCTTTACTCTCGAAACCCAGTGGGAAGGATAACCGACACGACTGACGAGAGATCAGGCGCAGGACTTTTTACATGCCCATCCGACGCATGGATCATCTTTCTTGTCAGACAATCAGGTGATCAGCTTGCATTGTCCTAACCAAACTTGGAAACAATATTTTTTGTTGTTCCAACATTTAATCGAACCCACGACCTACGAGTCGAGACTCTCGACTTGGCTCTCGACTCAAAGAACTGAACTCTAAACCACTGGACCATGGAGGCTGTCAATTGCCTTAAGGAGAATCAAAGTATTGTATAGAGAAGAGTTCAACGCGTACGAGGATGTAATGACTGATTACTACTTGAAATATACATTATTTAATGAAGGTTCATTTTTTTTAATAAAACTAGGGGGCAAACGAGCAAACGGATCACCTGATGGAAAGCGATTACCGTCGCCCATGGACACCCGCAACATCAGAGAGGTTGCAAGTGCGTTGCCGGCCTTTTAGGAGTGAATACGCTCCCTTCTTGAAGGTTTGCAGGTCGTAATGGTCCGGAAATACTGTTGGCGACAGTTCATTCCAGAAATAGGTTAAAAGATAGTTAAATATTAACTGTAGAAGATAACCGCAGGAAATCTTAAGCATAAATAATTTTAATATAAAAATATGTAGGTAATACAAAAGATTCAAAATCCTTATCCTTATTAATATTTTAAATGTGAATGTGAGTTTGTTTGGAAAAACTACTTGACAGATCGTTAAATTTGGGCTGTCCCAAATTTAACGATCTGTCAAGAAACAAACAGACATAGAAAAGACCACGGGGAAGGACATAGGCTTTTTATCGCGGGGAAACGTACGGTTTTCGTGGGATATTGTATTTACGCGTGCGGAGCCGCGGGCAAAAGCTAGCATCCTACTAATATTATAAATGTGAAAGTTTGTGAGGATGGATGGATGGATGGATGGATGGATGTTTGTTATTTTTTTACGCAAAAATTACTTGTATTTATTTCATATTATCGATAAAATCAATTCTCATCACTACCAGTTATTAATCATGAGGTCAAACTGTCCAATGATTTATTGTCTAATAAAAATATTAATTTATATCTGCCATAATTATTATGTTTGATTTTTATTATACAGTATGAGTATCAGCTACACTATACCCTGTTTAAATCCAGTTTATCTTAACGTAAACAAAAAGATAATTTAACACTATAATGCCACCAATTCAAATAATAATAATTATACTAATATACGAGCCATACTAAGAGTACTACTACTACACAGTTCAGTTCAGTTGTATAACAAACTGAATTAAAATTAAAAAGGATTCGAACGCACAACATTCTGAACTTCGGAAAAAGCAAAAATTATATAATATATGTACGCATACCAAACTGCCTATCGGAGTGGCTTATTAAGTCGAAGTTATTGATATATTGCAGAACGACGAAAAAAAAAAAACATTGCTAGCTTAAAAATGCCAAATTTCCCAAGGATAACAGCTATCTAGATCGATTTTTCTTCCCTAAAACTAGCTGCATATTAAATTTCTTGGTAATACTTGCAGCCGTTTTCGAGAAACTGATTTATACAAGATTGTCTCGTTTAAAGCATAAGATTTGGAGCGAAACAAAATGCTAACTCTAACATACCTACTCTCACGTTCAAATAACACTGTCCAAATTCAATAAACTTTTAAAAATGGAAGCAAAAAAAAGAGTTAATTCGTTCTTGACTAATGTCTCGTCATTTTTAAAGACGGAATTAACAAGACGTTTGACATTATTAAATGTTGCCACAACAGAAAATGACGGATTGCTTAGCGTGAATGAATTTGAAAACCGAACTTGAATGGGCATAGATACGTGTTTTTAAATAATGGACGACTCTTTTGAGTTATTAGTGTTTAGAAATGGACGACACACCACGTCAATATGGACCCGCAGTCTCTAGTTAGTGGATCTAGCTTCTGCTAAAGTTCAATGTTTGTAGGTTACAATAGGTAATCTTTTTTGCCGTCGGAAAACTTGAATTATAACTTTTATGTTAGTAAGTTACATAATAATATAATATCCTACTAATCCTCCTAACATTATAAATGTGAAAGTTTGTGAGGATGGATAGATGGATGGATGTTTGTTAACTCTTTCACGCAAAAGCCAAAGAACGGATTTTTATGAACTTTGTTAAGGTGGTTCGTTTCCCATACAAAAAAACAATGGACATTAATTAGGTAATTTCATACTATTACTACATAAATTTATATGCACATCTATTTATTTTGCAATACAATTGTCGCAAAATATATTTAAAATACTTTATTTCACACAGAAATCACATTTTTATTGAATTTTCGACAAAAAGTGACATGAGTTACAAATGTCACTTTTTGTCGAACCACCTTAAGGTATAGTTAATAGTTTAGGCTCTGAAGTCTGGATTAAAACATATAGGCTACTTTTATCCCTTAAAAGTGCAGTGTTCCCGCGGGATACCCGATAGTTTTATTTTTATGTAATGAACTAGGAAACTACTAAACGAGCAGACGGATTGCCTGATGGTAAGGGATTACCGCCGCTCATGGACACTCGCAACACAAGAGGATTTACATTTGTAACTCCTCTGGTGTTGCGACTTGCGTTCCTGAAGCCACGGGAAACAGCTGGTAAGAATAAGATGTTGCCCACGACTTGGTCAGGTACCAAGTAATTTTTTTTTTCGAAATTTTTAATAATTTTTCGTCTTGACATAAACAATAGATCATATTATGCAAAAAACAACCGTAATTGATTTTTAATCCTTATATAATATATTAACTACAGTTATTGGTTCAAGATCTTAAGTAATGATATTGATTACACAACGTAAGTGGCTTACTTCAACTAGAGATGTGATAAACGGCTTAAAATTAAAAGTTAACTTATCCGTTATTAAATATTCAATAGCAGCTTTTTTTAACTGCTTAGTTGCTTAGTTGCTTATTTGATTATCTACTTATTGCCACTTATAAGTTATAATATTTTTTGCGCTTATGTTACGTTTTTCGATCGCTTAAACTGATTTAAATTAACTTTCCTTCGTACTTTGCAGGCTTAGGACTGTCTGAAATCTGAATAATTATTAATATAATAATATGAACTCATAAAAATGTTTTTACATGTTGATAATATGCATTTATTTTATTTTTATTTTATTTAACAATTTATTGCACACAAGAAAAAGTACATCACAATTTAACAGAGAAAGACGACACAAAGGTACTGCTTATTTCTAAAAAGAAATTTCTTACAGCAGCCCTACGAAGAGAGATGGTAAAAGACAGCAGATAGGACGTGCACGATTACAAAATATACACTACTTACATATTATTATATCCTTACTAAGATTGAGAACATAATGTGTAGTGTATACTATCAAAATATACCTACATACCTACATAATAAATATAAAATACAACACATAATTGATATGATACGATAAAATAATATAATATTATTATACCTATAATAGATAAATACTATATGTATATATAATAATATTATTTATATAGATTGAATTTCGAGGTAGTGCTCTTTCAAGCGTCTTTTAAATACAATAATGGTGGGACTGTCACGAACGGTGTGGGGAAGCGAGTTCCACAATCTGACTGCGTGAACAGTGAAGGAGTAGGAGTAAAAGTTAGAGCGATGGGATGGGAGGGAAAGATTTGTTCTCACATTAGACCTACAAGGGATATCGATGGGTCGAGCAAAGTTAAATCGATCGAGAAGATAGGAAGGAGAGAGGGGATTATACAAAATATTATAAAGTAGACAGAGGATGTGGGAGTTACGTCGAAGTCGGATAGGGAGCCACTTGAGCTTCAACCGAAAAGCTGATATGTGATCGAATTTTCTCAATCCAAACACAAAACGAATACAGAGATTCTGCAAGCGTTCCAGTTTTGTTAACAGCTCTTCGGTGATGTCCAAGTAGCAGGAGTCAGCATAGTCAAGGATAGGAAAAATAAGTGTCTGGACAAGGAAAATTTTGGTGTTCACGGGCAAAAAGTTTTGAAGGCTCCTCAACATGTGCAACGAGTAGTAGACCTTTCTGCTTACTTCACTAACCTGAAGATTCCAGGAAAGGTTACTGTCTAGAATCAAGCCTAGATTTTTGGCCGAGTCTGTATATTCAATCACAGTACCATCATACATGACCGTAGGCGCATTGTGTAAACGTTGAGTCATATATTTACTGCCTATGATCATAGCCTTCGATTTGGTTGGATTGACCAACAAACCAAAGGATTTAGCCCAGACTGCTATGCGCTGTAGATCAGCGTTAACATTTGTTACTGCGGAATCAATGTCATCTATATGTGAATGACGATAGAGTTGCAGGTCGTCTGCGTAGAGATGGAAATCCGATGAAATTAATGTGGAAACAGTGTTAATAAAAATAGAAAAAAGAAGAGGAGATAGAACGCCACCCTGGGGAACACCCGCTTCAATGTCACACCAATCCGAGGTAGCCTCGTTAGAGCGGACTCGTTGCGAACGTCCCCGAAAGTATGTATCGAACCAGTCTATCACTGAGGGAGATATGTTAAGAGAACGAAGGACGGAAAGGAATATGTCAAAATCAACAGAATTGAAAGCACTGCTAAAGTCAAGTAGGACTAGAACGGAGATACATTTATTTTCCATTGCTAGACGGAGATCGTCAGTGACTTTAAGCAGTGCTGTAACAGTACTGTGACCTGGACGAAAGCCAGATTGGAAGGGAGAAAGTAATTTATTAGAGGAAAGGAATTCGGAAAGCTGTTTGTGCACAATGTGTTCAAGGACTTTGGATAGGTAAGGTAATATAGAAATTGGTCTAAATTGAGATAAGGAAGAGGGATTGGAGGTTTTAGGAAGTGGAATGACATTAGCACGTTTCCATGCCGAAGGGAAAGAACTCGTTGTCAATGAAAAGTTAAAAATGTGAGTGATAATTGGCAAGAGTTCTGGAAGGGTAAGTGTTATCATGCGGGGGCTCAGGTTGTCATTGCCCACAGCAGTAGAAGTGATAGCCATGATATGTTTCCTAACTTCCTCCTCAGTGACAGGCTTAAACAAAAATGGACTACAGGAGGGTAGAGGAAGAGAACAAAGATGGGAAATCGTCTGAACTTTGGTAACCTGATCGACAATAATGGGTGGAACAGAGAAATGAGCGTTCAGTTCATTTAAATTAACTGAATTGTCTAGACAGGTGGAGGACTTGCCAATGCCGAGGGTTGAAAGGAATTTCCATAGTTGCAAGGGGTTACTTTGATCAATTGAAGAATGTATGTGGCGTCTTTTAGCATCCCTACACAAACGACTGCAACGATTCCGCAGAAACTTATACTTAGCTAAATTTTCGTCTGTTGGTCGTTTCTTGTAACGACACATGGCACGGTTACGTTTAGTCATCATGGTGATTATGTCTTGCGAGAGCCAAGGTGCCGGTACATGCTTTAATTTAATTCTTCTGACAGGGGCATGTATATCAAATATTTGAGTTATAGCATCGGTTAGAAGGGCCACTTTTTGGTCAATATTAGTGGCCGAGTACACAAAAGACCAGTCAGTATCAGTTACATCACGTTTAAGAGCCTCCAAATCTATGGCCTTAAAACTACGTAGGAAAACAGATTTGACTTTTCGACGGGGAGGTCTGATTTTATAGGATAGGAAAAGTAGGTCGTGATGCGAAAGGTAAGATGGAAATTGGCCATGAGAATCTATGAGTTCGGGGGACGAGGTGATGAGGAGATCTAAAAGGGAAGGGGTACAATTTGGAGCATGATGGGTTGCTGAAAGTGGGAGTATGTGGAGGTTAAAGGAGGAAAGTAAGGCACGGAGCTTAAAAGCACGCGAGTCAGACTTCAAGAGACATGTGTTGAAGTCACCTGCGAGTAAAGTGTAGTCATAAACGGGCCAGTGTGTGGCTAGCAGAGATTCTAAAGTGCTGAAATAGTCAACACGCAGAGATGGGCTATAGACCACACAGAGCAAGACTCTTTTGTGATGCAGGGTGACTTCAACACATAAGTATTCAGCTGAGCCAGAGTAGCGGTTTGGTGAAGCTGTTATAACTTTACATTCAATGTCACCACGCAAATAAATAGCCACTCCACCGCCGCTTTTACCGACACGATCATTACGAATTAGTTTATATCCCGGTAGAGCGTAGGCGGTAGACGAAAGTGAGGGCTTAAGCCAGGATTCCGATATTAAAATGGCATCTACCGGGGAATGGCTAAACAAGTCGAGAAGATCTGGATGATGGCGCGGTATGCTCTGAGCGTTGACATGGACGATATTGAAGTTGTTGGGAAAAGAGGAAAAGGCGCTATTTAGCTGTTCACGAGTAGAAAGGGAAGCCGAACTGACATCACCACTATCTATACTGAGAAAACTATCAGACGAGGAAGAGCATGAGAAAAAGTCATCATTAACAATATCTTCATAAATTAAATCCATATAACTATCAATATAATAAATATATTAAATAAATAATACTAATAAATATATAATAATAATAAATCTTATCAATAATATTAATGCAAACAACCCATCTTAGCTCACCGTAGTGTAGAGAAAAGAAAATTACACACTTACATATTTTACAAAATATAGAATTTACCCTAATTTCACCAAAGCCAAATACACAGAAGTCAGGTAGCCTGCATTATACATTACGCTATATTATTAACAACATGAAAAACAACATTAAGTAATATGTCTGCCTTGGCAACTGTACAAAGCAACTAAGTAAACCAAAGATGTAAAAAAAAAAAAACAATTTATGACATTGACAGTTGACATTGACACAACGCAAGTGTCAATTGGTGTCAATACTCAATTGATATTTTTACAGAAACAAAGTTTTACTATATTTTTAGCGAGTGAACAAAGAAAAATAACTATACTACCTTAATTAACAACAGGGACAAGAAGAAATGATCATCAAAAGAATATGAAACATATAAGACGAGACACACACCATACTGTATATTACTACATTTAGTTTATATTTCACAGCGCTTCGAACTAAGTTCTTTTAGCACGACGAGATGAGGATGCAGCTCTGCTAGAGGGCTTATTTTCCGTGGTACTAGACTTTGCCACCACTCCGTGAGCACTCTTATCCGACGAAGGAGGGACTGTCTTGGAGTCTTTGATAGCGGGGAACGAAGCCATTAGCGATTTAAGCTCCTGCATCGATTCAATCTTTCGCCGCGATTTATCAGGCAATGTGATCGCAATCTTTCCCTCGGTGGACCAACAGTTTCGTACTCCAAAGTGCTGGCGTGCAGTCACAAATAATTGATGCCTAGACTTGGTGAGAAATTCCGAAATGACAATGCCTGTACCTTTGAGTGTAGTCTTAGCATCCCAAACCATACGCCGCTGCTCAATATCCCGGAATCTAACGAGGACTGCACGGGCTTTTGTATTGGGGGACCCGAGACGGTGACAGGACTGAATATCACTGCCGGTACACTCAATTTGCATTTTGTCTGTGATAGTATTCGGAATGATGTTAAATAAATTTTCATTTTTTGTTTCAGCTATACCATGGAACAGAAGTATTTTCTTGCGAAGGAATGTCTCATGCCTATCCAGTCCTAAAGTTAGGAGATCTATCTGGATTTTTAATTTTGACAGTGTTTGCCACACAAAGGTTTTGAAATCAAGGAACTCACTGCTTAAGCTGGAGAGGTCTGGTTGCGATGGTGCTGATGCTGCATTATGGAGGCGCTGCTCGTAGGACTCCATGCGCGACTGGAAGAGTCTTGCCAGATCCTCCATGTTGGCAGCAAGTTGTGAAGACATATCCATTGTTCTTATGAAGTCGCAGTGATGAGTATGGTAAAAGTGATGAAAGTGCTGAAGTGATGGAAACTTTATATTGTGGCGAGCAAAGAGGGGTTTCAACTATAATTTAGTGTAATACATAGATTGTTTTGGTAACTGTAAGTATTTTTATTTTCAATTCTATGATCCCGATTTTAGATTAGATGTGGCTGCTACGCATACCCGCAAAAAAAAAAAAAAAAAAAAAAAAAAAAAAAAAAAAAAAAAAAAAAAAATGCATTAATCTTAAATGTTGCTTATCATTAGTAATAGTTGATTTATAGGATAACAAACATCGCCACTTTTTCCACCTCATTTCTTTCAAAGTAGTTCCATAAATTACTGTTCCAATTCACGTCGTTTATTCGTCATCTTACGACAAAAACTTAATAAACTTAATACTAAAACACTACACGAAAAGTTTATATTACGTCCATATGGACCATTATTATATTTATTACTTACATTAAAACTTCACGGTAAGCCACCAAAGCACCACTATTACGATTCAAATACGAATTATTGCGTAACGTAATATAACGTGTTTTCGTCAACCCGCAAAGCGCAACTAACAAAAAGTGAATAAACACGAAAAAGCTTAATAGTTATAAGTACAAAAAATAACCCGTTTAAATAAGTGATGAGCTACATTAAAGAATTTTCACTCTTATTGCGCTGTCATAAGAACTATTTTTCTTTGCTCATACCACACTTATGGCTTTATATTTAACGATATGAACGATAATTATAAGTGATAAACGCTTAAATTTTTAAACGACTTTACAACTTATTTATAAAAGCACGCTATTTTAAACGCTTTACGTTATAACGGCCATCTCTAACTTCAACGCTGACTTCATTCAATTTGATTATTATCGATCATAAATAAATAGATCTATGATAAAAAGATCTATGATAAATAGATCTAAGATGAATAGATCTATGTTTGGATGTAGAGTGACTTGTGGTACAGTACGGTAAAACACCGTGGTGGATAGCTTTGGCACGAATGGATCCGGCTCGGAGGACCAAGGTCATCAAATCTCATGAAAACCGTCCATTTTCCTTAATCTGCGTGTAGCGGTGTGGGTAAATGGATTAAGTATTACAAACAAACACAAACTTAATTATTTTTATCAATTGATACAAAACATACTAATTGACATTACATTAGAACTAGCTGTTCAGTTTCTCGCCTAAGCATAGTATCCTACGGGAACGCTGTAATTTTCCAGAATAAGAAGTAGCCTATGTTTTAATCCACAGCCTAAACTACTACCATACCAATTTTCATAGAAATCCGTTCAGTAGTTTTTGCGTGAGTAACGAACATGTATCCTCACAAACTTTCACATTTATAATAGAATAGTAGGATGAAATATAAAACTTTTTCAGAATTATCATACTAACCAAACGGGAAACCTTTATAACATTTTTCAATTGCGTAACGTCCGTAACTCCCTACCATAGAAAAGTGAAAATAAATAGACGTACATCTGTCTCTTTCATACCCCACAATGGGTACGAGTCAGAAAGGGATAACAATGGGGACCAGAGATAATCCCTGTGACGTTTTTTTTTTGATGTTATCTTCACGGCTGATACGGCTACTTGTTTATGCTCTTGTCTATGGCTAATGGTGTATTCTTGTAAGTATCTGGTTACTGATTGTTAGATAGGTTACCGCATTTGTGCTAAAGGTGAAACTTGAAAGGCGTTTGCTTGGATTAGGGTTTTTTAGAACTTTGACTGCTAGCTATATCAGGCTTGTTTTCTGCAATCTTTCAATTTCCTTTTCCTCAGTTCAATTACATCCTACTAATATTGTAAATGTAATGAGTTTGTAAGGATGGATGGATGGATGGATGGATGTTTGTTACTCTTTCACGCAAAAACTACTGAACGGATTTTGATGAAATTTGGTATCTTAGTAGTTTAGGCTCTGCTACACATAACTACTACTTTTATCCCGAAAAAATACAGTGTTCCCGAGGGATACTGTATTTACGCGGGCGGAGCCGCGGGCAACAGCTAGTAATTATTATATTCGTAGCAGAAATATTATATTGTCTTTACTTAAAGATACAAAACAGTACCAGGTCTAGATAAATACGGTAGAAAATGCCTAGCATAAAACTCAAATTTTCACAAACATACAATTTATTAGGCAGATAATGGTTTATTTTACAACGTATGTGTTAATTAATTTTTATTTGTCTAAGTAGACGTACAACTAACTTACTAGGTAAAAAATAATGATGAATGATTAATCTGAACTGCCGACGGCAAACTGCTCGTTTTAATAATCTATCTATCTATAGCTATTTGTTTAAAACGCCAAATTCGTATCACGAAAAACGGGCACATTAACCGACGATATTGTTAAATGTTAACAAATAGTTATACATAGATAGGTTATAGAAACGGGCCGTTAATAATCATTTGCCAGTTTTTCGCGATATTTGACGATTAAACAAAAAGTTATTGGTAGATAAGTTAATGGAAACGGGCCGTTAATCATTTGCCGGTTTTTCGCGATATAACTTTGACGTTTTTAACAAATAGTTATTGGTGGATAGGTAATGGATTATGAATTTAATGAACGTGACTATCTCTCATTCATAATACGGGTACAAACCTATATTAGTAACTAGCTTTTGCCCGCGACTTCGTACGCGTAGATGTTTAGGCGAGTAATTTCCTATTATTTTTAGAAAGATACTTTTTTTGATTATGCTAAAAATACAAATCATTAAAATATTATTTTATTATTAGTGTTATGTTTAGGCTCTGGATCAAAACATAGGCTACATTTTATACCGAAAAAGTAGTGTTCTTGTGGTTCAGTGAGATACTGTATCAACTTGGTCGGAGGCGGAGCCGCGGAAAAAGCTAGTAATTCAATAAAAGTAAAAAGAGCCAATTTGGGATTAAAACCCTTTCCCCCTTACTAATAAACGCTGTATAAGCTTTGAATAGTTATACAGTGTTTTATCTCCTTCTATCGAATTAAAAATGTCACTTGTGTGACGGGAACAAAACATTGTATAACTATGCAAAGCTTATACAGCGTTTATTAGTAAGGGGTTTTAAGTCAAAACTTTTTTTAATCGGTTCACAAACGGCGGAGTAATCGTTGAACATACGAAAAAAATATAACCGCCACCTTTTTTGGAAGTCCGATAAAAAGAAAGTGTAAGCTAATTACAAGAATTGGGGTTCAGGTTACCATTTTATACCAGGTATAGACTAGTCTATACTAATTAATGTTATAAGGAGGAAAGGTTTATTTGCATGTTTGTTTGCATTGAATATGCTCCGAGACTACTGGACCGATTTTGATGAAATTCGATCAGTAAAGACACATCCCACCAAAAACATTCTGTAAAAAACTAGCCAAGTCTCGATAGAGCTGCTTGTTTATCTCTAAAAAGTAGTGAAATCTAGACAAAGTCGTGCCAAGTCTAAGGTTCCTTACTGCGATTTCTTTATTATTATAGTTAATGTTGTGTGACTTGGCCGTTGAAGGGTACACAATGGTACAAAAGGGGCTCCATGACACCATTGCTCCAATACATGTGTTCTACAATCAACAACAGCCTAAAATGAGACACTACTCACTAGCGTCCAATTACCAATACCAGTATGGGCTATTATCTCGCTTAACAAACATAGGTAGTTACAACAGATATACATTACGTGTAAACAAAATTGACTTGTACCCACTTGTAACGTATAAAGAATGTTCAACGGCCATATTGATTTATTTTACTAGATTTCAGTGTAATTTGTTTATTTAATTTGTGTAATGATCGAGTACAATAAAGTTAATCGTTCGACTATTTCTTCTTGTAAACTTGTAAATAAAAGTATAAAAGCCAGTCTAGTCTTATCCAGAGTTTTCCTTTAATTTTATTTATATGCGTATCAAAAGCAGAAAGGGAGGCATTCGCCCAGCAGTGGAATGCTACGGACTAGATTAAATTAGAAGATGTGTCCCACTTCGCTAGGTTTTTGAAATGACAGTCGATTTTTTTATGTACCAATAGTAGAAGGAGGGCATTACCATATCTCTAATCAGCTGAAACCAGCTGAGGATTCTTCATCAGATACTTCAGACCTTCGATTTTTGACATCAAATGAAGCGGCCCACCACCATGTTGAATATTTTTTGTAAAGGCGGTATGTCGATCTCTAATAGTTTGGTTGGGCTCTTGTGTTTTCTAATCAGGGTCACCAGGTACTCCAGATGTTCGATTATCCTAGTTTTTATAGTTTTCCTTTTATGTGGCCATTAAACCCTAACTCTGTACCAAATTTCAGCTCTCTGAGTTCATAAGAAGTACTAGTTCTATTCTGATGATCATGAGTGAGTGAGTGTCATAAATTCAAAACTTTGCTTTCGCTTAACTTCGGAACTAAATGACCTACAGACTTAAAATTTTGGATTTTAAGTATGTGATTATAGCTAACTAGATGACGAAAATTTCTGCGTTCTGGTCTTATCCAGAGCTCCTCAAATAGGGGCCTGAAAATGCGGCGAAATGGTTCCAGTAAAGAATGGTACGACAGTGTTTGCTTCGCGCTTGACTTGGCGGGGGCACTGCCGTGCCCCCAGATCGACGTTCTGGTCTTATCCAGAGGTTCTCAAATAGGGGCCTGAAAATGCGGCGAAATGGTTCCAGTAAATAATGGTACGGCAGTGTTTGCTTCGCGCTCGACTTGGCGGGGGCACTGTAGTGCCCCTAGATCGACGTTCTGGTCTTATCCAGAGGTTCTCAAATAGGAGCCTGAAAATGCGGCGAAATGGTTCCAGTAAAGAATGGTTCGGCAGTGTTTGCTTCGCGCTCGACTTGGCGGGGGCACTGCCGTGCCCCCAGATCGACGTTCTGGTCTTATCCAGAGGTTCTCAAATAGGGGCCTGAAAATGCGGCGAAATGGTTCCAGTAAAGAATGGTACGGCAGTGTTTGCTTCGCGCTCGACTTGGCGGGGGCACTGCCGTGCCCCCAGATCGATTATCCTAGTTTTTATAGTTTTCCCTTTATGTGGCCATTAAACCCTAACTCTGTACCAAATTTCAGCTCTCTGAGTTTATGGGAAGTACTAGTTCTATTTTGATGATCATGAGTGAGTGTATAAGTGAGTGAGTGAGTGTCATAAATGCGAAACTTTGCTTTCGCTTAACTTCGGAACTAAATGACCTACAGACTTGAAATTTTGGATTTTAAGTATGTGATTATAGCTTACTGGATGACGAAAATTTCTGCGTTCTGGTCTTATCCAGAGGTTCTCAAATAGGGGCCTGAAAATGCGGCGAAATGGTTCCAGTAAAGGATGGTACGGCAGTGTTTGCTTCGCGCTCGACTTGGCGGGGGCACTGCCGTGCCCCCAGATATATACATAAGACCACTGGGAAGGACATAGGCTACTTTTATAGCTGCTAAATGTACGGACTACGGTCCTTGTGAGATTTATTTGCACACGAAGTCGCCGGCAACATCTAGTTCTTAAACTTTGGTGCAATACCAAAAAATAAATTAGCCATATCATACGATTATTTTAGTCGATTTGCGAACACGTGCGTAGCATTAACTATTAACATACCACTGGTCGTTTATTTTCCTTTAACCCCTCAATCTAGGGTGAGATGCGCACAGATAAATACTTTATTCCGCCACGCGGTAGTTGTTTTTTGGTCTGGCAACATCCGCCATCTTGGCTGTCAATTTGACAGATCAAAGGGCGCGTAATGGGCGTTCGGATTTTGAATTTGGGCGCCTAATTAGTGAAGTTTGAAGCTAATGATGCAGGTTGTTATCAGTTGAACAAATAGATTTGTAAAGCTTTTTGATTTTTGATTCTATCGTTAAAATAGGGCTCCCCCCGCGTAAATACAGTATCCCACGGAAATACTGCACTTTTTCGAGATAAAAAGTTGCCTATGTGTTAATACAGACCCTAATTTACTAATATATAAAATTCAATTAAAATCAGTTCAATGGTTATTGTGTGAAATCGTCACAAACATCGATCCTTACATCCTCACAAACTTTCACATTTATACTAGTAGTATATACTTACGATATACACAAATTTATATACAAACATAAACTAAGTACAGTAAAAATCACAACCCCAAACCAAATTGACATCGTAACATTTTTATTTCTTTACTAGCACCCAAAATACATATCACTA
This sequence comes from Glaucopsyche alexis, assembly GCA_905404095.1. Classification (NCBI taxonomy): domain Eukaryota; kingdom Metazoa; phylum Arthropoda; class Insecta; order Lepidoptera; family Lycaenidae; genus Glaucopsyche; species Glaucopsyche alexis. The sequence goes on along the minus strand of FR990063.1, from coordinate 5,455,796 downwards.
ACGCCCTTATAATAATTTATTTGATAAATTTCCATTAGCAACAATTCGGTTAGCACCCCTGCTACCAACATACAAATAAAATATTCGACAGCGCAATATCGACATCATTCCGTTGCGATAAAGTTGAAATTCTATTGCGCGTATTTCCCACCAATAATCTGTCACTTCCCAACCCCCAGTGTTGCCAGAATTTATGTGTTAACATGATTTATGGTAGCAACCCTGAAATATAGCTTATTTACGTAATGTAGGGGTTATAATTGCCGTGATAAATCTGGTATATTTCAACCATTTTGTGCAGCCATTAGGCAGCCGCCAGACATTTTGACGTTACATTTGGATTTTAGTTGAATATAGAATTCGAATGCCTAGGAGATAAAAGTAAGCGGCAAAACTGAAAGTAACTGTGGGCTATTGGGTGTAGAAGAAAGAAGGACTATCTCTCTAAGGCAGAAAAGCTAAACTTTTTACAAAAGTAGTCAAATAACAGTTCCAAAACTGGCCATAAGGGCGTTAGAGTCGGGAGGGTATGATATGAAGTTAGCGATAAGAGATAGAGTGAAGTTATTTGAAAGTTAGTTATTGGTTAGTTACTCTAATATTTTGTGGCGCTCTTTAAAATTCTTCGACATGCTTCTATAGCGCCACTTTCAACGGACACTTTTTATTTAATATACTGAGATGGTCCTCCTTTCTTCTACACTCCATATGTTACGTTTACGCCGCTGTCAAATATTCCTGCTAGGGGCCCACTGTACATTACTGAACTAAGCAGCTCCTCTCTAAAACTGTAACCTCACACGGCAAAACAATCCAAGGATTATTTAACACCGGTTTTATATGATGTTCTTCGGTTTTACGATGCGGACTTTTAGATTAATATACTCTTACATATCTCTTTTCACGTGTGCGCGCAAAAGTTATTTTTTTTTTTATGAAATAAAGGGGCAAACGAGCAAACGGGTCACCTGATGGAAAGCAACTTCCGTCGCCCATGGACACTCGCAGCATCAGAAGAGCTGCAAGTGCGTTGCCGGCCTTTTAAGAGGGAATAGGGTAATGGGGGAGGGTAGGGAAGGGAATAGGATAGGGGATTGGGCCTCCGGTAAACTCACTCACTCGGCGAAACACAGCGCAAACGCTGTTTCACGCCGGTTTTCTGTGAGCCCGAGGTATTTCTCCGGTCGGGCCGGCCCAATTCGTGCCGAAGCAAGGCTCTACCACGTTATAAATTACGTTATAATTTCGAAGAAACTGTATATTTTGTCGCGATAAAAAGTAGCCATGTCCTTCCCCGTGGTCTACTCTAAATCTGTGCCAAATTTCATCAAAATCGGTCCAGTAGTTTCGAAACCTATTCAATGCAAACAAACAAACTTTTCCTCTTTATTTTATTAGTATATAGGTATACCTCTTTTTAATATTATACATCTATGTATAGATATGATGAATCATGCACACAAATAACAATTATTGTATCGTTACAAATAATTGGTAACGAATAACGATACAATAATAATTGCATCCTAATTTAAAACGGAAATGATGCAGCACTCATTGGCTTTGATGTTGGTGTTATTCACCATAGCGGTACTGACTGGGTATGGCTACTTTTTATCCCCGATAAATGTGCGGTTCCCTTGGGTTACGATTTATTACGAAGTAACTAATGTAGTATCGAACAAGTTGCCGATGCTTCAGTGCTAGTTTTTGAACGATCGTATTATTGTGGTTGTGATAGAAAAAATTGTAAAGAGAACTGTACATTTGACAGAACAAATCTTCATGTACGAGTACAATAAAAAGTTACACCATCATGGTTTTCACTATACTTCAAATGTCAGCCATCTTGTTTTTCACCGTAATTCAAATGTCAAAATGGCCCCAAAAATCTTAAAGTATGGCCATTTAGCTGGAGATACTTTTGGCTTCAACATGCCTCATCTATAATATACATAAACGTCTATGACTGTGCGCAAAAACGTGACAGTTGTCAAATCTGACACTTGTACTTCGATTTTCAACTCTATTGTATTGTATGCCTTACTCACTATCCGTAGTTCAGCCTGCAAGTCTAATATCGCTCGAAGCGGACATGTCTAGGCAAAAATTTTATATGATTGACACTAATGGCGGCTATTAGTACCGGTGCTAGATTTCCATTTTGCTGGATGGACCCTGAGTAAGGCGCTTTAGAGCCGCTATCCCCAACCCGCGGCCCGCGGGCCGCATGCGGTGCATGTCGTTCGCTCATCTTAAATGTTTAGTAGTTTACTCTTTTAACTACCTTGTGTTATTCTATTATTAAATCGTTAAAAGAGATGTTCTAGAAATGTATGAGGCGTGGGCCAGCCCTATGTACACTATATGTAAATGTAGCTACTTAATATAGTAACTGTTTCCTATCCTTTATTTTATTTTATTTCACTTCGTTTCAATGCACACTTAAAATAAATTCGTCAAGCAGAGCAACACAACGTAAAATAAAACATGGCGGATTAGATCAGAATTAACCAAAGAATATCATTTTGACAATGACATGACTTTTGACAAAGAAAGACGTATGACACTCAAGAAGATGTCTCTTCCTAAAACTATCAACTACGTCAAAAGTCAAGTCAAAACAACTGTCATGGCCGCCCTAAAATAGGGTTCTCGCATTAAAAAACTCTTCAAATAATCATTTTTGTACGCACGTACCCTTCTTCAAATTACTTTTTTTGTATTTTTATGAAATTCCCTTATATTTTTCCTATTTACCTATGTGGTGTACATAGAGCTGGCCCAAAATCAAACATCTCTTTTAAACAACATATTTTTTTGCCCCTAAAAAATTTTGGTTGCGGCCCGCGACACCAGAAGTACAACGGGTTTGTGGCCCGCGTAAAAAAAAGGTTGGGGACCACTGCTTTAGAGTAATTCACGAAAATTGCGTTCTATTCTCTATCGATATTTTTTTAATTACTTTTTAATTTATTCACAGCTGGAAACTAGTGCATTGCTTTATTCTATAGTCTATAGCCTAAGATTTTTTTTTTAATTTATTCATGACCATGGATACAAAGTCCTTCAGTCGGATACATTTTGACTATAGCCTAAGAATTATACCAGTGTTGCCAACATTGTGCGAGCGGGACGGCAAAAGGGATTAACTTATCATTATACGAATTGAGTGGGTGTAGCAGATAAAGGGAGCGTTCCATTAAAAACCCTAATGTCTTGAGGGGGACCGAATAGTGTTTTGATAGATTGACAGTTATTCGGTTCGGTGGGCTGGTTAAATTAATGGAAGGAGATTTCAAAAAGCAAAAACAAGAAATGTAGTTTTAAAATTATGTACTATAGATAATGTGTTTTCGCAAGAGTCAATCTTGCGAAAACCGTACATTTTTCGCTATAAAAAGTCCCGTTGTATACTCTATATTATGTCTCTGCCAAATTCCATCAAAATCGGTCCAGTAGCTTCGGAGCCTATTCAATGCAAACCGTCGAACCCTCTTTATAATATTAGTATTAGTATAGTAGTAGTCTAATATAGTAGTATTAGCATAGAAAACGGTGAAAGAAAATGATAGTCTATATTGTATAAGGAGAAGTAGTCCTCACTCCTCAGTTCCTGAGTATTGTCTGCCCATAGAAAGCTAACACGGTGTAAAACAGGCTACAGCTATGTACTACAAGCACATATTAAAGATAGAGCAACATATAAACAGCTACGTAGTTAGTTTTCGATTTGATTACACTACTACAAGCGTACGGCGTGTCCACGATTGTGTGGCAAATTATGGGCCGTTGAAGAGGATGTCAAAATTTTCAAATTTGGATCGACTCGGTCGTTCTATGAAAGCTGTTTCTTTGTACGTAATTATAACTATATTATTTTCTATTCTGCGCTACAGACCTTTCTTATTTATTATATATAATTTCGCATTCTTTAAATTTTATTTTAATGAGATAGAAACGTATATAAAAATAATCTGACAAACAGATAATCTAGAAGAGAATCCAACAAGTTTGTAAAGATTTTTTGTTTTTAAAAAATGTAAGCGGTTTTAGCTATTACATGTTTTTAAATTGCCCCTGAACCTAAAGTTGTAAAAACTTCTGGTTAGTTTTGTCAGTTTTATTCAAAAGTTTGAAATTATTTTAAAATAAATGATAAGTGAAAAATTAGAATACAATATTTTCTAGTGTTTTTCTACATGTAAAAATCAGAATAACCAGTTTTTGTTAGATATAGACGCATTTGAAAAGTAGCGTTTTTCGTGAAATCTGAGTCGCGCGCCAATCAAGTATAAGTAACCAAAAGTCGGATATTTTTCGAAATAAAACATAAATTCTATGAAAGGTACATACATGAAAGCACAGACGAAAGTTACGAGTGTCTATTTTTCTAGCGTTATACTTTCCGTGCAAAAACAAAAATGACTTTGCAAGTTCCAATAAAAAACAAAAACAAATTGTCTATGGTACTTGGCGGGAAACGGCACGCGTCGCGCACGCGGCAGCCATTTTATCTGTTTGCACAGCAATTCACACTTCACGCATACATATTCATTGTTTGAAGAAGTCATTGATAATATTTATTATATTAATTACATAAGCATTCCCACAATAATTAAATTAAGTACAAATTTTCCCGCTTAGATAATAAAAAGTGCATTAGACCGCGAAGTCGGCTTTTATCTACGTCCATTGCATGTTCTTTTTTCAAATGAAGAAAAATACTTCATGTTAGTCTTATTCTTAATTAAATTATTGATTGTAACACTGCTATAAAATTAAAAATTACTTAGATGCAACTTGTAACTTTTTTCTACGTTACAACTTCCAACGTTTTGTTTCAAATTATAGAGTTTTATTTGTCTATGGTTAACTGTATGAGCCTCTATTGCTCGAGAGCTTGAAATAGGAAAGGTTTTATGTTTTTAAGGGTTAAGCATTATATTTTTAAGTGCTAATTTCAAGAGCACAAAAGTTTTTATGTAATATCGGATGCTGCAGAGCACGAAAGTTAATCGTTGATTAAATATCATGTTATCTCTCTCCTTCTTCGTATTAGTGAAGGAGAAGGCATGAACTTAACACACATAGACGTTGACCTTAGTCTTGCCAACAGGTAATAGCTACTACAAAAGGAAAACCGGCGTAAAATAACGACTGCTCGTTTGACGGCCTTTTTCCAGAAAATTTGTAGTTATTATTTTGGAGCGTGTACACGGACGTAGGTGATGATGATACATTGCAGGCATCAGCGTGAAGAACATAGAGTGATGATGACGATTTCGTGCTCGTAAAATTTCTAGCCGTCAGCACAGATAAAAAGATACGTCAAGTTGCGAACATGGCGGCAGCACATTCGCGCGTGGAGCGTGAAAATAATTGTGAGCGCGTTACAATTTGCATTTCTTTACGATGATGGAAAGTTATAGATAACTAGCTGATGCCGATGCGTACGCGTAAGTACAGTAACCCACGGGAACCGTATATGCCCCGCGATAAAAAGTAGCCTATATTCCCTTCGCCGTTGTCTACTCTATATATGTGCCAAATATCATCAAAATCGGTCCAAGAGTTTCGAAGCAACAACGCAAACAAACAAACCTTCCTCTTTATTAGAGTAAGTAGATGATAATAATTGAAGAGGATTTTTTTATTCCATAAGGTCAGCAAAGGAGCAGAAGCTTTGCTATGCTTTGCTATGCCACAGTCAAATGCCATTGACCATCATCACACCAAATATTGACCCATTCGTGCCGAATCACGAATCCGATGTTAGGTACATGAAACGGGATCGAGAGTGTATTGTGCTTAGCTATAATTCATCATCATCAGCTCCCTTATTGCTTGACAATTCGGGAGTTAACTTTTTAATTTTGTTTATCTGTAGGTACATGTGTGCATTGGCGAAGACTGGTTCTCCTTCATATTATTAACTATTAAGGATTAGGATGAGGGTCTTCAAAAGGCAAATGGTAAGTGAAGCCGATAGGAATAGAGTTATAGAAACCCAACGCCACTGTACCTGAGTATAAACTTCCAAAAAAAAGTAACAAAGAAAGAATTATTTCAAAATGAGTAATTAAATAGTCGCAAACACGCAAACACACACAAGAATCACATCAAAATCAACGTCGCTAAACGTTAGTCTTAAACGTTAGAAACTAAAGACAACATTTGCCACTCTGTACAAACAGTGCTGGCAACACTTCCCACTTCGCAAAACCAACACAAACATCGCTCAATTAACTGGCAACACTCGATGACCTGGGGCCTGGGAGTAAAAAACACAAAGATGGGGTGTCTTGTGTTTCTATGTCATTGATTTTTTAATGGCTCCGATATTACTTTGACCGATGAACGAGCAGAACGCCGCCTGAATATAAGCGACTAGATGTTGCCCGTGACTTCGTGCGCGCAAGTTATTTTCGCAGAAACCGTACATTTTTCCGCGATAAAAAGTAGCCTATGTCCTTCCCCGTGGTCTACTCTACGACTGTACCTTTCATCAAAATAGGTCCAGTAGTTTCGGAGCCTATTCAATGCAAACAAACAATCTTTTCCTCTATATTATATTTCTCGTAGTATGGTCATTGGTAACTATCAGATTTGCAAGTGGCCGGTCTTAGCCCCATCATATTGGGTCTATTTTATTTCACGCCTGTTTTCCGATAGGCCGTGGCATCTCTTTAGTTGAGCTGGCCGTTTTGTGCGTTCATTTTCTGCCAGGTCTATCATATAGCTATTCAGATTTACCGGGCTGATGCCTATTCTTGTGTTTCACATCACCGTGGTCCAGTGGTTAAGAGCTTACCTCTGTACTCAGAGGACGTGGGTTCGATTCCCGCGTTGGAACAACAAAAAATCTTGTATCCGAGTTTGGTTAGGACACTGCAAGCTGATCACCTGATTGTCTGACAAAAAAGATGATCTCTCGCCAGTCGTTTCGGTCATCCGTCCCACTGAGTTACGAGAGTGAAGGAAGGGTGATTGGCTGTGTTCGGCGGAAAAAAGTGCTGAAGAAAAAGAAAAAATAGATTATCGGCCAGGACACGTTTACAAACTTCAATACCGGTAACATAATCCGCCATTTTGCTTATTTAAAGCTAGCTTTTTTGTTAACGCGTTTTTCCGCCGAACACAGCCATTGCTGTTGTGTACCGCGCACACTTGGGCACTATGAAATAACTCCTGCGTAACTGGCCTGATTCCAATGAAACCGGCCACGTGGGGAGCTCTTATAGTGTTTAACTTCTACTCCCGGATTTGCCCCTCCATATCAGTCACATTAGATTTGTTAAACGTAATTGAGTTTTGTTTAGAAGGGCCCTGTAGGGCCCCTCCCTGCGGCACATTGCATAAACAAACGGGTGTTAACTTTCACAGGCCCTAAGGGACTGTTTCACGCTCTTGTGTAAACTACGGTTTAAAAACAAACTCTGATTGTCTATGGTTAGATGGTTCTATAATTGAATCAATAGCTGTTCCACGGAAAAAGGCGTATATAAGTGCTTGTAAGCAAAATGGCGATTGCTAAGCGGTAAGCGCTGTCAATGCTAAATGCTATTTTCCTCTAGGACACGTTATCCTCTAAATAACACTACTGATTTTAAAATAAATAAGCAAAATGGCGGATTATGTCAGCGCTACTGAAGTTAGTAATGTCCTGGCCGACAACTGTCATTTTCTTTTTAGCGCTAGTAAGCGCTAACAAGCGCCATTTTCCGCGGAACACAGCCAATTTCTAAAACGCCTTTAGTCCTAAGCACAGTTGAAAAATATTAACATACTTAAGTACAGAGAAACGGCGTTTATAGAACGATCCAAATTGATCCAAATTTGAAAACTTTGACGTTCAACGGCCCACGATTTTTCCACTCAATCGTGGACACACCGTATGCTTGTAGTACCTAGTGCAATCAAATAGATAGCTAACTATGTCGCTGTTTATCAGTTCGTCGTCGTTCGTTTGTCTCTGTCGATTGAAAGTAAGCAGCGAGAACGACAAAACTTTGGAACAAGTTATCCGACATCTTATTTGTGGATTGCAAGACAGGCCCTCATAATTTCAAATTAAACTTTAGCGATATGCGGGCGCGGCTGCAAACCAAGCGGAGAACCTCAAGCGGCACAAGTATGAGAACCTTAGCGGAGACCTCATATTTGAACCGTTTGGGGTGGAAACCCTAGGCTCATTGGGTCCGGGCGCACATAAGCATTTTAAAGAAATCTCCAAAAAGCTTACTGAAGCCACCCGAGACCAAAGAGCCGGGAACTACCTGGCACAACGGATAGCCATTGCTATCCAACGAGGCAATGCTATCAGTTTGCTAGGTACTCTGCCAGATGGGGACGACCTGGGGAAGTTTTTCTATTTATAGACTTTTTTGGAGATAGATTATTATTTATAGATGTCTTCTTTTTATTAGTAGGTATTAATTTTTAGTTTTTTATTTGGCTCTAGTTTAGTTGTTCATTTTATGTTTCTTGTATTATTTAAAAAAATATAACATTTAGTGATATATCTAATTTTCCTTCAGAGCACATGTCTTTGATTCAGTTTCTCCATCTCACATCCATCCATCCATCCACAATTTTCACATTCACTCCTCGAGCCCTAAGCTGTTATTATGCAAATCCCCGCGTGCGACTTCGCACGGCTGTTGTGATTGTTAATGTTGGTACTTGTCTGTCATTGTAGGGGAGCTGAGTAGCTCAGTGGTGCAAGAGGGTACGGGTTCGGTACAGAGTGGACTCAGTGGTGGAGCACTCAAGAGGGCGCAGGTTCGATCCCGGTAAATGAAAACATTGTGGAGAATTTGCGTGTTTAAGGCCGCTATACCAAAGAATATATATTACGCTATACTATAGTTTCTATTGTCCAATTGGCTTGACGCTCAGGAGCGGGTCTACCCATACGGGTAGTATAAGGCTACAATCCCAATTATAGGCTTGTGAGTTGTGAGTTTGTGACTGCACAATTTCACGGTCTATTCATTCATTATCAAAATCTTGTTGGCTTGGCACTTGGCCTTTTTTGTGTCTCGTCTCGTGCTTCTTACTTGCTGTTCATACTTATGTCAGCACTCAGCATCAAGATACTAAATAAGTATAGTAATAAGTAAATACGGGAGAGAATTTGTCGTATCGGAAAAAAAGATTTATATCAAGTCCCGACGCGCTAAAACTCTGAAACGGTGTTTTATTGAATGTTAAACCAACGTGAAACGCGCTCTGATTGGTCGAAACGTCATAAAATCCGTTCATGGTAACATGTCGCTACACTTTCAATCTAAAAGTAAAACGAGAAATTAAATTAAATAAATTAAATACGAGAATTGAGGTTGTGTGCTCTCGCAATGAAACATTTTGCGTCGCATTGTAAACTGAAGCTAACAGTTAACATACATCCATTCGTTTTCGGTAAGAACAAAGTCCTTATCCAACGCAACAGTAGTTATGATAATAACTAGAATCTATTAAAATGCACCAAATCAATCTAAATTATCGTGGCAAATTCATATGACATAAGATAAAGGCTGACAAGAGACAAGAGCAATGCATTAAGTTTGAAAAAAATTAAAAAAAAACCCGGCGCAAAGATGGCGGCACGTCAAAGCGCGGTAGCGCTGGAATTCATAAATGATAAATTTTAATATTTACGCTCGTAATGATAAAGAGTTGTTATGTTGCTTGATTAATTTATCTAAAGTATTAAAGAAAATGTTGGGATTATATTTGACAGAAGAATTTAAATGTGGCTATATTTTTTACGTGTTATGACTAAAGTTACAGAAATTGGAAATGAGCCGGTGAAAAATTGAAGTTTTTAAGCTGCGCCTTCGCAGAGGCAGATGTATTTGTCATAACATATACATAGTATGTAAGTATTTAAAGCAATTTTCTTTCTACTACTATTATAAACGCGAATGTTTGTAAGAACCGCCAAGTGAAGAAAACTTTATGTAATGGCTGTAAAAGATGTTTTTTGTTGTTAATAAAAAAAAATGTATGGATGTGTGAATTTATGGATGTTTGTTACTCCTTAACGCAATAAATAATGAACGGATTTTTATGAAATTTGGTATGGTAGTAGTTTAAACTGTGGATTATGCACAGGCTAATTTTTACACCAGCGAAAAATGTACGGCTTCCGCGGCTTTCTTTTACGCGTACGACGTCACCGGCAACATCGAGATTCGAGTATTGTGAAATTTAAAACTTTTTCTTTTTTCATTCTTTGTTTCTGGAATATAAAAATGGACGTTGAATTACTGCGCTTGCATTGGAGAACGTTCTTACTTTCATATTAGAACACGCGCGGAATAACCTAAAATAGAACGATTTTTATCCTGATAATGTAAGTTCTTACAAGCCAAGAATCAAGCTACGTTTATTAATAACCTAGATTTTGCCTACCATGTAAATGCAATATCCCACGGGAACACTGTACTTTTTCGGGATAAAATTTAGGCTTTAATTAATCCAGAGTAAACTACTCAAGTCTTGAACGAATTTCATCCCGACCTCGATGAAATTTGGTATGGTACTTGGTAGATACCAAATATCATCGAAATCCATTCAGTAGTTTATGGGTAAAAGAATAACAAACATTAGTACATCCAACCCAACCAACCATCCATCCCCACAAAATTTCACATTTATAATATTAGGATTTTTTTAGTTCCTAAGTTGTATCAGCTCTATATTAGTACTTTAATTGACTACGGCAAGCTTTGAAGACTTGTTACATTACTTTTGCTCGTTTTACCTCCACTAGCGCAAAGGTTTGACGGCTCAGTGGTGGCGCCACCTGCGCGACAGTCACAGATTCGATTCCGGTCGAGAAAATAAAAAAATAAAACTTAACGTCCGAATAACTAAACGCTACTTTAGGGCATAAGCCGTCACTGTCTTAACTTATTTACTGCGGCGCAGCGACCCAAATTGAGTCTTGGCCTCTGACATCTTGCCAGGCCTCCACTCGCAACGCCATCAGGTCCTTCTCCACCTCGTCTCTCCAGCGGTACCTGGGGCGTCCCACCGGTCTTCTGCCGGTAATTTGCCCCACAAACGCTCTTTTTGCCGCTCGATTCTTTTATTCGCTCTACGTGACCGAGCCAGCGGATTCGGTGGGATTTGTATTCCCGATTATATTAGGCGTTGCAACGTCACTGTCTTTGGCGGTATGATATGCATAATGTGCGGTCGCGGAGCGCGTAAAATTTCGTACATTGACTCATCTCTAATTGTCTCTTTCACTCGCACACGAATATATTGCGATCACCGTCATTTATAAAGACAGGTACGTGATAGGAACGTGATATTATACAAGATTCGGTAAAATAAACTACGGATATTTTGGGCATTTGATCTACTGCTTATGTATAGATGAGCTCCGTGGCCTAGTGGGTAGACCGTTTGGTTCGCACTCGACAGAGTGCAGATTCGAATCCCAGGTTGGTGCGTGTACCAATGAGACTTTTTCAGATCTCGAGTACATTATACGGTCGCTCTAACGGTGAAGGAAAACATCGTGAGGAAACCCGCGCATGGTTGGTCCCAGACGTATTGACCAGTCATTCCTCTGGACTAGGCTGACTATGTTGTGAGAATGCCGTAGGTGCTTACCTACGGCATTCTCACAACATAGTCAGTCTACCAACCAGCCTAGTCCAATGTCGTATGGTTGCCCAAGCGGGCAATCCGACATTTAAAAACCAACTAAGCTTTAAGCTTCACGTATAATATAATCCCACCAAAAACATTCTGTAAAAAACTAGCCAAGTCTCGATGGAGCTGCTTGTTTATCTCTAAAAAGTAATGAAATCTAGACTAAGTCGTGCCAAGTCTAAGGATCCTTACTGCGATTTATTTATTATTATAGTTAATGTTGTGTGACTTGGCCCTTGAAAATTCTTTATACGTTAGAAGTCAATTTTGTTTACACGTAATGTTATATCAGATTCTGTTGTAACTACCTATGTTTGTTAAGCGAGATAATAGCCCATACTGGTATTGGTAATTGGACGCTAGTGTCTTATTTTAGGCTGTTGTTGATTGTATAACACATGTATTGGAGCAATGGTGTTATGGAGCCCCTTTTGTACCCTTGTGTACTCTTCAACGGCCAAGTCACACAACATTTACTATAATAATAAATAAATCGCAGTAAGGATCCTTAGACTTGGCACGACTTAGTCTAGATTTCATTACTTTTTAGAGATAAACAAGCAGCTCCATCGAGACTTGGCTAGTTTTTTACAGAATGTTTTTGGTGGGATTTCACTTCTTTTTGTAGAAACGTAGGAATATTGATTTATTTTACTAGATTTTAGTGTAATTTGTTTATTTAATTTGTGTAATGTTCGAGTAGAATAAAGTTAATTGTTCGACTATTTCTTCTTGTAAACTTGTAAGTATAAGTATAAAAGCCAGTCTAGTCTTATCCAGAGTTTTCCTTTAATTTTATTTTTATGCGTATTAAAAGCAGAAGGGGAGGCATTCGCCCAGCAGTGGGACGCTACCGGCTAGATTAAATTAGAAGATGTGTCCCACTTCATTGGATTTTTGCAATGACAGTCGATTTTTTATGTACCAATAGTAGAAGGGGGCATTGCCATATCTCTAATCAGCTGAGACCAGCTGAGGGTTCTTCATCAGATACTTCAGACCTTCGATTTTTGACATCAAATGAAGTGGCCCACCAAGTTGAATATTTTTTGTAAAGGCAGTATGTCGATCTCTAATAGTTTGGTTGGGCTCTTGTGTTTTCTAATAAGGGTCACCAGGTACTCCAGATCTTCGATTATCCTAGTTTTTATAGTTTTTTTTCTGTACTAAATTTCAGCTCTCTGAGTTTATGGGAAGTACTAGTTCTATTCTGATGATCATGAGTGAGTGACTGGGTGAGTGTCATAAATGCGAAACTTTGCTTTCGTTTAACTTCGGAACTAAATAACCTACAGACTTAAAATTTTGGATTTTAAGTATGTGATTATACTTTACTGGATGACGAAAATTTCTGCGTTCTGGTCTTATCCAGAGGTTCTCAAATAGAGGCCTGAAAATGCGGCGAAATGGTTCCAGTAAAGAATGGTACGGCAGTGTTTGCTTCGCGCTCGACTTGGCGGGGGCACTGCCGTGCCCCCAGATCGACGTTCTGGTCTTATCCAGAGGTTCTCAAATAGAGGCCTGAAAATGCGGCGAAATGGTTCCCGTAAATAATGGTATACGGCAGTGTTTGCTTCGCGCTTGACTTGGCGGGGGCACTGCCGTGCCCCCAGATCGATTATCCTAGTTTTTATAGTTTTCCCTTTATGTGGCCATTAAACCCTAACTCTGTACCAAATTTCAGCTCTCTGAGTTTATGGGAAGTACTAGTTCTATTTTGATGATCATGAGTGAGTGTATAAGTGAGTGAGTGAGTGTCGTAAATGCGAAACTTTGCTTTCGCTTAACTTCGGAACTGAATGACCTACAGACTTGAAATTTTGGATTTTAAGTATGTGATTATAGCTTACTGGATGACGAAAATTTCTGCGTTCTGGTCTTATCCAGAGGTTCTCAAATAGGGGCCTGAAAATGCGGCGAAATGGTTCCAGTAAAGGATGGTACGGCAGTGTTTGCTTCGCGCTCGACTTGGCGGGTGCACTGCCGTGCCCCCAGATTAAAAACCAACTAAGCTTTAAGCTTCACGTATAATATAATAATAATAATAATCTTACTTAAATATAAATAGTAATTACTGTAAAGGGTTTAGTTACAAGTCCTTAAGAATTATAATTAAAGAAACACCTTGTACAAAGTAAGGTTTCATTTCGCTAATTGTTAATAATCTTTGTGTTATTAAATTAAAAGATAACACAGTAGTCATGGCCAAATGATACAATATAGGTACACCATTACACGCTTAAATTAGGGTTGCCAGCCCGAAAAAAAATAGGACTTGAAGTTAGAAAAACCAGTACAATTCAGTTTAAAAACAGGACGCAGTAATAATTAAAATAAAATGGTGTTGAAAATATTCTAAATGAAATACATGTAATGCTAATTATTAGTTTATTTTTTTGTAAAAGTCCTACTAATATTATAAATGTGAAAGTTTGTGAGGATGGATGTTTGTTACTCCTTCACGCAAAAACTACTGAACGGATTCGGAACTACATATGATGAAATTTGGTATGGTAGTAGTTTAGGCTCTGGACTAAAACATAGGTCTTATTTTATCCCGAAAAAATGCAGTGTTCCCGTGGGATACTGTATTTACGCCGGCGGAGCGGGCAAAATCTAGTTTAAAATAGGGTTGCCATCCGTCCGGGTTTCCCCGGATTTGTCCTAGTTTAAAGGGCGTCCAGGGAGCGTCCGGGCCGGATTTAATTTGCTATCCGGGTTTTTGTAGGCAGAATTAGGAAGGGCTAAATTTTTTTTTTTTTTTGATAAGCATCAATAATAAATCTTCCTTTCTTTTTGACATTGCCGTAGTATAGTCGGGTAAAAACTGTTCTATGTCCGGGTTTCGTACTCCAAAATCCGGGGTTTTCACGCGTCTTGTCCGGGGAGTCATATGTAAGAGATGGCATAGTTTAAAAAAATGTACATATATGTAACAGCATATTGCGTCGTAATAAATTTCTTTCTTTTTAACCCCCGACAAACACCGAGGGGTTAAAACACTCTTCTGTTTGTCTGTCTGTCCGTTACATCGTAGCTCCCAAACGAATTAACTTACTCCATTGACTCTACTGACTCTAGACCACCTGAGTAGAGTCCTTTTCGACAGTTGTCCGCATTCTCAGATCAACTAATAAACCAAGATAGCGCATGGCGTTTGTTTGAACTGAAGCCTAAAAAACTACGCTACTTCAAGTAAACAAATGCGCTCACGCACGCACAAGCAAAAAAGTACGCTACTTTTCGACAGTATCGAACGAGTCGTCGCGACGGCTGATATATACTGACAAAAAGTAAAGTACTTTTTTTGCATGAGTGTGCGTGAGCGCGTGTGTAAACTTGAAGTAGCGTAGTTTTTTAGGCTTCACTTCAAACAACGCAATGCGCTATCTTGGTTTTTATTTGATATGAGTCCGCATTACACTGCCTTATACCTATTCCTTTTTTTTAGGGTTCCGTAATACTTAAGGAACCCTTATAGTTTCGCTCTGTCCGTCCGTCTGTCTGTCTGTCTGTCTGTCTGTCTGTCTGTCCGCGCCTCTAGCTCCTGTAATTATGAATATAAATTGATGAAATTTGGTGCAGTTATAGATTGGGTATAGATCACGGTTTTGGGATCATAAAAAAATAATAATTTTATATTTTAGGGGTGGCTCTCCATACATGTGAAGTGGGGATGAAAAATATTTTTTCACTCTACTTCATCGTGTGGGGTATCGTAGAATAGGTCTTTTAAAATAAAGGCATGAAACGTTACTTTTTTATAAAGTTGACCATTTTCGAGTAATCGGCCTCCAAAGTAGTTTGTAAGTTGGTCCCCCCCCTAGCATTTTTAAACTATAGGAGATAGAAACTTGTAAATTTCCATGCTGATAGATCATGCTAAAAACTCTTTAGGAAAACTATTTTGAACGAAATCTCATCATAATTTCTATTTCTAGAGCAATTATAGAAAAACAAATTAACATAAAGCGAATTATTAAAAATTAAATACATACATACATACATACATATAATCACGCCTTTTTCCCGTAAAGGGGTAGGCAGAGACCACTTTTTGCCACTTGCTACGATCCTTACATACTCGTTTCGCTTCGTTCACTTTCATTCTTACCATCCATTCCTCCTCTTACATTCAACGTAGCGAAGCAGCTCTCCATGGTCCGCTTTTCACCTCCGCGAGAAACGAGACGTGATGGGTGGTGAACCACATCGCCGCCATTTTGGATAATTAAATTAATTTTATTATTATCCATTGCGTTTCCACGGATTGGTAGAGAGGGTAGGAATAGGGAAAGGGAAGGATAGGTGGTGTGGAAAGGAAGATTGGTAAGTTAGAGTGGGAAATATGGAAATGTAGGATATTTCCGCCCAGGAGGGCAAGGCATAGGACAGTAATAGCTAGGGAAGCCGGGGTCGCGTACCCGTATACTATACCACAACTACCGGACAGGTAAGTTGGGATGAGTACCCCATGACATATAATAAAAAAAACTTAAATTAATAATAACTAAAACACGCTGTCGGGTTTGAACCTATATTCAAGGACAAACACTGTGATTAACTGAGCTGCAATAACCATACTGAGTGTTGCGAATTTATGTTTCTTTACCAGAAAGCTAAGTATTGAAACAGGTAAAATTTTAATTAATAATTAACTTTACGAATATGTGCCTCTTTTACCAATTATTACAATAATTTAATAATACTGAAAACACATTAATATGTGTTATTAATAACCATAATATTATTGTTTTTTATTATAAGTAATTTAATACCTACCTTTAATATTAAAAGCTTCAATTTACTAGTAACTTTACGAAAACTATATGGCGCTAGTCTCCTGTTTAAATCGTGGATTGTTTTTGAGAAATAATAGTAGATGTCGCTGTGTTATTGGATTTAAATTCTGTATCACGCTATCGAAAACCTTGCTGATATGTGTGTATATTGTATAAGTATTTGGTTACATTCTTTTTACATTGATATAGACGATAATCGATATCGTAATAGACTAAAATATGCTCAAATGTTTAAGTGATTAGCGAATATTAGAATTAATAAAAACTGTTTAAAATGTCATCAAAATCAAATAAATTATAAAAATTAGTCTTAAAGAACGTCTGGTAACTGGTTACTATAAACTATTCACTATTATATTTTGATTATTATTAATGAACATTCAACATAATAAAGAAATAATACATATTACATAATAATATTATGAATTTATCATACTTATTTATTCTATAGTGTACTATAGTGTATAGTAAACTTAATAGTTTACGGAACCCTCCTTAGACATGTCCTGACATGCTCTTGGTTAGGTTATTCTATTTTGTTATTTGTCTATTCTTTTTCTGTTTGTTAATATTAATATGTATAATCTAAGTTCTGTTTTTCTCTCTATGTGGTTTTAGGCAAATGACCGTTTTCCTCGTTTTACTGTTATTTGTTATTTTATCGTGATCTAATGTCAATGATTGTTGATAATGCAGTGTGAGCGTGTTTGTTAAATAAATGTTTATTACATACATACATACCTATAATCACGCCTTTTTCCGTAAAGGGGTAGGCAGAGACCACTTTTTGCCACTTGCTACGATCCTTACATACTCGTTTCGCTTCGTTCACTTTCATTCAAACCATCCATTCCTCCTCTTACACTCAACGTAGCGAAGCGGCTCTTCATGGTCCGCTTTTCACCTCCGCGAGAAACGAGACGTGATGGGTGGTGAACCACATCGCCGCCATTTTGGATAATTAAATTATTTTTATGATTATCCGTTGCGTTTCCACGGATTGGTGGAGAGGGTAGGAATAGGGAAAGGGAAGGATAGGTGGTGTGGAAAAGAAGATTGGTAAGTTAGAGTGGAAAATAGGAAATGTAGGATATTACCGCCCAGGAGGGCAAGGGATAGGACAGTAATAGCTAGGGAAGCCGGGGTCGCGTACCCGTATACTATACCACAACTACCGGACAGGTAAGTTGGGATGAGTATCCCATATAAATGTTTATTATTATTATTATTATGAGTTATTAGCTATAACTCATCATCATCAGTACTGATGATGATGAGTTATAGCTGGAATTATGGTGAGTGTACACTCACTTGACAATCCGGAGGTTACTTTTTTTAATGAAAAAAAATCTTCACCGCTGAGACCAATGACCCCACACTATGAGCCGATTCATTCATAAGCAGGAAATCATGTGCCCGAAGTAACCGTCATTGATTTCGCAAAACGTTATATTATACAGTAGACTGTAGACCACGGGGAAGGACATAGGCTACTTTTTATCGCGCATAAATGTACGGTTTCCGCGAGACTCCTTTAGCGCGCACGGAGCCGCGGGCAACATCTAAGTAATTTATTATACTTTTTTTCGAAATATTTAAATCTTGACATAAGCAGTAGATCATATTATGCCCAAAATATCCGTAACTGATTTCGAACAACCTTAACAAATATATAACTTGCGTGTCGCTCGCGGTAGTTCAAATAGCGAATATTGAATCTTTCATCTGGAGTGTGGGGTTCTAATCCGTCTCGGGGAGCCTTTTGAATTTCGAACCGCTCTCGCTTCATTCACTTTCTATCTCGTTCGGCTTTCGGTAACGTTTCCTTTCATTCCTCTCGCATTATTTGTTTAGTTTCAAGAATTTTTGAATGGTTTAAACTACAATATCTTGTGGGTGGCTTTTCCATTTTTAATAATGATAATAGTGAAAGGACTTTCAGCCTTTGCCTATATACTGTTGCTTTCACTAATAAATACAAAACATTGTTAGTGTACTATATTTTATTCGCAATAAAAAGGCAGTAAATTTCAATAAATCACACGTACATGATAGGTATGTCAAAATGGCTTACTATAATTGGTTAATGTAAAATCCGTTTCCGTTCTATGCAAACGAAGTTGCGAGCATCAGCTAGTAATATTTAAAATACGCCCATGTCTATGAATTAAAAGCGACACCATAAACAATATTAACGACCTAACCCGTCTATAATCTCGATTAGTACAATTTTAACGCGAGAATAAAATTAATCCGTTGTCGCTATCTCTGTTCAACGTACATGACTAACTCATAGTCCGTCTCGCTCGCACACGCGCGTAACTCGGCAGCTGCCATTTTTCCTAATTTCGTATAATTTTTATCGTCGCATTTTAATTTACGACATTAATTATAATTTGTATATTAATTTAGTTTTGTCGAATAGATAGCAAATACGTTTTTATGTGGATGGAATTCAATTTGTAGTTTTGATTAATTTGGTGATTGTTCATGTTCTTCTTCTATTTTTTTAATTCGTCCCGAAATGGAACAGGCTAAGGTCTTAGACCATACTGCCTCTTCTGTCGTTTTATTTCTTATATTTTGTCTTATTTCTAGATCGTCAAGTCCAAAGTCTAGTCAAAGTCCCAATAAATAATCAAGGTAGTCAATCAATCAAGTCAGTCGATTCAGTAAAGTGGTAGACGCTTTACTGAAACTTCCTAGGGAGTTTTAGCGGGAAACCCAATTTAGCACGCATTTTGTAGTTGCTATTATCACTCTTCCACACTAGTGCACGTAAACGAATAACTAATGGTTAATATTCCACCAATATTACACATTAAAAACCGCAATAACACGAATTTAGAAAAATAACACAGAAACACAACATTGCTGATTGACATTCCGGGCAAAACTCCTCTTCTTCTTTTAGTTATGGCGGCCTCAGTGAGTTGCCAATGTCAGTTCGTGTAGAGTTGTCAAATATGACATTTGACACTTCGATTTTCAGCTCTAATAAATTACCTAGCGCAGAGTTCTTCGTCCCGCGTAAATACACTATCACTCGAGAACACTACTTTTTTGGGATACAAAGTAGCCTATGTTTCAATCCAGAGGCTAAACTACTACCATAGTTCATACAAAATTTCATAGAAATCCGGTTAGTTTTTTTTTTCACGTCATCAATTCATCAGAACGCGTTTCACGTTAAACGTTTACGGGAATACCGTTTGGCAATTTAAGCGTATCGGCACTTGATTGTAATAGGCATGTTGCCGACAAAATTTTTTTTCGTCTATTCGATGCTAGACAACATGTTAATAAACAATCCAGAACCCATTTTTGTATATCTGAAAAAAATAACGTAGATACAAGCCATTGAAATTTACAATATGAAAGAGAGCGATATATCGGCCTGTGACGTCACAGCCTGCTGCCGCCATACATTTGTCATTACAAAATGTATGGCGGTAGCAGGTTGTGACGTCACGAATCGTTTTGCGAGAAAGAGATGGACAATATTTTTTATTTGCTTATATTTCTAATCCCGTCACTCTAAATACTTTTTTCTTTCAGATTTATGTATCTTTAATCAACAATTTTAAAATGTAATTCGTAAAACTGTGATATTTCACACTAGGCAACATCCCTATTGTATTACTCCAGGTTTTATTAAGCAGAATTGACCTGCTGACTCGCTGGTTTATGTGATAATTCGATGATCGGTTGGCTTTACCTGTCGTTTCCGTTGGCACACTGACCTGTATATCGAATGTAACTTAATACGAAGGGGTAAATTAATAAACTCCCCACGCCGACTTTGGTGACAGTGGCCGGTTTCATTGAAACCAGGGCCTCTAGTCCAGATGCATTCGATAATTTCGACGACGAAGTTCGACAATAACATGTATGGGATTTGACATAAGGCATCGCAAGCGAAATGTCACTAGCGATGACTTTTGTTAGATCCCATAAATTTTATTTTCGAATTTCGCCGTCAAAATTATCGAATGCATCTTGACTAGAGGCCCTGACCAGTTACGCAGGAGTTGTTTTTATAGTACCCAAGTGTGTGCGCAGTTCACAAGAGCACTCTCTCGGCTCTCCTCCTTTACTTTCTTCACCCAGTGGGACGGATGACCGACACAACTGACGAGAGATCAGGCGCAGGTCCGACTTTTTACATGCCCATCCGACGCATGGTTCATCTCTCTTGTCAGACAATCAGGTGAACAGCCTTTTCCTAAGTTCCTAACCAAACTTGGAAACAACATTTTCTATTGTTCCATATGTTTTAACTGTCAAAATATATGAAACGCATAACGCAATATGAAACACCTAAAGTGACCTTTTTAGACCCCCAGAACCTCAATTTTCGTATTTAAAGTAGACAATTTAAAGAGTCAATTTTACTTTGTTTGGATTGAAAGTGTAGCGACATGTTACCGTGAACAGATTTTATGACGTTTCGACCAATCAGAGCGCGTTTCACGTTGGTTTAACGTTCATAAAAACACCGTTTGGGAGTATAAGCGTATCGGGACTTGATTGTAATTATATTAACGCAGGTTTTATTTAGAAGAATTGCCCCTATCTCATGTAAAACTTAGCTTCTGACTCTACACGCCTTAACTCTACACCTTAGTTAGGTTATGTGGCCTGGCCATGTCGCTACATTCGCTTGGGCGCAAGGTGCAAAAATATTCTTGTAAGAACGAAACGGCCACATAAATTGACCATGGTGTAGAGTTTGTGAAGTCGCTTAGCTTATCTTGGCGGGGGCACTACTGTGCCCCCAGATATTTGTGTTATTTACATCTGTTTAACAACCTCCGTAGTCCAGTGGTTTAGAGCTTGGCTCTCGACTCGGAGGTCACGGGTTCCAATCCCGCCAGGGAACAAAAAGTTTTCTGGGTCATGGGTGTGTATTAAATAAATGTGTATTATATAATAAAAATCTTAAATATATTATGTATAGTATAAAAATATTAAATATATTTCCGTTGTCTGGTACCCGTAACGCATGTTCTTCGAGAGCTTACCACGGGACCAGATTGACGTGGTGTAAAAGCATCCATAGTTTTTTTTTTATCGAACCATCTGACGAAGCTTGAAGTTACGTTAGTCGTTAGTCGTTACAGATACGTTTTAAATTTCTATGCCTATCGATTTCGGAAGCCATACCGTCTGTCTGTCTAGCTAGTGGTGTCCTCGCCGGCTTCCAATATCGTTCCATGTGAAGCTACACTCAATGAGCTGGCGGATCACCTGATAAAAGCGATTACCGAACATCCAGTTCAATAGAAATACAGCAGAATCTTTACGTACAAATAAATAACATTGAGGTGTCTGTTTGTAATTTTATAAATTAACAGCTTTGCTTTACTACTCGTAATATAATAAAGAGGAATTGTTTGTTTGTTAGTTGTTTGTTTGCATCGAAAAGTTTCGATCTCTCGATTTATTCATCAAATTTCATCAAAATCGATTTTGATTAAATTTGGCGCAGACATAGAATAGACCACGGGGAAGGATATAGGCTACTTTTTATTGCGGCAGTGTGCGGTTCCTTCGAGATTTCCTTTTGCGCGCACGAAATCGCGCGTAACATCTAGTAACTAATAAAATAAATATATACATACATACATACATATAATCACGCCTTTTTCCCGTAAAGGGGTAGGCAGAGACCACTTTTTGCCACTTGCTACGATCCTTACATACTCGTTTCGCTTCGTTCGCTTTCATTCTTACCATCCATTCCTCCTCTTACATTCAACGTAGCGAAGCGGCTCTCCATGGTCCGCTTTTCACCTCCGCGAGAAACGAGACGTGATGGGTGGTGAACCACATCGCCGCCATTTTGGATAATTAAATTATTTTTATGATTATCCATTGCGTTTCCACAGATTGTTGGAGAGGGTAGGAATAGGGATAGGGAAGGATAGGTGGTGTAGAAAGGAAGATTGGTAAGTTAGAGTGGGAAATAGGAAATGTAGGATATTACCGTCCAGGAGGGCAAGGGATAGGACAGTAATAGCTAGGGAAGCCGGGGTCGCGTACCCGTATACTATACCACAACTACCGGACAGGTAAGTTGGATGAGTATCCCATGACATAAAATATATAAACGGTACTAACAATAAAATAGTCTTATTGTCTGTCTGTTTGTTCCGGCTAATCTCTGAAACGGCTGGACCGATTTTCACGAGACCTTCAATGACAGATGCTTATGATCTTAGGATTCCGAGAAAAAAATGTTTTCCTATGCTAGAATGAAGTCAGGGGCACCAGTTAGTTTTAAAAATAATAACCTTTGTCAATTAATGTGCAAAACATTATGGTAATTAAATTTTTGGTATTCACATATTGGTAATTAATTTTTTAACGTATGGACATGTCTTGGGTCCATAAGTTAAAAAATTAATTACCAATATGTGGATAATTATGGGTAATCTTATCAACACAGTGGCAACACTGATACAATAATTACGGGTAACATTATCAGTATATTGGCAACACAAAGACGCCGCGCCGTATCTAGTCTAGACTCTAGGTATTAACTACAGCCCTAGATCGATCATAGGTAATGTAGGTTTAATTATCAGGTTACTGATATGTGGATACTAGATAGGCGTTTTATTAAGACGTATTATTTATTAATTATTAGTTAATATTAGTTTAGTTCGGTTAATATATTACGGTCTGTCTGTTTGTTCAGGCTTATCTCTGAAACGGCTGGTATCGCACCGAAAACTGCTGGTTTGGCACAGATATAGAAACGTGATAGAGCCATGCTTCGGCACGAATGGGCCGGCTCGACCGGAGAAATACCACGGGCTCACAGAAAACCGGCGTGAAACAGCGTTTGCGCTGTGTTTCGCCGAGTGAGTGAGTTTACCGGAGGCCCAATCCCCTATCCTATTCCCTTCCCTACCCTCCCCTATTACCCTATTCCCTCTTAAAAGGCCGGCAACGCACTTGCAGCCCTTCTGATGCTGCGAGTGCCCATGGGCGACGGAAGTTGCTTTCCATCAGGTGACCCGTTTGCTCGTTTGTCCCATATTTCATTAAAAAAAAAAAAAAGACCACGGGAAAGGATATAGGTTACTTTTTATTGCTGCAAAATGTACGGTTCCTACGAGATTTCCTTTTGCGCGCACGAAGTCGCGCGTAACATATAGTAACTAAGTAAATATATAAACGGTACTAACAATAAAATAGTCTTACTGTCTATATGTTTGTTCCAGCTAATCTCTAAAACGGCTGGACCGATTTTCACGTGACTTTCACTGGCAGATAACTGATGAACTTAGGCTACTTTTATCATAGGGTCCCGTTTAAAAAAAGTTAAGAAAACATGGATACAATTAAATAATTTAAATTTAAAATCTGGAGAACTACCTTTTATCGCGTGAATATATTATTGGGTATCCCACGGTAATACGTTTGAGAGATGAAAAGTAGCCTGTTTTAATCTAGAGCCTAAACGACTACCATACAAAATTTCATCGAAATCCGTTCTTCCGTTCCGTTCCGTTTTTGTATTAAAGAGTAACACAAACATTCATACAACCATCCATTCACCGTCACAAACTTTCACATACAAGTAACAGAGATAAAAAATACACTAAAACAATAACCCACAGTACCAATTAAAACAACTAACAAGCTCCCACATTTCGGGGTGATTTGTGCTGGCAACCCCGTGGGGGGAGACATAAGCGGCTTACGAGGGGGGCTGTTTTGATCATTCCCAAGGATGTCGTCTTGGTAAATTATGCAGCGATCGGTCTGAAATATTCAATTTTGTGGAGGTGGGTTTGATGTAAGTGTTTACCTACTTGTGAAAAGATGGCTACTAGGTACCACTGTTTAAGTGTGTAATAGAAAAAATGACTGTCTTTTGAATACACTCTAATAAACCCGCGATAAAAAGTGCCAAATTTCATGATAATCAGTTTAGTAGTTTTGGCGTGTTCAGCAAGTGTTATTTATAATCCGAGGGCAACTTCGTGCGAACAAGGTTGGGAAACCCTGATTTAGACTTTATAGGAATGAAAATTGTAAAACAGCGTGTTCAAATTGTGTTAAATGTTGTATTCAATAATTATCTCCCAAGATGTAAAAAAGTACTTTCGAGTGGTCGTCTCTTAAAACGCAATTCGAGTCCATAGAAATAACAACTATCCCCTTCGAAAATCTCGCCCCATGATACTTACGCTTGGGGATAGAAAAACAAACACACTTTCACTTTTAAAATCTTATGGCTGTAGATAATAGCATTTTAAAGTCACTTTACTAGTCGAAAATAATTTTGTAAAGCCTACAATATAAGATTCGTTAAAATCAATTACGGATATTTCGGGCAAATGATCTATTGCTGTAAAGACGTATGCAGAAAAATAACTGTCATACTAAAAAAAAAACTTTATATGGGTTTGCATTTTGCGTTGAGCCATCAATACATGAGATGATTTTTTACTTTGAGTATGACAACTATTTTTTGCCTTAAGGCGGGTAATTTCGACACGAAACAAGACTTCAGGGGGTGAGGTGTGGGGCGCCGGCAATGCGAATCTGAGACGCGCGGGGGAACTGTCCGCTCGCCCGCTCTCGCCGCGATCACTGTCTTGCGACATTATCGCTACGCCACAGTACAAAATATATTTAAGTAGTTCATTTTTGATTTGTTTTCATTACCTATAACATGTGAAATAATATTATTGTAATAAGAAACAAAAGCAGATGACCGAGTATTATTTATAATTATATACTAGCGTAATTGAGTAGTATAATATAATGTGTTTCTTCTCGAGATTAAGATATTATTTTATTATATACTCGAGATTAATAAAATTAAATATATTATGTGCATAACAGCAGATAATATATTTAATTTTAAAAACTAAAAAAATTTGAATCAAATTTTTTTTCTGCCATTTTTTTCTTATCTTGTAAATTGTTATTTATCTAACCCGTCTGCCTACAATATGACGTAAAATACAACATCAAAAGTTTGCTCCTTCTACCGACAATCTGTTGAAAGTATTATGAGGAGAATAAAATGAGGATCTTTTGATATAATAAATGTAATACATAAAATTATTTATTCAGGTTTATTCAACGCAACAAGAAGAACGCAAAACATAAAATATTTGTAATTATTAATATTTACTTGTAGCTCGGAGGGGTGCGGATTGCACTCCCCAAAAGGGATATTTTTTCGATGAAATTAAACCTTTTATATGCTACTAAAATATCTAAACCTCGAGACGAAATACACTGTATAGTGTGTAAAGTCTCGAGATTAGGATTTTACAAGCAGATACTAAGTGAAAATTTATCGGCAAAACACTTCCTTTTAGGGGTCGCACGTCTTTTTATCGGTTAATTCGAAAGAGTACTTACTTATAAATACCCGAGTAAAACACCCATGAAGCTTGCTTGCATAGTTTTAAAATTATCTCAAAGTGAAAATTGTATCCCGCATTGATAAAAAAGTGAAAAAACGTTTTAATTAAAAATTCTTAAGGAATAGCCAAAAATATGTTATACATTATTTAAATAACATACAGAAAGCTACATTTTGAACCCTTTTCAAGTCGGCTAAGACTTATGGGGCCATAAAAACAAAGAAAATCGAATTTTATTTTTTATTTTTTTCTGACTAATTTTCGCAAAAGTCGCACCTACAATTTACATTAAAAGAAAGCTAGTGATCACCACTGATAAAATAATCAAATTCTAAAGAGGTGGAGAATCGTAGGAAAATGGTTTTGAAAAAATGCGGGATGCGCGGGATTCATATTTAGAAAATTATATACTTTTTAGATACAGAAACTTCTTTTGGACTGTTTAGAACTTAAATAAGAACAATAAAAATGGATAATATAGATAAAAGGTCACATTTAAACCCTTTTTAGCGTGTAAAATAAAAACTGGTTATATAATTTTAGTTATTCTTTTTTTCTGAGCAAGTTCCGCTGAAGTAGCAGCTTCAACTAACATTAATATAACGCTCATACTCCCCACTACTATGTTAAGTTCGTTAAATTGGAGCAAGTGAGGTCACAAGTTGCCGTAATATAGTAACTCTTTAATGTTACACCGTTAAAAGGTGTAAAACGTTGAAATTAATTTTCCACATAAACATTTTCTAAAAAAAAAAAACTTATTTTGCATGTGATTCTGTCCTATATTGGATGTGAAGTGTCTTACAAAACGTTACAGGCTATTCATATTGAGAAATAAATATTACATCAAGTCTCCTTGCTTGCTCCTTGGCACAAAACAATAATATAAAGTTGGTTATGATTTCTATCACCTTGTAATGACATTGGAAAATATATATGGTTCTATAAAGAAGTCTTACTCGCATGTTATTTTAGTATAGATATTATAAAACGAACAATTCATGCATATAACGATGTTTTGATCACCACTAACTCTTAACCTGAACATTTTCGTGCTTTTAATATTTGCGTGTATGATGGAAACACAGGACAGTCTCTTTTTTAAATCATATTCTTTATTTACCTTTTCATTTTCACTTGTGGGTACTGAAGAAATAATAGGCGACACTGGAGCAGGAGGGTACAATAGGCTCCCTACCTATTTCGCCAACTGCTTTACTGCTTACCACAAAATATTATACAATTATAATGACAGTGATTAAAAAAAAATACCACCGAAAAAACTGAAGAAAAAAAAACAAAGTGAGTATGAACGTAAGTGGGCAAATTCCTTGCGATCCCGATTCCCGAGAAAGAATTATGTTCTGTACCTGCGTCAGATTTTCTTCTGCAAATTCAGCTTCGTCTTCAGTTTCGCTTTCATTTTCGCCTGTGATTATGTCGGGAGTATCAAGGAGAAGCATATCCCTGAACTGTTGTCGAATATGTATGCGTTTAATATAATTTTGTCGGTGATTTAGGCGAATTTCAGCCAAAACAGGATCAGATGACTGCAAAGCTCGGGTAAACAAATCTCTAATTGAAATGAAATGAAATGAAATGAAATGATGTTTATTTGGTAAAAATATGGTTACAATAGGTGTTACAATATTTTATAGTAGACCGCATATTTTGTCGCATTAACGACGTCCAAATACTTATATTAACTAGTTCACAATTAGTTTATTATTACTTAACGGTACATTTTAACCATAAACAATTTATTATTATCATCATTCATTAGTCAAAACTTAATTTTTATATTAGAAGAATGTCAAACTACATATTTTTCTACATATTATATGTCAAGAAAATAAATGATCTAATAGAATGTCAAAGATAATAAATACCACTATACCACTATAAAGATATAAAACTTTATGATAAAATGTTTATACAATTTTTATTCAATAATTTCAATAATGTCAGGAACTTTAATATACTTATTCAAACAAATTTCAGATGAAAATTCTGCAAAATCATATTATGTCATACAAAAAATACTTAATTTTACAGCATAATATTAGTCATTTAAAAAGTCTTTAACATTATAGTAAGATTTCTCTATTAATTTTTTTTAATTCTCTTATGGAGTGTTTTTTTGATAGTGATTTTATCTGTGCAGGTACCTTGTTATAAATTTTTACACACATTGCATATGCATTATTTAAGAATAAAGATGTTTTTGGTGTTTTGTCTATGATTAGTCTATTTGAGTTTCTTTAATTCTCTTATGGAGTGTTTTTTTGATAGTGATTTTATCTGTGCAGGTACCTTGTTATAAATTTTTACACACATTGCATATGCATTATTTAAGAATAAAGATGTTTTTGGTGTTTTGTCTATGATTAGTCTATTTGAGTTTCTGAAATATTTTGTAGGTATCTTATCAACTAATTGTGTGAAAATGTGATTGTTATCAATAACAAATTAAAAAATTTCCAAAATGTACATACTTGTTAAAGTCAATATACCATATTGTTTAAATATAGGCTTACACGATTCATATGGTGGAACTTTAGCTATGGCACGGATACATTTTTTTTGTACAATAAATGCTTTATCTATGTGTGTAGAATTCCCCCATATTACTAGTCCATAGCGCAGGACTGACGAAACATAGCCATGATAGGCCATAATTGCAGTCTGAACACTTACAGTCCACGCTAATCTACGTAAGACAAATACGAATCTGTTTAGTTTAGAACATATTTTTTCTATGTGTGCATGCCAGTTACAATGTTTATCAATTTGTATACCTAAAAATAAATTCTCATCTACTTGGTCTATAATTTCATCTTTATATCCTAATTTAAGTTGTAAAGGTTTTTTATTATAGTTTCTAAATTGTATATATCTGGTTTTATTAAGATTGATTTTCAGATTATTAGAAGTAAGCCATTGAATTATATGTTCAAGTATTAAATTAATGTCAGTTTCGATTTTATTCACGTCTGTTTTATTATTATATTTTAATAGGATTGATATGTCATCTGCAAATAATGTCAATTTATAATTAGCCTTTATTGGAATGTCATTAATATATGTATAGTAAAAATAACAAAGGTCCTAAAACCGAGCCTTGTGGGACCCCAAATTCATTTAATAGGCTTTTGGATTTACTGTTAACTAGTTCTTTACGTATGTTGATGTGCTCTATAACTGTGTATTGTGTCCTATTTTCAATAAATGATTTAATCCAGTTAAGTACAGGTCCCCTTATTCCCATTCTACTTAATTTATCTAGTAACAGTTTATGAGACACAAAGTCAAATGCCTTAGTCATATCTATAAATATAACTATACAATGGTCTTTGTCATCAATACTGTAAATAATTTGATTAGTAATATTAAAGCAAGCTTGTTGTGTAGATTTATTCTTCTGAAATCCGTACTGTTCATTTTTTAATATGTTGAATTTACTTATGAACGAAGTTAATCTTTTATGCATTGCCTTTTCAAATATTTTGGATATAATGGGAACTAAAGTAATAGGTCTGTAATTGTGTAACTGTCTTCGATCGCCTTTTTATGTAAGGGTTTAATAATTGAAGTTTTTAATTTATCGGGAAAAGCACCATCCGTAAAAGATTTATTTATAAGTACTGTTAAAATTGGGGCTATTATATGTTTACATCTTTTTATTATTTTTGTGGAAACTTCATCGTAGCCAACTGTACTAGTATTTTTTAGGGAAGAGATAATTTGTGTTATTTCATCATATGTGCATGGGCTCAAAAATATACTCATAGCATTGTCGTCTATAGAGTTTGTTAGTTTAGATTTAGAGTTTATGTGAATGTTGGTAGTTTTAATAAAATATTCGTTAAATGTGTTTGCTATGTCTAAAGGTGTGTCAATTCTGTTATTATTTAAATTAATTATTTCTGAAACATATATTTTTTCCTCACAGTTGTTCGAGTACTTTTTAACAATGTTCCATGAAGCTTTGCACTTATTTTTTGCTGTTGCAACATATTTAGTATGAGAATTTATTTGAGCATATCTAAAACACTTTCTTAAAGTCCGGCTATATTTTTTATATTTATTTTTTGTTGGTATTTCTTTTTCCGGTAGGCACTAAATTGCAATTTGCGTTTTGTTTTGCAGCTTATTTTTAAGCCTTAGGTAATCCAGTGTGGCAATATATATTTTTTTGTAACCTTCAAGCGGACTACAGGGAAGCAGAGTTTATATAGCAGTACGAATATGTCATAAAAATTGTTAAAAGCATCATTAAAATCATTTAATATATAACATTCATTAAAGGAAATACTTGATGATAGTTTTTAATTTTTTTTATATTCAAATCAAATCAAATCAATCAAATCAATACATCAATATATTGTCATTGTTATAAGCTCTTTTATAAATATACTGACATTCTCTTTCGCCTGGTCATCTTTCTAGTATGGTGCTCTCCGCTCTCGGTCACTGCGCCAAAACTTATTCCGCAGTTTGTTCCGAGAGCATGCTGACAGGTAAAGCTGAATTTTCAATAATGTCTTTCTCACGAATCAGTATCTTATGTATGGTGACTCTTATGTGTTGCAATCCATAAGTACTTGCATATTTTTCTGCAATTTGTGTGCAGTAACTGCCAAACTTAGTACGTATATATTGATATATACTTATTGATGTAAGTCACAACTGAGAGCAACTAACAAATTGTGCATCCCATCTAGCAACCATTCTTCTAATCCTAAAATTTGGGAAACTTTGTGACGGTTCTTATCACTGAGAAGGATCCGTGCAGTATTACGGTCATTGGTCGTTCCCGCATTGACCTTGACGACATCGACTAACAATCCTAGTTGTTGCCTAATTTTTCTTTGGATCTCGGTTTTTTTAGCTTGGACGAGTTCTCCTTCTGCAGAGTTTTTCCGAACTCTCCAAGTTTGAACGTCTTTCTTGTAGAGAAGATGCAGAAAAAACTCTAAAACTCTGATTCAGCAGTGGAGAGGTGTTGTGATCCCATATTTAAGGGTGCCTTGATCGCATTTCCTGGATGCAACTAGTTCAAGGTTGTTAAAGTGTGAAGCTGTCACATCACAAATTGGGCATCTTAATTGTGAGTTTGTGTTTGTGATAACATTGAAAACTTTGCCATCTATCAAGCATAATGTTAGACGGGAGGTTGTCGTAATAAAAAAAGAACGGCCTAGGTTTTTTTTACCTCTATGTTACTTTTTCAGATAGTTTCCTTGTTGTATTGTATGTGCAATTGCATGTATAAAGTGACTGACTACTAATCCTGTCGAACTCCCAGGAAAAATAATTATACGTAACAACTTCTTAATAACTTATTAATAACTAACAAATTGGTCATCCTATCTTGCAACCATTCCTCTAAATCCTATATTATAATATTGGATGTGAAGTGCCCTACAAAACGTTACAAGTTTGGGTTATTCATCCATATTACAGTTTTCTGATCATCGCCAACTCTTAACCTGAACATTTTCGTGCTTTCAATATATTCGTTTATGATGGAAACACAAGACAGCCTCTTTCTTAAAATCGTAAAATTATTTATTTGCTCTTCCATTTATACTTGTGGGTGCAGAAGAAATAATAGGTGAGAGGAGGAGCAGCTGTCAAAATAGTCTTCTACCTATTTCGCTAACTGCTTGTGATAGTCATTGGTTATGTAAATCATTTTGAAACTTTTTCTTAACATTTTCATAAATATGTCATACTAGATGTTTCCCGCAACTTTGTTTGCACAAAAATATATTATATAATATATTTTTGCATAAAAAGTAGCCAGTAGTTGTATACAATACATACGGGCTACAGTCTACCTGTGTGCCAAATTTAGTTCAATTCCGTTCAGCCGCTTAAGCCAAACATGCAAATAAATAAACATACAAACAAACAAACTTACAAACTTTCGCAATTATGATATTAGTAAGATTGTTTATGCAATATAAACAATCTTAGTAATTAATCAATAGTAATTAACTTAGTAATCAATCTTAGTTAACAATAATAGTATTTCACTCATACACAGCGGCTACATATAGACTAGTGCTTTTACCTCTAAAAATGGTTAAAAGTAAAATAAATTTATAGTAGTATGAAACCTTTGTATTATATATTTGTATAAACCTTTGAATTGTAAAAGGAAGAGAATATAACAAAAATAAAATGAAAAATAATTTACGGGCGATTTGAGGTCGGGAAGTGAAGGGGGTGAGTTTTTAAGGGTAGAAAACGGATTATATTGATTTCCGGCAAAACTACAAGTCATATGGAAAAAAGGTAAATAGCAAAGTTGTAGGTAATAACAAGTTATACTTTTGTGTTTACACTCTTTTCACATAACCTCAAAATTTATGTGAAATATTCAAATAACCAAGTTTTTGGCTTTTTATTTTATTCTTGTACAAAACAAAATTTTTTTTCAAGACATTTGGTGAAAAGGCAAGTATAGAATATGATGAAAAAACAGAGACTGTCCTGTGTTTCCATCATACACGCAAATATTAAAAGCGCGAAAATGTCTGAACATGTTTTGATCACCACTAACTCTTAACCTGATTTAAGAGTTAGTGGTGATCAAAACATTGTTATATGAATGAATAGCCTGTAACGTTTTGTACGGCAATATAGGAAAAAATCGCATGCAAAAAAAAAGTATTATTTTCAGAAAATGCTTTTGTGGAAAATCAATTTCAACGTTTTACACCTTTTAACGGTGTCATCAATCAATCAACCATATCATTTATTTGCTAGGAATATGGTACAATAAGGCAATTTACATTTCCACATATTCTACTACATGCATAGTGTGCAAATAGGTAAATGTTATTTATTTTAATTAGTCATGAATTTTAAGTGATTAGCTATTAATATAAAATTGTCAAGAAAAAAAAAGTAACAAATGTCAATACATAACGATTACAATTCAATAATTAATACATTACAAACAATGGATACAAACATTTGTTTAACAATCAGAAACAAAATAGAATCAATGCATTTAAGTCAGGAAAATAATATTATGGTCTATATAATGTCAAATTTCAAAACAGAATAATTACAATGTCACATTACTTTTAATATACAATAGTTAGGTACAAGTGATATGATTATTATCAATGGAAAAATTACATTATGTTTATAATTCAATATTTTTCGTCGAAGAATTTATTAATTCAATAATACATTTTGATGAGGAGCCAGGTGTTTAGTTCACTTATATATCTTTGTGTTGTTAGTCCTTTAAAATAGTAAGGTAGTTTGTTAAAGATGCGAACGGCCATACAGTACGCATTTCTGCTAAAGATGTTAATTCTTTGGTAAGGAATAACTAGCTTATGTTCATCTCTTTTAATAGCTAAGCTACACTTTTAAGTAAAGAAGCGATCTATATTTTTATATACAAAAACACACATTTCAAAAATATACTGACAAGGCAATGGTAGTATTTTAAGATATTACGGCAACTTGTGAGCTCAGTTGCTCCAATTTAAAGAACTTAGCATAGTAGTGGCGTGTATCGGATTTATATCAATGTTAGTTGAAGCTGCTACTTCAGCGGAACGCTCGGAAAAAAATAATAACTAAAATTGTATAACCAGTTTTTATCGTACACGCTAAAATGGGTTGAAATGTGACATTTTATCTATTTTTTATTGTTCTTATTCAAGTTCTGAACAGTCCAAAAGAAGTTTCTGTATCGAAAAAGTATATAATTTTCTAAAGATGAATCCCGCGAATCCCGCATCTTTTCAAAACCATTTTTCTACGATTCTCCACCTCTTTAGAATTTGATTATTTTATCAGTGGTAGTGGTAATCACTAGCTTCCTTTTAATGTAAATTCTAGGTGCGACTTTTGCGAAAATTAGTCAGAAAAAAATAAAAACTAAAATTCTATTTTCTTTGTTTTTATGGCCCCCATAAGTCATAGCCGACTTGAAAAGGGTTCAAAATGTAGCTTTCTGTATGTTATTTAAATAATGTATAACATATTTTTGGCTATTCCTTAAGAATTTTTAATTAAAACGTTTTTTCACTTTTTTATCAATGCGGGATACGAATTTTTACTTTGAGATAATTATAACTATGCAAGCGAGCTTCATGGGTGTTTTACTCGGGTATTTATAACTAAGCACTCTTTCGAATTAACCGATAAAAAGATGATGTCCGATTTTTGATCGAGATTGAACACTGTGGGTAGCGAGTCGCTACCGTCATCCCGCT
Organism: Glaucopsyche alexis; assembly: GCA_905404095.1. Lineage (NCBI taxonomy): Eukaryota > Metazoa > Arthropoda > Insecta > Lepidoptera > Lycaenidae > Glaucopsyche > Glaucopsyche alexis. The sequence continues at coordinate 5,421,674 of FR990063.1, read as the reverse complement.
GATTTACAAGCAATCGAAATTCGAACATATTTAGTTTTGGTTGCTTCCTAACGTTGAATAAAATCTTATAAATAATTTTATTTATTTAGTTTTTGTTCTGTTATTAATTTTGGTAAAACATTTCTGTAATGAAAAATGCAGTATAGTCTTAAACATTCTAAAGGCATCGAAAGCGTCTTCTGAAAGAAGAATGTTGTTTGATGGTTGTATTGTTGACATACCAACAGATATTGGCGGACATCCGGATGGATGGACAGATAGACTTTGGTTTCTATAAGTTTAACACAGAAAACTCTTAAGTTTCACACAGCTAAACAAGCAACACATTGATAAAATTGAAATGTTAAATAAAGTAATATTATTTTGTTTTTAAATTTATTTTTTGTCGTCGTCCTGTGGAAGAAACTTGTCGAATTGCTATCGCATCGTCACGACACAGAACGTAACAGTGTGGATATTTCTATTACGCGGCCTCCCGGTTTTAGAACAATCTTTCACTTCCTCTTGGAGTGCTAAAAACAAAGAAAAATCGTTTGTTTAGTCGTCATTACAGTAGTCACCTACATAGTAGGTGTAGATGTAGTTGTAGGTGTAGTAACCTATTCTTAGAACTACTAGAGTACCTACAACTACACCTAGTACCTAGTAGTTGAAGGAAGTCGGTGTAGGTAGTAGTTAGTGGTAGTAGGTGTAGATATAGTTGTAGATGTAGGTGTAGTTGTTTGTATTTATTAATTTTGAGCCGCTAATAGTTCAGACAGAACAAGTCTGTCGGTATCAGACTGTTCTAATATAAGTATAAGTAAATTCCTTCCGATCGACAGCACCAAATTATATAAATATATTATTTTATTATCTGACCAAATTTTGTGTAGAAAAAGGTACAAGTATACTTGTACCTTTTTCTACACAAAATTTTTTCTAACAAGGTTAGGTTGTAGTAGTAGGTAGTGGGTGTATGTTGGTGTAGATAGTACGTGTAGTTTTAAGTGTTGATATATGTAGTATGTGCAGATTTAGGAAGTAGGTGTAGGTGTAGATGTAGTCGTAGGTGCAGTTATCTACCCCTAGTATTACTAGAGTATCTACAACTTCTCTTACTACCTAGTAGGGGTAGGTTGTAGGTGTAGGTGCAGTTGTAGGTGTAGGTGCAGTTGTAGGAAGTAGGTGTACCTACATGTTGTTGTAGGGGTAGTTGTAAATGTAGTTGTTGGTAGTTATTTTTTTATCCCACTTCATAGTTAAGACAGAACAACGTCTGTCGGGATCAGAAAGTTCTAATATAAGTAAAAGTAAATACCTTCCAATTGACATCACCAGATTATAGGTAAAGGCAAATAATTTGTTTATAATTCTTGATTGTTATCTGGATAAGATTTGTGTAAGAAAGTTACAAGTATGAGTGTTAACCTACAGGTTGTAAAGTTAGGTAGTGGGTCCATCGAGCCGTTTAAGCTGTAAGACATGCCAAAAACATACATACATATACAGGTCGCGCAACGGTTTATGAGCGCTCAGTGAAAGTGGAGGGGATCGTTCGCGCATGTGACCAATAGCACAGAATAAATATTAGTTACAACAAATAGCAAAGAATATATATTACTAACGTACCAATAGCGTGTCGGCACCTCCCCGCCCGAGCCCGCTACCGCCAAACACACCTAAAAACTGACTTCTGCGCATACCCCCTCTACTTTTGTCGAAAGATCTTAATTCGTTGCGCGACCTATACCCACATACAAATCACATACCTACACACATACGCTCAAAAAGTATAACACTAAAGGGCCATACTGACTATCCAGCCTGCAAGCAAACAAGGCCGCGGATTTGAAGGCAAAATTTTTAAATGATTGACAATATTGACACTAATGACGGCTATTAGTACCGGTGCTGGATTTGCTGGAAGCGCCGTGAGTATGGCCCTTTAGTGAGTGTCCGATAATAATAAATTATATAAAAAACTTACCACCACAATTGATACTTTTTATAACTAGACTGTGTCATCGAGTAATTATGTCATGTATTAAAGGTCACGACTATTGCTATTCTAAAATACAAAAAGTGATGTTATTTACACACCTTCTCATGTAGTTCTCTTTTCCTGTTCTTTTTTTAGGTTTTGATAGTGATTTATTCTTCGTTTTATTTATTTTATTGCCCATTTTAAACTTACCAACTTTCTAAAGCACGCTGAAAAACCTAGCACAGGTCCGACGCTGGCAGGCGCCATCGACTGACTATCGGGCAGGCGAGGTTCAAGGTAGGTCCTAATACGCTGGACAATTTTAAAGCATTTTGGAATAACCATCAATTTATGAAATATATGACCCTATAGGATTTAATAAATTACTAAGTTATATTGAGTACTTCAAGATAAATCATTACATGTAAGAATTATCTTGTAAAAATAGTATTTTCCTATGAAGATATAGGATTAAGACTTTTATTTTGGGCTGTTTTCGGGAACTTATTTAATCGAGTGAAAAACATCTAATCGCGTAACAATGTAGTAAGTTATCTAGGCAATATCGTTAGTTAAATTGACTATTTTTTTAAAGGGTTTTCCTTATTTGTAAATACATAAACCATTATATAAAGTAAAACGGTTTCGCTCGCTTGCGCCTCGGTGAACCGCCTTAACGTCTTTACATAAGCAGTGGATCATATTATGCCCGAAGTATCCGTAATTGATTTTCGGAGACATTATATAAAACATACACTCAGTACCGCCGAAAATAATGAACATCAACCTTTGATATGAAATTAAATATCTATTCTACGATCATTATTTATGACCGGTACTGTAATAGCTAAGTATATTAGAAACGAATTATACACTAAGTACATAGGCTATGTACTATTATGGCAATAATAAAGTAACAATAGGGAATATGCATAAAACATAAAAATAACTTATAACATAATAATATGATACTAGACTGTAAAATAAAGGCAATGGCGAGAAAATTTTCAATATCTGTTGAAAAATGAGCAAGATATGAGCGGTCAAAGTTTTGAATCTATCTCTTTCTAGCAAAACGAAATTACTTAGGAACTTTCTATGAAAGTCGTGTTATGTGACGTCACATTACACATCCGATCTCTCTGTCTAATAGACTACATTAAACGTTAATCTTTGTTATTTTTAATGATATCCAAATACTGATTTTACCATACGGTTCACCAAGCAAGATAGATCTATATAAAAAATAAATAAAAAATACGTGCATATTTCCTATTAGGCTTATTCTAATTAAATATGGCAACACTGACCTTGAGGAAACCCAACCGCCTCCAGCCCGTGGTGCGTCAGTCCGAACGGGCCCAGCCCACCTAGAGGACCAGGGCCCATGCCCATGTGATGGCTGGAGTGGGCGTACGGATTCTGGCCCAGGGGGGAAGGCTGCTTCAGGTAGTGGAAGTAGTGGTGGAGGGGCGTCGCGGACTGAGGAGTTGGAGTCCCGGAGGAGGAGTTCGTCAGGAGCGCCATCTTGAATCACCGGCGGCGACGTCTGTGATGCATGTTGTCAGGAGGGCATGGTGCGCTGGAACAAGGGATACTGTTAGATAATCAAAGAAAGATAAAGCTAGAAAGAAATAGAGAAGACTAACTAGAAAGAAAGCAGACCTAAGGCTAGTTCCAGAGGATAAAATATAGACCAAAGATTGGCTAGACAGAAATATAAATATAGCTAAATAGAAAGATATACCCTAAAGCTCAATACAGAAAATAAAGGAGCTTAAAATTAGCATCTGTTAGGAACAGCTAAATAAATCTAAACTTAAATAAAATAAGAGAGATAATGTCTACTGTATATGAAAATATATAATTGATATTTACTAAACTATCAATAATAGTGGTAAATACAACACAAATAAGACTTAATTAAAGAATTTAAAGACAAAGTAAAATGTTTTTTTTTTTTTTTTTTTTTATGAAATATGGGGGCAAACGAGCAAACGGGTCACCTGATGGAAAGCAACTTCCGTCGCCCATGGACACTCGCAGCATCAGAAGAGCTACAAGTGCGTTGCCGGCCTTTTAAGAGGGAATAGGGTAATAGGGGAGGGTAGGGAAGGGAATAGGGTAGGGGATTGGGCCTCCGGTAAACTCACTCACTCGGCGAAACACAGCGCAAACGCTGTTTCACGCCGGTTTTCTGTGAGCCCGTGGTATTTCTCCGGTCGAGCCGGCCCATTCGTGCCGAAGCATGGCTCTACCACGTAAAAATTTCTCATGATTTACTCTTATGATTATTACACTAGTTGAATGGTTATTATATTCAACGACAAAAAGAAACACAGCATAGATTATGAATTAAATGACACTTAAAATAACTTAATAGTTTAATATCTGTATTAATAACTACAATTTTTATAAAAAAACTATAATCCGACTACGTAAATTTTAAGTAGCCTACGTTACCCGGGCTATTATAACGAATCTGTTGACACCTCATTTATAAAAATCTGATTAGTAGTTTAGGCGCTGTGTTGGAACAAACATACATACATACATACATACATAGACTGCCAAAATCATTATCCCTCCTTTTAGCTTCGTCGTAGTTGGGTAAAAATATGTATATTCCCTGTGTTAGATTTTCCTACCGAAAATCTTTGGACACCACAGATCACGAACATAATAGGCGTATATTGCGATGTATATTTATTTACTTTGATCCAAAAACATGATAATTTGAAAACCCCGCCATAGACCGACATTGTGGCAGACAAATTGTTCCCAGAAAAGAAAAAAAAGAAAAAAATCCATTGTGCCGCTAATAGAAGGTCCCGGTGCGAATTTGTCACAATACAAGCCCCTATTATCACGCACAAATTAGTTTTTGTAATGTAGCATGTGGACTATATTTGGTGTCCCACAAGGCGTGATATTGGGCCCCCATATGTACTTTATTTATGAAAGTAATAGATTTGATGTTTAAGAGGCGTTTTCATAGCAATTGCAGAGCTGATAGGGAAACGAGACGATTTAATTATGATGAAATGGCATGTTTCGAAAGCTCCGGACGAAATTATAAATGTTTATTATTTACTCCATTATAACTTTTGTCACGGCAAGGAATTTGAATTTAAAATTTCATAGACTGTTTCATCAATTCGCAGCTCAAATCACTGAACGAATAAAGCGCGCAGACAATAGCATTCGCTAGAAAGCAGTGAATTTCATGAGTATTAACTGCATTAGTGTCTCACACTGTTACAACTGAAGAAAATAACAACTTGTCTTTTTATTTTTTCGGCCTGACCGTATACAACCTCGCGGATTATTATTAATTATGTGTGGGAAGCCAAAGATATTTTAACAATAATTATGATGAAAACACAAAAAAACGTTTGTCACTTGATTTTCAAATATTTAATGGTGCGTTCAGTTTACCTGTCTGGTTTTTTTTATTCCAGCACATAGTATCTAGTATTGAATAATTAATTGCTTTCCCTAGGAAAAGATTATCCAAAGCTCGCTCTCTACGATGATATATCGAGTTTATAAGCTGAGCAGGCGAAGCAACAAGCATTTGTATAGAAAATCAATATACTCGTTGAAACCATTCAAACCATTGAAAATATTACCGAGTAAAGAAAAAAAATGAAAGTACGCCGACATACCTGCGTGCTAAGTGACGTGTAAACCCTCTAGACCATGTACCTACCCCCACGTAGACAATTGTGCATGCCAACACCTTTGCTGATGAAACCAAAGTTATCCATGCAGAAATCGCAAAATTACCAATAAAGCAAAAACCAACTCTAAGTAAGAGGAATAGAGTTGATCGAACGTGTTAAGAACGGATTAAGATAATCTTTTGTTGACAGAAAGGTGGCGGGTATTTCGAGAATTTAAAATGACATAAGTAGGCTGGTCGCATTCTTTGTCTAAAATTACATGAGTAAAAAAAGTAAAAGTTTTGTTTGTTTTTTTTTAAGGTTTGTAACGCTAAACTAAGATCCAATAATTTAACATTTGTTGTTACATTTTATGCTATGTCGTGGTCTGTTGAATTTGAATTTCGATCAAAGTTGAACAATTTTTATGTACTAATTGTTGCCCGCGGCTATGTCTACGTATTGATAGTATGCCACGGGGACACTGTAATTCTTCAGGATAAAAATAGCTTTTCCCGTGGTCTACGTGGCCTACGACAGTAGTTTCGGAGCCTATTCAATGCAAACAAACAAATCTTGCCTCTTTATAATATTATATCGCCGTTACGTACCTTTCCTGAATTTCCAAAATTATTTCAAGATTTTAAATTAGCCAAATCGGTCCTGCCGTTCTCGAGTTTTTAGCGAGACACCGGAATTGCAATCCTGTAGTATAGATTTTATACTTCAGCTGTTATAACGACATTGTGTGCAGATAGTCGTAACACCCGGATGGTATTTAAATTAATTATGTCGTTTTAAACGGTTTTCAGTGTATGAGCATCACTCAACGGCTCATTGGTTTTCAATTTCCTAATCTATTTTCTTGGTTGTCTTTTTTTTACAAAAGTTTGTAACTCCTTGCTTTTATTAATTTTGATTTCCTTTTAAATAGATATGTTATTGATTGTACCTACTGTAGGTTCTCGATGGAAATTCATGTTTCACAGTAATAATACACAATACTTTTTGCACTATTTCCACTGTAATAATTATTTTACATTAATTTTAATATATTACACGACAAAGTCATCATCAGGTGTAGAATTCCTTTTAAATATTTCTAAAACATATAACACACACCATAACTATTTTGTAATTCCATTTACTGATTAGTTGTGGGACGATTCTGCTAATTAAATCTTGCAATAATCACTCTATGATTCTCCAAAAATCAGTCTATATTATCAAGACGATGTGTAAGTTAATTACGTGAATTGGGATCCAGATATGTTTCAACATTTTGACATTTTGTCAGGATGGAAATATATTTTGATCAAATCATAGAATCTAAAATTCTCAGGTGTTCCGAGACTTGCGTTACAAATATCTCTATCAAATCATGTTACATCCCAAAAATAAACACACATTGACAACAATATATTTCTGTGCGCAAACATGGGGCATACAATTTTTTTTGCCATCCGTCATCACTACCCAAATCAAAACTACAAAAGCCGGGCACGTCAATATCATAGCCCTTGGCAAAGGAGCCCGGTCCGTACGCGAAAAAAAAAGAAACGTGACAAAATGTACGTAAACATGTACCTGAAGAAAAAAACCAACGTTTTTGAATTTGGAAGGCGTTCCGGTGTTGCAATAGCGCAGAAAATTACCCATTATCATGGCTAATTGTAAAATAGTTATAAAAGATTGACGTAGTGTATGATTGGAGCTGGCGTATTCAATTGAAGTTATTAAATTGTATAGAATCGATATTGTTGCTTAATATAATCGTTAAAAATCAATTGCACTCTTACAATTGGGAATTGATTCTTGAATTTTTTTTTCATTACAATCGTGAGTTAAGAGTTAGAAAGACTTGTCTTTATTGAGCTTATAACAAAAATTATTTTTATTTAAGTCTTACGAAACTACCTGTTCTGTAGATCAGAGTGTAAACTGTAATTTTTTTTATCTATACTATTTACTATTAATATAATAAATGCGAAAGTGTGTCTGTCTGTCTGTCTGTTACCTCTTCACGCTTGCTAATTTTTATGAAATTTGGTATAGACATACTTTGGGTCCCGTGAAAGGACATAGGATATTTTTTATCCAGAAAAAGTAGTGTTCCCGCAGGATAATGTATTTACGCGGAAGGAGCTGCGAGCAAAAGCTAGTAATTAATAATATAATAATTACTCACAAAGTGTTTTTAATATTAGTCGGATTACTATAAACGTATTTCGACTAAATCTTATTATCAGGCTTAAAATAATTTATTCGTCTACTTACATAGTTAATATTTCCTAAAGTTACGGTTTTAGTTCAGATAACATCGACAAGGTAATTATTTTGTTTTCTTTGAACGCACGCACTCATTAAAATCAGTCGAACTATAATTGACTGGTCAGGAGAGAATCGGCTCAAATAGTTTTTGGTTCCGTTTTGTTTTTTAACTTTTAACCCCCGACAAAAATACAGTGGGGTGTTATTTAAAGTTCGACGACATCGTAGCTCCCAAACGGATGAACCGATTTTGATTACGCAGGAGTATATAGTGCCCAAGTGTGTGCGTAGTACACACTCTCTCTTCCTTTACTCTCATAATCCAGTGGGACGGATAACCGACACGACTGACGAGAGATAAGGCGCAGGTCCGACTTTTACATGCCCATCCGACGCATACATCATCTCTCTTGTCAGACAATCAGGTGATCAGCCTGTATTGTCCTAACTAAACTTGGAAACGACATTTTTTCTGAACATATTCCTAGCTATAATTCATCATCAGCTTGCTCACTGCATGACAATTCGGGGATTATTAAAAAAATATATATTATAACATACAGAACCCTACGTCGCTAAATAATGAAAGTTACATTACAATAAATTAATAGATAATTAGAACACATTAGAATTATAAAAATACAATTAAAATTGTAAAAAGTAATGGAAGGTAAGTGAGCTTAAACTTTTTTAAATAATATTAATTATGCAGCTCTTGAAATAACTTATTAACATTATAATAAAGTAATTTAATGTTTGTTAATAAATGTTTAAATTATTTTACAGCGAAACAGAAAGTGATACAGATACATGAAAATCCGTTTATAACGACGAACTAGAGCTTACCACGCAATTTTGAGTAATAGCTTTTTCCCGCGGCTGCGCCCGCGTAAATATAGTATCGGGTATCCGACAGTAGCACTGTACTTTTTGGGAATGAAAAGTAGCCTATGTTTTAATCCAGAGCCTAAACTACTACCATACCAAATTTCGTCGAAATCTGTTAAGTAGTTTTTGCATGAAATAGTAACAAACATCCATACATCCTCACAAACTCCCACATTTCTATCAGTAGTAAGATGTCATGCTAATGTTATAGTATGGAATAAGTCGGCTATTGCGACTTGCCCTGTGCCCATTAAATCTAAATAAAAAATATAAATAAAATTGTATAACATGAAAAGCCAGTGACCACTTAATTAAAAAAAAAAACAAATAACAAAAATGCAACATTATCGTTCAGCTGTGTAAAAAGCCAGTGCCACATTCGAGCCATTAAAAAAAAATATTTAAGAAAAAAAAAGCGCGCGATTTGTCACAGTGTTGCCAACTGTGCAAACATTTGATATTTATGGGGCAAACAGCCATCGACACCATGGGGATAATGTGATAATTTGGGGGAGCATATTGTTATATGAAATAAATGTATACAGGACAATGACATTCAGAGAAATGTAAACGATGACATAATATGAGAAACATTGAAACTTTGCACAGTCAATGAAATTGGATGTTTAGCAATAACTTTCATTAGACTTTACTCGTGAAATTGGTCCCGTACCGACACCACTGTAATACCGACAAATTTATACTAATATTGTCAAGCTGAATCCATACTTCCATACTTAATATTATAAATGCGAAAGTGTGTCTGTCTGTCTGTCTGTCTGTCTGTCTGTCTGTTACCTCTTCACGCCCAAACCGCTGAACCGATTTTGATGAAATTTGGTATAGGGATACTTTGAGACCCGAGAAAGGACATAGGATACTTTTTATCCCGGAAAAATGTACGTTCCGCGCGATAAACGAATTTTGGCGCAACGGAGTTGCGGGCGTCATCTAGTCTAAATATATAAAAGGCAAACCTGACTGATTCATCTATCAACGCACAGTCGAAACTACAGAACGGATTTTGCTGAAATTTGGCATACAGATAGTTGTAATGACGTATGCATCTGCTAAGAAAGGATTTTTGAAAATAACCCCTAAGGGGGTGAAAAAGGAGGTAAAATTTTGTATGGAAACCGAACTCCACGCGGACAAAATCGTGGGCAAAAGCTACCTAGTTATGAATTTAAGACTGCAAAACGTTTATTTTTTTTTACTGTACGTGCCTAGACTGCCTTAAAATGCCTACAGTATAGTCCAGATCAAGTGTAAATCGGGCTTCGTCCTTAGACCCCTCAAAATCGGGACACCTGGTAACCCAACTATAGACAAAGGGTTCTCCATCTCATTAGACGTCAGCTCCCCACACCGATTTCGGATACGGTGGCCGGTTTCATCGAGACCAACCCAGCTACGCAGCAGTTATTTTATAGTGTCCAAGTGTGTGCGCAATACTCAAAAGCACTTCCCTTACCCACTGGAACGAATGACCGACACGACTGACGAGAGATGCCTCGCAAGCGACATGTCACATAACGATGATTTATATCAAATCCCATACATTTTTGATGTTATTATGATTGTAATTATCGAATGCATCGTGACTAGAGACCCAGGTTCGGGGATCGAGAGTCAAGAGCCAAGCTCTAAGCCAGTGGAATGATTAGTATTTAGATCTTCAGGCATTTGATGTTACAACTCCCAAGTAACCAATATTGGAATGGCGACGCATAACTTCGCCACCATTTCTCAGGTTCAACTTTCGTTTGCCAGACTCTACACAACTAATAGCCCTTTTCATCTGCTATCTTATGCTCTTTAACCGCTGTGGTCCATGGGGAATGACTTGGTATATGTTATAAGCGGTAGCGTGTTAGGGGTCAATTGCATATATGTATTTTATATATTAATATCTATACTCTAATATTATAAATGCGAAAGTGTGCCTGTCTGTCTGTCTGTTACCTCTTCACGCTTTAACGTTGAATCAATTTTGATGAAATTTGATACAGACATACTTTGAGTCCTGGGAAAGGACATAGGATACTTTTTATCCCGAAAAAGTAGTGTGTTCCAGAGGGATACTGTATTTAAGCGAGCCGCGGGCAACAGCTAGTAGACTATATTATATATATTATCAGCCAGGGGTATAAAAATAGTTTACGACCTAAGACCTACCAAATATACACAATAAATTTTGAAACAAAGAATGTTTTCAAAGAGTTAGTTACGTTATATGATTTTTAATATTAAATGTTTCTAAAGAGTTACAATTGAGAATTTTAATATTATCTAAATGTATTAGATAATAAGATTAAACATTGCGTAGGGTAAAACCTACATGTTATGCACAGTAAATCAGTACCTAACGAGCGCATGAAGTGTTCCGTACAAACCGGCAAAAACACGATTGATGTATGAACTAAAAATAGAACACACTTCAATATTTATTTTATTTTGTTTTTAGTATTTGTTATAGCGGCAACAGAATCTGAACTTTTCAATTAGGTATCTGGCTTTCACGGTTCATGAGATAAAGCGTGGTGACAGACAGAAATAGGGCATATTTTTACCCTTTATGTACGTGGTAGAGCCATGCTTCCACGTGGTAGAGCCATGCTTCGGCACGAATGGGCCGGCTCGACCGGAGAAATACCACGGGCTCACAGAAAACCGGCGTGAAACAGCGTTTGCGCTGTGTTTCGCCGAGTGAGTGAGTTTACCGGAGGCCCAATCCCCTACCCTATTCCCTACCCTACCCTCCCCTATTACCCTATTCCCTCTTAAAAGGCCGGCAACGCACTTGCAGCTCTTCTGATGCTGCGAGTGTCCATAGGCGACGGAAGTTGCTTTCCATCAGGTGACCCGTTTGCTCGTTTGCCCCCATATTTCATAAAAAAAAAAAACGAAAATTACATGTTACCATTAAAAATTTCTCAAAAAAAAAAAAAAACACGCTACTTTCCATGACTTGCGGCGTAAAAAATCTCACAAAATAAAGATCAGGTTACTATTATAGGGCGTGTAATTATTTCCCTATTTAGCCCTATAGGGAATTGGCCCTAAACATTGGCCAAATGTTTAGTCATTGGTGTCTTGTAACTTGTAAGTCTGCCATGCCATTCGGAGAGTAATGAGTAGGTATGCTAAGGTTGCAAAGGACACTGGGAATTTTCTTTGACACAATTTGCTACGGCGACCAAAGCAAAATTAGAGTAGATATAAGCGTAATCTGTCTGGTCGCAAAGCAGAACCAACTTCGCCTTGAGGGTCGAGCGTTTGGAATCTCGTCATAAAGTGAATTTTAGTTCTTTTGTAGTGAGAGTTCCAACCTATCATTTATCGACCTACGAGAAGGAGTTCTGGCCGATTGGAGTCATCTACAGAATATTTAGAGGACGACTCCCGATCACTTCGCGCCACACGTCGCAGACAATACGTGGTTAGTGTTAGTTACATAATATACTAATAATATGTACCTATGTTACTTTATAAGGTATTTATAATATGGGTCTATCTCTATGCAGCCTGAAACAGACGGAATTTAATTTAATTTATATCTGTAGGAGATAGGATAAATACTGTAATATTTTACCTTATTGTCATATCTAATAGCATTTTGGTTTGTGGGCGACACTTTTTAAACAGCGCGTCATAAATTCCCAATGTCTTTTGACATAAATTACCCGTTTTTCGGTTAATTTTGCGACCAAATGAAATCAAATCCTACAAAAGTAACAACTCCGTTTGCAACATTCTTGTAAAAATATACCGAAAGTTTTCGCTGACCGTTTTAATATAGGTTAAAACCTATAGTGAAAACTGAAAAGTGAAAACCGATTATAACAACATTCAAAGGACCGATAAATTACCTGTGGTTGTAATTGCTGATATTCGCTATAACCAATAGTTAAATGTTTATATGTATTGTGACATGACGACCCTCAACAAATCGTCGTTATACCCGGTTCGTCGCTATAAACGACGTCGTTATAAACGGTTTTATCTGTATAATATGATTTTTCACTAATAATAAGTGAAGCTATATCAATGTAGAACATTATAGAATAATCACAAATTGCAATTCATACAATAATAGGTTTGCCACGCGACCATTGTAAGTGGAAACTGAATAGGGACTATGGACAAATCACCACTCAGTATAATTAGTTTGAAATATTACTCTTATTATAACCAAGAGCATGTCAGGACATGTATAAGGAGGGTTCCGTAACTATCAACGCGCAATAGGTTTTCTTTGAATTAGGTAATTAATTACTATAAAATTTACTGTCCCATTTCGCTCAAAATAATTTTCCTGAAGTCTTTATTTTTTTAAATAACTCCCCACACCGATCTCGGTGACGGTGGCCGGTTTCATTGAAACCAGGCCATTTACGCAGGAGTAATTATATAGTGCCCAAGTATGTGCGCAGTACACAAGAGCGCTCTCTCTTCCTCTACTCTTGTAACCCAGTGGGACGGATAACCGACACGACTGACGAGATCAGGCGCAGGTCCGACTTTTTACATGCCCATCCGACGCATGGATCATCTTTCTTGTCAGACAATCAGGTGATCAGCCTGCATTGTCCCAACTAAACTTGGAAACAACATTTTTTGTTGTTCTAACGCGGGAATCGAACCCACGACCTCCGAGTCGAGAGCCAATGCTCTAACCACTGGACCACGGATTAGGGTATATTCAAACATCGTAGGTATATTAACAACGAATTAAAACTCATGATAGTAGGTAGATATTAAATATTAAAATCATACCCAATAACTCATTTTTTATGTACACCCATAAAATCGCAGACTCGAAATCATACACAAACGCAACAACCAACGGCATTTCACAAGAGAAAATCAATATTAGAGCGAGAGGCGCGCGAGGGAGATGGACGATGGGCGGAGCGTGCACGCCTCACGACTTCACGAGTTGCAAGGAGTTTATTTTTGTGGATTTATTATTATTTATTGTAATTATTGAGTACCTATACCCGTATACCAGTGGTTATTTATACTTTATAGGACCTAAAGCTATAACACGCTTCGAAAGAATCCTTCGTGTAAATCGATTCGTTGTCAATTTGTATGTAAACAAAAGTTTAACCTAGTTAACAAATTAAGGCTTTATGGAATAAATAGAAAAGGTGTAGTAAAGGTATATAATGAAAAAATCATCCCCAACTTCACATGTATCGAGAGCTACCCCTAAAATATAAAATTATTATTACTTACCTTTTTTATGACGCCAAAACCGAGATTTATACACAATCATTAACTACACCAAAATTCATCCATTTATATTCATAATTACTAAAGTTAGAAGACAGACAAACAAACTATAAGGATTCCTTGTTTATTACGGAACCCTAAAAAGAAGAACCTACAACATCCGTATCCTAGCACTTCTCTTAAGTCTTAACCTAGATACGGGCTACGCGATGACCTATAATAATAATCATAGGCACAGATTAAATGAAAGGAGGAATAGATAAAAAGCTACATAGTTAACTATCTATTTGATTGCACTTAGGCCTTTACATCCGTTAATGGATGATTTAGGTATACTTACAGTATTCTCCGAGCGAAGTAAGTTCTCTTGAAATACTGTAGTGCCCGGGACAGTTGGTTTTTAAATGTCGTATGGTTGCCCAAGCACATACGGCATTCTCACAACATAGTCAGCCTAGTCCAGAGGAATGAACTGGTCAATACGTCTGGGGCCAACCATGTGCGGGTTTCCTCACGATGTTTTCCTTCACCGTTAGAGCGTCCGAATAATGTACTTGAGATCTGAAAAAGTCTCCTCTATTGTTGTACCTTCAAATAGGTTCAAATCTGAAAAGATTTGAACCTATTTGAAGGTACAACAATACGGTGTGTCCACGATTGTGTGGAAAAATTGTGGGCCATTGAAGGGGACGTCAAAATTTTCAAATTTTCAAATTTGGATCGATTTGGTTCGATCTATGAAAGCTGTTCCTCTATACGAAAGTTTGGATTATGTCACTGTAAAATTGTAAAAACCGTTAGACTGTAATATAAGTTATAACTAGTGAAATTGTAAAATGTCGAAAGACACAAATATTCTTCTTTGCTTATAATTTAACAGTTATCTACATTATTTTTCGTTACATTATAAATATATAGTAGGTAAAGAATTTTTCGACATATTTTTACAATCCTACTAGTTATATTACAGTCTAACGGTTTTTACAATTTTACGGTGACATATTAGGTACCTACCTATATTTTTCCTACTCTGTGCTATAGGTATCATTCTGATTTTTAAACCATAGATACATGCTACACTATTCCCACCCACGAAGC
The DNA here is from genome assembly GCA_905404095.1 of Glaucopsyche alexis. Classification (NCBI taxonomy): domain Eukaryota; kingdom Metazoa; phylum Arthropoda; class Insecta; order Lepidoptera; family Lycaenidae; genus Glaucopsyche; species Glaucopsyche alexis. The sequence continues at coordinate 5,406,545 of FR990063.1, read as the reverse complement.
TGTCAAAAGCATTTTATTTCATACAATTGCAACACTCATTTGTTGAAATCACGCGCGAAACGACACCTCCAAATTCAAACGGTCACGTAGAGGAAGTGTTTTGAATTTCGAACGATATTTTTTTTATTTCACTACTGTGCGGCAAAGGAATGTGTGCTATGATTTTAACAAAAAGTCTGGTTAGATGCTACAAGCAGATTTGCCCTAACGTAACATCAGAAATGTTATCAAATAAAAGGTTTATGTAATTGAATAATTAGGTTAATTAGTGCCAAGGTGGAGAAGGCGTCGAATTTACAAACTACATAATATTAACACAACAGGCGTTGGTAAAAATTCGGACTAGTTTTCGTAGGTGGTGTAGGTGGTTTCGTGGTGTATTAGGTAATCCCTAAGGGTAATCCGTACCTCTAATAGGTTTCGAGTTCCGACTTCCCAGTGCATAATACATACTACATAACTAGTTATTACAAGATCGTATTTCTGAGCATTCCTAAAAATACTATTTTGACATTTAAATAAATCAATCAATAAAATCATTATTCGAAACCTTTTAGATATTAGAAGTGGCACCACAGAAAAAGAATACCTATCAATAAAAAAAAACAACAAAGAATACCATACATTTTGGGCAGGGAAGAAGTGTAATGTCTAAATCCGTAATGGAGAACACTTATTATACCTAGTATACCACCACCACAAATTATTTAGGTAGGGGACGGTATATAGTAGTAGCTGTGGTACTAGTAGACACTTGATCGTTAAGGGAGACTAGGTACACTAAACACTTGGTACACTCAAGTTACAGAGGCTGTGTGGGCTATGTAACCTTCTTTTACAGTGGCTATGTCAGTAGTTTTTTATTTTGTAAGCTTTTAGCTTTTGTAAGCAGATTTGTCCGTTGTTTTGAAATTATTTATAAGATGTGTATGAATTTAAAATGAATCCTTTCAGAAAACATCCAAGAAGACACTCTATTTCTTCACTTTAAATCACATTATTTTATTTTCTTGGGTAAAAGTACTTTCAAACTATGTTTTCATTTCATTGTAACTTTAAACATTATGCAACTCTTTATGAACCGTTAGGTAAAAAAATAACTCTGCCTAGGTATAAGTTTAACGCACAATACGCTATAAATAAAATTGAAAACATACAACCGGACTGAAAAATAAATAAACAAAAAAACTTTCATCGCGTATTCCATTGTCGCGCCGATTTAAAAAACATAAAGAGCATAGACAATTTTTTTGACAGGCAGATGTTCGGTTACATAGGGCAAACAACAATGCCCGTAGGGGGCAGCCCCAGGGGCTTTACGCCCCTAAACGCCCTCTCGATAATAATAGTAATTATTAGCTATTTAAATTCACTTTAAGTGACGAAGTTTGCTACTGACCAAAACATTTAGAACGGGTGATATGAATAGAATTTTGAATTTGGAAATATGAATAAGAATTTTGAAATTTGAAATTCGAAATTTGAATATCATATATTAAAGATAATGTTTAAATTAGAAATATGTAGTACCTAGTTTTATACTAAACTAGAACTTCGTGTGCCTAAAAAGTAAGTCCCACAGGAACCGTACATTTTGCCGCGGTACGAAGCAACTTATGTCCTTCCCCGTGGATTACTCTATGTCTGTGTCAAATTTCATCAAAATCTGTCCAGTAGTTTCGGAGCTTATTTAATGTAAACAAACAAATAATATTTCCTCTGTATAATATCACTGTAATACCTACATTGTAGGTAGGTACATAAGGATTTAGATAAAAACTGGAGAACCTAACGATATCGATAAATAGATAATAAGGGAAAAGGAGGATAAGTTAGGTACCTACTCTATTGTTACTCTTTCGAAATCTGGTATGGTTGTAGTTTAGGCTCTGGATTAAAACAGGCTACTTTTTATGCCGAAAAAGTACAGTGCTCCTTTGAGATACTGATATACATATATGTCACCGTAAAATTGCAAAAACCGATAGATTGTAATATTACTAGAGATATTGTAATAAGTCGACAAATTGTCAAATAAAATTTTCTTCTTACAATTTACACGTTATTTTGCGTTATATTAATTTACCGTGCCGGTTGGTTAAACGGCAAGTGCCCCGCGCCGCCATATTTGTTTTCTTTTTCATATTATTAATGATAACGAAAAATAATGAGTACATTTTAAGGAGATTGTAAGAATTTTTTATTTGACAATCTGTCGATTTATTACAATATCTCTAGTAATATTACAATCTATCGGTTTTTGCAATTATACGGTGACATTCATCATCATCATCATCATAATCAGCCTATCGCCGTCCACTGCTGAACGTAGGCCTCCCCCAATGAGCGCCAACCATCCCAATCTTGGGCAGCCCTCATCCATCCGCTGCCAGCCACCTTCTTCAAATCGTCGGTCCATCGTGCCGCAGGACGTCCTACACTACGTTTGCCTAAGCGTGATCTCCACTCTAATACTTGTCTGCTCCATCGACTGTCTGTCCGTCTGCAGACATGGCCGGACCACCTCCACTTCAGCGTGCTAATTCGTTGAGCAATGTCGGTGACTTTAGATCTCTGATGGCGAATAACGTCGTTACGTATTTTATCCACCAGAGATACCCTTAACATTGCTCTTTCCATCGCACGCTGAGCAACTTTAAACTTATGAACCAAGCTTACGGTGAGTGTCCCCGTTTCACGGTGACATTGACGCCGGCGAAGTCGCAGGCAGCTAGTCTAATTTAATTAATTCGATAGCATTGCGTGCCTGCCTTGTAGGTATATCTATTTAAAAACCCCAAGTCACAGCGTAACTCAGTAGACAATTGAACTGCTGTATCATCAGATTAGAGATTGTATGTTTGTATGTCGAAACTTGAGTGTAATTGTGTATGGGGCTACAGCTAAAGTTCGGCAGCTATAGATAGCATTGATTGTAACAAGCGAGATATGTCGTAATAAGTAAGCCTCTTTTCGGCGACGGTTCGGTAGAAACCAATAGTCGATAATGGCTAGAGTATGTAGGAAAATAGGTAATTAACTACTGTTGGATATGTCACCGTAAAATTGTAAAAACCGTTAAATTGTAATAAAACTAGTGAAATTGTAAAATGTTGATTGACTTCCGACGCGAATATGCTGCCTATAATTTCACACATTATTTGTCGTTAGATTATATAGTTTCTAATATTTCGACATATTTTACAATCTAACGGTTTTTACAATTTAACGGTGACAGATATATGCCTGACAATTTAGCTAAAATTATATTTAAGGGGCTGCCTGACATAGAAAAGGGCTTGCAGCTAACTCGGACGTGGTTTGCGACGGATACGCTTCCACAATAGCCTTCGATTCTTCATTATCAACTTTGGTCTCCGGTCGTCCACGGGGCTTGTTCTGCAGGTCGAAATTTCCAGAACGAAAACGTTGGAATCAAAAACGCAGTTTTCTTTTGCGATCCCGCCGCCATACACATCATTAATCCTTCGAGCCGTTCCTGCAGCACTGGTGCCACGGTGGAACTCGACGTACTCGAAAATAATACAATATTTCAAGCTTTCTATTTTGTAAACAGAGTGACGCAAAGAATAAACCAAAGAAAAAACAAAAGAGGAAAAAACAAATGAATTACGGTTTTCGAAATACAAATGCATGAGTAAATAGCGGTATAAATTTGAAATTGGAATTCCTAACCAAGAAGATATTATAATTATTTGAGATCAAAGTGGCCAGTACGACAAAACGCCAATTCCATATGCAAGGACCTAATATTAATTTATATGATGAAGGCACGGGTTATTTAGATAGATACACCGTACCTACACGTGCTCCGTGCATCGAGCTACTGAAAAAAACCTATTTAGATAAGAAAATCAATCAATTTTATATAATATCGTCGATCTTGACACAGATAAACATCGCAACGTTATCACTTATCGTTGCAGTACTTTAATTATCGAATTTTAAATTTGAAAATGGAATAACACGGATAATACTCCTGTATTGCCAGATTATAAATTGATTGTTGTGTTCAAAATAAACTGTTATTTATATACCTGTCTCGCTTATTGTATTTTTATTGACGACCTCTGTGTCTCAGTGGTTGAGACGTGAGTGGGGTCGCGGCTTCGAACCCCGCCGAAGGAACAAAAAGTTTTTCTGTGTTCCTGGGTAATTACTAATTAGGCTGTGTATTAAATATGTGTAAGTATAGATAATGTAATTATTAAGTACCTATATTTCTATTGTCTGGTAGGTACCTAGGTACCCGTAACACAAGTTCTTCGAGAACTTACCGCGTGACCAGATTGACGTTGTATGATGGGTCCATAGATGTTATTACTTTATTTCTTTATTAACCCCCGACGCAAAAAGAGGGGTGTTATAAGTTTGACGTGTCTGTCGGTCTGTCTGTCTGTCTGTCTGTCTGTGGCATTATAGCCCCCGAACCGATGAAGCGATATCAATTTAGTTTTTTTTGTATTAAAGGTGACTTATCTGCGAGTGTTCTTAGACATGTTTGATGAAAATCGGTAGAGCCGTTTAAAAGTTGTGGGGGGTGAAAGTGGGGGAAAATAACTGAATGTCTGCAAATATACTCAAGTGGGGTCTCAAATGAAAGCGCACTGTAAGAGAATATTGATGACTTAATCGAGAGTGTTATTAGCTTCGTTTGATGAGAAAATTGGTGGTGGGAAGATCAGCCGTTTGAAGATCATCAGCTCTTTTCTAGTTGATGAGGGGATCTGACTAACTTTCCTATGTCCGATCGATTCGAAATTTGGTACCGTGTTACTTCAACGATATTTAAAGAACATGGTAAGGTAACCATGACCTGATTAGCCGTTTGAAGATTATCAGTTCTTTAATAGTTGATGAGGGGATCTGACTATCTTCCATATGTTCTGTCGATACGAAATTCGGTACCGTGTTAATTCAATGATATTGAAAGTATATGGTAAGGTAACCATTATTTACACCGACTTTAAAAAGGACAAAATAAAAGTAAAATTAAAAAATTTAAAAAGCCCCGACACAAAAAATAAACTTTAATAAATAATATTTTTAACCTAATATAATTATTATCGTCACATATTATTATGTAAGTTGAAATATTTTTATTTTTCAATCGTCGTCTCGTCGGGGGACATGGTAGGTACATGATTAAGGATTTAGACTTAGGTAGAATGGTTTTAGATAAGACATAGACTACCGGCATAGACAAAAACCGGTCAAGTGCGAGTCGGACTCGCGCACAAAGGGTTCCGTACGAAACGGCAAAAAACCACGGACAGACAGCAAAGTTAGGTACAGTAATAGTCTCGTTTTTACCCTGTACGGAACCCTAAAACTGTAAAAGTCTGAAAACTCTTATCGCTATTTTTTTTTGTTTCGATAATTGTTCAGTTCTGAACTTGTGAGTTAACAAAGAGTCGGGTGTTATCAGAGATAAAAACGTCCAACCGATTAAATCAACTATGATCGATTCGCTAATTATTTCATTTGTTATCATTATAGATTTAGGTAATTGTTTTTTACACTTAGTCGATTTCAACATATTTTGTTTTTATTTTTTATTTTACACACTAGAAACGAAAGCCATGTCAAATATTCCTGCCAGGCCCACAGACATAAGATATTGTACTTTAATGAAAATATCTAGGCTAACAGATATCTGGTAAAGGTACCAACTTACAGATTTTATGACCAGTGGTCACCATAAAAAGTGATCTTTCTACGGTAGAATAAAAAACCTGACACGGTTGATAAGTAAATCTGTCATTTTTAACTCCCCATGCAAAAACAGGGGTGTTATAAGTTTGACGTATCTGTCTGTCCGTGGCGTCGTAGCTCCCAAACGGATAAATCTAATTTGTTCTAGTTTTTTTGTTTCAAAGCTGACATGATCGACAGTGTTCTTAGCTATAATAGGGGATCGGACTACATTTGAAATATTTAGTTTCATTAATATACCTATTCACTAATATTGAGGCATTACTACTTGGTAAATGTAAAAAAATATATTATTTTATGTGTAGTTTACTAATAGAATACATTTAACAAGTAATAAAAAAAATTTTTTTTTTGCGAAATTGGTAAACAAAAAAAGTAAGTACATCATTAGCTTAGGTAAGTACTTACATAATATACAAAAACATTCATTATGGTAAGTATGAACTTAAACGCACAAGTATCGGAGATATTTACAAATATATTCCTGCGGCCGTATACTTCATACTCCATAACCTACAAGTGACGTCACTTGTAAGTTAAATTTAGTATGGAGCGTTTTTACGAGGCTCGCGAAATTTTGTATACAAATCGCTGTACCTTTGAAAATATTTTCTTTTGATATAAGTAAGTACGATCTCTTCTGAGAAGTTACTCATATTTAAGAGTACTATTTATTCATGCAATAAATAAAATCAGTCCGCTTGCCTATTCAACATCAACAGCTCGCTCACTTCTTGACGATTCTGGGGTTATAACGCCGGGGTTAGGTACTTAAATTTTTTAAATTTTGTTTTGTCTACAAAATCTGTCTATTTTTGTGTAGACAAAACACATTTCTACGGCGGTCATACTACGATAGCTGTTATGGTATCTACTAGCAATTAATACTTTTGTACTGGTTTTACATACATATATGTATATACATATAAACATACTAGATGTTTCCCGCCTCTTCCACGGGAACCGTACATTTTACCGCAATAAAAAGTAGCCTATGTCCTTCCCCGTTATCTACTTTACATCTGTGCCAAATTTAATGAAAATCGGTCCAGTAGTTTTGGAGAATATTCGATAAAAACAAATAAACAAACTTTTCCTCTTTATTATATTATTATAGTATAGAAAACCTATATGAAATTACATTTTTTTATCGTTCTTACGTTTACAATAGAATTCCTAGCTAAGAGGTTATAACTAAATAATAAATACTCCTTATCTTAATCTTAATTCATTTTTTTTTCTTATTTTGAGACAATAACAACAAAAATCACGCAAGTGGCCATTACAAAAAGTAGCAAAATTCAAAAAACAAAATTATTTGAATTTCGAATTCCATTTCGCGTTTCTTGGCGTTATTAAAAGTGATATTTATGCGGGGTTGAAGAGAGGGCGTGACTTAAACCACGCCTCTAAGGGGTGTACACCCTACTTTTGTAGATATACCTAGGTAGGTATATTGGTTTACATAATTTTTATTAAAGTTTGATACATTTAGGGCCTATTGCTCTACCGATACGTTTCAAATAACTTATTTGTTATTAAAAAAAGCTCCGTGGCCTAGTGGGTAGACCGTTTGGTTCGCACTCGAGAGAGTGCAGGTTTGAATCCCAGGTTGTGGCATACCAATGAGACATTTTCAGATCTCAAGTACATTGTACGGACTCTCGATACTTTCGATTTTTTCCTTCACCGTTAGGTGAAGGAAAAAATCGTGAGGGCAACATGGTTGGCCCCAGACGTACCTATTGACTATGTTGTGAGAATGCCGTGTGCTTGGGCAACCGTACGATATTTAAAAACCAACTGTCCCAGGCACTACAGTATTTCAAGAGTGGTTACTTCGCTCGGAGAGTACTGTATAAATCATCCATTAACGGATGAAAAGGCCTAAGTATTATTTGCATGTTTATGTCTTTGTCGCGCGATATGAAGTAAGCGGCGATAAAACAATCCGAAAAAGCTATCCAAGCTTGTTGAAGAATGAAGGTTGTGAAACATACCCTGAACATACGATAAACATATTTGAATGAAACACCATGAAGGGTGAAATAGGTATATTTTGATAGTCTAGAAATGTAAATAAAAAAATCGTATTTCTATGGCGAATAACTTAAGTGGTTAAACTTTCTTATTTTTGGTAATCCACCATTTCAGCCGTATTTTATTCAAGTTGCTAACTTTAAGTCTACTTTTTTCATAAATATGCAGACACCTTATTAGCTATGCAAAAAGTAATAAACTATACTATCTAATGACAACAGCCTCCGTCATCTAGGTAGTGGTTAGAGCTTGGCTCTCGACTCGGAGGTCGTGGGTTTTATTCCCGCATTGGAACAACAAAAATGTTGTTCCCAAGTGTGGTTAGGACAATGCAGGCCGATCACCTGACATTGTCTGACAAGAGAGATGATCCATGCGTCGGATGGGCATGTAAAAAGTCGGACCTGCGCCTGATTTCTCGCCAGTCTTGTCGGTCATCCGTCCCACAAGGTTACGAGAGTAAAGGAAGAGAGTGTGTAACTCTTCTGTACTACGCACACACTTGGGCACTATAAAATTACTCTTGCGTAACTGGCCTGGGTTCAATGAAACCGGCACCGAAATCGGTGTGGGGAGCTATTAATATTAAATACACGAAAAATAGACCTGCCAAGTGCCAAGCCAGCCAAGTTTGGGCGGCATAAAACAAATTGTACGGTTCCTATAGGATGAAAACTGCAACACATTTAAACTAATTTTTATGACACCTACGCTGAAGATATAACAAAATGTTAATATGTAGTAATTAAATAGTAATCCTTACTAATCTATAGTCTATACTAGGTAATCTATACTAATATTATAAAGAGGAAAACTTTGTTTGTATGTTTGTTTGTTTGTTTGTTTGTTTGTAATGAATAGGCTCAAAAAGTACTGGACCGATTCCAAAAATTCTTTCACCATTCGAAAGCTACATTATCTACGAGTAACATAGGCTAAATTTTATTTTGGAAAAAAATAGGGTTCCGTAAGATATTTGGGGTTTTCGAACACAAGGTGTAAAAAAATCAACCAGAAAAGTTACTTATTTTGCGTACGCTGCCTAAACTATAAAAGATAGAACCATATAATGTTCTAATTAATTGTAGATCTTATAAATATCTACAAAAAAGTCCGCGACACACTATACCTATCTATGTCGAGTGAGGCACAACAACCATTTTTTTATTTAGAAATCTTGATTTTTTTTGGACTATATTTAAACGCGTTTATTTTACTCATGCTATTAATCCTTATCAAAATAAATTATTTAATCACTAAGTACAGTTTATGTAGATAATATTTGGTCTTTGAACGATTAAAATTGGACTTTTGGTTTTGAAGTTATGGCGAAATTAAAATATTACGATTTCTGCTGCACGGCCCGTTGCGAAGTGGGTGACATTCTGTAGTATTAGTATCAGTATTATACCCGTGCCACAGAATAGATATTAGTTAGTAGTTACTACCCGTGCGAAGCCGGGGCGGGTCGCTAGTTGTATTATAAATGGGAAAGTGCGTGTCTATTTGTCCGTCTTTCACGCCAAAACTACTGAACTGATTTAAATGAAATTTGGTACACAGATAGTCTAGAGCCTGAGAAAGGACATTGGCTACTTTTTATCGCGGGGAAATGTACGGTTCCCGTGGGATAATTTATTTACAGTTTCACGTCAAAACTACTAAACCGATTATCATGAAATTTGGCAAAGATATAAAGTAGACCACGGGGAAGGACATAGGTTACTTTTTATCGCGGGACATATACGGTAAACAGTTCTCGTGGGTTAGTACCTACTTACGCGGGCGGAGCCGCAGGCATCAGCTAGTTCTTGTATAATTTAAGTTTTTTATTTACTCAGATACAATTAGGCCTATCTCCTCGATTAGTTTTCGGTCGATCGCACGGAAACTTTGAGTATCTAACCAACCACGGAAAAGAGGATGAATTTTATAATAAACTTAACGATACTCGCGACTTCGTACGCGCAAAAATTAATTTCGCAGAAACCGTACATTTTTCCGCGATAAAAAGTAGCATATGTCCTTCCCCGTGGTCTACTCTACATCTGTGCCAAATTTCATCAAAATCGGTCCAGAATTTTTAAGGAACCTATTCAATGCAAACAAACCTTTCTCTTTATTATATTATAGTATAGATAAATTTATGTAGGTACCTACTTACCTAAAAATTATTACAAATCTATAGGTAATGTTAGTAAATATTTAATTTAATACCTACTATTAGTTAGGAAGTTGTTTGTTTATTGTGATTTTATAATGCTGTGCTATCTATTGGTAAGTACTAATATAATAAAGAGGAAAAGTTTGTTTGCATTGAATAGGCTCTGAAACTACTACACCGATTTTGATGAAATTTGGCACAGATGTAGAGTAGACCACAGGGAAGGACACAGGCTACTTTTTATCGCGGAAAAATAGTAGGTTACCAAGGTTAGAATTCGATTATTAAAAACATGTAAAAAAACCTTTCTTGCCTTCTTAGTATATAATAGTATATAAGTACCTTAGCACCTAGGTATATAAAATGTTAAATTATTTTTTTACTGTTTAAAATCTATTTTCTTTATCTTCCTATTCATTTATCACAATTAGATAGGTTATCTTTATTAAGAATTATAATTAGTTATTTTATGCATATCTTTCAATTGATACAATATTTTAGTAATAAACTTGATATTGGTCTATGATTTATGGTAGGTAATTTACCCGATTTCAGGCCGTGCGGTGCGCGTTGCGTGTCATTAATTAAAAAAATGAAAAAAAAAACTTTTTAATATTTTATGGATAAGGCAAAAAAGTTGAACAACGTACCTACATAGGTGCTAACTGCTATCTTAATTATTATTATCCAGGAAAAGGTTACGTATGTGATCAGAATATTTTCAATATTACGTAGGACGTAGGTATCATTTTATATTTAAAAAGCCAATTTTACACGAATAGTTAGCAATCATACGGTACCTTTAGGGTGCTTCAGGTCTGATTGCTGTCATACTGTACGCAGTACGGTGAACCTAAGTAGGTAGGTACTACCTAAGTAGGCAGGTAAACTTTTACATCTTAGAAGAGTATCATTAACTTATAATTATTATAATAAAAAACCGGAATTATTTTTAAGCCCACTGTGATTTGATACTCGATGCGCAAGAAATAGGCCTACCTACCTGCAAACTTTGAAGTTTCACTAATCAATCTGATTTTGTTATCAGCATTATTCTTTTTATATTATATTCAAATTAAATGTATAATTACGCTCATATTTATTTAAATTATTAATGTGTATTGTGTATGGCTTTATTTTCACAATATTTTATAATACTATTGGATAAATGCGCCTTGTTTTTCAGTGTTGATTAATATCTACTTATTTATTGAAACAGCAGATATTATTATTAATGTTATAGGTACATATAATATTTATAAATTTGAATAAGGAATCATAACTAAAGTAACAAAATACCAGAGACAAAATTAATAACATCGAGTACTGTCGCAACCGAAACCAAACATTTTTTTCGGGTACCTACAATGTAAAAAGTCCTAATGTTTATTAATCTTAAAACAAAGGATTATTGGCTTACCTTAATACGTCAAAATCCAACTCCAGGATCGATAACACACTGGAATAAACTTCACTTGACCAAAAAATATCTGTAATTACGAAACACGGCGCCACATACGACGTTCCTATTATCTTATCGTTATAAAAAACATAATCGGTACACTATTTCCTCACTCGTCCTCGTAGATAGTTTTAAAATTCGTTGCACATTCAGGCCGATAATAAAAAAAAATGCACTTCGCGCGTTTTTCAAATGCGTTCGACACTCGCGCGCTCGCGGCTAGCGGCAGACTGCCGCGTCGCAGCCCCGCGCGTCTCCCCCACCCGCTCCCGTTCAATTTTCAGGTAAAAAAAAGGAAATACTGATAACAATTAACTATATTTTTTGTCTATTTAGCAACATATTTTTTTTGTCTGTTGTCGTGTAACACGAGTCTGTGAATAGGCGTGATTATTGCTGGAAGCCAGTTGTTATATTTTATGATTCTTTGTTTTATGTGAGGCGTGTCTTGACTCTTGGGTGGCGCTAACAAGGAATAATTCGGATTTCAAATGTTTATTTCTCTTTTATTTAATTATGATTTATAACATGCAGCATTTAACGAAATAAATTGTACAAATGATACATAATTATTAATTATGTAGATGTTATAAATACGTAGCTTTCAATAAAATAGAAATTAGCAATTTTATCAGCTAGATAAAATGCTTTGTGGCAATCAGTGATAAGGAGGTTCGATGTCGTTATTCGGATGAATTTGACTGTATAATATTAGTAACGGCCTCCATGGTCTAGTGGTTAGAGCATTGGCTCTCGACTCGGAGGTCGTGGGTTCGATTCCCGCATTGGAACAACAAAACATGTTGTTTCTAAGTTTGGATAGGACAAAGCAGGCTGATCACCTGATTGTATGACAAGAAAGATGATCCATGCGTCGGATGGGCATGTAAAAAGTCAGACCTGCATCTGATCTCTCGTCAGTCGTGTTGGTTATCCGTCCTACTGGATTACGACTTTACGAGAGTAAAGGAAGAGAGAGTGCTCTTGTGTACTGCGTACACACTTGGGCACTATAAAATTACTCCTGCGTAACTGGCCTGATTTTAATGAAACCGGCCACCGTCACCGAGATCGGTGGGTAGTTAGGTATTATTATTATTTAATATTAGTATACCGGCTTAGAGCATCCAACCAAATATACTGCGTTATACCTAAATCCTTTTATTATTGAGAAATAAATTTTATGTCAATTACATTTTTTATTACATTTTTAATCATAAAGGTATAATGATTTTTCTATTTGAGCTAAACTAAGTACCTACCTAAGTATTAGGTAAGTCTACTCAGAAATTTACAATACCAGAAGAATCCTGACGCCACTGGGATTATAAAAACCACAAATTATTTGTTTTAAAGCCCCATTAAGAATGTTTTGTGGCAAAACAATAAACTGTCATAAACTCATACTATTTGCCATTAAGAAAGAAAAAAAAAATACATTGTCTATGTTACTAGAAGTACAAAAATGGCGTGTGCCTTCGAGAAAAAATATTCAGTTCCAAATTTGAATTAAAAATTTCGTTTTTCGGAGTATCGCTTCGTTATCGAGCAACAGGCAACATTTCATTTATAAAGCAATAGCCAATAGGTTTAATATCATAAATCATAATGCCTTCGCGTCGTCGTTCGGACATCTGCAATACCGGGAGCCACGCGACTGGGTTGCCTAAATTTTATTATTTAGGTAGGTATAGTCTCCGCTACATTTTAATGTGATTATTTCGATTTAGTTATGTGATAAAGCGCCGGCTGATTCATTTACGGAAAATTTGTACAACGTACGTTAGATAATAATGTGTACCTACATGTCTACGTCAATTAACTTATTCATAATCTTATATAAAAATTTTAATACAAGTGGGTCCTGGGCCTTTAGTAAAGAATTAAATATGCATTCGATAATTTCGACAACGAAGTTCGAAAAAATGTATTGGATTGGACTTATGGCACCGCCTCTGCGACATGTCAGTTGTCACTTAGCGATGACTTATGTCAAATCCCATATATTTTTGATTTCAAAGTTCGCCGTCGAAATTATCGAATATATCTTGACTAAAGGCCCAGAACAGCGTGATATTATGTCCTATCTATGGGTCTCGAAATGGTATCGAACTATCGACGTTAAATCTTAGCGTGGTTGCATGATAATTGATAACCAAGAGGACATTGACGTTAAACTCTAGCGTGGCCGTCACATTAAGCAGATGCCACATTACAGGTAATAACGCAGGGCCAAGCCATATTTTTATAATTAATATCTACTATTCCTAACCAAATCTGGTTTGACAATAAAATGGTAAAATATCACCGGCAATAATTGATACGATGTCGTAGATGTAAATAAAATAGATTCACGTTTTATAACAAAAAACTCAATATCTACTCAGTAGGTACTACTTACTCATTTGTCGCTTGTATTTTAAAGCATTTGTTCAACACCATGTAATATATAATATAATATAATAATATCTATGGACGCTTCACACCACGTCAATCTGATCCCGTGGTAAGTTCTCGAAGAACTTGTGTTACGGGTACCAGACAACGGAAATATATTTAATAATTTTATACTATACACATATTTAAGATTTTTATTATATTATACACATATTTAATACACATCCATGACCCCGGAACACAGAAAAACTTTTTGTTCCTTCGGCGGGATTTGAACCCGCGACCTCCGGCTTGAGCACCAACACGCTCAACCAACTGAGCCACAGAGGTCGTCGAGTCAAATGTAAGTAGTGTACCTTTGATTAATTATTACATAGATACGTCATACGTACAACAGTTTACAAAACTAACAATATTTCTGTGCCGCGACAAACATTGACAAGGGACGCGTAAACGTATAACGTAATACATGCTACTTGTCGACCGGAACGACCGACGCGCGACGCACACTAACACAAAATTGGCCCGCAGCGGGTCAATTTGAGTCTACACTTTGTACGCACAATATCATATTATCTACAGAAAAATGAACTAGGTACCTAGGTAGTTAAAATCGAACGGGGCTGACCGAATATAAAAATTGAATATTTATTCTCATCAAAAGTGTTTTTTTTATAATTTACATACTAAATGTTGTCCGCGACATCGTTGACGAAAAATATATACTCCGCTGGACATTTTTTTTTGGATTAAAAGTATTCAAGCTACAAGCAGGTAACAGGATAACAAACATCCATTCTCTTTTAACTATCGGATTTTTAATATTAGTTTAAAACAATTAAATATATTTTGTACTTCTGTTTCTATGAAACTTGTCAAGCCTCATTCAAAATCCTGGAAGCCACCATTATAGTTAAGTCGCACTTATCTCTGTGGTTGGTAATCCTTAACTTGTAACGCATACCAGACTAAAAAAACAATTGTTGTTTTCAAGAAACTAGTTGTACTTAGATTAATTCTACTAGTTGAAGAGTGTTTTTTTAACCCCTGACGCAAAAAGAGGGATGTTAAAAGTTTGATGTGTCTGTCTGTCTGTCTGTCCGTGGCATCGTAACTCCCAATCGGATGAACTGATTTTGATGATGATATCCCTGTACCTGTATTTAACATGTACTGTCACATTTAGTATGACCCCCTCCTGCCCCATCCGCTGTGACGTAATATGTGGATGGGCCCTAAATGAGGACATGTTTTTGCATACATTCGATTTTTTTATTTATTCTTTTAGGGACTGCGTGACGCTTCAACCTTCTCGACTCTATCGAGGTTCGAAAGACGCCTCGTGGTCCAGGGTTAGACCTTGGCTCTCGACTTCGGAAGTCGTAGGTTCGATCCCCGGCTCGTAACAACAAAAATGTTGCCAGTCGTGTCGGCCACCCATCCCACTGGGTTACGAGAGTAAAGAAGAGACAGAGCTCTAGTGTATTGTGCACACACTTGGGCCCTATAAAAATAATTCCTTCATAGCTGGTCGGTTTCAATTAAACCTGCCGCGTTCACCGGAAATCGGTATTGGGATCTATTTTATGGAGTTTGTTGATATGCTAGGGGTTGATTAAAGGGTCAATTATGCGAAATAAAACCTGCAATAATACAATTACAATCAAATCTCGATACGCTAAAACTATCAAACGGTATTCTCGTAAACGTTAAACCAACGTGAAACGCGTTCAGTACCCCAAGCAGGAACA
Organism: Glaucopsyche alexis; assembly: GCA_905404095.1. NCBI lineage: Eukaryota > Metazoa > Arthropoda > Insecta > Lepidoptera > Lycaenidae > Glaucopsyche > Glaucopsyche alexis. The sequence goes on along the minus strand of FR990063.1, from coordinate 5,390,995 downwards.
TTTTGCGGTATCGTTACGTGTACGTAAATGAGAAATATGAGGAAAATTGTATGAAAATTTTAGTTGCTTTTACGTCCGTTAGAGGCGCTTTCATGGTTTTCATACAATATTTCTCGCTTACGTACACGTACCTAACGATACCGCAAAATGTTCCTGCTTGGGGTACTGATCGGTCAAAACTTCACAAAATCAGTTTATGATAACTACTAGTCTAGACTAACTAGTCACTGTGGCGCAGTAAACGTAAGTAAGTATATCTCAAAAATTATGGGAGAAATCAATATACTTTTTTAAAATAATTTAACAGTACTACAGAAACAGTTGGTAATTAGAATTTAATCTATCCTAATTCCTAATGCAGTGATTCTCGTACAAAATACATTTACAAATTTTTAGAAGTAGGATTAGGAAATAGGCACTCAGTAGGTAGTAATGGAATCTTTGTATCTAGAACAATAAAAAGCTATCCTATTGTTTATTTTACTTTAAGCTTTGTCTAATCCTTTCCATTCATACCTACTTATATCGTGTGTTAACTGAATTTGATTTATTGAAGAATTATTTGATTCCACTCGTCAGCTATTAAGTTAGAAAAAAGCTTAAATTATTGGACTTCGCGTATTGTGTACCTACTTAGCTTATAAACACAAGTAGTTATGTGTTAACAAATGATACATAATTTATCTGTGACTATTGTTAAATATAAATATATTATCTATTTATGTATAACTTAATCCGTCTCAGACCTTCCTTAGCAATATATATTTTTTCTATTTCGTTTGTTCTAGTACCAAAAAATATAAAGCTATATTTTTTTTTAATATGATGAATCTCGTAATTATTTTACATCGACGTCAAGCAATAAATTCATAAGTTCGGCTACTGTACTGCGCCGTCTAACAAGAAAATATTAAATCGGCCATAACGCAGCTTTCTACTTAAGGCCGCGTGGACCCAATTTTACATGACTTTGAATCGATAATAAACAAACAAATAGTAACTTTAAAAAACCAAAAAAAAAACACATTGTTGTTTACTTAATGTTCTTTTACAATTTCTGGCTCGAAACATAATATTGAAAACTTCACTCGATCAAAAATAATTCCGAAGAGGAGGCTAAATTTGAATATTTTTCTTTTTGTTCATGAAGTTCATGATAGTTTTACTTTCAAAAATCATATCTACTAAAAGCTAATAACTTAAAAAAGAATAATTTCTGGTTACATTTTGCATGTTGGTTTAATTATTTTAACAATAAATTAATATTGAAATGCAGCGTGCGTAAGCCGCTAGAGTCGCCCCACAGTCGCCCGCTAGGCGTTGACGAGGACGGACCTATGTCAGTTTTGCCAGCGCACGGCTTACCCGCGTATTTATCGAACAATTCTTTCGTTTCTAACGCAGTGTAGGAAAGTCAGTTTGATTGGTTTTTTTTTTTTTTTTTTGAACTAAATTATACATATTATCATACACAATAACATGTTATATTTTATCGTCGCCGCGTCATTGCTTTTGCCACATGAGACGACCTCTGTGGCTCAGTGATTGAGCGTGTTGGTGCTCAAGCCGGGGGTCGCGGGTTTGAATCCCGCCGAAGGAACAAAAAGTTTCCTGTGTTCCCGGGTCATGGATATGTATAATACAATAAAAATCTAAAGGAAAGTCAGTTTGTTTTGTATTTTTTTATGTTTCTTTTTATTTTTGAACTAAATCTATACATCTATACATATCTATACAGATAAATATAATTGAAGTGTCTGTTTGTAATGTCAAATTAACAGCTTATCACTTGATGCATATGAAAGTATATTCGATACTAACAACAAAATATCAATTTTTAAAATTTTTGTCTGTCCGTCTGTCTGTCTGTCTGTCTGTCTGTCTGTTTGTTCCGGCTAATCTCTGAAACGGCTGGACCGATTTTCACGGGACTTTCACTGGCAGATAGCTGATATTATAAGGTCTAACATAGGCTACTTTTATTTTAGGGTTCCGTATAAAAAATAGGTATCCGTTTTCGTTAGTTGCGGGTAACGAAGTTATGCAAACGAAGTTGCGGGCATCAGCTAGTTATACATATAACCATACACAATAACATGTTACATTTTATCGTCGCCGCGTCGTTGCTTTTGCCAGATGAGACGACCTCTGTAGCTCAGTGATTGAGCATGTTAGTGCTCAAGCCGGGGGTCGCGGGTTTGAATCCCGCCGAAGGAACAAAAAGTTTCCTGTGTTCCCGGGTCTTGGACATATAATACAATAAAAATCTATAGGAAAGTTTGTTTTGTATTTTTTATGCTTCTTTTTATTTTTGAACTAAATCTATACAGATAAATAAAAATGAAGTGTCTGTTTGTAACTTCAAATTAACAGCTTTTCACATAATGCATCTGAAAGTATATTCGGTACTTACAATAAAATACCAATTTTTTAAAATGTCTGTCCGTCTGTCTGTCTGTCTGTCGGTCTGTCTGTCTGTTTGTTCCGGCTAATCTCTGAAACGGCTGGACCGATTTTCGCGGGACTTTCACTGGCAGACAGCTGATGTCATAAGGTCTAACATAGGCTACTTTTATTTTAGGGTTCCGTTTAAAAAATAGGGTTCCGCTTCCGTCAGTTAGGCGCAAACGAAGTTGCGGGCATCGGCTAGTTATACATATAACCATACACAATAACATTATCGTCGCCACGTCGTTGTTTTTGCCAGATGAGACGACCTCTGTGGCTCAGTGGTTGAGTGTGTTGGTGCTCAAGCCGGGGGTCGCGGGTTTGAATGCTGAAGGAACAAACATTTTTTCTGTGTTCCTGGGTCATGAATGTGTATTAAATATGTGTATGATATAAAAATTATTAAATATATTTCTGTTGTCTGGTACCCGTAACACAAGTTCTTCGGGAACTTACCACGGGACCAGATTGACTTGGTGTGAAGCGTCCATACATATATTATTGTGTTGTGTATTATGAGAAAAAAGTAGCTGATGCGTGGAGTAGCCTTAGTACATTATTGAATAAGCCAGTAAACGGTTTTTATGAATTTGTAACATCTACCATCTTCTTTGCCGTACTTTTCGTTTCTTTTTATTTCGATTTCTGTTTTTACAATAATAATAATAAATAACTCCCCACGCGACATCCGAGTCGAGAGCCAAGCTCTAACCACTAGACCACGGAGGCTGTTCTATTTACAATAAAATATAAGGATACGAGCTCAACATCTGTCATGCTTGCCTTTGCAGAACACACCAAGTCACTCGCAAGTAGGGGTTGCAATCCGGATACTTCGAAATTCGAAAAATCCGGATTTTTCGATTTTTTCAATCTTGGTTACTACTATGAAAATTACATATTTTAATTGTAATTAGTATGTACTCTAGACGTACAATATTTGAATAAGGGATATAATTAATCGAGTGAACAAAAAATAAGTTGGTGACTGCACGTGAGCATACTGTATTGCTGAATTTGGCAGCGAATTAATATATTGGCGACTAAATTACCAAACTGGTGAAATCACTCAAGTGACAAAAAATACAAAAATCGGCAGATAAAAAGTAGCGAAATTTAATCCAATTAGCACCGATGAGTTGGTGACCATTATACCATGTAAGTAGCTAATAAAGATTTGATTGATAAATTAATAGCTGCTAAAAATTCAATTTGCAAGCTACGGAAAATCCCAGTTTTGGATACTATTGGAGGTTTTTTTTTCTTTGGTATGGGTATCGTTGTCAAGGTTTTTCGGGGTGCAGAATAATATGAAAATAAAATCCATTTTAAAATTCCAAAATGGCGTATATTTTTTTTTAAATTAAAAATGGATGTCTTTTTCCATGTTTCATATGCTGATTATAAAAGGGATATAATTAATCGAGCGAACAAAAAATAAGTTGGCGGCTGCATGTGAGCATACTGTATTACTGAATTTGGCAGCGAATTAATATGTTGGCGACTAAATTACTAAACTGGCGAAAACACTCGGGTGACAAAAAATTCAAAAGTCGGCAGATAAAAAGAGGCGAAATTTAATCCAAATTAGCACCGACATTTATAAGTTGGTGACTTAATTTCCGAGTTGGTAACCATTATACCATATAAGCAGCTATAAAACCAGATTTGGTTGATAAATTAATGGCTGCTAAAAAGTAAATTTGCTGACTACGGAAAATCCTATTTTTGGATACTGTTGGAGTAAGTCTTTCTGTGGCATGGGTGTTATTTTCTAGGTTTCTGGGGGTGCAGAATAATCTATACAGATAAATAAAATTGAAGTGTGTGTTTGTAACTTCAAATTAACAGCTTTTCACAAAATGAATCTGAAAGTATATTCGGTACTTATAATTCGGTACTTATAATAAAAGCCCAATTTTTTAAATTTTTGTATGTCTGTCTGTCTGTCGGTCTGTCTGTCTGTTTGTTCCGGCTAATCTATGAAACGGCTGGAACGATTTTCACGGGACTTTCACTAGCAGATAGCTTATATTATAAGGTCTAACATAGGGTACTTTTATTTTAGGGTTCCGTTTAAAAAAATAGGGTTCTGCTTTCGTTAGTTCTGCGCAAACGAAGTTGCGGGCATTAGCTAGTATGAAAATAAAATCTGTTTTGAAATTCCACAATGGCGTAAATTTTTGTCATTAATATTAATAAAGTTGTCCTTTTCCAGGTTTCTGGGGGTTCTGATTACAAAATTGTCTTCCAATTTCATTTTCCAAAATAGAGAATATTCAATCTTCGTAAAATGAATATGAATACTAAATTAAAAGATCGTGGGGATGCTAATTAGGATGGATGATTATTATTACAGTATGTTATGTAGTTCAAGGTACCAGCTATATACAGAAATTTTTCAAAATTCAGGATTTATGAGTTTTTATACCATTCATGAAGAAAATATGCGATTTCTAGGTTAATAAGGGGGATGAAATTTTCATTATTTTTTCAATAGGATGCACCGTTTCCGAGTTAGAATCAATTTTATAAAAAAAAGAAGTAAATGCTGTACATTGAGATACGACGGATGTTTATAGGAATGTTGGAAAATTCAGGATTTTCGAATATTTTTTTTCTTCCATCATGAAGAAAATATGATGTTGCGGGTTTCCTAAAGGGGATGAAATTTTCATTATTTTTTCAACAGGATGCACCGTTTCCGAGTTAGAATCGATTTTATAAAAAAAAGAAGTAAATGCTGTACATTGAGATACGACGGATGTTTATAGGAATGTTGGAAAATTCAGGATTTTCGAAACATTTTTTCTCCCATCATGAAGAAAATATGATGTTGCGGGTTTCCTAAAGGGGATGAAATTTTCATTATTTTTTCAATAGGATGCACCGTTTCCGAGTTAGAATCGATTTTATAAAAAAAAGAAGTAAATGCTGTACATTGAGATACGACGGATGTTTATAGGAATGTTGGAAAATTCAGGATTTTCGAAAAAATTTTTCTCCCATCATGAAGAAAATATGATGTTGCAGGGTTTCTAAGGGGGACGAAATTTTCATAATTTTTTCAATAGGATGCACCGTTTCCGAGATAGAATCAATTTTATATAAAAAAAAGAAGTAAATGCTGTACATTGAGATACGACGGATGTTTATAGGAATGTTGGAAAATTCAGGATTTTCGAAATTTTTTTTCTCCCATGAAGTGTGTGTTTGTAACTTCAAATTAACAGCTTTTCACAAAATGAATCTGAAAGTATATTCGGTACTTATAATTCGGTACTTATAATAAAAGCCCAATTTTTTAAATTTTTGTATGTCTGTCTGTCTGTCGGTCTGTCTGTCTGTTTGTTCCGGCTAATCTATGAAACGGCTGGAACGATTTTCACGGGACTTTCACTAGCAGATAGCTTATATTATAAGGTCTAACATAGGGTACTTTTATTTTAGGGTTCCGTTTAAAAAAATAGGGTTCTGCTTTCGTTAGTTCTGCGCAAACGAAGTTGCGGGCATTAGCTAGTATGAAAATAAAATCTGTTTTGAAATTCCACAATGGCGTAAATTTTTGTCATTAATATTAATAAAGTTGTCCTTTTCCAGGTTTCTGGGGGTTCTGATTACAAAATTGTCTTCCAATTTCATTTTCCAAAATAGAGAATATTCAATCTTCGTAAAATGAATATGAATACTAAATTAAAAGATCGTGGGGATGCTAATTAGGATGGATGATTATTATTACAGTATGTTATGTAGTTCAAGGTACCAGCTATATACAGAAATTTTTCAAAATTCAGGATTTATGAGTTTTTATACCATTCATGAAGAAAATATGCGATTTCTAGGTTAATAAGGGGGATGAAATTTTCATTATTTTTTCAATAGGATGCACCGTTTCCGAGTTAGAATCAATTTTATAAAAAAAAGAAGTAAATGCTGTACATTGAGATACGACGGATGTTTATAGGAATGTTGGAAAATTCAGGATTTTCGAAACATTTTTTCTCCCATCATGAAGAAAATATGATGTTGCGGGTTTCCTAAAGGGGATGAAATTTTCATTATTTTTTCAATAGGATGCACCGTTTCCGAGTTAGAATCGATTTTATAAAAAAAAGAAGTAAATGCTGTACATTGAGATACGACGGATGTTTATAGGAATGTTGGAAAATTCAGGATTTTCGAAAAAATTTTTCTCCCATCATGAAGAAAATATGATGTTGCAGGGTTTCTAAGGGGGACGAAATTTTCATAATTTTTTCAATAGGATGCACCGTTTCCGAGATAGAATCAATTTTATATAAAAAAAAGAAGTAAATGCTGTACATTGAGATACGACGGATGTTTATAGGAATGTTGGAAAATTCAGGATTTTCGAAATTTTTTTTCTCCCATCATGAAGAAAATATGATGTTGCGGAGTTTCTAAGGGGGACGAAATTTTCATTATTTTTTCAATAGGATGCACCGTTTCCGAGATAAAATCAATTTTATATAAAAAGAAGTAAATACTCTACATTGAGATACTAGGAATGTATAAAGCTATACAAATATTGGAAAATTCAGGATTTTCGAATTTCTTTTTCTCCCATCATGACGAAAATATGAGGTTGCGGGGTTACTAAGGAAATTTGAAATGGATGACTTTTTTGTAATCAACCCCAGAAACCAATAAAAGGACACCCATATTATTTTTATAAAATTAAGTATGTCCGCCATATTGGAATTTCAAAACGAATGTCATTTTCGTATCCAGCACTCCCAAAACCTGGTAAACGACACCCATATCAATTTTACGAAAAATAAATATCCGCCATTTTTAAATTTCAAAATTAATCTACACAATAATCTACACCCCCCTAAAACCGAGAAAAATTAAAAATTGGAAATTTTGTACGCTCCTTTATGTTTTTTTTGTGTGCTCTCGTTTTGCTGCTTGTATGGTTTTTGAGTTACCTACATCAGGGAAAATATATGTGCCTATTCTTAAATTAAATGTGTACTCACAAATTGTCGCCAAGATGGTTATTTGTTCGCTAAAATATAATCTGTCTGCAAGTTTGGAAAATTCAATGGTATTATTTAGTCACCAGATTTGTAATTTTTTTGTTCCTTACATTCTTTCGCCAACTTAGTAATTAACTGGCAGACAGATATTATTATCTGTCTGCCAGTTTGGAATATTCAGTGGTATTATTTAGTCACCAGATTTGTAATTTTTTATTCTTTACATTCTTTAGCCAACATGGTAATTTAGTATTCAATATTCGGTATTTTCACATCCAAAATTTAATTGTTTTGTCGTGATTGTTTTCCGTAAGTGTTTCGTGTCGTGCGACAAAATCCGTAAGTGTTTAAAACAATGAACAATATTCGCGTAAACATAAGAAATCAATATGTTTTGTCGTGAGTTTAAATACATGCCTTTGGATAATTTGATATTATTTGTTGTCCTGTTGAAATTGTTGACATATTTTTCCATTTATTCAAGTTATTTGGTAGAACATAGTCAATCCATTAAATGGTGATGCGAGGGATGAAGATCTGCTAAAATATTATGGCCGCTTTATATGTATATGTATGGACTGTTTCTAAGATACTTACCATTTTATATTTTTTCAGTAGTAGTACAGTTCAGTAATAGGTGATCCAATTTATAAAAACACTGAATATTGTTTCAGTTTCAATTGCACAAGTAGTAAGAACTATAATAAGCAAATCCAAACCCAATTAAAGCTTTGTATTTTTATATTTATTGAATTCTTACTAACGAAAGTCGAAACATATTATTGCAATTTTAATTTCTGCAATCATAGAATGCCAAATTAATATGACAGCTTAAAAAGAAATGTAGTGGTTTAACTATATTTAATTATCTTCTAAATAATGAATATCTAAGTCCAAATACCTAAATCTTATCTCTATGAAATCAGGAAGAAGTTTTGGAGTCGATAATACCTGACTGGTTGGTTTAAGATTAGAGAGAGTTTTGCCGAATGAATGAAGGTAATATTTTTTTTTATTATTAAAATTAATTTGATTGAACTAAACTAACCTTAACTATCGAGTCAGTAGCAAAACTAAATGAAAATCAACGCTCCTGTTTTTGCGTAGAAATAATTATTTTTAGATAACATTTTAAAGACCACCAAAATAGCACCAACGATTTGTGTAAACCACTGTTATTTTTTTTTAAGTAATGTAGTTTTCATCTTATAGCGAAAACTTCAAAGTGCAATGAAGAGTAAGATGTTACTGTTTATTTGTAAGTAAAATGTTAAAATAAAGATCTTACAACAGTTATAGATTTTAAATTGTGCTTAGAATTGCTTATTATACTTCTGTTAGTTATCGAGGGAATTAAAAGCACCATTTACGTGTTTAATTATTACCAAAACAGGTGGGTGGTTTTTAATTTCAGTAACTCAAAAGTGGTCCAATTTCGTCCATACAAAATTATTTGTTCAGCCCCAAATGATTTGTCTTCACTCCCCGGATCTCGATTTAAAGGATTTTCAGTTTCCTACGTTTTATTAAACTGTATTAATTTTCCTACGTTAGTACTTTCACATAGAAATGGAACTTTACGAAAACGGTAGTGGTGAACTGTGGCGTAGATATGTAAAAAAAGCGTTAAAAAGATCACAGGCTATTCCACTTTTTTATAATTCTTTCTGCTGGAACATTTAGTAAATAACAATATATACATACCTTATTTAAAATAATATACTAACTATAAAACTGAACATTGTAGGATTTGAAACGTAATCAAAAATATTTCTAAAAATGAAAAAATAAATATAATTAAGTATATAATTTTGATATAATCTCATTATGTTTTTATTTATTCAGATTGTAATTCTAATTTAGGATGGATGGTAATTCTAATATAGTAGGATGTCATGGGATACTCTTCCCAACTTACCTGTCCGGTAGTTGTGGTATAGTATACGGGTATGCGACCCCGGCTTCCCTAGCTATTACTGTCCTATCCCTTGCCCTCCTGGGCAGTAATATCCTACATTCCCTATTTCCCACTCTAACTTACCAATCTTCCTTTCCACACCACCTATCCTTCCCTTTCCCTATTCCTACCCTCTCCACCAATCCGTGGAAACGCAATGGATAATCAAAATTAATTTAATTATCCAAAATGGCGGCGATATGGTTCGCCACCCATCACGTCTCGTTTCTCGCGGAGGCGAAAAGCGGACCATGGAGAGACGCTTGGCTACGTTGAATGTAAGAGGAGGAATGGATGGTAAGAATGAAAGTGGACGAAGCGAAAGAAGTATGTAAGGATCGTAGCTAGTGGAAAGAAGTGGTCTCTGCCTACCCCTACGGGAAAGAGGCGGTCCTGCCTACCCCTACGGGAAAAAGGCGTGATTATATGTAATGTAATGTATGTAATGTAATTCTAATACTTACAACTTAAAATAAGAATATATTTAAATTAAATTATAAAAAAGTAACTCTTTTTTTAATAATGAGTGTAAGTTTTGCTACAACATAGTAGTAAAATTAACATTAAAGTTTTATAAAATATGCAACAAATTTAAAAAAAATTAAAATATCTGAATTATCCGGATAATCCGGATTTTTGGGAGAAAAATTCGGAAATCCGGATTTTCAAAAAGTCAAACGTTTGTGGAGGTTTGGATTTGGCGACAAGTGGCAAACGTGCGGACTCGGCAGTAGGAATACATTTTTTGCAAGTGTCTGCCTAAGTAGTTACTATCAAATCGTCAGCACCTATGTACCTGATACAGTATTTTTATCTCACGAAACGACACGTACTTTAGTGACCACACGAGCTAACGATAGGTACTCGTCTCCATGCACACATCGAACACAGCGTGTTGCGTGCGCTACGTAAACGGCTCAAGTTACCTAAAAAATATGTATAAAATAATTATTCCTCTTTAAATGATGTAAAAAAATCTTTTAAGATTGAATCACTATAATCTTTTTTATGGTAATCAAATTTGGTCGAAATGAATGCATTATTGCGCCATCAGTTGACGCGGATGAAGTCGCGGGCAACAGCTAGTCCATACTAATATTATAAATGGGAAAGTGTGTGTTTGTCCGTCTCTCACGCCAAAACTATTGAACCGATCTAAATGAAATTTGGTACACAGATATTCTAGAGCCTGAGAAAAGACATAAGCTACCTTTTTATCGCGGGGAAATGTACGGTTCCCATGGGATACTTTATTTACAGTTTTACGTAAAAACCACTAAACCGATTATTATGAAATTTGGCACAGTTGAAAAGTAGACTACGGGGAAAGACAAAGGCTACTTTTTATCGCGGGGAAATGTGCGGTTCCCGTGGGATACTTTATTTACTGTTTCACGAAAAAACTACTAAACCGATCATCATGAAATTTGGCACAGACATAAAGTAGACCATAGGGAAGGGCATAGGCTACTTTTTATCGCGGGACATATACGATTCCCATGGGTTACTGTACATACGCGGGCGGAGCCGCGGGCATCACCTAGTAATTGAATAAAATTTAAGCATTTTTTACTTAGGTACCTACCTATAATATCTATTCAAATTATGTGTGCTATGTGTTGCATTAAAACAGTTACATATGGATTTTATTATCTTTTTCAATACAAATAATAAAATAAGATGACCTACTGCCGACACGACTACACTGTAACACTTTGGGTTCATGTAAGTTCACGCCGGCGACGTAGGCGCGCGGCTCGCTTTGCGGCAATTGCGGGCAACTCTTGGAAGCGTTAAATGCCTATTTCGCTTGGTCTACCTGGTCTTAATAGCTCGTTTTATTGTGGCTGCCAATAACAGGAGATTTGATTTTGGAATTTGTCTATGGTCGGTGGATTTTGTAATGTCTATGGAATATGGCTAGTGTCGGAGAAAATTTGAATTTCAAATGGAATTTGTCTATGGTCGGTAATTTCCTATAATTTCTATTTGTCATCCGGAAATATCTATTATTTCTTATATATATTATTATATCATGTAATTTTTTTTCCATCCAAACTTCAAAAAAAAATCGCCCGTGTAGCTTTTTTGTTTGTAAAGATTTCAATATTCAAGATAAGCTAGGGTAGGAAAAAGTTACGCCATCTTGGTTTTCACCATACCTCAAATGTCAGCCAGTGGTGGTCCATTTAACTGGATACACTTTTTGTGTCAACATGCCTTGTCTATGTCACCGTAAAATTGTAAAAACCGTTAGATTGTAAAATAACTAACGAGATTGTAGAGGTGTATTGTAAGAAAGGCCTTTCAGTGTACCCAGAATCCTGATAGAGAAGAGTCTCTAGCTAGAGACATCTCGCTGTTACAGAGTAACTAATGAGTATTGACTATTGAGTACCTATTCTTTTGCTTCAGCATCTAATTAAGTGGCAAATTGGCTATTAGGCCCACCCTAGAAGTAGGTACTCATTTCATTTGGCATCATAAGGTATTCTTTGAAAGCCATTAAATTCGAAATTCAAAAAATGAAATTCGAATACGTAGTTCAGTACCTACCCACATTTTCAAATGTCATATACTTGTCACCTGGAGTAATGATGTAAGTCTGTAAAAAATCGTTTGCAAAACAAAACCTTGAGATATAATCCTAAAGTTGAAAATAGCTTGTGGGTTTATGACATTGTAACTTTTTAATATTTCGAGTGTTGATGGTGAATGTCGTTGGTTTTGTCGGACTAATGAAGGAAATGAAATATGGATATGCCCGTTATATTCCATAAATTGATGTGATAAACGGTGGAAAATTATTAGGATTCTGTAACAAGAAGTCGTAATCAGTAGCTTGATTGCATACAAAATGTAGCTTTCAAGTACAACTCTTACAAGCTACTGTTCAGACTTCAGATTAACGTTTAGTTACTGATAGAGAAAGTTTTGAAAAATCTCATTATTTAGTCACAAAAACTCTAGATGTATTATAATAAAAAGATGTAGATATGGTATTGCGCATAAGTGAAGACTCGAATTGCCCCGCTGCGGGCCAATTTTTATGTTAGTGTGCGTCGTTTCGGTCGACGAGTAGCATGTATTCATGGACGTATAAAAATGTCGTATACGGTCGTAAAGGACGTATAAAGGACGTATAAACTCTTTTCTTGGTTCATGCATGTATTAATACGTTTACGCGTCCCTTGTCAATGTGTGTCGCGGCACAGAAATATTGTCCAGTTTTGTAAGGGCCGTATAACAATGTAATAAATAATTAATCAAAGACAAAAGCAGTAGCAAACTCATTGTGTCCCGGAAGTTAAAAACACTACTCAAGTCAAAACTATTACTTAATAACTTAAATAATACAAGCTACACGTCTAGGTAAAAAAAAACTGTTCCTAATTTATAACATTTTGTTTAGTATTTATATATAGGTACCTACTAGAGGTCACCCTTTGGTCGAAATTCGACCATAATTCATATTTTAATTTTGCTTTCAGCATACCTTCCTCCACATAAACTTCAACTGTGTCAAATTTCATACTCCTTCATTTGCACAATTCTCGTAAAACGGTGCATAAGTATCTACTTGCTTCACGTCTTAACATAATATAATAATGATGATATTCCGAAATATTCTTGTTCGTTATAAAAATCTTGTCCACACAAATCATACCCCACATAAAGTCGTACCGACAAAGTGAGATATATTTTAAATGGCGTTTTTTTATTTATTTTATTTTTCAGTGCGCGGCGTATAATAAATTTATGATATTTTTGTCGGCTGTTGCCTGTTTACCTTTGTGCACTGGAGATCGGCATCGCCCGCGGGAGTAAAGGACCAGCGACAATTTTGTTTTTTTTTATTATTAATTTTCTCTAGGCAAGAAACCGGTGTTATGAGTATTATGACAATCACAAGGTTGAATATGCTATGTTATAGTTTATGTTTAGCTATACTAAGAGCAGCTAAAAACATTTTACAAATATTATAACTATTGTGCTATAAATTAAACGCATTACATACATAATAAAAATTTTAAATAGAGTTTATCTTTACTATGCTGTTTTTTTTTTAATTCTTGACAAGTAGGTACGCTGAATCTGAATTCTGGAAGAAACAGCTGTAACGGTCTTTTTGTACAGTTCAGTTATGATTCTAGTGAGTTTTATTATGTGTGTGTGCAAATAAAGAGTTTTTTTAATATCTATTTAACCCGGCGGGAGCGAGCCAGTCATACCCGAGTGAAATTTAAAAATTGTGTATTTTTTAAATGTACGCCTGGCAACCCTAGTTTGCTCAACTGGAGGTAGGGTAGGCATCCTGGAGACGTAAGTGGCCTGATCATGGCGTGATCTAAGAGTGGCCGGCATAATCGGGTGCAAACCCATTTCGAGTATGTCATACCCGACCTCATAGGGTCCACATTTACGTCACAGCGGACGGGGGAGGGGGGGTCATACTAAATGTGACAGTACATGTTAAATACAGGTACAGGGATACTAAAAAGCGTGACATAGGGGGGGTGGGGGTTCAAAAAGTCAACATTTTGCGTGACGTAATATGTGGATGGCCTCATAGCTACCTACGTACATTTTTTGGTTCATCAACGGTTTTATTATGTTTTAGTGTTCTTTTTTTTTTCTTATTGCTGTATTTTCCCTCTCAAATCCCAATTCACGACCTAAACGTGGCCATGATGATGAATGTCACCTCTCGTACCATAAATACGGCCATAAATAATATTTTTATGAAACTAACTCCGAGGTGTCACGGCTGTTACGATCGACCTTGTACAGACTTCGCTAGGGCTACCTACCTCGAGATTTTATAAAAATTATTGTTTACTTCTACTAAATAAGATGTTGCCTGAGACTTGCGCGCACAAGTAAATCCCGCAGAAACCGTACTTTTTCGAAATAAAATGTAGTAGCCTTTGTTACAATCTGGAGCCTAAACTACTACATACCTTTCATGAAAATCCGTTAAGTAGTTTTTGCATGAAAGAGTTACAAACATTCATCTATCCATCCGTCCATTCTCACAAACTTTCACAATATATACAATAACTCCCTCACACCGATTTCGGTGACGGGGGCCGGTTTCATTGAAACCATTAGGTTAAGTCGTAGGAATATTTGCATGTAGCAGCCCTACTCGGCCGGATCCGTCCGTAGCGTTGGAATTTATAATTGTGGCTACTGATTAATAGAAGGTCCGACACGAATATGGGGCGTTCTTTTTTTATAAATTTGAATGACATTGAACTTTATGGCACGTTCTTAATTTGATTTTTAACTTTTTTTGTTGTTTACAGTGCAGAGGAAATAAAGGTATGGTCAATGTTTTGGATAACCCAGAAATCATAATTGGTTGTTAATTAATTATATTGCTGCATATATTATGGGTACCTATGGAAAATAAAGAAAATATTACGCACATACTTATCTTATTATTGATAATAATATCAATAAAACTTACCTTATTGGTTTAAACTTTAAGTTGTTACATTTTTTGTGAAATCTTCTCGTAATATATTCGTAATGGATACCTACATTGTTTAAAAGTGATAATGAGATTATTTAAATACGTCTATTGCCTAAGACCTAGGTAGGTATTAGGAATCATAAGTTGGTTAGTATAGTTCGTAAGTTCGTAGTTCGTACCTACAAAGTACAAAATATAATTCATCCTGGGTATTTCAATCTACAACAGAGGTTTCTATTTCATTAAGAAAGTTACCTCAATAAAAATAAATTGAATGAGCAATTAATTAATAATTATTATTATGAAAGGCCGAAATATTTCGATGTCGAAGTTCAATAATGGAATCTCAGCGGCCGGAAACGAATAAAAAACGCGGCAAAACTTTTAAATTTCGAACAGAATGGGACGCCATTTTTTACGTCCGTTAGGGTTGTCGCAATGAAAAATGATATAATTTATATCGGTTGGCTGGCAGAAAGCGGCTACCCGTTTTGTGTGACGATAAAATATAAATAAAAAGGTGAATTTTATAATATTTTTTCTCTTCTTCAACTAATTTAAAAATGTTTCCTTATCAACGCGGCGCGCTTTAACAAAAGGATTAGTGTTGCGCAGTGAATATCGATACTTTGTTTGGATTTAACGTAAGTAAAGGAAAAAAAGTAAGGTGAATGTATAGTATGAACACAGAGATAAAAGAAGCATCAGAGTGACCTAAATTCATAATATTTTTAAGATTTTTCCAACTAAAGTATTGTAATACTTGAACTTTAATACAAATTATTTTTTATTAAATTATTTTATTTTTATACAAAACTGACAAAACATATGATTCCTGTTTCTCTGGAAACAGAATAAAATTCGATAAAATACTTTGTTCCAAGTTCAAAGTTCACCAATACAGTTGATCGACAAATCAAAAAAATAAATAAATAAGTATACAAGCTATAACAGTACGTCGATATTTTTATCGATATCGCGTCGCATCACTAATGCACTCACACAGCCCGTGTACAAATCAAAGAGCGTTGGTACACGAATGAAATATTCAAATTTGGAAGCTGATTCCGTTTATGGCTACTTAATTTGGGTGATTCGATTTGAATATTTTAAAATGGTGTGTAAAAAAGGCATTCCAGTGGCTGCACAGAACCTGAGTTTTCTTTTTTAGGATTCCGTACCCAAAGTTTAAAAACGGGAACCTATTACCTACTCAGACTTCGCAATTCGTTCTCTACCTATCTATCCGTCTGTCACCACTCACCAGGCTGTACCTCCTTAACCGTGATAGCTAGACAGTTTAAATTTTCACAGATGTTGAACTTCTGTTGACGTTATTACAAGAAATATTAATAAAAAGAGAATGAAATATATATTTGAGGGGAAGCCCCCAATACGACAACGTGAATTTTTACCATTCTGTATGGAACCCTTCTTGGGCGAGTCGACTCGCACTTAGCCGTTTTTTTACAAAAGTTAGGAGTAGACATTTGGCGGTGGATAATTTTGTTGAATGTTTGTTGATTCTTAGAAATTAAGAAGTAAGTAGAATTAGAAGAAGTAGAAGTGTTGTGTCTCAGATAAATAACTATAAATAGCATAGATAATAATAATGACTCCCACAGCGATATCGGTGACGGTGGCTGGTTTCATTGAAACCAGGCCAGTTACGCAGGAGTAATTTTATAGTGCCCAAGTGTGTGCGCAGTAGGTACACAAGAGGAATCTCTCTTCCTTTACTCTCTTAATCCAGTGGGACTGATAACCGACACGACTGGCGAGAGATCAGGCGCAGGTCCGACTTTTTACATGCCCATCCGACGCATAGATCAAATTTCTTGTCAAACAATCAGGTGATCAGCCTGCATTGTCCTAGCCAAACTTGGAAATAACATTTTTTGTTGTTCCAATATGGGAATCGAACCCACGACCTCCGAGTCAAGAGCCGATGCTCTAACCACTAGACCACGGAGGCTGTTGTAATAGCATAGATACCGGCTATTTAAGCAGGGGAAGAATCGTCCTTTACTCTCCTTACGACACATAGGTACAAAATATAGCGAATAAGAGATTTCTATCAATTGGTCAATCGACAATCCGTCCACATTCCACTTTTGTTGAAGCATTCCGTATGCAAATTACATTTATATTCTATCAATTTATGATGTCACTTAATCACGTTGCAATAAATTTGTAATTCCTACGTTATACTCAATAAACTACCAAATTACAACCAAATTTACTTTAGTGGTTCTTCCATAGTGTGGTCTACTGTTTTGCATAGCAAGGTAACTGTAAGTTTCTATTCGAATATTTGTTTGTCAACCTTTTTTTAATTTAAGCCAAAAAATATAGTGTCTTCTAACCAAAAAATATCATATATATCTTTACTTTTTTACCATTATAATTTACTGCAGTAAAATTATTATATAGATCTACTGGCTATTCAAATCTGTTACAAATCATAAAATGCATCACGCATCCTGCAAATATAAAATCATCGACATAAAATCGATAAAAAGCTAAAATATATCAACGTAAGTCACTACTGAATAGGGCTTTAGAGAACACGAGTTTAAACCCCGCCGATATAAATATAAACCGGCATTACTACGGTTTACGAGAGTATCGTAAAATATCGATGTACTTATCTAGTGTTGTAACGTAAATATCGATATTTTAACGATTCCACTAGAGGTGCTAGAGGTAGGGTACGATAAAAATGTTTTGCCCGTGGTAGAGTCTCGTTATTTAACTAAGGATAGCCATGTATAAGGCTGGTTATCCCCGTTATCGTGTCGCGTTGACCGCTCGCCGACCGTCTGTGTAGACACCGAAATGTATGAAATGTCCGCGCTGACCGCTACGCGTTATTGGAAAACGTTTTCTATATCCGATTAGTTGACGGTGGCCGGTTTCATCGAAACCAGGTCAGCGACGCAGGAGTTATTTTTATAGTGCCCAAGTGTGTACGCAGTACACAAGATCGTTCTCTTCCTTTACTCTCGTAACCCAGTGGGACGGATGACCGACACGACTGGCGAGAGATCAGGCGCAGGACCGACCTTTTACATAACGCATAGATCATCTTTCTTGTCAGACAATCAGGTGATCAGCCTGCATTGTCCTAACCAAAAATTTTTTGCTGTTCCAATGCGGGAATCGAACCCACGACCTCCAAGTCGAGAACCAAGCTCTAAACCACTAGACCACGGAGGCTGTTATATAACTAGTTATATATAACTAAGTACATACATATTGACTCATCAGCGCCGACATCAGCGCGCGGTCAGCATGACAGGAAAACCAGTCTAATATTATGGCTATTGTTACAATAAATCTGTTTTCGTTGTTAAAAATATTGAAATTCAATCAGCTAGTTATATAGCCACCTATTTATAACGTCTCAGAAAATCAATTACGAATACTTCAGGCACATGATCCACTGCATAAACATCTTTACATAAGCAAAGATGTTAAGGCAAAAAAGTATTTGGCATACTCAAACTAAAAAATCATCTCATGCATGGGTGACTCTCCGACAAAATAAACTCGCCCTTAAGAAAAAAAATTTTTTTCTAGTATGACAATTACTTTTCTGCTTAATCGTCTTTACTTATGCAATAAATAGATCATATGCCCAAAATATGCGTAACCGATTTTACCGAACCTTATATAAATATATACGTGTAAATTTCATAAACTAGAAAGTATGCCAATTGCCAGTATTATTTAACAGGTCAATTTAAACTAATAGATAAACATTAATTCAATGAGTATGCCGGAAGTTTTTCGGTGCCTGTGGTGATGCTTGACAAAGTGACAACCTTTCAAAACTTTAAAAACAAGCTGGTAGACAACTGGTGATTCCTATTTCAAGTAGGTACCTACTACGTAATATCTGTCTTTTATCCTACCTATCTGGATCAATAAATTAGTAAAACAGACTATTGAAATACCTAATTGATTTTTATATTCAAGGCCGAAGCTAGGTGATAAATATTCATAACCAGATTACTAGATAATAGACATCATAGTAAATTTTAAATTAAGGGTTTATTTTATGCTATATTCATTTTATTTATGTTAATGATCCATATATATCGGTATCAAAAATTATAATATTGTTTGATTTTTTAACCATCCATAAACATGTTGCATTTTTATATGAATTAAGCAAGCAATATGAATACTTCTAAATGAAAGTCGAATCTGCAGCAGTCACTGTCACAAAGTAATATTATTTAAAATAGTACAACTCTCTCGATATCTCATTAGATAATAAGATAACTAAAGCATTTACCTAATTTGTTAAAAAACATTATTAAACAATGATTGTTCACAGCAGACATCCGCTCGCGTCGACGGACGCTGCGCGAATGAACAAAAAACACCGAGACACTCATCTGACACCAACGCGGGGTGGAGCAACGGACCGCCTCTTAAACTGAGCCTCACCATTGGCTCACTTAAAAATCGATTCCATTTTATAAATATGTAACCACTTTCGTTCGTTCCGTTCCGAAAGGCTGTATATCGATACTATTCGCCGCTGTTCGCAACCCTATTACGAGTGGCAAGATTTTAAAATCGAACGCGGCAAAATGGCGTTTTGACGTTTAATTTTGTTGTTTCTTCGATTGTTTTAACGACATGTCTTTGTAATATCTTTTGTATTATTTATAACGGTATGGAGTCGGGATATATTTTTTCTTGCATCTGAGGTAGGTTGGAACTTGGAACAATGAAATGGCGGGTGAAATTGTATTGTAATAAATAATGTTGCCATAATTTATGAATCGTTCACCCCGACGACGCAAGACGCGAGGCCCGGCCCGGTGCGGCCAGGTGGCGTTTTTGTAATTGGATAAATTAATTAATTATTTCAACATTTATTTTTTATAAACAGATAATTTATTTATGTCCTTATTATCATTTTACCTCTCTGTGTATAAATAATAATAGATCTATATTTTACTAACAGCTAGTAGCAACTGTTATAATAAGCAATACTTGCAAAATAAATTAAATATTTTAAACAGCAGTTAGCACTGTGTCCATAAACTATGTACCTATATCTTTAACCGACTTTAAAATAGGAGTAGGTTCTCAATTCGACTGTATATTTTAATGTTTGTTACCTACCTCAGGTTTCAGAACTTTCGACTGGGTGTTCCGATTTTGATGATTCTTTTTTTGTTTGATTAAGCTAGTGCTTCACGTGTGGTCCTATTTCCATAATATGGTCCAGTTCTGACAATGTCATCCATTAGAAAACCATATTATAAGTCCTTAATTTTTACTTTGGAAGTCAGTTTTAATTTTTTGTTTAAAATAATGTTTTTTACATAATTATAAGAAATACAGAGCAAAGGACTTAGTATCCAGATGCTAATAAATTTGAAAAAATATACCTATAAGAAATGCATATTATTATTTTAATTTCTTATTAGAAAAGAAATCTTATAAGTAACTTATTGTAGTGTTCACAGCCTGTAAATAAACTTATTAAAAAATTAGATAATTTCTGTCGTCTCGGGCAATATAGGTACCTACGCGGAAAACGTATTAGCATTGATTTGCGGACCGGGAAATTAGAAAGACGTTGCGTCTATGTCGTGGCTATATCGCAGATTTGCTCACTTCATGAAATGCTCGAAAATTTCATGAAATGCAACCATTTCATGAAATTCTCGAGCATTTTATGAAGTGAGCAAATCTACGATATGGCCACGACATACATACATGGCGATATTTTAATACGATATTAATAAGCCGATATTTATAATTATAGGGTGAACAGAACACAACACCTATATTACGCTTCAAGTTTCAAGAGACAAGATTCTAGAATGATGGCAAATGCACAGTGCACTCCGTGAGGCGTGATAGGTACCTACGTAGAAATATGGATACCTACCTAATTAATAGTCTCTATTAGCAGAAAATACTTAAATCCTAAATCTATGGTCTATAATCTATACCTAATTATTAATTTTAAAAAGACTTTCTAAAATAGACTTATCTAAAATAGACTTTCATTAATAAAATAAATTAAGATACCATAAACAATTACCTATTATCAACCAGAAGAGTTACGTTCCTTGAAAGTTATAGTGCATAGAATACTAGTAGAAGTAAAATACGAATACTAATTATAGAAGTGCCAACTTATTTAATTGCAGCCCCAGGGAGAGACTACAGACTTGGTTTCATTTGTTAATGTACCTGGAACGCTTTAAAAGGGTTCTGTACCTACCCAAAGGGAAAAAACGGGACTCTCCTACTTAGACGCTGCTCGTCCATCAGTCCGTCTTTCACCAGGCTATATCTCCATAACCGTTATAGCTAGTCAGTTGAAATTTGCACAGATTATATATTTCTGTTGCCTGTTACTATAACAACAAATAAATTATGTTTTTAACTAAATAAAATAAATATTTAAGTGGCGCTCTCATATGACAAACGTTTATTTTTTGTTTTGTACGGAACTCTTCGTGTGCTATTTCCATTCACACTTGTCCGGTTTTTATATTTCGGTTTTGTGGACGCCTTTTGATAAATCCTGTCTCCTTAATACATAATATTATTATTTCTTCCATAGGTACTTTGTGTTTGTAGTCAATAGTGCAGTTTAGCCCAGAAACTCAAAAGGTATATTTGTTTTTAATTAATTTACTTATTACGAAAATCATTAATAAAATACTTATACCTAAACAAAATTTCACTGGGTATAAGTTTTTTGAATACAAATAAATTGCTACATTATGAAAAATAATTTGACCAAAAGTTTCAATATCGCGTTATGTCAACAATATAACTTTTATCGCTTACGTAATACAATTCAAAATGTGACTTAGAATTTATTGAGCGCCCCTTGCAGCCAGGCGTGAGATGCGATGATGCACTTCACGTTTCTAAACGCAATCTGGCCACATGTGCGTTCGGAAATTCATTACTGGCAACCCTGCGGTGAAAAATGGCGCAAACCCGCGTTCTCGATGTTTGCCGATGTAATGATCAGTGAAATCGATTCGAGTTTGTTTACATGGAGTTTTATTAACTTTTTAAAGTAGGGTATTAGGACAAAGTGATTTTGGATATTGTTTTAACAATTATTAAATTATTATTAACTAGATGTTGCACGCGACTTCGTACGCGCAAAGGAAATCCGGCGGTAACCGTACATTTTGTCGCGATAAAAAGTAGCCTATGTCCTTCCCCGTGGTCTAATCTATATCTGTGCCAAATTTCATCAAAATCGGTCCAGTAGTTTCGGAGCCTATTCAATGCAAACAAACAAATAAACTTTTCCTCTTTATTATATTAGTATAGAATAGCTTTTGCCCGAGACTTCATCCGCGTGGAGTTCGATTTCCATACAAAATTTTAACCCCTTTTCCCCATTTAGGGGGCGAATTTTCAAAAATCCTTTCTTAGTGGATGCCTACGTCATTACTATCTGTATGTCAAATTTCAGCAAAATCCGTTCAGTAGTTTCGGCCGTGCGTGCGTTGAAAGATGAGTCAGTCAGGTTTGCCTTTTATATAACACCTATTTAGAAGATTAGGTATTATTACCCATATAAATTATCTAATATCAACTATGGAAACTTCATACTTACATAGAAATATTTCTTACTAGCTGTTTCCCGCGACTCCGCCCGCGTAAGTACCTATACTATCGGGTATCCCGCAGGAACACTGTACTTTTCCGGTATAAAAAGTAGCCTATGTAGCGTATGCTACTACCATACCAAATTTCATAAAAATCCGTTCAGTAGTTTTTGCGTGAACCGGTAACGTTTGCGTAACAAACATCCATCCATCCTCACAAACTTTCACATTTATAATATTAGTAGGATTCAATAGACTTGGATAGAATTAAAAGAAAACGCTTGAAACCTTTATTTTAGCTCCATGCTTGAAACTCTTTGGTGTTGTGGATCTACAGTGTTCCGCGGAAAATAGCGCTAACAAAAAAAACGTACCTAAGCAAAATGGCGACGGCTGGCGTTAAATAAGCAAAATGTCGGATTATGTTAGCAGTATTGAAGTTAGCAAATGTGTCCTGGCCGATAATCTGTTTTTTTCTTTAGCGCTAGCTAGCGCTAACAAGCGCTATTTTCCGCGGAACACAGCCATTGATAAATTTGAGATAATATTCCAATTGTCAACGTATCATGTCCCTAATTTTGAATCATATTGTACTTACTTTTTTATTCGTCCATGGTATAGGGTGACATACACATGAACGTAAAAAAAATTTTTACGTTCATGAGGGTACATAATTTTGAACACAACATAAAATACCATTGAGAATGTTGATATATTTTTGTAAAGTATATGTGATTGGCGGACTGTACCTACATGGGCGGCGATAATCGCTTTCCATCGGCGATGCGATGGCTCGTTCTAGTCTCGGCCCATCTGTCTGTCTGTCTGTTTATTCCGGCTAATCTCTGAAACAGACTTTCACTAACAGATAGATGATGTTATATTATAAGGAGTAACATAGGCTACTTTTTAGATAAAAGGAGTAACTTAAGCTCGCTTTTGTTTAGTGTTTGCATCTTAGTGTTTCGTTTAAAAAATAGGGTTCCGTTTCCATTCCAATAATAGCGCAAACTAAGCTCCCAATTCCCATACAAGAAACGTCATTTTTGGCGTTTTGTGTAAGGAACCATTTGTGTGCAGGTCCCACTCGCACTTGGGCGGTTTTCATTTGTAATTTAAATACAGATTACCAAGTTCCAAAAAGGCGACGGTATTATGCAGTAGGTAGGTACTTAGGGCTTGATACACAATCTATGTACCTACCTACCTACTTATGATATGTCAGATAGCTTTTTCGCACGTTTTGTCTCCGTCGCTCGGTGTAAAGTAAGCAAAGACCAGTGGCATGGACCATGGAGTTCCTATAACTCCATTCCTATCGGTTTCCCTTACCGTACCTTTCCAAGACCCTGATCCAAATTCCTATAACTCCATTCCTATCGGTTTCCCTTACCGCTTACCTTTCCAAGTTCCTGATCCAAATTCCTATAACTCCATTCCTATCGGTTTCCCTTACCGCTTACCTTTCCAAGTTCCTGATCCAAATTCCTATAACTCCATTCCTATCGGTGTCCCTTACCGCTTACCTTTCCAAGTTCCTGATCCAAATTCCTATAACTCCATTCCTATCGGTTTCCCTTACCGCTTACCTTTCCAAGTTCCTGATCCAAATTCCTATAACTCCATTCCTATCGGTTTCCCTTACCGCTTACCTTTCCAAGTTCCTGATCCAAATTCCTATAACTCCATTCCTATCGGTTTCCCTTACCGCTTACCTTTCCAAGTTTCTGATCCAAATTCCTATAACTCCATTCCTATCGGTTTCCCTTACCGCTTACCTTTCCAAGTTCCTGATCCAAATTCCTATAACTCCATTCCTATCGGTTTCCCTTACCGCTTACCTTTCCAAGTTCCTGATCCAAATTCCTATAACTCCATTCCTATCGGTTTCCCTTACCGCTTACCTTTCCAAGTTCCTGATCCAAATTCCTATAACTCCATTCCTATCGGTTTCCCTTACCGCTTACCTTTCCAAGTTCCTGATCCAAATTCCTATAACTCCATTCCTATCGGTTTCCTTTACCACTTACCTTTCGAAAACCCTGATCCAAATCCCTACCCATTATACAGGCTAGGGCTTCCCTATGAAGGAGAATCAGCCTTCGCTGCTGCCAGAGACAAAACTTCCGAATAAATTATCCGATAATTATAAGAAGAATTGTCACACAAACCCTTAGCATACTTTGCTAGAAATCTACCAAGACCCAGGAACATACCTTAAATTAACTACATTTTTTATAAAAACTAACCCAACTTCATTATAATTAACTATATAGCCTATGTTACCCGGGCTATTATTACGAATCTATTGACACCTCATTCATTAAAATTGGATCAGTAGTTTAGGCACTACGGTGGAACATACATATTATATGTCACCGTAAAATTGTAAGAACTGTTAGATTGTAAAATAACTAACGAGGTTGTAAAAATATGACGAAAGATTCATTACTATAATATATTTATAATCTAACGAAAAACAATATTATGTTAAATTATAGGCAGAATATTCGCGTCCTACTTCTATCAACATTTTACAATATCACATATTACAATCTAACGGTTTTTACAATTTTATTTGACATATACATAGACGTCCAAAATCATTACGCTTCTTTCGCCGTAGTCGGTTAAAAAACAGTTGAATCAGACTCGAACCCGCTACCACCGGTTTAAATATCTAACCACTGAGCCAAGCGATCGCGTGTTGTATGATGTGATAAATTACAATTAATTTTCGGCTACCGTGCGATCGGTTTTGATTTACGGCCAAAGAAATATTCACACCAATTTATTTACGAATTACATAAATCTTTAGCTTCCAACTTTTAAACTTTTTTATTGGCAACACAGAATACAGAAAACATCCAGAAACCGTCAACACGCTTGAAAGTGAAGCCGTCACAACCACTCCAAATTGGAGTGGTTATCCACACATAATATGTTGCCGCAGAATAACGGAATATTTTACCCAACTTTTTTTCAATTACTTTTATTGAATAGGTACCTAGTTAATTGTCGTAACATAATAATTAATACTTAACGCGATTTGTTTTGTAAGTGTAAAGAGTAAAGTAAAGAGCGGGCGGGGTGGGGTTTCGCCATGGTTTTGGACACAGTGCGCTGCGTACAAATGTGATCGAACACTCATTCTGGATGTTCTGTATTCTGTGTTGGCAAAGTACCTAAGTGGTTCGCATTTTATACAGTAGGTACTGTTATTTTTATGGTCTTAGTTGAGAAAATTGAGACAAAATATGTAATAGCATATAGCCTCAGACCAAATAAATAAATTAATGGGAATAAACAAAAATCATAATATTGAGAACATGGAAAAAGGTATGCAGTGGGTCTAGCGGCATAGGCGTACCTGGGGGGGGGGGGGGGGCAAGAAACTTCGAAGAAACTTCTTTGCCCACCCTAGACCCTAGACAGATTAATGAATTACTAACTTAAATAACCCCCCCGCCACGGACGGCTGCCCCCCCTAAACAAAATTCCTAGCTACGCAAATGTCTAGCGGAAACATATTTTGACAGCCTGCAGCACGAAGCTCGAAGTATAGATACCAGGAGTCCGAACGTAATGTTAAAATAATGGTCTCAATTTAGGGGACATATTTTTGCCGGTAGAGCGCGTCCCAGTAAAAGAAGCACTCGTTTGAAATTACGCGGGAAGTTATGTTGCTATTCACAGCTCTGGAAAAAAATATTAAGAGAAACGTGGATTTAAATCTAATTAAATAAAAGTTTTAGGAAATTCTTAGAAACTGTTCACGAAGTATAGTAGCGTAGAATACGGTAATTGCCTAACGGTAATTTAAAAATAATTGTAATAAATAATAGTATTGGCAACACTCAGTACGTAACAAATAGGGTATTATCCTATGATGAAAATATACATCAGATTGTTGATATTTTATCGCTAAACATTAATTTAAACCAATTTAACCAACTTTTTACACAAATATATGTATGATTTTTATAAAATATCAAAAATAAAATTATGAATTTTTCACGTTTGACCACGTGACTAAAAACGCACGAGATTGGAATGTGACGTCATATTCTTGTACTTCTTCTTCTTTTATTAATGGCCTCCCGATTTCCATAAAGAATAGCCAGCATCAGAATCATTAACGTCATGCGTCAGCGAGTATCGCCACTTTTTCCGCATTTCAGTGTTCTTTGGTATGGTCACAAAGATTTTCCCCGGTGTTTTAATAGACGTATTAGTGTATTTTGGCACTACGCACCATTTATAAGGCATTTTTAATAGGCTTAAAACATTTATTTAAAAACGTAAATAGTAGGTATTCTGGGATTTGGCATTTTCAGTGTAATTTGACACTTGACACTTGACAGTTACTATGTTACAAGAATGTGACGTCATGACAACTCATTATAGCGTTTTCGCGCCTATAATATTAATTTAAACTTTTAGACTAATTTGCAAGGAAAAGAAAGAAATTCACAAAGAATGGTTCAAACTGCTAATGTATTTTGGTATTAGGAACATTTTGACATACTTTTCAAAAACTTGGAAAATACCCTATTCTAGCACATGTCTAGCACAGCCAGTGGCAGAAAAGAGAACTAAGATCTGGGTCTAATGTGTACATAAATACTATGGAAAAGCCTATACCGTTCGGACTCGTATCTTACTTCGTGGCCTGCAGCATCAACGCAACGTTATCAGAACAAGCACCTATGAAAATCTGTTAAAATCATGACAACGCCCTGAATACAAATTTCATTTGATAACGTTAGGTTAAGTATATTTTTTAAAATAAAACTTCGAATTATACATAAAATTAATAAATATAACGATGACACACACTACCGTGCGTTTATCTACACTAATATTATAAAGAGGAAAACTTTGTTTGTATGTTTGTTTGTTTGTTTGTTTGTTTGTAATGAATAGGCTCAAAAAGTACTGGACCGATTTCAAAAATTCTTTCACCATTCGAAAGCTACATTATCCACGAGTAACATAGGCTATATTTTATTTTGGAAAAAAATAGGGTTCCGTAAAATATTTGGGTTTTTCGGACACAAGGTGTAAAAAATCAACCAGAAAAGTTACTTATTTTGCGTACGCTGCCTAAACTATAAAAGATAGAACCATATAATGTTCTAATTAATTGTAGATCTTATAAATATCTACAAAAAAGTCCGCGACACACTATACCTATCTATGTCCAGTGAGGCACAACAACCATTATTTTATTTAGAAATCTTGATTTTTTTTTGGACTACATTTAAACGCGTTTATTTTACTCATGCTATTAATCCTTATCAAAATAAATTATTTCATCACTAAGTACAGTTTATGTAGATTAGATAATATTTGGTCTTTGAATGATTGAAATTGGACGTGTGGTTTTGAAGTTATGGCGAAATTAAAATATTACGATTTTTGCTGCACGGCCCGTTGCGAAGTGGGCGTCACCAATGCGGGGGTGCGCGTGCGGGGGGAGTTTAGATCTATGGTATTTCATACGATAAAAGGATACCCACCTACTTATTTCATTGAGTTTTAGTAGGTACCTATATTAATTTGTTTCTCTTTGTTTTGACTAGATTTCGCCCGTTTTGTTAGAGGTTCAAAGACATTCTTTAGTATTAGTATCAGTATTGTACCCGTGCGAAGCTGGGGCGGGTCGCTAGTGAGGTATAATTTTGTTACTAGGCGTCTGTTAACCTGTCCCAGCATTTGCGTTTCTTTATCTAACAGGTAAAAAAAACATTAGAAAGTTCAAATTTTAAAACATATGAATCAATAGCTGTGTCCCGCGGAAAATAGCGCTAACAAAAAACGTAAGCAAAATGGCGACCTCTGGCGTTAAATAAGCAAAATGGCCGATTATGTTTGCAGTATTGAAGCGCTTGCTAGCGCTGAAAGAAAAATAACAGATTATAGGCCAGGACACGTTTACTAACTTCAATAGCACAAACATATCCGCCATTTTGCTTATATAAAGCTTAGCGGTCGCCATTTTGCTTGTTTTTAAGTTAGTGCTTTTTTCCGCGGGACACAGCCATTATGTGCACCACAGGGCGACCTCTAGTTATTAAAAAATTATACTTGTTGCCAGATGCCCGTGCCACAGTTTGTAATTGTCAATCGTACATTTATGGGGAAAAATAGCCTATATAATAAATCTATACAAACTATATGTGTATCGAATAAAACAACTTTCTCGAAGCAATTATTTATTAAATAAATAAATTACATAAATTAAGAATTAATATAAGCTAAGCAAAAAATAAAATCATGAGCCTTGTAGCGCCATCTGGTGACAACTTTATGAAACTTTTACATACAACTTCGAAACTCACCCAACGCGGTAAAACCTAATTCCACTGTTACACGTAACACGTAGCGACCTGTGACGCATTACCATTTCAATAATTATAATACCGCCATTAATATTTGTTACAAATTATATCATAGTATTTATAATATTATGTACTTCTTGACTAACAAAAGTTTGTCTGTATCACTGATTCACTGATAGATGGCGCTTTACTTAAGCATATCACCCGTACCTACTTATAGACTAAATTATAAATGGAATTTCAGTTTATTAAACTAGAAAATAATATCAATTTGTCTTGTACTTAGTTAAATACATAAATTAATATTTGGTAATAAATAAATTAAATACTAATACAATCGACTCTCGTTAATACAAACATGCGTTAATTCGAACCTCTCTGTAATTTAAAGTTAGCACTGGAGAATCTCTTTAATTCGAACTAAATTTTTACATTTTTATGGTTTTGGTAATTCGATCGAAAAATCATCGTTACGTAACAAAACGTCGCGTTAATTGGAACTAATCGGCGTCAAACACTCGACAATTCAAAGTTGCAGAGACAAAGAGAGAGTAAAATAAAAAAGCACATTTTGAGACAAGTCCAAACTCCAAACTTGTATATATGTCACCGTAAAATTGTAAAAACCGTTAGATTGTAAAAAAACTAACGAGATTATAAAAATATGTCGAATGATTAAAAACTTTATTTTTATAATCTAACGAAGAATAATGTGTGAAATTATGGGCAGCATATTCACGTCGGAAATCTATCAACATTTTACAATTTCACTAGTTTTATTACTTACAATCTAACGGTTTTTACAATTTTACGATGATATAATATATTGTTCACAACCCTTTGTTTTCGTTATTATTAGTTTGACATACACTTGCGCACGCATTGGTTTGTTTAGTTAAGTTATAAACTTTTTTTAAGTTTTCGAACCATTTGATATTTCGCACACTCGATAATTCGTAATATTTTAAGAGTTCCCCGAGTTTCGAATTAACGAGGGTCGACTGAACTAGATTTCTACTTAGTATACCTACGTTTTCAGATTTTATAAACCTAAACTTTCGAACTTCCTCATAAAACAAAACAGATCTACCAGAGCTCGCCACTATTTTTCTCTAGCTCACATAGTTGCAGATTAGTATAACGACAATGAAATCATATACTTATAAATATACCTAAATTGCCACCAGCTCCCAAGCTATATTGTGCATTAAATATAATAAAAAATTTGACAATACTGAGTGTATTTTTGTCCGAATTAAATATTAAACCCAAAATTAGACAACAATATGACGTAAGTAATAAAAGTATGCATAACTCGAAATTTTGCGTAATTTACAGAAAAATAACATTTCCTGACAACTCCCACTACACACACACTCGTACTGCTGCCCAACGCGCCGGCTTTGAAGGTCATGCGCCCATCGAGCTGCAGGCTGCACGATTATAGGCATAGAATTTAAGTATTTTATAGTTAGGATAATCTGGTCATCATTTAATGTCATATGTAATATAATTTCCACTTGGGTAATTATTATTTGCAATTAAACATAAACCAGAACAATTTTAATACTATTTAAGTACTATCCTTTGTTGACATAATAATAATAAATAAAAAAATACATTTTCCCTCCTACAAATAAAAATATTTACACAACTGGGGGTATAAAAGGCCACTTTTGGTGTTTCATATTATCTATGTTTCATAATATGAGTGTGTGCTTAAGATCGACCAGAAGTGAAAACTTCATTGGAAATCGTAATAACAGTAAATAACACGTCAGTGTGCTGAGTGCGAGTCCCACAATTTTTTTCGATTACTTAAAAGCATGGGAGTGCGAGTCATTATCCAATCTAACTAATCGAACGCGTTTCCTCATCGAGAGTACGCTTTATTATTTTTGTTTTATTGGTAGCGCGACTTCACTGTGAGATTAACCGACCAAATTGAATGTCATTTTCACTGTATAATTTTGTTAAGAAGCTGCTGTCATCAAGATTGTGACGGGTTATATCGTGTGTTATTGTTTGTGACACTGACATAAGTCGCCGGAATTTCGAATTTTATTTGCAAAGCATTTAACACAATTTTACATTACGTTTATAATAAATTAAGTGTGACAATCGGTAAACAATAATGTCCAATAAAGGATCGAAAGATGCACGAGCTCTTGCTTCGCGTTTTGCATTAAAATTGCGGTCGTCTTGAGATTGAGCAGCCGCAAACATCCTCCACGCGAAAAAAAACGTCTTGCTATAGCAAATTAATTGCTAAAATGTTCTTTTACAAATGCTTTCACCGCAATTCACTACCTAGTCACTGAGAAATTGGAAGTGAGCGCGGGGTGACAACTTTTCGACGTCGTTAACACAAATTTACTATTCGAATGTCAAAATGTGCAACTGGCACTCGCAAGACTTTTGAAACAACCAATCAAAGCGTTGAAACACCCACATTCGAACGTGTGAGACGACGCTCGATTAGTTAAAATCCACAAAACTCACAGTCGCTAATTATGTTTCCTATTTTTGCCACTAGGGGCGTTGTTCGATACCATACAAATTGTAGTTTACTTTTTCACGTCGAGTAGTGATAGAAACTCGCACTAAGCACACAGAGCGTGACGGATCAGCCTCACTCACAGATTACGGAGACATGTGTGTGCGGTGCTATCTCGCTCGGGTACACTCGGCGGTCCCGAGTTCACCCGATCGAGCCTTTCACCTCCGAGCGTGACGGATCAGCCTCACTCACAGCCTACGAAGAAATGTGTGTGCGGTGTTATCTCGCTCGGGTACATTCGGCGGTCCCGAGTTCACCCGATCGAGCCTTTCACCTCCGAGCGTGACGGATCAGCCTCACTAACAGCCTACGAAGAAATGTGTGTGCGGTGTTATCTCGCTCGGGTACATTCGGCGGTCCCGAGTTCACCCGATCGAGCCTTTCACCTCCGAGCGTGACGGATCAGCCTCACTCACAGCCTACGAACAAATGTGTGTGCGGCGCTATCTCGCTCGGGTACACTCGGCGGTCCTGAGTTCACCCGATCGAGCCTTTCACCTTAGAGCGTGACGGATCAGCCTCACTCACAGCCTACGAAAAATGTGTGTGCGGTGCGTCAATGAAATTTTCACTTAAAAAAACTAATGTAAGATTTGTGTATGATTCATCTGTTCTGCTAACCACTTAGCAACCTTTTTAGGCCCCCTGATCAGCTATTCCGTGTGAGCTTGTCTAACGTATCAGAGTAAGATGGCAACATTGAATAGCTATAAATGAGCTGTGTAAATATTTTTATTTTAGATTAGATATCTGTATATTACGTGAAGTGTAAAGAGATAATCCTCATTGATGCTCCGTTATGAAATCCCTGAAACAAAAATAAATAAATAAGAGATTTTGCCATTTTTAATATGAAGGTATGTAAAATGCATTATGTTGTATATGGTATAATTAACTGTTAGTTTTACCTATTAACTTTTAACTTTAACATTCGTTGGTGTTTTAATTTCATTGATATATGTCACCGTAAAATTGTAAAAACCGTTAGATTGTAATATAACTAGTGAAATTGTAAAATGTTGATAGACTTCCGACGCGAATATGCTGCCTATAATTTAACACATTATTTTTCGTTAGATTATAAATATATAGTTATGAATCTTTCGACATATTTTTACAATCTCGTTTATCGAAATATAAAGTTCGGTAAAATCAACTACGGATATTTTGGGCATATGATAACTGCTTAGGTATCGACGTATAGGTAGATAAAAAATAGCTTTATTCGAAAAAAATATATTTCTGTGATTCTTATTATTTATTTTTAATTATTTTATCATACCACTAAAACTCAGAACAAAGCTCGGTCTCCCAGGTAGGTACTATTATTATATAATAATGTATATTAGGTGTGTCTACTCTATATTTGTGACAAATTCCATTAAAATGGGTCACATTTACATGTAATATTATAATCTATATTCTATATTAATACTATTATATGTATTTAAAAGGCAAAGCTGATTGAGTGATGATGCACAGGCCAAACCCTTAAGGCTAGATATTTGTACATGTATTCCTCATATGAGGTAGGTATCCACTAAGGATTTTTCAAAATTCAACCCCCAAGAAGATAAAATAGGGGATGAAAATTTTAAACCTAATTTTACGCGGGCGAAGCCGCGGGCATTTAAAGCTAGTAAGATAATTATAATAATAATTCCACACCGCGTCAATCTGGTCCCGTGGTAAGTTCTCGAAGAACTTGTGTTACGGGTACCAGACAACGGAAATATAATAGGCAAGCGGACAGATTTTTTTTATTGCATGAATGAATAGTACTCTTAAATATGAGTAACTTCTCAGAAGAAACCGTATATCAAAAGTCAATATTTTCAAAGGTACAGCGATTTGTATATAAAATTTCGCAAGTCTCCTAAAAACGCTCCATACTAAAATCGACATACAAAATTAATGACGTCACTCTTGGGTTAAATTGTATGAAGTAGGTATGAAGTATACGGCCGCAGGAACATATTTGTAAATATCTTCGATATTTGTGCGTTTAAGTTCATACTTATAATAATGAATGTTTTTGTATAATAATACCTCCCACACCGATCTCGGTGACGGTGGCCGGTTTCATTGAAACCAGGCCAGTTACGCAGGAGTGATTTTATAGTGCCCAAGCGTGTGCGCAGTACACAAGAGCACTCTCTCTTCCTTTTACTCTCGTAACCCAGTGGGACGGATGACCGACACGACTGGCGAGAGATCAGGCGCAGGACCGACTTTTTACATGCCCATCCGACGCATGGATCATCTTTCTTGTCAGACAATCAGGTGATCAGCCTGCATTGTCCTAACCAAACTTGGAAACAACATTTTTTGTTGTTCCCTTGTGGGAATCGAACCCACGACCTCCGAGTCGAGAGCCAATGCTCGAACCACTAGACCACGGAGGCTGTAAGACCACGGTTTTTGTATATAATGTAAGTAAACTAATGATTTAGGTTTTGTTTACCAAAAAAAAAATTTTGTTTAAAAAAAAAAAAATTTTTTTTGTACTTTTTAAATGTATTTAATTAGTAAACTAGGTACATATAAAATAATATATTTTTTTTACATTTACCAGCTAGTAATGCCTCAATATTTCTGAATATAATTATGAAACTAAATATTTCAGATGTTGTCCGATCCCCTATTAATACTTTTATACTATACATATAATTTTATTTATTATATATAATATACATATTTATTACACATCCATGACCAAGGAACACAGAAAACTTTTTTGTTCCCTGGCGGGATTCGAACCCGCAACCTCCGGCTTGAGCGCCAACGCGCTAACCACTGAGCCACAGAGGTCGTCAGATATTATTTAGCATATGAGATATATCCACTCACCCCACTATTCTGTCCAGCCCGTCGGCCGCACATATCATCTTGTGCCCCAAGCCCTGTCTCCCGTCGAACGAGTGTAGGAGCACAGTCGCGCCATCGCCGTCGCGCGACTGTTTCAGCGACTTGTACAGCTGAAAATTTAATTAAAATCAGTATGGGACTGTATGATCCGGAATCCGGAAAGCCGGGGATAACTTAGAGCCATGGAGAATAGAGGTAAGGAGGACCATATCTCTAGAGCAGAAAAAGCTAAAAATGTCCGACAAAAGTAACCAAATAATAGTTCCAAAACTGGCCATAATGGCGCTAGAGTCAGTAGAGAGTATGATATGAAGTTAGCAATAAGAGATGGAGTGAAGTTATTTGAAAGTTAGTTATTGGTTAGTTACTCTAATAAATTGTGACCATTTTGTGGCGCTCTTTTTAAAATTCGTCCACATGCTACTATAGCGCCATCTTATCTTGCTCCCTTTCAACGGACACTTTTTAATACACGAGATAGTTCTCCTTACCTCTATTCTCCATGTTTAGAGCATTGGAGATAGAACTCTGCGCTAATACAGTAGAGTTGAAAATCGATGTGTCGAGTGGTCATATAGAAATGACTAGCTTTTGCCCGCGACTTCGTCCGCGTGGAACAGTTACTTTGGGATATCGCTAAAATTTACCCGCGACTTCATTTACGTAGAAGAAGCGCTTTTCCCTCACGACTGCCCGTACGCGCCGCGCGCCGCACATTATTATTGCGCGCTTGATTATTTTATTACTGCGATATCTTCTAAAATATTGAAATCAAATGATGTAAATGGCAAATTTCTTCTAGATTAAATGTTTGTAATGAATAACGTATTTACTTGGATAAGGATTACTATCATTTTTATGAAAACACCTTCACAAATAATTATGAGAACACTACAAATAATGCTTACTTTTAGAACAAATTTGGTAACCATAAAAAGGTTATTGTGAGCCAACCTTAAAAGATAGACATATACTGTCGCGGACTTTTTTGTAGAACTTTTAAAGGGAAACAAATCTGTTATACATAAGTTTAGCGAAACTTTAACCGCAGCGCAGCGTATGCTAACGCAGCGAAAGCTCTCAAAAGGAAAAAAAAAACGATTTTGTAACATTCTTGATTGGTGCTCCGCTCGTATTGAACTTAGCCTGATGTTATGTAGCCTAAAGCCTTCCTCGATAAGTGGACTATCCAACACAAAAATAATTTTTCAATTCGTACCAGTAGTTCCTGAGATTAGCGCGTTCAAACAAACAAACTCTTCAGCTTTATAATATGAGTATAGATATTGACATTTGACACGACATTTCAGTGCTCTAAATTTTTCCCGGCGTTCCGGATTCCAGTACATATAGTTATTTGTCTTTGTTATTTACTACAGTAATCGGTGTGTGAAGTTCCTTCATAGCGCCATACACAGCGTAATATAATTTTATTTGGTTTTTTTTTTGCGTAAAACGTCTTTACATAAGCAATATATCAATATTTGCCGAAACTTAACATACATTTAATTATCACATTACTTAATAGTCATAATTCGAAACAATATGGCGCTGAGACAGGATCGATTCATTTGAATGGCGCTGTAAGTAATGACACTATAAATTTTCGTAATTTACAGAAAAATAACATGCTTAACATTTCCTGACAACTCGCACTACGCATGGACAACTTCACACTGCTGTACGGCGCGCCGGCTTTGAAAGTCGCGCGCCCGCCGCACAGTCACCGCAAAATCAAGTACTGATCACGCTCATTGAATATTTAGTTTCATTTCGAAAACACCCTGTATAACGCTAGTTTACTGCCTTACATGGTCTCACAGAAAACCGGCGGTTACCTTCTCCCCCAGAACATGCGGCACTATGATGTCATCTCGCGCGTGTAGTATCATGACGGGTAGATTTGTCGCGCGCGACAGATGTGTGGTCGTCGTGAACGCGTGGCGACGCGTCTCGAAGGGCGTTATGAAGAAGTTGTAGAAGTACGGGAGCCAGGCTACTAGCTGAAAAGAGAATTGCAATAATGTAACATCTATGGACGCTTCACACCACGTCAGTCTGGTCCCGTGGTGAGTTATCGAAGAACTTGTGTTACTGGTACCAGACAATGGAAATATATTTAATACTTTTATACTAAACACATGGCATAAATGTTGTTTCCAAGTTTGGTTAGGACAATGCAGGCTGATCACCTGATTGTCTGACAAGAAAGATGATCCATGCGTCGGATGGGCATGTGAAAAGTCGGTCCTGCGCCTGATCTCTCGCCAGTCGTGTCGGTTATCCGTCCCACTGAGTTATGACAGTAAAGGAAGAGAGAGAGAGAGAGAGACTGCTCTTGTGTACTGCGCACACACTTGGGCACTATAAAATTACTCCTGCGTAACTGGACTGGTTTCAATGAAACCGGCCACAGTCACCGAGATCGGTGTGGGGAGTTATTATTATTACTATACACATATTTAAGATTTTATTATATAATACACATATTTAATACACATCCATTACCCAGGAACACAGAAAACTTTTTATTCCTTAGGCGGGATTCGAACCCCACTTCGGCGACCCCCGGCTTGAGCGCCAACACGCTCAACCATTGAGCCACAGAGGTTCCGTACCTCGTAGTTTTAATCGAGGCTGCATTTCAGCATCTACAATCAATAGTTTGTTGATAATTGAAAAAAAAAAGAAATAATTAGAGCAAAGTTTTGGGCGACCGGCGAACCCTAACGACAATCTTGGCTGAACTCGACTTGTCTGTCATCTCTACTGTCTGTCTCTCCGCTTCTCCGTCTGTCGTCTCTACGTATTTCCGTTTGCTACCTCTCCGCTTGTCCGTTTTACCGTCTGTCCGTTTCTCGGTTTGTCCGTCTAACCGTTTCGCTATATGTGCGTTTCTCTTTTTGCTCGTCTCTCCATCTGTCCGTATCTCGGTCTCTCCATCTGTCCGTATCTCGGTTTTTCCGTCTGTCCGTATTTTCGTCTGCCCATCTGCCCGGTCGTCCGTTTTTCCGTCTGTCGTCTCTCCGTTAATTTCGGTCTGTTTGTTATTTTAAAAACTCGTGTACCTTCGTCAAAAAATGGTGTTCCACCTCCTCCGCCAAGGTCGTAAACGGGGCCTCCAGTATCAAGCCGTTGGGCTGGGGTAGAGGCGGACGGTCCAGGACGTTAGTGCATAGGGTAGCTAGGTTACCCAGGAGGTGACCTGATATACCGGTGCCTGGAAATAAAATATATAATTGTAACCACCGTACATTTTTCCGCGATAAAAAGTAGACTATGTCCTTGCCCATGGTCTACTCTATATCTATGCCAAATTTCATCAAAATCGGTCCAGTAGTTTCGAAGCCCATTCAATGCAAGGGGCCATCCACATATTACGTCACGCAAAATTTCGGCTTTTTAAACCCCCACCCCCCCTATGTCACGCTTTTTAGTATCCCTGTACCTGTATTTAACATGTACTGTCACATTTAGTATGACCCCCCCTCCCCCATCAGGTGTGACGTAATATGTGGATGGACCCAAACAAACAAACAAACTTTTCCTCTTTATTATAATAGATTACCATATCAATATTAGGTACGTGACCACTAACAGCCTCCGTGGTCTAGTGGTTAGAGCTTAGCTCTTGTCGTGGGTTTGGTTACCGCATTGGAACAACAAAAAATTGTTTCAAAGTTTGGTTAGGACAATGCAGGCTGATCACCTGATTGTCTGACAAGAGAGATGATCCCATGCGTCGGATGGTCATGTAAAAAGTCGGACCTGCGCCTGATCTCTCGACTTATCCGTCCCACTGGGTTACGAGAGTAAAGGAAGAGAGAGAGTGCTCTTGTGTACTGCGCACATACTTGGGCACTACAAAATTACTCCTGCGTAACTGGACTGGTTTCAATGAAACCGGCCACCGTCACCGAGATCGGTGGGGAGTTATTATTATTACGTGACCACTTTTAATGCGTATGTGAGTGGATGTGTGTGTGTGTGTGTGTGTGAGTGAGTTTGTAAGCTTGTGTGTGTATACTTGTTTAAATATATGTGATTGTTTGAGTTTATGTGTGAGTGAATGTGATTCTAAGCTTGTTGTGTATGTTCGTTTGAATGTATGTGAGTGTTTAAGTGTGTTTGTAAGCGTGTGTGTGTATGTTTGTTTAAAGGTTTGTGAGAGTGTGAGTGTGTGTTTGCAAGTCCTACAACATGAAACTTACCCAACGAATGTCCCCACACAAACACAGGTGGTGGGTCCCCGCTGCCGTTCCTGTCTATAGTGGTCCGGAGCCAGTCGTACACCATGAGCAGATCCTCCACCACGCCGTCTTCCGTTGGGTTGATGGGTGTGGAGTCACCGTAGCCTGGGAAATATTAAAGTGCTACTTGTTGATATAAAAAAACGATTGTCTGCTAAGTCGGTTTACGGACGATAATAGGCTACACGACTGCATTTTTTTATTGCATAAATGAATAGTACTCTTAAATATGAGTAACTTCTAAGAAGAAACCGTATGTCAAAAGTCAATATTTTTAAAGGTACAGCGATTTGTTTACAACATTTCGCAAGTCCCGTGAAAACGCTCCATACTAAAGTCGTACGTAGCTATGACGTCACGTCCATGTTAAAGTGTATGAAGTATATGGCCGCAGGAACATATTTATAAATATCTCCGATATTTGTGCGTTTAAGTTCATACATACCATAATAAAGGTTTTTGTATATGATGTAAGTAAACAAATGATGTAGGTTTTGTTTACTTATTTACCCAAAAAAAAAAATTTTTTTTTGTACTTTTTAGATGTATCTAATTACTAAACTATAAATAAAATATTATAATTTTTTACATTTACGAAGTAGTAATGCCTTAAAATTTCTGAGTACATTAATGAAACTAAATATTTTAGATGTAGTCGTGTACCCAATTTTACGTGATGACGTCATCACAAGCCGAACGCTTAGGCCGATCGTGCTTCTCAATCGCTCGTTCCGCTCTCTCGCTTGCACGATCGACTTAGGCGGAACGTGACTCAGACGGAACGTGACAATTTTTCGTGCGTGCAGCCAGCGTTCATCGACTTATAAGACGTTATTATGGATTAATATTATACGGATATTATGACTTTCAGATCTCGAGTACATTATCCGACGCTCTAACGGTGAAGGAAAACATCGTGAGGAAACCCGCACATAGTTGGTCCCAGACGTATTGACCAGCCATTCCTCTGGACTAGGCTGACTGTGTTGTGAGAATGCCGTATGTGCTTGGGCAATCATATGACATTTATAAACCGACTGTCCCAGGCACTACAGTATTTCAAGAGTGGTTACTTCGCTCGGAGAATACTGTATAAATCATCCATTAATGGATGAAAAGGCCTAAGTTTTTATACGCATATTTAATAGACATACATGACTTAGGTACACGGAAAATCTTTTTATTCCTTCAGCGGGATTCGAACCCACGAGTCACAGAAGTCGTCAAAAAACTTTTAACGGTTGCTTATATTAACAAAATTACCTTACCTCTATAATCCAAGGCTATAGTGTGATAATCCAATTTCTGGAAGAACTGGTACAGCATAACTCGGTGAGTAGCCGCTCGGGAGTTGGAGTTGCCTGAAACAGGAGTCAAATTGCTATCTATGGACTACTTCAATCGTCCAAACAATCCAGAATGTAGTTTTTTATATCAAAACAATCCATTTATAAGTCAATAATAGTATAATGAAAGTGTTATTTAATAGCTAGCATAGCTCTTAAGATTTGAATGAAATTAACGAATGAATCGTTTGTGCGAGGGCATCATATTATTATGTTGTCTAATGGCTATCCGCACACACGCAATGTTATTGATACAATATTATATTTGTCAATTTCTTCAACATTTAAAGGTTGCCCGCATACTTCACAATTTTAGTGTCTATTTTTTTATAAATGCTCAAGTACATTTCCTCTAACTGCGCGGAAATTTAAATAGGAAATCAGAATGATAAGATGTAGGGACAAAAGGAAAAAAGTTGTATTGTGTAAGGAAATTAGTTTATTGAATAAAAAATCAAACAAAAACCAAACGATGGTTAAAGATGTGTAATTTTATGTGAAGGTTATGTGTATGTAATTTAGTTTAATGTTATTTTCTATAACGCGTTTTAAATGAAAATAGGAACGTCAATGACCTTTTTCTGTCAAATATCACTTGAAAAGTGCGATTGCAGAAAAATTTGTGTGCATAGAAATATTAATAGTCTTGCATCGAATTTAAATAAAAACATTAAATAGTAATCAATTATCTAAACATAAATTTAACTATCACTTATCAGTCTAAATTCGAAACAACATGGCGCCGATTCGATCCTATTCTCATTTGAATTGCATTGTAATGTAATGTTTAGAGCGTTCTTCTACTTCTTATGATAGTGGTGTCTGTCCATTCTATAATGTCTTTATATTATGTCAAAATGTATACGACTGAAGACTGGAGGACTTTGTATCCATTGTCATTTGTCATGTTTATGTATAACTAAAAAAAAACACCAATATTGACAATAACCCTGCCTCCCTCCGATATTGTCGGCGTATTCAGAATTTCCGGAAATTTCTCAATTATATTGTACAATACGGCAATTTATTGGTAAATTATGGTCAATATGAGAATTATTGCCAATAATATGGTGTGTGTCATGGGATACTCATACCAACTTACCTGTCCGGTAGTTGTGGTATAGTATACGGGTACGCGACCCCGGCTTCCCTAGCTATTACTGTCCTATGCCTTGCCCTCCTAGTAGAGGATACGAACTAAGGTCGACCTTCACTGATGTGTTTACCAGATGAAAGTGATATTTTATCAAATAAAATAAGTTTCTGAACATATTTAAATTAGGCAACCCCTTAAAAAATGGTCAAGACTATAATTAATTCAAAGTCAAATTTTTTTAAAAGTAAATATAACGTGTGACATATAAGGTATATCCATCCGAAACCCATGAAACTGAACAACTTTCTCCGAGGAACACAGGTCGAAATATGAAAAAAAAAAAAAAATTTGGTTCTCCCATACTAATTTGATTAGCTGACCATGCGGTTTATATGGGAGGTCCAAATTTTTTTTTTCATATTTCGACCTATGTTCCTTGGGAAAAGTTGTTCAGTTTCATGGTTCACTGGGTTTCGGATGGATACCTTATATGTCACACGTTATATTTACTTTTAAAAAAATTTGACTTTGAATTAATTATAGTCTTGACCATTTTTTAAGGGGTTGCCTAATTTAAATATGTTCAGAAACTTATTTTATTTGATAAAATATCACTTTCATCTGGTAAACACATCAGTGAAGGTCGACCTTAGTTCGTATCTTAGACCATCCTGGGCGGTAATATCCTACATTCCCTATTTCCCACTCTAACTTACCAATCTTCCTTTCCACACCACCTATCCTTCCCTTTCCCTATTCCTACCCTCTCCACAAATCCGTGAAAACGCAACGGATAATCATAAAAATAATTTAATTATCCAAAATGGCGGCGATGAGGTTCACCACCCATCACGTCTCGTTCTCGCGGAGGCGAAAAGCGGACCATGGACAGCCGCTTTGCTACGTTGAATGTAAGAGGAGGAATGGATGGTAAGAATGAAAGTGAACGAAGCGAAACGAGTATGTAAGGATCGTAGCAAGTGGCAAAAAGTGGTCTCTGCCTACCCCTTTACGGGAAAAAGGCGTGATTATATGTATGTATGTATGTATTATGTAATATGGTGTGTGTGCGCGGCTAGCCAATATGCCAATAATATATGACTTTGACGTTACCATGAGCATACAGCACTATAGGTGTCTTAGATTTGGCGAGTTCCTCGTCGAATATGGAACTCTGCTCCTCCTTGTCCAAGGTCTGCTGTAACTTGGGCTTCAGCCTCTCGTAGGCGCTTCTTGGCAGTATATGCCAGATACCTGTAGAACAAGTTTGTTAAGGGTCACGTTTCGGCACCAATGGGCCGGCTCGACCGGGTAAATACCACGGCCTCACAGAGAACCGGCGTGAAATAACGCTTGCGTTGTGTTTCGCCGAGTGAGTGAGGTTACCGGAGGCCCATTGGGGTTGGGGATTTTAAGGACCAGGTCGTAACACCTGAAACTCAATTTTCGTTATTAAAGTAGACTTAATTTTACTTTGTTTTGATTGAAAGTGTAGCGACATGTTACCGTGAACGGATTTTATGACGTTTCGACCAATCAGAGCGCGTTTCACGTTGGTTTAACGTTCATAAAAACACCTTTTGACAGTTTTAGCGAATCGAGACTCGATTGTTATTGTATGATTGTAATTGTATTAAATTATTAATGCCGGTTTTATTTAGCAGAATTGCCTCTCAGAGGAGCTACAAGTATAACTCCTCTGGTGTTGTGAGTGTCCATGGGCGGCGGTAATCGCTTACCGTCAGGGAATCCGTCTGCTCGTTTCACGGTTCATTTCATTAAAAAAAAAAACACAAACAATACGTGGCATCCATACTAATATTATAAATGAGAAAGTGTGTGTGTCTCTTTGTCCGTCTTTTACGGCAAAACTACTGAACCGATTGAAATGTAATTTGGTACACAGATAGGTACTATTTTTTATCGCAGGGAAATGTACGGTTCCCGTGGGAAACTTTATTTACAGTTTCACGTAAAAATCACTAAACCGATCATCATGAAATTTGGCACAGATAAATAAATTGACCATGGAGAAGGACATAGGCTACTTTTTATCGCGGGACATATACGGTTAAGTCGCGGGCAACATTTTT
The DNA here is from genome assembly GCA_905404095.1 of Glaucopsyche alexis. Taxonomy (NCBI): domain Eukaryota; kingdom Metazoa; phylum Arthropoda; class Insecta; order Lepidoptera; family Lycaenidae; genus Glaucopsyche; species Glaucopsyche alexis. Next base: position 5,347,935 of record FR990063.1, on the reverse strand, counting down.
ACTAAGTAAAATAGAAAACATACCGATTTTAATCCGACAGTTATCAACCTTGGACTGAAACTCTATGGAGAGATTGCGGGCGCCGTCCAGACCACTGGAGGCTGGGTCCTCTAAGTCTCCAAATACTGGTACTGGAAATTAAATAATAATAATAATCTTTATTGATAATAACCGGTTGGTACATAATACAATATTAGGATATATAACGCGTTTTAAATGAGAATAGGAACGTCAATGACCTTTTTCAAATATCACATGAAAAGTGCGAATGTCAGAAAAACTTAAGTGCATATAAATAATAATAGTCTTGCATCGAATTTAAATAACAATGTTAAATAGTAATCAATTATCTAAACATAAATTTAACTATCATAACAATCTAAATTCGAAACAATATGGCGTCGATTCGATCCTATTCTCATTTGAATGGCACTATACTATCTTAATTATACAAATATGTTGTTACTTAAGTACCTAAACTAGGTCACCGAAGCAACCTGTTCTTATAGGAACTTATGCTCTTGCTCATCAGTAGGATGTGTGTGTGTGTGTCTGTTTGTGTGTGTGTGTGTGTATGTGTGTATGAGAGTGAACTAACCCTCCGAAATGTGACAACATCTGTAACTTCCTCCTAATATTATAAATGTGAAAGTTTGTGAAGATGGAGGATGGACAGATAGATGGATGGATGTTTGTTTCTCTTTCACACAAAAATTACTGAATGGATTTCCATGAAATTTGGTACACGGTAGCAGTGGCGAAGGCTGCTTCTCCTTCATAGGGAAGCCGGAGCCTGTATAATAGGTAGGGATTTCTATGAAGGTTTGCAAAAGGTAAGTGACAAGGGAAGCCGATAGGAATGGAGTTATAGGAACCCCTCGCCACTGCATGGTAGTAGTTTAGGCTCTGGATTAAAACATAGCATACTTTTTATTCCGAAAATGTACAGCATTCCATTCAGTACAGTACATACTATATTTATACAGGCAGAGCCGCGGGCAACTGCTAGTAATTTATAATTGGAAGGTTATCTTTTAATGTTTATGTGATACACATAACATTAATATAATATTCTATCTGTCTACAGCATCATTTCTCAACCATTTTTATGTCGCGACCCGCAAAAAAAAACAAAAAAATTAGTAAAAGTCTTGCGACCCCGTCACTATGAAATTATAATAGTAATATATACTTACATAGCGCGCTATTTTTATCAGCTATCGGTGTATAAGCCTTCACTGGTTCGAACGTTCGAATGATTTTTTCGACGTTCAATACAAAAAGTTCGTTCGAAAAACAAATCTTTTGTACCTATATGTACATACATATAATCACGCCTCTTTCCCGTAGGGGTAGGCAGAGACCGAATCTTTCCCATTGGGGTAGGCAGAGACCACTTCTTTCCACTTGCTACGATCCTTACACACTTGTTTCGCTTCGTCCACTTTCATTTTTACCATCCATTCCTCCTCTTACATTCAACGTAGCGAAGCGGCTCTCCATGGGCCACTTTTCGCCTCCGCTAGAACGAGACGTGATGGGTGGCGAACCACATCGCCGCCATTTTGGATAATTTATTTTTATGATTATCCATTGCATTCCCACAGATTTGCGGAGAGGGTAGGAATAGGGAAAGGGAAGGATAGGTAGTGTAGAAAGGAACATTGGTAAGTTAGAGTGGGAAAAAGGAAATGTAGGATATTACCGCCCAGGAGGGGAAGGGATAGGACAGTAATAACCTATATGTAGTTTGTATTAATTTTCAACAGACTTAAAACTTACAGAAATTCGAAAATATCAGTCCTCTTTGGAATGTCTTGGAGTATTTGAATACCAAAGGCACGAGAATCACGTGGCATAGGAATATACTGCCCGCTACAGAAGCACCCACGAGTAGGAACCTAGAAAATAAAACAAATGTGTAAATTACAATAAATATTAGAAAACTACACTTATAATACAACAACCTTATAATTATTATCTAATAATATTATTATCTTATAATAAGTACCTATCAGTGGCGAAGGGTTCCTATAACTCCATTCCTATCGGCTTCCCTTGTCACTTACCTTTTGCAAACCTTCATAGAAATCCCTACCTATTATACAGGCTCCGGCTTCCCTATGAAGGAGAAGCAGCCTTCGCCACTGGTACCTATTATGAAATCTTAAAGTATAATATATATGTCACCGTAAAATTGTAAAAACCGTTAGATTGTAAAATAACTAAAAATATGTCAAAATATTAAAAACTATATATTTATAATCTAACAAAAAATAATGTGTGAAATTATAGGCAGCATATTCGCATCGGAAGTCTATCACCATTTTACAATTTCACTAGTTTTATTACAATCTAACCGTTTTTACGATTTTACGGTGACATATATATTAAAATAATTCTCTCTTTGCTAGTCTATAAAGTCACCTGCCAGTATATTACATTTAAGTAAACAAGTGTCATGATTATAAAGATTGACTGGCAGAAATCGCTTGTAGCGATAAGACCGCCTTTTGTGCTTATTATTTTTTTAGTTTCTCTATGTTCTGTGTGACCTCTTTGTTTTTGGTGCAATAGAGTTTTTCATTCATTCATTCAACCTCTGTGGCTCAGTGGTTGAGCGCATCAGTGTTCAAGGCGGAGGCGTTTTAATCCTGCTAAAGGAACATAAAAGTTTTCTATGCTCCCGGGTCATGGATGGGTATTAAATATGTGTATAGTATAAAGTATATTAAATAAATTCCGTTGTCTGGCACCTACTACACAAGTTAATATTTTTGTTTCAAATTTTCAAAATAAAAACAATTCCAGGATTATTTTGTATCAATTATTTATATAAATAATCAGACTTACTTAGACATAGTGTAGGTAGTAATAGTTGAAAAACTATGAGATTGTAAGACTTTCGTAACTATGTATTTACTTTAAAGAAACAGGCTCAATTTCAACTATTGCTATGAACTACATATTAAAATGATATTAATTATAACAGAACCCTTGCAATATAATTATGTGTAAAAACCAAGAAATGTTATGATCAAAGTCCAATTTAAATAGCAGTGACTTAATGGAATATTGTGTTTATGAAAAAAGCAAATTTTACTTACAGAATGATGTAAAAAGGCACTATATAGGATAATATATGCATGTTTAAGGTTTTAGAAAATTTTACGTAGGCACAAACTTTGAATTTTTTGACATGCAAACTACGATTTTGAATTAAGTATGAATTAAAACACTCGTGACCGAATGTGGGGAATAAATTTAGATTATTACTTATGCTAATTAACTACTCGTTTAAAATATTATCTAATGAATAACAAATGTTTCCTGTAGTGAATCTATAAAGTTGGAACATTTTACAATTTTGCGTACATAATCTGATTATTTTAGGAAATATTTGTACTTTTTAAATATATCAAATCCTTGTAATTTTTATTAATCAACGTATGTAATATTTTGAATTTATTGTGTAATAATTTTGAGAATAAATATTTTTAGTGAAAGGCCGGTTTCTTCTTCTTCTTCTTTAATTATGGCGGTCTCAGTGAGTTGCCAGTGTCAGAGTGTGTTTAAGTAGACTTTGCTCTATAAATTGTAGGTCTGGTGAAACAACAAGGGTACAGTTGCCTAAAAAAACTAAACATCTGTTGAATCACCTAAAACAAACAGTGTTAGTACCACGAAGTATAGATAACAAGGAGTCCGAACGTAATGTTAAAATAATGGTCTCAATTACGGGGACAGATTTTTGCCGGTAGAGAGCGCGACGGTCCGACATGCACTCGTTTGAAATTACGCGGGAAGTTTAAAGTTGCTATTGACAGCTCTGGAAAGATTGAAATCTTATTATTTAAAAGTTTTAGGAAATTCTTAAAAACTGTTCTCGAAAAATAGATACCGTAGAACACGGTAATTGCCTAACGGTAATTTAAAAATAATTGTAATAAATAATAGTATTGGCAACACTCGGTATAATAGTATTGGCAACACTCGGTACTCGTCGGTCTCGCACGCCTAGCGGCAGAAAAGAGAACTAAGATCTGGTCCTATTATTGTGTACATAATTATTATTAAAAAGCCTATACCGTTCGGACTCCTGGTATCTATGCTTCATGGTTAGTACCTAAAACAAAAACATCACAATCTTATATTGTTAGAACGAATATATGTACATAAAATTTCAATAAATGTAGTATTTACATAACATAAAACTGATTTAAAATTTATAGGGCGAGGAATGTAGCTGGGAAGGAAGTCATATAGGGAGGGTTGGTTTCTTGGGCAAGAGAAAAAGATATGATCCAAGGTACCCTCGTCTAGACCACACTCACAAAGAGAACTATCCTTGACCCTGATTTTTGCTAGAAAGACAGGGGAACAACAATGACCTAATCTGACTCGGCAGATTGTCGAGCACACTGGTTTGCTACACCGCATATATTTGAAAAACCAAGGTCTGACTGGTACACCACCTTGTATGTCGAAGTAGTGTTTACCTTTAATGTTACTTGAGTTGGCCCACTCATTATTCCACCTGATAGTTAAGTGATTTTTAGCTAGCGGAATTAAGTCCTGGCAATACAGTTTGTATTGGCTGAGTACACCTGATGTAATGGCATCTTTAGCATAGGCGTCTACGCTCTCATTACCAGTAATTCCACTATGACTTGGAATCCACGCTAAAACAACATGGATATTTTGGACACGGCATTTAAGGAGTAGCTGTCTTATTTTCAAGATCAATGGGAATTTAGCTTTCGATCGGAACTGGTTGGCTGAAATACCCTCTAAAACACTCCTGGAGTCCGAAAGGATAAGCGATTTGTTCAGGTTATGAGACTCAATAAACGTGAGGGCCTCAAAGATGGCAAGTGCCTCGCCCGTGAAAACAGAAGAATTAGGAGGCAATTTAAAGTTCAAAACCACATTAACCCTCGGAATCCAGACAGCTGATCCAACACAACCATCCACCGAAAGTTTGGAGGCATCTGTAAAAATAAGCAGCCAATCCGCAAAATGCAAATCAATTATATCTTTAAATTGAGTATTAGCCAGAGGGGACCCTTTATCTATGGGAAGGTTAAGGATAATGTCTGGTGAAATTGTCAGGGCATAATATGGGGTGGTAAAAAGAGGATTAAGCCTGCACTGGAATATTGGACAGGGGATGTGGGTTAATTTACGGTAGCTGATCAAGAGACAGGGGGGATCTTTATGAAGCCAATAATCAGATGATGAAGTTAATTGAGAAAGAGTATGCAATTTTCCTATAAGGGGGTGAAAAGAGTTTTGAAAGGCTTTAAAAAGGAACCTATCCGAAAGATATTGCCGCCTGATGTTAAGGGGGGGGTCAACACATTCGACTTGTAGGGCATTGATTGGTGATGATTTCATTGCTCCTACTATAATCCTTAAAGACTTAGATTGAATTTTATCAAGTTCCTTTAATGGGACCTTATTACACGGCTCTAGTAAGAAGGATCCATAATCAATGTGACTACGAATCAGAGCATTGTATAGAAGTTTTTGTGTATATGGGTGTGAACCCCACCAAACACCACTGACCGACCGCAGAACATTAATATTTCTCTCACATTTTTGGACAATATGATTAATTTGGTAGGCGCCAGTCAGTCTTGAGTCTAGATAGACTCCTAAAAATTTAACCCTATCTCTAACTGGGAAAACTTGTTGGTTAAATTGGATATTGACATCTGGTATAATTTTGGACCGAGAAAATACAACAACAGAACTTTTAGAAACCGAAATATTCAAACCATGTCTATCCATCCAATCAGTAAGATAGCCAATGGCAGAGCTTAGACGAGCAGAACATTCCGCGATATCTTTTGAAGCAATGTACAATGTCAAATCATCCGCATACTGTAGGATCTCACAAAAACTACTTACGGATAGATCTAAATCATGGGTATATATATCATAAAGGAGGGGACTAAGGGGAGATCCTTGGGGAAGGCCTTTATAAATTAATCTGGGGGGAAGGGTTGAATTTTGAGAGGAGACTACAACGGATCGACAGGATAGGGAATTACATATATAATTAGTCATCTTCACAGGGACACTCAGATTAAGCAATTTTTGCCTGAGTACCGGAAGAAGAACGTTGTCGTATGCGGATGATATGTCAAGGAACATTCCCACCACATGTTCCCTTTTCGAAAAGGCAATGCGTATGTCGGTCACAAAGGTACCGAGACCGTCCATTGTGCTATAGCCTTTCCGAAAACCGAACTGTGTTTTAGATAATATGTCCTTGCTCTCCATTAGCCATTCTAACCTATTTTTGATTAAATGTTCTAAAATTTTTGCCAAAGTTATTGATAGAGCGATAGGTCTATAGCTAGACGGATCACTGCTAAGTTTTCCCGGTTTGAGTATAGGTAGAGGCCGGTTTTGGTGAGCTCATCATTAAAATGACAATCAGGACAGCTGTCACGCGAATTGTCACTCTGACATTAACAGTAGTATTTTTTTATTATAACAGTAGCGCTACGGCTTAAAAAAAATTGCCATTGTCAAGTTTAAAAACTGTCTTTTTAACTTGACAATGGCAATTTTTTTTTTTAATTAAAAAATAACAACTGTACTTCTAAATCGACAAACTGTCCAAAGTCTAGTCAAAGTCCAAATAAATAGTCATTCCAATAACTCAAGTCAGTCGATTCAGTAAAGTGGTAGAAGCTTTACTGAAAGAGCCTAGGGAGTTTTGAAGGGACACAAAATAGCAAGCTTTATGAAATTGTACCACTTGCCCACATTTGTGACGTTAACGAATATTTAATAGTTAATATTCTACCAATATTACAATAAGAACCGAAATAACACAAATATATGGAAGATACACAAAAACTAGTGTCCGACCGAAAGTTCGGTTTCGGTTTCGGTTTCGGCCGAGTTTCGGCCAAAAATCAAGTTTCGGCGGCAGTTTCGGTTTCGACCAAAAGTGGCCGAAACTTTTGCCGAAACCGAAACTGATTTCGGAAGTTTTCGTGCACGCTTGCCTAACTTCGTTTCTTGCGGAAACGCTTTGACAACGCAACTGAATTTGAAAACATAATTAAAATATAATTAATATTTTTTTAAGGGATATAATTAATCGAGCGAACAAAAAATAAGTTGGCGACTGCACGTGAGCATACTGTATTACTGAATTTAGCAGCGAATTAATATGTTGGCGACAAAATTACTAAAGAGGTGAAATCACTGAGGTCACAAAAAATACGAAAATCGGCAGATAAAAAGTGGCGAAATTTAATCCAAATTAGCACCGAGATTTATAAGTTGGTAACTTAATTTCCGAGTTGGTGACTATTAAGTATACCATGTAAGTATTGGTATGATTACAAAACTCCAATTAATAAAACCTCTGTATTGTTAACAGTTTAAAAAGAGAATTAATACTTTGACATATATTGTCAATAATTTTATCTTATGTTAAGATAAAATCAACTTATGTTAAGCAGCCAAGATGCAGGGACTTCCATTGATATTTCGACCGTGTCCTTGGGAAATCTGGTGCAATGCTCCCATTGTCCCCAAGCACGATATTTTAAAAGCCAGAGGGGTTTGAATATTCATAGAGGCAAATGCCACAAACAGCTTTTCGACCCTATTCCCCCAGCAACTCCTCCACTTCCGAACCCCACCTGTCAAACCAATTTCTGGCAAGAAATATCAAAATTTAAATGTTCTGTCCCGATTATAAAACGGATCCCTAGGGGTGCAAGAGTGGCCGTGGCCCAGAAGCTTGCCGAGACAGTACGCCATACAGCGCTTGATAACTCGAGGCAAGCCTGGGAAAAATTACTCACCTTTCCCTATAGCATTCTGCATGTCACTAGAGATCCGCTAAATAATGCCTCTCTCACTTCAAGAATTAAAAAAAATTGTGTTTCGGATATTGATTTCAACCCAAATTTTTTTTCGCACTACTCGGCCAAATATAATATAATATATATAATATAATATAATATCTATGGAGTGTGCGTTACCCCAGCCAGATGTTGTGGATTTTGTTAACTTTTTACCTATGCTCAATTAGAGCGTTGTCTCCTGTAATTGAGCGTTGCATTTTCATAATTTGCTCCTTTGTAGTTTTCGAGAAAAACTCGAAAAACAGATCTGGCTGGGGTAACGTTTCAAAACGTTACTCCAGCCAGAGATTTTTTCTTCTAAAGGATATTTTAAGAAAAATAATATGCAAATAATTAGAGCGTTGCAGGGTGTAATTGAGCGTATAAAAATTTCATTTGTAGCTTGATCCGTTATGAAGATATTCAAAATCCTGCTGGAGTAACGTTTGGCGATTTCTTAGATCTCGAAGACTGTTGGATGCAGATGTACAATTTTTGGTACACGGCTTCTCCCAAATGTGCTTAAATTTGCTCGCCAATAAAAAATAAATAATAATACACGCTTTAAAAGTTTTTTGATATTTTATAAAAACTACTTAGCACGTTCTAGCACTTTTTTTAACAGGTCTAGAGACCTAATTCAAATTGCATATTATAGTTTACATCAATCTTCAATTGAGAATTAAAGTCTTATCAAGATCCAGTTGGTAGTTATCTAATTATGACGAAAATTAATTCATAAAAGTGCACAATACCAGCGAGATCCTATAAAATCGGTATCTTGTGTGTTTCCTATTTCTAGGTTATACCAATAATTAGAGCGTTAGTTTAATTATATACAGGTAATTTTTTACCTAAAAACATTCAATAATTTGGGAGATAATGGAAATAATAACAAATTGATAAATAACGCTTGACAATCTGACCGAGTTAAGATGGTCACAAAAAAGCGGCCGTTTTATACATTAAGCTGACATTCTGAAATTTATAGGGTAATATTAGTACAGGTATGTAAGCAAGTGTAAAAATTTAAATTTATTTCAATCTAAGAGATCATCAGACTTCACTTTATTAATATCGCTCGAAAAGTTCTAAATCAAACCATTCCTAAAAATGGTAGGCATAATTATTGATAACACAATAAATGCATTGCGAGCTTTAAACAAAGCTTTTGGACTCTTAAGCGCTCAACATCTTTTACGTAAAAGACGTTGAGTGCATAAGTTTTCTAGTCCACTCAACAATGGACATAGGTAGATAGTACAAATAAGCACAAAAAATTGTTACGTGTCGTGACACTTTTAATAAATCAATTAAATCTCTTTTTTCTTATTTTAAAAGAAAAAAATTATTACCTATGTCTTTCTCGGCCATTGAAATTTAAGTCTTTACAATTTTGGATATTAAGTTTATTTCTGAAAAAACTGGCACATTGAACAAATAAGCACTGCACTCCGGGAGTGCTGACAGAAGTGAAAACTTGAACTTTAAAATGGAAATACCACCATGAACCATCTAGGTTAAAATATACCAACTAAAATATACCAACTTTCATGTTCGCGTAAAGGAACTAAGACAGCAAACAGTTACAAGTTGCATCTTACGAATTTTCGATCAGGTGACGTGTCCTGACGCGAGTTTAACATTTTTTACCCATCCCAAGAAAAGTGCCATCTAGGTTAAAATATACGAATTATAAAATAGTTTCATGCTCGCGTAAAGGAACTAAGACAGAAAACAGTTTCAAGTTGCATCTTACGATTTTTCAATCAGGATTCAGAACACTTGTCCTGGCGCGAGTTTAAATGGTGGCCCTGCCCCCCTGGGTACTTGGTACAATTTTGGTACTTGGTACTGGGTACAATTATAATATTATAACCTTCGCAATTTCTAAACCTGTTACTTGTCGGTTTTTATTTTATTATTCCGAAAATTTGGCTTGCTGGTAGAAAATAGCCAAATTGTGAGTAACTATATAAGATGTCAAATAAATGCAAGCCACTCGCTCGTGGGTACTCTACCCACGAGCGAGTGGCTTGCATTTATTTGACATCTATATAGTTTTCAATGTGCACAACGAGTTTTGGTTAAAAATTGAAAAGTCATTCAACAAACTTAGACGTGTAAAAACGTGGCTAAATCCTAATGCTATCTACAGACAAACGAATTTGGTACGGAGCGTACAGCGGACCATATCCGGAGACCAAATTCGGTGTCGCTACACACGCACGGATTTGGTACGGTGCAGTGGAGCGTAAAGCTCGACACTCGTGTGTTCGATTTTATGCTCTATTACATTAGCACAGAGTTCTATTTACAGTGCTGTTTTTAAACGACGACGATGATTCCCGCAATTCATTGATAACGGGTAGTGATACCAACACTTCAAAAAATATTCTCCCCAAATTTTACCCCTGATTACTTATACAATTGACAGGTCTAAGAGATAATAAGCTAGAAAGAAAGGTTATATGTTTAACATAAAGACTTACGCGTGAGTAACATAAAACTAACTTGTCTTAATCTGATTTCATTCCCAATACATTTTCATATCCCTGGCTACACACATTAAAATATTTTTTATTATTACATACAAATTGATTCATAAGGAGTAAACTCTAAACATCCTGTCCCCTAGTAAACCCCCGTAGATATTTTCCCTAATTTTGGGGGGTACATCCCAAATTTGGCAACACTGATAACGTTGTACGGCCGTACCGCCGGACTGCTCTACACATGCACGGATCTGGTACGGAGCGGACCAGATCCGATGCGGTCAACGGCGAACTCTTTACCTTCTTCTTATGTTCGCCGGACTGCCCTACACACGCTCGTATCTGGTACGGAGCGTACCAGATCCGCTGTACGCTCCGTACCAAATTCGTGTGTCTGTACTCTGTAGACACCATAAGATCGACTATGACCGAAGGCAGATTAAATGGGCTTTGTATGCTCAGTGTGCTAAGAAAATTTGTTTACGGTATGGACGATTCTTTCATGGAAAAATTTGGCACAGATGTAGAGTAGACCATGGGGAAGGGCATAGGCTACTTTATATCGCGGAAAGATGTACGGTTTCTGCGAAATTAACTTTTGCGCAAACGAAGTCGCGGGCAACATCTAATACAAGATAAACTAATAAACGGCGGACAATTTTAAGGTCTACTATTTACAATTCTAAGGTAATACTAACAGTCTGCATGCAGTCTGGTCCAAAATATATCAATAAGGCTTTCAAACCAAATCTGACAGCGCGGCTGCCAAGTATTTAGTCCATAATAATAATAATATCTATGGACGCTTCACAAAAATCTGGTTCCGTTCTAAGTATCGGAAGAACTTGTGTTACGGGTACCAGACATCGGAAATATATAATACTAGTGACTCGCCCCGGCTTCGCACGAGTACAATACTAATACTGCCTTACGGTACCTTACTCATATCTCATAAATCCAAACTCCCCTCCCGCACGCGCACCCCCGCGCCCGCCATGGTGACGCCCACTTCGCAACGGGCCTTGCAGCAGAAATCGTAATATTTTAATTTCGCCAAAACTTCAAAACCAAACGACCAATTTTAATCATTCAAAGACCAAATATTATGTACATAAACTGTACTTAGTGATGAAATAATTTATTTTGATAAGGATTAATAGTATGAGTAAAATAAACGTGTTTAAATGTAGTCCAAAAAAAATTCAAGATTTCTAAATAAAAAAATGGTCGTTGGGACTTTTTTGTAGATATTTATAAGATCTACAATTAATTAGAACATTTTATGGTTCTATCTTTTATAGTTTAGGCAGCGTACGCAAAATAAGTAACTTTTCTGGTTGATTTTTTACACCTTGTGTCCGAAAAACCCAAATATCTTACGGAACCCTATTTTTTTCCAAAATAAAATTTAGCCTATGTTACTCGTGGATAATGTAGCTTTCGGATGGTGAAAGAATTTTTGAAATCGGTCCAGTACATTTTGAGCCTATTTATTACAAACAAACAAACAAACATACAAAGTTTTTCTCTTTATAATATTATTATAGTGTAGATTTAGTTATATTATATTTAAGATTTGTATTATTAAGATAAGTATATAATAACACATTTAATACATATTCATGAATTGATGATCTAGAAACACAGAAAACTTTTTGTGTTCCCTGGCGGGATTCGAACCCGCGACCTCCGGCTTGAGCGCCAACGCGCTAACCACTGAGCCACAGAGGTCGTCTAGCTAGCTAGTCTATAAGCGGGCGCACTATCTTTTCTCGAAGCATTTAGCGGCTTTTTCGTGCCCCCATATTTTCGTTTGTATTTGTAATCAAGCTAGCGGTCTGAAATTTTGTAACGAAGACGTCGTTGGCGGCACAAGCTAATATTTTAAATTTCATAAAAATCGTGTGTATAGTTTAGGAGATATTAGGTAAGCGGGAACGAAAACGATTTTGAGAGATGGATGGAGGTATGGAGCCATCGTAAGCACAATTCAAAGCATACTTATAGCAGACTTAGAAATTTAAATTTTCTGCCAGGCTAGGTCATTTTGCTACAAGTAAAGGGAAAATATAGGAAAAGTAAAAATTCTGAATAAAAATAATGATATTATAATTTACTAGATGTTGCGTATGTCATGGGATACTCATCCCAACTTACCTGTCCGGTAGTTGTGGTATAGTATACGGGTACGCGACCCCGGCTTCCCTAGCTATTACTGTCCTATCCCTTGCCCTCCTGGGCGGTAATATCCTACATTTCCTATTTCCCACTCTAACTTACCAATCTTCCTTTCCACCACACCACCTATCCTTCCCTTTCCCTATTCCTACCCTCTCCACCAATCCGTGGAAATGCAATGGATAATCATAAAAATAATTTAATTATCCAAAATGGCGGCGATGTGGTTCACTTCACCACCCATCACGTCTCGTTTCTCGCGGAGATGAAAAGCGGACCATGGAGAGCCGCTTCGCTACGTTGGATGTAAGAGGAGGAATGGATGGTAAGAATGAAAGTGAACGAAGCGAAACGAGTATGTTAGGATCGTAGCAAGTGGCAAAAAGTGGTCTCTGCCTACCCCTTTACGGGAAAAAGGCGTGATTATATGTATGTATGTATATTAAGAATTCACATAAACAAAATGTATAAGTTCACTGGTAACCTTGTAATCCTTATTTGTTTACCAAAACGTCATAAATTGAGAAGTGGTAGGTTATTTTAAATTCAAGAAGATGCTTCGAGAGGAATGGGCCGATTCAACCTGAGTATCATGAAGAATAGAGGTAAGGAGATACATCTTGTATGGGGGATAACTTGATAAAGTGTCCACCCGTAAAGACCAAATTATAGTTCGAAAACTCACCGAAATAGCGCTATACACTAGCGTGAAGGAAGTGGAAATGATATGAAGTTAGCAATAAGAGATGGAGTGAAGTTATATTTTGAAAGTTAATTATTGGTTAGTTACTATAATAATTTGTGGCCATTTTGTGGCGCTCTTTTTGAAATTTTTCCAATCGCTATTCCACTATTTGCCATCTTATCTTGCTCCCTTTCAACGGACACTTTTTAATACACGAGATGGTTCTCCTTACCTCTATTCTCCATGCCGAGTATGTAGTGATTAGTATTAATCACCAATAATTGTAACCAAGAGCATGTCAGGAATTCAGGACATATCTAAGGAGGGTTCCATATCTATAAACGCGTAGTAGGTTTTTTCAAAATACTTCAAAATTTACTGTCCGATTTTGTTCAAAACAATTTTTCTAAAGAGTATTTAGCATGATCTATCAGCTGGAAAAATTGCAAGTTTTTAAGTCTCATAGTTTAGAAATACCTATAATTTCAAAAGACCTATTCAATGACACCCCACACGATGAGGTAATATGAAAAAATATTTTTAATCCTCATTTCACATGTATGAGAGCCACCCCTTAAATATAAAATTATGATTATATAATGCCAAAACCGAGGTCTATATATTAGGTTGGGGAAAAAGTTTCTTCGCATTTTATATAAAAATTCAAAAGGTTTTTTTATAAAGTTTATTTACAAGTGACTAAAGTATATAGGTGCCATTTTGTTCGATAACTTTTTGCCATCTTGTTGGTAGGTAAATGATCCCATTGCTATAAAATTTTTGGGGCTTCTGATGAAAAAACTGCGACAAGTGGTTTTGGCAGTCCTCTTGTGATGTCAACCTGACACTGCCTAAGGAATTCTGCAGCGACCGAAACAGGTGGAAATCTGAAGGTGCAAGGTCAGGACTATACGGCGGATGCATTAACGCCTCCCAGCCAAACTCCCGTAATTTTTTCTGAGTGGCTAAAGATGTGTGAGGTCTAGCGTTATCATGGTGAAAAACCACACCCCTTCTGTTGATTAATTCCGGCCGCTTTCTCTCAACTTCTTGCTTTAATCTCATCAGTTGGTTGCAGTACAGTTCAGAATTGATGGTCCTGCCTGGCGGTAACAGCTCATAATGAATAATGCCCTTCCAATCCCACCACACACACAGCATCATCTTGTTGCGAGTTAACCCGGGTTTCGCCACAGTCTGTGAAGCCTGACCGGCCTTTGACCACGATCTTTTTCGCACGCTCTTGTCGTACGTGATCCACTTTTCATCACCAGTTATCAGCTTCTTCAAAAATGGTTCGGTTTCATTACGTCGTAATAAAGAATCACAAATGAGTACACGGTTCATTAGGTTTCTTTCAGTGAGCTCATGAGGCACCCAAATATCGAGCTTTTTTGTGTACCCAGCTTTTTTCAAATGCGCCAAAACCGTTTTGTGGTCAATCCCCAGTTCTTCAGCTACATCGTAACTACTAATATGCCGATCTTGCTCCACTTTTTCAAAAATGGCAACAGTTTTGTCCGTAACAGGGCGACCAGAGCGACGTGTATCTTTGATATCAAAATTTCCGGATTGAAAACGCTTAAACCAAATTTGCGCTACTCTCACAGATACTGCATTAGGTCCATAAACATCACAAATTTTTTTCGCGGCTTGTGTTGCATTTTTACCTTTTTTGTAATAAAATTTTAAAATGTATCGAAATTCTTCATAAGAATCACTCATTTTAACAATAAGAAAAACAAATGAAAATCTCAAATTTACCTAATTTGAATTTGGAATTGTCTTCTGTAAAATTAAAACTTTTTAATGATACCAAAATCAGCCAGATACAATTGGTATAGCCCAAGATATTTTATGACAAGTTCATACATACTATAATGCGAAAAGACTTTTTCCCCAACCTATTATTACAATCTATAAATATAACAAAAAAATTCATCAATTTATATTTATATTACAGAAGCTAGAAGGGCGGACGGATAGACAGACGGACGGACGGACAGAGCAAAATTAAGTATTGTACTACGGAACCCTACAAAGTATTATTGTGTATTATGTATATGGGTGATTCTTAAATTCTAGTATTATAACATTTTAATACTTGCTTACTTAACTGTACTTTTAGTACCAATATCATCCTATACAGTTCAGAATATATGCTTGATGTATGAAACGGCCGCTTTTTTGTGACCATCTTAACTCGGTCGGGTTGTCAAGCGTATTTATCGATTTGTTATTATTTCTATTATCTCCCAAATTATTGAGTGTTTTTAGGTAAAAATTTACCTGTATATAATTAAACTAACGCTCTAATTATTGGTATAACCTAGAAATAGGAAACACACAAGATACCGATTTTATAAGATCTCGCTGGTATTGTGCACTTTTATAAATTAATTTTCGTCATAATTAGATAACTACCAACTGGATCTTGATAAGACTTTAATGCTCAATTGAAGATTGATGTAAACTATAATATGCAATTTGAATTAGGTCTCTAGACCTGTTAAAAAAAGTGCTAGAACGTGCTAAGTAGTTTTTATAAAATATCAAAAAACTTTTAAAGCGTGTATTATTATTTATTTTTTATTGGCGAGCAAATTTAAGCACATTTGGGAGAAGCCGTGTACCAAAAATTGTACATCTGCATCCAACAGTCTTCGAGATCTAAGAAATCGCCAAACGTTACTCCAGCAGGATTTTGAATATCTTCATAACGGATCAAGCTACAAATGAAATTTTTATACGCTCAATTACACCCTGCAACGCTCTAATTATTTGCATATTATTTTTTTTAAAATATCCTTTAGAAGAAAAAATCTCTGGCTGGAGTAACGTTTTCAAACGTTACCCCAGCCAGATCTGTTTTTCGAGTTTTTCTCGAAAACTACAAAGGAGCAAATTATAAAGATGCAACGCTCAATTACAGGAGACAACGCTCTAATTGAGCATAGGTAAAAAGTTAACAAAATCCACAACATCTGGCTGGGGTAACGCACACATCTATGGACGCTTCACACCACGTCAATCTGATCCCGTGGTAAGTTCTCGAAGAACTTGTGTTACGGGTACCAGACAACGGAAATATATTTAATAATTTTATACTATACACATATTTAAGATTTTTATTATATTATACACATATTTAATACACATCCATGACCCAGGAACACAGAAAAACTTTTTGTTCCTTCGGCGGGATTTGAACCCGCGACCTCCGGCTTGAGCACCAACACACTCAACCAACTGAGCCACAGAGGTCGTCAAACCTTGTGAAAAATGTAGAAAATAAAGTAAGTGAGGGAGACATTAAAGGTACAGCCCGGCTCCTTTTTTCCAACGACACGGTCGCTCCCGATTGCCCAGAAACCCTAATCGCCTTGCAGAACAAACACCCCCCACAACTAACACCCAATCCCTTCACAGCTTCCGACGACGCAACACCACCCCTACAAACGTCGGCAGACAAAGTACGGGGAGCCATCATGTCTTATCTTCCGGGTTCATCTGGTGGCCTCGACGGTCTCACCCCTCAGCATCTGAAGGATCTCATCAGCGGCTGCTGCGGGGAGGCCGGCGAGAAGCTCCTGCAAGAACTCACGAATCTGTGCAACCTGATGCTGCGTGGAGAGGTTGCATCAGATATCGTGGATATTTTGTACGGAGCTAACCTCTGCGCCCTGAAGAAGAGAGATGGAGGCATTCGCCCGATCGCCGTCGGCTGTACATTCCGACGGCTTACGGCCAAACTTGCCTGCAAGTCAATTAGTTCCCTTTCAGCATACTTTCAGCCGAAACAGCTAGGTTTTGCCTGCAAAGGGGGCTGTGAGGCCGCCGTTCATTCATTCAGGACAGCTATCCAAAATCAAGGCGATGATGTGTTTTTGAAGGTCGATGTCAAGAACGCTTTTAACTCAGTTAACCGTGTCGCCATGTTGGCACAAATCAAATCGAAAGCACCAGCCATTTTACCATTTATGCTTCAGTGCTATAACAACCCCTCCAAACTCATATACAAAAATCACCTCATCCGATCTGAAGTTGGCTGCCAACAGGGCGACCCTCTAGGTCCAGCAATTTTTAGTCTTGCCATACACCCGGCCATCGAGCTTCTAAATTCTAATTTTAATGTTTGGTATTTGGATGATGGGACTTTTGGAAGCGATGCAGCTACTGTATTAACCGACTTTCGTACGCTGATTCATGAGTTCAAAAAAATCGGCCTAGAGCTGAACCTAGGGAAGTGTGAACTTTTTGTGCCAGATAGTTGTGGGGATAGAAATGCAATTATATCTAGCTTCAAAGAAATAGCTCCATAACTGTCTGTCATCGAAAAGGATTCGCTCTTTCTCTTAGGTTCACCTATTTTAGACGAGTCTCTCCCGGCCTTCATAAATAATAAATTACAAAATTTTAGTGAAACTTTAGATCGCCTTCTCCAAATTAACTGTCACATGGCCTTCACATTAACACGTTATTGCCTTTTTGTACCTTACGTATGTCTTGCGGTGTTGTCAACTGTGGAAGTTCCCTCAACTTCTCAAACAGTTGGATGACACCATAAGACATACGCTTTCCGCTATTTTGAACATAAATTTCGATGACCGCTCATGGACTCAGGCAACACTTCCAGTAAGGTCCGGTGGCCTAGGTGTCCGAAAACCCTCGGACGTATCCCTTCCGGCCTTCTTGTCCTCAGTCCACGCAAACCGTATACTTATCTCTAAAATACTTGAGCACCCATCCTACACTAATGCAGTTCCATTTCTGGACGAGGCCAAGGACGCCTGGAGCGTAGCTAGTGGTTGTAACGAATTGCCCGCCAATACCTTTTCCCAAAGGCTCTGGGACGAGCCTCTCTGTAGACTGGTACCGAACAATCTCCTTAACACATCGTCCAGTCCTACGGAGCAGGCTCGCCTCTTAGCTGTGGAGAAATGGGAGGCGGGCCTTTGGCTACAAGCGCTACCGTCACCCAATACGGGCACATTGCTGGATCGAACAACATTTCGATTAGCCACTTCCCTGCGTCTTGGCGTCCCCCACGTCGTCCCCCATCGTTGCGTTTGTGGTACAAATGTAGACAGCTTCGGACACCACGGTCTGTCCTGTCCACGAAGCGCCGGTCGCATCTCCCGTCATCACTGCCTCAACGACCTCATTCGTCGGGCGCTTGTCACTGCCGGAGTACCAGCTGTGCTGGAACCCTCTGGACTGTCGCGCGACGATGGCAAGAGACCAGACGGAATGACCCTGGTCCCTTGGAGACTGGGACGGGCTCTTGTATGGGACGCTACTTGCGTCGATACACTCGCTCCGTCCCATATCCAGGGCACCTCAAGTACTGCAGGTGCGGCCGCAAATCAGGCAGAAAACCTCAAGCGGCGAAAGTATGAGAACCTTAGTAGGGATCTCATATTTGAACCGTTTGGGGTTGAAACCCTAGGTACATGGGGTCCGGGGGCACACAAACTATTCGGAGAAATTTCGAAAAAACTCGTAGAGGCCACCCGAGACCCCAAAGCCGGCCTACTTACCTATCTGGCTCAAAGATTTAGCATAGCCATCCAGCGAGGGAATTCTTTGAGCCTGATAGGCACTCTGCCTGATGGGGACGACCTAGAGGTTTTCTTATTTTTATAGCATATCTACATACTTTAGTTTTATCTTTTTTAGTTTTTTTTTTTATTTCTTTCTTTGTAAATAATTTTAAGTAGATAGTTATTATTTTTTTATTGTAAAATTGTTTAATCTTATAAAGTTCTAGTGTTTATTAAAATTTATTTATTTTATCTTGATATATTGGAATATATTACATATTCTAATTAGAGCTACACGTATTTTTATTTCTCGTCCTTGTTACAGTAAGCAGCTATAAAACCAGATTTGGTTGACAAATTAATGGCTTCTAAAAATTCAATTTGCAGGCTACGGAAAATCCCATTTTTTGGAAACTGTTGGAGTATGTTTTTCTTTGACATGGGTGTCGTTTTCAAGGTTTTTAGGGGTGCAGAATAATATGAAAATAAAATCCGTTTTGAAATATTCCAAAATGGCGTACACTTTTTTTTTCAATTAAAATTAATATGGATGTCCTTTTCCAGGTTTCTGGAGATGCTGATTACAAAATCGTCTTCCAATTTCATTTTCCAAAATGGAGAATTTTCAATCTTCGTAAAATTAACATTAGTACCAATTTAAAAGATCTTGGGGATGCTGATTAGGATTGATGATTATTATTACAGTATGTTATGTAGTTCGAGGTACCAGCTATGTAAGGTATAGACATTTTTCGAAATTCAGGATTTTCTAATTTCTTTTTCTGGCATTCATGAAGAAAATATGTGATTTTCGGTTTAATAAGGGGGAGGAAATTTTTATTATTTTTCCAGCAGGATGACCGTTTCAGAGATCGAAGCGATTATAGAAAAAAATATGGCAATGTTTTACTTTGAGACACAAACGGCGTATAAAGCTATAGAAATTCTGGAAAATACAGGATTTTCAATTTTCTTTTTCTTCCATCATGAAGAAAATATGATTTTGTGGATTCCTAAGGGGGAGGAAATTTTCATTATTTTTTCAATAGGATGCACCGTCTCCGAGATAGAATCAATTTTGTAAAAAAAATGTAAATGCTCTACATTGAGATACGAGGGATGTTTAAAGCTATAGAAATGTTGGAAAATTCAAGATTTTCGAATTTCTTTTTCTCCCATCATAAAAAAGGTGGTTGCGAGGTTATTAAGGGGGAGGTTGTAATCAGCACCCCCAGAAACCAACAAAAGGACACCCATATTATTTGTATAAAATTAAGTACGTCCGCCATATTGGAATTTCAAAATGAATATCATTTTCGCATTCAACACCCCCAAAAACCTGGTAAATGACACCTATATCAATTTTACGAAAAATTAATATCCGCCATTTTTAATTTCAAAATGAATCTACACTATTATAATCTACACCCCCCTAAAACCGAGAAAAATTAAAAATTGGGAAATTTGTACGCCCCTTTATGGTTTTTTTATGTGCGCTCGTTTCGCTGCTTGCATGTTTTTTGAGTTACCTATATCAGGGAAAATATATGTGCCTAATCTTAAATTAAATGTGTACACACAAATTGTCACCAAGGTGGTTATTTGTTCGCTAAAATATTATTTGTCTTTGGAATATTCAGTGGTATTATTTAGTCACCAGATTAGTAATTTTTTGTTCCTTACATTATTTCGCCAACTTGGTTATTTAGTATTCAATATTCGGTATTTTCACATCCAAAATTTAATTGATGTCATGGGATACTCATCCCAACTTACCTGTCCGGTAGTTGTGGTATAGTATACGGGTACGCGACCCCGGCTTCCCTAGCTATTACTGTCCTATCCCTTGCCCTCCTGGGCGGTAATATCCTACATTTCCTATTTCCCACTCTAACTTACCAATCTTCCTTTTCAAACCACCTATCCTTCCCTTTCCCTATTCCTACCCTCTCCGCCAATCCGTGGGAACGCAATGGATAATTCATAAAAATAATTTAATTATCCAAAATGGCAGCGATGTGGTTCGCCACCCATCACGTCTCGTTCTCGCGGAGGCGAAAAGTGGCCCATGGAGAGCCGCTTCGCTACGTTGAATGTAAGAGGAGGAATGGATGGTAAGAATGAAAGTGGACGCAGTGAAACAAGTATGTAAGGATCGTAGCAAGTGGAAAGAAGTGGTCTCTGCCTACCCCCACGGGAAAGAGGCGTGATTATATGTATGTATGTATGTATGTATGTAAAATTTAATTGTTTTGTCGCAAGTTTAAATACATGCCTTTTTTATATATTACATTAAATAAATGATTACAACAAAATTAATATACCGTTTTTCCATTTCATGTCCTAATTAATGCAGAATAATGGATAAAATGCACCAAATTTCAGTATTTTAAGGAATTTTCTACTTGACCACGTGAGTTTCGGTTTCGGTTTCGGCCGAAACTGAAGCCACGGCCGAATATTCGGTTTCAGTTTCGGTTTCGGCCGGAAAACCAGTTTCGGTCGGACTCTAACAAAAACAAACGATTTCCCCGCGCGCCGCACTGAGTTCGAGCCGTTGACTAGCGCACTCATAAGGGTCAGCCACATATTATGTGTTCTGTGGTCAGCCACTTC
Source organism: Glaucopsyche alexis (assembly GCA_905404095.1). Classification (NCBI taxonomy): domain Eukaryota; kingdom Metazoa; phylum Arthropoda; class Insecta; order Lepidoptera; family Lycaenidae; genus Glaucopsyche; species Glaucopsyche alexis. The sequence continues at coordinate 5,326,541 of FR990063.1, read as the reverse complement.
GTAACGCGCCGCAATGCGGACTTTTAAGGTAGCAATACAAAATACAATTAACTACATTGTATACTTACTAATAAAAATATTTACACAATGGATAAGCTATACAATGCTTAGTCCTTCTGTCAAGCTACTTTTTGTAATTACTTAAAACAATCTTATCCAATGTGTAAATATTTTTATTAGTTAGGGAGAAAAGGGGAGTGGAAATAAATTTATTTATTCATAAGGTTGTATTATTACATAAACTACATAAACAATACAAAAAGAACAAATCGCCCATTGACTACGAGGCGTTTGCGAGGTGCAGGGCCAGAATCAAAATGGAAACTAAGGCGGCACACGATACTTATCGTGACTTTTTTTTTTTTTATGAAATAAGGGGGCAAACGAGCAAACGGGTCACCTGATGGAAAGCAACTTCCGTCGCCCATGGACACTCGCAGCATCAGAAGAGCTGCAAGTGCGTTGCCGGCCTTTTAAGAGGGAATAGGGTAATAGGGGAGGGTAGGGAAGGGAATAGGGTAGGGGATTGGGCCTCCGGTAAACTCACTCACTCGGCGAAACACAGCGCAAACGCTGTTTCACGCCGGTTTTCTGTGAGCCCGTGGTATTTCTCCGGTCGAGCCGGCCCATTCGTGCCGAAGCATGGCTCTACCACGTAAGTGACTGCGTACAACAGCACCTGGCTACAGACCCGAAAACTCTTGGAGCTATATGAGAGAGAAAAAAGGTAATTGCAGACAATATAAACTGTTTAAAAATGGGAATTTCCTTGCAAACCACGAATGTGCAGATGAGTTTGCAAAGTTCTTCCACTCACCTAGCGTTCCACTAGCACGGTCAGAACGAATATTTCGTTATTTTCATTCACATTCTGTTTCTTTAGCGCCACTATGATCGTTCGTAACTGTTTTCACCCCTGTTCCACACGCAACTGTCATCTGTCAAAAACTGTTAAAAACGCTAAGAATGATCACAACATTTCGCTAATTTTTACCCAGCTCCCTACTTGGGTTAAAAAAGGGTTAAAATTAGCACTTTTTGACGTTTTCAACATCAGCTGTGATTAGCTGTCAGTTGTTCCACTAGTCACAAAAATTGCTAAAAACGACATTTTCGAAATTTTCAATAATAACGTTATTTCGCTAAAGAAACACCATTTTGTGGTAGAAATTATCGTAGCGTTTTGGGCAAAATAAGTGCCGTGTGGAACACGCTATCAGTATACAGCACGGAGCCGGCTTCATTGGATGTAACGGCGGCCAGTGCTGCGGGCTCACACAACGGTGTCGGCGCGTGGGCCCACCTCGGCAGCCTCGAGCGGTCCCAGGTGCGTCGCGTGCTCGCACAACTGCCTGCTAAACGTTCAGTGGGGCCGGACAGAATACCTCCGTTTATATTTAAGGGCTGTGGGAGAACATTAGTTGATCCTTTATTACATCTGTTTAACGCATATTGTATTGCACAGACGAAATTCCCCGACCGTTGGAAGCTTACACGAGTGGTACCGGACACCGGTACCTAAAGGTAAAGTATGCAAGGAAACCAGTGATTATAGACCGGTGGCTATACTTTCAACACCTGCAAAGATTTTCGAGGCGGCTATCCACAGTAACTTGTACCCCCAGGTGAGTTCCCACTTATCTGATGCGCAGCATGGTTTCCGTCCGAGAAGAGGTACAACAGGCAACCTACTTAATCAGATGATAACCTTGATTCCAGCAGTTGACACGGGGCTGCAAGTGGATGTGGCATGCTTGGACTTCTGGAAGGCATTTGACACAGTCGACAATGACGTCTTATTTCGTAAGCTGGCAGATATGGGTTTCACCCCTCACACGCTAAAGTTCTTTGCTAGTTACTTGCGCGGAAGATGTCAATTTGTCGACTGTGGCGGATGCCACTCGGAACTTTATTATACTCTATCTGGAGTCAGTCAAGGAACTAATTTGGGACCGTTTCTTTTTAATATACTGATGTCTTTTTAATGACCTACCAGAAATAACTGAGGAGTGCCTATCTCTACTGTATGCTGACGAGTGACGACCTCAAATTAATCAAGGTTATCAAGGATAAAGCCAAGGATCATTGCTTACTGCAGCGGGACTTAGATAAGGTTGTGGATTGGAGTAAAAAGAACAAATTGTATTTTAACAATAAAAAATACTCGGTACTGTCATTCACACGCGCGCGGTCCCCTAGTATCTGCGAGTGTAATATGGAGGGGTAGTTCATACAGCGTGTGACAGAGGTCAGAGATTTGGGTGTTCATTTTACTGCAGATTTATATTTTCGGAAACACATAACCGAGGTCTGTAAAAAGGCGTTCAGAAATTTAGGGTTCGTCCTACGTCAGGCCACTGAGTTCACTAACATTAGGGCTTTAAAATCTTTGTATGAAGCATTAGTCAAGAGCCATCTTGAATGCAATGCCATTATTTGGAGTCCAAATGAAGCCAAGTACAAAGCAATGTTGGAGAAAATACAAAACAAATTCGTAATATTTATTTACTCCAAATTGTACAAGGTATATCCTGGATATCCGTTATTATATCCAACATTGTTTTTGCTTGGTATGGTTGGATATTATCAGCTAGAAGTAAGGCGTGAAGTAACACTATCTACTTATTTATTTAAACTTCTTAGAGGGAAGATTCATAATCCGAATTTGTTGAAGGAAATTAGATTATGCATCCCGGATAAGTACATAGGGAAATTCTTATAAATACTACAAAATTCTTATGGGGTACCCTATACTAAATTTACGCGGATGAAGCCAAGGGGGATAAGCTAGTACTGTATATATCATCCAATTACAGTGTACAAAGCTCTGTTCTAAGTTATTTTTGTATTGAGTAATTATAGGGAACAGTGAATTGATATTGACGAACCTCAGAACACAGAATACAGAACATCCAGAATGAGTGTTCGATCACATTTGTACGCAGCGCACTGTGTCCAAAACCATGGCGAAACACCGCCCCATCCGCTCTTTACTTTTTTTCTTTACACTTACAAAACAAATCGCGTTATTATGTTACGACAATTAACTAGGTATTCAATAAAAAATAATTAAAAAAAAGTTGGTTAAATATTCCGTTATTCTGTGACAACATATTATGTGTGGATCATGGGCGTAGCCAGGTCAAGAAAATAAAACGACTACAAGTACATTAAATAACCAGGGCCGTCTTTAACTTATTACAAGGCCCTTGGCACATTTTTTTTTCGTTTTTACCTTTAAACCTTGAAAGACGTAATGACGAAAAGACGAAAGGTGTAATTCGGATAAATACAAATATCTATAGTACAAAACTAAACGTCAGTACCTACTAGATTTTCTAATACGTTCTTTAAGCCAAAAACGAGCGAGCGAAGCGAGCGAGCAAATTTTTTCCTAATTTACAGGTTCAAACGTTCAACTCTGTTCAAACGTTAAATTAAAATATAAACTTCGGAAAAATACCATAAAATCAACCGGCTAAAACAGAACATCGGTAATAAATAATATAATGGCCTAAAGGCCATTATATTATTTATTACATTATTATTACATTATTATTACATAAATGTCAACCGCGAGCGAGCAAAGCGAGCGGGAATTTTTTTTTCCTATTTAATAGGTTAAATCTGTTCAAACTTAAAACCCTCAAAGACTGTGAAAATAGGATCATTTTATAATATACATAAGAATAATGGGCGCCCATTTTTTTCGTTTTTACTTGTTTAAGCTTTAAAGCACAGTCTTTCAGGGTTTCCTCTTAAACACTGAATAACGGTGAACTTAGGAAAAATATCATAAAATGAACTGGCTAAAACAGAACATCGCTACTAAATAATATAATATGTTCTTTATGTTAAACGCGAGCGAGGGAAGTGAGCGAACAAAATTTTTTTCCTATTTAATAGGTTAAATCTTCTCAAATTTTAAACCCTAGAAGACTGTCACCCTGAAAGACTGTAATTCGAAAAATACAAATATCAAAAGCCTAAAACTGAACGTCGGTAATAAATTTTATAGTACTAAGTTCTGTAAGCCAAACACGAGTGAGCGAAGCGAGCGAGCAAAATTATTCTATAAGTGAAAATCTATTCAATCGTCAAACTTAAACACCGAATAACGGTGAACTTCGGAAAAATATCATAAAATGAACCGGGTGAAACAGAACATCGCTAGTAAATATTATAGTATGTTCCTTACGTAAACGCGAGCGAGCGAAGCGAGCGAGCAAAGTTTTTTTCTATTTGATAGGCTAAATCTGCTCAAATTTCAAACTCTAAAAGACTGAAAATATGCCCAAAATATTGTGTCGCATGCTATACGTTCGAGGATTCGATAGCACGCGTGCCATAGGTTCGCGATCCCTGTTTTAGGCTATTAATTTTATTGTTTTTTTCTAAAGTACAATATTCTTTCAGGGCTTAAAGTATAAAAAGATTTTAACAGGTTAAAGCGTAAAAAACATTCGCTCGCTTTCTCAGTTTGAATGCATTTAACATAAACATTTACATATAGAACAAGTTAGTATTAAAGTTCTGTTTTAGGCTGTTGATTTTTTTTTAAATAACTTTAAAAAATCATCTTTTATATAGGGTTAATGGGGCGGCAAAATATGTTAATTGGCCTGGGGCGCAAAATTTCTAAATACGTCTCTGTATATGGGTCATCCACATGGACCAGCTGGCCCATTTCGGGGGGGGTTTGAATCCCCTAAACCCCCCCCCCCTGGCTACGCCCATGGTGTGGATAGCCACTCCAATTTGGAATACCTAGTCGTGACGGCTTCATTTTCAAGCGCGTTGACGGTTTCTGTATGATTTCTGTATTCTGTGCTTCAGAATCGACGACCACATCAATCACATTACATAAAGGATTTATCAGTCGATTTTAACATTTATTCCTTCCTTAATGTCTTATATTTCTTTTCGTAGTCGCTTCAGAGCACACGCGCGTTTTATTCGTTACGTTCGTACCTATCTTTGTATCGATTTTTTTCTTATTTATAACATTATTTCTTTTAAACGTACGCATTTTATTCCTTTTAATTGCTCCAAACAGTTTATTAGGAACATGTATTGTAGCTGGTTCTTTTGTTATTTTGTACACAGCCGTTAACCTGGGATCCGTGTACCATTTTATTTGAATAACCTCTGTAGTTATGATTTCATTTCTCAGATTTGCAGCTTTCATTATATTTTCTATGGATGGCGAATAAAAATGATATTTACCATATAGATGTCCATAGTTTCCAATTACTAAGCCATTGAGATAGGCTTTATAATCTACTTTAATGACCATAGTTGTCCTCACTCCTGTTAATGTTTTGGTAACAATTTTACCAGGTGGTACTTCGATGTAACCATTAGTTTTTATACCGAACAATGTAGTATTATATTTTGGCTGCTCATCTCTCCAATGCTCCTTAAATGTAACTTTTTCTAATCCAAATTCTATTGTTAAATTATAATTTACAACATCATTAGGAATACCTCCTTTGGCCCATGTGGAGCTAACGTCATTTTCTACCATTGCAAATGAAGAGTACTCAGAGTTGAGACTTTCAGTTGTATTATTAATAATATCAGTCACTTTGATTGTGTATTCTTGATTCACTATACCAATTATATCTGTTTTATGTATCTTTATCATTCTATATGTCTGACGCCATTTATATCTTTCGAATAGTTCACCATACCGTGTTGGGTCTTTTAAAAACACATCATCCGGTCTCTTTCCCAGTTCTTTCCTGAATCCAGCTTTGAGATTGTCATCTGATATGTTAAACAGCTTCACTTCTTGGTCTGTTACCAGTTTTTCATTATGTCCAGCAAACGTTATGCCTCTAGAAGATGATCTGCTTGAAGTAAGAGTTATATTCAACTGTAACTTTGCTTCGCATGATTTTATTATTAACACGATCACTATAAATTTACACATATCTTGTGTATTTATTGTGAATGACTAAGATAAACTGATAGTTTACATAAATATTATTAGTATTATGTAGTAACTAGTAGCGTTTACTAACTTTATTTATTTAACTAAGTTATGCCATAAACATAATATGTATATTACGAGATTCATTCTATAGTAAATGTATGAAAACGGTATATTTATAATTGACTCCTGAGGTATTCCCCCTACCTCCACTGACTCACTGATATCAGACACCCGCAGTCGTCGCTAACGGTGAAAGGACTGTAATTTAAATTTACAATGTAGACGAATACTAAGAAAGGTTTTTGAAAAAAACTTAGATTAATAACGAAAAAAATAATGAAATAGGGGTGCAAATATTGTACGGTATAATCTGCACCGATTTCGATAAAATGAAGATTCAAGAATTACGTGTAGGTATTTTGGGTTTATGATAATTATTATTCACCCTCTGTGAAATACTTGTATGAAAAATATTTAAAATCTACCCGATTTCCACGAAATTTACTATCCTAGTAAATGAAAATCGTTTATATTCGTGCCTTAAAATTCCAAATTTTGTTTAGTGGAATATCAATAAGTGTAAGTACAAATTGTGTAGAATTTTGGCACGCAGTTATTAGATAAGTATGTTGTAAAAATGCGTTAACAAGGGATTTTTCGAAATTTATTTCCCAAAACCTATCGTATAGGTACAGCTGGACAGACAAGACTTTTATCTTTATATTATGAGTGCATAAGAACGATATTGTATACAGGGTGTCTTAAGAATATCTTTCGTCCATCCAATATAAGACAACATGATAATTTAAAACAACATGATACATTGAATTTCAACTGCGAAAACTAAAAAAGCGGAGAAAGTTCTCAAGTTAACGCATATATTCTTAAATTTGTAAGTAAACTAATTACAGTATTATACCTAAATTCAGTAGGTATACCTACCTATACTCTTTATAACGTCGTTCGTTATAACGAAAAACGAAAAATTTAAAATCTTTTTTTTTTTAATTTTACCAAATTGTAATAGGTAGGCCGTGCCTCATTACTTCTGAATGTACCTAAAAAAAACAAAATTTAACATGTTTTATACACAGAAAAAAAAAAAACGAACTTTTTTCAAATTTTTTATTTTTTAAATATTTTTTTTAATATTTTATACAAAGAATCGAAAAAGCAACACTCCCTATAATAATTATTAATATTATGTTATCAATTAGGTAGTAAACTTGTGTACAGCAACATTGACCTTACTATCTATATTTCAATTAAAGTTTTATTGAAAATAGCATAGACTTAATATATTATTATTTATTATAGACGAGGCATGTCGAGGCAAAAATTGTACCCACTTCAATGGCCCCACTCTTGTGGGTTTGGGGCCATTTTGACATTTGAGGAATGGCGAAATCAAGATGGCGTAACTTTTTCTTCTATGTTGTATATTCTGTCAAATATACGTCATATTTAATCTTTTGTTATGAAATCTTTGGAAAATACGAGTAGACTTCGTGTGCCCAAAAGGAAATTCCGCAGAAACAGTACATTTTGCTGTAATAAAAGTAACCTATGTCCTTCTCCATGGTCTACTCTATATCTGTGCTAAATTTCATCAAATCCAGTAGCTTCGGAGCTTTTCCTCACAAAAAATCTTTCCTCTTTATTATTAGTAGAGTATGGACAACCCCAACAAAAACATTTTCATGTAAAGTCATGCCAAGACGGTACCATATTATGACTCGCACTGTCAAAAAGCTATCAAATCTCATGTAAAACCAAGCTTCTGACTCTACCAAACTTCTAACTCTACACGCCAACTCTACTTATAAGCTTAGCTACACTAAACTTTGTGTGTTGCGCTTCGCTTAGCTTGTCTTGGCGGGATAGGCTTAGATGACGTACATTTGACAGAACAAATCTTCATACAATCATGGACGAATAAAAACTAATACAATAAAGTTACGCCATGTTGATTTTAACGTACCATAAATGTCAAAATGGTCCCAAACATCTCAAAAGTTGGGCCATTTAACTGGATACACTTTTTGCCCCAAATGCCCCGTCTATATTTATAATAAACTAGCTTTTGCCCGCGACTTCGTCCGCGTGGAACAATACTTTGGGATATCGCAAAAATTTACCCGCGACTTTATTTATGACTAACGAAAGCGGAATCCTATTTTTTTAAACGGAACCCTAAAATAAAAGTAGCCTATGTTAGACCCTATAACATCAGCCATCTGCTAGTGAAAGTCCCGTGAAAATTGGTCCAGCCATTTCAGAGATTAGTCGGAACAAACAGACAGACAGACCGACTGACAGACAGACAGACGGACAGACAAAAATTTAAAAATAAATGTATTTTATTGTAAGTACCGAATATACTTTCAGATTCATTATGTAAAAACCTGTTAATTTGAAGTTACAAACAGACACTTAAATTGTATTTAACTGTATAGATGTATAGATATTATAATGTATTATATTTTAAGATAATATTATCAATTTGATGTTTATAAAATAACTAAACTATTTAACTAAACTAAACTAAACTAAACATTAACCCGCACGCGCACCCCGCCTTGGTGACGCCCACTTCGCAACGGGCCGTGCAGCAGAAATCGTAATATTTTAATTTCGCCATAACTTCAAAACCAAACGTCCAATTTTAATCATTCAAAGACCAAATATTATCTACATAAACTGTACTTTGTGATGAAATAATTTATTTTGATAAGGATTAATAACATGAGTTAAATAAACGCGTTTAAATGTAGTCCAAAAAAAAATCAAGATTTCTAAATAAAAAAATGGTTGTTGTGCCTCACTCGACATAGATAGGTATAGTGTGTCGCGGACTTTTTTGTAGATATTTATAAGATCTACAATTAATTAGAACATTGTATGGTTCTATCTTTTATAGTTTAGGCAGCGTACGCAAAATAAGTAACTTTTCTGGTTGATTTTTTACACCTTGTGTCCGAAAAACCCAAATATCTTACGGAACCCTATTTTTTTCCAAAATAAAATTTAGCCTATGTTACTCGTGGATAATGTAGCTTTCGAATGGTGAAAGAATTTTTGAAATAGGTCCAGTACTTTTTGTGCCTATTCATTACAAACAAACAAACAAACAAACAAACAAACAAACAAACAAACAAACAAACAAACAAACAAACAAACAAACAAACAAACAAACAAACAAACAAACAAACAAACAAACAAACATACAAACAAAGTTTTCCTCTTTATAATATTAGTGTAGATACGTCTATGGTGGCCAAGTTATAACCTTTTCTATGGAACAAGATTAGGAGATTGGGAGTATAATTATTATCCGGAATCCAGAAGGCCGGGAAAAATTGAAAGTTCTGAAAATAGAACTCTGCGCTAATACAATAGAGCTAAAAATTGAATACACGACTGTCGAGTTTTGGCTGCCGTGTATTGCTAATGGAACTAGTACTTACAACGTACTGCGATTTGCGGTGTATTCCATTATCAACTCTATCGTATTAGAGAGAGAAACAGCTTCCGAGCTTGGCTCTCGACTCGGAAGTCGTGGGTTCGATTCCCGCATTGGAACAATAAAAAGTGTTGTTTCTTGGTTGTCTGACATGAAAGATCTCCTGCCAGTCGTGTCGGTTATCCGTCCCACTGGATTACGAGAGTAAAGGAAGAGAGAGTGCTATTGTATACTGCGCACACACTTGGGCACTATAAAATTACTCCTGCTGGCCTGGTTTCAATGAAACCGGCCACCGTCACCGAGATCGGTGTGGGGGAGTTATACAGTGAGACCACTTGTCGGCACTCGGCAGTCGATTGTCGGCCATCTTGTGCAACCTCTATTGATGCTTGTGCGATCTAGATCACGCGCCAGGGATGTGCAACCGGTGGTGACTTCAATTAAATAAATAAAATGTTTCAAACAATGTATTTAAAATACATTGTTTGTGATATTGTCTCGTTATCAACAAAATGCTCTTATTCACATATTTTGTTTTTTTTTTTCAAAGCTGATTTAAAATGTTACCTATGTTAGTGCTTGGTTAATTAATTAGAAGAAGTTAATTATATTACAAACTAGCTGATGCCCGCAACTTTGTTTGCGCAGAACCAACGGAAGCGGAACCCTATTTTTTAAACGGAACCCTAAAATAAAAGTAGCCTATGTTAGACCTTATAAAACTCAAACTCAAAATTTTTATTTCCATGTAGGTTATGAAATAACGCTTATAGAATTGTCCTACATGATGCCTACCACCGGTTCGGAATCTAGCCCGGCAAGAAAAAAGAAGGGAAAATTGTTCTTTTCAAAAAAAAAAAAAATTTTTACAATTTTGTAACTTCTATATATAACATTAGTCATAAGTACATAGAGCATACTTAAGTACATAAAAGCAGCCTTGCAGGGGGCCATCTTATTCCCAAGGTGTGCAATCGTTAATGAAATCACTGACTTTATAATAAGCTTTAGCACACAAACGTTCTTTAACAGCTTTTTTAAATTTATTAATGGTAAGATTTTGAACGTTTTCTGGGATTCTATTGTAAAGGCGTATACATGAACCTTTAAACGATTTACTTACTTTGCTTAGTCTGATCACCGGTATTTCTAACTTGTTCTTATTTCTAGTATTCTTACAATGGTTGTCGCTTTTCTTTTTAAAGTTATTTAAATTCTTTCTGACATACAACACATTGTCCAAAATGTATTGAGAAGCGACGGTCAGAATACCTATTTCTTTAAACTTATCTCTTAGAGATTCAAAATATGACATCTTATAAATAGAACGTATAGCTCGCTTCTGCAGCACAAATATTGTGTTAATGTCCGCAGCGTTTCCCCATAGAAGAATGCCATATGACATTATACTATGAAAATAACTAAAATAAACTAGCCGCGCTGTGTCCTCATCGGAAATTTCTCTAATTTTTTTCACTGCATATGCTGCAGAACTAAGCCTATCAGCCAGATTTTCAATATGGGGACCCCACTGTAATTTACAATCTAGTGTTATTCCTAGAAATACAGTGGTGTCCACTAAGTTCCTTTTCTCATCGTTTAATAGTACATTGGTTTGTGTCTGCCTAACATTTGGCAGGCTAAACTTTAAACATTTTGTTTTATTGGGATTTAAAAGTAAATTATTAACATTAAACCAGTGTACCATTTTCGAGAGAGCACTATTTACCTCATCGTAATTTGACTGTCGTCGCTTCACATTAAAAATTAGTGAAGTGTCATCAGCAAAAAGTACTATCTCATGCTTATCTTTAACTAGATAAGGAAGGTCATTTATATAGATGAGAAAAAGAAATGGGCCTAAAATGGACCCTTGTGGCACACCTAATTCTATTTTGGTCCCATTAGACCTTGTAGAATTTACTTCTACTCTATGCGTTCTATTTTTAAGATAAGAGCTTAAGTGCCGTGTCCCTTATACCATAATGGTATATTTTTTTAACCAATGTAGCATGCTCGACACAGTCGAAAGCCTTGGATAGATCACCAAGTGCATCATGCGATCCCTCCCAGGCCTCAAATATGCTGCATAGAAGACTGATGCCTGCGTCTGTTGTGGACCGACCTTTAGTAAACCCGAATTCATTGCTATGTAATAAATTATTTATGTTAAAGTGAGCTAGCAATTGATTTAATATTATTTTCTCGAAAAATTTACTGAAAGTCGGTAGTATAGATATCAGTGGTGAAGAGTTCCTATAACTCCATTCCTATCGGCTTCCCTTGCCACTTACCTTTTGCAAACCCTTATCCAAATCCCTACCTATTATACAGGCTCCGGCTTCCCTATGAAGGAGAAGCAGCCTTCGCCACTGATAGATATTGGTCTATAATTGGCTGGGTCAGATTTATTCCCAGCCTTGAAAACAGGCATCACCTTGCTATGCTTCATTAGGTCAGGGAATACACCTTTCTTAATACAATTATTAAAAACTAAGGCTAGGTATGGGGCAATGATGTCAATTATTGATTTTATAATTTTTATAGACATACCCCAGAGATCAGTAGTACTTTTAATATTGAGTTATTTGAAGGTGTTAATAATATCTCTGGAGTCAATTTCTCTAAAATTAAAATTGACATCACATTCCTTGATATTTTCTCTGAGTATTTTTTCATCAACTGCAGGTGAAAAATTTAAATTTTTTGTAGTTGAGACCGTAATGTCAGCAAAAAACTTTTCGAAGATCGTCGCAACCTCTAGGTCAGAATTGACCTTTTTATCATTGATACAAAGTTCAAATTTAGAGTTACGACTGGATCTGCATCTTCCAGTCTCATCTGCAATTATCTTTCAAGTGGTTTTCACTTTATTTTTAGAGTTCATTATTTTTCCTTTTATGTGAAGTGCCTTCGCTGCTTGACAAACTTTTTTAAATTTTTTTGAATATTTCTTGACATCATCATCAGCTATCTCCCAGTGAAAGTCCCGTGAAAATCGGTCCAGCCGTTTCAGAGATTAGCCGGAACAAACAGACAGACAGACCGACAGACAGACAGACAGACGGACAGACAAAAATTTTATAAATTAGTATTTTATTGTAAGTACCGAATATACTTTCAGATTCACTATGTGAAAAGCTGTTGATTTGAAGTTACAAACAGACACTTCAATTTTATTTATCTGTATAGATGTATAGATAAATTAAGGCTATAACTATATAGTCCCGGGCCCGGGAAAATTCACAGCACTGTAAATAGACATACATACATACTTATAATCACGCCTTTTTCCCGTAGGAGTAGGCAGAGACCACTTGCTACGATCCTTACATACTTGTTTCGCTTCGTTCACTTTCATTCTTATCATTAATTCCTCCTCTTATATTCAACGTAGCGAAGCGGCTCTCCATGGGCCACTTTTCGCCTCCGCGAGAAACGAGACGTAATGGGTGGCGAACCACATCGCCGCCATTTTGGATAATTAAATTATTTTTATGATTATCCATTGCTTTCCCACGGATTGGCGGAGAGGATAGGAATAGAGAAAGGGAAGGTAGAAAGGAAGATTGGTAAGTTAGAGTGGGAAATAGGAATGTAGGATATTACCGCCCAGGAGGGCAAGGGATAGGACAGTAATAGCTAGGGAAGCCGGGGTCGCGTACCCGTATACTATACCACAACTACTGGACAGGTAAGTTGGGATGAGTGTTCCATGACTATCGTAAATAGAACTAATACTAATGTAAATAGAACTCTGCAATATACAATAGAGTTGTTAAAATCGAAGTCGAGTTACCATTCGAGTTTATTTGACTTGTCACTCGTGTGTTCGATTTTTTCAGTGTTCTAAATTTTCCCCGGCTTACCGAATTCCAGAAAATATAGTCGCAGGCCGCAGCCAATGTCATATAGACAGCTCCACACTCGAAACTTCCATTTTCCACTCTATTGTAATAAAGTAGAGTTCTAATTTTTTAATGCTCTGAATTTTCCCCAACCTTCTGGATTCTGGATTCAGGTCTGACAAAGCCAAGATATGTATTTGCCAAAGGTTGCGTACCCCTGGCGACCGCCACGTCCATTGTGCACAATTCGCACACGTCATCCTTGTAGTAAAAGCTCCAAGTGTTACAAATTCATTCAACAATTTATATATATATATATATATATATATATATATATATATATATATATATATATATATATAAATTGTAAATTTTAAACATATGTATGTCACCGTAAATTGTAAAAACCGTTAGATTGTAAAATAACTAACGAGACGTTAAAATATGTCGAAAGATTAAAAACTATATATTAATAATCTAACGAAAAGTAATGTGTGAAATTATAGGCAGCATATTCGCATCGGAAGTCCATCAACATTTTACATTTTCACTAGTTTTATTACAATCTAACGATTTCTACAATTTTACGGTGACATATGTATACATAATATCTAAATATATAAAAGGCAAACCTGACTGACTCATATCTATCAATGCGCAGTCGAAACTTGGCATACAGATTATTTAAAATTTAAAAAAAAAATATTAAAAAAAAAATTGGCATACAGATAGTTGTAATTACGTAAGCATCCGCTAAGAAAGGGTTTTTGAAAATTCGCCCCCTAAGGGGGTAAAATAAGGGATGAAAGTTCAAAACCTAATTTCACGCGGGCGAAGCCGCGGGCAATTAATGCTAGATAGTAACATATATTATAATCGGTTTCTCGAAAATGGCTGCAAGTATTACCGTGTTTAGTATTTAGGGAGTTGTGGGGGAGAAAAATCGACCTAGCTATTAGTCTTATGGCCTTATCTGGAAGTTTCCCAGCGATAAGACCTAGCTAGATCAGATCAGCTATACCTATAAATGTTTTTCTTTCGTCGTGCAACAATAAAAACGTTATGTTGGTATGTGTACGCTTTAAAAACGCAAAAAGTTCTGCACCGATTGAGCTGAAATTTTAGCATGATATATAATCCGCAGCAAGGATTGTTTTTATCTATTTTTTATCCGCGACAGCGAAAAAACTATATTTACGCGGGCGGAGCCGCGGTCAACAGCTAGTTTATCAATAATTTCCTTTCTATTGTGTCAGTCCGATTGGCAGTTTTGTATGCGTATGTATATATATTTTTAAACTTGTAGCATTAGGCCTGTGTAGTGGATTTTCAGCTATCACTGGCCAGAGCTTCCGAGGGTATCTGATCTAGTATCGAAGGTTAAATCGTGAGGACCATTAAACTAGACTATTTAGTACAACAATACCACATATTATGACGAAATTGTACTCACAAGTGTAAAACATACTATCGCTCTTATGTTGTCCGCATAAGGCGTGAAAATAGCGTGGCGTTTGTTTGAAATGCGATTTGTCAAAGTAACTTTTGTATGGATAACTATAAATAGTTTGGATGAGTCCGATTGGTATCAGTCACCTGTCATCGCTTCATTGGTAGGTTCTAAGTTTGTTTCGCCGGTGTTTGAGAAAATATTTGGCAGAGAATAAAAAAATACAGAAAATAAATAATTGGCATAAAATATTTAAAAAAGTTGCATTACCCTGTTAGGGGTCGTCCATTAATCACTTGATGCCTAAAGGGGGAGGGGGGGTCCGAAAAAAAAATCACCAAGTATCACCAAGGGTATAAGGAGACATCACGTGTATTTATTTTCAAATCTAGTCTATGCATACCGAAATTATTATCAGTTGTAGATTCGTAGTGTTGTTTAAATACTTACAAGATAAATGACTCGTATAGTTTTTAATTGCTTAAATTATTCGATTAAATTGTTTTTTAAGTTAAAGTTTTTCTTCAAACATGACCTGCTTACTTTGTAAAAAAAAATACACGTGATCTTAGGTGGGGGAGGGGGGGGTAGTATAAGACCTCACCACGTATCACCAGGGGGAGGGGAGGGGTCTAAAAAGTTGTAAAAAACATCACGTGATTTTGGACGGTCCCTTATTATAAATAGTTCGATTTTTGAATTTTCAATTGCATAATTTCGATTTTTAAAATCCCAAAATTTTTAAATACAGGGTGATCAAGTTATTTAGATATTGTTGTCAAAATGATTTTTTTGTAACAATTATGTAAACTCATAATAATTTTAACAAACTTGCATATAACAAGCTAAAGTCACAAATTCACAATAAATTCACTTAAGTCACAGTGATATGGCCAATTCTCGTTAATACTTCTGTTCCATTCGTATATTACCTATCTCACTATGTTTGTTAGCATGCTACTATACCACGAATTGAACAGACATAATTACGAGATTGCTCTCAGATATAATGTAGAGAGGCTTTAACATATTTTTTTGATTCCTTTTTGACTAAATACAGTGCAATAATAGTCATACCAAAGATTTCTAAACTCCATAAAGCTTATTTTTTATGTTTTTTTTTAAATCGTTTTTTTAATATTGTATGAACATTAATGTTTGAATTAAAAATATGCATGTAGTACAAATTACATTTTCTTGATACGGATAATTAATATTTTATTTTAATAATTTTTCCTTTTCAGTTAAATAGTGCTGAAGCATCAGGAAACTGAAAATTATGAAGGTAAATAAAAACATACATTGTATTAGGTCTCTAAAGCTTCAAAATTAACCAAATTATATATTTTAATACGTGAAACAAAAATATTGTACTCCTTTTTAAAAAAAATTATGCAAACGGAGGAGTATGATATTTAACACAGCTAAAGTTGGTATGGAGGAAGTGTGAACTGAACTAACATATTTTAATATTCTTAAAAAATATATTGTATATTTTAATCTTATTAAAAAATACATTAAATTAATAAAAATAACGTTATACAAAATCAGATTATTAACTCACTCTAACATGCATTTGATACAATTTTGCCACACGTTGAAGTTTATCAATCTGTCTTTCTCATCCAATAGATAACATTTACGTTTTGTTTTTTTTTTCTACCTAGGAGGCAAAATAACCCTTAAAAAGTTCAAACTATATGAGTTGTGGGCTAATTTCGACTACAGGGCGACATCTAGTAATAAGCTAGATAGATAGATAGATAGATTTATTTATTTGCATAGCTATTATTCCATTTCAGATTCTCATTCTTCTAAGTCTGGCTGTGTGTGCCCTGGGTGAACCACCTGTCGGGTATGAAACAAAAAGTGTATTTTTCCTAAAATTTTCAAACTACATAATATATTGTAAATGAATTTCAAATTTCAATCAAATAGTATTATTAATGGTGCCAATACATTTTGCAAGCAATCATTCACAATTCTAATTTTATGCGGAAGCAGTTACAAGATAATTTGACACATTTTGAATTATATTATTGAAATTATGAATAACATGTTAATTAATTTTTCCAGAGACGGTTACCCAGCTGCACGCTCAAATACTAATGTAGATATACAAAAATCTTTATCATTTGATTATGGAGTACCATCGTCTGATGAAAAATCATCTTATCTACCCTCATATGAAAGTTCAAGCCGTTCTAGATCCTTCCAGAAGTCAGGTCTTGCTCGCACCCAACCAGGATACAGTTCTCGAAGCTCATTACCCCAAGCATATGGAGCTCCTAATGCTAGAAGCCTATCTCAATCCTATGATGCTCCAAGTGCTAGGAACACCATTTCTCAAGTATATGGACCCCCTGGTGCCAGAAATTCCCTGTCAAATAAATACGGAGTTCCTAGCACTAGGAACTCACTTTCTCAAGAATATGGAGTACCATCTGCAAGAGATGCTCTTTCCGAAGAATATGGTGTACCATCTGCAAGAGATAACCTTTCTCAAGAATACGGAATACCATCTGCAAGGAATACTCTATCTCAAGAATATGGCGTTCCTGCTGCTAGGAACTCTCTCTCACAAGAATATGGAGCGACCGCTGTAAGGAATTCTCTTTCACAAGAATACGGAGTACCGGCTGCAAGGAATACTCTTTCTCAAGAGTATGGCGCCCCCGCTATAAGGAGTTCTCTTTCTCAAGAATACGGAGCCCCTGCTGTAAGAAACTCTCTTTCTCAGCATTACGGCGTTCCGGCTGCAAGGAATTCTCTATCCCAAGAATACAGACCTCCAAGTTCACGAGCATTGTCTCAAGAATATGGAGTACCTGCTGCCAGAGATTCCCTATCCCAGGTTTATGGAGCCCCTAATGCCAGATCTCTGTCCCAACAATATGGCCCACCAAGCTCACGTATATCCCAGCAATACGGTGCCCCTGAATTCAGTGGAAGTGATAGTTATAGCGCTCGAAATGGCTTGTCAAATTCTTATGGCACTCCTTTGCAAAGGTCTTCAACAAGCTCCTTCAATTCTCCGGGATTCGAACCCGTGCCTTCTGAAGAATATGGAGTCCCATCTGCAAATGCAATCCCTAACGACTACACTGTGCCTACTGCAAGATTCAACAAAGGCCAATCCTACTCAAGAAATTCTGGTTTCGGTGGTCGTGTTACATCTCAGTATAGTGTACCAAATGCAAGAAGTGGTGCTAAGTCATCGTATGCTCCATCCAGCAGCTATGGAGCTCCAAAACCATCAACTGAATATGGAATTCCCGAAGCCAGGTCTGATTTGAAAACTGACGCGTATGCTTCCGGATATAGCTCGGCAAGGTATGTTACATTGGTAATGTGTCCTATATTTAATAGTTTATATTCTACTTTCTTTTGAACATTTAAAGTGATGATTAAATTTAGAATATCTGATCATAGGCATTTTATACGTCGAAAACATCTGTTCTTACTCCAAGATCAGAGATCTCATCTTTCTTTCAAATACTTCCCTAGTTTGCTTTTTTCTTTTTACTTTTCTACTTATGATTTTCTTTTTCCCAGGTCTACATCAAACACGTATCTCCCACCATCTTCCATGCCCTCCCAGCAGTACGGTGTACCTGACCAATATAGCTCCCTCTCAAGCCAGGGTTATGGATATGCAAGAAACGCTTTGGATGAACTCTTGAACCAGGTTAGAAAGAAACATTGCTTTTATCTTCTTTTTATGTCTCAATACTGTAATTCCTAAACGTTTAATTCTAAGTTTTCCTACTTTTATCGTCTTTTTAACTTAGATGAATGTGTTCAAATATTGCATAGTATTCGTTTTAAATAAAACTATATAGCAATAATAAAGGGCTTGGATCTGTTTTAGGCTAATAGATATTGCTATTAGAATGAATGATCGAAGTTTGACGGCTATGGTTACTCCTGTGGTTCAGTGATTAGCAAACAGCTCAAGCTGGAGGTAGCGGGTTCGAATACCTACCGCTGAGATAACAAGATGACAAAATTCATACAATTTCAGGAACCAGCGAGTTATGACTTTGGCTACAAAGTGAACGACTACCAGAGTGGAAGTGACTTCGGCCACACCGAGTCCAGACAGGACAACAAGGCTGAGGGATCGTACTTCGTGGTGCTCCCGGATGGTACTAAACAGGTAACAAAGATCGCAAAAGAGATGTATGAGGCGTGGGTACAACACTATGTACACTATATGTAAGTATAGCTACATAATATAGTAACTGTTTCCTATTTTTTATTTTATTTAATTTCACTTCGTTTCAATGTACATTTAAAATAACTTCGTCAAGGAGAGCAACACAATTCATCATCAGATCAGATCAGAATTATCCAAAGAATGTCATTTTGACAATAACATGACTTTTGGCAAAGAAAGACGTATGACGTTCAAGAGGATCCTAAAACTGTCAACTACGTCAAAAGTCATGTCAAAATAACTGTCACGGCCGCGCTTAAATAGGGTACTCGCAATAATTTAATAAAAAACTCTTCAAATAATCATTTTGTTTCTTCAAATTATTTTTTTTGTATTTTTATGAAATTCCTATATTTTTTCCTATTTTCATACGTAGTGTGCATAGAGCTGGCCCAGAATCAAACATCTCCTGACTCCTTTATGGCAGATTGATAGGGGCTATATACTCCGGACTCCGGAAGGTCGTAGAAAATTCTAAGCATTGAAAATAGAACTCTGCGCTAATTTAATACAGTTCAGTTTAATACAGTTTCATAATTTTACTTAAATTTTTTATCATAACTTTCTATGAGTAGCCAGGGCCCAGGGACTAATTACTGTTTTTTTCAGACTGTAGAATACGAAGCTGACGAGCGAGGTTTCAAGCCGAAGATCTCGGTGGAGCCAGTAGAAACTGGTTACGATGACAACGCAGCCAACATACGGGCAGCTGATGGACCATACTAAACAGCAGAACGCAGAAAGTTATACAAGAAATCATTTCTATTCTGGAGCATGGACGTTGAAAAAAGGCGGTCGGAAGGTGAGCTAAGCATTGAGTGAAGCCCAACAATGGCGGCGACTTACGTTTGTGTGAGATTTACGGATAATTGCCATTGGCGTACTGGCGGCCGAACGTCTTACTTTGCTGTGAATGTGTGCGTGCGGCACGTGTCGCTACGATACGGCCGTCTTACTTTGATTGCTTCACTATTCATTTACTGAAGCGGTGTCCGCCTTTTTACGTTCATGTTCTCGAGTTCTTACTTTAAATTATTCTAGAGATCTTATGGCTTTCTTATTAACTTTCTACAGATGCAATGAGATTCAGTGAGGCAGATAAAAATGACTACTAGGCATTAAATGGACTTTGAATCTGCATAAAATGTTACGAATTTAAGCTTTAAAACTTGTATTGTCATGTAATTGTATTAAACTTGTATCGTCATAAATAGCTACTTCTTGCCATCGTTATTTTCAACTAAATAAAATAACATAACACTCTAAATTACTTAACGTTTTTGTAAGAAAAATGTATACGACATAGGTAATCTTTTAAAACATGTTCTAATTTTAGCATTACGCTAGTACTATGTATATTAAAAATGACAACTTACGCTGTTTACCAAGTTTTAAAGTACACGAAATTTGATCCTTACCAATTAAAAAGATTTCATGGCGATACAAAAATACGTAAATACTCAATAATTTATTTTTGTAGCAATATGTAAAAAAAAAAAGAAAAAAAAAAAACTAGTTGTAAGATGAAACTTGTGTGATTAGATATTATTTTTTATCATGTGAATAAACGATTTTTATAAAAGTTTTATGTTTTGATTTTTCTCATTTTAAAATAACGATTTAAACTGTATATGTAACAACTTTGTAGTTAGAATTTTTTAACATTGTATTACATACTTTTTAGGTATCACAAAAATGTGGTTTTTTTTTGCTGTGATATATCTTTATTTTTTTTTATAATTCAGGTTAGCTAGTAAAAATGCTTACCTACTTACTTTATAACTTTTTAATTGACTATTATAAAAGTAAACACTACGAGTATATGGTGGAATAAAAAAAAAGAACTATTTACAACTTACGTAATAATTTGTTACAATAATAATTTGGTATCATGCTGTATAAGAATAGATTTTTTAAAATTATTTCTAATAAATAATAATATTAATCTTTGTCTTTTGGTTTGTACTACTAAGTATGTAGCAGCACTTGGTCTAACGTGTATTTATCTATTTCTCTACTCAATCTTCTTAATTTTGAAGTCGGTACCAGCCCAAACAATATCCTACAATATTTTATTGAACTTACGTTCAAATTTTCTGGTACCGACTTCAAAATTAAGAAGATTGTGTAGAGTTAAAAAATTTAGCCAAAATTTAAAAGGGGAATTACTTAGAAAATTATTTCATACCTACTTTTTTGTGTATTTTTATTTTTTTACTTTGGAAGTCGCAGTAATTTTTTGTTTCAAAATAATAATTTTTCCCTTTTAGCGATATTTATTAAATTATTGTTAAATACATTAAGAACGTTTAAAATAAACGATCAAATGTAGGTACATAATTGAATATCTATAAGGAGTCAGCTTTTCTCTTGGATCCAGGGGTATACCTTGGAGCAAAATCTTACTTTTTGGTAGCATATACTTGGACTACTTCAGAAAAAGTCGAAATCACCACATTTCGAGGCGTTCCCTCGATTCCTCATGGATCCCATCATCAGGTCACCACTTTGATGTCAACGTATAACCGCCTCCTTTTTTTGGAAGTCGGTTAAAAATTATACGCACTCCATGTGGGTTTTTTCATTATCCTGGTCAGGCTCTTCTAAGCATTCATTTTTCTCGACTGTACAACTAATGTAGGCTGATGAGCTATTATTATTTATGAAATTATATTATTCCTATTTTATTCATAAGCAATTAGAGGAATTAATAGGAAAAATCGGTATAAATAGGCTGGATTCCTCTCTTTTGACACTCAAAGTCTTTCAGCCATGGTGGTCCTTCTCCTATTGGTAACTGTGTCTCTGTAAGTATTTCCAAACAAGTGTATAATTAATAATAATAATATCTATGGACGCTTCACACCACGTCCATCTAATCCCGTGGTAAGTTCTCGAAGAAATTGTGTTACGGGTATCAGACAACGGAAATATATTTAATACTTTTAAGGCCCCCACAGACGAGAGGCCGATCGTTTCAGCTGGAACTGACGTCAGTTCGGCCTGAACGGATTCGAGCACACACACGGAAAAAATCGCATCCAATCCAGTTTACGTCAGTTCGGCCTGATCTGATTCGTGCCCCACACACGGAACAGTCGTATCAGTCCATTCTGGTTTGCCGCGCGCTACGGTCGTGTTTATCAATTTTGTATTTAAACACCGCGAAAACTCATACAACGCTTGTACAAGATACACGCCCGCACGGCAGCGGGTCGGGCAAGAACTGAAGCGATTTGTCCACACACGGTCAGGACAGGCCGCGCGTTCAGGCCGATCGGTCAGGCCAGAATTAATGTTGCCAACTTAGTTATTTTACAAAATTTTACTAAATTGAGTATTTTATTCCCTCCTTGGTAGAAATTTAGTTATTAGTAGTGTTTAAGTAGGAAAGAGCCAGACAGTAATGATATGCAAAATAGCTACTAAATACGTAATATTTCCTAGTATATTTTAATTTAATGGTAAAATTTATAATCAAATTCAATTAATGAAAAAAAATTAATATAATAAAACCTAAAATGCAGTGGTTTTTGGGGGGCTTCAGGAATTCCTAAGTTAAGTAGCCTCTTTAGTAGTTTTTTAGTAGTTTTAGTAGAAATCGATACGAGTTTAGTAGTTTCACAAAAAAAGAGCTGGCAACACTGGAACGAATCGCTTCAGTCCGTACGGCCGCCTGATGCGATCTCGAAATTGCACACACACGATACGATTTTGCATCCGTTCAGGCCGAACTGAAGGTAGACCGGACCATGTATGGGGCCCCTTACACTATACATATATTTAAGATTTTTATGATATTATACACATATTTAATACACATCCATGACCCAGAAACACAGAAAAACTTTTTGTTCCTTCGGCGGGATTTGAACCCGCGACCTCCGGCTTGAGCACCAACACGCTCAACCAACTGAGCCACAGAGGTCGTCATAATTATGTGCTCACACGACAGAAGTGAAACCTTCAACATATTTTGTTTATAACATATTGTCTTTAAATGTTTGTAGTCGCGTAGAGGTCAAAATTATTCCATCCATATGTCATCCAATTATCCAGTCGCACAGTGTTTTAGAAATCCTCAAAATCGGACATTTCTAAACTAAGCTCATAGGTCGATACCGTCTTGTATTCCAAACATAAGAGTAGAACACCCGTGTGCCAATTCTGCTTAGTTTTTGAGATAAATAATTTGGAAGATGGGCATTTTTTCAAGTCACCGATTCATAAAATTAATTTATTACGTCAATTGCGAGGGGTTGTAAACTTGTTATATATTTTGTTCGATACACCATTTAGACGCGCATTTTTTATACTTTATTAGGTACGTTTCTGCCACTTAAGTAGTTTTAGAGATATTTATTTTTTTTTCACTTTTCAAACTTTATTTTTTTTTCTTCGATACTTAGTTGTTTCCGCAATTGTTTTTTGTACTTAAATATACTTTGTTATAGCTTCTTTGTACAGGATTTTTTTCTATTGCCAGTCAAACTAGGAACGGGAGAAATAAGCATTCTTTTATTTTTAATTAGCCCCTGACCTATTTTTAAGAGCAAAGTTTCATATACCATAGATTTTACGAAAAAAAAAAATTCATAAACTGCCATGAAAGGTAGTGTGTAGCGCGGAAAGGGGTCTTTCTACTACTAGTACTACTTTCCCTACTTAGGCAATTGCTAAAAACACGTGCCTAACGGCGGCATGGGTCCTGATCGGTTCCGTGATGCTTCACCTCCGCTCCTCCGGGTTGTATGTATAACCACGGGGTTTATGCAATTGCCTAACTAGGGTGGACCCCTTCCCGCGCTACACACTACCTTTCATCGGAGTTTATAAATTTTTTATTTTCGTAAAATCTATGGTATATGACACTTTGCTCTTAAAAATAGGTCAGGGGCTAATTAAAAATAAAAGAATGCTTATTTCTCCCGTTCCTAGTTTGATTGGCAATAGAAAAAAATCCTGTTCAAAGAAACTATGACAAAGTATATTTTAGTACAAAAAACAATTGCGGAAACAACTAAGTATCGAAGAAAAAAAATAAAGTTTGAAAAGTGAAAAAAATTATATATCTCTAAAAGTACTCAAGTGGCAGAAACGTAATAAAGTATAAAAAATGCGCGTCTAAATGGTATATCGAACAAAGTATATAACAAGTTTACAACCCCTCGCAATAGGCAAGTGTCCAACAGCACGAAAACTAAAAATTATAATTTTAATTATAAGCTTATAATATTGCATTAAATATGCTGAAAGATTTTTTTCAATATGTTAATAAATGACGAAGTTATGAATTTTTTAATTTAACGCGTACAAAATTTAAAATTCTCGTCGCTCGTTCCGCGTGTGACGTCACGGCTTCCGACAGCGGCGGCGCGGGTGGCCGGCCGCGGCGTATGACAAGCACACAAATGCATTTTGACCCGCAAGTAGTACTATTATCTAGACATGCTCAAAACAGTACCCCGTAGTGTAATGCTATATAGCATGACATTCCGCATCACGTCATATGGCATGCTATCAGTACGCAGAACACTAAACATGACCTGACATGACGCGCTATACGAACGGCCTGCTATTACATATGTCGTATACCTGTGATTGTACTGAATGTTCTGTGTAATAGGTAGGCCTTTTATTATTATTATATAGTTTTTATTTTTGACAAAGTTGATTTCCCTTCATACTTAACCCTGATTATGAGATACTAGAAAATTACAAAAAGAGTTTCCAGGCTTAGGACTGGCAATATTCTGGGACGGAGGACCACCGCAACTTCATAAAATCACACAACAGCACAGAACACATAATACTTGCACAACAGACATGTAGCTAATTAGGTATATTTTATGTATATAGGAAACAAATCCGTGTGACGGAGACAGTATCTCGTCTGGCGGACTAGACTCCTCGTCACTTGTACTCGAACCTTACCGATATTATCCGACGGACACCCGAGTACTATCAGAACACGGCAGGCCGCGCCGATCGTAGAGCGCGCCGGCATGCCATGTTTAATGCCATACGTCATGCTAAATTTTGTCGGGTAATGCGTACTGCTTCAGTACGCGGTCGTGCTATATTACGCGTAATACATTACTCACAGTACCTACACATCTCTACTATTATCTATTCTGTGCCCGCAATCTCAAACGAGGCGTTTGTGGTCCGTGCTCTCAGTAGATATTTAGATAATATGAGTTTAAGGTGATAAGTTTTTGACGATGGAGAGTGGATTTAGTCGCGGACAGTCAGATAATTTACCTAAAGTCACACAAAATGTCACATAAACGGTCAAATCACTAGTAAAATTCAATAATAGACGCCATATTTGACGATAACTTTAACTATAACTATATCCATGCCTCTGGTGCAACCCATCCTTAGTGTGACAATTTTTATCAAAATTATTCAGTAACCTACAAAACCCAAGTTAAATACTTACATCGAAATGATCTTCGCAACAATATCGTACTGATTTATCCGATAAAGTTTCTTTCCTCTTCATAACTTTGCACCATTTATCTCTTATCTTCTTTTTCTTTGGCACATTGAAAAAATGTTTCCCGGGAGTAGTAATGCTTGTGTTTGTGCACATAGGCATGATGCAGTACGCTCATTCAGGGTAACTTTGAATGACGAGAGTAACTTTGACAGTTTGTTCACAAAATTCTTTTCTATTGTTTTATGTGGGAAACAATTGGCGCATAAAATTTAATAACAATTCGTGTACGTAACATAGTAACATACTTCGTAAACGAAATCTAAAAAAAAGCAGCTGTCAAAAGAAGATAATATCAAAAACTTTTGTTTTTAACCGCGCGCAACATAATGGGTAAAAATCAGTGCAAAACTTTGTTTAAAAATCTCGTTAACTTTGCTGCTATCAAGGTATACATATAAAAACATATTTAAATTTAATAACTTTATAGTTTTTTTGACTTGTCTATGACCCCACTGCATCAATATTTGATAAAAACATAAATTATTGTCACCCTGAAGCTGTAAATTAATTAAAAGTTAGTTTGTGTCAAAGATACCCATTTATGGGTGGTAACCAAAGACTTCTGACGTGACGTGGTTATATACTCAAAGGTGGTAATTTTGACACACGACAAAATTGCCAGTTTTTACCATAATTAGTCATTTATAAAGACGTTTTATAACTTTATAGAATGAAAACCAACCTGAGAGCACAGATTAACTAAACTCTTTTGACTCATTCTTAACATAGTAAAAGCACAGCCTATGGAACTTACCTACAGTCGTCCAACGGACACGTCTAGACAGAGCAATCGTGCGGGGCGTGCGGGGTGAGAGAGGGGCGGTAGCGAGCCCAAGCTGCCATACACTCGCTTGGGACACGTCAGCCGGGGTTGACGCTTTTTAATTTGATTGTTTTAAGTGGTTTGCGATAGTGTTTCGTTTGAGTTGTATGTAGGAACTTATTTGCAATGGTCAATTATATGAGCAGCTATAGAAGATTAATTTTAATACAAAACCATGCGCCTGTTTCCCGTCAGAATTTTTAATAAAATTGTATCTATGTATGAGAATTTACTAACTACATCGTCAAATTCAACAATCGCAATCTAAAAACTAGTAAATCCAAATGTCGAAAATAGCTTTCAGTTTCGCATTTGTAGCTTTTGCAGGGTTCGTAAATATCCGATATCTATACATCTATACAAATAAATAAAATTGAAGTGTCTGTTTGTAACTTCCAATTAACAGCTTTTCACTTAATGCATCTTAAAGTATATTCAGTACTTATTATAAAATACAAATTTTTAGAATTTTTGTCTGTCCGTCGGTCTGTCTGTCTGTCTGTCTGTTTGTTCCGGCTAATCTCTGAAACGGCTGGACCGATTTTCACGGGACTTTCACTAGCAGATAGCTGATGTTATAAGGTCTAACAGGCTACTTTTATTTTAAGGTTCCGTATAAAAAATAGGGTTCCGTTTCCGTTAGTTACGGGCAAGTAAGTTATGCAAACGAAGTTGCGGGCATCAGCTAGTTTATAATAAATATCAAAATATCAGATATCTTTGATATATATCCGATATTTTTGATTTTTTGATATTTTTGATATTTTCAAAATTACATACAAATAACATTGGGAACTTTAGTATGGAAAAATGCCCCACGGCGGACAAAGAAGAAACATACTTTATTTCAAAGCTTTAGATCAGTAGGTATATTGACGTAAAGCGCTATATTGTGACATATGGGAATTCTGAGATATGATGAGACTAAGTTGAAAATATTTTTTTCTAAAATGATTAGTTTTTTACATTGACAATTTCGGGATACATTTTTATACTAAATAATTAATAGTCATCATCATCATCATCACCAATTGTTTATTTATTGTATAGTTATATGGTTGTTTACTGAATATTTGTACATTTTTATATGTAGTTTAAGTCTAAAACAACCATATCGAACAAAGGCTAAATAAAAGTAGGTAAGTTTTATAATATCATGCTTTTGTTATTCATCATAATCTATTATAATAATATCGTCCAAAAAAGCTGCTGGTGCTAGATTGACATCTTCATGTCTGGCCCATGAAAGATAGTATATCATACTCGCAATATGTGCACATCATCCCACGGTGCGACGGCCATGGATACATGAACAATAATAGCCATGTATTCCTTCTCGTCCACAGCGCTTATATCATAGACATTTGGCGTATTTTTGTGATCATATTATTAAAATGTAGTTGTAATGTAAAGTGCAAATAGTGAAATTACATCAATAATAAAACCTTATTATCTCAATATTCCCATATGTTGCAGAAAAAAAAATGCATGGTAATAAAGTGGAAAATAGTATCTATCATCAGTGATAAGTTTCGTTTGTGTCCGCTACTTTTCGAAAAGCGGGGCAAAAAGTTCCCAATGTCTTTTCATACTCTGATATGTTTTTTCGTAATAGTTGAATCGAAATAATTTGTATGTCTGATAATTTGAAGATAGGGAAGTAAAATTAAACTCATTTATTTATTATTGATATTCAAAGTTTTCAAATAAATTTAAAATCAACGATAGATACTTTTGAGTATCAATTTAAGTCTTAAATCCATAAAATGACTTTTGTTTATAACCAGAAGAAAATAAAAAGTGTATTAATTTTATCAGTCGAATTAATTTGACACATGGTATACTTAAATGGTATAACAATAGTATAATAACAAACAAGGAATTTTCTTCCGAAAAACAGGGGGTCACGTGGGTGTCATAAGCCTAATGATTAGTTAATGTCGTGTCAAATAGCAAGTTTTTGATGACCTAGGCTTGTGAATCTCTCGGAAAATAAGACCTGTGTATTTAGACTATGACTTGATGTAAGATTTTTTACATTTAAAACATTATTTTACATTTTTAAATATAAATATCAATTTTGATATATATCAAGCATAAATATCAATTGATATAATATATCATGATATATATCCGATATATATCAATTGATATATATCATGCGAACCCTGAGCTTTTGTATACCCATTTGTATTTTTTTTTATAATAAAACTCTTCATTAATACTTCTATATATATTTTTTTGTTTTACTCCTAGTACTCTACATACACATACTACGAATACACAAAATGTAGAACAGATTATAATAAAACACATTATTGTGACAACCCTGCAGCAATGACGAATACCTACACAAAAGCGGCATTTCGCGCGACTTCAAACGCGTTGGACCACTGTATCTCTTTATTACACTGTGGTAAAAGTTTGTTTAAAAAATATGTCGATGATGTATCAAAGTTACCCTGATTGACTGTATTTATAATGTTTTTTTTTTAGTTGTTTCCATACTGATAGCAACGAAATGATGAGTATTTAAAGTTTAAACAGAAACTGACTGCCGCCGTCCGGCACGACACGCGAATGAACGAACAAATGCCATGCCGAGGTCCCGCTCGGGGAGCCGGGCGGAAGCCGTGACGTCACACGCGTGTCGGCAGGCAGCGCGCCATCCAGTTTGGAAACGTAGGAGAAAAAAAATCATAACTTCGTCATTTATGAAGCGATTTTAAAAATTCTTTCACTGGCTTTTAAAGAAAGCTTAGTATGATTGTTTAAAAATAAATTAAAAGAATTGGAAACTTCCTTATTGCAAAAAATGCCCATCTTCCAAATTATTTATCTCAAAAACTAAGCAGAATTGGCACACGGGTGTTCTACTCTTAAGTTTGGAATACAAGACGGCATCCACCTTATGGGCTTAGTTTAGAAATGTCCGATTTTGAGGATTTCTAAAACACTGAGTCGTATAAATATACAGAATCCGTAGGTATATATGAAGTGGTATAAATGTATAGAATCCCTTAAAGTAGGTATACGTACGTAGTCATTTTGATACCATTAATATGTTAATCTATATCTATACTATAATAATATAATAAAGAGGAAAAGTTTGTTTGCATCGAATAGGCTCCGAAACTACTGGACTGATTTTGATGAAATTTGGTACAGATAGGTATAGAAGGACATAGACTTTTTATTGCGGAAAAAAATACGGTTCCTTCGAATTTTCCTTTCTATGGACGCTTCACACCACGTCAATCTGGACTGGCCCCGTGCTAAGTATCCGAAGAACTTGAGTTACAGGTACCTTACCAGAAAACGGGAAGTATATTTAATACTTTTATACTATACATATTATATTTAAGATTTTTATTATATAATACACATATTTAATACACATACATGACCCAAGAACACAGAAAACTTTTTGTCCCTTCGGCGGGATTCGAACCCGCGATCTTCGGCTTGAGCACCAACCACTGAGCCACAGAAGCCATTTAAAACATAAATGTAAAATGAGAGCCAAGCCGTTATAGCTAGTAGCTTTTTATTAATCTGTGGCCAAGCCCAGTATTACAAGAGTAAGGTTAGAGATATACGCACCGGAATCTGGAAGGCCGTAGAGAATTCTGATCATTGGAAATAGAAATCTATGCTAATACAATACAGTTGAAAATCGAACACATGAGTGTCGAGTTAAACGTCAATGTCATATACGACAGCTCGACACCTGACACTTCAATTTTCAACTCTATTCTATTAGCGCCGAGTTCTATTTTCAATGCTCAGAATTCTCTACGGCTTTCCGGATTCCGGTGCGTATAGTCCCAGCCTAAAGTCCGCGCCACCAAAGTTAAGTCCCCTAGACGCGGCGCTGCAAACGCGCGACAAGATGTTGTTAGCATTATTTACGGGCAGCAGAATTGAGAATACCTTGATTCTGCTGTTCTGCTTCACAAAACTCCTTTACCGTTATAATTTTTCGGACAACACTTTACAACCTCAGGCATTGTAATAACAATTTAACAAATTTAGTTCCACTAATTGCCGCCGGACTATTTTGGTGGCGCGCGCTCTATTACAATGTGTATCGCTATCATAGAGCTAGACTGTTCTACCTCTATGGTTGCTATGGTCGTTGTCAACTTGGCCGACAAAATAATCGCGATTTGGCTAATCTTGTGTAAAAATTCTAAATTTTCAGCTAAACTTGATAGCGTACATTGTCATACTAATCTTGTCTTGTAAATACAGAGTATTTGGTATATCGTAGTAAATCTCCTGACTTCGAGAGATATACACTACATTTCTAAATAAGAGCATTTAAATATTTTTAGTCAATATTTTCATTCTAATATAATTTTTAGGTTCAAAAGTTTAATAAAACAATCAGGGTAACTTGACTGTTTCAGTCATTATATATTATAACTTAAGTATATAAGTATAGTCACAGATTAATAAATAAATAATAAATAAATAAATAAATAACAAATAAATAACCTTTATTTCAGGCTGCATAGGCCCATAGTTACTATATAACATGGTATACCGACATTAGACAGGTCGCAGGAATAACTTGGGGTAGAGTAGCCACAGAAAGGTCAGAATGGAGAAGAAAGGGAGGCATTTGCCGCTTGGCAAACGGACGTGCAAAGTGGAGCAAAAGTGAAATATATGAATAGGAACTGTCTTTTCCGAAAAGGGGCTTATAATAATAAAACTACATATCATAGTGTTACTTTTTTAAATTCAGATTACATCAAGGACAATCAAGACCAGGGTCAGAGCGAGACTCCATAATATGTGACCTCCCAACAAACCTGCAGTACAACAACCTCTGGTATGTATACGAATAAAAAAATGTATTTAAGGGGCAAATAGCCCCTAAAGCTTAAAAATCGCTCAGTTTGAGTCGGAACTACTCCGAAAAATGGGAATAAAAAAATTCAAAAAAATATACATTTTACACTTCAATCCTTCATCTTTAATATCATCGTTATTTTTTTTAATAAGACGAAGATTAATATTAAATAAATTAAAATTAAAAAGCCCTGTTTTCAGATTTCTTTTTCTATCTACTTACTACCTACTACGGCTATAAAGATGGTTCTTTTACGAAAATGTAAAGAATATATTTATCTAACATTTCATCGTTGGGTTTTTCGAAATACCGTTTTGTTTTCAAAATATACGTAAATAACTATTATTTTGTGAAAATATTTGTAAGCGGTGCGTGCGCGGGCGCGCGGGACAGTGAGCCGCTGACTTTCGTACGAGGAGGTTGTGTCACTCTCCGCGGTGCCGCTATTTAGCAATCGTTTATTTTACTCTTGAAATAATAGGGAACAACATGCCGTAAAAAATAAATTATGTAAACCTTAGCGAGCACTCTGCCTGCGATAGAATGAAAATGTTCGATCGTTGAATGTACTTTTTTGTTCCTTCAACTTCTTACTTGAAATTTTAATAATATATTAATATAATATTATATAGTATATATTATAGTATAATATTTTATTATATAATATATACTTGTAAATTTCACAGAAAGTGTATAGTTCTATTTCTATGACGACCTCTGTGGCTCAGTTGGTTGAGCGTGTCGTTGCTCAAGCCGGGGGTCGCGGGTTCAAATCCCGACGACGGAACAAAAAGTTTTCAGTGTTCCTGGGTCATGGATGTGTATTAAATATGTGTATAATATAATAAAAATCTTAATTATGTGTATAGTATAAAAGTATTAAATATACTTCCGTTATCTGGTACCCGTAACACAAGTTCTTCGAGAACTTACCACGGGATCAGATTGACGTGGTGTGAAGCGTCCATAGATATATTATATTATTTCTGTATTAATTGTCTATTTAGTATATCAACGTTTTGAGGTATATAGTATATGAGGTAAAAATGCCTAAGCGACATTTATTTATTTATTTAACACACATACAAATACCATTACAGACAAAATCCAATTCGATAGCGTAGGAGAACAAATTCATATTTTATATAATACATATTATGATATTTCCAGTTTAAATAATAATAATTGATAAAAAATAATTATTAAAGAAAATATAATAATTAAAGAAAGACACATATGACGCATTTTAGTAAACTTTATAGAAGAGTGATTTAACGTTAAAATTTTTAGAAAAAAAAATCATTAAAAATCACAAAATAGTCGGATTTAGATGGTTTTAACATACATCTATATATCTATATATCAATAAGATACAACGTGTATCTTATTTTTATAGCAATTTTTGCTATTAAAACGAGTCATATAGCTTTCGAATTACATGCAGTTTATGTCGCTTAGGTAAAAAAGTCCTAATTCGAAAAATAGGTAAAATTATCTAAGCTATCAACGAAAGTTATGTAATAGCAAGTAAAATTGCCTACATTTTATTTTAAAGGTTTTCAGCAACATGTAAAAATAGATAAGCTATAGATACATTTTCTGTAATAACAGGTAAAAATAATTAATTCCAAACACTTTAAAAAAATTATAGGAGTATTCATCTAAATGGCCTAAGAGTTTATAAAATAAAACAAGATAAGTTACATAAATGTTGTTTACATTAAGAATTTTCTACGGCTAAAGTTATCTTAGTAAATTTATTATTCAATGACATTGTAAATTTTTGCTCCTAACTGACAATATTCTCCTTCTTCTTGTTTATAAAAATTAATTGCAGTTCCCTTGTCTGACTAAAACGAGCTAAAACGTTAGCTAATTTTGATCTTGAAATAATAAAAAATATAGAAGTAAAAACTCAAGGCCTAGGATTTCAGCCCATTGCTTTATACTTAAGCTGCGGCCCCATTCCTTGAGTTCTCTCTTGGTAGTGCTGGGAGATATTCCACATACCGATTCTGGGCATGACACCGTGACACAATTGGCCCAAAGCCCAAAGCTCATCCGCGGTTTTGTTGCCGGAGATATTGCCGTTGCCTAGAACCCATACCAGACTGATGCTGTTATCTCGTCCTAGCATGTTTAGCGTTTGAACACAAGCCATAACTAATTTAGATGAAAAAAGAAGGGGCAAAAAGTCCCCATCCTTGTAGCACTATAAGACATATTATATCAAATGAAAGGACTTAAAAAAAGTGTCATTGTTTTGTATGACGAATATCCTCTAAACTATGGGAGAAAAAGTAAATGAGGGTTAAAAAAGTTTCAAAAAATCATTCTATATTATTGCACCGTTTCATAGTGTTGCTACTATGGAAAAACTTTTGGAAAGTAATGGTATACACTCAACTTTAGAAAAGTGTTATATTTTGATAAACTGCCTCATATTTTGATGAAATGTATGGAATGATAATAAAATACTAAAAATAAGGTCTTTCCTCAATTTTTTCGCACATACCTAATTACTTTCTGGAAATTGTTTCTTACTTGCAACGCTATCGAATGGTGCAATAATACAAAATGTATTTTTTTTTCCTAATTTGCGGATTCGAATCCTGGCCTGGAAAAGTGGTTTATGTAAAATCAAATAATTCAGATAAAACATTTACATTAAAATACATATAATTAAATAGCAAAAATAATTTTAAAACGATTAGGTACAGAAAAAAAGTAAAAAAGATATAGTACATGGTGAATTATTCTTCTGGGCGTTGTAAGAGAAGTCAAAAAAAATTAGCATTAGCAATTTAGCCCTACGGAATATCGAGGCCGACTTGATGAAAACTTAAACTGCATCATTTTTGATAACTCATTTTTCCTAGACAGGATTCGAACCCATAAATTATGGAAAAAAAATACATCCTGTGTACTGCACCTTTAAATAGTATCGTAAGTAAGAAACAATTTCCATAATGTAAGTATGTGACAAAATTGAGGAAAGAGCTTATTTTAGCATTTTATTATCATTCCATACATTTCTTCAAAATATGGGACAATTTATCAAAATATAACACTTTTCTGAAGCTTGCTGTATACCATTACTTCCCGAAAATTGTTCCTTATTAGCAACACTATGAAATGGTGCAATAATACAGGATGATTTTTTAAACTTTTTTTCACTTATAACTCTCATTAACTTTTTTCTCCCATGGTTTAGAGATTTTTCGTCATACAAAAAAATTACACGCTTTTTAAGTCCTTTGATATAATATGTCTTGTAGAGCTACAGTAGTGGGGACGGATCCATACAAAAATGCCCCTTCTTCTTTCTGCTGCTGTCAGTGCCTTCAGCGCAGTGTGATTGTTCTGACAGACTGCGCTGAAAGCATTGACAGTAGTTGAAATATCATCTAAATTATCCTAATCTTCTCTATAAGATTAGGATGTTTTATGGACAAGGACAATCTGTAGGCTCTGTAGTGAACAACTCATCACAGCCTCAAACATGGTTGTAAATTGTCCTAAGCAAGTATATAGGCAAGCCTGTAGGTGGCATGCCCCCGTAGAAGGTCCGTCCACCCGGTTGTCTTTCCTGGATTCGTCCGTGTACCAGACTATGTCATTGGAGTGAACATTGATTCCTATCCTCTACTCTCCCTAGACGATAGAAAAACCTGGTGTTGCTTTGAGAAGCTATGCACTTTGATCATATCGTCTGATGGCATGGCCATGATAGGTGTCTTAAGAAGAGACTATTGCATCTGTCCATTTGGCTTCCTGGCCTTGAAAAACGCTACTACCGCCATACATTTGTCATTAAAAATGTACGGTGATAGCAGCTTTTGATGTAACAAAAGAGATGAACAATATTTGTTATATTCTGATAATTTTTTATGAACATCAACTTGGCAAAATCGCTTTAAAATTTTATCATAGTAACATATTTTGTCGGCAGCGTTAATTCGTTAATCGTTAAAGTTAATTCTTAACCCCAGTTAACGTAATTTTTCCAAGGAATCCACGGAAAACTTTTTATTCTCTTATGGATTCGAACCCACGCTCTCTGGCTTGAGCACTAAAGCGCTAACCACTGAGCCACAGATATCTAAACTGATTCAATTTAAGTCTCTATATCTCCTGAATTTATGAAGTTTTTTGGACCGTTTTCGTTCAAAGTTTATTACATGGACTACCATCATGAATTTTTCACATTTTTAGAGCCAGCCGTTTGGCTTTTAGAGAGGGAGACGCCGTATTTTAACAAGAAATGCGCTTAAAAGTGGAATATCGCGCAAACGGATACGTACGTACATCAAAATATAATCTCAGAAACCTCTCAATGTTCTTATAATGTCTATGTACCTAATTATATCTCCCCTTTTCGTGTAGGTGTAACCAAAAATTATCTTCATTTATTTTAGCACTATGTCGACGTGATAAATAAACTTATCCATTCAAAGTGTCATATTTCAAGCACCACCATTTGGATGGACAGCCGGACGGGCGGACGGTCGGTCAAACGGAAGGACATGACGAAACTATAAGGATTCCGAGACATGAATTACGGAACCTAAAAAAAGGAATAATAATGAAACCACACCGATTTCAGTGACTGTTGCCAATTTAATTGAAAATAGACCAGCTATAGGAGCTATTTTATTATGTCCAAGTATGTGCGCAAAGTTTACTCCCATAACCTAGTAAATTGATATTTTCTACTACCGACAGGTCTAACTAGCGAAACATTAGGCGCATAAATATAGAAATATATTTAGCAATGTTTGTGTTCATTAACGTTCCCACACACTGTAAATTTAATACTTTTAGTTACATTTTATCTAACCGACGACAAAAAAAAATATCTAACCGACATACTTAAAAACAAAAGTTTTCAACTAAAAATATCTACATAGTACGAATAGTTATTGTGTCAAATATGTAAAACTATCTTTACGCCAATATTGTTTTATTTCACTATGGGTAAAATTCTACAAGTTGCACTTTTGTAAAATGGTATCAAATTAAATGCACTGTAAGGACAATTCACAAATAATTTGTATGGAGAAAATGTACAAAGTGTTCACGAAAAGAATTTTTTAAACAAGTAAAAATATTTTTGTGCAAACAAAAGAAAAGTAAAAACATGAAAAATAGACTAATTAGATTTTTAAAATTCTTCAAAATATCCAAATGATTTTTTTTTATTATAAATAGCTTTTTGTTGTCGCTTAGTGAACATAACATTCATGATTTTGTATAAATTTCACTATATCTAAGCGACAAAAAAATCGTCGTAGGAAGACGACGATTAGACCAATCGACGCAGAAAAAAATAATACAAACTCATTGATATAACTCATTTTCGGTATTTTTGTCGCTTAGGAAAGCGAAAAAACACCTAGTGGATATTTTAGTGATTCTGTCAATAGCACTAAGTATTGCATTTTGGTGGGCGTAGAGGTGGAAAATGAAATCAAAAGTGATGGGTTGGAAGCCGCATTGCCTACCAAATAATTTCTAGATTTCGGGAATAACCTCGACCGGCTTCTACAGAAGAAGGAGAAGCGGCTTATACATTCTACGTTTTTTCTTTGCTCATAGACCAGAAATAAATTAATATTTTCAAGTTGCATTTAAATCAATCCTAAAGTCGTATAAAAGGGCCGTTCCTCAGTTTATAATTTGAGTCGCGGCGCGGCCGCGCGCGGAGATCGCGAGCGCTGCGGGGTGTATGCGGGTGGCGCGGCGGGAAGTGTTAGGCCACGCCCGAATCTGTGACGTCATCTACGTATATTTTCGCCTTAAAATGAAAACTAATAGCGTTTCCCCACAGAATTAAAACATTCAGAATGAGTGTTCGATCACATTTGTATGCAGCGCACTGTGTCCAAAACCATGGCGAAATACCGCTCCGCCCGCACTTTTTAATTTTTACTCTTTACACTTACAAAACAGCTTGCGTTGTTATATTACGAAAATTAGGTATATATATTATATTCTGTGGCAACATATTATGTGTAGATAACCATTCCAATTTGGAGTGGTTGTGACGGCCTCACTTTCAAGCGTGTTGACGGCTTCTGTATTCTGTGCGTTTCCCATTACACTATCCGATATCGGATCGATGATGACGAAGATATGAGATAGACAGGTGTAGGTAAAGTAGTTATGCTAAGCGAATATCCATACTAATATTATAAATGGGAAAGCCGAAACTGTGTATGTTTGTCCGTCTTTCACGCCAAAACTACTGAACCGATTTAAATGATATTTGGTACACAGATAGTCTAGAGCCTGAGAAAGGGCATAGGCTACTTTTTATTGCGGGGAAATGTACGGTTTCCGTGGGATACTTTATTTACAGTTTCACGTAAATACTACTTAAC
Organism: Glaucopsyche alexis; assembly: GCA_905404095.1. Taxonomy (NCBI): domain Eukaryota; kingdom Metazoa; phylum Arthropoda; class Insecta; order Lepidoptera; family Lycaenidae; genus Glaucopsyche; species Glaucopsyche alexis. Next base: position 5,289,048 of record FR990063.1, on the reverse strand, counting down.
CGATTATCATGAAATTCGGCACAGATATAAAGTAGACCACGGGAAAGGACATAGGCTACTTTTTATCGCGGGACATATACGGTTCCCGTGGGTTACTGCCGGAGCCGCGGGCATCAAGCATTAATAATAAAATTAATGTTGTACATAGTAAATAAGATCGGATAATGGAAGAACGCATAAGTTGCCGACGACATAAGGCTGGGACTATATGCACCGGAACCCGGAAAGCCGTAGAGAATTCTGAGCATTGAAAATAGAACTCGGCGCTAATAGAATAGAGTTGAAAATTGAAGTGTCAGGTGTCGAGCTGTCATATATGACATTGACGTTTAACTCGACACTCATGTGTTCGATTTTCAACTCTATTGCATTAGCATAGATTTCTATTTCCAATGATCAGAATTCTCTACGGCCTTCCGGATTCCGGTGCGTATATCTCTACCCTAAGAGCGTTTTCCGTACCGATATTGGATATCGGATCTAGTAATGGGAAAACCTACGAATAAATAACCTAACCAAGAAAGACCATGTCAAAACATGTCTAAGGAGGGTTCCGTAACTAAAGCGCGCGCCAGTTAAGTCTGCGCGCGGCCAAAATTGGAACTAATCACAGGCCGCCATGCTGTTGTTTTGACAGGTGAAGTGAGAGCGTGTTGAGTATATTGTGTATTTGTTCGTATTTATTGATCAAATTTCGTAATCATCATGCCAAAAGTCGTTAAAAGTGCTGGCAGAGAGATTGTACTGAAGGTTAAACGTTCTTGTGAAGCAGAACGGGATAATAAGGGACCAATTGTTCCATTTTCTAAAGTACGGGCTCGGGTTGCTTTCTTGACAGGTAATTTTTGGGGTGGCCATTGCTTGGTATTTTGCCTCTATGTGGGGTATTTTTGTTTTATTAGTATATTGTTCATTTACTGTTCGTTTCAGGTATTTCTGAACGCACGGTCACTCAAATAATTCAAGAAGGCAATAAATCTGAGGCTTCGACTTCAAAAATTGTAACCCCAGGAAAAAATAGAAACCGAGAAAGATTTTTGAAAATAGACGATTTTGATAAGTGTGCTATAAGGTATATGATACACTCATTTTATGTCGTCAAAAAAGAAATTCCGACCATTCATAAGCTTTGGCTCGCATTGAAATCTGACATTGATTTCAAATACAGCAAAACAACTTTAAGGCGTATTTTGAAAAGCATGGGGTATAAATATAAAAAGTGCCAGTCCAAACGTAAAATTTTAATGGAACGTTACGATATTGTAGCTTGGAGAGCTAAATTTATTTTAAGGATGCGTAAAAACCGTTTGAAAGAAAAGCGCCCTGTTATCTACCTTGACGAAACATACATCCATGCCTCATATCACCTTCAAAAATGTTGGCAATCGAATGAAGAACCTGGTGTTTTGACATCGGATAGTACCGGTGCAAGGTGGATTATAGGTCACGCTGGCGGTAAAACAGGATTTGTCGAAAATGGACTCCTATTATTTAAATCACAATCAAAATCGAGCGACTATCATGATGACATGAATGCAAAAAATTTCATGCGATGGATGACTGAAAAAATTCTTCCTAACTTGCCACTTAACTGCATCGTGGTTATGGATAATGCCCCATACCATTGCACTCAAATAAATAAAGCACCTACAATGAGCAATTTAAAAGCAGAAATGCAGCAATGGCTTTCAAATAATAGTATTCCATTTGAAGATTACTGGATAAAACCACAGTTGTACGAATTAATAAAAAAACACAAAGGAGACCCAGTATATGAAGTCGAATATTTATTAAATCAACATGGACATGAGGTCGTGCGCTTACCTCCATATCATTGTGATTTAAATCCGATAGAAAAAATATGGGCTATAGCCAAAAGACGTGTTGCAGAGAAAAATGTAAGTCAAGCTACAAGTGAAATATCCTCAATAACTAAAGCAGCTTTTAGTACTATAACCACAGAGGAATGGATTAATGTTTGTCAACACGTTGAAAAAATCGAAGACCAATATTTCCAATCCGACAGGCTTTTGGATATAGAATTGGACAAATTTATAATTGATCCTACAAGTGATGATGGAAGCTCAGACTCTTCGGACGACGTAATGATCGAAGATCCAGAAGATAATACAATGGAAGGCTTTGACCCACTTGAGGACCACACATATACGAAATTCAAAAGTACCGCTAGATGCCTAATAAGAAACTGAAAAATATATAATGTTGTTTTTATTAATTTTTAAAATACAAACACGTGCCAGTCGTTCTTGAACTATGGTGTAATCAACTTAAGATTATGAAAAACAGTAATTGCTAATGTCTTAGGATACCCTTCTCAATTCCAAATATTAGTAGGTTAAAATTAGGTTCAAAATACAACAACTTATCGCAAAGCGTGCCGTTCTCACAAGAAGCAAAATCGCTGAACTTTAAAATAGTAGTATCTATGGACGCTTCATACTACGTCAATCTGGTCCCGTAGTAAGTTCTCAAAGAACTTGTGTTACGGGTACCAGACAACTGAAATATATTTAATACTTTTATATTATACACATATCTAAGATTTTTATTACACTGTACACATATTTAATACACATCCATGACCCAGGAACACTGAAAAACTTTTTGTTCCTTCGACGGGATTCGAACCCGCGACCCCCGGCCTTAGCACTAACACGCTCAACCACTGAGCCACAGAGGTCGTCTAAATATGTTTATATTTCATATTAATTCTGTTTTGAATTATTATTTGGTCGTAGTTCACTTGATTTGGCTAGTTAGATTTTTCCCTTATCTCCCATTTATGTCAATGATCGGAAAGTAATTTCCCATAAATTTACTGGCAACATTAGCAACGCCACCAGTCGCGCGCAAACTTATCTGGCGCGCACTTTATAAACGCGTAATATGCTTTTTTTTTAATTACTCCAAAAGTTACTGTCCGATTTGGTTCAAAATAGTTTTCCTAAAGAGTTTTTAGCGTGATCTATCAGCATGAAAATTTTCAAGTTTCTATCTCCTATAGCATGAACGTATAAAAAGGCGGACGGAGGGTGAGCTAAGCATTGAGTGAAACCCAACAATGGCGGCGACTTACGTTTGTGTGAGTTTACGGATAATTGCCATATATGCGAAAAATTACCCATAATTAAAAAAAATATAAGAAAGAAAAAGAGCTAAGCATTGAGTGAAACCCAACAATGGCGGCGACTTACGTTTGTGTGAGTTTACGGATAATTGCCATATATGCGAAAAATTACCCATAATTAAAAAAAAAATTCAATTACTTTGTGTTTTATTTTTTCATATTTTGGCGTTTTGACTATCGTATATAATCGTATTTATTGTCACTTTTAATTTTAAACAAAATGCTAATACCGAAAAATAAAACTAACTTTTTTATCATTTAATCAAATAATATAAATATTCTTAACTGTTTCATAGCAAGGCTCATTGAAACTATTCTCTTTTCATGAACATAATTAATAATTTTACATAAGCACATTCGTATAAAGGTACAGCTAACAAAAAGTCTTAATTATTAGTTTGAATGACTTGATGACAATGAGATTGATGAAATAGCACAGCAAAAAGTTACGTCGTAATTTCTATGGAGTGAACTGAAGACCTGTTTGTTATCTGCGTTAATTATAGTCATTACAGGATATCATCATCATCCATCATCAGGTCGTCACTGCAGGAGCACGACTCTCTCTGTACTATCAGACAATATAGGTAAGCCAGAGCAGTCAGAGGATTTGGTCTACACTCTCCACGCTGCGCGCTGGCCAGAGACGGGTTGGAGAGGTCTCTTTGATGTTTTTAAGCTTTGTTTAGCTTGTGTTTCCTAAGTCGCTTCCTACGAGATCCACGAGAAGACTTGGAATGGTCCTATTCTACTCTGCCGGGAACCATACGGCGATGAACAACACATATGTACAACACGTTGGAAATATCTGCGAACCTGGCTTAGTGACGTCATGCAAATTGATATGAATATTTCACCAAACAGAGAAACAATAATGCGATTACTAAAGCGAGAATAGGTAGGTAATACACGTACGTCGGTAATTGCGTTGGCAACGTTACTGGATAGGCGCGAAAACGGGGTGAAGTCCGGTAAAGTGCGAGGGAAGCGCATTCCAGCAAGGTTCGCAGATATTTCCGACGGGTTGTAATTCCCCTTTCTATACCTATTTATGTTTTTAGGGTTCCGTAAAGGGTATAAACGGTTAAAACGGGACCCTATTCACGAGACTTCGCTGTCCGTCTATCACCTGTAACCTACTCACCTTTTCCAATATTTTTCACCTTTTTCTTTTTTGTTTAAGCCTTCCCTGAACTTCCACAATTATTTCAAGACCAAAATTAGCCAAATGGGTCCAGTTGTTTTAGCAGCTCGAGTTTTGAGTCCCTTGGTAACAGGATTAAAATATCCTATGTCCTCCTGGTTTTAAGATATCTCCCCACCAATTTTCAGCCAAATCGGTTCAGCAGTTCTTGAGTTATAAATAGTGTGACTAACACGACGTCCTCAGGGATCCTATCATCAGGTCACCACGTTAATGTCAAAAGGACCAATTTCGGATTATATCCTATACATCACAGAAAAAAATTTAAAAGTCGGTCCATAGACGGCGGAGTAATCGTTGAACATACAGCCACATATATACAGCCGAACGTATAACCGCCTCCTTTTTTTGGAAGTCGGTTAAAAACTGGTATCTACGCGAATGAAGTTACGAGCAAAAGCTTGTTAACAAATTATTAACAAAACTGAATACATAATCACGATTCATGTTAATTTTTTTTAAATATTATTATATCCAAATTATTTTTACATGTGTATTTAAAGCATCGATGCATAGATACTTAATTTGAGTTTGTCTACAAGTTTTTTTCAAATAGCTAACAGGTACATACATAACACATACTGAAATCTCCTACAATTTAGGGTAATTTTTTATTTCTATAAATGGCAACACCGGTACGTCAGAGAGATGTCAGCTAGAGGTACTCTATGGCTAGAGGTGGGTTATAACAGGGTTTAGACGATACCTGTTATACCTGTTACTGTTATACACTACCTGTTTCGGATACCTGTTGTTGTATGTTGGATCTGTTGACCCAGCAGCATTTCTCATAAACTCACGGTGGAGATATTCAATGATACAATGATTCTATATTCTTCTTTATTACATATGTTCTACACATATAACATCCATACAGTGTATCTTATCATACATATAATATGTTAAGGAGGCCAAATAGACATACACACGTCTAAGCTATACATAGCCTTATGGCTAACTAAATATTCTATCATAGGCATCAAAGTGACACCTGTGAATGACAGATTATATTTTTAATAATGTTACATCATTATGCAACACCTCCCTTTTCAAGATAACGCAACTAATACTACAATATGTACACAACTAAAAACATACTACTATATAACTAATCATATTTTTCATGAATATACAGTTTAGGACGTTTTACATTTCTACCAGATCTGGTTACATAATCGGTATTCACTAGACTCTCCATAGGAACACAGCTTTCATCATTATCACAATTTTGAAAAAGACCGTTTCCGAAATTCACCGAACTCATGGGGTTAGCAATGTCCTGTATGGTAACCATACTGTCATTTTTGCCACTGCTTTCGCCATTACCAGAAGAAGAAGGAGGAGTATTTATGTTTTTTAAATCTCTTTTTCTAGGTCTAATGTGTCCTATATTCCTCCTATACACAGCACCGTTTAAATCTACAATATAATACGACCTACCACACGTCAATTTCTCTTTAATTATTCCCGGAGTCCAAACGGATTTAGGATCTTTTTTAAAATATATATAATCTCCTGGCTGAAATACATATGACTTTTGCCTAACATTCCTGTCAAAATAAAAAGACATTCTGTCTCTGCTATGTTTGTGACATTTCTCATAAGTCGAAAATTTAACTACTCTAGGATATAACTTTTTATTTAGTATTGGTAAATTTACTCGTAAGCTTCTAGACATTAATAATGAAGCAGGGCTGGGAAAATCTCCCTTAGCCGTATTACGATAATGTAACAATGACAAGTATATATCAGAGCCATCCTCTTTGCATTTTCTCAAAATGTTTTTTATAATTTTTACCCCGCTTTCAGCTTGACCATTGGATTTTGGCCAGTGTGGGCTGCTTGTTATGTGTTCAATGTCCCACTCCTCAAGAAAGGACTTGAATTTACTGGAGTTAAAAGGTGGACCATTGTCAGATACAAGAGATTTCGGTATTCCATGACGAGCAAAAAACGATTTAAGATTCTTAACAACAACGTCCACAGTGTAATTTTTATGCAAAGAAGCTAACTCAATGTACTTGGAATAGTAATCCATGCAGACAAGGAAACTTTCTCCATGAAAATATAGCAAATCAACACCTACCTGTTGCCAGGGAAGATGGGATATCTCGTAGCACTGCAACGGCTCATTTGTTGTGTTTGGCTTGAACTTAGCACACACTAAGCATTGATCAACTAAATTTTTAATGTCAGCATTTATATTCGGCCAATAAACTGTTTCTCTAGCAATATTAAGTGTTTTATTTATACCTAAGTGACCACAGTGAATTTTATCTAATATTTGTTTTTGCAAAGATTTAGGAACAATAAGCCTATTTCCTTTAAATAGTAATTCATTCATTATATGTATTTCATTTTGAATATTCCAATATGGTTTTACTATAGATGCTATTTTGTCTTTGCTCTTAGGCCACCCGTTTTGAATATAAGACTTAAGCAAAGTTAATGATTCATCTTTATTACTTTCTGTTAATATTAAATTCAAATATGGCTTACTTACAGAGAGGTTAGAAAATATAGTATTTACATGGTACTGTAAATCATGTTCATATGGGGGTATGTATTTTTCAGTAAGTGCTGCTCTAGACAAAGTATCTGCTATATACATAAATTTACCAGGTACATAAACCACATCTAAGTCATAGCCTTGCAAAGAAAGCATCATTCTCTGCAACCTAGCAGGTACTTCATGTAGGGGCTTCTTAAATAAATAAATCAACGGTTTGTGATCAGTTTGCACAGTTATTCTACTGCCATAAATATATTGGTGAAATTTATTACATCCAAAATGTATTGCAAACAATTCCTTCTCAATCTGAGCATAATTTTGTTGTGAGCTGGTCAGTGTTCTTGAGCTGTAAGCCACGGGTCGCTTATTTTGAAATATAGCGGCACCGACGGCATATCTTGAGGCATCTACCGACAAAGTCAAGTGTAAATTACAATCATAATTTGCTAACACGGGCGCTTTAGTTATAATTTCTTTTAATAAATCAAAGCATTTTTGACAATTCTCATCCCAAAGCCATAACACATCCTTTTTTAACAAATTTCTTAAAATATTAGTTTTGTCAGCTAAGTTTTCTATGAATGGTGCTAAAAAATTTATCATACCTAAAAATCTTTGCAAGTCTTTAATATTTTTTGGTATTGGCATTTCTTTTATAGCCTTAATTTTCTCTGGATCAATTTTTACACCATCTTTACTGAAAATATAGCCCAAATATGCGATTTCTTCTAAAAGAAACTTGCACTTGGCCCTATTTAATTTCAAATTGACTTGTCTAGCCCTATCCAGAAACAATTCTAATCTTTTATTGTGTATTTCAATTGTTTCACCATATATTAAAATGTCATCACACCAAATTATTATTCCCTCAATGTCTCCGAATAAATCTATCATAGTTTTATAGAAAATTTCTGTTGCCGTGCTTATTCCGAAAGGTAATCTCAAAAATTTATATCTACCAAAGGGAGTTTGAAAAGTACAAAGGTCACTGCTCTCTTTAGTTAATTTTATATTATAAAATCCAGAAAATGCATCTAAATGTGAGAAATATGAGGCTCCGGACAATTTAGACCTTACTTCATCAATATTTTTAATGGGATAATGACATCTCAATAAATTTTTATTTAAATTTCTAGGATCTAGGCAAACTCTTAATCCTCCATACTTTTTCATGGTAATAACTAAGCTGCTCACCCAGAGAGTTGGTTCATGGACTTTCTGGATGATCCCCAATTCCTCCATGAGTTCGAGCTCCTTCCGCAACGGCTCCACCAGTGCAAATGGCACCTTCCTGGGTGGATCTATGCACGGCACAGCATCTTTTCTTAACACAATACTGTGTTCATATGGTAAACAGCCTAGACCCTGAAACACATCATTATATTTGGTCACAATTTTGTCACAGGGTTCTTTACACATATTATTTAAATTAAAGTTTTTTATAACTAAATTTAGCTTTATACAAGTGGGCAAACCAATTACAGTAGGACAGTTTAAATTTGTTATAACAAAAGTAACACTTTCAGGTTCTTTTTTGTTTTCAAATATACACCATATGTTTGACACTGACATAATGGGAATTGGTTGTTTACCCCCATAAGCATAGATATTATATTTTTTACACATTTTTTTACTCTGCTTGTCAAACTTAAGATTTAATTCTTTAAACACTTTGTAAGACATCATATTTATATCTGCTCCAGTATCAATTATGCAGTCTACACATTTGTTATTTATTTTTAAATAATAATGCCAGGAATTAATGTCATTTTTACTCAAATTTGAACTGGTACTTTGTGACTTTATATTTTTAATGTTGAACAACGCCCCAATAGTGAATCTCTCAGTAGGAGCATTGCTTGCTAAGCAAGCAGCACTCGGTTCATCATCGAGATGCATATTGCCTACCCCAGAGACTAAACTCCTGACACTATTTTTCTTAAAGCATAAATGAGTAAAATGTCCATATTTAAAACATGACCTGCATTTGTGCTTCCACGCTGGGCAGTTGCGGTGACCATGGACTGTGTTGCACTTCACACACTTTGTTCTGGATCCAGGCGTAGCTGACCTTGGTTGACCTTGGCGCGACGGAGATTTAGATTTTCTTCTCTTCTGGTGTGTATAAGGACTGTTCTGACGACTTCTGTGTAGCTTGTATACTGTGGCTTCTTCTCTTCCATCTGCTGCATTCATTGATTCTTCACTTTTTTGTGCCATTGTGAGTGTTCTACATAGAAGTTTGGCTCTTTCCAGGGACAGATCTTGCTCGAGTAAGAGTTTTTGACGAAATTGCGAGAAATTTGTAGCCATATTCGCAATAAGGATGTCCCTTACCAGCGAGTCGCGGAGCGTACCAAACTCACAGGCATGACTTGCATTCTCTAATTCCATAAGAAAGTTCTCCAAGGATTCGTTCACACGTTGCTTCAGCGTGAAAAATTTGTGTCTTGCTACCGTCAAATTCTTCTTGGGTTCAAAATACTCGACGAATTTTGCCTTGACATCTTGATATGTGGCTTTCTCCAGGTCCAAATTGAAGGAATTATATATATTTAGACCTTTCTCTCCCATGGAATGCAGCATGATTGCAATTTTTCTTTTGTCTTCTGTCTTCTCCATTCCTGATGCCAGCAGGTATATCTCGAATGATTGCGTCCATTTCTTGAAATTTTCAGCATTATTGTTGATAACTTCGGTAGAAATTTCAAGTTTCTGTACTCCGTTTCCAGCCATTGTTAGGTCTTCAGTCTTCACACACTTTTTTCACCGATCGTTCCTAAGTTCCGACTGCCTTCAAGCTTTTTGTGGTTATTCTTGAGTTTTTGATGTACCCTCTTTTTCGTTCATATATTTTTGTATTTACCTCACACTTCTAACACCATGTTGTATGTTGGATCTGTTGACCCAGCAGCATTTCTCATAAACTCACGGTGGAGATATTCAATGATACAATGATTCTATATTCTTCTTTATTACATATGTTCTACACATATAACATCCATACAGTGTATCTTATCATACATATAATATGTTAAGGAGGCCAAATAGACATACACACGTCTAAGCTATACATAGCCTTATGGCTAACTAAATATTCTATCATAGGCATCAAAGTGACACCTGTGAATGACAGATTATATTTTTAATAATGTTACATCATTATGCAACACCTGTCAAATGTAACAGTCAAATATTGAATGATTTTGTTTGATGAATTGAATCAAATATATGGTTACTATGGAGGTAATAGTCTTCGTGATGCAGCGGTTTTCGCGCGGTGGATAACAAGTTACACGTGTTTTTAACCATAGTTCATTGGAATCGAGAGAACGAGCCCTACATTTTGACTCCAATATATTCCCCAAATTCCTGTCGGGAACTGGTATATACCCCGAGGACCCCGAGAGACGCCCCCCCCCCCCCCCCCACCCCCATACAAAATTTTTAAGACTCCACCAAACGTCTCAGCAAATTGTAGATGCTTATAATTGTAAGAGAGACATAGAGAGTATTTAAATATTAAGTGCATTTCGTTTTTGCTTATGGAGTCGTTGTATGTGTAACAGAGAGACAAGATCGGACTATAGTATATCGGCCGCCGTATTACGTAAAAATAGCGATTAGCAAAAATCTTGCAGTCATCGCGCGATATACGCGCAATCGATTGCTGAACTTTAAATAAAATCGTATTACCTATGCTATAGATTGCTAATCGCTCGCTGCTATGTTTGATTGCACTTTGTTTCATTTTTGCTACGAAACTAGCGCCAAAACAATTTAACTGGTAGCAATCATAGGAATTATTAATGACATGTCAAGTCAAGCAAACTTCGGTCATATGTTTACAAGTGCTACCATATTGTTTTAGGTCATGAAAAAACTTATAAGAAATGATATAAGAAAATGGTTTGGGGCCGAATTTCACGTGGAAACATATTTCGTTTTAAAATATTCTATCACATTCGCGTTTTTCATGTATATTACCAAAATATTCTGTGTGCGCGTTAGTTGTGCTTGTTTCGAGAACAAAATAACTTTACATCTCGCACAGTAACTAGTAAGTAGGTACTATTTGCTGGTAGTGAAATAGATGCCGTAAATTTTATTATCTTCTATATAAAAAACTTATAAACTTATAAAATATTATACCTTTAAACGAGCAATTCTTGAATATTTATAATCGTGATCTTGGAAACGGCTGTAACGATTTCACTGAAATTTGGTATATGGGGGTTTTCGAGGGTAAATAGTAAATAATTTTGAGTTTTCATGCGTTTTTCTTTCCACGCAGTATATGGTTGCTAATTTCGTCCTACTGGCCACTATCCGTTTGGTCCAGCTGATTAAGACGCGGACGGCAAGAATCCTGCTATGGGTTTTATTGTTTTTAGGCAAGTTTAAAAAAATTTAGGTAATGTTTGAGATCAAACACCATCTACACAAAAATCGATTGTAAATAATAATAATTGTCAGTTCACATTTTACTTTTTAAGTTTATGTAGATTATCACCTAACCACCACCATATTACAATAAGTAGTAATAACCGAGCAAAGCTCGGTCGCCCAGGTACTTATACTTTAAATAGGTACCACTACCCACTCCGCTATAGACAATTCGAGAAAAAATCACAATTTTTATTATTGCTAACTGACAGTTCAAATCGCTCGCTGATTGCTTTCGCTAAGCTGTAAAAGTCTTACGTAATACGAAAAATTTGACAGCAGTGAAGAAATCGAACGATTGATTGCAATTTTAGTTCCTCGATTGTTCGGTAGAGGCAGTACTGCAGTGTTATTCTCTAAGAACATTTTCAAATATCTCGACAGCTGAATCCGCGGCAAGTGTCAAATATCATATAAAAATTTGACACTCACCGCGGATTCAGCTTTCGAGATTTGAAAATGTTCTTACAGAATAGACAGGCTGTACAGTACTGTCGATACGTAATAAGCCCGCCGTAGATAACACGTACGCTGTACGCAGATAGTTATTTTTATATTATTTAATAACTGTTATTTTAATAACTGGATATCGACTGTTATGTGTTATTTCCAAATACCTGTTACTTTTTACCTGTTACGTTAAATACGTCTCACCTCTAATGTCAGCTCACATTTTTCTATCAAATTATTAATGAATTGCATTTGTTTGTTTACGTATTAAATACAAAATAATTTACTGACTTACCTATGGTAGGTTATTCCCTCGCGTTTCTTAATTATTCCATTATTATTTCGGCACGATTTAATGACACAGGACGGCATTTTTTTTTCTTTCGAAAAACGTGTGTCACACTCAACTCGCAGCAGCGTAATGGCAGCCGATTGTCTTACTTTGACTGTCAATGTGTGCGTGTGCGTGTCGCTACGATACGGCCGTCTTACTTTGATTGTTACACTATTCATGTTCCTGATGCGGGGTCCGCCTTTTTTATACGTTCATGTCCTATAGTTTAAAAATGCTAGGGGGGGGACCAACTTACAAAGTACTTTGGAGGCCGATTACTCGAAAATGGTCAACTTTATAAAAAAGTAACATATGAAACCTTATTTTAAACCTTATTTTAAAAGACCTATTCTACGATACCCCACACGATGGGGTAGAGTGAAAAAATATTTTTCATCCCCACTTCACATGTATGGAGAGCCACCCTTAAAATATAAAATTATTATTTTTTTATGATCCCGAAACCGTGATCTATACACAATCTATAACTGAACCAAATTTCATCAATTTATATTCATAATTACAGGAGCTAGAGGCGCGGACAGACAGACAGACAGACAGACAGACAGACAGACGGACAGAGCGAAACTATAAGGGTTCCTTAAGTATTACGGAACCCTAAAAAAGGCTATTTCCTTAATGTTTTCGTACATATTTACTATCTGGAAATTGTTTCTTACTTGCGACACTATCGAATGGTGCAATATACAGAATCTATTTTTTTTAATAATCTATGGGTTCGAATCCTGGCTAGGAAAGTTGAGTTATTAAAAATCTAATGATGCAGTTTAAGTTTTCATCAAATCGGACTCGACACTCCATAGGGCTAAATTGCTATTCCTAATTTGTTTTAGACTTCTCTTACGACGCCCAGAAGAATAGTTCACCATGTAATATGTTTTTTATACTTTTCTTCAGTGCATAATCGTTTTAAAAGAATTTTTGCTTTAATTATATGTATTTTAATGTAATTATTTTATCTGCATCATTAGGTTTTACATAAACCAATTTTCCAGGGCAGGATTCGAACTCGCAAATTAGGAAAAAAATACATTCTGTATTATTGCACCATTCGACGTCGCAAGTAAGAATCAATTTCTAGAAAGTAATTATGTGCGAATAAATTAAGGAAATAGCTTTTTTTAGCATTTTATTACTATTCCATACATTTCTTCAAAATATGAGGCAGTTTATCAAAATATACCACTTTTATGAAGTTTGCTTTATACCATTACTTTCCAAAAATTGTTCCTTATTAGTAACACTATAATATTATATATCCGATATTTTTGATTTTTTTGATATTTTTGATATTTTCAAAATTACATACAAAAGACATGTTTGATTTTGGGCCAGTTCTATGTACACTACATAGGTAAATAGGAAAAAAATATGGGAATATCATAAAAATACAAAAAAAATAATTTGAAGAAGGGTACATACGTACAAAAATGATTATTTCAAGAGTTTTTTATTACGAAAACACTATTTTTAGAGCGGCCATGACAGTTGTTTTGACTTGACTTTTGACGTAGTAGACAGTTTTACGAAGAGACGACGTCTTGAATGCCATACGTCTTTCTTTGTCAAAAGTCATGTCATTGACAAAATGACATTATTTAGTTAATTTTGATCTGATCCGCCATGTTTTATTTTACGTTGTGTTGCTCTCCTTGACGAAGTTAATTTAAATGTACCTACATGGAAACGAAGTGAAATTAAACAAAATCAAGAATAGGAAACGGTTACTATATTATGTAGCTATATTTACATATACTGTACGTAGGGCTGGCCCAGGCCTCATACATTTCTTGAACATCGCTTTTCATACTCTGATAGGGTAAATACGCCAAACGTCGGCCACCCTCCAATCCTCGGCCGCCTGCACATTTTCAGCTTGCATTCATTCAAAAGGTAATTAAGTGGTAATTTTGCCACTGAAATTGCAAGCTTAGTTCATACTCTTTAAGTGCAAACCGTTACTATCCGATTACGTCACTTGCTTTTCGCACACTGAGCGTCAGTAGCCGTAGCGCCGTTGAAGCATTGAAGTTCGTAGTTAAAGCAGCTTACTTGCTGTGAATACCCACGATTCGGGGATTGATATTACAACGGTAAGACATTTCTTTTTTTGGTTTTTAGCTTTGCTATCACTAAAAAGGTATTTTTACTATATTTTGAGATAGTTTTTTCAATGTTTTGCGAATTGGTTTTAGGGAAAAATAAGGGGCCGCCATTAGAATACCAGTTTCGACTGAAAATCGGAATCTCGGCCGGGGCCGACTTAAGATAAATGCAGTATGTTTTATAAAGTCCAATACTACGAATTCCATTGTCTTAATAGCAAAATTTGTAACGCTTTTATGTTAATAAACATATTTTACGTTCAATCGCTAAATACCGGCCGGGGTGGTATTAGCTGAATCTCGAGAAATAAGCTATACGAAACAGGGGCCGACTTTGGAAATATTAAAGATCGTAATGTCGGCCAGCCTAAGAATCGAATGCTACTGTACAGGCTGATCATTTTTGTATTTTTCATTGTTGGTGTAGGTACTGGATAGTCATTTATTAATTTATTTATCAAACTTGCTGTCTCAAAATTGAATTATGTATTATTATAATTTAATAATATTATAAGAGGTTACACGCTATGCCCGGCCGACATATGGGAAAAACGCGACCGACCATTGGGCCGTGAACGGCCGACTTTAAGGTTTTTTCGTTTTCGACGCATTTAAACCTTAATACTTTTTCCGTTTAGTAGAAAAATCAACCATATGCCTATAAATATAAAATAGATTTATCAACCTGTCTAAAACCGTATAACAAGCTATGATTTCGTTTCAAACTGATGAATCCGAAGCGATCTAAAGTTAGAAAATCCGTAAGTGGCCGACATTTAGCGTATTTACCCTATGTTTTTTTTGTAATAGTTGAATCGAAATAATTTTTATGTCTGATAATTTGAAGATAGGGAAGTAAAATTAAACTCATTTATTTATTTTTGATATTCAAAGTTTTCAAATAAATTAAAAATCAACGATAGATACTTTTGAGTATCAATTTAAGTCTTAAATCCATAAAATGACTTATGTTTATAACCAGAAGAAAAAAAAAGTGTATTAATTTTATCAGTTGAATTAATTTGACACATGGTATAAATGGTATAATAATAAGTAGTATAATAACAAACAAGGAATTTTCTTCCGAAAAACAGGGTGTCACGTGGGTGTCATAAGCCTAAGTTACAAGCCGCGTCGAAGGCTATGATTAGTTAATGTCGTATCAAATAGCAAGTTTTTGATGACCTAGGCTTGTGAAACTCTCGGAAAATAAGACCTGTGTATTTAGACTATGACTTGATATAAGATTTTTTACATTTAAAACATTATTTTACATTTTTAAATATAAATAATAAATATCAATTTTGATATATATCAAGCATAAATATCAATTGATATATATCATGCGAACCCTGAGCTTTTGTATACGCATTTGTATTTTTTATAATAAAACTCTTCATTAATACTTCTATATATATTTTTTTGTTTTATTCCTAGTACTCTACATACACATACTACGAATACACAAAATGTAGAACAGATTATAATAAAACACATTATTGTGACAACCCTGCAGCAATGACGAATACCTACACAAAAGCGGCATTTCGCGCGACTTCAAACGCGTTGGCCCACTGTATCTCTTTTATTACGCTGTGTCACTACTCACTAGTATGAATTTCAAAATAAAACCGCGTTTTTTAGCTCTACCTCAAAAACTCTTTTTGTCATATAACCGTCTTTTAGTTTGAGTACGACAGGGTTATACTAGCTACTCTTGTAGGAACGAAACGGCCAAGCTTATCTTGGCGGTAATACTATACTACGAATATAAAATAGTATTGTTTTTCATAGGGGAAAACGCTCTCAAAGTTACCACATATCTTTTTCATACCGTTGCTAGTAGTTTTTTTTTTCAGCACGGAACATATAACTTTGTCACCGACCGACTTGCCAAGTGTCAAGCCTTTACTCGAGGACGTCGAGAACCTTCAAAATAGGAATTATGAACCAGCTTCAAATAATAAGTATCGTAATCAACAGAGTCTCAAGAGAAACGGTGGTTACCGTCGAGTCTCCGAATTGGCTCCGTTATTTGTAAGTACACATTCGTATCCTCTAGACCAGAGTTTCCCAAACTTATCTGTCTAACGCCCACTTTGAAAATCAGTTATTTAATAGCGCCTTCCCATTTTTTTCACCTTAAAAACCTCAATAAAATATTAGTCTCGCCTGGAGAGTATCTTTTATCTATTCAAAAGTAACCAATAATCAATTTTGAGCAACTATAATAAATACTACTTACATCAGCGCCCCCCAATTTTTTCTGGGCTCCTTACCTTCTAGGCCTTCAGCGCCCACAAAGGGGCGTTATCGCCCACTTTGGGAAATACTGCTCTAGACATTATTTTTTCTTGAAGTGAAATTCCAAGGTCGCGCCACGTGTCACGCGTCAGGAAACGATTTTGGATATCACGCCATTGATATAACACCATATGTCGGAAGCTACTTATACTTCTTACATAACAATTTAATCTTCATTTGACTTGACTTTCATTGAGTACACTGTACAGCTCAATACACAGATGGCGCTAGGTGTACAATTTTTTTTTAAAGTGACAGTGAGAGTATTTTCGGACTTTAAATGATGAATGATGTTTCATGTCTGCATTGTGTATATGTCACCGTAAAATTGCAAAAACCGATAGATTGTAATATTAGGTACTAGAGATATTCTAATAAATCGACAGATTGTCAAATAAAAATTTCTTCTTACAATTTACTAGAGTCCGACCGAAACGGGTTTTCCGGCCGAAACCGAAACTGAAACCGAATATTCGGCCGTGGCTTCAGTTTCGGCCGAAACCGAAACCATAACCGAAACTCACGTGGTCAAGTAGAAAATTCCTTAAAATACTGAAATTTGGTGCATTTTATCCATTATTCTGCATTAATTTGGACATGAAATGGAAACACGGTATATTGATTTTGTTGTAATCATTTATTTAATGTAATATTAAAAAAATATTAATTATATTTTAATTATGTTTTCAAATTCAGTTGCGTTGTCAAAGCGTTGACGCAAGAAACGAAGTTAGGCGAGCGTGCACGAAAACTTCCGAAATCAGTTTCGGTTTCGGCAAAAGTTTCGGCCACTTTTGGCCGAAACCGAAACTGCCGCCGAAACTTGATTTTTGGCCGAAACTCGGCCGAAACCGAAACCGAAACCGAACTTTCGGTCGGACACTACAATTTACACGTTATTTTTCGTTATATTGTAATATTTACCTTGCCGATTGCTTAAACGGCAAGTGCCTCGCGCCGCCATATTTGTTTTCTTTTTCATATTACTAATTATAACGAAAAATAATGCGTACAATTGTAAGGAGAAATTTTTATTTGACAATCTGTCGATTTATTACAATATCTCTAGTAATATTACAATCTATCGGTTTTTACAATTTTACGGTGACATATGCATGTCATGTTTTGTATTAAGTAAATTAAAATTCCCTTCCTAACTAAAATGGGTACATTAAACCTACTGTTTCAATCTTACATGTGAAAAGTAAAAAAAAAACTTTATCTTAATCCATTCCATTATTAAAATTAAAATAGGGGATGAAAGTTTTAAATTATCATAAAGATATCGTTTAAAACCAATTTCACGCAGGCAAAACCGCGGGTCAATGCTAGTTATAGGTACTTAATACAGTCTTTTTCATTTCAGAACTCGCATTTAATGGAAAATGAAAACGAAAAGGAATATCGTGATCTTCTTCGGAATTATCTGGCATATCCACGATTTTTTGGTAACAAACCCTACCTAATTTTGCTAAGAAGTAATAAAAAAAATGTTCTTAATTGATGAAAAATACATTTTACAAAAAAAAAACTAGCATGGCACTTGGCAGGTTAAGTGAATAAAATATTTATTGGAATATTGTTGTGTGAAGCGTTCAAAGGAAAAAATAAAAAAATAATTTTGTATAATCAAATGTATTTGCATTTATTATTATATTGAATGTGATTAC
This sequence comes from Glaucopsyche alexis, assembly GCA_905404095.1. Classification (NCBI taxonomy): domain Eukaryota; kingdom Metazoa; phylum Arthropoda; class Insecta; order Lepidoptera; family Lycaenidae; genus Glaucopsyche; species Glaucopsyche alexis. The sequence continues at coordinate 5,270,854 of FR990063.1, read as the reverse complement.
ATACAATATTATTAATATACTTTGTTTAGCACTGTTTTCCTTTTATTTTTCTTACCTATTCGTTTTATCATTTTCTTTACCTCCTTCCCCACTACTGTAGCACTACAAGACATATAATATCAAATGAAAGGGCTTGAAAAGTGTGTCATTTTATTGTATGACGAAAAATCTCTAAACCATGGAAGAAAAAAAGTTAATGAGGGTTAAATGTTAAAAGAAATATCATCATCATCATCATCATCATCATCATCATAATCAGCCTATCGCCGTTCACTGCTGAACGTAGGCCTTTTTTTTTCCGGGGGGGGGGGGAAAATGCATTACGCATACCACCCAGGCGCAGGGGGTACCCGAGTGGTGATGTGGGACTCCCGTATAGGCTAATGACACCCACGGTGTACCCACTAAAAACCACCCCCCACCTTCCTCCTCGCCACCCTGTGACGGAGCCGCGGGAACGGTAAACACATCCGCGACCCCGCCGGCGGCAGCCGCACGCAGCGGCTCCATCCACGGCCCGAAGGCCCCAGGTGCACCAGATGGTAGGGTGCGCCTCCCTCCTCGGCCTCCACTAGTACTTTAGCAGACTCCCCCCGAGTCTGCTACTAGGAGGCTACTGATACCAGCCACCATAACCGGTACCCGGTGGCAGATCTGAGCTGTGGTTCTGCCACCGACCACACCTCGGCCGCAGAGGATAGGGCAAGCGGCGCACCGTAATACCAACTTGCCTCTTCCTCTGCGGCCCCACCAATGCCGTTGACCGTACGGAACGGCCCCGCCAGCCAGCACATATGTTGAGGTGTTGAGATATCTGTACAAGGCCGCAACAATGACTGTCCAAGTACAAGAACAGAGTACAAAACCAATCCAACTGCGTCGAGGAGTAAGACAGGGAGATGTTATCTTTCCAAAACTGTTTAATAACGCGTTGGAGGACGTTTTCAAGACGCTCGATTGGAACGGATGGGGACTGAACATAAACGGCCAGTACATCTCACACCTGAGATTCGCAGATGACATAGTCATTATGTCAGACTCTCTGCAGGACCTGGAAGAGATGCTGAACAGCCTAAGCGATTCTTCAAGACGGGTGGGTCTCGGTATGAACCTAAACAAAACTAAAATAATGTATAATGAACACGTTCTCCCGAGACCTGTCGTCGTAAATGGCGCTAGTCTCGAAGTTGTGCAAGAATACGTATATCTTGGCCAAACCATTAACTCGAGCGGCACAACTTTGAGAAGGAGGTGAGTAGAAGAATACGCTTGGGCTGGGCTGCATTCGGGAAGCTCCGAAAAGCTTTGAATCGTCGAAAGAAATGTATGGAATAATAATAAAATGCTAAAAAAAGCTACTTCCTTAATTTTTTCGCACATAATTACTTTCTGGAAATTGTTTCTTACTTGCGACGCTATCGAATGGTGCAATAATACAGAATGTATTTTTTTTCCTAATATGCGGGTTCGAATGCTGGTCTGGAAAATCGGGTAACTAAATGAGGGCTTTTAAAGAAGAACACCTTCCTGGGGCACCTTCTTCTTTAAAAGCCCTCATTTAGTTCCCTGAATTTTCAGAAATCTTGGTGAAAAACGTTTCCGTTTTGCCTCATTATTTTCCACAGAACCTTGACCCAGGAGTCCCTGAAAAGTGGCAACATTCCGTATAAGTACTCCGGCTCGACTGGCGAAATATCACGGACCCATAGAGAACTGGCGTTCATATTGCGCTTACGTTATGTTTCTGATTTCGGGGCCCAAAAGTTTAACAGATCGCCAACGCACTTGTAACTCCTATTGTGTTGCGAGTGCGATATTAAGTAGGGAACGGAAGAACCAGTCTGATTTTGAGAACCGGAAATTTCGGGACTGGGTAATTTCGGAACCGGGATTTCCCGGGAAATTCGGGAATTTCGGGACTGGTGTTAAGGCATGAAATTCATGTGTCTGTATATATATAATACTGTCTCAAAAGTAATTCAAAATATAAGAATAACATTTTATAGTACAATTACAAATTAAATAAGGTTTTAATAGCAACTCGACACATCAGCCAACATGTCACCGCCATATTAACGACAACTTTATTGGCGATAGTAAAGAGCCGTAGGTCATTTTAGTTTATTAACATTTATTGATGGTTTTTTATTGAAAAAACATTAATAAATGCTAACGTTACTTCGAGTTATTTGATTTTTGCAAAACGTCAAATGGTTGGGGTGCCCATAATGCAATTAGTGTACATGCTCGAACGTCGCGGTAACTATTATTAGAAGTGGTAGATTAGATAATAAAAATACTAAATAACTAGACACACACTGACAAAAATCTATTAATCTGATGATTTGCGTGAAGGGTGGGGAGTGGTGAAAATAAAATAAATACTCGAGTATCAGAATTTCAAAGCGGGTGTTCAGTGAATCCTACAGATGCGCCAATTTCTTAATCTGATGATTTAGAACTTCCAGAAGCTCGCAGCGAGTTTTTAAAAATGTAAAGTAAATGTTATCTTGACATACTCGAGTGCGTGAGATTTTTTAATATGTTAGATAGAACATTATTGCTCAAAATAAAATCACAGTAAATCATTTTAAAAGTATAAGTAAAAGTAAATAAAAGAAATGTCTACGAGCGTTTACACATTCATTCAGGGGGGACCGGAGTGAAAAGCCAACACGTGCTAAGCACAAAGGCACTACCGATCCTAAAATCTTCTACCTTTATGATGGAGAGAGGTTTCAGCTTGCCTCAAACACCTGTTCTAAAAGACGTCGGGTGTTTACGACCCGCTGTTTTTATAAATGTGTCGACCACAAACCAAAATACTATTAGATAGTACAATTTTCATTTACATTTCATTTCCTGTAATTATTATAATTCAGATCCATGGAGAAGTGGAGATATACATACATACATTATACATACATATAATCACGCCTTTTTCCCGTAGGGGTAGGCAGAGACCACTTCTTTCCACTTGCTACGATCCTTACATACTTGTTTCGCTTCGTCTACTTTCATTCTTACCATCCATTCCTCCTCCTACATTCAACGTAGCGAAGTGGCTCTCCATGGACCGCTTTTTGCCTCCGCGAGAACGAGACGTGATGGGTGGCGAACTACATCGCCGTCATTTTGGATACTTAAATTATTTTTATGATTGTGGAGATAATCAATTTAATATTAAACATATTTTATATGAATATTCGTTGAAATGAGTTAAAATATTAGGTTGGGGAAAAAGTTTCTTCGCATTTTATATAAAAATTCAAAAGGATTTTTTATAAAGTTTATTTACAAGTGACTAAAGTATATAGGTGCCATTTTGTTCGATAAATTTTTGCCATCTTGTTGGTAGGTACATGATCCCATTGCTATAAAATTTTTGGGGCTTCTGATGAAAAAACTGCGACAAGTGGTTTTGGCAGTCCTCTTGTGATGCCAACCTGACACTGCCTAAGGAATTCTGCAGCGACCGAAACAGGTGGAAATCTGAAGGTGCAAGGTCAGGACTATACGGCGGATGCATTAACACCTCCCAACCAAACTCCCGTAATTTTTTCTGAGTGGCTAAAGATGTGTGAGGTCTAGCGTTATCATGGTGAAAAACCACACCCCTTCTGTTGATTAATTCCGGCCGCTTTCTCTCAACTTCTTGCTTTAATCTCATCAGTTGTTCGCAGTACAGTTCAGAATTGATGGTCCTGCCTGGCGGTAACAGCTCATAATGAATAATGCCCTTCCAATCCCACCACACACACAGCATCACCTTGTTGCGAGTTAACCCGGGTTTCGCCACAGTCTGTGAAGCCTGACCGGCCTTTGACCACGATCTTTTTCGCACGTTCTTGTCGTACGTGATCCACTTTTCATCACCAGTTATCAGCTTCTTCAAAAATGGTTCGGTTTCATTACGTCGTAATAAAGAATCACAAATGAGTACACGGTTCATTAGGTTTCTTTCAGTGAGCTCATGAGGCACCCAAATATCGAGCTTTTTTGTGTACCCAGCGCAGCAAATGCGCCAAAACCGTTTTGTGGTCAATCCCCAGTTCTTCAGCTACATCGTAACTACTAATATGCCGATCTTGCTCCACTTTTTCAAAAATAGCAACAGTTTTGTCCGTAACAGGGCGACCAGAGCGACGTGCATCTTTGATATCAAAATTTCCGGATTGAAAACGCTTAAACCAAATTTGCGCTACTCTCACAGATACTGCATTAGGTCCATAAACATCACAAATTTTTTTCGCGGCTTGTGTTGCATTTTTACCTTTTTTGTAATAAAATTTTAAAATGTATCGAAATTCTTCATAAGAATCACTCATTTTAACAATAAGAAAAACAAATGAAAATCTCAAATTTACCTAATTTGAATTTGGAATTGTCTTCTGTATAAAACTTTTTAATGATACCAAAATCAGCCAGATACAATTGGTATAGCCCAAGATATTTTATGACAAGTTCATACATACTATAATGCAAAAAGATCGCTTACGTCGTCACGCGCCGGGCCCTTTGAAAGGGGCCTTGGGCGGGGAATCACGACCAGGGGCTTTGCCCCTCTACGTGAGGAGGTCCGAAATGAATACGCCCAGTACGAGTACTGGGCGCATAAAAACCTGTTTTAAGGGACGACCCCCCGCGACAGAACGCAGGGGAAACCCGAAGTAATTAGGGGTGTAGTAAAAGCGAACGGCCGAGGACGGCCAAGACCTGCAGGCGACGCCGACGACGCGAGGGGTCCTGGTCCGGAGACCAGGAAACGTGTATGGGGCCACTCCCCACACGCCGCTTTTGTCGCCCGCGGACGCAACCGACCTGGGAAAAAGGGTAAAAGGGAAGGATTCCCTTGCCCCGGCATACGTACCGGGGGGGGAGCGCTGCTTTTGGTGAGCGCGGGGAAAGGAGGGGTAGGGAGGGGCAGCAAATCATCGGTGCGAATTTGGCGCACAGTGCACGAGCGCGCCGGCATCAATTTAGGCTGCGATGTCCCCGGTAGATGGCGTATGAGTGCACTGTAGCTGTCTCGTGCGGCGGGCATGCGACGGCAACGGGTCAGACACGACCGGGCGCGTCGCTTCCGCTCGCACGATTTGAAAAAGGGCAATACTGCGAACAGAATAAAAATAAAAATTACCACGCTCGGGGAGCGCGGGGGCGACGGTGCACATGATACACGTCTGAACATGCGGAAAGCCCGTCGTAGATCTCCGGCAGTCACAGTCAGCTCCTCTATAGGAGCGTCTGGATGCCGGAGATATCTAGCCGCGGGTCCGAGCTTAAGGCCTAGGGACCCAAATTTTTATTAAGGCCTTGAGAGTGGGGGCGCCTTCTATGAGGGCCCGAGTGATAGTGGGCAGAACCTCCTCCCCGGCTTGAATTTTGTAAAAACAATTCATGGCCAGGGAGAAGAGGAACTGCAGAAAATCAGCAGTGGTTTGTGACCCGCTGTGACCACTTACCTGGGACGGCGGGCAGGCAACGGGTGATAGAGGCGGCTGTTCAGCCCTAGAGTAGGCTGGCTCCGGGGCGGTTGTAGCTTCCACGGCCGTATCGGCCGCGGAGGAGGCGCTAGAACCGCGAGGTAGGCGCGAGGGGCACTTTATAAGTGGGACCGCCGGGTTGGGGTCGGTCAGGGGTGGAGCGAGCAAAGGTTGCTCAAGCTCACACTCGCTAGGAGCAGCGGTAGGGACAGTGGCAGGGGCAGCGGCCGCAGGGGGTGCGGCGGCTTTCCTCCTGGAGTTGGGCTTAGACTTCTTCCTCGGTGAAGGCGAGGGGAAGTCGTGTACCGAGGGGGCGACATACCTGGGGGTACAGTCGTTTGCCTCCGCCATCAACGATGTGGATGTAGGCGGAGGAGGCGGGACCTCTAGCTCCGGGATGGGCGGGTCCCTGTTTGTGCAGGGAGGAGAGGCGCGCGCATGCTCCGCACGCAGCCTTCTTGCGGCCTTCTTGAAGATCGGGCACTGCCGACTATTTGCAGAATGTGCCCCTCTGCAGTTCACGCAGGTGGGCGGCTCGTCGGGAGGGCGGGGACAATCCCTCGCGTTGTGTTCTCCGGCACACCGAACACAGGCCACCCTGCGGTGGCAATTGTGGCTCGAGTGCCGGAATTGGTAGCAGCGGCGGCTCTGGGCTGGGCTATTTCCGCCCCGCCAGGCTTCGATAATAACACCCGGCATATTCAAAAGTTCTGTAACCTTATATATGCCGGGTACAACGTCCGGGGCCCGAATAATACGGGCGAAGTAAATTTGGCCGGAGGGTTCGGACCTCGCCGGGACGGGGGACACGTACTCCGCTATGTATCCCAGTTCGGCGAGTCCGGCCCTGATGTCATCAGTATCAGTTGAGGGAGGTAGGCCCCTGATACCTACCTTAACGTTACGGTCTTGAGGTAGCGAGAAAGAGAACCAGGAGGCGAGACCGTGCTTCTCCAGGTCCGTCAGGTAGGTTTTGACGGTCTTGAATTCGCGTTCACTTAGGGGCGTGAAGCGAATTACACGACCTTTGGTTGTAGCGTGCGGTGCATGACCCAGTATGTCACGCAGTCGCACAGTGTTTTATAAACCCAAAAAAAGTGACATCGTTTTTTTATTGATTTACAGATAAAAATTAATTAAAAATTACTGGTGCATATTAGCATCAACTGGATTTATTTTATCGATGAAGGCATTAAAGACGCACATAATTCAGTTACAAAATTTATGTTAAGTTTATAATAAAATATTTTACAATAATTTTTAACATTTTAGATTTTATTTAATATCTCGAATAGTCCGCAAAATCGACACTTCGTTCTAATTTATAAAAATAGGTATTAACTTGGTCTACACGTATAAAAAAAATCAAATGTCGATCTCGTGAACTAACAGAGTTATGACGATTATACGTACACCCGGCGTATTACCAGGTCGGATTGAGGTTAGGGTTGTCAAATAGCAATGCCGATTTTGTAGTCTTTTCGTTTTCGGGCGGCCATAAATCAAACATTGTTTTTGGTTTTAGACTGATGTAAGAAATCAAATTTGCTAAAGCCATTGTTCTTTAAACTCAGTATGAACGGGGATATTATAGATTGAAAATCACAAAAAAAGTTTTAAAAAATATCGTCCTATATTATTGTGCTATTTGAAAGTGTTTCTAGCAAGGAACATTTTTTGTAAGTAATGTTATAATATGACATTTTTTGTGAGTGAATTTATATCGAAAATATGATAGAAATAAATTTATGCACGATATTTTCCATAGAGCTCATGTCATCAGATCCAATAATTGCTGCACACTCACAGCTTAATAAAAAATAAAAATAAAACAACCATTGCCTTCTGCCGCTCTGGCTTTACTGAAAGCCAATGAATATATTATGTTGGGATTTATTGACGAGATATGATCAGAAAATATTGTTAACTGAAGATGAATAATAGACTTTATTTAAATTAAATTTCCCGCCATATTCATTACATTCTTCTTGTTTCCCGCCACTTTGTGCGCGCTAAAGGAAAGCGGCAAAATGTACGATTACCGTGAGGACCGTACATTTTGCCGCTACAAAAAATTGCCTAATATGTCCATCCTTGTGGTCTAATCTATATCATCTAAATCGGTCCAGTAGTTTCGGAACATATTAAATGCAAACAAACATTCCTTTCCTCTTTATAATATTACTTATTAGTATAGATATACTCATTCTTTTAATATAATAATATATCAACCGGTCTCACACGTCGCATCGTTATCGCATTGATATGATAGTGTCCTGTTTTTACCCATCGGGTACGAAACCGTAATAACATTTTCAATATTGTATACAGAAGTATACAGCAGTGAGTGAAGTTATTTGCTGAAGAAGTTTTTTCTCCAAGAACACTATTCCACGAGGGCAAAGCCGCGGGTAAAAGCTAGTAAATATAATGAGACGAAATCTAATATTTAAAGAATTGTAAAACCGTAAAAAAACGATGTCACTTTTTTGGGTTTATAAAATATGAGAGTTTCATAAACGCGTGGGACGTCTGTTGTAAAAAAGTGGTCGAAATGCAAACAAATAAGCATAATAAGTAAACTAAAAACAATTCTGCCTATGACAGACGTTTATATTAAATAGTTACAACTTACCAACAAAAGATATTATGTGAGTTAACAAAAAAAATTAAAAACATTTTTTTTTATCATTTTTAATTTACTCGAATTATGAATAAATTGTGTTAAATTAGGCGTAAATATTCGAAAGACATTATAGATCACCATATTTTATGAAAATGATGCAATCCCTATAATATCAAATTGATAATCTCTTTTTTTGTTGGTTAATATAGCATACAAGCGTTATGATAATATTGGCTCATGCATAAAGTTTTAAAATTTCGTTTAAAAAATTACAATTCATAATATTATCAAATCCGGGTTTAAGTGACAACCCTACGAAAAATATTTGAATGCTTTTAACTCTGTTAGTTCACGAGATCGACATTTGATTTTTTTTATGTGTGTAGACCAAGTTAATACCTATATTTATAAATTAGAAAGAAGTGTCGATTTTGCGGACTATTCGAGTTATTAAATAAAATCCAAAATGTTAAAAATGATTGTAAAATATTTTCTAATAAACTTAAAATAAATTTTGTAACTGAGTTATGTGTGTCTTTAATGTCTTCATCGATGAAATAAATCCACTTGATGCTAATATGCACCAATTATTTTTAATTAATTTTTATTCGTAAATCCGGGTGAAAATTTTCGCATTTTCGAAGGCCTCTATCTCCGGATTTAGGCACACTAGAAAATCGGGAATTCTACTCTCGCATTTCTTTTGATCTAATATTTAAAGAACTGCAATAAAAAAACGATGTCACTTTTTTTGGGTTTATAAAACACTGTGAGTCGGCGAAAGTGGCGCACCCAGTCGTCGAGTTTTTCGACGACCAGGGGCGGATAGCGAGCAGTAGAGTGTGGTGGCGTGGTAGCTTCAAGGAACGCCGGTGAGAGGGGCGTAGCTTTTGCTACTTTAGAAGTGGTAGCACTTACCTCAGCATAAGACGGCTGTCGGGCAGTGCTGTTGAACGGCGGTGTACGTTTATCGGCGGCACAGCTGCGCGGCGATAGGTCAATAAGAGGTGGCGGAAACACAAGGGGGCGGTGTTTTGTTACCGCGGTTTGTGGACCTCTGCGGGTGTCGCGCGGCGCGGGGGCCGGCGAGACATCAGGTGAGCGCGGAGAGTCCGCAGTGTAGTAGTGGTGGCGGGCAGAGCCCGCAGCGTCATAATTAGTCGCAGGGGAGCGACGTGAGTCGCACATCTGCGTAGGGCGGCGCGGTGTGCGCTTCGGTTTGGCCGAACCGTGTTCGGCTGTACGGAGGGGGAGCCCAGACTCGGCCCAGACCACCGTCGGAGGGCATTGGGGCGGGTACACCCCCGCGAGAATGCCGAAGACGGCCCGGGTCGAGCGGTGTCCGCTCCGCACAAGCTAGGTTCAGCGGACGGATAGTGGCGCGTGCGGTCCCGGCACGAGCGTGAGCTGGACCTCGAAGAGGCTTGGCTGAGCGTCGAACCGGAATCCGAACGAGAACTTAGGTAGTCATGGCCGGATGGCCACGGGTCACAGATAGACATGGTCGGTGTTCAACCCAGGGGGAACACAGACACAAAACACGCTTGTCACAGACAAAAAACACTGAACACAAGTGGACGTATAACAACAATAAACAGTACTCACGTGAAACACGGATAGTAGGACGAGAACTAAGTGTACGGACACGAGGACGGCACATACACTTAGGGGGCTGACTCCCCGTGACCCCTACGCTGTGATAAAATCACAGCGGGCGGCCAGGAGCAGTGCAACTCCCCAGCAAGGCGTCAATTTACACCCTATTCTTACGAAGTAGAGTGTAAATTGACGATCGCTATCAGGAGGTAAAGAAAGCACTGTTCGCGAGTGGGATCGACACGTAGGCGGCTCGTAGAGGTTTGGTTACACTGGCTACGAGCGCGCGCTGCGGGAGTCAGGACGATCCTGCAAAAAGACTTTTTCCCCAACCTATTATATGAGGATTTACCCCACCACGCAGGTATGCGACCTGTGTCGTTGTGATCTAGGTGTAATTACGCTTGTATCTGTCACGGTAAAATTGTAAAAACCGTTAGATTGACGTAGTAATGAGATTATAAAAATATGTCGAAAGATTAAAAACTATATATTTATAATCTAACGAAAAATAATGTGTTAAATTATAGGCAGCATATTCGCATCCGCAGTCAACATCCAAATAAACATTTTACAATTTCACTAGTTATATTACAATCTAAAGGTTTTTACAATTTTACGGTGACATATCTAGCCTAATTTTGTCATATTGGTATTTGGTCGCCATAGCAAATTGTTCCATAGAACATTCCCAGTGTCCTTTGCTTGTAGCTCTGGGGCAGTGTTGCCATAATTATGTAAGTACGCGTACGGAAATTGAACATTCTGTACGGATAAAAGTTGCGTACGGATATGTGTACGGATTTCCTATCTATCGATACGTTTCAATATTTTAGTAAGCTACATGCATAACCATTCATCCGTTATTTAAAATAATAATTTAATATTTTAATCTACATTATTTCATTTAAATGGTCACACTAAGTGGTAGATGGTAGATTTAAGTAGATTTGTTTCAGACCTGATGTGCTTACCACATTCAAGTGCGGCGGTTGAGAGAATATTCTCCGCAATTAATTTGGTGAAAACCAAATTAAGAAATCAACTTTCAACTGAAACTATCGAAGGTCTTCTTAATACGAAACAATTGTGCCCTGTTTTAATTTTGAAATTACTTCAGAAATGATTAAAAAAATGAATAAAGACATATATAAATAATAATGTTTTTATTTTCACTTTATTTCATACAGATTTCTTTCAGAGTTTTTAACTTTTTTCCATTCGTACGGACTTTGTACGGATTTTTTTGTGAGATGTTACAGATTTTTGGTCTCAGCTGTATGGCAACACTGCTCTGGGGCTATTAGATCATTTCTTGACAAAATAGTAACTACTTACATACAAGGCCACAACATTCAAGTCTTATTTAGGAGGTCCATACTCCTTGAAGCCAGGAGGGCCGTATCCAAGGAAACCCTTTTTTTTCCGGGGGGGAAAATGCATTACGCATACCACCCAGGCGCAGGGGGCACCCGAGTGGTGATGTGGGACTCCCGTATAGGCTAATGAGACCCACGGTATACCCACTAAAAACCACCCCCCACCTTCCTCCTCGCCGCCCTGTGACGGGGCCACGGGAACGGTAAACACATCCGCGACCCCGCTGGTGGCAGCCGCACACATGCGCCTCCCTCCTCGGCCTCCACCAGTACTGTAGCAGACTCCCCCCGAGTCTGCCACTAGGAAGCCACGGATACCAGCCACCATAACCGGTACCCGGTGGCAGATCTGAGCTATGGTTCTGCCACCGACCACACCTCGGCCGCAGAGGATAGGGCAAGCGGCGCACCGTAATACCAACTTGCCTCTTCCTCTGCGGCCCCACCAATGCCGTTAACCGTACGGAACGGCCCCGCCAGCTCGCAGGGGGGTAGGGAGAGTGGCACAACACCACCACGCCTCTCCCCCTGCGATCCCTCCACGGCCACAGAAGATAGCGAGTACGGCGCACCGTAATACCGGCACTCCTCTTCTGCGGTCCCACCTCGAAGCGCGTCTGCAGCGGACTCCTCCAGCCCGCTGGGAGCGCCCTCCTCGGGCCAGCCGGCGGCAAACAAGCTGGCCCTGGTTGCCTCTTCGCTTTACCGTGGGTGTCCAATCCACGGTTACTAAGCCCCACCGCCACGACAAGGCGTGCAACCATCGGGGGGATCCAAGGAAACCCTCTGGAACCCAGGGGCGTGCGCTCAAACAAAATATAATAACTTAAAAACGCCTAATATTTTATAATAGCACCTATTTACAAGTACATTATGTTTGGCAGGCGTTTGGCGACATGTTGGTGATGCGACTCATGCCTTGTCGTGTAGCAGTAGATTTGTTCGCATGTGTGTAGTAATTTTAGTGTCCGTACACAGTTCGCAAACGCACACACCTATGAATATCCCAAGGCGCGAGTCGTCCAACTCCTACGGCATGCTTATAGACTTCGGCGAAGTTCGGCAGTTGTCGGGACACGGAAGTAATCGGGTATATTCGTGGCACGGTGGCCTATAATGCGAGTAATTATAATTGACGTAAAATCTAATTACTCACTACGCACATGATGCGTTTTTGTTTTAGTAAGGTTTTATTTGTTTAAATATCAGATTCAAGGAAGCCATTTTTTCATGTGAAAACGCATTGTTATTTTTCGGTTGCCATTATATTTAATATTTATAGTTTTCTGAAAAGATTTTTCATTTTAACATTTGAAAGTGTGTACATTTAACAGTTTATTACTGAAGTTCTATAAAAATTGTAGGTAGTGATTTGCTTTTTAATTGATTTGAGTGATAATAAGTTCTCACAATTGTCATTCAGTGAAAAGATTCAAATTGTATCTACTAAAGGTAGGTGTGTATCCGAGTTACAATAATTAAATCAGCAAAAAGGGAATGTAACTCGAAAGTTTCATGTTAAAAGTTATGAAGTTCTGTTAGTTCTGTTGGCATGGTTTCCGATTTAGAAATCCGTCGCTTGGCTGTGGCTATGCTAATTGCTAAAAATCTATAAAAGAAAAAGTTTTTGTGACCGACTACTCCGCCGCATACCCAGTGTCATAACCGTGTGCACGCCGCTGCTGGAACCTTTTTTTTTTTTTCCTGGCTCCTCGCACGTACGCGTGGGGCTGCGGGAATCCAAATTCTTCCACAGTCCCACACTAGTGCTGGCCTGGTCTGTCCGGGCCTCGTCTCCTGCACGGGGTAGTGAGGTGTTTAACTACCCCGTGCATCGCCTCTGAGGCGCACGCCGACACCCGCATGCGCCTCCGCCTCGGGTCCATCGAGTAAGAGGCGGGAACTTCCCCAAGTCCCTTGCCCCTGGACCCATTCATGGGGGCCGGAAAAGGGCGTTGTCCGCCCTTCTCCTGCGCCCGGTGCGTCTTCTGCGGCCGGGGAAGGGAGTCGAGATCTCCCTCTCCCGTTCCGCAGTTTCCTTCTGCGACATCACGTCCTCGCAGAAGGACACCACCGCGTCCCACGACTCTGTGCTACCGACCATCCTCCGCACTATGACCGGCAGCGACAGATCGCCTCCTACTTCATTTGTGAGAACACGGCGCTGCTCCTCCCAAGCTACACACTCGGCGAGCGTGTGTTGCGCCGTGTCCTCCCCGCAATGGACGCAGTGGTGGCACCGAGTGTCCGGCTCCCTGTCTATGCGGCACAGGTACTTGCCGAAGCAGCCGTGCCCCGACAGCACCTGCGTCACCCTAAACGACAGGGAGCCGTGCCTTCTCCCGAGCCAGTCGTCGAGTACTGGCCGGATCGCCTCGACGGTAGCGAAGCCGGCGGTAGGGCGCAGAAGCCTTTGCCGCCATTCCGCCACCAAGACCTGACGGAGCTCCTCTCGGCGCAGCGCGATCTGCCGCTGCTCCGGCCTCGAGCCCCGTGCCCGCTCTTCCTCGCGCCAACGATATAATGACGCGAGTACTTTCGCCTCTAGGTCCCAGGGCGGGGATCCGGCCAGGACGCAAGCCGCCTCGTAAGAAATCGTGCGATACCCGCGGACGACTCTGACGGCCATCGCCCTCTGCGGTTTGCGCAGAATGGCGAGAGTGCTGGCCGTCATGTCCATCGCCCACACAGGGGCCCCATACAGGGCCATGGACCGCACGATTTCTACGTACAACCGCCTACAGGCGGCGCTCGGGCCCCCCAAGTTGGGAAGCAACGTTGAAAGCGCGCCCGCTGCGCCCATCAGCTTGGGCGCTAGCCGCCGGAAGTGAGGCCCGAATTCACATCGGCTGTCGAGCACCAATCCCAGATATTTCATGGTGGACTCGACAGCTATCCGGGCCCCGCTGGCCACGATGTGTGATCCCGGCGCCGGCGCACGTCGGGGGCCATGAAACACCATGGCCTCCGATTTGTTTAGGGCTACCTCCAGGCCCAGGCGCCGGATGCGGTTCACCACTTGTGACACCGCAGCCGTGGCTATCAACGCCGCTTCCCTGTGCGAGCTCCCCCGGGCAGTGACAAGCGTGTCGTCCGCATAACACGTCAAGTCGGCGCCCGACGGGAGTTCGCCTCTCAGCACCCAGTCGTAGCCGATGTCCCACAGGAGCGGTCCCAAGACCGATCCCTGTGGAACACCGCACGACATGAGATGCCGACCGGCACCGTCACGTCCCCGATAGGTGACGCATCTACCCTCCAGATAAGCCCCTACCGTACGGCGGAGGTAGGGAGGCACGCGATGGTATTTTAGAGCCTCCCGAATACAACTCCAGGGTAGGGTGTTGAATGCGTTGGAGATGTCTAAAGACACCGCCAGCACCACCCCACCCCGGGACACCGTCTCCTCCGCCAGGGCCCTCACGCGCATGATGGCGTCTATGGTGGAGCGCCCCCGACGAAAACCAAATTGGTTATCATCCAGGTCCGGCCCCACGCAGCACAAGTGGCTGACGAGGCGATCTGCGATAATGCGCTCAAAAAGTTTGCCCGCCTCGTCGAGCAGCACTATGGGCCGATACGCGGACGGTGAGTCCGCAGGGCGCCCCTCCTTCCTGAGCAGGACTAGCCTCCCCTCCTTCCACACACTGGGAAACTGACCCTGCTCGAGACATGCCGTGAAGAGCCCCCTCAGCTGGGGCTCTAGCTCCTTCAGAGCCAGGACGAGAGCTCGACCAGGAACTCTGTCGGGTCCGGGCGCTGTGTTCTTAGCCCGGAGTCGCGACACGGCCGCTCTCGTCTCTGCTTGCGTCACCTCGGGGACATCAGTGCTCTCCTCTTCTGGAGAGTCTGTGGCTGAGGGCGAAGACATCGCCGGGGGAACATGTTCCGCTCGCTCAGGGAAGAGGGCCGATACTACCGCCTCTAGCAACTGGGGTTGCATGCTTTGCACCAGTGGAGGCGCCCAGGGACGCAACTTGCCCCGTACCCAACGGTAGGGGCGCCCCCACGGATCCCGATCTAGGGACCCCAGCAGCTCCTCCCTGGCACGCGACTTAGAGATGGCCAACCACAGAGTCTCCTTGGACGCGCGGTACACCTCATACAGCGCGTCTTCCTCGACGGAATCCCATCGACGTCGTCTCCGGTATCGTGTGTACTGGCGGCGAGCCGCAACGCACTCAACGCGTAACCGCGCGATCTCATCGGTCCACCAGTATACCTGACGCCTTACGGACTGTTGGCGGACACGTGGCATGGACGCGTCGCAGATCTGCGTCATCGCCCCGCGAAACCACAGCGCCACCGCTTCGACGTCGACGGGGCCGTCCGTCGTCGACTCCCAAATCCAAGACTGGACTAAGGCTGCTTCCTCGAGTAGTTAACCCTCTGGAACCTGCTCCAATGGTCTGCAATATGTTTCGTGAATTAAAACATCATCAATGCTGACAGTGTCGGGAGTTAAAACCTCCGGGCCTTTAGTCAATATGCATTCGATAATTTCGACGGCGAAGTTCGAAAACAAAATGTATGGGATTCTGGGAAATCATTTAGATCTACAAAAATGTCCGCGACAGTATATGTCTAACTAAGGAGTTAGTTAGTTAGTATACCTTCTTTATGGTAATCAAATTTGGTCGAAATTAATGCATTATTGCGCCATCAGTTGACGCGGACGAAGTCGCGGGCAACAGCTAGTCTATAATATATAATGTTAAAAGTTACGCAACATTTTCCTTATTACTGAGAAAAGTAATATTTCCAATATGTAATTATTGTTATCATTTATAAATTATATTTATTTTATTTCATGGAATTGATCGGGAAGTCTCGACAAAATGCATTCAAACCGCCTGAGCTATGACGGAATACATATTGAGATATGCTTAAACAATATAATATGCGGTTAACATTATGAATAATAATTATTCATAATGTTAACCGCATATTATATAATTATTATGTGCATATGAGCCTATTATTTCATCGGTTTATAAAGGGTGTTGCTACATGCTAACCGCATTTCAATTTCGACGATCACGCCAAAGCGACGCGACGCTCCATTCGAATTCGCGAAAATATTTTCAACTGAAACATTAATGCGAAGATAATTTTCTTTTTTTTTTGTATTTTGGAAAGTTAATTTAAATTTTCTTGCAATTTTCATCTCCTCGGCTGTGTTTACGAAGTTGTTACAGCTATGGAAAGCAAACAGTAAGTAATTTTGCATCTTAAGGTGCTTTCTCACTGGGAGCATTCGCGTGTAATACATTACACGGGAATGCTCCGTTACGACGTCACATAGTCGAGCATTACATCAGTATAGGAGGATAACCGAGCATTATAATGCACACCATAAAATGATACAATGTGTAATATCTTGATACAACTTGTAACATCAATGGATCCCTCGTCCAATGTAATGCTCAAAGTCGAATTTAAGATAATATATGTATTATAATTTATAATATATGATATTATATGTATACCCGCGAATGCTCGTCAGTCAGGGAGGTAGTATTGTAATGTAATGCTCAAAGTCGAATCTATAATGTTTTATTAAACGCGAATGCTCGTTAGTCAGGGAGGTAGTATTGTAATGTAATTAGGGAATATTATTCGAATATGACAAGGTTCAATGTTCGAATATTTCGAATTTAACACGAATAGTAAAAATATTTTATTTATTTTTTTAAAATATGTTAATAACTAGCTGTTGCCCGCGACTTCGTCCGCGTCAACTGATGTCGAAAGTATCAGTGAAAAATATTGCAAAAACGAGGAAAATTATTCATATTTGAGGGCTTCCGTTACGTGCGCTACGTAAACGGTTCAAGTGACCCAAAAATATTATGTATGAAAGAATTATTCCTCTTTAAATTATCTAAAGAATGTCCGTGACGATATATGTCTATTTCTTAAGCTTGACTCACTATAACCTTTTTTATGGTAATCAGATTTGGTCGAAATTAATGCATTATTGCGCCATCAGTTGACGCGGACGAAGTCGCGGGCAACAGCTAGTTTCAAATGACTTGTTAGGCTAGTTGACGACCTCTGTGGCTCAGTGGTTCAGCGCTTTGGTGCTCAAGCCGGAGGTCGCAGGTTCGAATCCTGCCGAAGGAACAAAAAGTTTTTCTATGTTTCTGGGTCATGGATGTGTATTAAATATGTGTATAATATAATAAAAATCTTAAATATATGTATAGTATAAAAGTATTAAATATTATACTTCCCGTTATCTGGTACTTGTAACACAAGTTCTTCGGATACTTAGTACGGGGCCAGATTGACGTGGTGTCAAGCGTCCATAGATATTATTATTATTAAATAAATTTTAAAGGTAAGTCGAAAGTCGTATTGTGTTTCGTAAATTTAAATTTTCTCAAAGTCCGTTGTCTCAAATTACGTATCTAACAGTGGCTGAGGCTGGTCCTCCTTCATAGGGTAGTAGCAGAGGCGGATTAAACGTTGAGAGCGCCATAGGAAAACTGTCATCGGCGCCCCTATATTAGGTTCCCTATTTTTTCGCATAAAATCATATTATGTCATAATTTTACTTGGCATAATTTCATTTGACCTAATAGTAGTTTCGCATAATATTCAGTTGTCATAACTTTCTTAGTATATTTTTTTTTCGCATAATTACTAAAAGCATAATAATTGTTATATAGGCATACTTATTGTAAGGCATATATTTTTTTACGCATAATATTAATTAAGAATAATATTTTTATGCATAATATTAAAAAACATAAATATATTTACGCATACATCTTTGTAGAATTTTTTTCACATACTAATGACTGATAAATAATAAATTCTACCGGGTGTACGAGTTAAGACGAAATAACAATTATAATTGTAATTTTCGATTGATTACGAAATTAAACTCGGACAAAAAACACGAACTGCTATCTAAGAACATGCCGAGCCATAACCACGAGCCCAATGCACTTAAGGATAAAGAGGTTTTGTTTTCGCATTAATAACCTTTCGTATTTATTATTTTAAACATGTTAGCGGCTTACGGGTGGCCCAAGGGCCACCCCGCCGCAACTTAACCTACTGTTACACATGTTACACTAGGTATAATGAGTGTAATACCTGCTTTTAATCTACACTAATATTATAAAGAGGAAAACTTTGTTTGTATGTATGTTTGTTTGTTTGTTTGTTTGTAATAGATAGTTTGTAATAAAAAGTACTGGACTGATTTCAAAAATTCTTTCACCATTCGAAAGCTACATTATCCACGAGTTACATAGGCTAAATTTTATTTTGGAAAAAAATAGGGTTCCGATTTTACTCATGCTATTAAATTATTTCATCACTAAGTACAGTTTATATAGATAATAATATTTGGTCTTTGAATGATTAAAATTTGACGTTTGGTTTTGAAGTTATTGCGAAATTAAAATATTACGATTTCTGCTATACGGCCCGTTGCGAAGTGGGTGACATTCTGTAGTATTAGTATCAGTATTGTACACGTGCGAAGCCGGGGCGGGTCGCTAGTGTTTCATAAATATGTGTTTAATTACCTTAACCGTGTTTTCATTATGTCGTTCCATTTTATGCATATTTCTGCCTTGTGACAGAATGCCTTGAATTTATTATGACAAAAAAATATGCCTAACGAGTTTATGCCAAAAAACAATTATGCCAAAATATTATTATGACAAGAAAAATTATGCCAAGTTATCCCTGATTAAATTAGGACAAACAATGATGTAGTATGCCAAGAAACCATTATGCCAAAGTAATATTATGCGTAATTAATTTATGCCAAGTGAGGTATGCCAAATGAAATTATGACAAATAAAATTATGCGAAAGAAGGGATTCCCCCTATATTATGAACTACCTTTTGCCCGCGACTCCGTCCGCGTGGACCAGTTACTTTTGGATATCGCTAAAATTTATCCGCGACTTCATTTACGTAGAAGGAGAAGCGCTTCCACCTCTACTACCCGCCGCGCGCCGTACGTATTATTGCGCGTTCGATTATTTTATTACTGCGATATCTTCTAAAATACTCATTGAAATCAAATGATGTAAACGGCGAATTTCTTCTAGGTTGAATGCTTCTAATGAATAACGTATTTACTTGGATAATAATAATATCATATTTATGAAATAAATTCACAAATAACGCTTACTTTTAGAACAAATTTGGTTAGCATAAAAAGGTTATAGTGAGCCAACCTTAAAAGATAGACATATACAGTAGCGGACTTTTTGTAGAACTTTTAAAGGAGAACAATTCTGTTATACCTACATATTTTAACGGAACTTTAACCGTGTCCGCAGCGTACGCAGCAAAAGTTCTCAAAAGGAAAAAAAAAACACGATTTTGTAACATTCTTGATTGGTGCTCCGCTCGTATTGAACTTTGCATGATGTAATATTGTAGCCTAAAGTCTTCCTCGATAAGTGGACTATCCAACACAAAAATATTTTTTCAATTCGTACCAGTAGTTCCTGAATCCTGAGATAAGCGCGTTCAAACAAACAAACAAACAAACTCTTCAGCTTTATATTATTAGTATAGACTAGCTGTTCGACTTTCTCCGCGTCAATTGATGGCGCAATAATGCATTAATTTCGACCAAATATGATTAACATAAAAAAGATTATAGTAAGTCAATCTTAAAAGATAGACATAGGTGTATACCTATGTCTATCTTTTAAGATTACGGTATCGTCGCGGACATTTTTTTGATAATTTAAAGAGGAAGAATTCTTTCATACATATTTTTAGGTAACTTGAACTGTTTACGTAGCGCACGCAACAGAAGACCTCAAATATAAATAATTTTCCCCGTTTTTGCAACATTTTTCACTGACGCTTCGCTCCTATTGGTCGCAGCGTAATGTTATATAGCTTAAAGCCTTCCTCGTCAAATGGACTATGCAACACAAAAATAATTTTTCAATTCGATCCATCTGCAGTTCCTGAGATCAGCGCGTTCAAACAAACAACGGAAGCCCTCAAAGATGAATAATTTTCCCTGTTTTTCCACATTTTTCACTGATTCTTCGCTCCTATCGGTCGCAGCGTGATGTTATATAGCCTAAGCCCTTCCTCAATAAATCTATAAATGGACTATCCAACACAAAAATATTTTTCAATTCGAACCAGTAGAAGTAGTAATCTGTAATATTTTTTTTTTTTTTTTTTTATGAAACTAGGGGGCAAACGAGCAAACGGATCACCTGATGGAAAGCGACTACCGTCGCCCATGGACACCCGCAACATGAGAGAAGTTGCAAGTGCGTTGCCGGCCTTTTAGGAGGGAATACGCTCCCTTCTTGAAGGTTTGCAGGTCATAATGGTCCGGAAATACTGCTGGCGACAGTTCATTCCAGAGTTTTACAGTGCGCGGCAGAAAGCTTCGGGTAAAGCGCACGGTGGAGGACTGCCACTCATCAAGGTGATGAGGATGATAATTATTTTGTCGCATGGAGCGGTGGCGAAAAGTTGCAGCAGGTATAAGTCCGAACAATTCCTCGGAGCACTCCCCGTAATATAACCGGTAGAGGATGCAGAGCGATGCTACATCTCTACGTAGCTCTAAGGTGTCAAGCCTGTTTGAAACACTATGGCAGTCGACAATTCGAGTGGCCCTACGTTGGATACGATCCAGAGGGAGAAGCTGGTACTTTGGTGCCCCTGCCCAGAGATGAGAACAGTATTCCATGTGAGGCCGAACCTGCGCCTTATAGAGTTGTAGGCGTTGGACCGGACTGAAATACTGCTTTGACCTGTTCAGAACACCAAGCTTCTTGGAGGCTAACTTGGCCTTGCCCTCCAGATGATATCGGAACTGGACCTCGCTCGATATGTTAACACCAAGTATTCCAATGTTGGAGGAGACAGTTATGGGTATGCTTTCAAAACGAGGACATACGACCATTGGCAACTTTTTAGCGGTGAACGCGCAAACTTGTGTCTTAGAGGGGTTGAATTGGACTAAGTTAAGTCTACCCCATTCAGAGACCTTCTCCAATGAATTTTCAATTTGAGAGACAAGTTTGTTTCGACTCTCAATGACATTTTGCCGAGAGATATTCGCGTGGCCGGGATATAAGGCATCACCCGTGCTGTCATCTGCATAGCAATGAATGCCATTGGTTTGTAACATATCATTGATATGCAGTATAAACAGGGTAGGTGACAGCACACAGCCTTGTGGGACACCAGCATCAACAGACAGAGTATCTGAGCATTCACCGTCGACTACGACCCTTATGCTTCGGTCTGCTAAGAAACTCGTGACCCACTTGCATAATTTCTCGGGGAGCCCATAGGAAGGAAGCTTCGAAAGAAGCGTTTTGTGCCAAACCCGATCAAAGGCTTTCGCTATGTCCAAACTTACAGCCAATGCCTCTCCCTTAGACTCGATCGCCTGTGCCCAACGATGATAATAAATAAAAAATAAAAAAAAACCGGCCAAGTGCGAGTCGGATTCGCGCACCGAGGGTTCCGTACAAACCTGTAGGTCTAGGTATATAAGTAAAAGTTCACCCATCACGGCAATCGAGTCATAGTAGGGGTAGTAAATTTAAATAATTAAAAATATTTTTATTATACGAGTATGATGTAAAAAAATTAGGGTTTTCGCATTTTTTTCTTTATCTGTACTATAAGACGTTGCTTCGTGCCAAATTTCAAGATTCTGAGTTCACGGGAAGTACCCTGTAGGTTTTGATTCCCTTGCGAGTGTCGATTTGCGGCATAAACGGCTGTATCTTTTGATTGAGTTAGTTTAGAAGTTTGATTTTTTCACAGCTCCAAGGGATAGTAGACCTGAGTATTTGATATAAATTCCAGCTTGATACCTCCACGCGTTCCCGAGAAAAAGGTTCTTAACAGACACAGACGGACGGACGGACAACAAAATGATCCTATAGGGTTCCGTTATTTCCTTTCGAGGTACGGAACTCTCAAATAACTCAAGACTCGTTATTACTGAGAATAGTAATGTTTAGTGTTATTTATAATTATCAAGTTAATTTTGTTTACAGTTCAGTGCCCATTCATGGAATTGATCGGGCATTCCCGATATAATGCAATTAAAATGTCTGAGCGATAAATCAGGGAGTACGGATTGTGATATGCTCATCTATACTAATATTATAAAGTTAAAGAGTTTGTTTGTTTGTTTGAACGCGCTAATCTCAGGAACTACTCGTTCGAATTGATGAAACGATGAAATGAAAATTATTTTTGTGTTGGATAGTCCATTTATCGAGGAAGGCTTTAGGCTATATAACATCATGATAAGTCCAATACGAGCGGAGCACCAATCAAGAATGTTACAAAATCTTTTTTTTTCCTTTTGAGAGCTTTCGCTGCGTACGCTGCGGAAACGGTTAAAGTTTCGCTTAAATGATGTATGACAGGATTGTTCCTCTTTAAAAGTTCTGCAAAAAAGTCCGCGACTGTAGGTATATGTCTATCTTTTAAGGTTGGCTCACTAGAACCTTTTTATGATAACCAAATTTGTTCTAAAAGTAAGCATTATTTGTGAAGGTGTTTTCATAAAGATGATATTAATAATTATCCAAGTAAATACGTTATTCATTAGGTACAAGCATTTAATTTCGAACAAATTTGCCGTTTACATCATTTGATTTCAATGAGTATTTTAGAAGATATGGCAGTAATAAAATAATCATGCGTGCAATAACGCCGCGCGGCGGGCAGTCGTGAGGTGGAAGCGCTTCTCCTTCTACGTAAATGAAGTCGGGGGTAAATTTTAGCGATAACCCACAGTAACTGTTCCATGCGGACGAAGTCGCGGGCAAAAGCTAGTAAAACATACTCGGTAATCATAAAATTATGTTATACGAGCCCATTATTTCATCCGTTTATATAAAAGGTGTTGCTCTATACGCTGACCGCATTTCAATTCCGACGAGCACGCTCCATTCTCGCTTCAGAATATAAAATTTTTTAACTGAAACATTTAATACAATACGAAGATAATTAAGTATTTTCATTCACATTTTGTGAAAAAGACATTTTTATATTTTCTAAAGTTAATTTGCATTTTCTTATAATTTTCGTCTCCTCGGCTGTGAAACATGTAAGTAATTTTGCTTCTTAAGGTTAGGGTTGCCATCCGTCCGGGTTTCCCCGAATATGTCCTAGTTTAAAGGGCGTCCGGGGAGCGTCCGGGCCGGAATTTATTTGCGATCCGGGTTTTTGTAGGCAGAATTAGGAAGGCCTAAGTTTTTTTTATGATTTGCAGCAATAATAAATCTTCCTTTCTTTTTGACATTGCCGTAGTCGGGTAAAAATTCTTCTATGTCCGGGTTTCGTACTCCAAAATCCGGGGTTTTCACGCGTCTTGTCCGGGGAGTCATATGTAAGATATGGCAATTGGCAACCCTACTTAAGGTGCACTCTCACTGGGAGCATTCGCGTATTATGTAACCTTAGATTAGATCATATTATACTACAATGTAACGTTCGGCTGTATTATATACTAGCTTTTGCCCGCGACTTCGTCCGCGTGGAACAGTTACTTTGGGATATCGCTAAAATTTACCCCCGACTTCATTTACGTAGAAGGAGAAGCGCTTCCCCCTCACGACTGCCCGCCGCGCGCCGTACTATAGCACGCATGATTATTTTATTACTGCGATATCTTCTAAAATACTCATTGAAATCAAATGATGTAAACGGCAAGTGTCTTCTTAATTAAATGCTTGTAATGATTATTCATTACAAGCATTTAATTTAGAAGAAATTTTCCGTTTACATCATTTACTTGGATAAAGATTAATATCATCTTTATGATCACAAATAATGATTAATTTTAAAACAAATTTGGTTAGTATAAAAAGGTTATTGTGAGCCAACCTTAAAAGATAGACATATACAGTCGTTGTCTTCAGTTGGTTTAACATGAGATCAGAGATGTAATAGTTTTTTGACAGTGGGAGTCTTATGGTAAGTATATGGTATTGTCTTGGCATCACTTTACATGATAATGTTTTTGATGGGATTTATTAATCTGTGGCCAAGTGCAGTATTACAAAGTGCGTCAATTCGACGGTCGTTGTCGACGTGACCGACTAAATAATGGCGATATATTCGTCTAATTTAGTGTAAAACTTCAAAATTTTCAGTTATACTTGATAATCTGCATTGTCATAGTAATCTTAACTAAACTGGGTATTTGGTAGATAGTAGTAAATCTCCTGACTTCGAGAGACACACTGTACATTGCTAATTAATAAGAGTACCTATTTAAGTTTTTTAGTGAATATTTTTCATTCTATTGTCGTAGTTAGTAGTATCACAGAATAAATATTTGGTAGTATATTCAAAGTGCAAGATGATAAAGTAGTTTCGTATGTAAAGCAGTAAATAATTAAAATATTAAAAACTAATTGTCAGCTTCATAAGTACTGTTCTTAATATAATGACTCAAAATTCATTTTTGAAAAAAAAAAAAAAAAAAAAGGTGAATATTGGAGATATAGTGCGCGCCAGATAAGTCTGCGCACAGTCAAAATCCCCGGGCCGCACTACCAAATTTTATGTATACTCGTAGTGCGCGCCTTGTATCTATACGCGCTATTAGGAAATTTGGTAATTAATGAAATTAATTAAGTTTGGTAATATAATATATATTATATATGTGGTAGGTCTAAAAATAACAAAAATTACAATAAATAATATTATACAAATATATTTATATTCCTAAGTGATAAGTGTGGCCTATCTAGTTTTGGGCCCACCCCAAAATTATTATTTTTTTGGAATTTTTATTATATTACATTTTAATTAAATAAAATAATAACATTGTACCTTCCCACTTAAACGTACAGTCGTACAGTCTACAACCGAGTGGGTTTTTTTGCGACTACTTATTTATTTATATTTGCTCAAAGCATATTTTTAGTACATAAATACTTTTTAAATTCAGATTACGTCAAGGACAATCGAGACCAGAAGTCATGTCACAGGAAAGCTGTATATTAGTTGACCTCTCAAATCCAACAAACGACTGGTATGTATATTGTATACGAATAAAAAAAAACCCCTATAGCGTTTTCCCATTACACTATCTGATAATTCCGATATCGGATATTGGATCGATAATGACGAAGACATGAGATAGAGACGTATTTGTTTCGATATGAAACGCGTATAAAGGTGAATATACACTTATCCGAGCCGAAAGAATCGAACGCGCCGAAGGAAACGAATTTTAGAATTCTTTATATGAAATCCTATGAAACCTCGCTCATTTGCCCGCATCGAATCGGTCGAATCTGGAAGCACCCCAGAACTCCTAGACGAATTCGGACGACGTCACCGGATTCGATGCGAGCGATGCGGTCGAATCGGCCGATGCGCTTGCATTCTAGTAAGCGCATCGTGTTATGTTCTAGTAAGGGCTAATAAAATAAAAACGATTCTTTCGGTGCGGTCGATTCTTTCGATGCGTTCGATTCTTTCGGCGCGGATAGGTATGCGAGACCTCGTGGAATTCGATTCGTTCGATTCTTTCGGCTCGGATAAGTGTGCCTTCACCTTAATTATCGGCCCCAGCACGGATATCGGATCGGATATTAGGAAAACGAACGTATGCCGACAACATAAGAGCGTTTTCGATATTGGATATCGGATCTAATAATGGAAAAACGCTCTCAAAGTTACCAAATATATTTTCTATATCGGTAGTATTTCTTTTATTTCAGCGAGAAGCATATAACTTTGCGAAATGATGACTTACCAAACAATGAAAATCTACTCGCGGATCCTGTAGAAGACCTTCAAAATAGGAATTCTAAGTCAGCTTTGAAAACTAATTCTCGTTATCAACGAAGTCTCAAGAGGAACGTTGGTTACTGTCGAGTCTCCGAACTGGTACCGTCATTTGTATGTGTACATTCGTATCCCCTAGCAACTAGCTAGACTCTAGACTTTGTGAAATTACTTTAGCGGCGTTGAGAGAAATTTCATGGTCGCGTCATATCACGACTCACGACACGATTTTGGATATCACCCCATCGATATAATGCCATCTGTCGGAAGCTACTTATACTTCTTACAAAACAACTTAACTTTCTTAGGAACGGTTCAATACAAAGATGGCACTACGTGTACAAATTTTAATATTCCTATACTTTTCTGAAGTGATGTACTTTACGCACGATGAGAGTATTTTTGGATTTTAAATGATGAATAAAGTTTCACTTCTACCAGGTATACTCTGTACTCGTATTTTTTTTTATTAAATAAAAATATTTTCTTAACTTAAATGTGTACCATTAAACTATTATTATTTATTTATATCAATCATAAATGTGTAAAGTTTAAAAATATATCTTAATCTCTACTATTAATACGAGGTTTTGTGAGTCTCTGAATTTACTGTAGCAAGCCACATTTTTTACGGTCTAGCCAGCCTTAGGGTCATTTGTTTTATCAACCAGTCTTGGCTTTCCATAAAAAGATGTTCGGCACTTGGAACTCAAGGACCCATAGTTTCGACTTCAAAAGGCAGAAAAATGTAACTTGATTGATACTTCCGCCGTTTTTAGGTCTCGGCGAGTGCAGCTGCCGCCCCCGCCACCATTGCTGTGGCCGCTACGTATGAGTTGTGACGCCGCCAGTGAATCCACCGAGGTAGCGTCCCACACCAGCGGCCTCCCACGGCTCCACAGAATGAGGGTCATGCCATCGGCGGGCTTATTACGTATCTTGCAATAGCCAAGTAATAGCAAAAATTGCGCAATTTTTGGCAAAAATTGCAAATTCGTATTACGTATCTGCAAAAACCTAGCTGAAGTAACCTAGCGACAGTACTGCCTCTACCGAACAATCGAGGAACTATAAATTGCAATCAATCGTTCGATCTCTTCACTGCTGTCTAATTTTTTGTATTACGTAAGACTTTTACAGCAAAGCGAAAGCAATCAGCGAGCGATTTGAACTGTCAGTTAGCAAAAATAAGCGAAAATGAAGCAAAGTGCATTCAAACACAACAGCGAGCGATTAGCAATCGATCGCATAGGTAATACGATTTTATTTGACATTCAGCAATCGACTGCGCGTCTATCGCGCAATTACTGCAAGATTTTTGCTAATCGCTATTTTTACGTAATACGGCGGCGGGTCTCCTGCCGTCGTCACGTGTGGTCGGTACGTACTGACGGTGGCAAGTGAAAAATACGTTTTACAAAAATGACTAACATGACACTCGGCAGGTTACCGGATTAAATTATTATTGGAATATTGTTGTGTAAAGCATTCAAAGGATAAAAAATTAATTTCAAATATTACCTATGTGTACAATCAAATGTGTTTGCATTTATTATTATATTTAAGATATTACATACAATATTATTAATATACTTTGTTTAGCACTGTTTTGCTTTTATTTTCCTTACCTATTCGTTTTGTAATTTTCTTAATGTTTCTTTACTGGTCTGAAATAAATAAAAAAAAAAAAAATCAATTTGACACTTTACCTTTCTTCACATTAATATTAGAAAATATTGAACGCTAAGATGAGACAATGCAAGGCGCATTCGGCATTATCTCATCTTGGCGACGGCACTGCCGTGCGACTATAAGTAGTCCTCTTTAATTTTAATCATATATGATTAGTAACCAATAACCATTATGTATAAGAATTAATATTTAAACGCTATAAATGTAATCTGTATGAACGCTTTATTTTAGAGGCACTTTAAACAAAGCGACAGTGTGGTCATAATTCCTCATACTGCGAAAGTAGGGTGAAAGCGTTTGACAGACTACAGTACAGCTCCCAGATTTTGTAATTTTAAAAATATTAAAACTAAAGATTATTTAATTTTATACATATATTAAGTGACAGTTACTATATTAAAATATATAAAAATAGTTAGAAAAAGTGCTTTACTCTAGTTAAAAACTGTGAAAGAACGTATCGATCGGCGAGTAAGGATGTGTACCCTCTATGTCGACGGAAGAAAACACAAAGATCGTAACTAACAACTTTGACTAAAATGCGTTTTAAACCCTTTTGAATGTTTTAATTTTTTGTGCGCCGAATGCTCTTACTCTATGGTAAATAGTTACGATTTTAGGATTTTTAAAATTTGCCTTCTTTTTTATGTTTAACGCAGAAACGCAAGAAACGCAGTAAGTAACAAAAAAAAACGTTATATTTTTCTTGTTTTCAGTTTTTATTACAGGCAGCCAAACAGGCGTACTATTTGGCTGCCTGTAATAAAATGTAATGCAAGGGTTACGCCGGCTTTATAAAACATCGATATTATTCGTGGTGCGAGTTACAATGTTTTCGCTGCTCGTGATTTTGTACGATGATAAATATTCTAGTAACTTTTTTGAAATGCCTTTTTGTTAAAAATGCGTAATAAAAACATTATATTTCACTTAAGTATTTTTCTTACCTCATAATTACATCTCTATTATGTTCTTAAAATTATACAAGTAAAGAAATTAAAACATTATTTACGAAGACGTTACTGATAATATTTTGTTTGCAGCATAAAAATAAATAATACATTCTGGATTGTAGTTATAACGTTCTTACTATTTGTAAAAAATAATATGCGAAACGTTGTAACTTAAATATAAAGTATGGTTTTATACAACTTTAGATAATACTTTCGTACGCTAAAAGAAACATATATTTTTTGTACGCTTGTTGTCCATAGATAGTAAACGTCTTCCACCTATAGAACAAAAGCTATGACCAAATTTTCAAATGTTTTTTGGCTCTGGTGAACAATATTATTTTTGTCAGTTACGACCTTACTGTTTTCTTCCGTCGATGTGTTAAATATTCCTAACTTTCGCTCTTACTTCTGCGGGAATCTACTACAAATCCATTTTTTTCCATGGACATATTGTTAAAATTATACATAAATCACTCACTCTTTATACCAAATTTCAAGTGCAATGAGTGCGCAAAATTTGCCAGCTTCGCAGACAGCGCGAAATGCACCAAATGTACCGGCCTATCCCACCCCTCCTGTGCCAAAGGGTACAATGCCAGGAACGCGAATAAAACATGGACCTGTCCTGCGTGCACTGCAGCCACTACACCATCTTCTGCTAAGTCCACATCCAATGTTACTCCTAACGAATCGTATGTCGACGCGCCTACTGGCTGTTCATCTCCGAACCCGTTAGAGGAAATGAGACTCCTCAGGAGTCTCATTTACTCCGTGGTGTAGGTCATCGGACTGGTGGCTAAGAAGCTGGGGATTGACATCGACGAGAGGGAGATTGTCAGAGACCTAGACCTATTGTTGTTCGCCTAACATCCTCAGAGCGGCCCGGGTACGACGGGGGCTGGATACTGCGGGAATCCTGGATGGCCCGTCTCAACGTATTTACCTGAACGAGCACCTAACGAATACTAACCGCGCTCTGTTCTATAGGGCCCGGGAAGAGGGCCGCCGTAACAGCTGGCGGTACGTTTGGACGCGAGGAGGTCTCATCTTTGTCCGTCGCGATTCGGGTTCCACGGCTCACCGAATTAAAACCAATCGGGACATAGAACGAAATTTTGGGTCCCGCATGATCACTATTGTAACGAGTTTCAATGCTTGCATATAACTATTATTGTAATCCTGTCATTTTTGTTTCATTTTTATTTAATGTACCTATGTATTAAATTGTTCTATAATATTTTTGTACTACTGTTGCTATGTTATAGGTCTAAGCTACATCGAGCATGGGAAAGGTATGACCGTGTATTCCAAAATTAAAAAAAAAAACCTCACGCAATTATTACTTTAGGTATGGAGACTTATCACTCGGGGCACACTTGCGCTTTATTATTTTATTACATTATTATTTATATCTTGTCCTTATCTTTACAATGAAGAATTAAGAATATAACATTATACTTTATTATTACAAATTTATGTTACACAATTCTATATTATAGTATTAATTATAGCTATTATTATAATCTGGATCTATGCCTTAATCCATTTGTATTATCGATATTTATTATTAATTTAAATCAAAACAGTTTATTTTTAATTATTATAAACTTAATTAAAAATGATTATTCGTAACAAATTTGAATTGGTTTTTTAAATCCCGGTTCCTTGGGCTCTAGACTTTGAGTATCCAACCATACGGAGATGGCATTGTCAGGCGTTCCCCGCTGCCAAAGGTAAGACCCCCCGGTCGTGAGGGTTGTATAAAACTAGTTGCTGCGCGTTTTTGACGTATTCGGAAAATTACAGCGAGGCGGAACGAACCGGAGCAAAAAATGCCGACTTGCTGTATTTTTTCTTGCAAAAACAGATCGGAAACATC
Organism: Glaucopsyche alexis; assembly: GCA_905404095.1. Lineage (NCBI taxonomy): Eukaryota > Metazoa > Arthropoda > Insecta > Lepidoptera > Lycaenidae > Glaucopsyche > Glaucopsyche alexis. Next base: position 5,240,450 of record FR990063.1, on the reverse strand, counting down.
AAATAAACAAAAGGATGGTGTTACTTTCCATGTGTATGTATTATTTTGCCTAAATATTAACAATAATTGCGATAAATTAGCAAAAATCCAAAAATTTTACTCGATGAATAAATGTTGCTACTAAATCGTACAACATCCAAATTTAGGGTAATATTTAAAAGTTGTAATTTATAAAAACTTCTATTTCATATTCGTTCTTGTTTTTACTATTTCATAATGAAGAAACATGACTAATTAATAAGTACACTATTTACAATTTTGTTTTTATTCATTATATAATTTCACGAAACACATTCAAAATTTGCAAATTATTATAAAATAACTATCCAATTGTAATAACAAACTTTTGTTTATATTAATTATTATTTATTACAATAAAATATGTGCGGATAAATTTATCCTGAAATTATGCATTTTTTATTTATAAACAGGCCACACTTCATAAAAACTGAGGGTTGTGACAACGTAAAAGAAATATCGATATCGACTTTATCAGTATGTTATTCTGACCATTATTTTTTTAGATTTCCTAAAAATAGGATGATTAGGAATGTCTGGGTCCAAGCTTGCGCTAATAATTTTTCTTGGTCTCCCAAACGTACGAGTACAATTTGCTCGGTGCATTTTAAAGTTTCATGTTTTATTGTTCAGGCGAACAACAGGAGGAGATTAAAACAGTGCGCCTTGCCAGCTTTGAAATTATTAAAGGTGAATTTTATTATTAACTAGTTTTTGCCCGTGAATTTGAACCAGTCTTTGAACTACTTATGGTGAACATTGGTAAACATTGAGGTGGAGCAGAACTATTATAAATGCAAAAAAACGTATTGAGGGTGGACCCTAGTTATCAAAACGATTCCGCATTTTTACTTAGCTCTACCTTTTTAACCGACAAAAAACCGAAGGAGATTCTCAAGTCTTTTTTGGTAATATATTTTTTTTATTTAATAATATAATATATTTTAAATATATATGGATGCTTCACGTCATGTCAATCTGGTCTCGTGGTAAGTTCTCTTGAAGAACTTTTGTTACGGGTACCAGACAACGGAAATATATTTAATACTTTTATTTTATTCTTCACACATTTAATACACACCTATGACCCAGGAACACAGAAAAACTTTATTTACTTCGGCGGGATTCGAACCCGCAATCCCCGGCTTGAGCACCAACACGCTCAATCACTGAACCACAGAGGTCGTCTAATTATTATTGTAAAGATTTTACTTCTAAATTCATGCTATTGTCACTAAATGGTAGACCTGGTGGTAGAATTCATGAGGAATCCACGGACTCCTTTTTTACAACAAATAAAAAGCGTGAAGCGTGCTAGATAATGGGTTTCAAAACGTATGAGACTAATTCTTGAAGCTATTATCTATTTTACTTTAGTTATTACGGCTGCTCCACCCGCGTAAATATACTATCGGTTATCCCGCGAGAATACTCTACTTTTCCCATATAAAAAGTAGCCTATGTTTTAATCCAGAGCCTAAACTACTACCATACCAAATTTCATCAAAATCCGTTCAGTAGTTTTTGCATGAAAGAGTAACAAGCATCCATCTATACATGCAACCATCTATCCATCCATCCATCCATCCTCACAAATTTTCACATTTTATACTATTGCTAGGATAGGATGCTAAAGTTTGTGAGGATGGATAGATGGTGAATGTATGGATGGATGGACGTATGGATGTTCTTTAATATTGTAAAACATACTTTTAAATTAAATTAAATTTCATTTATTTCGGGTGACATAGGCCCATATTATAAATACCTTACAGATTAACATACATATTATATACTTCAAAACTACACTTTGTCACGTGTTGACGGCGACGTGATCCGCGCTTCGTTCTGGAGTCTCCCCCGGAACCTCCGGTAGACCACACCTGTCGGCCAAAACTCCTCCACCTCGAAGGTCGACGAAAGATGCGTCGGCACTCTCACCACAAAGGAACTGAAATTGACCTTGTGGCGAGACTCTAGACGTTCGACCCTCAAGGCGATGGATGTCTTCTGGCGGATGTAGTCCACGACGTCTTCGACCTGCATAGACCAGTGCAGGCGGGATACGTACAACGGCGCCGCGGCGTCGCGGGTACCTCGCACCGCAGACGCAGTTCCGTTACGTAAGCTGCGGTGCCGGTGACTTTGTAAAAAGGTAATTTATGAATTCTTACTTCAATTTTAAAATACCTATAAACTATACAACATTCCATTTTCGACAGGACAGACAGACGGATGGTCAGGGCAAATTTATTAGGGTTTCTTGAGTATTACGGAATGCTACAAATTAGTTGTACGCACCAGCCGCTCCGCAACTAAGATATTCGCAACACTGCTAAAATGCTAAAATTCTTCTTCACGCTGGATGACGCTTCCATTTTTGCATGTTTCAACATTTTAATACTTATTTACTTTATGATACTGAGCGAAACTGTAAATTAAATATTGTAGTTAATTTATAATAGATATAATTTTTAAAATTTACTTTTGCCACACATAATTATTACTAGCCGAACTCATCGATAGTAAAACATCGATAGTGTCAAGCACTAGCGGTGCGGTCGTCCCCCCCGCAGAAAGTGGCGAGACTTTTTCGCATAGAAATTAGCTGTCATGTCGTCTCCGTATAGTTGGATACTCAAAGGCTCTAGATGATGAATGTAAATAGATAAGAAATGCGACCTCGTTGCTATTAACGAAACTTGGTTGAGACCGGGTGAGGAGGGTCGCGCGCCACGGATACTGGGTTATCGGCTAGTTCACTTACCTAGACCTGAGGGGCAATTCTGCTAAATAAAACCTGCATTAATACAATTACAATCAAGTCCCGATACGCTTTCAATATTAATTACTTTAACAACAGTGCAGTACACTTTAAAGTCTTGGAGGACTTTTAATACATGTACAGTCGCGTCACTAATATAGACACATTGACAAATTTCCAAAAATATGTAAACATTCTAAATTTCAATAGTATGTATCTCATCTTGTGTTCAATATTATGTATACTACAATATGAGTCAAAAATAGAGAAACATTTTTGTCATAATAACGTAAACAAGAGTGTATCAATGAATAGTACTCACTCCCATAGTCAAATTTATAGATACGTAAATTTAATACCGCTTGTAAGCGGTGCTGAAGGCTATTGGTATGTGTAAGTAGGTAGTTACATATAGGTAGGTATTTTTGTTTAAAGAAGCGTCAGCTAGTTAAAATATATTTCAAAATTCAACTCCCAAGGGGGTAAAATAGAAGATAAAAGTTTGTATTAAACTTTTTATTCCTTGGACATATTTTCATGAATTGAGTACGGAAAAAATAATGAGTTAAACGCATAGATATATAATAAAAAAGAGAGTTAAACGTATTTCAGAGTTTTCAAAAATTCAGCCCCTAGGAGGGTAAAATAATAGATGAAAGTTTTAAATTATTATAAAGATATCGCTTAAAACCCAGTGAACAAAATGAGCTCAGATCTTATGTATATATTTTATTAAAACTCATAAATTATCATCCTCATAATCTTATATTTTCTCAGACTCTAAACTCTACATAACAATAATTTTCTATGTAAAACGTCAACTTAAAATCTGTAACAATTTAAAATCTATAGAAAAATAAATATAAAAAGGTTTTATAAAATCTCGTTTTAAACATTCTCCCCGCCAAAGAACCTAGTTCTGTAACTAGTCCTTTCAATCTAAACTCATAACTCTATATTCATAAATAACATTAAATAAACAGAATTAAAATGGTAAATATTAAAACTCGACTCCTCGTATATAAAAAATAATTAAAAATAACTAAACTCAAAATATTATTATAATTTTCCTTGTTTTATTTTTCTCCTTTTGTCTCTCTCTCGACTCTCCATTAAATCTTTCTCCCAATAATTTTTCCTAAGCTTGTTCGCCATTGCTTCATAATCGTTCTTATATTTGCTTAATACTTTCTCATGATCTATATAATCTATAATCTCCTGATCTCATGATTTATAATCTCCACTCTCAAACTGCCTCTAAAACTGACCCATATTTGTCTGAAAACAAAAATTGATACCTAAGTTATAACAATGTTGAAAAATCTTAAATAAAAACGATAATAATCTATCTAACAAAAAAAATGTTATAATCAACACAGTCTGCAACAAACCCAATTAGACTGATTGGGTTTGTTGCAAACAATACGACAATATTCAGTAACATTAATTAATAATAAATATTAAGGAATAATACTCACTGTGGGGTACCATTTCGTTTGCTATATTATTAGTAACAGAGGACCCCTGCACTTTTAAAACTATAATTTTATGTTTTTCATAGGAAGATATTCTATAAGGAATGTTCTCCATTCTATCCCTAATTTTCAAATTTCAAACGAACACCACATGCAATCACCGAAATATTAGTGCGAATGATGAACTCCGCTGCGACTCAGTCCTTCTAGTTTAGAACATGATGAAAGTTGAGGGTAGATAATAAAAACCGAACCAAAACAACGCATTGTTTTTTTAATCTGAGAAGTCAATTGTAATTATCATGTATGTCGTAGGTGTGGGTTTCATTTTTAGGGTTCCGTAATACTCAAGGAACCCTTATCCTTAAAAAAAGAATGTATACATTGTTTTGCAACCTACAATGATTCCATTTTTTTGACAATTATAAACATATTGGCAGAAAAGTAAAAAGTGCTAAACTTTTATGAGTGTATACATATTAATGACACAATTATTGTTTACATTGTAATGAAATTGTGTTTTACATTTTCGAATACACAAAATTAATGTTTACATTATATTGAAAAAACAATGTTTACATGTTATTGACATTGTCACGTATACATCATTTTAGCTTTGGGGGTGTTTAGTATTCATTGACAAACTGTTGTTTACTTTATTATGAAAAAATTGTGTTCATAATTTTGAAACAGTTTGTAGGTTACATCATTATGAATACAACATGGTATCCATGTTTTTGAAGTATGATACGTTGACATATTATTGCAAATTTGTCAATGTGTCTATATTAGTGCACGCGACTGTACTACTGAGGCTACGCACTTTACCGCGAACACCGAAACGGCCCTACTCGATCTGGTCTGTACCAATGCAGACCTGAATCGAGTTTGGGTGGAACACATTCCAGACCTCAGTAGCCACGCGTAAGACCGTAGCTAAGATAAATAATTAAAAAAATAAAAAAACCCGACTGCAAAAAATACATATACCTAAGCAACGCACTAAAAAGACCGAAACAAGTTTGAGAAAACTGACTACACTATGAGCTGAAACCCTAAGTGAAATAATTGACGTTATGTTTGGTAGCAGGCGGGAAGTTTGGTAGCAGTCGGGTTTTTTTATTTTTTTAATTATTTATTTTATTTCAGTCTTTTCAGTTGCTTTTGAATTGTAGTTATCTATGCAGGCGGGTTTTTGTTTTTTATTATTATTATTTATCGTTATATTTAATATAAAACTGCAAGTTATATACATATTTAGAATCAGTGTTTAAAATCCTTCATTTTGATACCCCACTCGATATACTTGGTAGATATTTTTTTTTACCTCACAATATGGCGTCAAACATCCGCCATTTTGTTTTTTTTCAATGTCACCTATCTAAGAACACTTGGGCTATCAAGACGAATCTAACGATACCTCAAATGTGAAAAAATCCGTTTAGCGGTTCTGAAGATACAAGGTAATAAAGAATATTACATACATACATACATACAAGATACGCGCCAAACACATAACCCTCCCGGCAGTCGGGTAAAAATATACGAGACATAAAAGATATTACGGATAATGACTTCGAGTACGTAATGAACACAATCGATTGGCAATACATAACAAAAATAGTCAGTATTGACGACATGTTACATATATCGACGGCGCCTACGTACTTTATTGTATCTGCAAAAAGGCAATTTTTTTTTTATTACTGTTTTGGAGTCTACTTATAGGTATCTTTCGTACCACGTTTTCAAAATTTTTAAAAACCCATTGCAAATGCGTTTTTTTGAGTCGTATTTTATCGTAACACATGAGTCTGTCCGACCGTTACCAACGTATGTTAACTTTCTCGAATTTACGTTGGGCACCTGAGTGAACGACAAGGCCGTAACTGCCACTAACGTGAGTGTTCGCCAGAGTACACGCGCGTCATTTATTTTTTATTTTTGAATGTCAGTTTCTTAAATATGTTTTACCAATTAGCATTCATATTGTTTTTCTTGAATTGAAAATGTTACTGAATAAAGTATTGGATCGGGCAGAACCGATTGCTCAAGATGGATTTTCACTTTCCAAACCTATCGTAAGTGGCAGTTCCGGTAGTTTACATCGCTTTTGTTTAACGTATTTGTATCGAATCTGCCATATACGATAATTTACGTGGTTTAAGAAATTATGATATTTATCGAAAGTGCCACTTACGATTGTTTTTGAGGAATTTTTTCACAGTTTTTGTTCAGATTCGATACGAGTGTTTATGAAAAATGAAGTTTTATGTTTAAATATCGATACGAAATTGATTTTCTGTACAAAACAACATTTAATTACATATATTTTATTAAATTTCCCTACTTATTGGAATAATTTGAAGGACTTGACGAGTGATGAACCTTTCTTAGATAGAAGTAGCATTTTTTAAGCATAGCAGTTTAGGTTTTCGCAGTTTTAAAATTACATGTTTTATCACATATAATATAAAAGCCCGAGCCCCGTTTTTTTTTTTTTTTTGATAAAAATATTTAAACGACGAATAGTTAATCAATCTTTGTCATATTGTCTTAAAAGTTCACTTGACAGAAAATGACTAGGTCAACTAAAAGTTAAGGTATTTTATGAATGGGGAAGTTGAAAGCTTGTCAGTCACTATGCAGTAATTTCATAAGTAATTATATCGAAGATAACAGCAGAATAGTATTATTAATATAATTACAGTAGCCTAGTATATACCATACTACCCATTATCCGATCGACTTAATGCTATCGATTGGATCAGTTCCATACTAAAATAAAAAAGTCAACTGTCATGGCATTCTAAGCCTACACATGATCAGTTCTAACTCATCTAGTCGGTAGCGCTAATTAAACGATACACAAAAGCTTGCGCCTTGAAGTATGTGGTGAATTTAATATTAATTACGACTTTTGATCGTGTTAATGAAAGCCACCTAGTCGGATACGCTCTTTTAGCTTGATTCAATTAATAATGTAAAGTAGTAAAAAAGTTTAAGCGTCATTTCTTAAAGACTTACAAAGACAATGTAAGAAGACTAATAATTATTTTCATAGCTGTTTGAGACGACTCCTATACAAGACCTTCCTAATTTAAAAACCATTTATAATTATCGATATTTTTCACCTATTCTAATAGGTTTTCATCATAATTATATACATAACTATAATAGATTGAATTTTTCGAGTTTATTTCAGAATATCAGCTTAGAAATTCTAAGTTACTACTAAGCTGTCAAGTTGAAATTTCAGGATATTTCCTTTAATTTTTAAGCGTTAGAAATCTTAGGATAAGACGATTAAGGCTTAAATTATGCAGCAAAAGAAATAGAAGTAAAATAATGGTCTCTATTGACGATTTGTTTAATTTCCTCTTCGCCAAATTAAGTCTTATTGTAGGAAATATACTGTTGGCTTTTATAGATCTTCTGTTTTGTGCAGTAAAAGGTTGTAATATTTGTAATACTAGGAATATATTTGACTCTTTCCTCTTCATTGATGTCTTTTATGTATTGCCAATTTTTGCTATGAAAACAATCCTGGGTGCCTAAATCCTGATAAGCCGTTATTAGCTCTATCATCTGACAACAATAATGAAAACATTGATGATGAACAAAAACATCAGTCTTGCATTAAATCAATTTTATCAGTTTAAAAAGCTATAATTGAGATATTATATGTTCTTTATACCTAACTAAACCATAAAATAACGTATTTTTTTTATTTATTTTTTATTCTTTCGCTTAAAAAATAGAACGCGTACTATTTTTATAAATGTAAAAGTAAGTTAGTTTAAATCATGCACAAACTGCTGAACAGATTCTTAAGCTGAAAATTTGGGATAAGTCAGAAGTAAGAGAAGGGCAAAGGTTACTTTTATAGCAACACGTGCCTTATATGAAGATTCTTAAATTTGTTTGTTATCCCAATACCAAATTATCCACAAAATACGTATTTCCTGATTTTTTTTGTTACTGTAATACAGTGGTTTATAAACAACCACTGTTGCCCGTGGCTCCACCGACGTAAATACAGTACCCAAAGAAACACTGTACTTTTTCGGGACAATAAGTACCGTGTTGTACAATGTTTTAATCCGGAGCCTAAACTACTACAATATAAAATGAACCAAAATGTGTTCACTAGTTTTTGCCTGAAAGAGTAACAAACATCCATCAATCCATCCATTTATCCATCCATCCATCCTCACAAACTTTTCACATTTACAATATTAGAAAGAAGAAAAACAAATAAGTGCGCAAAGTACTGTGAATAGCCACGATATTAAAGAAATTTTATTAAATTTTGTTCTTGTTATTCCATTAAAATTAATCGTAAGTACAAGCAATATACGATGTACATAATCGTATGTGACACTTACAATAAAATATTCCGGATAAATACCAACGTATACTAACGGAAACGGTAGATCCGATACATTTTCGTTTATCTAGTCCCTAGAAAATAATTGGAAGTGCCAGTTACGATTAAGAGAGCAAGCTCATTTACGTGGTATTCTATCGTAACTGAATTTTCGCGAAAACTATTCAAAATCTTGGATTTTTGATACAATGCACTAATTTGTTATCCTAACAATACTGTTTCTGCAAATTTTCATAAGGATCTAACTATTATGGACAAAGTTATACGAAAAATAAACTTTAAATCGCTCTCCTGAAAAGTAGCGTTTTTCAGATACAATAAAGTACGTAGGCGCTGTCGATATTTAACAATGGCATTCTGTGCGCTTTTGACCTACTTGCTCCTGTCAAAACGCTATGTTTAAAAGGCCAATACCCGTGGATTACATTTGACATAAAGCAAATGATAAAACGGCGAGACGAGGCGCACCTTAATTATTACAAAGACCTCAAACGGAAAGTCTCACGAGCAATAATCAGGAAGAAGGCGTCTTATTTTGACACGTATGTTAATATTAACATCAAAAAACCACGGCAGATGTGGAATCATTTGAAGGCTAACATAGACGGTCACAATCTCAAATCTGATTTTATACTACCTAGTAACCTTCTTGACCCTAACGTAATCATTCAACATTTCTTGGACGTCCCGGATAGTAATTTTGTGTCTCCTTCAACTCTGGCCAATTTCGATTCCCACACCCCTACTTCATCTAAGTTCAAGTTCATTACGGTTAGCGATAATGATGTCCTTAAAATGCTTAAATCTATCAAGTCTAAAGCAATGGGGGCTGATAATATAAATCTGGACATGTTACTTATGGCGAGCCGCCATTCTAGCTGCCTGAGTGCCATGACTCATTTAATTAACACCTCGATTCAAACTAATACCTTTCCCGATCGTGGCGTCTGACAATCGTGAAACTCTTACCTAAAAAAGATAACGTTTCTGAATTAAAAGACCTAAGACCTATCAGCATATTGCCGTGTCTGTCAAATGTACTCGAGAAGGTAATATATAGTCAAACCAGTAAGTTTTTGGAGGAAAACAATATATTACCTTCGGTACAGTCGGGGTTTTGCAGGCTACACAGCACGACTACTGCACTGCTCGATATGGTGGACAACATCATCGCAGCACAGGTTACGATCTTAGTTTTGCTCGATTTCTCGCGTGCATTCGAAACTATTAATGTATCATTACTTTTAGCTAAGTTAAAGTACTACGGTTTTGATGACGGAGTCATTGCGTGGTTCGCTGCCTATCTGATAACCGGTCCCAGGTAGTCGAAATAAATAATTATAATGGTACGCCACTTTGGTCGCACTCTTGCAGAGTAAAAAGAGGTGTGCCGCAAGGCTCAGTGATTGGGCCTTTAATTTTTTCCATCTATTGCGCAGACATTATACAGTGAATACGGTTCTGTAAATTTCCCATAATATGCCGATGACATCCAGCTGTATATTACTTTTAAACCGTCTTACGCAATCGAGGCCATCAACAAGCTAAACGAAGACTTGGCGCGCATTAATGAGTGATCTCAGAATAATGCCCTACAATTAATATTTTGGACACTAAGATTGATAGAGTGACAGAAGCTAGGAATCTGGGAGTCCTGATGGACGAAGCGCTTAGGTTCGAGAAGCATGTAATGAAGACCGTAAGTCGATGCTTCTACCGGCTAAAGCTATTATATAGAATAAGACATTTTATTTCTGAAGATCTACGTACTACCCTCTGTGAATCTCTTGTCCTATCTAACTTGAATTATGCGGACGCGGTCATAGGTCCGTGTTTGCTCTCACGTTCTAAATATTTGGTACAAAAGGTGCAAAACGCGTGTGCAAGATATTGTTGCAATATACCCCCGCGCGCCCATCTTGGCGACAACTTGTGAGTACACATTTGATTTAAGAATGGGCACATATATTTTCCCTGATGTAGGTAACTCAAAAAACATACAAGCAGCAAAACGAGCGCATACAAAAAAAACATAAAAGAGCTTACAAAATTCCCAATTTTTAATTTTTCTCGGTTTTAGGGGGGTGTAGAATTATTGAAGATTATTGTGTACATTCATTTTGATTAAAAATTTAATTTATTTTAAGTAAAATTGATATGGGTGTCGTTTACCAGGTTTTTGGGAGTGCTAGATAAGAAAATGACATTAGTTTTGAAATTCCAATATGGCGGACATACTTAATTTTATAAAAATAATATGGGTGTCCTTCATTTTCATTTTCATCAGTCATCCATTTTTAATTTCCTTAGTAACCCCGCAAGCTCATATTTTCTTCATGATGGGAGAAAAAGAAATTTGAAATTCCTGAATTTTCCAACATTTCTATAGCTTTATACATTCCTAGTATCTTAATGTAGAGCATTTACTATTTTTTTATAAAGTTGATTCTATCTCGGAAACGGTGCGTCCTATTGAAAAAATAATGAAGATTTCGTCTCCCTAAAGGAACCCTGCAACATCATATTTTCTTCATGATGGGAGAATTTTATTTTCGAAAATCCTGAATTTTCCAACATTTCTATAGCTATAAACATCCGTCGTATCTCAATGTACAGCATTTACTTCTTTTTTGTAAAATTGATTCATCTCGGAAACGGTGCATCCTATTGAAAAATAATGAAAATATCGTCCCCCTTAGGAACCCCGCAACATCATATTTTCTTCATGAGGGGAAAAAAATTCGAAAATCCTGAATTTTCCAACATTTCTATAGATTGATACATCCCTCGTATCTCAGTACAGCATTGCCATATTTTTTTCTATAATCGCTTCTATCTCGGAAACGGTGCATCCTACTGCAAAAATAATGAAAATTTCCTTCCCCTCGCATATTTTCTTCATGAATGGCAGAAAAATTCATAAATCCTGAATTTTGAAAAATTTCTATACATAGCTGGTACCTTGAACTTCATAACATACTGTAATAATAATCATCAATCCTAATTAGCATCCCCAAGATCTTTTAATTTAGTGTTAATATTCATTTTACGAAGATTAAATATTCTCCAAATTGGAAGACAATTTTGTAATCAGAACCCCCAGAAACCTGGAAAAGGACAACCTTAATAATTTTAATAACAAAAATTTACGCCATTGTGGAATTTCAAAACAGATTTTATTTTCATATTATTCTGCACCCCCAGAAACCTAGAAAATGACACCCATGCCAAAGAAAAACATACTCCAACAGTATCCAATCTTCCAATAGTCCAATAGTATTGGTTCCAATAGTCTCTCTTGAGACCGCGCATGATTCTGCATGGACTGAATTAGAGTAGATATTCTTTTTTTAATCACAGTAGTTACGATTTAAGTATTCTATTGTTAAATTTTTATTACACTTATAATTAAACTTCTCAGCAATATTGATTACTAGTCTTAACTAGTCGTAAATAAAAGCACGAAGCAATTTTTTTTTCTTTTTACAATAACAATCCAACGCGTTTACGTAAGAAACCCACATTTTGAAAAATCTCATGTGAGATTGGGGGATGGGGGAGGGGGTTGAATAAAATCTCACAACATCTCAACAGGGGAGGAGGGAGGGACAGAAAATTTAAAAAAAAAACACCTTACGTAATTTGTGAACGCCCCCATATTAATTTGCTGCCACATTCAGTAATACAGTATGCTCACGTGCAGCCGCCAACTTATTTTTTGTTCGCTCGATTAATTAATACACTAAAACCATAGCAGTAATTATTAGTGTTTTCACCTTTTATTGCATCATAAATTAGTAATTTTAGTTAAATACTGATAAACTGAGAATGACAAGATACTGAGAAAAGTAATATGTAGTGTTGTTTATAATTTTCAACTTAATTTTGTTTACAGATCAGTCAATTCATGGAATTTCCGATAAAATGCAACTAGCTTTTGCCCGCGACTTCGTCCGCGTGGAACAGTTACTTTGGGATATCGCTAAAATTTACCCGCGACTTCATTTACGTAGAAGGAGAAGCGCTTCCCCCTCACGACTGCCCGCCGCGCGCCGTACATTATTATTGCGCGCATGATTATTTAATTACTGAAATATCTTCTAAAATACTCATTGAAATCAAATGATGTAGACGGCAAATTTCTTCTAAATTAAATGCTTGTAATGAATAATGTATTTACTTGGATAACGATTAATATCATCTTTATGAAAACACCATTACAAAATATAATGCTTAATTTTAGAACAAATTTGGTTCGTATAAAAAGGTTATTGTGAGCCTTAAAAGATAGACATATACAGTCTCGGACTTTTTTTAGAACTTTTAAGGGGAACAATTCTGTCATACATCATTTTAGCGAAACTTTAACCGTTTCCGCAGCGTACGCAGCGAAAGCTCACAAAAGGAAAAAAAACGATTTTGAAACATTCTTGATTGGTGATCCGCTCGTATTGAACTTTGCATGATGTTAAGCCTAAACCTTTTTTATTAAACTCGGCCCGCGACTACTGTATAGAGCAGACGTGTGTTTGGTTACTCAAAAGCTTTGTTCAACGACAATAAGCGTTACATTGTAATAAACTAAGTTTACTTTTCGTTAAACAGTGAAATGTACTTGTGGCACTATTGGTGGCCGATTGATTGACGAGGTACTAAGGATGTCATCCTCGTCAATTAATCGGCCACCATACAGCTGAAGCAGCTACGCACTCCACTTCGGGTAAAGGCCCCCACAGACGAGAGGCCGATCGTTTCAGTTAGAACTGACGTCAGTTCGGCCTGAACGGATTCGAGCACACACACGGAAAAAATCGCATCCAACCCAATTTACGTCATTCAGCCTGATCGGATTCGGGCCCACACACGGAACAATCGCATCAGTCCATTCTGGTTTGCCGCGCGCTACGGTCGTGTTTATCAATTTTGTATTTATACACCGCGAAAACTCATACAACGCTTCTACACGATACACGCCCGCACGGCCGCGGATCGGGCAAGAACTGAAGCGATTTGTTCACACACGGTCCGGACAGGCCGCGCGTTCAACTTCAGGCTGCCCGCTCAGGCCAGAATTAATGTTTCCAACTTTGTTATTTTACAAAATTTTACTAATTTGAGTATTTTATTCCTCCCTTAGTAGAAATTTAGTTATTAGTAGTGTTTTAGTAGGAAAGAGCCAGACAGTAATCATATGCAAAATGGCCTAGGTTAAACACAAAAAAAAACCTATCATAATAATACATCCTCTGATTTTTTGTCTCGCTCAACGCTGACGGTACAACCACCAGCTCGAAGCAGCTCACTACATGACTTACCGACATCGATGGAGCAACAAATCACCATACCGGCATCAATGGAGCAACAAGTTACCATCAGGAAACGCGAGCAACCCCTAGAATGCTGCAATTGTACCGAACAAATATAAGCTTTTCGCAAAGATATCACCAGCTTATTGGACAAATTTACAAACACCCAAGAAGCAACTTTGAAATGAATGCGTGAAAATATCGCCGAAATGAAAAGTCAATTGAATGATATAAAGACTTCCATTGACACTCTCAACGACGAATAGGTATCTATGAAGACTCAAATATCAGATCTGGTGATTAAGAATAGTGTCACTGAGAAGAAAGTCGAAAATCTTGAATCAGGAACTACTGGTTCAAATTGAAAAATTATTTTTGTGTTGTATAGTCCATTTATCGAGGAAGGCTATAACATCACGCTGCGACCAATAGGAACGAAGAATCAGTGGAAAATGTGGAAAAAACGGGGAAAATTGTTCATCTTTGAGGGCTTCCGTTGTCTATTTGAATGCGCTGATTTCAGGAACTGCTCGATCGATTTTAAAAAAAATTGTGTTAGATACTCCATTTGTCGAGGAAGGCTTTTTTAAGAAAAATTGGGGAAAATTATTCATCTTTGGCTTCCGTTGTCTGTTTGAACGCGCTGATCTCAGGAACTGCTTGATCGATTTGAAAAAATATTTTTGTGTTAGATAGTCCATTTGTCGAGGAAGGCTTTAATAAGCTTGCAACAAATAGGACGGTCATTCTCCGATTCGGCGTTCTTTGCCTAATTACCGTAACCTTTTTTATTTTTCTCTGATTTGACTTAAACACATTAAAATATGAAGCAAATCAAAGATACGAATTCAATAATTAATGAGGCATGTAAAAATTAATTGTTGTTTTCTAGATAATGAAACTTAAAAATTTTATGACTATGGTAATTAGAAAAAAATAATATTTAATGTAACGGTAATTAGAAAATATCATCAAGTCTATGTAAAATATGATATAATGAAATGATAATAACACACATTAATATTTTGTACACATATAATTATAATTGAAGCGATAGAATTAACGATGTCTCTCATAATTATAACCTACCAATAGTAAAAACAGACACTTTATCATTGCTATAATTAAATAAAAATTTGACACTTTTTTGACATTTCTTTTGGTTTCTGATACAAAACAGGGTTATTTTAAAAGCATATTTTATTTAACTTGCAATGTATGTTAGTTCGGGTGGAATCTTGCTACTCAATTTTGAAGCAGATATCTTCAACCGATTGAGCTGAAATTTTGTACACACTTAGTTTTTTTAGTTTGGATGTCAATATTTAATTCGTTCTCGGCGTTGTCGAGCGGCAAGCCTTCTCTTTTCTTTAGCTTCCTCTTTGGTCTTTTTGGGATTTCCCATCCTATAAATTAAATAATTTAATGAATGGTCAGCATATAATATAGACATATTTACGGACAATGATAATAATAATCTACGAAATCCGCGGGAAAACTTTCCATTGGTAAGAAATCGCGGCTTCAGTTAGTAAACAAGTATTAATTTTTCATACTACGGTAATTATAAACATATGGTAATTAGTATACGGTAATTAGAAAACGATAGATTTTCTTCAAAATTTTGTAAACCGACACAGTATGCAAATACTAGCTTATTACAACGTACGGAGGCCAAAGTACTGTCTCCATTTACATGATCAACTTGGGTCTATCTTAAAAAATCAAGTATTAAAATAAGAACAACGGTAATTAGAAAAGTTTTTAACCAAGGCTACGGTAATTATATACTCACGTGCTTCATTGGCAGTACACTAACGTTAGAGACGTGCAACTGCTGCTGGACCTCGGTACACGCGGAGGAGACGTGACTCCTATGGTAGTGATGTGCCAAATACCTTTATTTAGGGATGAGCACCCGAGAACAGCAAATGTTACGGCAATTATAACTTTCGATTGGACATGCGATTACTTAATGATAATTAATTTAGGTTCTATTGAGTCGATATTTTGTTATGCGATACACGTTACTTAATATCGTTTAATAAATTAAATGGATCAAAGTAAATCTGTACGTTATAAAAATTACAAGCAAGTTTAAAGATTAAGTTGGTGTGCGGACACGCCACGGTAATTAGAGAATAGAGGTTTTTTGAACATAAGTTAAATTAATTTAGTCATAATAACTTAAAACAGAAGCCAATGTTTTTGTTTGCAGATAGATACAGATGCTATCTAACATATAAAAAATAATGCATGATTGAATATGATAATATTACGGAATAAACAAGCCCGGACACGTAAAATTTGCTATTTGGAGAATGGCCGAGGAACGAAGCACCAGTGAAAAATTTTGCAAAAACGGGGAAAATTATTCATATTGGACAGATTTTAATGAATTTTTTTATGTTTGTTCAAGTGGATTCGAGAATGGTTTAGATTTGCAATTGGACCCGGTTTTAAGTCTAAAGAAAACATCATTAGGACCATTTTTGTAGAGAATATGGGATCGGACTACATTTGAAATATTTAGTTTCATTAATATATTGAGAAATATTGAGGCATTACTACTTGGTAAATGTAAAAAAATATATTATTTTATGTGTAGTTTACTAATAAACCACCAAAATTTGGCTCTGTCGGAATTTTTGTTATTTGACCCCTATTTTCATGTCTAAATTGACCGGAGAATGAGCCACTTATGAAAACGAACTAATCGAAAAAATTTATCCAAATATTATTCAGTACTATAGATACCAACGTAGAGTGGTTAGGTCAAAGTACAATTTTGACCACTAAAACTAATATTGTTGACGATATCAATTTTAATACCTATTCTAAAGAAAATACCTGGTGAAGAGAAAATATATAAATCGATCGACATGATCCATTGAAGAAATTATCAACTTCCCTACTGAATTTCTAAACACTTTACATGGTACTTGGACTTTTTAATGGACTGCCATTACACTGCCTTCGTCTGAAAATTGGATCTCCAATCATACTACTAAGAAATCTCAACTCTCCAAAACTATGTAATGGAACGAGGACGATCGTAAAACAGCTATCGAATAATTCGAACTATCGAACTTATTTCTGGATAGAACAAAGGACACAGAGTATATTTTATACCTAGAATACCACTGATCTCTACTGAATTGCCATTTCAATTTAAAAGATTGCAGTTTCCAAATAAATTAGCCTCTAGTTTTACAATTAACAAAGCACAAGGGCAAACTTTAAAATATTGTGGCATCAACCTCAAAGAATCCTGCTCCTCTCACGGTCAGCTATAGGTATGTAGCTTGCTCAAGAGTAGGAAATTCGAAAAAATTCTATAAATATACCCCGGACAATAAAATGAAAAATGTTGTTTATAAACAAGTAGTGTAAATAATGAGAAAATGTTTTCAACATTTTTTTTACTGTAGTTTATTTTTTTATTTCAACTACCACGTAATCTCATAATATCAACTCCTGAGCTAAGCCGGGTATCATAGTTTTCATATATGTGACATTGTCTTTTGGGAATAAAGATCTTTAAACCGAAAGCTTGCCTCGATAAATGGACTATCCAACACAAAAATAATTTTTCAAATCGAACCAGTAGTTCCTGAGATTAGCGCGTTCAAACAAACAAACAAACTCTTCAGCTTTCTAATAATAGTATCTAATATATTAAACTGCCCGAGCAATAAGTAAATCATGGAGTACGAATTGTGATATCGCACCTTTAGAATTAAAGTGGCGTAACTCAAAAATTTAAGAAATTGACTTTTATGCATAAAACGACTTAGAAACATATAATCTATCGGTCTAATGGAAATAAACAGCCACTTTCAAGCTAGAAAAGGATAAACATACAGTTGTGTCTCTTTCATATCGACCGCTTATCACGCGTTCCTTCACTTTTAAAGGGTCCCTTTTAGTGTTGAGTCGATAATGCTAAAAGTTGGGTGCTGCGCGGTTACTCCGTAAATGACATAAACTGTAATTCGTTGTTTTAATTGTAAACGTAAGGTAAGTAATTTGTGTGTTATTTATTTTTGTACAGCCTCTTTTAGGTTTCGGGCGTTTTAAATCTAAATGATAATAATATTTGACGCCATATTTGTATTAGTGTCATTTCATTTCTAAACATTTCATAAATACATGAGCCTGATTATGTGTTATGTCTTTACTTTATGAACCGTTTTTCTGACTACAGTGACGTATACGGAATTATGTCTATTATTTTCTACAGAATAATGTGAATTGGCGAGTTCAATTGTGATTGAGTCTTTTTATTTTTATTTCAATGAAACTTTGAGGTTAGTAATGAAAAGACAGGATCAAATTTTGGCGCTATATAAATATAACTGGAATGAAAATACAATACGAGACAAGATGAGTTCAGCAAAACCTAAACGTATAAAAGATATTTAAGGCTTGGTTATTTCTATAAATATAAAACTATTTGGCATTTTTGGTCATCAAGCAAGCTATAGTGTGAAATAAGGGCTCGACGGTATTTGCTAAACTCTATGACTCACGTTGTCATATTTTGACAAAACTCAGCCACAATTTGCAAGACACTATTGTCACCACGAAATCGGATGTTCTCGATGAAGTCGAAATGATTCCCCATACACCTAAAACACGAGCTCACCCCAAACCCATCTTGCAGATAATTCACGAGCCAGACTTATGCGCCTACCTTATTGATGAGATTACTGATATTGACATGGGTGAGATTAGAATAGCTCTCAGGCAGATTCATAATAATAAAGCACCAGGAGATGACGAAATAACCACAGAGCTGCACCAGGAGGAACACCTGTCTTGACTGAGCTCTTTAATTCCGTCGTCCACATTGGCACTAGCTATCCCAGAAAGCATGTAGCTGGAGCATGGTGGTTTTATTTTTTTAAATAGGTGATAACACGCGACTTGAAACTACTGTCCGATTCCGCTCCTGAGCCACGTGTATTAGCTATTATTGAGGGTTATCTGAGGGTCTGAGGGCCCAGAAGTTGAACGACTTTCAGCTAGTGGAGCAAACGTATAATCAGCCTCTCTGCCTAGCGTGTGTGGACTATGAGAAAACTATCTAAAAAGGCCACTTTAGGTGTTTCATATATTTTGACAGTTTTCAATAGAAATGCGTAAAATCGCGCACATAATATAAATTGCATATGATTCATCTAATGTTCACCTAAGGTGGCCCTTTTTGGACCCCCTGAGGGGTAATTCTGCTAAATTAAACCTGCATTAATACAATTACAATCAAGTCCCTATACGCTAAAACTCTCAAACGGGTATTTTATAAACATTAAACCAACGTGAAACGCGCTCTGATTGGTCGAAACGTCATAAAATCCGTGCATGGTAACATGTCGCTCCACTTTCAATCCAAACGAAGTAAAATGAAAGTCTACTTTAAATACGAGAATTGAGGTTCTGGTCTGTGCTGGAATTCATGCAGAAATGCCTCGTTGACTGCCGATAATATTTTGAGGTGTTAAGATGTCTGTTCAAGTGATTTCTGACAACTTCTTCAAGAAGTGAGACAGGTAGATGTTATCTCTCCAAAACTGTTTACTAACGCGTTGGAGGACGTTTTCAAGTCGCTTGATTGGAACGGCCGGGGCCTGAGACTGACCATAAACGGCCAGTACATCTCACACTAGCAATTTACGGATGAAATAATCATTATGTCAGACATATCTGCAGGACCTGGAAGAGATGCTGAACAGCCTAAGCGATTGTTCAAGACGGGTGGGTTTCGGAATGAACCTTAACAAAACCAAAATTATGCAAATAATTTTGGTTTTGTTAAGTATTGAACATGTTCTCCCAGGACATGGCATGGTAAATGGCACTAGTCTTGAAGTTAAGAACCAAGAATACGTATATCTTGGGCAAACTTTGAATCGTCGATACCACAATCACAATCACCTGTAGTCAAGATGCATTTGACAATTTCCACGGCGAAGTTCAGAAACAAAATGAGGATTTGATATAAGGCATCGCAAGCAATAAGTCACAACGATTACTTATATCAAATCCGATACATTTTTAATTTCGAAATTCGCTATTGAAATTAGCGAATGTTCTTGACTAAAGGTCCAGGGTCTTTAATCAATGCGTTCTATCGGTAAAGAAACACGGTAGCGAACTCTGCTGATTGACAAGTTCAAGGTTGTTCAGCCTGTGATGTAAAGTGCAATGTTGAGGGTATCTCTGGTGGATAATAAAACTTGCTACGATGTGATTCGACAGAGAATTAAAGTCACTGACATTGCTCATAGAATTAGCACGCTGAACTGCAAGTGAGCCGGCCATGTTCGCAGACGGACAGACGGTTGATGGTACAGACAAGTGTTAGAGTGGTGACCACGCTTAGGCAAACATAGTGTAGGACGACCTGCGCCACAATGGGCCGATTTAAAGTTGGCTGGCAGCAGATGGATGAGGGCTGTCCGAGATCGGGTTGGTTGGCGCTCATTAGTGGAGGCCTACGTTAAGCAGTGGGCTATCCATATGTCCGTAGCGTGATGATGATGAAATTTCTCATCGATAATAATTGATATTGACCTCTGATATTGAAAGGATTATTTAATTATTGCTTATTTAAATAGCTTTTCCTTTTTCTGTATAGTAAACATTATTTTGATAGAAAAACGCCACGGTAACTTAAGTATCTTATATTTTTATTTACACGGTAAATACATAAAAATATAAGGGATCTACATACCAATTAGGTATAAGTTTAGCTTTATTACGCATAAAATAAAAGATTTTTTCAGTTTATTCTATTCTAATTTACCTTTTATTACCTTAAATTTTTAAAAGTCAACCATTAATAAACTAGCATATTCCCAAATTAGTCACCAAAAATAAATTTTATTTTAGAAATAAATAGCCTATTTTTAAAATAGTTACGTTTTATTTTTGAATGCTTTATTAAAATATAGACACAAAGCTAAATAAGTCAATTAAATCTATACTAATATTATAAAGCTGAAGAGTTTGTTTGTTTGTTTGAACGCGCTAATCTCAGGAACTACTGGTACGAATTGAAAAATTCTTTTTGTGTTGGATAGTCCACTTATCGAGGAAGGCTTTAGGCTATATAGCATCATGCTACACTCAATACGAGCGGAGTACCAATCAAGAATGTTACAAAATCGGGGGTCTTTTTTTCCTTTTGAGAGCTTTCGCTACGTACGCTGCGGAAACGGTTAAAGTTTCGCTAAAATGATGTATGGCAGAATTGTTCCCCTTTAAAAGTTCTAAAAAAAAGTCCGCGACAGTATATGTCTATCTTTTAAGGTTGGCTCACTATAACCTTTTTATACTTACCAAATTAATTTGTTCTAAAAGTAAGCATTATTTGTGAAGGTGTTTTCATAAAGATTATATTAATCCTTATCCAAGTAAATACGTTATTCATTACAAGCATTTAATCTATTTTAGAAGATATCGCAGTAATAAAATAATCATGCGCGCTATAGTAAGGAGCGCGGAGCGGGCGGGCAGTCGTGAGGTGGAAGCGCTTCTTCTACGTAAATGAAGTCGCGGGTAAATTTTAGCGATATCCCAAAGTAACTATTCCACGCGGATGAAGTCGCGGGGAAAAGCTAGTTTAAAATATTTTGGAAATAAAGTGACACCTTTTTTTAAATTGTTAATTAACAAAGGTTCTAAATAATTAAACTCATATTTTTAATAACAAATCACTAAAACAACTATTCACCTACGGCAAATAACAAAAACTGTAACTACATATGGCTCACACTTACTATTATAGTCAAAAAACCAAAAAATGGCCTATTCTCCAATTACATTTTAGGCGTTTACCAAAAATCAAGAATTTTGGATTAAGCCACTTCAATTCTAAAGGTGCGATATGCTCATAAAACATGCGCGGTAAACATAATTATGTTTTTACCCATTATTTCATCCGTTTATAAAAGGTGTTGCTATAATATGCTGACCGCATTTCAATTCCGACGAGCACGCTCCAGTCTCGCTTCAGAATATTAAAAACTTTTTAACTGAAACATTTAATACAATGCGAAGATAATTTTCTTTCACATTTTGTGGAAGACATTTTTAAATTTTGTAAAGTAATTGTGTAAGTGCAAATTACACTTTATTACATTTTTCGTCTCCTCGGCTGTGAAACATGTAAGTAATTTTGCATCTTAAGGTCAAAAAAAATCACCAAGTATTACCAAGGGGAGGAGGGGGTATACGGAGACATCACGTGTATTAATTTTCGAATCGGATTAGACCATAGTCTATGGATACCGAAATTGTTACCGGTTGTAGATTTGTAGTGTTGTTTAAATTTACAAGACAAATCACTCGTATAGTTTTGAATTGCTTAAATTATTCGATTAAATTGTTTTTTAAGTTAAAGTTTTTTTTTCAAACATGACCTGCTTACTATGTAAAAAAAATACACGTCGTGATCTTAGGTGGGTTAAAAACATCACGTGATTAATGTACGGCCCCTAATGTAACGTTCGGCTGTATATATGTCACCGTAAAATTGTAAAAACCGTTAGATTGTAAAATAACTAACGAGATTGTAAAAATATGTCGAAAGATTAAAAATTTATAATCTAACTGTCCACGCATGGACATCGCATCTACATCGAGTGCAACTTCCCTCGCGCACGGACCTCGCTGACCAGAGCGAGGGTGCGGGGTGAAGGAAGGGGACTGGACTGGTTTACGGGCGGACAGCGGGGCGCGGCGGCGAGCATCATGGGCACAGGGGCGACACTCTCTACAAATGACAGTTCGAGCACCGACAAATGTCAGTTATGTTGACTTAAGCCTAGGGTTGACATCGAATTAATTTAAAATATTTTTTTACGTCTGCGTAAATATAATATTTTTACGCGGGCGAAGCCGCAGGCAACAGCTAGATACTTAATATGGAAAGGGAAATCATACCTACCTACTTTAATCCACGTCTAAGTTATTTATTGTACCTACTGCGTGTGACGAAAACAAGGGTTAGTTTAGAAAAAATAAGTAAGTATCGAGGTAGGTTAAGCGGAAGGAACTTTTGTCATAATTTTTTTCTTGGTTAATACGGCCGGCGACCATATACAACTACAATAATTATTTAGCCCACTCATTTTAATACCGATCAGGAAATTTCTAATATTTTAGGTACACGGTGCGTGCGATTTGAACTTTTGAACAATACTGATATTTACAACGAAAATTCAAAATAGTCTTATTGCCATATTTTTTTAATCAAAAATGTACTCAGCCTTTGGGCCCATAAATTGGAAAAATATACCTTGTGTCCATAGCAATTGGGTTTAATTTGCACTTAATTCTTAAGTAGTATAAAGACTATTTGAATTATATCAATGCAATTTTAAATTTTTATTACCACTCAATAAGTGTTGTAACACAACTAAGATCGTCGCACAATATCGATAGGTATCGACAGATTTAAATGCGATTAAGTACTACATGTAATATTTAATCTAAAATTGTATGCGGAAATCCTTACTAATATTTTACTACTATTATAAATATGAAAGTTTGTGAGGATGTACGGATGGGTGAATGGATGGACGGGTGAATCTTAAATGGCACACCACACGTTTGTTTCTCTTTATTGCAATAACTATTGAACGGGTTTTAATAAAAATTTGATATACGTTCCTACAAACTTTATCCAACCCAAGCATATTTCGTTAAAAATATCGATAAAATCAAACTATTGCATGACTACATTACTAGTGAAACAAAAAACAAAATATATTTTTATGAACGTCGCGTCAGCCAAATCTTTCTTATGAAATTACACAGTCGCGTCGGCGAAACTGCCAGCCCCGTGAACCATAGTCCAGGCTGGGAAAAAGTTACTCCCCACCCGCCCCCGCATTCGCCCAGACACGCACACACAGCTGCGAGCGGTGAGTCGTGTAAATCGGTGGAGTGACGGTTCTTTACGTTAGTAATATATATTCTTTGTCATGGGTACGTTAGTAATATATATATTCTTTGTCATGGGCTCACCTCTCTTCTATCCGATCCACCAGCGCTGGCGCACACCCACTAGATATTTACATGCCGATTAATATATCGGAGTTCTATCTTTACATCTTTTATTTCTTTACGAAAGTAGATAGGACCCGACACTAACGAAAAATAATGTGTGAAATTATAGGCAGCATATTCGCGTCGGAAGTCTATCAACATTTTACAATTTCACTAGTTATATTACAACGAGATTGTAAAAATATGTCGAAAGATTAAAAATTTATAATCTAACGAAAAATAATGTGTTAAATTATAGGTAGAATATTCGCGTCGGAAGTCTATGAACATTTTACAATTACAATCTAACGGTTTTTACTATTTTACGGTGACATATATACAGACGAACGTATACCTAACCGCTAACATATTAAAATATTAAAAACTTTATAAAAACTTAATTAAATCTGAATAAAAAAATCCTATTAATAATGTAATATTTTAATTATGCTTGATTTCTGCAGATCAGTTTGCCAGTCGGCAAAGGCCTCCTCCAACCTTTTCCATTCTTGTCTGTTTTGTGCCACTCTATGCCATGCCACTCCAGCCACTTGGCGGATGTCATCATACCATCGCTTTTGTGGTCATGGCATCTCTTTTCATGTAGGTATCCATCTCTAGGGTACCATCTTGTTACCAAGTTACTCTTCTCATGTCTCCTGTCCACTTCCATTTTAACCTTCTGATTTTATATGTTACTAGTTTTCGCCCGCGTGGATTAGTGTTCTTGGAGAAAAACACTTCTTCAGCAAATAACTTCTCCGCTCACCCAATGGCTAAAAACAAGACCCTATCACTTTGATTAATTAATTATTACATAGATACGTTATTTCCTTACAAAACTGACAATATTTCTGTGCCACGACACACATTGACATGGGACGCGTGTCAATGTGTCAACGTCGCATACGGCATAGTAATACAAAACACGCTATTACTCGCGGAGCACACTAACCAAAATTGGCCCGACTTAGGCCAATTCGAGTCTTCATTTTTACGCGTTTATAACATATGTACCTCTTTTTAATATTATATATCTATGCCCTATCATATCAACATCAACGCGTCACGCGACGTGCGAGAGCGCTTGATATATTATTATATTAAAATGATGAGTATATTTATACTAATAATAAAAAGGGTAAAAGTTTGTTTGTTTGCATTGTTAGGCTCCGAAACGACTGGACCGATTTTGATGATATAGATTATGGACATATTGACGGAAGAAAACAAAAAGGTCGTAACTGACAACTTTGGCTAAAATGCGTTTTAAACCCTTTTGAATGATTTAATTTTTTGTGCGCCGAATGCTCTTACTCCCGTAACTCTATGGAAAATTGTTACAATTTTAGGATTTTTAAAATTTGCCTTCTTTTTTAAGTTTTATGACCAAGAAACGCAGTAAGTAACAAAGAAAACGTTATATTTTTCTTGTTTTCAGTTACGCCAATTGGCTGCCTGTAATAAAATTTAATGCAAGGGTTACGCCGGCTTTATAAAACATCGATATTTTTCGTGGTGCGTGTTACAATGTTTCCGCTGTTCGTGATTTTGCTCGATGATTAATTTTTCTAGTAACTTTTTTGAAATTTGCCTTTTTGTTAAAAATGCGTAATAAAAACATTATATTTCACATATTATGTATTCTTCTTACCTCATAATTACATCTCTATTATGTTCTTAAAATTATACGAGTAAAGAAATTAAATACAATATTTACGAAGACTTTGTTTTGTTTGCAGCATTATCACGGCTTGCATAAAAAGAAATGAAATCAGTTAAAGCTTTTTTATTTTCTTGACAATACATTCTGGACTGTAGTTATAACGTTCTTAACTTCTTACTATTTGTAAAAATATGCCAAATGCTGTAACTAATATAATGTATGGTTTTATACAACTTTAGATAATACTTTCGTCGCTAAAAGAAACAGCTATTTTTTGTACGCTTGTTGTCCATAGATAGTAAACGTCTACCACCATAGAACAAAAGTTATGACCAAATTATCAAAGTTTTCAAATGTTTTTGGCTCGGGTGAACAATATTATTTTTGTCAGTTACGAGCTTTCTGTTTTCTTCCGTCGATGTGTTAAATATTCCTAACTTTCGCTCTTACTTCTGCGGGAATCTACTAGAAATCCATTTTTTTCCTTTGACATATTGTTAAAATTATACATAAATCACTCACTCTTAATACCAAATTTCAAGTGCAATGCGTGCGCAAAATTTGCCAGCCTCACAGACAGCGCGAAATGCACCAAATGTACCGGCCTATTCCACCCCTTCTATGCCAAAGGGTACAATGCCAGGAACGCGAATAAAACATGGACATGTCCTGCGTGCACTGCAGCCACTACACCATTTTCTGCTAAGTCCACATCCCATGTTACTCCTAACGAATCGTATGTCGACGCGCCCACTGGCTGTTCATCTCCGAGCCTGTTAGGTGAGGAAATGAGACTTCTCAGGAACGTTATCACTTATCTCTGCTGTCCGACTAGAAATGGAGTCCTTCATGGTCGTAGCCAGGGGGGGTTTTGGGGGTTTAAACCCCCCCCTGAAATGGACCGGCAGGTCTATGTGGATGACCCATATACAGAGGCGTATTTAGAAATTTTTCGCCCCATGTTTGACTTAAAGAACATAATATTATAAAATTCAGTACCGACGTTCAGCTTTAGGCAATTTTTCGCAATACAGTCTTTCAGGGTTTAAAGCTGAAACGGGTAAAAACGAAAAAAATGGGGGCCCATTATTTAAATGTGCCCAGGGCTTCTAATATGTTAAATATATTAAATGTACGTTTCATTTTCTTGAACCTGCCCACGAAAGTAATGTACTTTTAGTCGTTTTATTTTCTTGACCCCCCCTCCCCCTTTAGGCATCACGTGATTAATGGACGACCCCCATCGAAAACGCATATACAAAAGGGGCTCACGAATTACAAATATTATGTACTGCAGTAGGTCTGTACTACAAGATTGTCAATGGAGGTTGGTTAGTTTCGTTGGAATGTCAATTATAACATTTAAAATGACAAATTAAATTATCAATCACTACATAGTATAAAACAAGTCGTTTTATCTGTCTATCCCTATTATATTGTATGCTTAGATCTTTAAAACTACGCAACGGATTTTGATGCGGGTTTTTTAAATAGACTTTAAGTATTTTATCCACAATATAGAAGCCCTTTAAACCATACAGTTTAAATAAGAATCCTATATATTTTATAAGATATCGTAAAATGTATGCCTATTCAAGTACGAAAAATATAATAATAACCTCTTTTTAATATTATATATCTATGAATAATAATAAATCAAGAGATCGCGCATGTCGCGTCGAGGTGATAGGGTCCCGTTTGTAACCATTGGGTACGAAACCCTATAAACATATTCAATATTGTATACAAAACAATAGTTAAATTTTTTCTCCAAGAATAGGTACTATTCCACGCGTGCGAAGCCGCGGGAAAAAGCTAGAAACATTATAAAACACAATACTACCAACTACCTATGCGTTCGCTCGCTTGACCAGAGATTTGTGCATATCCATTGCAAATGATGACTTCCAAGCAATACCCTACAATATTTTATAGAACTTACGTTCAAATTTGCTGGTACCGACTTCAAAATTAAGAAGATTGAGTAGAGAAATAGTTTAAATCTTAGCCAAATTTAAAAGGGGAATTGGTTGCGCCGGTGTCGCATTTTCAATTTACTGCGTAAAGTCTAGTATAATCGCTCACCTTCTATTTGAAATTAATATTTAAATTGGTACGATACTCACGTCCTATTCCCATCTCCCTCCTGCACATACCCTTCTTGTCCGCAAGAGCTAGACAATGAATGTCCATTGGGGACATCTCGCGGATTAAGGTTGATACCGTGCTTTTAGCACACCGCACGCATAGTTGTAAACTGGACTCTTAGCAAACGACGCTTAGCTAACCGCATACTTTTGTTAATGGCCGCCGTAAGCCGCGCTCTTCGTAATTAATTTGTTTGATGGACAGCGACTATAGTTCGAGTAAAATTAAAGTGCAAGACCGTTAGATAGTCTCGTGATAAGGATACCTACCGGCTGCGAATCCAGAGCCGGCTCCACGTGTCAACCCACAGAAGCTGAATTCGACATTGATGATAAGGTATTGTGCACTTCCCTTACAGATTTCGAACTATTTTCATCTATCCTAATCCACGCAGTTCGAAATTTCCTTTCCTTGATTAGAAAATAATTTTTATTTCATACTTTCTTTTGTATTTTTACTTTGGAAGTCGATTTAGATCTTTGTTTAAAATTATTAATTTCACCCTTTTAAGTGATATTTGTTAAATACATCATAAGAACGTCTAAAATAAACGATCGAATGTATAATTATTAAATACGCGCCAAGCTTCCATTAGGTATTGTTAATAAGATGATGATGATGATGAATACAGTAAGTTACAAAGTGGCAAATGCTTGCAGTTCTTTAAACAATGCCATAATTTCCAAACGCGTATCGTTAAAAACTGAGGAGTTCTATTCAGTGCTTTTGGATCCAGGGTACACCTTGGTACAAAATCTTATTTTTTGATAGCATATGCTTGTGATACTTCAAATAATAGTATCTACAGGTAGAGAAGAACCACTCCGACAAATCGTTTGAAGAAATAGGACCTCTTGCTGCGATACGATAAGGTTCAATTCAGATAACGCAGCGCTTACGTTACTTTTACGACCGCTAGAGGCGCTTTCATGGTTATCATACAATATTTCTCGTTTACGTACACGTAACGATACCGTAAAATGTTCATGCTTGGGGTACTGGTGGTGCGTTGGTTTGTAGTGTTAGCTCCGTAAACGTCGTTGATGTTGCGTGCCGCTTGTGCCGCGTTGCTGCCACGATTGTACTCAATACTCATATTCCATAATTACTCGAATTTTTAATGTATCCATTATGACGAAAAAGATTGAAATGCGAGGAAAATGTAACACTAATCAATAAACAAATTAATACTTTTGGGAAAAGAATTCCATGTTTTTAAAATAAAATTAATTTGAAATTAGAATAATTCTTAGCCGAACAAAAAATATTTTGATTTGAAATTGCCAGTACTGCAGAACGGCAATTTCATAGGTAAATACCTATTATTTAATTACAACTTTTTTTACCTACTTTCTAGTACATATCTACTGATTAAAGCACTTTCCAAATAAACCTATGGTAGATGTTAATAGTACTTTAATAATTGTATAATAAATTCGCGCATACCTATAAGTATATAATATTATACGTAAACGTAAGTGTTTTCGATACTTTCACGGCCTGTACCCCAAACAGGAACATTTTGCGGTATCGTTACGCACACGTAAACGAGAAATATGAGGAATATTGTATGAAAATTTTAGTTACTTTTACGTCTGCTAGAGGCGCTTTCATGGTTTTCATACAATATTTCACGCTTACGTACACGTAACGATACCGCAAAATGTTCCTGGAGGGCTAGACAAGATGCATTAAATAATATCGACGGCGAACTTCGTGAATAAAAAATGTATGGGATTGACATAAGCGTGCGTTAAATGACATATTCAGTCGTATCGTTAAAAAAATTGGTAGCCAAGCAGCCACTTTGAACGAATACGCTAACGATGCACCCATATAACGAATTGCTCTAACGCGTTTCTCCATACAATGCCTAGACAAGCGGCCGTAAGTGACATTTAGCAGATCGTGATCTTTATCTTTATCGACCTAACGATAAAGATACCCAGATAGCTACCTTTATCGCCTCAACGAACAATATGGCGGATTTTTATTGATCAGCTGTTATTTGTAAATAATAATGATTTATCTAAAGGGTCTATATTGCATAAAAAGTCAAAAGAATTCAATCTAAAGTATTCAATTAATCACAATTATTGTCAATATGTAGGTACCTAATATTTAATTCATTGTATTCAAGTATAATTTAACACTTTGTTAAAATATAAATTTCTTAATTTGTAGCTTACTTGCAGTCTTAGATTAATAACGCCCTTGCAGTTTGTAACCTTTACACGCTACTATACCAGCTGATAGCAATCTTTAGGTGTACCTATAGTAGGTACCTACCTAAATTATAGTAGGTAACAAATGTAGTTCATAAATAAGCAAGTTGTATTTAGTAGATAAAATTTATAAGTTTTTCAATGTAATTATATTTTATTGTATTGTATATATCGATGCTCAACACCTTCGCCTTATAAATGGGATGTAAGCACACAAACACCTCATAATAGTTTTGAAATATTTGCTATTATAAACAGTCAAGTAGTGTTAACCATTAAATACATCATATTTAATCTCTATAGTATGTTTGTGACTAAATATGACTAAATAATTGAAATATTCTTTGCAATTTTACAGAACTATAACTTTAAAGGAAGTGTTATTAGCTGGAAGTAATAAAATTTATAAAAGTACCATGACTGTACAGGGTACTATTACAATAAATAAACCTAACAGTTACTACATATTGTATACAAAATATTACAAGCGGCCATAACACTTTGAATTTGTTATAGGCATTGTCTTGCTAGAATTATTCATTCATTCTAATTTAAAAGCTTTGCTCTTGTCGGTGGAGCTTTCTCCATTCCTCTCTGCACTTCATCCTTCTCTTAACCTCCTGATACGACACGACCATCGCCTTAACCTGGTCCATAAAAGTTCTTCTCGGCCTTCCATGTTTCCTTCCCCTCAATTATTCCTCTTATAAAGTTGTCGTGCCATATCAAGTGTCCGTATTAGGATAGTTGAAATAATAACAATAGGTACATGAGTATCAACATTTTATTTTACTTTTTAAGTTTTAGTAAGAAAATAAACATAAAATGTAAAAATTACTTTCATTTCTTGCAAAGGAATTACATAATGCAGATATTTCTTTGTTTAGCACTAGTTAGAGCCTGTCACAGAATGAATACAAATTAATTAGGTTGGTAGCGGTTTTGATACATTAAATGCAAACAACATTATTAAATATGCATGAGAAATGCTTGAAATATGCACGAAAATTGGCAGAATATGCAAATTTAATGATAAATTTTAGGAACCCCTAAAAAAAGAGAAAAATAAGTTTTTTATTTCAAAATCAGCATAGGTACAATTAGTAAATTATTTTTTGATAGGCGATAATAGGTACAGTAACATTACATGACTATAAAATTATTTAAATTTTTTGTAAATGTAAACAATTAAGTAGGTATTTATTAAAATTTTCAGTGGTAAGATTGTGTCTTCGATTGTTTAGAATATTTTTGTTAGTGGAAAGGGTTCGCTCCATATCCACTGAGGTAACTGGGCAGAATTTGAACTTGGGTGCTATGTTAGTACTTATAGTTTCTGGCAAAAGTTCTGCCGTTCCATTAATGAAACTATCAATTTGACACAAGCTTTCAAAACCTGGGTTATTGTTCAATATGTTTTCAAACTTTTCTTGAAGTTTATGCGGCAATGCCATTGGCAACGTGGAGTTCATTGAGCGTATTTTATTTATTGTTTGGATAAATTCAAAAGCGTTCCGTGTCAAATTCGCGATATTATCACTTTTATCGCATTTCGGAACACAGGGTGGGTTCACTGCACTCGGAAAAATATTGTAAATGTACGTGTACCGATAATATTATGCATCATAACTAGATCTTAGGTAAAATGGCTTAAATAAGCAAATGCATATAATGCAATAATCCGGTCCCTAGTTCTTTATTACATAAGAATAAGTAAATTGTTAATTTGTTAACAAACAAAAATTATTGTACTTCATCTTCTTCTTTTTCTACCCAGTGTTACCAGGATCATTACCTACACTATTTATTTGTAAAAGGTCATCCATCCTGCAAGCTCAAGGCCGCGGATTTGTAGGCAAAAATTTTAAATGATTAAGGCCCACTTGCGCCAATCCGGGTTAAAGTTAACCCTGGGTTAAAAATCATGTTATCTCTCTTATTCTTCGTATTTGTGAAAGAGAAAGCATGATATTTTAACCCAAGGTTAACTTTAACCCGGATCGGCGCAAGTGGGCCTGACACTAAGAATGGATCTAGTTGTTATTCCTAAATCCTACTTAGGTGCATACTAATGCCGGCTTAATTAGTACCGGTGCTGGATTTGCTGGATGCATCATGCACCGTGAATCGTGATATGAGTATAGCCCTTTATTGTGTTACCAGGATCATTACCTACACTATTTATTTGTAAAAGGTCATCCATCCTGCAAGCTCAAGGCCGCGGATTTGTAGACAAAAATTTTAAATGATTGACACTAAGAATGGATCTAGTTGTTATTCCTAAATCCTACTTAGGTGCATACTAATGACGGCTTAATTAGTACCGGTGCTGGATTTGCTGGATGCATCATGCACCGTGATATGAGTATAGCCCTTTATTAGTACCGGTGCTGGATTTGCTGGACGCGCCGTGAGGATGGCCTTTTAGTGTAACCTGTTAAAATCTGTATAAAATGTGTTTCCTTTGACTATTTGGCAAGAAATCCGTATAAAATCTGTATTATCAATGAAAAATAGAAGATAATTAATTAAATAATGTATTATATAATATAATTCTAAATAGAACTCTGGAGTCATACAATAGAGTTGAAAATCGTACACACGAGTGGTCAGTCAATGTCAAATAATAAACAGTTGTCAAATTGTGTGTCTGATTTAGAATGCTCTGAATTTTCTCCGGTGTTTCGGATTTCGGTGCATATTGAAGTTCCTTACAACCGTAATAATCGCCTGTGTTAATTAAGTAGGTACCTACTTAATTCTTATTGTAAATTTCTACACTTGAAATTTGATTCCATTTTATACAAAACACTCTAGGAACTTTCAGTAAAACTACTAGGTACCATTTTACTGAATCGACTGACTTGCCCTGACTATTTGTATTTTGAACTTTGTCTAGACATTAGACTTGAAAATAATACGGTGTTGAAATCATATATACCTACAATAAATCTATTTGTCTGCCTTTTAAACTTGACACTGATAAATAGTTTTAAGCCGTAACGCCATCATTAATAAAAAAAAAGCAATTATGACATTTGACAACGTCACAACTGACGGCTAGATTCTTTCAAATCATAGCAACTAACGCATGAAGCATAGATACCAGGAGTCCGAACGGTATAGGCGTTTTAATAATAATTATGTACACAATAATAGGACCAGATCTTAGTTCTCTTTTCTGCCGCTAGGCGTGCGAGACCGACGAGTACCGAGTGTTGCCAATACTATTATACCGAGTGTTGCCAATACTATTATTTATTACAATTATTTTTAAATTACCGTTAGGCAATTACCGTGTTCTACGGTATCTATTTTTCGAGAACAGTTTCTAAGAATTTCCTAAAACTTTTATTTAATAAGATTTCAATCTTTCTAGAGCTGTCAATAGCAACTTTAAACTTCCCGCGTAATTTCAAACGAGTGCATGTCGGACCGTCGCGCGCTCTACCGGCAAAAATCTGTCCCCGTAATTGAGACCATTATTTTAACATTACGTTCGGACTCCTTGTTATCTATACTTCGTGAACTAACGTTTGAGCACGTTTGAGCAATTCGTTGTTGCGATTCGAACAACATAATGCATATGGCTAGGAACATTTTGTCGTGATCTCAAAAGAGAAGTCGATACGACAGATTTTTTCGAATTTTAACGAAGGTAATTTGTCTAGGCGCCCTGCTTGGGGTACTGATATTACTCAAAGAAGTTGAATCACGCCGCCTTACTATTTATAGGGACTTTTGTCAACAAATGACTTTTCAAATCGTATCACATCGGAATAACATAAGACGCGAACAAATAGTTCAGGACGAAACAACACCTAAACACTTACCTAATATTTGTTATCAATTAATTGCAGTAGCTCAAACTATATTATTAAATTTTGTTATATTATGTTAAGGTATTTTACAGCTGGCCGGGTGATTTTTACCTAACATAAACACAGTATTGTAATATTATGTGCACAGATTGTAAGGTATTAAATCCAATCCATAAAACATTGCAACGAACAAATCTCGCGGCCTGCCTTAAGTACTTGTACTATTATTTATTCTGTGCCTTTAGCCCAAGCGAATGGACCGAAATGGCCAGGCTACATAATTTGACTAAGGTGTAGAGTTTGTGAAGTTGAAGTTGAAGCTTATAGAGGTAAGCCGTGTTAGAAGTTTGGTAGAGTCAGAAGCTTGGTTTTACATGAGACCTAATAGCTGTTTGACAGTGAGAGTCTTATGGTATCGTCTTGGCATTACTTTACATGAAAATGTTTTTCGTGGGATTTATTAATCTGTGGCCAAGCGCAGTATTACAGTGCGTCGCCATGGTCGTTGTCAACTTGGCCGACAAAAGAATCGCGATCTATTTTCCTAATTTTGTGTTAAAATTCTAAATTTTCAGATAAACTTGATAACGTGCATAGTCATAGTAATCTTAACTAAACTGGGTATTTGGTAGATCGTAGTAAATCTCGAGATTTCGAGAGGTACACTGTACATTGCTAAATAAGAGCATTTAAGTTTTTTAGTGAATATTTTTCATTCTATTGTCGTAGTTAGTAGTATATTCAAAGTGCAAGATGATAAAGTAGTTTCGTATGTAAAGCGGTAAATAATTAAAAGATTAAAAACTAATTGTCAGCTTCAAAAGTTAGCTTCTGTGTTTAATATAATGTCTCAAACAGTCAGGTTATTCACTTTTGAAAAAAAAATACAAAATGGTGAATATCTCGAAATAATAATCTGCCATACAAATTAATGAAATTTGGTAGGTTTATTTATATGTATATGGTAGGAAATTTGGTAGGTAAATTTGGTAATTAATGGAATTATTAGATATATTTACTTGTTTTTTCATAATAATAATTATAACGAAAATTAATGCGTACGTAAGGAGATGTTTTTATTTGACAATCAGTCGACATATTACAATATTATCTCTAGTACATAATATTACAATCTAACGGTTTTTACAATTTTACGGTGACATATATATTTGGTAGGACTACAAATAACAAAAATTACAATAAATAATATTATACAAATATATTTATTCACCAATTCATTGAAAGTGGTAAGTGATAGTTTTGGGCCCACCTCAAAATGAACTTTTTTGAGATTTTTATTACATTAAATTTTAATTATATAAAATCATAGATGTATTAAATTAAATAAAATAATAACATTGTACCTTCCTGCTTATACGTACAATCGTACCAGTCTACAACCGAGCGGTTTTTTTTTGCGACTACTTATTTATTCATATTTGCTCAAAGAATTTTTTTTTCTTAGTACATAAGTATATAGTCTTACTTTTTAAATTCAGATTACGTCATGGACAATCGAGACAAGAAGAAATGTCACAAAAAAACTGTATATTTGTTGACCCCTCAAGTAACAGCTGGTATGTATGTTGTATACGAATAAAAAACATATTTAAAATGATAGCTTATAGCTAGCTTATAATTCCGATATCCGATTGATAATAACGAAGACATATGAGATTGAGACGTATTTGTTGTTGACGACATGAAACGCGTATAGGCTTTGATTAATTATTACATAGATACGTTATATCCTTACAAAATTGACAATATTTCTGTGCCACGACACACATTGACATGGGACGCTGTCAATGTGTCAACGTCGCATAGTAACACAAAACACGCTATTACTCGCGGAGCACACTAACCAAAATTGGCCCGACTCGGGCCAATTCGAGTCTTCATTTTTACGCGTTTATAACATATCTACCTCTTTTTAATATTATATATCTATGCGTATAGATGTTTATATTTATCGGCCCCATAACGGATATCGGGAATTATTATCCGATATAATGGGAAAACGAACGTATGCCGACAACATAAGAGCGTTTTCCTTAACGATATTGGGTATCGGATTTAGTAATTGGAAAATCTACGAATATAAAATAATAATACTATAACTACGAACAAAAAATACTAATAATATACCTACTACGAACAAAAAATACTAATACTCTACTACGAATATAAAATAGTATTGTTACTCGTAGGGGAAAATGCTCTCAAAGTGATCACATATATTTTCCATACCGATTCTAGTAGTTATTTTTTTGTTTCAGCGAGGAACTTATAACTTTGTCACCGGCCGATTCACCAAGTGATAGTGGAAATGAGCCTGTACTCGAGGATTTGACATGATGAATGAAGTTTCACTTCTGCCACGTATACTCTGTACACGTCATGTTTTTTTTTAACTAAATAAAAATATTTTCATAACTTAAATGGATACCATAAACCTATTATTATTATTTAATATTTATATCAATCTTAAATATGTAAAGAATAAAACTATATCTTAATCTATACTAATAATAAGAGGTTTTGTGAGTTTGTGAGTTTTTAGAGGGTAATCTGAATGAATGAATTTACTGTAGCAAGCCGCATTTTTGTGTGATAGACTATAATTAATCTATATAAGGTTAAAATATTTATTGTAATATTGTTTTGTAAAGTGTTCATAAGAAAAAATAAAAAATAAACTTCAAATATTATGTACAATCAAGTGTACCTATTTGCATTTGTTATTATATTTAAGTACTTACATACAACTTCTCTTAGCTCGTCTTGGTGGGGGCACTACCGTGCTCCCAGATATTATTAATAGATATACTTTGTTTAGCACTGTTTTCGTTTTATTTTCCTTACCTATTCGTTTTGTCATTTTCTTAATGCTTCTTTAATGGTCTGAAATAAAACAAAAAAATATTATCAATTTTATAATTTTACAATTTAGCTTTATTCACATTATTATCAGAAAATATTGAACGCGTTGCATTGTCTAATCTTGGCGACGGCGGCGCTGCCGTGTGACTATAAGTTAAAGTAGTCCTCTTTAATTTTAATAATTTATGATTAGTAACCAATAACCATTAAGTATCAGAATTAATATTTAAACGCTATTAATGTGTTTTAAGTGAACGCTTTATTTTAGAGGCACTTTAAACAAAGCGACAGTGTGATCATAATTCATACAGCGAAAGTAGGTTGAAAGCACCAATTATCAGCACCTTAAGAGATAATCCTAATTTAAGCCCGATTATTACAGAGGAAAATAATTTTTTACCCACAATGTAGAGTTTACCCGGTACATTGTTTGATAAATGACTGAATTTTATTACAAATAATTATTTAAGTATCTTCATTCACGATTTATAAAAAGAAGAATAACTAAAAAATGGATTGTCACCATTTATTAGCACCCTCATCACCAATTAGCACTACTACCCAATTATCAGCACTGTGACATTGGTATTGAAAGTTGGTAGATAATATAAAATAAAACAACGCTCAGAGCATAATCTCTTTTTTATACGTAGCCTGATAAAGAAAGTTTAATAAAAATCAGTCTTTAAAAGAATATAACCCAATTCTTTTTAATTAGTCAAGTCTGTCTCATCAATACAAAGGAAAATTACTATGGTAAACATACTATTAACATACCCCCTTACTAATAAAAATGTTTATCCAGTAGATAAGCATAACATTACAATAGCTCTCTGTATTTTTAAGTGACTTCCAAAAAAAATGAATATGACTTTTCACGATAAAGTTATATAATATTTTTAGAGATATGAATTTTTAAAGGTCCGAAAAATTTGGATAGTTTTGATCCATGAAAAATGTATTAAAAAGTAAATAAAATAAAAATAATATATATTTTTCATTCTTTATAAGTTTATACAATAGTTAATAATATTCTTAATAGAGATTTTTAAAAAAATCATTGTTTATACCTGTTATTCAATTGTTAATTTCGCGCGACAACAAGTATGCGTCGCTTTTATTTATAACTAGCTGCGAAACCCGGCGTTGCACGGGTTAAATATACACCGTATGTTTAATGGTGTAAAAAATACATGAAGATACATTTTTGATGTAGATATTATAGATTCCTATCGTAGACATTAAGACTTATTCGACCATTAAACTTACGGTGGATATAGAGTACATTTTATAGACTAATAATTAGCAAATCGAAATAATGTAAAGAAAGAATTTAGTAAATATAATTTTTTTCATTTTATTATTAATATAATTGTCTATACATCATATCATTCATACACAGATTACATAAAACGTTATGACGCTAATACTATTACATATTTACATTTGTTATTTTAGTTTTATTTTTTGTTTTATTTATTTATTTATTTATTTATTTATTTACAACTTACAACTTCTATCATCACAAGCTTAAACCTAATACAATAGAGTGTTACTAACTAGGTACTTAAATTTATCGTACTTGCTACACAATAGGTGACCTTAGTGAACTCGTTCAATGAGCACGTAAATAAATCGACGGTGTTTGCGACCGTGTTCAGCGTCCGCAGCGCCCGCGTGAGCGGGGCCATCCGCAGCAGGTTGGTGCGTGCGCGCGACACCTCCAGCAGCGGCGGTCGGCGCCGCCGCTCCGCGTACCCGTCCGGCACACACAGCCTGGCCGCTTGTAACACAGCTGGATTGTGCGTTACACCGCGCAAAACTTTCACTACATATGTGGCCAGGGCCACTTCCCTCCTAACTTCTAATTTATAGTAGCCGACCATACCCAGAACAAATAGCGTTGGATACAGCAACGGATAACCTGGGTACACGCCGTACCTTTTGAGATATATGAAGCGCACAAATTTGTTCTGGATACGTTCTAGCATATTTATGTATTTGTCCTCGTGTGGGGACCAAATTACGGCATTACGGCATTTTAAATTTATCTTTCTAATATTTGCTTGTACACTACATTTATGGTTCTGTTGTTTGGACTGTAAATAAACAAATGTTGAGGTGATCCAACTCGTGAGCATGCGACATATAGTTGGCCATGTGCAAAGCATGGTTCCTTCAAGTCAACGCCACAGTACTGAAATGTTTGACCTTGTGCTTTATTCACTGTCATACTGTAAGCCAACTTTACCGGGAATTGTAATCGTTTAAAAGTAAAGGGCAATCCATTTGATATCAAAGGTATCCGTGGTATAAATACTGTCTGTCCTTTCTCTTTACCAGTCATTATACTGGCTTCGATAATGTTATTGTGTAATTGTTTGATACAAAGTCTCGTACCATTACACAGTTTCGGCGAGTTCAGATTTCGTAGTAAAATAACTGGTGAACCAATTTTTAATTTAAGGCAGTGTAATGGCATTCCTGGAACATTTAATGAATTCAAAAATTCAGTAGGAAAATTAACGCTTTCTACTTTCTACATTTCCGGAATCATTCCCTGGATGATGTTGTTGATGTCGTTGACGATGTCGTTCTTTGTGGCTAGAATAATTCGTTTACGTAACCATTCTGAATGAGTATAATTTTCAGCAATATTTGGATATACTTCATTTATTAGTTTTTCAGGTGTTTCAACGACATTACATAACTCCTTAGTTAATACTATTTGACCAGTATTTTCGTCTACTGGATAGTTGCCTTCTCCTATTTGCAATAGTTTTTCAGAGAATTCCTGTGCCTTTTTATCTCCTGACATTTGCGCTCTCATGTTTGTTGTTAACTTAATAATTTTCACGTGGTCACATATGAACGATTTCTTCAAGCAAGCATTAATTTCATCAGCCGGCGTCGATTTGGGAATAACAGGCAGAGTTTGACGAAAATCGCCTGACAGTATTAACAGCACACCTCCCATTATATTATTATTGTTGCATAAATCTTGAAGGGTTGTATTGAGCGCTTCTAGAGATTTTTTATGGGCCATTGTACTTTCGTCCCATACAATGGCTTTGCACTGTTTCAATAATCGTCCACGCGCTGATGATTTTGAGATGTCACATACCGGAAATTCACAGTCAGCTACATTTAATGGTAATTTTAAACCAGAATGTGCTGTTCGTCCACCATCCATAAGAGTAGCCGCTATCCCCGATGACGCCAGGGCGAGAACGATATCTTTATTTGCACGGATTTCAGCTAGAATTAAATTGATTAGAAATGTTTTTCCGGTGCCACCAGGTGCATCTATAAATATTATGCCACCTTGCTGTTTTCTATAATAGTCCATTATTATATCATATGCTTGTTTTTGACTCTGAATTAATAGGGATTTGTTGTGTTGGATGTAATGTTTAGTTTCAATTCTTCTATATTATAATTTGTTTCTCTTAAAAATTCACTATTCATAGCATCTAAATGACTTCGTTGAGGAGATTGAACACCTAGTTGTTCTTATGTTTAGTTAGATATTGCTAAACATTTGTCTTCTATCAATATCAAAGCTTTGTTAAAAATTTCTTCATTAAAAGTTATTTCTAAGTCCGGATTTTGTCGTCGTAGTTCAGCCAAAATGTCATCGCTCATATATTCTCGATATTTTAGCCATAGTCGATTTGGATTAGAAGGGTTACATGTACCTAGTTATTATAATTGCAAATAGCTCACGAATTTGAGTCGCTGTTGCTCTTTGGGCTGCTTCGTTCATAGCTAACTCCCAATGATTATCGTTTTCTAATAGACCTAGTCTTTGACATGCCTCACGATATGTTTCACAAATGAAACCATTGACACTTCTGAGATCTTCAAAACACGTTGGGCCACGAATATTGTGTAGTAATAAACGCATAGACTCGTCCTATTGCGTTACTTTTAAATATTCCATCATGTCCCTCTACTGGTATTCCACGTTTTCAAGGATTAAATTCTTTACTTGTTGCATTCCACGTATAATAATATGGTACCTCTGAATAAAATAAAGTCTTAGCAAATGAATCTTTCTGGCATAATTCAAAAAATGCTGTTAAAATTGTTCTTGCTGGTGGTTCTGTCGCAACTTTCTGTGCTGTTTCTGTAGTAAAAACACACGTTGTCCATTTTCTAAGTGCACGGATAAATGGAGAACTGGCGGATCTCGATCGTGAATTGGGAAACTTAAAATTCGCCAAACCGCTTCATTAGTATTAATGTAACGACCCATTTGATATTGTACTATTTCATCATGCTGATTTTCATTGGTCACCGTAAAAACAGCCATATCACTGCCTTTGTTAATATAGATATTTAATTGATTTGACATATAGGCATTAAACATTTTGGATAAAAGTGGATTGTATGGAACTACCCATTGATTGTTAATTAGAATTTCTTGATTGCCTCGTATTTTAATTTTAGCTGTAAACCCACCTTGTTCTGGTGATCGACGCCTGTATTTCGGATATCCATCTTCACCCGTAATTGTTTCATTCAAAAATGGCTTTGGATAACGTTTTGTACATGTTTCATCTTTCATACACGGAGAACTTTTATTTAGTACACCACACGGGCCATGAATCATATTTCTCACGATTATATTATACAGGTCAGGATCTTCGTCCGGGTTTGGAAATTCAGCCTTGATAATATTATCTATTTGATCAGGATGTATTTTATTTTGAAGCCAAATTAAGTTGTGAGAATGTGGCAGTCCTCGTTTCTGCCATTCGATTGAATACATCCAGCAGATAACAGCACCAAATATTTGATTTTTTACGATGGCATCAATAAACTTAATTTGTTTTTGGCGAAAAACTCGGGCAACAATATCATGTCGATCACTGGCCGTTTGCTTATATTGTAATTCATCTTTGATTTCCACCCATGAAGAATTACATGTAAATTTTATGAATAAATCTGGTCGGCCGTGTTTTCTGACATAAGTTATCGCATCTTGGGCATATTCATGCATGTAACGTGGACTTCCAGTAAACGTAGAAGGCAAGATGACCAATTTTCCCATGTTATCAACGTTTCCATCATTTATCATAGCATCTCTCAAATGAATGTATTCATCAGAACGCAACTTTCGTTGATTGTGGTTTGTGGCGAATAAATTGTAATCTTTCTGTCTCTATTTTAGCATACAAATCCACGATAAACTGCTGAAATAACTGACGACAATTTAAAATATGGTTATATTCATTATTTCTAGTCATAATTCGATAAGCATAAAATTGCATAGCTGACACATTTTTTATTAGTTTCTACACCTGTAGCCGGATTGATCTGTTGAATGTTAAAGTGATAACCATCTTCACCTTGCCAAAAAATTAACGGGTATTGTAGTGCATCATAACTGCGATGTGTTTCAGCAATACGTTGCAATTGATTACTTCTACGTTGAATAATAATATCACGATGGCTATATTCATTATCAACAATTACTACAGCAACTTCTTCCGTTTGAGGAGCATTAAACCTTCGTTCATGTTGACCGGCTGGTCTTTTATCCGCTCGAATGACGATCTTGTAATTGTCTGCAACCATTTTATCTAATGAAGTTTTAAATACATTGATTAGTTGATTATTATCGTGAAGTAGACACTGTAATTTTTGAATGATGTCTCGTTGTAGCCCCTGAATATGAGAAAATCGTTGATCTATTTCAAGCTCTTCGTTACCAATAAAATATACTTGAAGAAACTTTGGAGTTCCATCTGACATCGGCATCAGAGATCCTATCCGATGG
Source organism: Glaucopsyche alexis (assembly GCA_905404095.1). NCBI lineage: Eukaryota > Metazoa > Arthropoda > Insecta > Lepidoptera > Lycaenidae > Glaucopsyche > Glaucopsyche alexis. Next base: position 5,197,913 of record FR990063.1, on the reverse strand, counting down.
TAAATTTGGCCTTGAACCTTGAAAACTGAATTGAAATTTTCTTCCTGACATATTAAAGTCGCTCCAAATGAAGTCATTTGAAAACAACAGTTATATCGTCGTATATTTTGTAGAAAATGAATGGAATCTGGTGTTTCTCCTTTCATATATGCGAGTAATTCTGGTGGCGGTGTATTCAATGGTGGTAAATTTACTTTACCACTTGAGCAACACATACCGGGAGTTTCTCCTGGAAATTTGCGTGCATTACAATACTTGCATATCGTATCCATTTTTCCAATAATTATATTCGGTTATTTCGGACGTTCACTATATTGCTTTTTACAATCATAATGGAAAGCCTGAAGTTCTAAGCTTTGTCGTAATCGATTTCGAATTGCTTGCACTCGGGACTGGGTTTCTTCGTTAGTGCGAACTCTTACTTCGGCGGTTTGATTTTCTCTGAGTTTCTTTATACGTTCACGATTATTCGAAAGTCGTTTTTCCGTTTGTTCTTCTGTTTCATTTTGACGTGCTTCTTTCATTTTTTTTTTGCTCTCACTTGAGGTTTTGTAAATACTTTTCTACCCGACTGCGCGACGCAAAGGAGTGGTAATGTGTTTATCAGCCTATGTATGTAGGTATGTATGTATGTATGTATGTATGTTCCTTTGAAGCACTATACAGACCAAACGCCTGGGCCGATTTTTATGATTCACACGTCAACCGATTCCTCTTAGTCCGGCGAGTGTCACTAAAGACATGACGTTAGTGAAAATTCAATATGGCGACTACTGGACGCCATATTGTGAAAATGAAAAAAATGAAAGTCAACAAACTATATCAAGTGGGGTATCGTTGAATAGGTATTTAAAAATCATTGTTAGTTTTCTCTCAACATTTTTCGATTCGACTGACCGTTTAGGATCTATATCGATTTAAAGTTGCGTAACAACCATTCTCACATTCCAGTGATGTAGTACTGATGCTGATAGGAAATCCAGTCTGGTAAATAGCTAGCTAGGTACTCATAACTAAAAAGTATAAAATAAAAAATTATAATTTAAAAAATTTAAAAACCCGACTGCGTAAAAAGTGAACCAAACTAAGTAGGTACATAATTAAAACTGAAAAGAAAAAAACAAGCACTTAGATATCCGGTGGTCTAGAATTCTATAATATATTATTGAATTAATACTATTGGAACATAACAACTGAACAGTCGGGATCCATTATTCGACAGCCAATCTAATTTTTCAATGGATCCTGACTGTTTAGTTGTTATGTTCCAATAGTATTAATTCAATAATATATTATAGAATTCTAGACCACCGGATATCTAAGTGCTTGTTTTTTTCTTTTCAGTTTTAATTATGTACCTACTTAGTTTGGTTCACTTTTTACGCAGTCGGGTTTTTAATTTTTTAAATTATAATTTTTACGCTTTGGCATTGTGTATATGTAATGTAATAAAATTACACAAAGTCGATCTCTCGCTTATAACGATGATAACACTAACAAACTCACTAAATTTTGGTATATAAATAAGCGAACATGAAAATTTCTAGATTTGGAACACTCTAGAACCATCCAAAAGTTTGTTCTGTTTTATTTGTCAAAATCACGTGAATCGTTTTAAGTACTGGTCACTTTTAATTCTCACTGATCTTCACTGACTACCGACACGATTGAACTAACGAAAAGCTACTGATTTCGGGTTTATATACCGTCAGATATTGAAATTTCTAGATTTGGAACACTCTAGAACCGTCCAAAAGTTTGTTTTGTTTTATTTGTCAAAATCACGTAAATCGTTTTAAGTACTGGTCACTTTTAATTCCAACTGATCTTCACTCGACTGCAGACACGATTAAACTAACGAAAAGCTACTGATTTCGGTTTTATAATTATACTGTCAGATATAGAAATTTCTAGATTTGGAAGACTCTAGAACCTTCCAAAAGTTTATTCTATTTTTAGAACTTTCTGAAACGTTCCAGAATGATAATAACCGATATTATTAAAGAAATTTTCAGAACTTTCCTAAAGTTCTAATGAGTTAGAAAAGGACAGATTATTAATTTCAGTACTTTCTAAATCATTCTAGAAAATATTAGAACTTTCCGGAACATTCTATATCAACTACATTCAGTTTTATACATTTTGGAACGTTCTAGATCATTCTAGAAAATATTAGAACTTTCCAGAACATTCTATATCAACTACATTCAGTTTTATACATTTTGGAACGTTCTAGATCATTCTAGAAAATATTAGAACTTTCCAGAACATTCTATATCAACTACATTCAGTTTTATACATTTTGGAACGTTCTAGATCATTCTAGAAAATATTAGAACTTTCCAGAACATTCTATATCAACTACATTTAGTTTTATACATTTTGGAACGTTCTAGAACATTCCAGAAAATATTAGAACTTTCCAGAACATTCTATATCAACTACATTCAGTTTTGCACATTTTGGAACGATCTAGATTATTTTAGAAAATATTAGAACTTTCCAGATGTTTTTAGAACTTTCTAGAACATTCCAGATCGATTGAAACATTTACACACATTCTGGACTTTTCTAGATCATTCCACAAATTTTCAGAACTTTTCTAAAGTTCTCATGTGTTAAAGAAGGACAGATATATATTTTTCACATTTTCGCCACCCACAGCCACCCACTTCCACCCACCGCGCCCAAACTCCCTTACTTTTTTCTAGGACCCAAGGGGTGTCTACCACCACAATGGGGTGTTGATTGGAATTGGTGGTGATATAGAAAACCGGTCACATACATTTTCACCCAAGCATTTTTATATATATATATATATATATATATATATATATATATATATATATATATATATATATATATATATATATATATATATATATATATTAGATAGATAGATTAGATTAGATTTATCTTAAAAACTATTAACTTTATCAAAGCCGTAAAGAGAGTAGTTGTTAATGTTACATAACATTATAATTAATTAAGAATATGTTATGTCAATGCCAAACTTCTCACTGTCACTTTGAAGCATATGATAGTTTATTTAGTTAGCCGAAAGGCTATGTACAGCATAGACATGTATTAGTATGCTCCTCTGTTATATGAGTTATATATTAAATGTATCTGTTGTACGTGTAGTAATAAATCAACATATTGTAATGCTATGAATTGTATCATTTGTATCTCCATTGTAACATTAGAAGAATCCCCAAGAGGTTCAACGTAGACGTCCTGGCAGAAGCATATCAAAACAATTAATAATGAAAAGGTCCATGGGCGTAGCCAGGGGGTGGTTTAGGGGGTTCAAACCCCCCCGAAATGGGCCGGCTGGTATATACAGAGATCTGACCCATATACAGAAGCGTATTTAGAAATTTTGCGCCCCAGGCCAATTAACATGTTTTGTCGCCCCATTAACCCTATCTGAAAGATTTTTTAAAGTTATTTTAGAAAAAAAAACAACATCCTAAAACAGAACTTTGATACTAATTTGTACTATATTATGTATTATGTGTTAAATTTTTTTTTTACTCCTTTGGCTGTTAAAATCTTTTTAAACTTTATACCCTGAAATACTGTTGTACTTTAAAAAAAAAAAACAAAAACAGAAATCGATGGCACGCGTGCCATCGAATCCTCCCCCCCCCGAAAGAAATGTAAATGTCGTTTTATTTTCTTGAACCCCCCCCCCCCCCCCCACCCCGAAACTAAAACCTGGCTACGCCCATGAAAAGGTTTACAATTTGTTTTAGCATTCTTTTTTCTGGAATCAGTTTTACAAAAGAATCGGAACATGTAATTAAAATTTCTTTTTTATCACTTTATTTTAGTTTTTTATTATCATAATAATTTATGCATTTATATCAACAATATCATAAAGCTGAAGAGTTTGTTTGTTCGAATTAAAAAAATAATTTTGTGTCGGATAGTCCATTTATCGAGGAAGGCTTTGGGCTATATAACATCACGCTGCGACCAATAAGAGCGAAGACTCAATGGAAAATGTGGAAAAACGGGGACAATTATTCATCTGAGGGCTTCCGTTGTTTGTTTGAACGCGCTGATCTCAGGAACTGCTAGATCGAATTGAAAAAATATTTTTGTGTTAGATAGTCCATTTGTCGAGAAAGGCTTTAAGCTATACAACATTACGCTGCGGCCAAAGAGAATGTAAAGCTATACTACGTAATAAGAGGTGGCACTCCGAATAAAAAATAATAATTTCGAAATTCAAAATTATACCGCAACTTTTTTACGTATTTATATCTTCTAAAGTGCAAAAGATTCAAGCCTACAATGAAAAAAAAAAATAAAAAAAAAACTATACGTAGGTTATTGTTTTCAATTTTATTTTTAGGACCCAATTATTAGGTTAAAAAGGTAAATAAAACAATAAACAACAAAACAATTACTATAATTCGATCGTTTTTATTGTATTAAAAAAATACAAAAGTAAGGCTACATTCCCACGAGCGTTTTTTTTTTCACGACTAATAAACTACACTATAAATAGAACTTTGCACTAATACGACACAGCTGAAAATCGTGTACACTTGACACTTCAATTTTCAGCTCTATTGTAGATTAAGTGCAGAGTTCTATTTACAATCCAGTTTTTCTTGTCGCGTCACGACTCGCGACCACAAAAAAACTCTCGTGGATACGAGGGCTAAAGTTGGTACCAAAATATTTCAGATTACCACACGACATAGCCTGATTAACTTCAGCGGTTATCCTTTTGTTGATTGTGAGTTGTGACGTTATCAAATGGTGTAATACCTACTTAACTTTCCTTATAATTGTTTTAGTACCAGTGAAAATACTGAACCATAACCTGCAAGCTTATACACTTGTTACCGATGTCAGTAAAGTAACATCATCTTCGACATCGAATACTGCTCCCAACAAAAACAAAAAACTTCAAACAAACTCAAGCAAGCAAGCAAAGGCATTCGAAAGCTCTAATAAAAAAGCTTTAGAAAATAAAGCAGATGATTTCATCCAACCTGTACCCAAATGGAAAATGATACTGATCTTATGTTTCTTCTATTGTTTGGTTAATACAATATAAGTATTTTAATATTTGTGATTAGATGTCACATTTTACAGTAAGTTTTACAAAAACTGGTTTGTACTTTTTGTAATATTATAATATTTAGAATAAAATATAATTTTTATATATGTACTTAATTGTATTAGAATGTTTGTAATTTTAAATGTTAATAAAAATCTGTAGGTATTTTATAACAAAAAAAATCACCCAGTGGTTAAATAAAGACATTTTATTTAAAAAGCATTACATAAGTATATTCATATTTCTGCAGGAAGTTTTACAAATACTAATTTGTACTTGTTGTCATATTATAAATTTTAGAATAAAACAATTTTTATTTGTAATAAAATATATAATTTATTAAATATTTATGTGATTTGTGTTATTTTTTATCTAACCAAGAGTTATCCTAAAAATTCCAAATAATCTAATCTATCTGCGATATTCTAGAGTTGAGACGCCACAAGTCACAACGCAGTGTTGGGGCTTAAACCCTATGCAATAATTTATCTACCTACCTAATTCATATGGAATTGACTAATATTCGTTATTATTCGAAAAAATTATCTTCATGGAATCTTATTTTGGGGTATATAAACACGTATATTAAAAACTTAAACGGTTTTCAATAAATAAATTACACTAAACAAAAAAACGCAAAACCAAGAAAGCTAGGATTACTGCAAGATAAAATAATATGGCACTTGAAGTTACCGCGACCATATTAAGAAAAAATTTACAATAAATTATTTGAAACCTACATACAACTGCTCCATTTATTGCTTTTTCAATTATTTTACATTACATAAATTATAATTTATGAAGTTTTAGTATTTAGTTGACTTGTTACAGACCGTTTAAATCTTAAAAAAAAAAAATATATATATTTATCGCATTCCGTCCGGCCACGTGTAGTCGATGTGGTGCCGGGAACTTAATTTTCCCGGAGCAACGGATTCCGGTGCCGTATAGTCCCAGCCTTACTCCCACAAGAAAGCCAGAGAAAAGATGTTACACATCAAAGATAAGATAAGACAACTGTCTTTTCACGTTTCTACCATTGAATGGACTCGGAGTAGCTACAGCTGGGATATGATCCGGAATCCGGTAGGCCGGGGAAAATTCAGAGCATTGAGAATAGCACTCTACGCTAATACGATAGAGCTGAAAATCGACCACACGAATGTAAAGTCGAATGTCATATAATATGCTCCACGCTTCGATTTTTAACTTTATCGTATTAGCGCAGAGCAGAGTTCTATTTTCATTGCTCGGAATTGCACAAAGTATCTCTGGATGTCGTGAAATCCATCACCAGAGTCTTCTGGGAAACTTAATGTTTGTAAGTACTTAGTTTTAAGAGTTACGAACCAATAACAAAAAAAAAACTTAGGCCTTTACATCCGTTAATGGATGATTTATACAGTATTCTCCGAGCGAAGTTACCACTCTTGAAATACTGTAGTGCCTGGGACAGTTGCTTTTTAAATGTCATATGGTTGCCCAAGCACATACAGCATTCTCACATCAAGTCAGCCTAGTCCAGAGGAATAACTGGTCAATACGTCTGGGGCCAACCATGTGCGGGTTTCCTCACGATGTTTTCCTTCACCGTTAGAGCGTCCGTATAATGGACTTGAGATCTGAAAAAGTCTCACTGGTACACGCCACAACCTGGGATTTGAACCTGCACTCTCTCGAGTGCGAACTAAACGGTCTACCCACTAGACCACGGAGCTCTACTAACAAAACAAACACGCTCAAAAACTATGTCCTTAGTCCTTAATGTACAAAATTTCTGTCCGCAATCGTGACATAGGCATCATCTTATGACACCCTAGCGTTTAGAACAGAGGAACTGTAGAGTCCTCATACCTAATACATTTTTTGGGTTCGAAGCTCGATTCAGAGTAAATAAAACTGAGAAGAGAGAGCTCTGTCAAACAAACATTGAGGCCGGTTTTTTTAGTGTGTGTAGTAAGGATGTTGCGGATGCATATTTTTTCACATCCGCGGATGCGGATGCGGATCTGTACATAAAACTTAAGTGTTGGTTTGGTAGGGTAAAAAAACACAGTAATATTAATCCTTTCTTTATCTATACTTATATAATATTATAAAGCTGAAGAATTTGTTTGTTTGTTTGAACGCGCTAATCTCATGAATAAATGGTTAGAAAAAAATAATCTTTTTGTTGGATAGACCATTTATCAAGAAAGGCTTTAGGCTATAATAGCATCATGCTAAGCGCAATACGAGCGGAGCACCAATCAAGAACGTTTCAAAATCGGGTTTTTTTTTACGGTTAAAGTTTCGCTAAAATTATGTATGACAGAATTGTTCCTCTTTAAAAGTTCTAAAAAAAAGTCCGCGACTACATACCTATGTCTATCTTTTAAGGTTGGCTCACAATAACCTTTTTATGCTAACTAAATTTGTTCTAAAATTAAGCATTATTTGTGAGGGTGTTTTCATAAAGATGATATTAATGCTTATCCAAGTGAATACGTTATTCATTACAAGCATTTAATAATTTAGAAGAAATTTGCCATTTACTTAATTTGATTTCAATGAGTATTTTAGAAGATATCGCAGTAATAATTTAAAAAATTTAAAAACCCGACTGCGTAAAAAGTGAACCAAACTAAGTACATAATTAAAACCGAAAAGAAAAAAACAAGCACTTAGATATCCGGTGGCCTAGAATTCTATAATATATTATTGAATTAATACTATTGGAACATAACAACTAAACAGTCAGGATCCATTGAAAAATTAGATTGGCTGTCGAATAATGGATCCCGACTGTTCAGTTGTTATGTTCCAATAGTATTAATTCAATAATATATTATAGAATTCTAGGCCACCGGATATCTAAGTGCTTGTTTTTTTCTTTTCGGTTTTAATTATGTACTTAGTTTGGTTCACTTTTTACGCAGTCGGGTTTTTAAATTTTTTAAATTATTATTTTTTATTTTATACTTTTTAGTTATGAGTACCTAGCTAGCTATTTACCAGACTGGATTTCCTATAAGCATCAGTAATACATCACAATTGCACTGGAATGTGAGAATGGTTGTTACGCAACTTTAAATCGATATAGATTCTAAACGGTCAGTCGAATCGAAAAATGTTGAGAGAAAACTAACAATGGTTTTTAAATACCTATTCAACGATACCCCATTTGATATAGTTTGTTGACTTTCATTTTTTTCATTTTCACAATATGGCGTCCAGTAGTCGCCATATTGAATTTTTACTAACGTCATGTCTTTAGTGACACTCGCCGGACTAAGAGGAATCGATTGAGGTGTGAATCATAAAAATCGGCCCAGGCGTTTGGTCTGTATAGTGCTTCAAAGGAACATACATACATACATACATACATACATACATACATAGGCTGATAAACACATTACCACTCCTTTGCGTTGCGCAGTCGGGTAATAAAATAATCAAACGCGCAATAATGTACGGCGCGCGGCGAGCAGTCGTGAGAGGGAAGCGCTTCTCCTTCTACGTAAATGAAGTCGCGGGTAAATTTTAACGACATCCCAAAGTAAATGTTCCACGCGGACGAAGTCGCGGGCAAAAGCTAGTTTAATAATAAGGTAGTGAGTTATTTTAATAATTAAATTTGAATATTGGAGCATTATATTTAATTAAAAGTAGAATGGCCGCCTTTTCGGACTCCAGTTTGTTTTGCAAGGATTCGTATATTAATCCTGCGCTACTAAATAACTGTTTCCCTTTCTTTCTCGTCGCTACCTGCTACACATCCGCATCCGCATTAGATCCGCATCGATTTATGCGGATGCGGATGCAGATGCGGATGTCTAAATTGATGCGGATGCTCCGTATTTGCGGATGCGGATGCTCCGTATTTGCGGATGCGGATGCGAATATTCGCAACATCCCTGGTGTGTAGCTACGCCCTATAAAAAACCGCTTACTGCGACAGCTCGCCTTACAAGTTAAGGCGTAGTTTCGTAACGTGTGTGCGTGACACTTTCGATATACGGTGATGTGTAGTTTCGACCGATTTTACAGAACTCTGTCTACATTTTTTTTTGGTCTGAGGGTTCGAATTGTAATAATATCGAATTAAATAATGATAAAAGAAGATACTTTAAAAATAAAAACACATTACCCTACAAACTCTATATATGTCACCGTAAAATTATAAAAACCGTTAGATTGTAAAATAACTAACAAGATTGTAAAAATATGTCCAAAGATTAAAAACTATATATATTTATAATCTAACGAAAAATAATATGTTAATTTAGGCAGCATATTCGCGTCGGAAGTCTATCAACATTTTACAATTTCACTAGTTTTATTACAATCTAATAGGTTTTTACAATTTTACAGTGACATATACTCAGATCAAATAAAAAACCAAGATAGCGCATGGCGTTTGTTTGAAGTGAAGCCTAAAAAACTACGCTACTTCAATTTTACACACACGCTCACGCACACACAAGCAAAAAGTACTTTACTTTTTGTCAGTATAGATAAGTCGTCGCGACGACTCGTTCGATACTGTCGAAAAGTAGCGTACATTTTTGCTTGTGTGTGCGTGAGCGCGTGTGTAAAATTGAAGTAGCGTAGTTTTTTAGGCTTCACCAGGCCTGTCCCACTCCCCGTGTAGGTATTAAAAATGTAAGTACGTGCGGCGGCCTCCTTAAACGGGCCAATTACGAGGGACTAGCGCGCGAGCAGTGAGCGACGTATGCGTGAGATTTGTTCGTCGCAATGTTTTATGGATTGGATTTAATACCTTACAATCTTTGCATATAATATTACGATAGGTACTGGTGTAAGTTAGGTAAAAATCACCCGGCCAGCTATAACTATAATACCATATAACATAATGTATAACAATATTTAAAAATATAGTTTGAGCTACTACTGCTACTGCAATTACTTGATAACCAATATTTAGTGTTTAGGTGTTGGCTCCACAGTCCACTTGAACTATCTGTTCGCGTCTTATGTTATTCCGATGTGATACGATTTGAAGAATAATTTATTGACAAAAGTACCTAGTAGTACCTAGTAGTAAATATAAATAAAAATAAGGCGGCGTGATTCAACTTCTTCGAGTAATATCAGGCCGTGAAGGTATAAAAAATGCTTACGTTTACGCATAAGTATGTATATACTTATAGGTATGCGCAAATTTATTATAATAATATCTATGGACGCTTCACACCACGTCAATCTGATCCCGTGGTAAGTTCTGGAAGAACTTGTGTTACGGGTACCAGACAACGGAAATATATTTAACACTTATTTAAGATTTTTATTATATTATACATATATTTAATACACACCCATGACCCAGGAACACAAAAAAACTCTTTGTTCCTTCGGCGGGATTTGAACCCGCGACCCCCGGCTTGAGCACCAACACGCTCAACCAACTGAGCCACAGAGGTCGTCAAATTATTACAGTACTATTAACACCTACCTTAGGTTTATTTGGAAAGCAATTTCTTCAGTAAAGTACAGTTGGTAGGTACTAGAAAGTAGGTAAAAAAAGTTGTAATTAAATATTAAGAAAAAATATATATAATACGTATAACCGCCTCCTTTTTTGGAAGTCGGTTAATAATTTTCTAAAATGAGACAACCCTAATGTCATTAGAAAGGATAAGAATTACGCGATAGAAAGAGACGCAACTTCTAGGTAAATATAATCGTAGGTAATCAAGCGTTGTGTTAGCTGAATTGAACCTTATCGCATCGCAGAAAGAGTCCCTATTTCTTCTAACCATTTGTCGGAGTGGTTCTTCTGTACCTCTAGGTACTATTATTTATTCTGTGGCTTCACTTCAAACAAACGCCATGCGCTATCTTGGTTTTTTATTTGATCTGAGGACATATATACGTTTACATGTAAAGATCAGAAAATAGGAATGTAGATAATGGTAGAATAATATTCATTACATAGTGGACTCAGACCACATAGTATTGTTAAAGAAAAATGAAAACTATAATATAGCATCGACTCAACATCTTTGCTGTTCCAAAATCTGCCTTGAAAGAGGTCTTTTGTGTCTCTAATGAGTGTTCATTTCTCATCCCCTACGCAACACCAGCTGGTGGTATATAAGCCGTAACCAACATCACACAAACATCATTTGTATACATCCTGTGACAAACGAGTAACAACAAACAAAATGATGGTAAGTATAGTGCGATGCAAATGAGAATAGGATCGAGTCAGCGCCATATTGTTTCGAATTTAGACTGTTATTATAGTTAAATTTATGTTTAGATAATTGATTACTATTTAACGTTTTTATTTCAATTCGATACAAGACTATTTATATTTATATGCACATAAGTTTTTCTGAAAATCGCACTTTTCATGTGATATTTGACAGAAAAAGGTCATTGACGTTCCTGTTCTCATTTGAACCGCGTTATAGATAAACAAAAAATATTTATTTTGAAACAGTAAAAAAAAAATAGTTAAACGTTAAATAAAGTAGACCGTACTTATATTATTTTGAATTATGCAAAGGTAGAGATTATTTTAAATAATAAATAAATAAATCTTTATTTCAGACGTTTTATTCATAGCTTTGTTAGTAACTATTAGCTTAAACCTATGTTAGTAAACGTACTTAAATTTTATTTTTTTATTCCAATGCCTGTCTCTACCCAATGGCTTTGAATGGGACAGTCTGCTCTAGAGGCAATAACCTCTTAATTTTAATGTACTTAAATTAAAAATATGTTTTCAAAAGACGTTGGGCGTTTATGAGCCGCTGTTAAAAAAGTGTCGACAACAAACCAAAATACAGATTGTGCAGTTTTCCTTCGCATTTAATTTCCTGTAACTATTTGATTCAGATCTATGAAGAAGTGGAGATAATCGATATATTCCCTTACTAATAAACGCTGTATAAGCTTTGAATAGTTATACAGTGTTTTGTTCACGTCACACAAGTGACATTTTTTATTCGATAGAAGGAGACAAAACACTGTATAACTATTCAAAGCTTATACACCGATTATTAGTAAGGGGGTAATAGGTAGTTTTAAACGCATTTTATATGAATATTCGTTGAAATTATTTACAATATATGAGAATTTGCCCTACCTTGACCCTTGCATATATGCGACCTGTGTCGTTGTCACAATAAAATGTGTATAAATACAATTTACGCCTTCATTTAGCTTTAGCCTAATTTGGTCGACGTAGCGAATTGTTCCATAGAAAATGGCCAGTGTCCTTTTAAGAATACGGTTTCAGTAAAGCTCTTTCTGTAAATACTAGTTTAAAGTTACAGTTTATTGAATTACTTAAATATATTATTTAACATCTTATTTTTCAGTACTTTGTCGTTATCGCTATGGCTGCAGCAGTAATGGCGGAGCCCCCAATATCTAAGAGGTAAGTGTTTATTATGTACATATACTTAAAATATGGCCCTATTTTTAATTATTATGCCCCGTCCAGACTCCTCGCGAAGTAGCCCGAAGTATGAAAAGGCGAAGCGAAGTGCATAGTGCGTGCCCACACTGTCTTATTCGGCCAACCTCGACCTAGACCTACTTCACCAGTAGTCTGGAAGAGGCCTTAGAAAATGTAAAGAAAATCCTTTGTGCTGCATAAACTTACTACTTTCATTTAGTAAGCTTCATCTATAAATTATGTGAGGAATTTTGGGGAAGGATGTCCAGCCGAATCTCACCAAATCTCACATGGGAGAGAGGGGGGTCTCAGCAAATATCACGTAGGTACGTAATACTTTTCTGGCGAATATAATCTCAAAATGCAAGAGAGAGCAAAGGTTAAATTAAAAAGTTTGGAAAATACAATTGTGCACGTCTTACGTCCTTGTCAGTATAATCTCAGATCTTCAAGAATCAATCTCATTCTCTTTACTAGTCATAATGAAAGTAATAAAACAAATCGTGTTTTATAAACACATTTATAATACACAATATATTTTTTTAATCTCACGTGAGATTATTAGAGGCGAATCTCACGATTTTAAATCACCAAAGGAGGAGGAGGGGATAAAAAAGTCCTCAAAAAACGTCTCACGCAGTTTATGGACGATCCTCATGTCAAAATCGTGTTTTATTAGATTCCTACTTCAACAATTTTAAGCCACTGGGAAATAACGGTGAGCAATTTGCTCAGAAATTTAAAAACAAAAAACTTTCCAAATTCCAGCTACCTTCCACCGAGCCCCAATGCTGCAGGCTATCCTAAAGGTCCACAAACCTTTCATGGACCACAGAGTCTGCAAGGACCACAGGGCTTCCAAGGGCCTCAGGGTGCTGCGGGAGCTTTCCCTGGAGCCCCCGAGGTGGTGGCTGCGCGGTCTTTTGGCCAAGGACGGGATCAGACTCTCGCCCAACACGGAAATGATTTCGCAAGGTTAGTTACTAATAATTGTTTAGTTAAATGATAAATAATAATAATAAATCGTTTATTTGCCAGAGCGAATGTATAATTATACATTTCAGAATGTCACTCAACTAAATTAATAGTATGCAAATGTCAATGATAACTGAAAATGTTGTTAGGATGAAAAATAGTTTTATTATAACTAGCTTTTTCTCACGGCTCTGCCCGTTCACGGGAACACTGAACTTTGTAGGGATAAAAAGTATGCGTTATTCCAGAGCTCATACTACAACAATACCAAATTTTATCAAAATCAGTTTAGTGGTTTTTGCGTGAAACAGTAACAAACTTCATCTATCCATCCATCCACCAGGATTTTAAATGCAAAAGTTAATAGTAAATTAAAGTCACGTTCTTTAAATAAGTATTAAGCTAACAGATAAATGTTAAGCCTGTAAACTGCTGCAGTAATATAGCATAAACATCAGAACGAACTGCTATAAAATATATAAGAAGTATAGACTAGCTGATGTCCTCGGCTCCGCCCGCGTAAGTACAAGCAAGTAAGGGGTCGTCCATTAATCACGTGATGCCTAAAGGGGGAGGGCGGGTCTCAAAAAAAATCACCAAGTATCACCAAGGGGAAGGGGGGGTATAAGGAGACATCACGTGTATTAATTTTCGAATCTAGTCTATGCATAAATACTTACAAGACAAATGACTCGTATAGTTTTAATTGCTTAAATTATTCGATTAAATTGATTTTTAAGTTAAAGATTTTCTTTAAACATGACCTGCTTACTATGTAAAAAAAATACACGTGATCTTAGGTGGGGGAGGGGGGGGTAGTATAAAACCTCACCACGTATCACCAGGGGGAGGGGAGGGGTCTAAAAAGTTGTAAAAAACATCACGTGATTAATGCACGGTCCCTAACCCACGGAACCTTATATATCCCGCGATAAAAAGTAGCCTTAGATGTCCTTCCCCATGGTCTACTTTATATCTGTGCCAAATTTCATGATGATCGGTTAGTAGTGTTTACGAGAAACTGTAAATAAAGTATCCCACGGAAACCGTACATTTCCCCGCGATAAAAAGTAGCCTATGTCCTTTCTCAGGCTCCAGGCTATCTGTACCAAATTTCATTTAAATCGTCCAAAACTATGGTGTGAAAGACGGACAAACAGACAAACAAACTTTTTCCCATTTATAATATTAGTATGGATTTCGTGTTAAGCCCAATTTAACAAGGTCGAAGTTAGGAGCAAAAGCAACTTTAAATGTATATTACAACTATACAAGTAGATTTATAGATTTATATATTTATTAAAATATTTTTATAAGCAATCTCCTCTTTAGGAGAACTACAGCTTTAGGAAAACAATTGAGAAAATGCATTTGTTTTAAATCATCAAATTTTTTATATTTTCCGAAAGGCAATATAAATATGGACCGAAAAATGCAAAAAGTACAGTAATAATTGCTAAATTAAAAATTACAGAATTTAAACGATTTTTTTTGCTTCGATCATAATACGAAAACTACTGTTCAAATTCTTATGTTATTTTTTATTATTATTACAATGATATACATAAACGCAATATTTAAGTTAAAAAAAAAACTTGAGAGGTGTCAAGGGACACCCGCATGGAACGAAGTTCCTTTCGATTAATTAGTGAAGGAATTGTAATAAAATTTTATTAATAAATTTTATATATTTTATATATTCAACAAAAATAATCGTTGCGACACCACACTGATCAATGCGAAATAGAAATTTAAATATCTGGCTTGCTTTCTATAAGAGAGAGAGCGACAGACAGAGAAACATACGTGGTAGAGCCTTGCTTCAGCACGAATTGGGCCGGCTCGACCGGAGAAATACCACGGGCTCACAGAAAACCGGCGTGAAACAGCGTTTGCGCTGTGTTTCGCCGAGTGAGTGAGTTTACCGGAGGCCCAATCCCCTATCCTATTCCCTTCCCTACCCTATTCCCTCTTAAAAGGCCGGCAACGCACTTGCAGCTCTTCTGGTGCTGCGAGTGTCCATGGGCGACGGAAGTTGCTTTCCATCAGGTGACCCGTTTGCTCGTTTGCCCCCTTATTTCATTAAAAAAAAAAAACATGCGACGCCGCACAGCCTACAATAGCTTACTATAGCAAAAAGTGTCGTGACAACTTTTCGTAAGAATTTTTTCCGTCTAGCCCCCTTTCACAACGCGCGATAAGGAACTTCGTTACAATAAATTATAAAATAAGTTTTGTATGTGACGTCACTCCTGCTACATTTTTTGTATAGAGCGTTTTTGATGCTCTCCAACCAGTGGCGGCCTTAGGGGGTGGCGAACGGGGCAATCGCCCGGGGCCTCGCGCTTGCAGGGGCCTCGCGCAATAACCCAAGCAAATTTTAAAAAACACCTATAGATTTTCAAAATCAAAAAATACATACAGATAAAAAATCTATATAATACATATGTTTCATTTTGATTCCTTATTACTTATTAAGGTTTATAACATAATGGCAAAATTAAAATAAAGTTAGTTAACTAATTCATTAATTCAAAACGTAATTGAAAAATTCATAATGTAGTACATGAATATCGTGACTCAAAACACTTGAAGATCGGTTTTTTAATCCATAGCACTCGGGTCAGTGCAGGAGTCGGGACATAAAGTTTTGCTCCTTTATCGCTCAGAGAATCCCCGTGTTTCATTTAGTTCATCAAGTCGTCAACTCTTGTCACCTTGGAATTATTATGCTTGCAGTATGAGTTACAAAATCATCATCTCTGTATTTGTTATTTGTAAGGGGATATAATTAATTGTGCGAACAAGAAATAGTTGGCGACTGCACGTGAGCATACTGTATTACTGAATTTGGAAGCAAATTATATGTTGGCGACTAAATTACTGGCGAAAGCACTCAGGTGACAAAAAATACAAACATCGGCAGATAAAAAGTGACGAAATTTAATCCAAATTGGCACCGAAATATATAAGTTAGCGACTTAATTTCCGAGTTGATGACCATTACCTATACCATGAAAGCAAAAAACGGAATTGGGTTGATAAATTAATGGCTTTTAAAATTCAATTTGCAAGCTACGAAAAATCACAATTTTTAATACTGCCTGTCTGAATCCGCGGTGAGTGTCAAATTCGCATACTGATTTGACACTCACCGCGGATTCAGCTATAGAGATATATGAAAATGTTCTTAGAGAAAACACTACTGTTGGAGATTGCTTTCCTTTGGTATGGTGTCGTTTTTAAGGTTTTTGGGGATGCAGAATAATATGAAAATTAAATCCATTTTGAAATTCCAAATAGCATACATTTTTTTATTAAAATTAATATACATAGGTACATACATATAATCACGCCTTTTTCCCGTAGGGGTAGGCAGAGGCCGCGTCTTTCCCGTAGGGGTGGACAGAGACCACTTCTTTCCACTTGCCACAATCCTTACACACTTGTTTCGCTTCGTCCACTTCCATTCTTAGTCATCCATTCCTTCTCTTACATTCAACGTAGCGAAGCGGCTCTCCATGGGCCACTTTTCGCCTCCGCGAGAAACGAGACGTGATGGGTGGTGAGCCACATCGCCGCCATTTTGGATAATTAAATTATTTTTATGATTATCCATTGCGTTCCCACGGATTGGCGGAGAGGGTAGGAATAGGGAAAGGGAAGGAAAGGTGGTGTGGAAAGGAAGATTGGTAAGTTAGGTGGGAAATATAAGTATATAAGTAAGTAAAAATTATACGAGTACCTACTAATTTAAAAATTTTTGGGATGCTGATTAGGATGGATGGAGGGATGATAATTAATTATCAACAGTGTTTGGTATCAAAATAAAGAGCTTGAAGAGAATATTCCAAAAATGTACAACACATATAGTAAAATGGTCAAGTATGAGTCTGAATCTGAAAAAAAGACATACCCCCCTTCATCCTATAAGGGGTTAAATATCGAAAAATTATGAACATGTGCTGAATTATTTTCTTTTTGGACTACATTTACAAAGTTCCAAGCCTAAATGTTCATTTAAAAAAACTTACCCATGCAGAGTTTTTCCCCCTTAAAACATAGAATTTTAGAAATTTTTCAGCGACCAAACAGCCTTTAGACGCCTAATGTTTGAATTTCTCGAAACAAATAATTGTGTCAATGCGCTGAGGCGGGGGGAGAAGGAATAAATGCATGTTGATTGGACGATTCAAGGTGACAATAATGGAAGAAAGGATAAGCAGTAGGTACTAATTGTATTTGAAAGAAAGGGATGTACTGATA
Source organism: Glaucopsyche alexis (assembly GCA_905404095.1). Lineage (NCBI taxonomy): Eukaryota > Metazoa > Arthropoda > Insecta > Lepidoptera > Lycaenidae > Glaucopsyche > Glaucopsyche alexis. The sequence goes on along the minus strand of FR990063.1, from coordinate 5,180,181 downwards.
AGCATATGCTTTGTTACGGATTCGGATCAGCATAATTTGAGCTCTGAATAAATTTATTTTTGACAATTATAATCTTGAAATTGGCTTACTTATGAAAAATTATGCCGTATTTTTTTAAATTAGATGATTGACTACATTTTCCACATCATTTCATTGTACAGGGAGCTATGTTTCTGCTCTTTCGTAATTTATTTTGTAATAAACGCACGAGATTTACACGGGTCACGGATGTGGTCGATACTAAAGCAGATTTCGCGATCGGTGTGTTAAGTAAGACATATAAGTCTAACGTGTTGCCAGAAAGTGGTCGCCTAGCATTAGGCGTCTAAAGGCTATGTGGTCGCTGAAATTTTTGAACTAATCTTAGTAAATCATGCCAAAGAGCAATATCACCAAATCCCAAACAGATCAGACCACAAACAAAAAAGTTACATACAAACGTTGATACTGCTTTTTACCCCTTTTGGGGGTGAATTTCACAAATCCCCACTTAACGGATCTGTATGTTACAAAAGGAAGCCACGGTCTAAATATTACAATTCTAGCTTCAGTAGTTTTGCCTCGGCGTCGATGAAAAAGTCATTCATACCCTCGTTCATCTCTTTAGTGGTTGAATATCGAAAAATCGTGAAACACATGCTTACTTATTTTGTTTAAGGGCTACATTTACAAAGTTCCAAGCCAAAACGCTCATTTAATATTTTTTCCTATACAAAGTTTAGTACCCTTTTTACCCCTTAAAATATTGAATTTGAGAAAATATTGAATTAAAATTTTAGTGAATCATGCCAAAGAGCAACATCACGAAATTCCAAACAGATCCGATCACAAACAAAAAAGTTACAAAATCCTTTCTTAGTGGACCTATGAGTACGTCACAAAAGGATGCCACGGTCCAAATATTACGTTTCTAGCTTCAGTAGTTTTGGCTCGGCATTGATGAATCACGTTGTTGTTACTTTATATAATAGATTAATGTCCGCTCTTTGAAATTCAAAATGAATATCATTTTTGTATTCAGCACTCCTACATACCTCGTAGACGACACCCTTAATATTACAGAAAAATAAATATACTTACGCCATTTTTAAACTTTAACATATAACCGAGAAAAATTAAAAATTTCCTTTACTTTTTTTTTATGTGCGTTCGTTTTGATCCTTATTATGTTTTTTGAATTACATACATCAGGGAAAGCATATGTGCCTATTTTTGAATTAAATGTGTACCTACTCACAAACTGTCACCAAGATGTTAATTTGTTAGCTAAAATAATACCTGTCTGCCAGTTTGGGATATTCAGTGAATAAAAGTGGTATTTTTAGTCACCAGATTTGGAAATTTTTGTTACTTACATTCTTTCGCCAACCTGGTAATTTAGTATTCAATATTCGGTTTTTTCACACCCAAAATTTGATTGTTTTGTCGCAAGTTTAAATACATGCCATTTTGTAAATCCTTCAAAAACCCTACTTTCACATCACATAATTTTCACGAAGGACAAAGGGCCTCGCAAATACCTGCCGCCCAGAGCCTCGCAATGGGTAAGGCCGCCTCTGTCTCCAACGATCTCACTTTTGTGACGACTGTATTTCGTCAACAGTTGATCGTAGATGCCATTGCAAAGACAATACTTCCTGGCTTATTATGTACTTTTCGAAAAGCCAATAAAAATCTATGCATGTTCTCCATTTAACGTGAACAAAGCTTTGAAAAAAGCTAGATTCTGATTTCTATGTCTTTCTACAACGTGTGACACATAAGGTATATCAATCCGAAACTCAGTGATAATTACTCACGAGTTCATGACACTGAACAACTTGGACCTCCCATACGAACATAACGGTCAGGAAATCAAATTAGTAGGTATGTGAGCCGGGAGGTCCAATTTTTTTTTTATTTCGATCTATGTTCTTTGGGGAAATTTGTTTAGTTACATGAGCATTATCATTGGGCTTCGGATTGATATACCTTATTTGTTACACGTTGTATATAAAAAAAAATTACTTTTTTCTATTTCAGGAACAACCTTCACGATCACACCACAGCATCTCGCTCCGAAGGCTACGACAGCGCTTTTGAAAGTAAAGGAGAGACTGCAGTGAGTTGACTTTATAAAATTATAGTTTACTATATTATGTTGTCCGCGACTTCGTACGCGCAAAGTCAATTTCGCAGAAGTCGATCATTTTTCCGCGATAAAAAGTGACTTAATGCGCGCAGAAGCTAACTTTGCTGAAACCGTAAATTTTTTCACGATAGAATGTAGCCTATGTCCTTCCCCGTGGTCTACTCTATATCTCTGCCTTTAATCAAAATCGGTCCAATAGTTTCGGAGCCTATTCAATGCAAACAAACAAACTTTTCCTCTTTATTATTAGTATAGACTAGATGTTGTCCGCGACTTTCATGACATTTTATTGCTTGTTTGTATTGAGTAGGTGGACCAGCGTTCATACATTTCTGTCCATCCTCCTTTGCCCTATTCGAGTAAACTTTCGCTCGCCTCAGTAATTAATTATTTCCTTCGTCAATTTTTGCGCGTCCGTTTGAAACGTTCGAAAGTACTTATTTCTCTATAACTAGCTGGTTGTTTTCAAAACACCTGTTCAATTTAGCTTAAGTTTTTTCCGAATTAAGTTTTTTTTTAATATAAGGCTGACATAATCTATGTGATGAAAAGCCTTTTTTTTACATTTTAATAACTTAAGCTAAATTCAGCAGGAGCCGGCTCGTTACAACTTCGGGTACATGGTGAATGACTATGAGGGGACAGAGTTTGGACACCACGAGGAGAGACAGGAGGAGAGGGCCCAGGGGGAGTACCACGTTGTGCTGCCTGATGGCAGGAAACAGGTATTCCCTTCACAAGGTTCAACCGTCGCGTCGGTCGCCCCAAACTTATTCCTCGCTACGTCCATTCTATTACAATTCTAAAGCCTCGTCCAGTGAGTCTTCGGAAGGAACAAAATTTTTTTCTGTGTTCCTGGGTCATGGATGTGTATTAAACATACATACATACATATAACCACGCCTGTTTCCCGTAGGGGTAGGCAGAGACCACTTCTTTCCACTTGCTACGATCCTTACATACTTGTTTTGCTTCATCCACTTTCATTATTCCCTTCATACATGCTCTTCGGTTTAGGGTACTCTTGACCTGGCCTTTTTTCAAGACGTCCCCGATTTGGTCTTGGAACGTCCGCCTAGGTCTACCCCTTCCAACACTTCCATTCACACTCGCATTATACACTTTTTTCGTCAATCGTTCTTCATTCATTCTCTCAACATGGCCAAACCATCTCAGCATACCTTTCTCAATTTTTGTCACTACATCTTCTTTCAGACCACAACGTTTCCTTATCTCACTATTTCTTATCCTGTCACCCAGTTTAACTCCTATCATGCTTCTTAATGCTCTCATCTCAACTGCATTTATTCTGCTTTCATGTTTCTTCTGCCATACCCAACTTTCACTTCCGTACATGAGTGTCGGAACCAACACCCCCGCATGCACAGCCAAACGAGCCTTGTTAGACACCTTCCGACTGTTCATAAAGGAGTGCAAAGCTCCATTCACCATGTTTCCTGCATTCACTCTTCTTTCAATATCACTCTCACACTTTCCATCTCTTGTAAACTTTGAACCCAGATACACAAAATCATTCACCTGTTCAATTTGTTCATCTCCAATCACGATATTGCAGTCTGTCACTGCCTCATCTCTTTCAAACACCATCACTTTCGTCTTCTTTACATTCATCTTCATTCCCTTTCTAGTAAAAGCTCTACTCATCATCGTTACCATCTCCTGCAACTCCTCGGCCGAAGACGCAAGTAATACTTGGTCATCAGCATAGAGAAGACATTTGACGAGTAACTCATTCATTCTCAACCCACTTTCATTCTCTTTTAAATCTGTCAAGCAATTGTCCATGAACAGATTGAACAGCCACGGTGACGCTACACATCCCTGTCGAACACCTTTTTCGATATTGAACCATTCAGTGTATGCCCCGTTTATCCTTACACAAGCACTAGAATCCCTATAAAGAGATTGTAATGCTCGTATGAGGATACTGCTCACGCCGTTCACGGACAAAGCTGACCACAATTCATTCCTCACCACTCTATCATAGGCCTTTTCTAGATCCACGAACGCGCAGTAGACCTTCTTGTTTTTAGCCAAATACTTTTCGGCTATGCACCGCAAGGAAAAGACCTGATCCGTACATCCCATTCCCTTTCTGAATCCCGCTTGTGCATCCCATACTTTTTCATCTGTTTCATTCACAACTCTTTCAATCAACACTTTCGCATATAATTTACCGACGACGCTGAGAAGGCTTATACCGCGGTAATTTATGCAGTCCTGCCGCCACCCTTTTCCCTTATACAATGGCACGATTACGGCTTTACACCAGTCTCCTGGTACTTGTCCATTTCGCCAGCATAAATTAAAAAGGCGGTACAGCTGGCTAGCCGCTATGCCCTGTCCAGCCTTCAGCATCTCGACGGTAATCCTGTCATATCCTGCAGCCTTACCTAATCTCATACTTTTCACTGCTTTCACTTTTTCATCCATGCTTATCTCACTTTCATCACCATTTATATTATTTTCCATGGAAGGTGCCGGATGTTGTACCTGCACTTCCTCTCTTTCAAACAAACTTTCAAAATACTCTTTCCATCTCTTTAACACACATTCTTCTCCTTTTATAATGCTTCCATCTTGACTCCTGATTGTACTCAGCTCCGAGGTAGAAGATTTTCCTCTGACTGTTTTAATGGATTTCCAGAAAAACTTGATGTTTGACTGGAAATCTTCAGTGAGTCTCCTATCAAAATCATCCTTTCGTTCTTCTTTCTTTCTAGACACAACTTCTTTTGCTGCTGATTTCAATCTTTTATACTTCGATCTTGCTTCCTTTATCTCATCATCCGTTGCCTTTTGGACTTTTTGGTTAGCCTTTGTTGCTAACCAATCCAACCACGCTTTCTTCTTTTCTTGCACAGCCCTTTGTACATCCTTATCCATCCACACATTATAGTTATTTCTTCCTTTCCTTCTTTTAGCCACCCCGCATACCTCAATAGCAACATTCACTATTCCTTTTTTAAATTTCTCCCACAACTCTTCAATCACACCTATCTCTTCTATGCCTTTAAAACTTTCTTTCAGTTTCTCTACATACTCGTCCCTCTTTTCTTTTTCCTGTAGGCATTCCACATTCACTCTGTCCAAAACACTCGTAGGCTCGGCCCGTCGGTGTCGCCACCGTTTAAAGAGGCCACGCATTCGGGCTATGACCAGAAAGTGGTCTGTGTCGAGTCCTACACCGCGGTAAGCCCGAGTGTTTAGCACTTTCTTCCTCAGTCTTTCATCCACAATTATAAAATCAATCATACTTCTAGAATCACCCTCATCTCTTGTATACAAATGGATCTTTTTGTGGTCAAATATTGTGTTGGCCACGCACAGATTCCATTCCAAGCATACTTCAAGCAGACTTCTCCCATTGTCATTCACTCTCTCGTCCCCAAACGTACCCAGAACTCCTTCATACCCATCACGCTTTACTCCAACCCACCCATTAAAGTCCCCTAACATCACGATTCGTTCATTTTCTCCGCATTTATGCAAGACCTCTCTCATGCTATCCCAAAACTCCTCTCTCTCTTGTTGGGCTTTTATTGACCCACCTCCGCGCAGATCCGTCGGTGCATAGACCCCAAGGATGAACAGGCGAGTGAGTCCGACTTTTAACCTAACCCAGAGGAGTCTTGGGCTTACACATTCATGCTCCATCACACATTCAACTATCCGAGACGAAAGAATCACACCAACTCCCTGACAGCCTCGGCTGGTTTGGGGAACTCCCGACCAGTATGCCGTGTAGGGACCATGAACCGTGGTGTCACATCCTTTCCTCTTGGTTTCGTTCACGCACAGAATATCTATACATCGTTCATCCATCATCTGACATACTTCATCTATCTTACCATCCATTCCTCCTCTTACATTCAACGTAGCGAAGCGGCTCTCCATGGGCCGCTTTTCGCCCCCGCGAGAAACGAGACGTGATGGGTGGCGAACCACATCGCCGCCATTTTGGTCAATCAAATTATTTTTGTGATTATCCATTGCGTTCCCACGAGTAGCGAGGGAAGAGTTTGTCCACCCCAGCAGAGCCCCGCATGCCAGGGTAAGGCTAGCCTAATTCTGGGTGCGCCCGGTCCCAGGGCAGTGTATTAAATATGTGTATAATATAACAAAAATCTTAAATATGTGTAATATAAAAGTATTAAATACATTTCCGTTGTCTGGTACCCGTAACCCAAGTTCTTCGAGAACTTACCACGGGATCAGATTGACGTGGTGTGAAGCGTCCATAGATATTATATTATTATTATATTATATTACATTAGATGAACATTTCATGAATCATAAATCATAATATGCAATTCATATTATGTGCGCCATTTTACGCATTTCTATTGAAAACTGTCAAAAGTGATGTTTTAAATGTCAAAATATATGAAACAATATGAAACACCTAAAGTGACCTTTTTAGACCCCCAGACTACTTGCGAAGTAGGCCGAGGTTGGCCGAATAAGAGAATGTGGGCACGCACTTCGCTTCGCCTTTTAGTACTTCGGGTTATTTCGCGGAGCACTTCCTCAGCCTACTTCGCAAGCAGTCTGGACGGGGCATTACAAATTTAACGTTGTAAATATCCCAAAACATTTTCATGTAAAGTGATGCCAAGACTATACCAAATGACTCGCACTGTCGAAAAGCTATAGTAGACCACGGGATACATAGGGTACTTTTGTTCGCAGCAAAATGTACGATTCCGGCGGGATTTTTTAGTCGCGCACGAAGTCGCCGGCAACATCTAGTTTAAATAAATCCTCTAGAAATCGTACGTTTTATCGGGATAACAAAAAATCAACGGCATTTTTAACCAAACTTCCAAAAAAGGAGGCGGTTATACGTTCGGCTGTATATGTTTTTTGTTATTTTATAATGTCCCAACACCCAGTATTACAAAATACTATTTCTTTTCAGACGGTGAGCTACGAAGCTGACGAGAGGGGCTTCAAACCCCACATCTCGTATCAAGACTCCGACGATTTGGCGCGCTCGGGCTATGACAGCAACGCTAGCACCCGCGACTTCCAAAATGGCGCACACGGTAACCATGGCAACGGCGTCCATGGCCACGATCTCCATGGTAACGGTATCCATGGCAACGCTCGTTCCAACGGCTACTGACTCACAGCTGTGTTCCATATTCAAATAATCAATTTAATATTTATGAATATTTTATCATAAAATGTATTTTTTGTGAATGTAAAGTTATTAAAATTGTATTTATTTTTATATATATGTTATTGTTATTTTACACCCTCATATATTTAAAATGTATAACAAAATTCAACTATACTTACGAATAGCGCTTACTTGGAGCCGCGGCAGAGGCCGAGGTCCCGCCAAGACCATGTTTTATTAATACGATACCATCAGGACAGGATTTTAAGAACCAGGAACGCAAGTCGCAACACCAGAGGAGTTACATGTATAACTCTACTGGTGTTGGGAGTGTTCATGGGCTGCGGTAATCGCTTACCATCAGGTGATCCATATAGGTGAATCCTACTCTCGATCCTTTACTGATTGAGTATAATAATATATATTAGGGCAATAGGACAAAACATACTTACAGGCTTTTACAGCCTTACTAATAAAAATATTTATCCAGTGGATAAGCAATACAATGTTTTGTCCTTGTCAGCCAAGCGACTTTTCCAATGCATAAGACAAGGACAAAACATTGTATTGCTTATCTACTGGATACATATTTTTATTAGTGAAGGGACTAGTATTCAATAAATAAATAGTACAACACGTAACAAAAACATTTCCTTCGGAATTAATATTATGTGATCAAAGCCGTCGGCAACAAGTACTTTATAATAGTACGATCAAATTCAATTATAAAAGTAAATATTGGCCTACATTAGCGAAGTAAATAATTTGAATAATTAGCAGAAGCACTTACGGTCAGGGTTATAGAATACGTCATGCTTGGGTGTGTCTTGGCACTCAGGTGGTGCTTGAGGGCTGAGGCCTAGAAGGTTAGCTAAATGCCTGATGGGGATTCGGGCACCCTTCCGCCCACTTGAGCAGATCTGAACCCCAATTCTTGTATTTAAACTAGACTAAAAATGTTACTTAGTATGCAATGAAAGTTTAGCGACATGTTACCATGAACGGATTTTATGACGTATAAAAACTCCGTTTGAGAGTGTAAGCGTATCGGGACTTGATTGTAATTGTATTAATGCAGATTTTATTTAGCAGATTTCCCTCTCTGGGTTAAACCCTGGGTTAAAATATCATATGCCCTCTCTTTCATAAATACGAAGAACGAGAGATATAAAAAAACTTTGTACTTTTCATCAGTTAATGGATAATTAATACAGTATTCTCCGAGCGAAGTAACCTCTTGAAATACTGTAGTGCCTGGGACAGTCGGTTGTTAAATGTCGTATGGTTACGTTAACAACATAGTCAGCCTAGTCCAGAGGAATGACTGGTTAATACGTCTGGGGCCAACCATGTAGGGTTTCCTCACGATGTTTTTCTTCACCGTTACAGCGTCCGTATAATGTACTTGAGATCTGAAAAAGTCTCATTAGTACACGCCACAACCTGGGATTCGAAGCTGCACTCTCTCGAATGCGAACCAAACGGTCAACCCACTAGGCCACAGCGCTCGAGAGAGATATAACATGATATTCCCAGGGTTAGCTTTAACCCAGCGCTGGTGGGACTTAGAGTCAGATCATCTCCGGACACATCTCATTCCTCATGGAAACACCGACGTCCCGCTGAAAATAAATAAACAAAAAAAAAAGTAACCCTCGAATTGACGAGTGAGCGAGTTGATGATGATGAATCATAGCTAAGAACACCGAGAGAATTTGTTTGCGCCAGCATTCAGACAAACAAATCCCGCATCTTAATCGAACCTTTCGTTTAGACGCCACGATGCCACGGATGGACACACAGACCCCTCGTCAAAATTAAAACACCCCTCTGTTTTTTCGTCGGGGGTTAAAAATAGTCCTATCAGTCTAACCGGAATCATTTGGCAAAACCAACAATAATTAACCTTGGTATGATGCTCCAAATACTCCAATATTGACGGAACCTTGATTGAGTGAGTATAAAACTGGACCCATTCATCAGATCATCATTCGTTCAACCGATCTCAATCATGCAGGTAAATAATTGAATTATTAATTTCAAATCTGAAGCAGCGAAATAAGTTTAGGGGGGTTGTTGAAGTTCTTAAATGTTATGGTAATTCAGATTTTAACGTGGAAGAGAAATGCCTGAAGATGGCCTAGCCGGAGATACACTTGTAAAATTGTGGAGATACCACAGCCACATAGAAAACAGGACGGCGTGAAAGTTCGCAGAGGGGAATAGAAGTGGCTTAATAGAAATAATATGCCAACTAATTTTTTTGAATGTAACTGATTATGTTTTAAATATAATTGGAATTTCTCCGCAGGTATTCACTATGCTGGCCGTCGTGGTGGTATCAGCCGCTGCTAAGGGCTCCGGGCCCTACCTCCCCAGCGGCTGGAGACCGATTGGACCTGCCTTTTACCTGCCTACTGAAGTTCAGGTATACCTTCTTTCTACATCAGTCGGGTCCTGCTTCACAATCGCCTGATAAGTGACGGATAGCTTATCCGGAAGTTTCGTCTCTGTCCCTCAGTATAAGTAAGTAGCGACAAAACATCCGGATAAGAAATTCGTCACTTATTAAATTCAAAATATAGAGTATATTTATAGTAATATAGAGTACATAATTATAATGTAGTCTAGCACTAAATTGTACTTTACGCACCTAGAATTCTATTTATAAGTACATCTATGTTTCAAGACAAGTACCTTAATATTTGCACCGTGTTAGTTTAGTACGGTAATTTGTTCAAAAAAAGCGGTTTTGTGGGAGTTTTGACAATGCCGCCAGTGGCGCCATCTTAGAAAAAATGGCGTCTTAAAACATTTTGAATCAAAATCAAAAAAGTTTTATTTCCATATGGGTTACAAAGTAACGTTTAAAGCATTGACCCCACTTGATGCCTACCACCGATTCGGGAACTAACCCGGCGAGAAGATCCGGCGTGAGAAACACGCACGGGGCCTTCTTTTAGCAAAAAGATGAAAAATTGTTCAAAAATAAAAATAAAATATCTCCATTCCGACTAAAATATAAACGATAAAAAATTAAATTATCAAGTATCCCCCGAATTGTAAACCAGTGAGTGAGCTGATGATGATGAATTATAGCTTAGAAATCTCGATCATATCAGCTTTCAAACAAACAAAAATAGATCAAAATCGGTTTCTACGTTTGGGAATTCGGATTTACGATGCCACAAACAAAGATACGACACACAGACAAACACGTCAAAATTATACACCTCTGTTTTCGTCGCGGTTTAAAAAGAACAGTTACAAAATTTGCCTAGAAAAAATCTACCCTAACTAATCTACCCCATTTTCAGAAACCCGCTGAAAACCTCCAAGATGTCATCCTGGGCTCCGAAGCATCAGGATCTGATGCTCTAAGAGAGTACGGACCTCCCAAACTTGAGATTTCCGTCAACCAGGGTCTACCAGATGTTGCTATTGAGCAGAACTTCGTTGATGCTGTAGTGTCTTCGGGAGACGAGGTTTCCAGTATTGTGTTGGGAAGAGTGACTGAAGAGTCTGCAGGTAAGGATGTGTAGATTGTAGAATGTAGGCACAGAAAAAAAGACGGGTATAAAAAACAAAATAGTATCTTTGACCTTTGATTAACAAAGGCTAAAATAATATCTTAAATATTCGTAAATCTATACATTTCAAAAAATAAATAACCAATAAATACTAACAGATTTCTGTCATGTCTAAGAAAAAACGAATAGGATTCGGAATTATTTCGAAAAATTAATAAACGCCATTTATTAGTAATTAGCCACTTTCTAAAACTTTTTCTGAATATTGTAAAAAATCACATGGTAACACTATTTGATATTTCCCTTATTTGTTCATATATAACACATCGCTATATAAAAATATCTAAGTACCTAGACATTAAACAAAATTACTTTTATTGTAGAAAATTCTGGCCTACAACAAACAACTGAAGGTCAAATCAACGTTGAGGTTGTATACGAAACTGCTGCGCCGGTAGAAGACATATCTGAAAGAAGCCTAAATGGTGAGATATTAGCAGAAATTAACGAAGAAGCTGTTGTTATACCTACTCAAGTAGCACAAGAGGTAGAATCAGAGATATTGGCAGAGATTACCGAAGAAGCTACTGTTATCCCTACTCAAGTAGCACAAGAGGTAAAATCTGAGATATTGGCAGAGATTAACGAAGAAGCTACAGTTATCCCTACTCAAGTAGCGCAAGAGGTACAATCAGAGATATTAGCTGAAATTATCGAAAAAGCTACTACACCTATTCTAGAGGCAGAAGAATCTACTACAGCTAAAGATGCTACACTTGATGTTAGGAGTGAAGTGAAATTAGATGAGGAGTTGAGGAACTTAGAAGTCATTGTACCTGAAGTGTTGGCTAATCTGGAAAATGCTGTTAAGAGTGAGGTAAGACTTAAAACTTGGTACTAATAAACGTTTATTAGTCTTAGGTTAGGCAGAGAGATTATAAGTAAGATAATAGGAATGGAGAATGTTACAAGGTATGTAAAATCACTTGAAACTTTGTTAAAGTAAAGCTATTGTATACAAATCGCGCAGAAGTACGCACCACTTAGTCGCAAGTTAATCGTCTGCGTCACCTTGGAAACTAACGACGTATCGAAATATTTTTTTCGAGATAATTTATTTTCCACAGAGGATACAGAAAGCTTAGCTAATATTTAAAAATTGTGAACATTCTCCATTACCTAGTAAAAGCTATAAATTCCTCGAAAGAATTTAATTTAATTACTTAAAATATGTAATCTGAAGGAAAAGAGTCTAGAATATAACATAACTATCAGTGGCGAGGGGTTCCTGTAACTCCATTCCTATCGGCTTCACTTACCACTCACCTTTTGAAGACCCTCATCCTAAGCCTACCTATTATAAAGACTAGGGCTTCCCTATGAAGAAGAATCAGCCTTCGCTACTGATAACTATGAGGAATGAGGATATTCTTTGTAGAAAGGTTTAGCGGATTAGTTAGATTGAAAAGAACCTCATCCTTAAAATTTTAAAGTTTTTACATTGTAGCTATCCAAGCAGGGGTTATGATGCTATGACATACTTACGAGTTTTCAATATAGGATTTGTGAGTATTTACTGTAACTGTAATATTTTTGCAGATCAAAATTAACCAGCAAATAGCTGATTCCTCATCACAAGAAAGTTCTGGGTAAGTCGGTAAAAACAAACAATTTCCTCTACCAGCAGTCGGGCCTCTATGATATAGTCAAGATGCATTCGATAATTTCGATGGCGAAGTTCGAAATCCAAATTGTATGGAATTTGACATAAGGCATCGCTAAGTGACATGTCGCTTCCGATGCAATTAGTCAAATCCCAAATATTTTATTTTCGAACTTCGCTTCAAATTTTATCGAATGCATCTTGACTAAATGCCCTGAGGTTTTAACTCCCGACACTGTCAGCATTGATGATATTTTAATTTACGAAACATATTGCAGACCATCGGAGCAGGTTCCAGAGGGTTTCCTCGAATACGGTCCTCCTGGCTTCAAGGAGTATGGACCCCCTAAAGAGGACTTGAATGTTGTAGCCATACAAGTAAGTAAAATCTGTAGGCTATGAATGGTCTAATAGCTCCAGAGTTACTAGCTTTACAGCATGTGTTTGAGGCAAACTGAATCTCATCTCCATCATAAACCTTTTGACGACCTCTGTGACTCAATTGGTTGAGCGTGTTGGTGCTCAAGCCGGGGGTCGCGGGTTCAAATCCCGCCGAAGGAACAAAAAGTTTTTCTGTGTTCCTGGGTCATGGATGTATATTAAATATGTGTATAATATAATAAAAATCTTAAATATGTGTAATATAAAAGTATTAAATATATTTCCGTTGTCTGGTACCCGTAACACAAGTTCTTCGAGAACTTACCACGGGATCAGATTGACGTGGTGTGAAGCGTCCATAGATATTATTATTATTATTATAAAGGTAGAAGATTTTAAGATCGGTAGTGCCTTTGTGCTTAGCAGGTCTTGGCTTTTCACTCCCGTGCCCCCTGAATGAATGTGTAAACGCTCTTAGACATTTAGTTATTTTATTTACTTATAGGTACTTTAAAATTGATTTACTGTGATTTTATTACACCGAAATCAGATAAACATAACGCATGCGCAATATAACGCCAGTTCTCTATGGGTCCATGGTATTTCTCCAGTCGAGCCGGAGTACTTATACAGAACGTTGTCATTTTTCAGGGACTCCTGGGTCAAGCCTCTGTGGAAACTAATGAGGCAAGACGGAGACGTTTTTCGCCAAAATTCAAGTGAGTATAGCCTTACTATAGCATGACCGTTATAACCTCGCCACGTCGCCACGTTGCTGAAAAATTCGCGGAATTAAATGAGTGTTTGTAAATTCGTGACATCTGACAGCTTTTTGACACGACAAGGACAGTCGAGCTACCGAGCGCCACCTGGTGACAGGAAAAGAATCGAAAATTCTTATTGACCGTTTTTGATACCATTTACGCCACCAGATGACGCTAACAGCAGAAAAAAAAATCAAACACCCTCAATGAATTATTGTCCTTAAACGTCAAATCTTCTAGTCTCAACCTACCACATTTCATTTTTATTTTTCGTAGTACTGCCGAAATAAAAAATCAAATGTATCATCTGCCTTATTTTTGGAAGATTATAATAATCATAATAAACTTTCACAGTATGAATTATGATCACACTGTCTCATTTTTAAAAGTGCCTCTAAAATAAAGCGATCACTTAAAACACAGTTATAGCGTTTAAATATTAATTCTTATACTTAATAATTATTGGTTACTAATCATAAATGATTAAAATTAAAGAGGACTACTTATAGTCGCACGGCAGTGCCGTCGCCAAGATGAGACAATGCGACGCGTTCAATATATTCTGATAATAATCTCAATAAAGCTACATTTTAAATTGATAATATTTTTTTTTCAGACCAGTAAAGAAGCATTAAGAAAATGACAAAACGAGTAGGTAAGGAAAATAAAAGGAAAACAGTGCTTAACAACGTATATTAATAATATTGTATGTAATCACATTAAATATAATAATAAATACATTTTGATTGTACATAATATTTGATTTTTTTTTCTTTTTAACACACACACAACACAACAATATTCCAATAAATATATTATTCCGTTAACCGTTCCGTTTGCCAAGTGCCATGCTAGTTTTTTTTTTTTTTTTTGTAAAATGTATTTTTCATCAATTAAGAACATTTTTTTTATTACTTCTTAGCAAAATTAGGTAGGGTTTGTTACCAAAAAATCGTGGATATGCCAGATAATTCCGAAGAAGATCATCATTTTCCATTATATGCGAGTTCTGAAACGAAAAATACTGTATTAAGTAACTATCTCTGTGGCTCAGTGGTTAGTGGGTAGTTGAGATCGCTGGTTCGAATCCTGCCGAAGAAACAAGAAAAACTTTTTCTGTGTTCCTGGGATGTGTATAAAATATGTATAATATGTGTGGTATAATAAAAATCTTAAATATATGTATATTAATATAAAAGTATATAATATATTTTTCCATTGTCTGGTACCTGACTAGCTTAGACAGATTAAGTTCTATGGATACTTAGTACCTACAGGACCAGATTGGCGTGCTGTGGAAGAGTCCATAGATATTGTATAAAAAAGTAGGTATACCTATTATACAAATAACTATTAATTTGATATATAGACGCATTTACGCGGCTTGGCCCGCTGTAAATTGACTTTTACACAGTACCTATATTTTTATTTTATTAATAATGTGAGACATTAATAATGTGGCTTGTAATCAGTAATCAGTAAATTCAGAGATCACCACAACCTCACAAACTCACAAAACCTCTTAATATTTGTATAGATAGAGTCAGGATATAGTTTTATACTTTACACATTCAAGATTGAAACAAATCGTTGGTTTATGGTCCTCATTTTAGTTAGTAAAAGCTCCGTGGCTAAGTGGGTAGATCGTTTGATTCGCACTCGAGAGAGTGCAGGTTCGATTCCCAGGTTGTGGCGTGTACCAATGAGGCTTTTTTCAGATCTCAAGTACATTATACGGACGCTCCAACGGTAGAGGAAAACATCGTGAGGAAACCCGCACATGGTTGGCCCCAGACGTATTGACCAGCCATCCCTCTGGACTAGGCTGACTATGTTGTGAGAATGCCGTATGTGCTTGGGCAACCATACGACATTTAAAAAACCAACTGT
The DNA here is from genome assembly GCA_905404095.1 of Glaucopsyche alexis. Taxonomy (NCBI): domain Eukaryota; kingdom Metazoa; phylum Arthropoda; class Insecta; order Lepidoptera; family Lycaenidae; genus Glaucopsyche; species Glaucopsyche alexis. Next base: position 5,164,676 of record FR990063.1, on the reverse strand, counting down.
CCAAGGCACTACAGTATTTCAAGAGTGGTTACTTCGCTTGGAGAATACTGTATAAATCATCCAATAACGTATTAAAAGGCCTAAGTTTTTTAGTTAGTAAGATGTTTCATATAATAAAAAACATGACATGTACAGAATACATGTGGCAGAAGTCAAATTTCACTCATCAGTTAAAGTTCCAAAACTACTCTCATACACTGTAAAGTTAACGAGTCTAAGGTGGACATCCGAAATTACGTCTTTTTTGTATATATTTTTGCGAATATTTAAAATATTTGCAATGTTTTAACTGATTTATTGATTGCATCTTATTTGTTAATTTTTCATTTTAAACAATTGTTCACTTTGCGATTAAAATATTCAGCGGTTGCTAAGAAATTGAAATATGTTTAAGAGAGTGGACACCACATTTTGGTAGGACCCATGTTTTTTGAAAAACACCCGAGTGCATTCGAAAGAACATCACTTAAAAATTATAATTTGTACATCTCAGGTGATAAGAAGGATGTGTGAATTCCGACAGATGGCGTTATATCGATGGCGTGATATCCAAAATGGTGTCGTGACTTGTGACATGATGCGAATATGAAAGAAATTTCTCTCTCAAGGCCGCTAAAGAAGTTTCGCTTCAATAAAAAGTCTTTATGGATATGAATGTGAATGTACACTTACGAATAATGGTAGCAATTTGGAGACTCGACGGTAACCACCGTTCCTCTTGAGACTCTGCTGGTTATGATCCTTATTTTCGGAAGCTGACTTAGAATTCCTACTTTGAAGGTCGTCTACAAGATCCATGAGTATATTTTTATCGCTTGGTGCATCATCCACTGGCAATTGAAGTGTCTCGCTGAAAAAAAAAACCCTACTTGGTAACTTTGAGAGCGTTTTCCCATTATATTATATACTTCGTTTGCGCAGAACTAACGGAAGCGTAACCCTATTTTTTAAACGGAACCCTAAACAAAAGTAGCCTATGTTAGACCTTATAACATCAGCTATCTGCAAGTCCCGTGAAAATCGGTCCAGCCATTTCAGAGATTAGCCGTAACAAACAGACAGACAGACCGACAGACAGACAGACGGACGGACAGACAAAAATTTAAAAAAAATGGTATTTTATTGTAAGTAAAGAATATACTTTCAGATTCACTATGTGAAAAGCTGTTAATTTGAAGTTACAAACAGACACTTTAATTTTATTTATCTGTATGTATAGAGTACCTATATATTATGTCACCGGAAAATAACAAGAACCGCAAAATTATAAATTTTCTAGGAAATTTATAAACCTTCGTAGGATTCTAAACGAGGGATAAATTGTATTATTTTTGATATTGGATCTAATCAATCTATATCTATGTCACCGGAAGATAACAAGATCCGCAAGTTTATAAATATCCTAGGAAATTTATAAACTTTCGTAGGATTCTAAACGAGAGATAAATTGTATTATTTTACGCCCATATTTTCGCAAATTGATAAACTTACCGAACTCACGCGTAAAATAATAAGTTAGCAATAACCAAACGCCATGTGCGTTCTGATTGGTTGAATAAGTCTATGGACACAAGCATTGCCACTGTCAACATCCACCAATCAGAGAGCAGTGTGTTATTTTCCGTATTTTAAAGAAGCGTAAAATTAAAAGCTCTTCTGTGATTGGTCGAACCGTTTAGAATCTTAGGAAAGGATATCCGTAAGTTTATAAATTTACCACGATACGTCGCAAATTGATAAATTTGCGAAAATGTGGGCGTAAAATAATACAATTTATCTCTCGTTTAGAATCCTACGAAAGTTTATAAATTTCCTAGGATATTTATAAACTTGCGGATCTTGTTATCTTCCGGTGACATAGATATAGATTGGTTAGATCCAATATCAAATATCGTTACGGAAAACGCTCTTATGTCGTCGGCATAAGTGCGTTTTTCCATTATCCAATGCGATAGCCTTTATGGGACCGTAAGTGTTAGACAGGTATGTGCATTTCATATCGAAACAAATACGTCTCTATCTCGTCTTCGTCATTATCGATCAGATATCGGAATTATCGGATAGTGTAACGGGAAAACGCTATCCCCTTATAGTGCGGTTCAAATGATAATAGGATCGAGTCGGCGCCATATTGTTTCGTATTTAGACTGTTATGATAGTTAAATTTATGTTCAGATAATTGATTACTATTTAACGTTTTTATTTAAATTCGATGCAAGACTATTAATATTTATATTGTTACAAACACAGAGAATAGCGCCATCTAGCGTCAACCAATGAAACCATTTGGTGTGAACAGGGACAGCGTGGGGCCCCCTACTCAGTACTAGATGGCGCTACTGTGCAAACGTTCCAGAATAAATCCAACACGGTCACGCGACTCGGGAACCTTCTGGAGTCGTCTGGGACTCGTATCGACCGGTATAAATACGTCGGAAGAATGCGAGCGAGTCGAGTTCAGTTTGAGCTTCATCCGAAGCGATACGGGCGATACAAGTGATCAGGAGTTCTTTTTGAGCTTCCTGAGAAGCGATACGGGCGATACCAGCGAAAATTAGTGATCGGGAGTTCACTTTGAGCTTCCTGCGAAGCGAAAAAGGCGATACCAGTGATTAATACAAGTGAAAACTAGTGATCGGGAGTTCGAGTTGAACAGTGAAAGAGGCGATATCGATGTGAATACTAGTGATGTGATGATACCGTGAGTGAAACCGACGACTTGGCTACGACTAAGGACACCGTTAGTGTTTAGTGTTTGGACGTAGTGTTTAGTATATGGACCTAGTGCTTAATGTTGGACTAAGTGCTAGTAAATAAAGTCTTAAAAGGAGTCATCAGGCTTTTTCTCCAAATCTTCGAACCCTAACACGTAACAACTGGTGTCAGAAGTGGGATTTGGAGATGCTATTGACTCCGAGAGAAGATTTCAAGAAGTGCGGCGGGAGGGGCAGCCCTGGTGGAGGAGCGACCCTGGTGGAGGAGCGACCCCTGGTGGAGGAGCGACCCCTGGTGGAGGAGCGACCCCTGGCGGAGAGGTGCGACCCCTGGCGGAGAGGTGCGACCCCTGGCGGAGAGGTGCGACCCCTGGCGGAGAGGTGCGACCCCTGGCGGAGGCCACACCCACTGGGGACCAAGCTCCGCCCACTGGCCCCGCCTACTATGCCCCGCCCACTGACCACGCCCCTCAGGCTCCGCCCGCTGTGGGCCAAGCCCCGCCCACCGGGCCCCGCCTGCTCAAGTCCTTTGGGTCTCTGGGAGGATGATGCTATGAGGGAGGCTCAAGAAAGAGATGACGACCTTCGACACATCGTCACGTGCAAGAAACGGGGTGACGTAAAACTAATCTGGAGTGAGGTTGCACCCACTGGCGCTATCACTAAGGCGTACTGGGCGCAATGGGACAGTCTGATAAACGGAATACCCTACCGGAAATAACGGCAGAGAGTTCCATTTTCAGATAATTGTCCCAAGACCAAGAGTGCCAGATGTTCTCGGTGAAATGCATGATGGCGTATCAGAAGGTCATCTAGGTGTCAAGAGGGTCATTCAAAGTGGTGCCCATAGATCGTCTAGTGCGGTACCATGGCAGTGGCAGCGATGCCGGGACGAGCATCTCTAAGAGGGGAGTAGTGTTACAAACACAGAGAATAGCGCCATCTAGCGTCAACCAATGAAACCACTTGGTGTGAACAGGGACAGCGTGGGGCCCCCTACTCAGTACTAGATGGCGCTACTGTGCAAACATTCCAGAATAAATCCAACACGTTTACGCGACTCGGGAACCTTCTGGAGTCGTCTGGGACTCGTATCGACCGGTATAAATACGTCGGAAGAATGCGAGCGAGTCGAGTTCAGTTTGAGCTTCATCCGAAGCGATACGGGCGATACAAGTGATCAGGAGTTCACTTTGAGCTTCCTGCGAGGCGAAACAGGCGATACAAGTGAAAACTAGTGATCGGGAGTTCGATTTGAACAGCGAAACGGGCGATATCGATGTGAATACTAGTGATGTAATGATACCGTGAGTGAAACCCGCGACATGGCTACGATTAAGGACACTGTTAGTGCTTAGTGTTTGGACTTAGTGTTTAATGTTGGACCTAGTGCTTTAGTCATGTGTGAACATGACTAGTGCTAATGAATAAAGTCTTCAAAAGAGTCAGCAGGCTTTTATCTCCAAATCCTTCGAACCAACACGTAACCATATGCACATAAGTTTTTCTGAAAATCGCACTTTTCAAGTGACATTTGACAGATAAAGGTCATTGACGTTCCTATTCTCATTTGAAACGCGTTATACTAATAAACGCTGTATAAGCTTTGAATAGTTACCTATACAGTGTTTTGTTCCCGTCACACAAGTGACATTTTTAATTCGATTGAAGAAGACAAAACACTGTATAACTATTCAAAGCTTATACAGCATTTATTAGTAAGGGGGTATAAGTTTTTATTATAAATACATTTTTTTATTCGTATACAATATAGGTATGTACATACCAGTCGTTTGTTGAGGCCCTTGAGGGATCAACTAATATACAGTTTTCCTGTGACATGTCTTCTGGTCTTGATTGTCCTTGACGTAATCTGAATTTAATAAAAAGTAAGACTATAGTACTTTAAATGTAGGTAATAAGAAAAAAATTATGCTGTGACTTGTGAGCAAATATGACTATGTACCTATTATGTAGTCACAAAAAAAACGCTCGGTTGTATAGTCTATGCGACAAGTTGAAAATGGTACAAAATAGAGATACTGCTCTTATAATTATGTGCGATAGCTCATTGGATCCGGAATGACGTCTAGAAAAATGTGCCAAAAGCGTGTAAAAAATTGCAAAAGTTATAAACAATTAAAGAGGAAAAAATGGCTTTTCGTTTTTAGCCAATATTTAATAAACTATTAATATATAAGAAATTTCAAATATCTCCATTATTTATAATTTTAATTTAACGCTGAAAATAGGTCTGCGCGTAACATTTTTAGGATGCGCGCGTGGCGTCAAAAAGCGAGTACGGCACATTAATTAATTTATTTAAGGTATTGAATTTTTTTTTTAAATTTGAAAAAATTATGGTGTATTCTGAACACTATGAATAATTTATTCCCGTTGGAAATTTTACTTAAAGTTAATTTTTCAACGAGTTAAACAATTGTTAACTAACGAAATTTTCTCGAACTACCGTCTTAATTGTAAGTGAAAAAAAATGTTTAAATAATGATCGTAAAAAATTTTCGCTTCGTAGCCTTTCTTACATACATACTTAACAAGATCGTGCCATAAAAGTTTAAAAAAATATTTATACTTTGTTTATAACAATTTTTTTTACTTTAACAACATTACTTGGATTTTTAAGTTTTTGTTCAAGTAAAAAAATTGTTATAAACAAAGTATAAATATTTTTTTAACGTTTATGGCACGATCTTGTTAAGTATGTATATAAGAAAGGCTCTACGCAGCGAAAATTGTTTACGACCATTATTTAAACATTTTTTTACTTTAACAACATTACTTGGATTTTTAAGTTTTTGTTCAAGTAAAAATAAATAAATAAATCGTTTATTTTCAAGATACTTTACAAAAATTATCTTTTCTGTCCCCCAAACTAGGCGAAGCCTGTCCTATGGGGGAAGTTAGGGGATTAAAATTATAACAAACTTAAACAGTACTTAGTTCTCGTTACTATTAAAATTAGAAAATAATTATTAAATTGTAAATTTAGTATTAATTAAATACTGTGTGACAGTAATTTGGTGTGCAGTGCGTATGTACTATTTACGTGCATGTGTGCGTGTGTGTGTGTATGTGTGTGAGCATGCGTGCGTATGTGTGTGTGTTTATATATATGTAATGTAAATAAGAATGTGTTAGTTTGTGACTAGTGTGTTGTGTTAATTGTCTACTTTCATAAGATTTTCAGACTCGATGTATGTCCAATCTAAAAGAGATTGAGTCAAATGTTTTTTTGTTTCTCGTACGGAATGATGTTTTAAGCTGAAAATATTAACTAGTTTATTGTATATAAAAGGGAAATATAATAGGAAAATACCGAATCTGTAGGCAAAAGTTGTATTTACATGAATATTTGGGACTCTGAAAACGCGGCTACTTAGCATCTCTTCATATATTTGCTTCGATTGAGTGACAGATCTGTGCACATTTTCGACCACCCGGACATAGTATTGCTTCCTCATGCTTAAAACTTTAGTTTCCGCATAAAGGCTTTGAGTAGGATACCTTTTCGGTTTGCTGAGAGCGATTTTTAAAACTGTTAATTTTTTTTTAATTTTTAAAAAAATTGTTATAAACAAAGTATAAATATTTTTTAAACTTTTATGGCACGATCTTGTTAAGTATGTATGTAAGAAAGGCTCTACGAAGCGAAAATTTTTTACGACCATTATTTAAACATTTTTTTACTTTAACAACATTACTTGGATTTTTAAGTTTTTGTTCAAGTAAAAAAATTGTTATAAACAAAGTATAAATATTTTTTTAACGTTTATGGCACGATCTTGTTAAGTATGTATATAAGAAAGGCTCTACGAAGCGAAAATTTTTTACGACCATTATTTAAACATTTTTTTACTTTAACAACATTACTTGGATTTTTAAGTTTTTGTTCAAGTAAAAAAATTGTTATAAACAAAGTATAAATATTTTTTTAACTTTTATGGCACGATCTTGTTAAATATGTATGTAAGAAAGGCTCTACGAAGCGAAAAATTTTTACGACCATTATTTAAACATTTTTTTACTTTAACAACATTACTTGGATTTTTAAGTTTTTGTTCAAGTAAAAAAATTGTTATAAACAAAGTATAAATATTTTTTTAACTTTTATGGCACGATCTTGTTAAGTATGTATATAAGAAAGGCTCTAGAAAATAGAAATTTTTTTTACGACCATTATTTAAACATTTTTTTACTTTAACAACATTACTTGGATTTTTAAGTTTTTGTTCAAGTAAAAAAATTGTTATAAACAAAGTATAAATATTTTTTTAACTTTTATGGCACGATCTTATTAAGTATGTATGTAAGAAAGGCTCTACGAAGCGAAATTATTTACGACCATTATTTAAACCTTTTTTTTCACTTATAATTAAGACGGTAGTTCGAGAAAATTTCGTTAGTTAACAATTGTTTAACTCGTTTATAGTGTTCAGAACACACCATATTTTTTTCAAATTTAAAAAAAAATATTCAATACCTTAAATAAATTAATTAATGTGCCGTACTCGCTTTTGACGCCACGCGCGCATGCTAAAAATGTTACGCGCAGACCTATTTTCAGCGTTAAATTATAAATAATGGATATAGAGTTCCGGGAGTTAGGAGTATTTTATTGGAAATTTCCTCCTCTTTCAGCATCTTTTTTTGAAATTTCTTAAATATTAATAATTTATTAAATATTGGCAAAAAACGAAATGCCATTTTTTTTCATCTTTAATTGTTTATAACTTTTACAATTTTTTATGTGCTAATACACACTTTTGGCACATTTTTCTAGACGTCATTCCGGATCCAATGAGCTATCGCACATGATTATAAGAGCAGTATCTCTATTTTGTACCATTTTCAACTTGTTGCATAGACTAGTAGCCTGTACGACGTTTAAGCAGTAAGGTACTATCGGCAAAGTTCCTGCTCGACCAGTTTTGAAAATTTTTCTGACGCGACGCCACAAAAATTCTTAAGCACATAGGAAATAACAACGTGATCAGTTAACGCACACATCGTCGTGTGCTCGACCATAAAAATGATTAAGTAGTAATTGTAAGGTCGTGTTCGTTGACGTACTTTTTGGCGCATGCGCTGTGGCATCACCGAAACTTAGTCTTAATTAATAACAATGGTTACCTGGCAACTTGTAAACATTAAAATTTGTTTATAAATTGACAGGTCCCCAAAAATAAAGGCTAATTTTGGTAATTGAACATGTGTTAACAAATACGCCGGCGGACACGGGCAGAAGTATAAAGTGGTGGGATGACGATTTATATGGACTCATTTGTCTACCATATTTGAAGAAAATGACTAGAAAGAAGATTTAAACAAAACAATTACACAGACGGACCTATGGCGTTTGTCCACCGGCACTGTCTGAAAATTTAAATAGATGACAGCGCCGATTTAGCGATACATACATTTACTATGGCCGTATGTCTGTCACCGTAAAATTGTAAAAACCGTTAGATTGTAATAAAACTAGTTGTTAAATGATGATAGACTTCCGACGTGAATATTTTGCCTATAATTTAACACACAATTTTTGTTAGATTATAAATATATAGTTATTAATATTTCGACATATTTTTACAATCTCGTTAGTTTTTTTACAATCTAACGGTTTTTACAATTTTACGGTGACATGTCCACTGCAAGCCCGTCATCCGAGCGCCGTCATATCGTCCGCCGAACTATAGCTAAGTGGCGGCAATATATAACACGTATAAACGTGTCCACCACCCCGTCACCGGAACGTCACCGAGAATATAACAACAAGATAAAAATTACAAAGAAATTTAAATACGCCATTTATTCATTATTAGAACTTGTCGAAAGTTAATATAATGTTTGTAGGATAAAACCATATTGGTCTCGCTTGGCGCTCTACCCCAGCGAGACCAATGATTTATCTATGGATAAAACTAAGGATGCGTCCAAATATCTAGTTTTGCGAAGAAATGTATGATATAAATGTTTTTCTTCAGCCGAACATTGAGGAGATGGTCCAGAAAGTTAAAGACGTAATCAGTACTCCGTAGATACATAATATTAATATAACACACAGTAAGAACAAACTAAATGAACCACCGAGATCGCCGCGGTGGACAAACGATCGCCGTCACGTCAACTTAATCTCGGCAAGAAATAATCTCATTCTCGGTGTTGTCCCAGTGATGGTGGTGGTGGACAAACAGCGTACATTTGATGCAGAGAACGAAAAAAGGCTGAGCAAGCATAGACATGCAGTCGAAATGCTTTACATTGATTATCGATGATTTAAGAAGAATTTTATTCAAGTTTAATATAAAATCTAAGAAAGCGGGCTATGATTGGATCAAGGGTGCAAATGTTTTTGAAAAGGAATTCCGATAATTCATTCAGGAAATCAGAAGGAGTGTCATAAGCTAGAAGTCAAGGGATGTTAAAGCAGAAGTTAACGTATTTTGAAATGCTTGAAGGGATTCTAAGTGATAATGACCTAATAGTTTGAGGACATGTGTTCTTACTGCGGTAATAAGAAAAAAAGGAGTTAAAAGATCTCAAGGGCAAAGTGAAAGGACAAAAAAGTACTGGCCATCTTCCCTGACCACTATGGCCATCACCTCCGGACAGTCCTTTTTTTTTTAGTTTAGAATTACATTGCTTGCGGTCTCTAATGCCGCGTCCTTACGTTTGCCAAACCTCGACAAGCTCTCACAAATTCAAACGTGCGGATAGAGCGTTTGCCTTGGTTTGTGTAGGTTTGCAAGCGCTTGTAGCCGTTCCGATCGAGTGTCGGTTTTTTGACACAAATCAAAGGGAATTTGTCGCAAGCGCTTGCGATGCATCCACACGTTTGCGCGCGCTCAGTCTGGTTTGTGTACTGGAGACGGGCAGACGTGCATACGCTCGCACAAAATGAGTGGTGATTGGTCAAATATTAGACGTCTTGTTTTTTCTCGAATAATAATAACTCCCCGCACCGATTTCGGTGACGGTGGCCGGTTTCATTGAAACCAGGCCAGTTACGCAGGAGTAATTTTATAGTGCCCAAGTGTGTGCGCAGTACACAAGAGCGCTCTCTCTTCCTTTTACTCTCATAATTCAGTGGGACGGATAACCGACACGACTGACGAGAGATCAGGCGCAGGTCCGACTTTTTACATGCCCATCCGACGCATGGATCATCTTTCTTGTCAGACAATCAGGTGATCAGCCTGCATTGTCCTAACCAAACTTGGAAACAACATTTTTTGTTGTTCCAATGCGGGAATCGAACCCACGACCTCCGAGTCGAGAGCCAATGCTCGAACCACTAGACCACGGAGGCTGTTTTTTCTCGAATGTTATCAGGCTGAACCATGCATTTGGGACCCGAAAAACAAGCATAATTATTGTATCTAAGTGTATAATACACTTAGATACAATAAAAATTTTAAATATGTATATGTCACCGTAAAATTGTAAAAACCGTTAGATTGTAATAAAACTAGTAAAATTGTAAAATGCCGATAGACTTTGGACGCGAATATTCTGCCTATAATTTAACACATTATTTTTCATAGCAAGGTGATGCCTCTTTTTAAGGCTGGGAATAAGTCTGACCCAGCAAATTATAGACCAATATCTATACTACCGACTTACAGTAAAATTTTCGAGAAAATAATCTTAAATCAATTGCTAGCCCACTTTAACATAAATAATTTATTACATAGTAACCAATTCGGGTTTACTAAAGGTCGGTCCACAACAGACGCAGGCATCAGTCTTCTATGCAGCATATTTGGGGCCTGGGAGGGATCGCATGATGCACTTGGTGTCTTTTGTGATCTATCCAAGGCTTTCGACTGTGTCGAGCATGCTACGTTGGTCAGAAAATTATATCATTATGGTATAAGGGACACGGCACTTAAACTTTTAGATTCTTATCTTAAAAATAGAACGCAGAGAGTAGAAGTTAATTCTACAAGGTCTACTGGGACCAAAATAGAACTAGGTGTGCCACAAGGGTCAATTTTAGGCCCGTTTCTTTTTCTCATCTATATAAATGACCTTCCTTATCTAGTTAAAGATAAGCATGAGATAGTACTCTTTGCCGATGACACTTCACTAATTTTTAATGTGAAGCGACGACAGTCAAATTATGACGAGGTAAATAGTGCTCTCTCAAAAATGGTACATTGGTTTAATGTTAATAATTTACTTTTAAATTCAAATAAAACGAAATGTTTAAAGTTTAGCCTCCCAAATGTTAGGCAGGCACAAACCAATATACTATTAAATGATGAGAAAATTAACTTAGTGGACACAACTGTATTTCTAGGAATAACACTAGATTGTAAATTACAGTGGGGTCCCCATATTGCAAATCTGGCAGATAAGCTCAGTTTTGCAGCATATGCAGTCAAAAAAATTAGAGAAATTACCGATGAGGATACAGCGCGGCTAGTTTATTTTAGTTATTTTCATAGTATAATGTCATATGGCATCCTTCTTTGGGGAAACGCAGCGGACATTAATACAATATTTGTGCTACAGAAGCGAGCTATACGTTCTATTTATAAGATGTCATGTTTTGAATCTCTGAGAGAAAAATTTAAAGAAATAGGTTTTCTGACCGTTGCTTCTCAATACATTTTGGACAATGTGTTGTATGTCAGAAAGAATTTAACGAATTTTAAAAAGAAAAGTGACACACATTGTAGGAATACTAGAAATAGGAACAAGTTAGAAATACCAGTGATCAGACTTAGTAAAGTAAGTAAATCTTTTAAAGGTCAATGTATACGCCTTTACAATAGAATCCCAGAAAACATTCAAAATCTTTCCATTAATCAATTTAAAAAAGCTGTTAAAGAACGTTTGTGTGCTAAAGCTTATTATAAAGTCAGTGATTTCATTAACGATTGCACACCTTGGGAATAAGATGGCCCCATGCAAGGCTGCTTTTATGTGCTTAAGTATGTTCTACATATGTACTTATGACTAATGTTATATAGATTAAGTTACAACATTGTAAAATATTTTTTGAAAAGAACAATTTTCCCATCTTTTTGCTAAAAGGTGGCCCCGTGCGAGTTTCTTACACCGGTTCTTCTCGCCGGGCTAGTTTCCGAACCGGTGGTAGGCATCATGTAGGACAATTCTATAAGCGTTATATTATAACCTACATGGAAATAAAAATTTTGAGTTTGAGTTTTCGTAAGATTAAAAATATATAGTTATAAATATTTCGACATATTTTTACAATGTCGTTAGTTATTTTACAATCTAACGGTTTTTACAATTTTACGGTGACATGTATAATATAAAAGTATTAAATATATTTCTGTTGTCTGGTACCCGTAACACAAATTCTTCGAGAACTTACCACGGGACCAGATTGACGTGGTGTGAAACGTCCATAGATATTATTATTATTATTATGAGAAAAAAGTAGCCGATGCGTGGCTAAGTACATTATTGAATAAGTCACTATACGGTTAATTTGTAACTTAATCCACCATCTTCTTTGCCGTTTTTTTTGTTTGTTTTTATTTATGTATTTTTTTACAATAATAATAATAATAACTCCTCACACCGATTTCGGTGACGGTGGCTGGTTTTATTGAAACCAGGCCAGTTACGCAGGAGTATTTTTTAAAGTGCCCAAGTGTGTGCGCAGTACAAAAAAGCACATTCTCTTTTACTCTCATAATCCCTGTGCGGGAATCGAACCTTCGACCTCCGAGTCGAGAGCCAAGCTCTAACCACAAGACCACGGAGGCTGTTGTTTTTACAATAAAAATAACTCAAAGCAAATGCTACAGCCGATACCTACGAGCTCAACGTCCGTCATGCTTGCCTGTTCAGAACACACTAACAGCTAACTCTTATGAGTTACTCGCAAGCGTGCGGATGGCGACGTTTGATTCCCTTTTTCAAGTCAAGCGTTTGTGGAGGTTTGGAGTTTGCGGCAAGTGGCAAACGTGCGGACGCGGCATAAAATTATGCATCGTTAATGTTTAATAAGAGTAATAAATAAAGCTTATGTTCTACACTAATTCAATGTTTTTTTATCATAATTCCTTTACAATAGAATTACTAGGACCGTCTCTCCTGGAATTACCCTAAGCAGCCATATCGCCATTATCCACAACGCCGATATGTCGTGGGTTTGATTCCCATCTAGGAAAATATAATTTTATGAAAATATGGACCAGGAAACGAGCAGACGCATCGTCTTACGGCAAGTGATTACCACCGCCTATGGACACCCAACACCAAAGTAATTAGTGTGATCACGATCCATAAAATCCCCAACCCCTTTTTCCGTCTGTGGTAACCTCACTCACTCGGCGAATGAGGCTGGTTTTTTGTGACGCCACTATATTTATCCGGTTGATCCGACCCATTCGTGCCAAAGCATGACTCTCCTACGTAAAAAATCTGCGTAGAAGCCTTGACGAGCCACGTCTAAAAACATCCTGACACAGTGTAAAAACCATTTTATGACGATACTTACACAAAAATTTTAATGAATAATTAAAAATCAGTGATAACTTTTTAATATAATACATCATGTTAAAAATACAAAATGAAATTATTAACGCATCAATTGCGAACATTTTTGAAGTTTGAAGACAGTTTTTACGCGTAAGTATGTGTGCGTGCACACGACTCATGTCCTGATTCTTTGCTGCCGCAATTTTAGTCTTATGCGTGGTCGAGCGACAACTTTGCCGATAGTACAATGTTTCTAATAAAAATCGCAAAAAAATAAATTTTGGGGTGGGACTATGGTGGGCCACACTATCACTTGTGGTAAGTGAACAAAGTTAGGAATATAATTATACCTAGTGGTATAATTTAAAAAATGGTTTTTAATCTTTTATTTACCGCTTTACATACAAAAGTATATAACTTTATCATCTTGCACTTTGAAGTTACTCGATAATACAATGAAAATTATTGACAAAATAATTGAAATGTTATTGTTTAGCAATGTACAGTGTGTGTCTCTCGAAGTTAGGAGATTTAGGTAGGTACTACGATCTACCAAATTACAAAATTAGATTAGTATGACAATCAGTGGCGTAGCGTGGGTGTCTGCCGCCCGGGGCGGACGTCAATTTGGCCGCCCCCTTCCTTAGGTTTTGCCGCCCCCTTAAAAATGCCGCCCGGGGCGCCCCACCCCTTGTCTTTCACATAGAAAGCATCTAAGACGCCTTTGACCTATGATTTATAAGCCCTAATAAACTTCGAAGTGAACTAAATGAATTATGGACGAATTTTGACGCGACCAGTATTCAGAAGCAACGACATTTAAAGGCTACAATAAACAAAATATGTTGAAGGTTTCACTTCTATCGTGTGAGCACATAATACACTTGTTTAGAAATACTTACACAGACACAGTTACCAACAGGAGCTGTAGGACCACCATGGCTGAAAGACTTTTAATGCCAACGGAGAGGAATCCAGCATATTTATACCGATTTTTCCTATTAATTCCTCTAATTGCTTATGAATAAAATGGGAATAATATAATTTCATAAATAATAATAGCTCATCAGCCTACATTAGTTGTACAGTCGAGGACAATGAACGCTTATTAAAGCCTGACCAGTATAGTGAAAAAACCGCACCGAGTACGCTCTATTTTTTATTGCAGTGCAAGTCTTTGAAAAGCTGGGTATCTAGTAATTTTTACATTACATTTTACATACTTGTTATCAACTTAGTTTCGTAAATTTTCCTCATAAACATGGAAGATAGACAGAAAATTCTATTATCCTCTGATTACTAGTTTATACATGGTTACTGTTGAGCTCGCTTGCTCCAAGGAAACAGTAAAACCAAATTCAGAAGATAATAGTCACATGACAACCTCAACTGCTAAACATTCAATTTCTACGACGGTACATACACTAATTTCTGTCCGTGACTTCGAATATTTCTACATTTTTATTTACAACCTTTTGTAGTGTCGAATGCTCTAGAATGTAGGTACTCATACATTATTTTACAATTTGGCTCACTTAATTTAAAGGTTTTTTTGACTGCGAAGCATAGATATATAATATTAAAACTGCTGCGAAGTGAAACTTGATGTCGCCGAGCGACGTCCACATGTTGTCTAGCGCCGCCACCGCCAATCAAAAATTACTATAGTCTTACCCCCTTACTAATAAACGCTGTATAAGATTTGAATAGTTACACAGTGTTTTGTCTCCTTCTATCGAATTAAACATGTCACTTGTGTGATGTGAACAAAACACTGTATAACTATTCAAAGCTTATACAGCGTTTATTAGTAAGGCCGTTATAATATTAAACAGGACTAGGTATAAATGTATATAGTCGCACGGTAGTGCCGTCGCCAAGATGAGAGAGTGCAACGCGTTCAATATTTTCCGCTAATAATGTGAATAAAGCTAAATTTTAAAATTGGTAATATTTTTTTTTATTTTTTTTCAGACCAATAAAGAAGCATTAAAAATATGACAAAACGAATAGGAAAGGAAAATAAAAGGAAAACAGTACTTAACAAAGTATATTAATAATATGGAATGTATCCAATCACTTAAATATAATAATATAATATGCATTTCACTGTGCGTAATATCTGAAATTATTTTTTATTTTAAACGCTTTACACACCAATATTTCAATATGGCCCAATGATTTTAGATTTTATATCCAAGTGGGCTGAATTTTTGTATACAAGGTATATACCTACAAAAATTATATTACGGCGTTGTAATGAAGAAGTGAAAAATCGACATTGATATCGTGCCGGCTAAAAGTTATAAAGGTAATAAAAGTAAAATTATAAATTTTAAAAACCCCCGACAAAAAAATTTACTCTAAAAACTAACAAATAATATTTTAAACCTATTATAATTATTATCGTCACATATATTATGTAAGTTCAAATATTTTTATTTTCCAAACGTCGCCTCGTTGGGGGACCGCTAAAGTTTATAGAGTATTTTTTCAACATCAGCTAATTAATTATTACGAATTACGAGCGATCTCTTTTCGGAGTAAATTCTTTTGTTGCAATCTGCAATGCGCTTTCATTTGAGACCCCACTCGAGTATACGCTTTACACAACCCACCCCACAACTTTTAAACGGCTCAACCGATTTTCATCAAACATAGCTACCCCGTCCTTTTTGCGTCGGGGGTTAAAAATGTAACGAAAATCAGTTTTTCTCAAATATTTCGCGACCTGTTGCTCACACGCATTTATTATTTAACATGTATCACTCATTATGGAAACTGTTCATGAGCATAAAACTACTAAAATAAAATCTTTACATACATACATACATATAATCACGCTTCTTTCCCGTAGGGGTAGGCAGTCCTCTTATATTCAACGTAGCGAAGCGGCTCTCCATGGTCCGTATTTCGCCTTCGCGAGAAACGAAACGTGATGGGTGGCGAACCACATCGCCGCCATTTTGGATAATTAAATTATTTTTACGATTATCCATTGCGTTCCCACGGATTGGTGGAGAGGGTAGGAATAGGGAAAGGGAAGGATAGGTGGTGTGGAAAGGAAGATTGATAAGTTAGAGTGGGAAATAGGAAATGTAGGATATTACCGCCCAGGAGGGCAAGGGATAGGACAGTAATAGCTAGGGAAGCCGGGGTCGCATACTCGTATACTATACCACAACTACCGGACAGGTAAGTTGGGATGAGTATCTATTTGGGCTCTGGATTAAACATAGGCTACTTTTGTCCCGGACAAGTAAAGTATTCCTGCGGGATACTCGATAGTATATGTACGCGGCCTGAGCCGCGGGAAACAGCTAGTATAAGTATTTTTTTCACAAAACGGCCAATGTATCAGATAGAAGTTTTAAGACACATACAAACACGAATAAAAAAGTAATAGAGTTTACGCCTTGGTGTACGATATTATACATAATATACAATACCGTATGTGAGTGCATTCTAGTCGCTTTCTCAGCGCTCTACTCCGAAAATGGTTATTTTTATAGAAAAATGCAACAGGCATTTTTGTAGATAATTTACGAGAAACAATTTTATAATGACCTTTATTGACCTCTGAGCAAATAGGTCGCGAGATATTTGCGAAAACCTGAACCTCAATTCTCGTATTTAAATTAGACAATTTAAACAGTCAATTTTACTTTGTTTGGATTGAAAGTGTAGCGTCATGTTAACGTAAACGGATTTTATGACGTTTCGACCAATCAAAGCGCATTTCGCGTTGGTTTAACGTTCACAAAAACACCTATTGGGAGTATAAGCGTACCGGGACTTGATTGTAATTGTATTAATGCTGGCTTTATTTAGCAGAATTGCCCCTCAGATTTTCATGACCTTTTGACCCTTATAACTTTTTTAAGCCGGGACGATATAAATGTCTTTTTTTCACTTCTTCATTACAACGCAGCTGTAATAAAGGTGTATGTGTCACGGTAAAATTGTAAAAATAGTTAGATTGTAATATTGCTAGAGATATTATAATATGCTGACAGATTGTCAAATACAAATTTCTCCATACAATAGGGAATATGCACGTATTTTTTTTATTTATTTATATAGATCTATCTTGTTTGGTAAACCGTATGGTAAAATCAGTTTTTTGATATCATTAAAAATAACGAAGATATGAACGTTTAAAGTGGTCTATTAGACAGAGAGATCCGACGTGTATCGTGACGTCACATAACACGACTTTCATAGAAAGTTCATACTAAATTTCGTTTTGCTAGAAAGAGATAGATTACAAACTTTGACCGCTCATATCTTGCTCATTTATCAACAGATATTGAAAATTTTCTCGCCATTTTCTTTACTTTTCTGTCTAGTATCATATTATTATATTTAAAGCTATTTTTATATTTTATGCATATTCCCTATTGTACACATTATTTTTCGTTATATTGTAATATTTACCGTGCCGATTGGTTATACGGTATGCGCCCCGCGCCGCCATATTTGTTTGTTTTTTCATAATAATAATTATAACGAAAAATAATGCGTATACCTAGTAGGTACAATTGTATGGATAAATTTGTATTTGACAATCTGTCAGCATATTATATCTCTAGTAATATTACAATCTTACAGTTTTTACAATATTACGGTGACATATACAAAAATTCAGACAACAAGGAATTTTTCCGCAGATTGGGGTTAAAAATGTCTAAAATTATTGGACTAATTAGTAAATTAAAATAATAATAAGACTAACTAAAATCCGTTATCCTGCCAAGTGTCATGTTAGTCTTTTTTGTAAAACGTATTTTTCATCAGTCAACATCATTTCTTCTCATTACTTCTTAGCAAAATTAACTAGGTAGGTGTTACCAAAAATCGTGGATATGCTAGATAATTCCGAAGATCATAATTTTTCCGTTCCTTTCATTTTTCATTATATTATGCGAGTTCTGAAACGGAAAATACTGCATTAAGTGACGACCTCTGTGACTCAGTGGTTAGTGGATAGTTGAGGTTGCGACTTCGAATGCCGCTGAAGGGACAAGAAAAAGTTTTTCTGTGTTTGGGTCTTGGGTCTTGAAATTCAAGACCCAGGAACACAGAACGGAAGAATGTATTCAATAGATAAACATATTTCCGTTGTCTGGTATCTGTGAATTGTGATACAAAATATTGTAAAGATTAAATTATAATGATCACATGTTAGATACGATTAATTAATTAAATGAAATAAAATAGTTAATAGTAGATAATTAAAAATATTAAATAAAATGTCAGCAATCAGCATCCGTCAAATGTTTGATAAGTCAATATTGAAAATTAATAAATGTCATAATTTAAATGTTAAGCTTTTATCATTAGTAAATTCATCAACAGTATTTAAATACATTTCGTTTAAAATAACGTAAATAATATATTTTTAAATTGATTCAATGTCAAACCTTTTAGGATATTTGGCAGTTTATTATACAGGATGTCCCAGAAGTCGACGTCGTCCCTTCGAAGGCTGATAGACCAGCTCATGACTCACCAGAATATCGTAATATGACCTTAGTAAAAATCTTTAGTTTTCGAGATATTGGCACTTTTAATAATTTCTTGAAAATCACACCTCATGTCAGTTTTTAGACTGCCGAAATTACAATTTCCCGTATTGTGGGATACAAATTTGTATTGCGGAATCCTGACCAGTTCTGCTATTGACCACGGTTTTAAACAAAGCTAATAGAGTTTGAACTTTGTAGAAAAAAAGAAAACTTTTCCCTAATCGTAATTTCAAAAACTTTTTCTCCTTACTTTCATTATCCATACTGGACAAAAAATACACCACACTAACCTGGGTTGTTACTTTAAAAAGTTGCTCATTTTATGTAGTTTTCAAAATAGTAAAATAGTCGCTATCGCACAGAGAACACATTTTGAATGTTTTTCTTTAGTTAGAATTTCGAACAAAAACACTCGTTACATTGAAATCACCCAGATGTTTACTTAAAAATTGTACGTTGAAGTGTAAGATGCTTACTAAACTTAGAAACTAAACAGAATACAAGGATTTTTTTAAACTGTAAGGAGAAATGCAAGGAAGGAGAACACATTAATAATATCGTTTAATGAGTTAGACTCATTAGAGTGAGAGAATAGGTGACGACACGCACGTCTTTTGTTTGTTCTATACATGAGTTTGTTTATTAGTTACAAGTACGTTACGCTATTGATGTGCATCGTTTTGTTGTTTTCTTACTTTTAACGGATTTTGCATTGTAATCTGGACTTGAGTACCTTAACCTTTCGTGATGCAGATTAGTTGCAGCAGCACCGTTGCCTCTGTATTCCCCGTAAATGTAATGCATGTTAGCATACTGATGTATAGTATACGCCATAATGACTGGTAGTAAGACGCGTATCACAGAAACATAAAAGTCCAGAAGAGAGCCATGTCAGTTCTTTACTGTCTCCAAGCACACTTAAGTCCGAGTCACTAGGCAAAAGAAGTCCAAATTACAATGCAACAAACAAACTCATGTATAGAACAAACAAAAGACGTGCGACACGCACGTCTTTTGTCACCTATTCTCTCACTCTAATGAGTCTAACTCATTAAATGATATTATTAATGTGTTCTCATTCTTTGCATTTCTCCTTACAGTTTAAAAAAAAATCCTTGTATTCTGTTTAGTTTTTAGGTTTAGTAAGCATCTTACACTTCAACGTACAATTTTTAAGTAAACATCTGGGTGATTTCAATGTAACGAGTGTTTTTGTTCAAAATTCTACCTAAAGAAAAACATTCAAAATGTGTTCTCTGTGCACTTAAAATAGCAAAAAAATTTTTTGACGTAGCTTAATAGCAACTATTTTACTATTTCGAAAACTACATAAAATGAGCAACTTTTTAAAGTAACAACCCAGGTTAGTGTGATGTATTTTTTGTCCAGTATGGATAGTGAAAATAAGGAGAAAAAGTTTTTGAAATCACGATTAGGGAAAATTTTTCTTTTTTTCTACAAAGTTCAAACTCTATTAGCTTTGTTTATAACCGTGGTCAATAGCAGAACTGGTCAGGATTCCGCAATACAAATTTGTATCCCACAATACGGGAAATTGTAGTTGTGGCAGTTTAAAAACTGACATGAGGTGTAATTTTCAAGAAATTATGAAAAGTGCCAATATCTCGAAAACTAAAGAATTTTTACTAAGGTCATAATATTACGATATTCTGGTGAGTCATGAGCTGGTCTATCAGCCTTCGAAGGGACGACGTCAACTTCTGGGACATGTATATGCGAATAGCCATACAATATGCATTTTTTTAAAACATTGTAAGATTTTGTTCAGGAAATATAGGTCTCCTTTTCTACCTCTATATTTATAATCCTTATTTTTAGGAAACAGATATGCATGCTTGTAAACAAAAATTGCCGTTTCATAAATGTCCATAAACATAAAAAAAAAAATAATACACTAAAATATAGACGCTTTTACATCACATCATTCTAGTTAATAGACTCAGGTGTTACTTTGCGCAAATCCATAGCATACAATTTAATGAAGGTTATTCTTTGCAATTTCCCACGAAAAAATACCCACAGGCCACAACCTGCAAGCAATTATGTGTGAGTGCACGCATAAGCATGCGTAAAGCACCTACCTCCTCTCACACTATTTATGCGTCCACTTCCTGAGGATGCTCGGTTCGGGGCGAAACGCGTCGAGTTTTGCAACCTGCATGGTGGTGTGGGGCTTTGCACGATCTTGCTGACATTGTTGCTTGTGTGGTGGTTGTGTTTGCACGATCTTGTTGTCATTGTTGCTTGTGTGGTAGTGGCGCTTGCACGATCTTGTTTCTGAGTGTGTATACGCTTAAGTAGTGTGGGAAGAGGGAGGTGCTTTACGCATGCTTATGCGTGCACCAGGGTTACCAACATTTTAGCCCATGTCGTTGACCCACTTGACAAACACGCTTGACTCGAACATGCGGCCCTTGTCGATTATCATGAACTTCGGCACGCCGAACAGCGAGATCGTATCTGTAGTTACCTTTTTTAACTCGTCGGAATCTTGACGAATCATGGGATTTAGCATGCAGTACTTGGTAAAATTGTCGACGGTAATTAAGACATACTTGTATACTCCGGATAGTGGTCCCAGGGCAGGGCATCCATGTGCATGGTGTGGAATGGTACATCTGGATTTTCCCAAGATGTAATTTGTTGAAGTGGCGCTCGAAGCATTCGTTTATTGGAAAGGCAAGTCAAACAATGAGTAATGTACTTACTCACAAAGCGCCTCATGCCAGGGAACCAAAAATGCTTGAGGATAAGGTCTACAGTTTTCTCCACTCCAATGTGCTCGTGCTCGTCGTGGAATATCCTGAGGAGACTCAGTCTGTGTCCGTAGGGTACGTAGCACAGTAAGCGAGGTTGTTCTCCGACCGGCGTATACCGATAGTAAAGTAGATCATCCCGAGTAACATACCTGTGCGCATCCAGAGCGCCGTCCTGCAGTTTTTGGAGTAGGTCCTGGGTTTCCTGGTCACTTTGCTGAGCAGTATGAGCCCAATTACGAGGCTTTTAGATTAAGTTTACCTGGTAGACAAGGTTGCGGATGAGGTAGTCAGCATGCGACATGAGTACACCTTTTCTGTACTAAATGGTGAAATTGAAATCTTGCAAGTAGATCCACCACCTGGCCACTCGGGGTATCAGATCCTTCTTGTGTTCTGTAGCCTTCAGAGCATTGCAGTCGGTGACAATGGTGAGCTTTAGTCCAACGAGGTAGTGTCTAAAGTTTTGCAGTGCTTTCACGACGGCCAACGTCTCAAGTTCGTACAAATGGTACTTACCTTCAGCACCTTGTGTTACCTTGCTGAAGTAGGCGATCGCGTGTTTTCACCATTGGGTGGACCTGTAGCAGGACTGCTCCATAGCCTATACTGCTGGCGTCTGTATGGACCTCAGTAGGATAGTTAGGATCAAAAATAGCCAAGACTGGCTCGTTTGTCAAAAGCCCTATAAGCTCCTGGCGAATAGACTCGTGTTCAGATGTCCAGGAAAGTTCGCAGTTCTTTCCAGTGAGGCGAGCAATGGGGGTGGTTTTGAGGCATACCCTTTGATATAGCGTCTAAAATAACCTGCAAGCCCTAACAGTTGCCTCACCTGTTTGACGTTCTCGGGAGGTTCTGTGTTGATCAATGACTCGATTTTCCGTGGACTCGGCCTCACCTGACCTCTACTTACGATCCTACCAAGATACTCAACTTCAGTCACTAAAAATTTTCGTAAATTGACAGAAAAACCCGCGCTCGTAACGGTTCCGAGTACCTTGCGGAGTAGCTCAATGCCCTCTTCTACCCTATTACTCATAAGACAAACATTATCAATGTAAATTAACGTGTTGCTCTCATTTATATGTACCCGCAACGTATTGTTAATAATACGATGCGGGTACATAATATAATCTTTTAATAGACGATAGAACTATTAGCTAGACCAAAAGGCATTTTTAAATATTCGAAATTGTCTTCTGGTGTTACGAAACCCGTTAAATGAGTGCATTCGTCCTTAATTTTAATTTGATGAAACCCAGACGCCATGTCGAGACTTGAGAAATATGCGTGCGTTCCCATTGTATCTATTTGATCCTCTATCAATGGAAGAGGATACCTATCCTTGATTGTAATACGATTGAGAGCCCGAAAGTCGACGCAAAGCCGGTCTGAACCATCGCGCTTCTTAATCAGTATGCTTGGGCTAGCGTACTCAGATGTGGATCGTTTTATGATGCCTTTTTCATGGTCTGCAGTTATTTCCCTAACCTTAAGATTCTCTGAGTAAGAGCGTTTATATGGTCTGTAGACCACAGGGGTTGGACTTGTTACTTTGATTTGCATTTCCTCCGTTTTGACGGTAGTTTCGGCGGTACCCGTAATTAGGTATTTTGAGAATTCCCTGACTACTTCCAATAATGCATCGCGCTCACTACCTAGCTGCGAATTTAATTCAATGTCATTCGATCGTAACATGACGTTGACATTCATATAATACTTTATTTCACACTTTTTTTTAACCCAAACCCCCCCCCCCCCCCCTGGCAACGCCTATGGCTTCTCTTATAAGTATATGTTACTTTTTTATGGGTAAATCCTTTTTTTCCGATGTTAGGGGAAATAAACAAGCATTTTCCCCGCGCGCCGCACTAAGTGGAGCCATTGAATAGCGCACTCTTAAGCGTGGTTTTGATCCACTCTATAATAGTTAGATCTATATTTCTTGAAGCCAGGCCGTAATAGAGCATGTTCATGCAGAACCCTTTCGATAAGATAGGTGTCCCTTATGTGGGGGTTTAACACCTCTACGTTTAAACCATGACAGAAATAAGGCTTATAATATGACTTGGGTAATATGCATTATGTATGCTCAAAGCTCATATAATCACTGTGGAGATGTGGTGTTAGCGAAGAATGGAGAGAATAAGTTGGACTGAAAAGAAAAGTAATGAAGAAGTTTTGGAATTAGTTAGGTAATGAGAAGAGAGAGATAAAGACCATCGATAACAGAAGAGAAAAGATGTTAGTACACTTGATACGGCACGACAACTAGATAAAGATCTATGACACTCTATGACTCTGCGTGTCGATATCTTTTCGCAACGGCGGCGTGGCAAAAACGGCGGTGACACGCCGCGCTGCTTAGGTGTATTTAGTGCAGAGTACACGTGGCAGAATTGAAACTTCATTCATCGTCGTTTAAAATCAAAAAATACTCTCATTGTGTCTTCGAAAGGATTCACCTCAAAAAATGAGTAGAAAAATTAAATTTGTACACCTAGCGCCATCTGTGTAATACACAATACACACTGAGTATGTATTGAGCCGTACGCCCACGAAGTATAGATAACAAGGAGTCCGAACGTAATGTTAAAATAATGGTCTCAATTACGGGGACAGATTTTTGCCGGTAGAGCGCGCGACGGTCCGACATGCACTCGTTTGAAATTACGCGGGAAGTTTAAAGTTGCTATTGACAGCTCTGGAAAGATTGAAATCATAATAAATAAAAGTTTTAGGAAATTCTTAGAAACTGTTCTCGAAAAATAGATACCGTAGAACACGGTAATTGCCTAACGGTAATTTAAAAATAATTGTAATAAATAATAGTATTGGCAACACTCGGTATAATAGTATTGGCAACACGCGGTACTCGTCGGTCTCGCACGCCTAGCGGCAGAAAAGAGAACTAAGATCTGGTCCTATTATTGTGTACATAATTATTATTAAAAAGCCTATACCGTTCGGACTCCTGGTATCTATGCTTCATGCGTACGCCATAGAAAGTTAAGTTGTTATGTAAGCAGTGCAGGTAATTTCCGATAGATGACGTTATATCGATGACTTGTATCCAAAATCGTGTCGTGACATGACTTTGAAAGAAGAAGGGGCAAATCATAGATTATACAGATATATACTAGTATAGATGCGCAACTCTAAAATTGAAACTGAGTCTTGCAAAAGTTTCGGAATGTCGTTTTTAGATGGCGTTGTACCGTTTTAGTTACTATCAAACCCGCTAGATGGAAGTAGTACCGCCTGACAGGGATATCAGACGTACCAACTTCTTGGTATACATACTAGGTTTTGGTTCCACGTACCATGTACCAAGACTACTCAGTCCTTGTACGCAAAAATACCAAGATTGGCCCTTGACCGACAAAAATACACTGACCATATAAAATAACCGGCAAATTTCAAAGATGCATGTAAAAAAAAAATTCCAATCAGATTTCCCTCATAATATAAAACTTTTTTATAGCAAGCAGTCTCGATAAACACTTACCATTTTCCATGAGTTAATTTGAAATATGCTTGATGGCGTAATGGTAAGGTGCTCCGCTCTCAATCTAGAGGTCCCGGGTTCAAATCCCTCGATTTTTTTTTTAATTTTTTAAAATATTTATCTATTTTTTTCAATATATTTTACATTTTATACCCGAAATGCAATATAATATCAGAAAGTTATGTTTAAAATGATATTTCTTCCGTGCGTTCGACAAATACTGCCCTCTATTAAGAGTATACGAAATTAAAATATTATTTTTATTCACTGGGATGCGACTTCCGACACAGATTATCTATCAATGTTTGCAGCGCCAGAGCGGAGCGCAGGCGTACCAGTTTGCCATCTCCAATACCAGTTTTCAGCCAGCTCGGTACAAGGATTTCCAAGTGGCGGTCTGACATCCCTGCCGCCTGATAATTTTTATTGAACTGAATTATGGTCAGAAATTAGGTTTCATCGAAAGTCGACACAACAACGACCAAGTTTCCCTTTAATAGTGGGATATGGTTACTGCATAGTAAAATGTTCGCGATCCCTTATACATACGCCTTGTGTTTTCTATAGCGCGATGTAGAAGTCGCTTAGTGGCATCTGTTGTGACAATCCGAAAACTTTCAAACTGTTAGTACCGGACAGTCATTTTTAGATGTCTCTCTCTGTACTCTGTTAATTTGTCCATGTATGAGAGTTTCACCCCCCTGGGGCAAACCGTCCCCACCCTTGTAGCATTACATGACATAATATATCAAATGAAAGGGCTTAAAAAGTGTGTAATTTTATAGTATGACGAAAAATCTCTAAACCATGGAAGAAAAAAGTTAATAACGCTTAGAGGTTAAAAAAAAGTTAAAAAAATCAAATAATACAGGATTATTGCACCATTTCATAGTGTTTCTAATAAGGAACAATTTTTGGAAAGTAATGGTATACAGCAAACTTCATAAAAGTCGTATATTTTGATTAACTGCCTCATATTTTGAAGAATTGTATGGAATAATAATAAAATGCTAAAAAAAGCTATTTACCTAATTTTTTCGCACATAATTACTTTCTAGAAATTGTTTCTTAAATTCTTACTTGCGACGCTATCGAATTGTGCAATAATACAAAATGTATTTTTTTTTTTTTCCTAATTTGCGGGTTCGAATCCTGGTCTGGAAAATTGGTTTATGTAAAATCTAAATGATGCAGATAAAACAATTACATTAAAATACATATAATTAAATGGCAAAAATAATTTGAATACGATTATGCACTGAAAAAAAGTAAAAAAAAAACATATTACATGGTGAACTATTCTT
This sequence comes from Glaucopsyche alexis, assembly GCA_905404095.1. NCBI lineage: Eukaryota > Metazoa > Arthropoda > Insecta > Lepidoptera > Lycaenidae > Glaucopsyche > Glaucopsyche alexis. The sequence goes on along the minus strand of FR990063.1, from coordinate 5,138,360 downwards.
CTGGGCGTTGTAAGAGAAGTCTAAAACAAATTAGGAATAGCAATTTAGTCCTATGCAATGGAGTGTCGAGTCCGACTTGATGAAAACATAAACTGCGTCATTAGATTTTAATAACTCAATTTTCCTAGCCAGGATTCGACCCCATAGATAGAATGTGAAAAATAAATACATTCTGTATATTGCACCATTCGATAGTGTCGCAAGTAAGAAACAATTTACAGAAAGTAATTACGTGCGAAAAAATTAAGGTAATAGCTTTTTTTTAGCATTTTATTATTATTCCATACATTTCTTCAAAATATGAGGCAGTTTATCAAAATATATCACTTTTAGGTTTGCTGTATATCATCACTTCCCAAATCTCCCCTGGTTTAGAGATTTTTCGTCATACAATAAAATTATACACTTTTTAAGCCCTTTTATTTGATATATGTCTTGTAGTGCTACAATAGTGGGGACGGGGTCTATACAAAAATGCCCCTTCTTTTTTCTCTCTCAACGCCGCTAATGAAGGTTCATTTCAATAAAAAAGTATAGACTCTAGGTAACCACCGTTCTTCTTGGGGCTTTGCTGATCATGATCCGAGATTTTGTTATTTTGAACGTCTTCTTCAATGGGAACGAGTACCTCATTTTCATTTTTACTGCTTGGTAAGTCATTTCCTGGCAATTTTATACCCTCCTCGCTGAAATAAAAAAAATACTACCGGTATAGAAAAAAATAATTATTATGTGGTAAATTTGAAAGCGTTCTCCCATTCCGATCCGATATCCAATAAATAAATAAAAATCATTTATTTTCAGACAAAATAGTCCATAAATAATACTTGTTATAAGAATTAATAATGAGTAATTAGAGGTGGGAAACAATCAATAATTAGTACGCTCCTTATCTCGCTACCATGACATGTATAAGGTGGTCGACTTTGTATGAATGACCTTGGACCAAAAAGGGGGCAGTTCGGTGCGACAAAAATGGTTATATTTCAATATATCGCTCTCTGTCTTACATGGTTAATATTACATAAAAGTTACTTAAAAACCACAACAGATGACACTATACCGCTTCTAGATCGCGCTATCGAAAACACTAGACGTATGTATATAAGGGCTCACGAACATTTTGTGACGTGTTCACAGAACACTATTGCTGCTCGCGGAGAAGAAGGTCGACTTCATACAAAAAAATTGGGACCAAATAGCGCCTCCAGTGAGCTGCCCCCTCAAACTTTTAACCGCCTTCCAACAAGGAGGACTATATATTTGATTATATGAATATGGCGGGAAATTGAAGATACGTAATTAAAGTTGTTAAATTTCTCTTTAGAGTTAAATTTTACATTAAGCCTGCGAAAGAGAGCAGTGTCTGTTCTGTCTCCTATCATTCTCAGGACATTATTCCGGCTCCCCCGCACTCGGTGTACTATCGACGCTACTTACTTTCACATTACCGCATAAAAATCGTCTGCTCTTGCATCGACAAACATCCCGGATGCACTACTGTACCGAGGGAGACAGAAGAGAGACCTGAAAATGTTATCATAGAGAACACGCAAGGCGCTATAGGCTCGCTGTGTAAAGTTGGTAAAGGCCAAAAGTGTAAAACGACTGACAAAATGCTTTGAAAAGCGTAATTTTGATAGGCGCCGTACATCTGGCAAACCTGTGTGCCAATATATTACCACGAACCGATAGCGCCCTGTTCCCTCTCTATATTCTCCTCGTCACTTAGTCTGTCACCATATGACCTAGCAGTGGCGAAGGCTGCTTCTGCTTCATAGGGAAGCCGGAGCCTGTATAATAGGTAGGGATTTCTATGAAGCCTTGCAAAAGGTAAGTGACAAGGGAAGCCGATAGGAATGGAGTTATAGGAACCCCTCGCCACTGTGACCTAGATATATTTTAAACTTAGTAATACGATGGAAAATAAAAATCTTGAATATAGAATTTTAACAACCTTTTAGACCCCTCCCCTCCCCCTGGTGATACTTGGTGAGGTTTTATAATACCCCCCCCCCCCTCCCCCACCTAAGATCACGTGTATTTTTTTAACATAGTAAGCAGGTGATATTTAAGAAAATTTCAACTTAAAAAACAATTTAATCGAATAATTTAAGCAATTTAAAACTATACGAGTCATTTGTCTTGTAAGTATTTAAACAACACTACGAATCTACAACCGATAATAATTTTGGTATGCATAGACTAGATTCGAAAATTAATACACGTGATGTCTCCTTATACCCCCTCCTCCCCTTGGTGATACTTGGTGATTTTTTTTCGGACCCCCTCCCCCTTTAGGCATCACGTGATTAATGGACGATCCCTAAGGAACTCAACAGTACCATATCGTCAGCATAGCTTAAATTATTAACACATAATATGTTATCAATATGGCACCCAATATGAGTATTAGGGAATATGCATGTGACACCAAAATGGATAAAATATTTTTATTTGTAATATTTATCGCGAAAGAAACATACCCGTACAATTGTTTTTTTAATTTATCGTGAATTAATCACTTTATCGTAATAGTGAAAATTAATCATCAAAAAGTATTGTTTTTGAAAATGCCACGCAAATTTCAAAAAAGGATATAGAATTAGAAATTGAGTTGTTTGTTAATGAATATAACATTGATATTATGTGTATATCAGAACATTGGTTTAGAAAACATGAATTAATATTTAACTTTTGTGGTCACCAGGTAGCTAGTTCGTTCAGTCGAGAGAATGCCATTAGAGGTGGTTCTTTAATATTAACTAATAAAAAAATAAAATTTAAAGAACGCAAAGATATTATAAGACTCTCTACTGAACGAATAATTGAGGTAGCCTGTATTGAGTTGAGCCATCTTATTATTGTAAGCGTATACAGGCCTCCATCAGGTTTATACGATTCCTTTGAACAAATCATGGAAGAAGTGTTGACAAAAATATGTGCATCTAACAAGAAGATTATTGTATGTGGTGATTTCAACATTAATTTATTAGACTCAAACTCCACCACTGTTAGATTCACATCATTGTTAAAATCGTATAACCTCAGTAATTTATTTTATGAACCGACAAGAATATGTGATACAGCAGCTACTTGTATTGATAATATTTTCACTAATATTACTCCTTATAAAAAAGAAATAATTAATGCGCTTAGCTCTGATCACTGTGGACAATTTGCTTCATTTAATATTAATTGTGAAAATAAACCTCAAGAAAAGCTTGTTTATATTCCTGTGAATACAAAACGTATTGAGAAATTTAGAGGTAAATTAGTTTCAAATATTCAACAGTTAGATGGGTTTAATAGCTCAGATGAAGCATTTCATAAACTATTTAAAATAATAAGAACCCAGTATAACTCTGTATTTACTTCTAAAACGGTCAATTTAAATAATACAAAAAGTAATTTTAAAACCTGGGCAACTGCAGGAATTATAATAAGTAAGCAGAGATTATATGATTTGTATAACGAAAAGACATTTAATAGGAGTGAATCTTTTAAACTATATGTCAAGCAATACTCAAAAATTTTTAAAAAAGTATGTCAAGCAGCGAAGGCACTTCACATTAAAGAAAAAATAATGAACGCTAAAAATAAAGTGAAAACCACTTGGAAGATAATTGCAGATGAGACTGGAAGAGGTAAAGGGAGTCGTAACTCTAAATTTGAACTTTGTATTAATAATAAAAAGGTAAATTCTGACCTAGAGGTTGCGACAATCTTCGAAAAATTTTTTGCTGACATTCCGGTCTCAACTACAAAATATTTAAAATCTTCACCTGCAGTTGCTGAAAAAATACTCAGAGAAAATGTCAAGGAATGTGATGTCAATTTTAATTTTAAAGAAATTGACTTCAGAGATATTATTAACACCTTCAAATTACTCAATATTAAAAATACTACCGATCTCTGGGGTATGTCTATAAAAGTTATAAAATCAATAATTGACATCATTGCCCCCTATCTAGCCTTAGTTTTCAATAATTGTATAAAGAATGGTGTGTTCCCTGACCTAATGAAACATAGCAAGGTGATGCCTCTTTTTAAGGCTGGGAATAAGTCTGACCCAGCAAATTATAGACCAATATCTATACTACCGACTTTCAGTAAAATTTTCGAGAAAATAATCTTAAATCAATTGCTAGCCCACTTTAACATAAATAATTTATTACATAGTAACCAATTCGGGTTTACTAAAGGTCGGTCCACAACAGACGCAGGCATCAGTCTTCTATGCAGCATATTTGGGGCCTGGGAGGGATCGCATGATGCACTTGGTGTCTTTTGTGATCTATCCAAGGCTTTCGACTGTGAGCATGCTACGTTGGTCAGAAAATTATACCATTACGGTATAAGGGACACAGCACTTAAACTTTTAGATTCTTATCTTAAAAATAGAACGCAGAGAGTAGAAATTAATTCTACAAGGTCTACTGGGACCAAAATTGAACTAGGTGTGCCACAAGGGTCAATTTTAGGCCCGTTTCTTTTTCTCATCTATATAAATGACCTTCCTTATCTAGTTAAAGATAAGCATGAGATAGTACTCTTTGCCGATGACACTTCACTAATTTTTAATGTGAAGCGACGACAGTCAAATTATGACGAGGTAAATAGTGCTCTCTCAAAAATGGTACATTGGTTTAATGTTAATAATTTACTTTTAAATTCAAATAAAACAAAATGTTTAAAGTTTAGCCTCCCAAATGTTAGGCAGGCACAAACCAATATACTATTAAATAATGAGAAAATGAACTTAGTGGACACCACTGTATTTCTAGGAATAACACTAGATTGTAAATTACAGTGGGGTCCCCATATTGCAAATCTGGCAGATAAGCTCAGTTCTGCAGCATATGCAGTCAAAAAAATTAGAGAAATTACCGATGACGATACAGCGCGGCTAGTTTATTTTAGTTATTTTCATAGTATAATGTCATATGGCATCCTTCTATGGGGAAACGCTGCGGACATTAATACAATATTTGTGCTACAGAAGCGAGCTATACGTTCTATTTATAAGATGTCATGTTTTGAATCTCTGAGAGAAAAATTTAAAGAAATAGGTATTCTGACCGTTGCTTCTCAATACATTTTGGACAATGTGTTGTATGTCAGAAAGAATTTAACGAATTTTAAAAAGAAAAGTGACACACATTGTAGGAATACTAGAAATAGGAACAAGTGGCCCCGTGCGAGTTTCTTACGCCGGTTCTTCTCGCCGGGCTAGTTTCCGAACCGGTGGTAGGCATCATGTAGGACAATTCTATAAGCGTTATATTATAACCTACATGGAAATAAAAATTTTGAGTTGAGTTGAGTTGAGTTGATATTATTGGCTGAACAAAACGTGACGTTATAGACCGCACGGACGCACGTGTGTCAACTTTCAAAACTTTTTTTTATTTAAGGGGGAAGGTATTAAACCATTACTAATGTAAAAAATTTCATTGTGTCAAGTGAAACATAAATTTCATATAAGGCTGGGACTTTTATATGATCCGGAATCCGGAAGGCCGAAGAAAATTCTGAGCATTGAAAATTTCTGTTTTCAATTATAATTTTGTATTTTTTTTTTTTTAATTCATGTTATTTTGGTTTTTAATGTGTAATATTGGTGGAATATTAACCATTAATTATGCATTGAGGTGCACTAGTGTGGAAAAGTGATACAATTACAAAATGCGTGCTAAATTGGGATTCCCACCAAAACTCCATAGGAAGTTTCAGTAAAGCGTCTATTTACTGAATCGACTGACTTGACTGATTGACTACCGTGACTATTTATTTGGATTTTGACTAGACTTTGACGATCTAGAAATACGTTGATGAAAATATACTTGACACTGGCAAATGATGATAAGCCGACGCCATAAAAAAAAAGTCAAACAATGATTTTATCTGTCAACTATCTATCCAGGTGCGATGACGTTGTGACGTCATAGTCCACAACTCAAGCGCTCGAAAAATGGCGTTTTTAAGTCGCCCAAAAATGATTGTGATTTTCAAACATTTTTTCCAGGAAAATAAATAATATTTTAGATGTGTTATATATATAATTTGAAATGTTATAACCAGTAGAAACTTTTAAAAGAATAAAAAAAATACATGCATATTCCCTATTGGTTAACATAAATATTAAATAAACGTGGAAAAGTCCTCCCCCTTGCCTAACACCACATTCTAAGGAGTAATCGTCAGAATACACATTCCCCCATATTACACAGTTCTGTTCTGTCATTTGGGACACTTAGATTTCTTAGCTTTGTCCAAAGTTTATTATATGCTTATTAAAAGCCTTGGACTAATCCAAGAAAAAAGGCAAACTGGCGTTTTTCGCTTAATATCCCCGACCTTATCATAAACTCTTAATCTGTTTATAACGCGTTTCAAATGAGAATAGGAACGTCAATTACCTTTTTCTGTCAAATATCACTTGAAAAGTGCGATTTTCAGAAAAACTTATGTGCATATAAATATTAATAGCCTTACATCGAATTTAAATAAAAACGTTAAATAGTAATCAATTAATTAATTATCTAAACATAAATTTAACTATCATAACCAGTGTTTTTAATATTATATAATATCTATGATCATAACAGTCTATATTCGAAACAATATGGCGCCGACTCGATCCTATTCTCATTTGATTCGTTCTATATCCAGTAAGACATCCAGTACTTTAGCTAAGGCGCCATTAATTTATTACGTAAGACAATTTAGAGGGTCGACTATGTCTTATTTTTCTTACAAGGGGGTGGTAGGCAGTCTCGATAATTCTTACGTATGATCACAAAAATGCGCAAAGTAAAATTATGCTTTGAATTAACGCGGGCACCGCGAGAGTGCGTATAGGTTTCCATATCTGAAAAAGATTTCCATTCCCGTGGCAACGGACCCGGGCCACCCAAAGGGGCCACCAGTCTATTACTAACAAAAAAAAAGGTACATTTTGTAAGTACAAATAAACATTAATTCTGAAAGTTGTTACTTTGAATAGCAAACATTAAAATAAACCAAACGTGTTGTATTCATTTTTTTTCCTTTAGATTCTTACGTAATAAATATTAAACATGGGCAATAGACATGGGGGAGGAAATTGAGTCTTCACTTTTTACGCGCAATGCCATATATCTCTTTTTAATAATACATAATACATCTATGGATATCGGATTACGGAAAATCAGATAGTATAATGAAAAAAACGCTATTTTTTTATTTTAAGTAGGACAAAAATCTCTTTTTAAAATTCGTATACATACCATTTGTCTGTGAAGAGATCACACAATTCAGGACTTTCCTGTGACATTTGTAATCTTGTTTCGATTGATGTAATCTGAATAAAAAAATACAGGTATACATAACAATACTAACATATTATTATTTTTAAATAAAAAATTAAATCGACTTCCAAAGTGAAAATACACAAAAAGTACCTATAAAATAAAACTTATTTTCTAAATAAGTCCCCTTTTAAATTCGGCTAAGTATAACTATTTCTCTACTCAATCTTCTTAATTTTGAAGTCGATACCAGCCCAAACAATATCCTACAATATTTTATAGAACTCACGTTCAAATTTGCTGGTACCGACTTCAAGATTAAGATGATTAAGTAGAGAAATATGTACTTAGTTAAAATTATAGCCGAATTTAAAAGGGGACTTATTTAGAAAATAAGTTTTATTTCATACTTTTTTGTGTATTTTTACTTTAGAAGTCGGTTTAATTTTTTATTTAAAAATAATTATTTCACCTTTTTTAGTGATATATTTTGTTAAGTTATTATTAATATGTCTTTAGAACGGTTAAAATAAACGATCGAATGTAAAATTTTTGAATACGAGATAAGATTCCATTTGGCATTGTAAATAAGATGATGATGATGATTACTGTAAGTTAGTGGCTTATGCTTGTAGTTCTTTGAACAATGCCGAAATTTCCAAACGCATATCTTTAAAGACTGAAGAGTTCTGTTCAGTGCTTTTGGATCCATAGTTTAATATATTGGTGCAAGATCTTAGTTTTTGGTATATATTCTTATGTTATTTCAGGAAAAGTCTAAATCACTATATGTGTCCATATAAACTTCGAGGAGTTCCCTTGATTCCACATGGATCCCATTATCAAGTTTCCACTTTAGTAGGGTTGCCATCCGTCCGGGTTTCCCCGGATTTGTCCTAGTTTAAAGGGCGGCCGGGGAGCGTCCGGGCTGGATTTTATTTTTGTAGGCAGAATTAGGAAGGCCTAAGTTTTTTTTTATTTGCAGCAATAATAAATCTGGGGGCACGGCAGTGCACCCGCCAAGTCGAGCGCGAAGCAAACACTGCCGTACCATCCTTTACTGGAACCATTTCGCCGCATTTTCAGGCCCCTATTTGAGAACCTCTGGATAAGACCAGAACGCAGAAATTTTCGTCATCCAGTAAAGTATAATCACATACTTAAAATCCAAAATTTTAAGTCTATAGGTCATTTAGTTTCGAAGTTAAATGAAAGCAAAGTTTCGCATTTATGACACTCACCCAGTCACTCACTCATGATCATCAGAATAGAACTAGTACTTCCCATAAACTCAGAGAGCTGAAATTTGGTACAGAGGTAGGGTTTAATGGACACATAAAGGGAAAACTATAAAAACTAGGATAATCGAAGATCTGGAGTACCTGGTGACCCTGATTAGAAAACACAAGAGCCCAACCAAACTATTAGAGATCGACATACTGCCTTTACAAAAAATATTCAACTTGGTGGGCCACTTCATTTGATGTCAAAAATCGAAGGTCTGAAGTATCTGATGAAGAACCCTCAGCTGGTCTCAGCTGATTAGAGATATGGTAATGCCCCCTTCTACTATTGGTACATAAAAAAATCGACTGTCATTGCAAAAATCCATTGAAGTGGGACACATCTTCTAATTTAATCTAGCCCGTAGCGTCCCACTACTGGGCGAATGCCTCCCCTTCTGCTTTTAATACGCATATAAATAAAATTAAAGGAAAACTCTGGATAAGACTGGACTGGCTTTTATACTTATACTTACAAGTTTACAAGATGAAATAGTCGAACAATTAACTTTATTCTACTCGAACATTACACAAATTAAATAAACAAATTACACTAAAATCTAGTAAAATAAATCAATATTCCTACGTTTCTACAAAAAGAAGTGAAATCCCACCAAAAACATTCTGTAAAAAACTAGCCAAGTCTCGATGGAGCTGCTTGTTTATCTCTAAAAAGTAATGAAATCTAGACAAAGTCGTGCCAAGTCTAAGGATCCTTACTGCGATTTATTTATTATTATAGTTAATGTTGTGTGACTTGGCCGTTGAAGAGTACACAAGGGTACAAAAGGGGCTCCATGACACCATTGCTCCAATACATGTGTTATACAATCAACAAGAGCCTAAAATAAGACACTGGCGTCCAATTACCAATACCAGTATGGGCTATAATCTCGCTTAACAAACATAGGTAGTTACAACAGAATCTGATATAACATTACGTGTAAACAAAATTGACTTGTAACGTATAAAGAATTTTCAACGGCCAAGTCACTCAACATTAACTATAATAATAAATAAATCGCAGTAAGGATCTTTAGACTTGGCACGACTTTGTCTAGATTTCATTACTTTTTAGAGATAAACAAGCAGCTCCATCGAGACTTGGCTAGTTTTTTACAGAATGTTTTTGGTGGGATCTTCCTTTCTTTTTGACATTGCCGTAGTCGGGTAAAAATTGTTCTATGTCCGGGTTTCGTACTCCAAAATCCGGGGTTTTCACGCGTCTTGTCCGGGGAGTCATATGTAAGATATGGCAACCCTACACTTTAGTGACTAAAATACCCATTTCTATTAATTTTATACCCTATAATATTTCGAATTATATACCCTTTACAACAATTACAGTAGAAATTTGCAAATAGGTCTATAAACGGCAGAGTAATGTTCAAAAATCTGCATGTTGGTGTAAAATACTATGAGAAGTACCTTTTATAAGTGATGAATGATGATGTATGATGTGATGGTGGTGGTGATGATGATGATAATTACTCTAATTGACATGGTGGCATATGCTTGTAGTTCTTTAAACAACGCCGAAATCCCCAAACATGTATCTATAAGGGGTCAGGAGTTATGTTCTGTACTTTTGGATCCAGGGTATACCTTGGAGCAAAATCTTACTTTTTGGTAGCATATAGTTGGACTACTTCAGAAAATATTAAAATCACCATATGTATCCTTATAAATTTCTAATACTTCCCTCGATTCCTCATGGATCCCATTATCATATCACCACTTTTTCAAAACGGGATCAACTTGGGATTAGGTATACCCTTTACATCACAAAAATAATTTTGAAAATCGGTCTAAAGACGGCGGAATTGTGGTCTAATATACAAAGAAAATAAAAATATAATATACTTACCTATGGCACAGAATAGATATTAGTTACCACCTATGGCCGAACGTCCGCCTCCTTTTTTTGGAAGTCGGATTACGTATATCCGACTTCCAAAAAAAGGAGGCGGACGGCTTTTTTTTTTGCTTTTAAATTTTAATTTATTTTTACTTTTGAGGTTGTTTTACTTACGAATAAGGAATTTGTAAGTAAAACAACCTCAAAAGTAAAGCTTTTGAGTTATGTTAACCTGCATTTTTAATTCTCAGCTTACCCTTTCATTTCATATCCATACGTCTTTATGAAAGCATAAAAAACTTAAAAAGTCCGCCATGTTCGAATAAGAGTGATGTCAGAAGTTTTCTAGTTATTCTCGGCAAGCCCTTTCATTTGATACCCATATCGCAGAAGTGCATAAAAATAACTATTCCGCAATCTTGGATGGTCCACCATATTGGATTTAGAATGACGTCACAGCACAGCTAATCATGTGTTGTCATCCAAACTAAACGTGTGTACAATATTTCAGCTCAATCAGTTGAAGATATATCTGATTCAAAATTGAGTAGCAAGATTCCACCCGAAATAACATAATAATTATATTGCGAGTTAAATCAAAGTTTTAATCAAATTGGATGTTGTGAGGATGGATGGATTTTAACATATTATTAGTCGTTACATTATAAATATAATACCTATAGTAAAGAATCTTTCGACATATTTTTAGAATCTCGTTTCTAAGTTCTAACGGTTTTTTAACCGACTTCCCAAAAAAGGAGGCGGTTATACGTTCGGCTGTATATATATTTTTATTTTTTTTAATTTTTTTTGTATGTTCAACGATTATTCCGCCGCATGTGGACCGATTTTCAAATTTTTTTCTGTGATATATAGGATGTAGTCCCAAATTGGTCCTTTTGATATCAAAGTGGTGACCTGATGATGGGATCCATGAGGAATCGAGGGAACTCTTCGAAATTTATATGGACACATATGGTGATTTCGACTTTTTCTGAAGTAGTTCAAGCATATGCTACCAAAAAGTAAGATTTTGCTCCAAGGTATACCCTGAATCCAAAAGTACAGAACAGAACTCCTGACTCCTTATAGATACATGTTTGGGGATTTCGGCGTTGTTTAAAGAACTGCAAGCATATGCCACCCTGTCAGTTAGATTATTCATCATCATCACCACCACTATCACACCATACATCATCAGATTATGATGATATAAAAGGTACTTCTCATAGTATTTTACACTAACACGGAGATCTTTGAACATTACTCTGCCGTTTATGGACCTATTTGCAAAATTCTTTTGTTGTTGTAAAGGGTTTAATTCGAAATTGGTCCTTTAGTCACTAAAGTGGAAACCTAATGATGCGATCCATGAGGAATCGAGGAAACTCCTCGAAATTTATATCCACACATACAGTGATTTTGACTTTTACTGAAGTAACACAAGCATATGCTACCAAAAAATAAGATATTGTACCAAGGTATACCCTGGAAACAAAAGCACTGAACAGAACTTCTCAGTCTTTAAAGATATGCGTTTGGAAATTTCGGCATTGTTTAAAGAACTGCAAGCATATGCCACTTTATAATTTACAGTAATCATCATCATCATCTTAATAACAATACCTAATGGAAGCTTGGCGCGTATTTAATTATACATTCGATCGTTTAGTTTAGACGTTCTTATGACGTAATAATAATAACTTAACAAAATATATTACTAAAAAGGGTGAAATTATTATTTTTAAACAAAAAATTAAACCGACTTCCAAAGTAAAAATACACAAAAAAGTATGAAATAAAACTTAATCTCTAAATAATTCCCCTTTCAAATTCGGCTAAAATTTTTACTATTTCTCTACTCAATCTTATTAATTTTGAAGTCGGTACCAGCAAATATGAACGTAAGTTATATAAAATATTGTAGGATATTGTTTGGGCTGGTACCGATTTCAAAATCAATAAGATTGAGTAGAGAAATAGTAAAAATTTTAGCCGAATTTGAAAGGGGAATTATTTAGAGATTAAGTTTTATTTCATACTTTTTTGTGTATTTTTACTTTGGAAGTCGGTTTAATTTTTTGTTTAAAAATAATAATACAATTTTACGGTGACATAGATAAGATATAATATAAACTATATAGTATAGAATATATCGGACATAATCAATGTGAAAACGCTCTTATACTGACGATATAAGATAAATATAATGAAGACGATACGCGATACAATAGCCGATATCGGCTGTCACATAACGTAATGTGAAAACACTCTCTAGTGCTTTGGCCATTTCTATGGTTTGCCCTGTCAGTAAAAGAAGACGAAAATGTTAATATTTGTCAATGACTAAAGAATTCAAAGGACAGGCCCTACCTATGACAAAAACGTGTCCAATTTATCAGCTGATTATGAGCAAAAAATGGCTGCCGAACTAGAGTTGCAATTATGGGTATCGACAGTATCGATATTTTAAATTTTCATAAGTTTTACAATAACTTACATGTATACGTAAATAAAAAACTTATTTTACTAACGACATTGTACATTTAACTACTTTTATTAATCGAAATTATATCTTTTAACCGACATCCTGAGTATTCTATGCTGATTGCTGAGGATAGTTTTATTCTATTTGTTCTAACTGGACCATTTTTTCAAAAAAATTGTAATACCTTTATTAATCAAGTAAGACTTAACTTTATTTACCATGGGAAAGAAGTGCCATTTCTTTATTGAAGTCAACACGTTTATCTTTTATTATTTAAGGATACTTTAACTCCTAGGTCCTTAGAGGTTATTAAATATGGTTAAATATTTATTTTCATACGAGCTGAGCCAACTGTATAAATTGGTATATGAAATGAAATGGTGCTTTTTTTATTCTTTATTTAGGGACTTTTGATGTACAGCGTAAGTCAGTCCCATCGTAACCTAATCTTATATATTGTATAATGACAAGATGCTTTATTTGGTGAAAATATGGTTACAATTAATAGGTGTTACATTTTTACAGCTTGGCAAATAATTAGTCCTTGTGGCATCGACAGATGGAACTAAAAACTTTTTGAACTATCTTAGGTGGAATAGAAATAAAAGACAAATGAATATATCCACTTATATTAAAATGAATAAGTCTATCCATTTCTAAATAAAATTAAGTTTGTTCAAAAACTGGCTATGCTATTCTCTTGACTGGGTCCGGGGATTAATATTTTCTTCTCCAGCTTTCAACCATAATTTGCTTATTGTATCACTTTTCAGAAACCTATAAAAAACAAGTATTATTAGTTTTATCATTTGTCAAATAATTTTGGTCACAACAATATTATTAAAAGCTATCAAACTTATATTTTTAAAACCACATCGAATACATTCAGATTGCTTTTTGAGACATAACACAAATGTAATTATTATGTTTTTATCTATGTATTTATTATTTGTACCTTTATCGATAACTATTACAAACGGTAGGTACAACACTTTTCAATTACGTAAATAAATCTAATGACTTAAAATGCAATTTAAAGGACTGTTCTAATGAAATTTAAGTGGATATGAATATAATAAATGAAAAAATCAAATTGCAACGCAATTATTTCATGAAATGTTTATAGTATTGCATAAAACCGGCTACTAATCTGCGTAAATACAATTGAGGTTGATTTATACTCTTTAATGCATTGCACCTTGCAATATAACGTGTTGCATGTTAATTATCACTTTTACAACATTCAAATAAAATTTTAAAGAATAAGTCCTTATAATCTCTTGGAAATTCATAATTAAACAAAACATAAACAACCTTTTGACAGGAGACCTACCACAGATAATTGACAGTTAATGAGCAAATAATGGCGGATCGTTCCACATTTCGTTAATTGTCAAAGTTTTGAAGTCTAATGTTTCTAAAATGAGCAAAAACAAAAATATTGCTATTTCTTCTAACATGAAAATTATTGCATTAGATAGAAAGAGACCAAATGATATTTCACCGTCTGTCTCATATTTCCATCATATTTGTATAAGCGCTAGTACGTATAGAACTGTAAGGGCCCCTCCATGTATAGTGCGTTTCATCAAATAGTTCCTTTGCCGTTATGTTGGTAATAGTGTTTTCCAGTGTTGCTAATTCCATATTTAATCTTACCTATAATATTTAGGGAAACGCATATTTGAAATTTTTAATTACTACTTTGATTTATTAAAATTCCTAACAAATATTAATCAATACATAGTATAAAACAAAGTCGCTTTTTCTGTCTATCTTTATGTATGATTTTTTAAAACTACGCAACGGATTTCGATGCGGGTTTATTAATAGATAGAGTGATTCAAGAGAAATTATCAGTGTATCTCTACTATATTGTGCATCTTATATACTATATTATATGTATATAACATGCATATTATAGTAGAGATACACTGATAATTTTAGAGGTTTGTAATGTCGTAAATAAACACATTTTTTGCGCTTGCATTGCAAACGCTGGCTGAACTCTACGAGATAGATCAAAATAACATTAATTTGATCTATCAGGAAAAGGTCTATAAAAAGGCTGCGATGGTATTTATGCCTATTGTCTATCTCTTAGCGATGACCCACAATAGCCATTTTTTAACCTTTAGTTTTTACGAGAAATAATGGCTTATTTCCGAAGTGATTTTAAGCAATACAGCATTAATCCTTATCCAATTAAGTACCTTAAATTCATTGTAAATTTAATATCGGTAAATATTATCCTATACAGCATTTAATTAAAATGAATATTTTCGAAGATATTACAGATTTAAAATGCAGGGACATAGTAAGTACAATGCGCGGCACTATTGGCCTCCCAAGTTAATTGCTAAAGAAGTTTTTTCTCCAAGAACACTATTCCACGCGGGCGAAGCCGCGGGCAAAAGCTGGTTAATAATAAACAACAATAATATATAATATTAGAGGAAGGGTACCTACTGCATATGTATGTGTCAAAACTACTGCACCAATTATGATGAAATTTGGTGCAGTTATAAAGTAGACCACGGAGAAGGACATAGGCTACTTTTTATCGCGGGAAAATGTACGGTTCCCGCGTGATACTATATTTACGCAGGTAGAACCGCGGGCAAAAACTAGTTTCATACAAACTAACATCTCAAAAGTTTTTTTTAATTGACAGGAGAGTCAACACTTTAATTGACAGGAGAAAGAACACTATTCCACGCGGGCGAAGCCGCGGGCAAAAGCTGGTTAATAATAAACAACAATAATATATAATATTAGAGGAAGGGTACCTACTGCATATGTATGTGTCAAAACTACTGCACCAATTATGATGAAATTTGGTGCAGTTATAAAGTAGACCACGGAGAAGGACATAGGCTACTTTTTATCGCGGGAAAATGTACGGTTCCCGCGTGATACTATATTTACGCAGGTAGAACCGCGGGCAAAAACTAGTTTCATACAAACTAACATCTCAAAAGTTTTTTTTAATTGACAGGAGAGTAATAAATACTAAATAATTTTAGTAACATTTTATTAAGTAAAGGTATTATAAGGTACTGAACGAGTAATTATTCTCTGCAGCTGGTAACCCTATTTAAAAACGGCAACACGAGCTTGAACACATCTAAACGGAATTATCGGCGACTCATTACGTTTTTCACGTTCACAAAAGTCTTTCACCTTCAACACCATTCTTCTTTCACCACTTTTCAACGTTTTGGGCATGATTAACGGTTAGAAAACAAAGTAAAATCGCTAAAAACAGGAGGAGCTCCTTCGCGTGTTTATATCTTTGACAGACAGTGGTGCCAACCTTACGGCAAAGGAACTATTCGATGAAACGCACTATATATACCATAGAGTATAAAGAGTAAAGGCTATTAGCAAGAGGAAAATTATACATCGTTCCTTATCCCCCTATATGACACATGCCAATGAGAAAGAAAGAGATATCTAGTTGTTCGTTAGTTTCGTTTTTTGTAGACGGTTACAGGTTTTGAACATATGTAACCAACTTCAGACAGATCAGCTGTCTGAAGTTGGTTACAAGTTGCCATACTCGTATTTATCAGCAACTTCATATGTAAATATATTCCCGTCCGCCAGTGAAGTCCATAATGTATTATACTCATGCTTTGTCCTCGAGATTAGCATTAGGTTTACATGTAGTAGACACACGGTGTCGCCATTCTGCACTGTATTTGAGATATTTCTCATTTTTTTTTTTTTTTTTTTTTTTTTTATTTGAGGGTAGGTAGTTGTTTGCTGTACTCGAACAACCGTCCTGTTTCTCATTACACATTCAGTGCTTCGCCAGGCTGCACGTTCCGCGCTCGCGCTTATTGTTTTTTTTCTATCAAATATGGGCAAACGTACACGTGATAGTTACGAGGATTTTAAGTTTATTGCTCAAAAAATTAAAAAATTAGAAGAAAAATACAAGCGTGCAAGACGCAGAGATCGTGATAGACGACAACGGAATCCATCCTCGTCTTCATCGTCCTCGTCGGAGACTTCATCGGTTTCATCGCGTTCAAGGTCGCGGTCGCGGACATCCGACGCATTTCCGTCGTTGCCCGAGCCGCCAAATATTGGAGGTTAGTAACAAATGTGTTACATGCAATTAGCGAACCTGTTATTAGTTCGCTACCCACAAATATAGTTAATCCAAGGTGACCTTGAGGTCACACTGCTTATTAAACTTATGTGTTATACCTACTAGGTAAATTTTACCTCTAATATGTAATGCGGTTAGTCTCTGGGGCTAACACTTTACAATTACCGACAGTGCGGGCACTCTGTGGGAATGTCACCTTGTCGTTTAAAGATAAAAGCAATAAATTACTAATGCGGTCAACCATCTCGGGTTGTCACTTTATTAATATTTGCTTATAAAATTGGTAATGCGGGCTGCCTCTGGGGCTGTCACTTAACCAATAAAATTAACAAGGCGCTTATTTTATCGAAGGTGTGCCTACAACCCTGCCGGGTCCTGCTGACGGAGCAATCAGCCCTCGGCCGTCCACGAGCGCTGCGGCGTATGACCCAATACCATCGACTAGCGCAGCAGCCGCCGAACCTCTATTTTCAATCAGTGGTACTGCTAGGCAGGTTGAGCACATACCCAATATGACCATATTGCCAACTACGGATGACTCGGCCTTGCCAGCTGCTTTCGACCAGACCCACGGTCTTGAAGAACAACCTCCAGAACTCGATGACGAGATCTTACAAATATTAGGAGAAGATCCATCACAGATAAAAACCTATGGTAAAGATATACAAAACGACCTCGCGGTCAGGTTACAACACATAGCCACATCTGGATTGACTAAAGAAGCTCGTAAGGAGCTTCTTCATAAATACTTACCACCGGCCAATTGTGTATTGATAGACGCACCCGCCTTGAATCCGGAAGCAGTATATGCGATAACAGACGCTGTCCTCAAAAGAGACAAAGGCATTGAGCTTAGACAAAAACAACGGGCCTCTGCGGTGTCGTGCATAGCGGAAGCTCTCACTCTATTGATGGCATCGGAACCAAAAAATACCACCATTATTAAATTGTTAATGGATGCAACTAAGCTCATATGTGATAATCAAGCCACAGACTCGATAATGCGTAGAAGCTTTGTCCTCAATGGCCTCAAAAAAGATCTGAAGGATCAGCTTCAAGCCACCAAGATTGACAAGCTCCTATTTGGTGAAAAACTAGCGGAAACCTTGAAAGCTGCGAAAGCACTATCAAGGTCCGGAGCTGAAATGAAGCCCGCGCCTGTTAAGCAAACAGTCACAAGGAGGCCACAAACGAATTTAAACTGGCGTGTTCCTCCCCCGAGTCAAAGGCCGAAGGGGACCCACAGGAAGGAGCCTTTTACACCCAAGAATCGCCCAGTCAGCTCATCGAAGAAGTCGTCGCGTCCAGCACAGAATCACAGCCGCAATCGCCGTTAAACCAAGTAAGATATGCTGGTAGGCTGTCAAACTTTATTGACCAGTGGTCACTTATTACTAATGATACTACTATTTTGTCATGGATTGAAGGTTATCAAATACCATTCTCCCGCCAAGTAATTCAATCTTATATTCCCACAGAAAAACATTATTCTGTATCTGTAAGAACCCAATATGAACTGTCAATTAATGAGCTATTAACTATAGGGGCTATTGCGGAATGTAAACCATGTCACGGTCAATTCATATCTCCTACCTTCTTAGTGCCTAAACCTAACGGAAAATCAAGATTTATTTTAAATCTAAAGGCCCTTAATAAATTTATTGACACTAGCCACTTCAAACTTGAAGATTTGAGAACCGCTCTTAAACTTATTTCAAAACGTTGTTACATGAGTACGATTGACCTAAAAGACGCATATTTTTTAATACGCATACACAATGATTTTAAAAAATATCTCCGGTTCCGTTATAACTCAAAACTTTATGAATTTAATGTCATGCCATTTGGCCTTAATACTGCACCATTCGTATTCACAAAAGTAATGAAACCCGTGTTTAGTCTACTACGATCACGTGGACATTTATCCACAGTTTATTTGGATGACACTTTTTTGATCGGGGATACCTTAAAATCGTGTCTAGAAAACATCGCAGACACTACTAGATTATTAGAAGCCCTTGGGTTCATTATAAATACTGAAAAAAGTAACCTTACACCTTCTACTAGATGCAAATTTCTGGGATTTATCATAGATTCTCATAAATTACAAGTTACTTTACCTCAAGAAAAGATTTTAAAAATTAAAACTGAAATTAGAAAATTTTTAACAATAAAACATTGTAAAGTCCGGGAATTTGCACGTCTAGTAGGGCTACTCACCTCTGCTTGTCCCGCCGTTAAGTACGGCTGGTTATATACGAAGGAATTAGAACGGTGTAAATATTTAAATTTAAAAAATGACGATAACTACGATAATCGCATGAACTTACCACTATCGTTATTACCAGACCTTCAGTGGTGGGTTAATGCAATTAATAGCCCCACTAATGAAATCAAACAAAATAATTTTTGCTTAGAAATTTACAGCGATGCCTCAACAACGGGATGGGGGGCCGCCTGTGGTGGTGAACGCGCTAGTGGTTTGTGGACTGACAATGAAAGTTCACTGCATATTAATTACCTTGAAATTTTAGCTGCTTTTTTCGGTCTAAAGGTTTTTGCCAAAAGTTATCAAGACTGCCACATTCTTTTGCGAATAGATAACACCACAGCAGTATCTTACATAAACCGAATGGGCGGTGTACAGTTTCCCCACCTGACAAACATCACTCGACAATTGTGGCAATGGTGTGAAGAACGTAATTTAATCGTTTTTGCGTCATATATCAGCTCAACTGATAATTTCGTTGCAGACAGAGAATCACGGCGTGTTCACCCCGACATTGAGTGGGAATTAGCCGATTATGCCTTCCAAAAAATTGTAAATCATTTTGGTATTCCCGAAATTGACTTATTTGCCAGTAGGATAAATAAAAAGTGCAAAAAATATGTATCATGGCACAGAGATCCTGATGCCGTGGCAATTGATGCATTTACGTTATCATGGTCTAAATTTTATTTTTATAGCTTCCCCCCTTTTGCAATAATTTTGAAAACGCTGAGAAAAATTATTGACGATGGAGCGCGGGGTATAGTGGTTGTACCACTTTGGCCCACGCAACCGTGGTACCCTTTATTTAAGAGCCTACTCTTAACGGAGCCCTTGGTCTTTCAACCATCTAAAATTTTGATTAATTCTCATTACAGCAATCGAGATGTTCATCAGAAGGTTACCTTGGTTGCCGGGCTGTTATCAAGACGTCATTTGTAAGAAGAGGCATACCTGTATCCTCTATACCAATAATGTTAGCTTCACTTTCAAACAATTCGCTAAAGCAGTATGACACCTGCCTTAAAAAATGGTTCGTCTATTGCAAGTCCAATCATTTGGACATATATAATGCTTCCATTGAAGATTTGTTAAACTTTTTTACACAATTATTTGAAACAGGAGCACAATTTGGAACTTTAAATTCTTGTAGGTCAGCCCTATCCCTAATTCTCGGTAACGAGATAACGAATGACGAACGCATTAAGCGTTTCCTTAAAGGGGTTTTTAGGCTGCGCCCACCACTTCCCAAGTACCATACTACATGGGATACGACGGTCGTTTTAAATTACTTAGGGAGTTTGTATCCAAATGACAATTTAAATCTGGAAGAATTATCAAAAAAGTTGGCAACCCTACTTGCTCTAACTACGGCACATAGGGTTCAAACATTTTCTAAAATTAACGTTAAAAATATTGAATTCTTCTCTGATAAAATTCATATTAAAATTCCAGATTTGTTAAAAACTTCACGTCCTGGTGCTCCACAACCAATCTTAGTTCTTCCCTTCTTCCTTAGACGTCCTGAAATTTGCCCGGTAGTAACATTACGCTGTTACCTTAATAAAACACAATCATTACGCAGCAATGATAACCTATTTATTAGCACTAAAAAGCCACATAAACCCATCTCTTCACAAACGCTAAGCAGATGGATAAAACTAACTTTGGCCAGTAGTGGAATCGACGTGTCAGTATTCACTGCCCACAGCACTAGACACGCTGCAACTTCTAGGGCACATCAGCTAGGTATTAATTTAAACACTATTAGGAAAACCGCAGGTTGGAGTGGTAACTCGCAAATCTTTGGTAGATTTTATAACAGAATTGTGATTCAGGATGTAGATAATAATGTTTCCTTTGCGGAGAGTATAATGAATGCTTCTTTAACTACTTGATTATAATATTCTAGACAGATACCTTCAATTTCTGTGTATCTAGTGATTAAGGTACATAAATACCTTTTGTTATGTTACATACAAATAAAACATGTTATTTTGATTGTAGTTGATATTTTTCTCTCTCTCAACATCTACATGTAAACCTAATGCTAATCTCGAGGACAAAGCATGAGTATAATTAATGATTAAACGAACTTACCTGAAGTGAAGTTCTATCATAATTATACGAGGGCTTTGTCCGAAGAGATTAGCATCCCACCCATCCCGACTAAAGTTTTCTTTTTCCCAGGGAGAATCAAATATCAACATATTGCTCTGAACTAAATGAGAAACAGGACGGTTGTTCGAGTACAGCAAACAACTACCTACCCTCAAATAAAAAAAAAAAAAAAAAAAAAAAAAATGAGAAATATCTCAAATACAGTGCAGAATGGCGACACCGTGTGTCTACTACATGTAAACCTAATGCTAATCTCTTCGGACAAAGCCCTCGTATAATTATGATAGAACTTCACTTCAGGTAAGTTCGTTTAATCATTAAGTGTACGTAAGAAATCTGCAATGGTCTCATCCGATTTAAGTGTAGATTTTAGAAGTATGTATCTGGCGTGAACCTTATTCTTTTCTTTGAGATAAATTTTATCTAATAATTGAATGGTCGAGACATCTTTTGCTTCACGGATATGCGTATACACATTGTAATAACCTTAGTTTATTTTCCTCTGAAATCGTTTCTTTTCCTATCCCTTCACTGAGATAATTTGAGAACGTTGTTTTCCAGTATTCGTACTTTAATTCGGCTGCCAGTGACCCAGGTTCGACGTCGAATTTTTCTGGCTTTAGTAATTGCGCAATAGTAGACATCGAGGTTTGTAATGGTATTTATTGTATTGTTATTTGGAATAAATTGTTATGTAATAAAAAGACAAAACCAAGGAATATTTGGTTTTATTTCAAATAAAATGCTACTTAAATTAGTAATACATGTCAAGCTATGACAACAACATGAGATCAATATATGAGACATCTAAAGATATAAAAGAGGTCTAAATGTACACTACACCTAGTCGGCATTTTGTGTCGATAAAAATCAAAATGTGGATGAAAATGTTAATCTTTTCATAGCATAAAATGAAGTCTTTTATTCCGCTTTATGTTTGCTTAGATCTTTTAAACTATTAAATGAATTTAAAATGCAGTTTGCAGCCAATAGATAGAATGATTAAAGTGGAAGATTTATGCGTAATGATCTATGCACCTTTGTGATTTATAAATTATTATCAGTCGATCAAAAACGAATTTATGCAGTAGGTATTGTCTACAACAAACCGAAATATGTTGGGGAAGCTAGTCTCTTGAACTATATATTGGTATCTACAAAACTCCAATTAATAAAACCTCTGTATTGTTAACAGTTTAAAAAGTGAATTAATACTTTGACATATAATTGTCAATAATTTTATCTTGATATATTGGAATCAAGGAATTTGTAAGTATTATATACAACAATTAAATACTGTATTGTATTTAATACTTACAAATTCCTTGATTGGAATACATATTCTAATTCGAGCTACACGTATTTTTATTTCTCGTCCTTACTACAGGTTATGTGCCCTACGTTTCTGTAAAACGTATCTCGAAATTCAGTAAAAGGAAAATTTTCAGACCCGAAATCGGGAAACCATTTTTTTTTTTCAGCCCAAGATCTTTCAGCACCATTTTCAGTTTGTGGCTTAAAAAACAGTATCTACCCATATCCAAAATAACAAGCAGAGAGAATAACGTGGAAAAGCAACCGAAAATTTGGAGTTACCATTACAAGGATACTTTGTGAGCATTGGGATCGAAAGGAATCACGTTAGAAAGGATTAACACAAGAGTTGAATTTTTGCAACGAGAAGCTTAAAGCTCTACTGCTCATCAGAATCACTCGTTTCGAGTCAACAACAACAATCAGGAGAGTACCGTGTGATGTTCTAGCAATGTTAGTTGCGCAGTCAAATTAACACTAATATTCAGAAATTCTGTTTTAGATCCCGGAGCAACCAATAATATTGTCAATGTGAAGGACGTCTGTTAATCTTCTGTTGATACATTTGCTCCCAAGTATAACTAAAACAATTTTTACCCTAATCTGGATCATCGGTATCTACTATCTACATGGAAAAGTACAAAGCCCTATTAGTGCATCCAGCTAACTGAGGAGCGCAGGGCCACAAAAGGATTTTATAATATTATGTGCACCGAGGTATCACATAGGTATATACTATACTATATTGTATATATTTTTAGTATATACAATATAGTATAGTAGAATGCAATAAGCAGGAATATACTAATTGTTTTTAATACACAATAGAAAATACAATATTTATAATGAATTTTAAATAATATAACCCAACAAGCAAAAATGCTATATAAAGGATGATTAATTATAGGGTTAAAATTCTTGTTTATATTTTATAAAAGCAATAGCTTAATATTTTCCCTTTATAATTGCATGCTATAAGTATTCTTTTGCTAATAATAGTATTATGGGTCTTTAAATTTATATTAATAGTGTATTTAAAAGCATAATATTATGGCTATTATGGTTGAAGCAAACATTTCAAAACTAAGTTGAAGTCTCATAAGATCAGAAATATTACCTTATATGACAATTAAAAACTATTATAAACCTTTACCTTTGCAATGTTTGATAAAATGCACATAATGCAAAAAGCAAGATATGTCATAGCTTTTATAATCAATATTTTTTTTTGGCTGGTTCTGTGGTTGTGCACTACAAAAACCAGTATTGTTATACATTTGTTTAATTGTGCCATTATGTAACTTCCTCAGCCAGAAATGGATTTAAAAACATGTGATATTAAACGGTGAAAACCAATTTTGATACAAATCCATCTATAAACATTATGTTTACGTATTAATGATGCAAGAAAAAAGGGGTTTTAAGCAATAGATTGTGGAGACTGAACCCTAATTTCTTCAATATGGCTGAATAGGCATCTTATAGTCTCAACTATAAGAGAAAATTACTTTTATATAAAAGCATTGTACCAGATAATTCTTATTATAATATAAATTATCAGACGCCTAAAAATGAAATAAGAACTGAAATGCTTAATATAAAGATATCAAGTAAAATAACGGTCAGAGTATGAATTATTGAGATCATAATTTTTTAATTGTCGGTAAACGCTGAAAGCCATACATTCCTTGTCCATAGAAAGATTATCCGTTTTTATTTTTACATGGCAAGATGAAAGATTGCTTATCGTAATATGATAAATTGGTAACAACAAAACGTCTACTACGATTTAACACATAATTTGTGCCCATAATACGTTTAATGACTGTTAATTAAAGAACTACTGTAAAGCAAAGAAATATTGTTTTCATAGCAATTATAAAGTAAGTTTTTGCTAGTTGGGAATATCGCTTTCAAATGAGATGTACAAAATATGTTGTATTACAAAATACAAGCAGATGTCTTTGTGGTGTAGTCTGGTAGCCCCGACTACTACTTACAAATAATAATAATTTGTTACTTAATAATTGTTGTTTCTAAAGCTGATTTTTAATTTTTTTTGTCAGCTACTACATGAATGTTTTATTTTTATTGGTCGATTACAATAATGAAATTCTGTAAAAAATGAGCAGTGATGTTTGTAAGGGAATAACATAATTAGTTTAATCGCTGAAGTTCCCCGATAAAATGCGGTGGCCAAACGCATAATTCATACGTTTAACGTTTACCTAATTCACTATGGCGCGGTCGTCAAGTATGAAATTAAATAAAAATCGAGGCAACAGCATATGGAAATCAATTAATTTATTATTTTATTTAAGTAATAAAAGAAAAGAAAAAGCTAATAAGCGATGTGACATGGTATAAACCCGAAAAATATTTAATATGTATTATAATAATTATTCCTGCAGAAGTTTTACTGCAGAAGATTTGTAATTGAAAATATTCCCGCCGAAATCAACAAACCAAAGATGGTCAACAGGCGAAGTTGATGGGCAATAAATTAGAAACACAATAAGCCAAAATCAACAAACCGGCGCACAGTGGGTCGAAAATCGGCTTTCATAGACATAGAAATGAAATCTCGAAAGTGATAGATTTTTTGATGGATATTGCTTCAGTTTAGTATTACTATGTAGAAAATTAAGTTTCAGATAATTTGGCCCAAAAATGAGGGAGTAATAATTTTTTTACGAAAAACTTGTATGGAGCCAACATGAAAAATTCAATTATTTCAAAAACGGCAAGTTTAACCGTAATATCCTGACAGATGGTTACAGTACCAATTATTCATGATTTTTTGGCATACATCATATAACGGTTTTAGCTGCTCTTTTTTTTTAAAAAATCGTCGAAATTTTTGAAAAAAAGTCAACCTGTATTATTGCACGATTCGATAGTGTTACTATTAAGGAACAATTTCTGGAAAGTAATAGTATACGGAAAACTTGAGGAAAGTGTTGAATTTTAATAAACTCCTTCATATTTTGAACAAATGTATGAACAATTATATAAAATGCTAAAATTAAGCACTTTCCTTAACTTACTCACATATAGTTACTTCCCAGCAATTGTTATTTACTAGCAAGACTATCGAATGCTGCAATAATACAGGGTGACTTTTTTTCTTAATTAACGGATTCGAATCCTAACCAAGGATGGCGACTTGGCTATAATCTGATAATGCAGTTATATTCTTCGTACACTGTGAAGTGAAGGAAAATTATGTCAGAGTAATTTCTTCCCAAAAATACTGGATCTATAACTTTTTTGTAGAAAATTTCTATGAAGCCAATGAGAAAAATCCAATTATCTTCAAAACGGCAAGATAAATCCTTATATCCTTACATGCTGTTATAGTACTATTAATTCGTGTTCTTTTTACACAGTTCACGAAACGGTTCTATTTGCCATTTTTTTTTTAATCACCGAAACATTAATTTTGAAAAAAAAAAGTCACCTGTATTAATGCACCATTCGATAGTCTTGCTAGTAAAGAACAATTTCTGGAAAGTAATGGTATACGGAAAACTTGAGGAAAGTGTTAAATTTCAATAAACTTCTTCATATTTTGAACAAATGTATGAAAAATAATATAAAATGCTAAAATTTAGTTCTTTCCTCAACTTTCTCATATGTAGTTATTTCCCAGCAATTGTTCTTTACTAGCAAGACTATCGAATGGTGCAATAATACAGGTGACTTTTTTTTTCAAAATTAATTTTCGATTATTTAAAAAAAATGGCAAATAGAACCGTTTCATGAACTATGCAGAAAAAACACGAATTAATAGTACTATAACAGCATGTAAGGATTTAAGGATTTATCTTGCCGTTTTGAAGATAATTGGATTTTTCTCATTGGCTTCATAGAAATTTTCTACAAAAAAGTTATAGATCCAGTATTTTTGGGAAGAAATTACTCTGACATAATTTTCCTTCACTTCACAGTGTACGAAGAATATAACTGCATTATCAGATTATAGCCAAGTCACCATCCTTGGTTAGGATTCGAATCCGTTAATTAAGAAAAAAAGTCACCCTGT
The DNA here is from genome assembly GCA_905404095.1 of Glaucopsyche alexis. NCBI lineage: Eukaryota > Metazoa > Arthropoda > Insecta > Lepidoptera > Lycaenidae > Glaucopsyche > Glaucopsyche alexis. The sequence continues at coordinate 5,111,570 of FR990063.1, read as the reverse complement.
ATTATTGCAGCATTCGATAGTGTTGCTAGTAAATAACAATTGCTGGGAAGTAACTATATGTGAGAAAGTTAAGGAAAGTGCTTAATTTTAGCATTTTATATAATTGTTCATACATTTGTTCAAAATATGAAGGAGTTTATTAAAATTCAACACTTTCCTCAAGTTTGCCGTATACCATTACTTTCCAGAAATTGTTCCTTAATAGTAACACTATCGAATCGTGCAATAATACAGGATGAGTTTTTTTCAAAAATTTCGACGATTTTTTTAAAAAAAAGAGCAGCTAAAACCGTTATATGATGTATGCCAAAAAATCATGAATAATTGGTACTGTAACCATCTGTCAGGATATTACGGTTAAACTTGCCGTTTTTGAAATAATTGAATTTTTCATGTTGGCTCCATACAAGTTTTTCGTAAAAAAAATATTACTCCCTCATTTTTGGGCCAAATTATCTCAAACTTAATTTTCTACATAGTAATACTAAACTGAAGCAATATCCATCAAAAAATCTATCACTTTCGAGATTTCATTTCTATGTCTATGAAAGCCGATTTTCGACCCACCGTGCGGCGGAGTTGAAAGGGAAGAATATTACAATAGGTATACATACTTCCTAAGATTTTAAGCAACTGATTCAATATAGATTATTCAAATGTCTAAATAAATAATACTAAGCTGTGAATAACTATAATTATTATCATTGATAATAATAATAATTTCAATTACGTTAATGAATTGGCTAGATAGAGAAAAATGGTCAAACACTCAAAACAAATTGGTTCGTTACAAAGTAGACCATAATATGTAATAAAACAAATAAGTACCTAGGTATTTAGTTGATAATTCTAGTAATGTAAATATCGATTCTGGAAAATGGATCTTATATTTTATAATAAATATACCTATTAAATTTTAAAATGTTAATTTATATATATATATTTTTATTTGTTACTAAGTGTACAATGGCATTGAATACACGGAAACAAAGTGTATATATTAATGTCTAAGAAACATAAGCCAGGCATGTACACAGTTTTGTGAAGCTATAAAAGAGCATAAATGTTTATATTATTATGTATAATAGCTAGAAACTAAAAGCTCATATTTTAGCAGCATAATTAATATTATTTATATGAATGAACCATGACAACAGTTGTTGCACATTGGTATAGAAGGAAACAAAGAAATTAATAATTAAGATATATTTAGGTACCTACAATAATATAAAGTAACTAATTACATGAAGTTCTATCAAATCCCATTCAGCATTATGTTGCAAACAGATTTGCGATGCTGGTTTTTAAATAGGCATCAAACAAAATTGTATTATTAGTGCATATCTGCTTATAGCAAATATTTTTATATGTAATTTTTAATATGTAAGATAATTTAATGATTGGATAAAAATCCTAAACAGCTGATAATATACTAAAATTAATGTAATATTTTCCACAGAATAATTACTTTTAGATATCTTCAGAAAATACCATGGAGGAATTATATAAAGACATTGTAGTTCCTTAATTTCAAGGAACAACATGGAAAATATAAATTAATATCATCGTGTTAAAAGATGAAATATTCTCAGTTACTTATTTTAATGTTTGCCTATACTGTTAAAGCATTATTTACTTAATTGAATTTTTGAGGGGGTGTATTGGTATCTACAAAACTCCAATTAATAAAACCTCTGTATTGTTAACAGTTTAAAAAGTGAATTAATATTTTGACATATAATTGTCAATAATTTTATCTTGATATATTGGAATACATATTCTAATTCGAGCTACACGTATTTTTATTTCTCGTCCTTACTACACTATACACCCACACACTATGCAGGCTATCGTCCAATCGACTTGTCAGTTCTATATCCTACTACTATTTTAAACATGAAAGTTCGTGAGGATGTATGGATGGATGTTTGTTACTCCTTCACGCAAAAATTATTGACCAGATTTCAATGAAATTTGGTATGGCAGTAGTTTAAGCTCTGGATTAAAACATAGGATACTTTTCCCTTGGATACAGCTGGTAAATATATAAACAGTAGACGTATAGACTTTTTATGCATTTCTCCCTTTAGTTGGGGTACCTACGTGGAAAGATAAATGAAAACAGGAAATTTTAATAGATAAATTTATTATTTATTAACAATTGGACATCATTTATTAGCTTACACGTTACGACAACACCAAAAAGCTCTCAGATTGTCAGCATGTAGCTAAATATGTGAAGAAAACAGTGCACAGCAGTCCGTTTATGTGGGAGAGCCATGCTTTGGCACGAACGGTCCACCTGGACCAGATAAATACCACGGCCTCCGGGTACTCAAGGAGTAGTTGCGGATTTTAAGACCGGGATCGTACTTGTGACACCTCCTATTGCGAATATGTATAGGTGGCGATAATCGCTCTCCATCTGGCGATCAGTCTGCCCGTTTTCTGGTCAATTAAAAAAGTACAAAGAAGTATTTTTGCAAAAGGCCACCTAATTCCCTGCAAAACCAAAAAGCAAAGTTAAATTTGAAAATTTGTGACATGTTTTTGTGATGATGTACAACAGTAACTCCATTATAATATACAGGAATTATTAATTAATAATTATAATTTAATAAAAAATACACCACACTATTTTATATTATATATTATCACTTAGTTTATATTTTAGATCTTACTAATTTGTATAATTGTATGGTGTTTGGTAAATATGAAGTAGGCAAAACATTTTTCTTTCAGATTAACATATTTTCTCTTTCGAAGGTTTATCGATATCCAAAACATCACTATGTAAATACACAACCTCTGAATCTTATACAAAATTTCTATTATATTATATTGTTGAAATCCGCATATAATGGACAATAAACACATTTATCTACAAGAATATAATAACTTCAGTGTAATTGCTTGTATTTATATAACCTGAAACAATTCTCAACATACTGGTGAAAAGTTAACACTTCTTCACGATTTTCTTTCCTCGCAGAGTGTGATTTACAGCCCTCCACCAAACGGGCCATATTAACTTGAGCACAGCTTTGTTTTCTATTAAGACTTTTTAATATAAACTGAGATTTTTACCAAACACACTATAAATTCATGATTTGCTTCTTCTTCTTCTTGTATCATAATGCACACGTAAACAAATGGCATTAGCTGTCAGTGGCTAACTTCAGGCCACATCTACTGCTACTAATTCAAAATGTCGCTTATTGTTAAAGCAATAAAGTCGTAATTCCAACGTCTAAAATTGGACTCCAATTTGGACTCCAAATTGGAGCAACCTTCGAAAAAAACGTATAGACATATAGATGGCTTTCTCTTTCACTCTTATTGGTTTTGCCTTTGATGTTTTGTGAGACAAATAGCTGTCTACGGCTTCGATTTTTGTTTTAGTTCTATTATACTCCTATTTCTTTGATATATACCTCAATGATATTTATACTGTCATTTGTCAATGTCAATATGACAAAATTGAAAATGGCGTTGACAGTGTTGACACTTGACGCTAGCAATTTAGCTAGAATTTAGCAATTAGCATTTAGCACATCGCTGCTCACTTCATTTTAGTTTTATTTCGGTCGCTCGGGTGAGGTTGTGTCGGAAATGTGATTGTTTTGCTTACAATAATTTATTTACTTATTTCTCAATTTACCGAAATAATTTGGATTTTGACTTTAAAAGCTTCCTAGTGTTGTGCCTTCCTGTGATATTTACCCAACTTGTGTGTGCTACGTAATGGTAGACTGTTATTTTTGTTTTATTGGGCGTCACGAAACTAAAGAAAGTATTTACAATTGGATGGTAAGTAACTTTGTACATATTTCACCTCGTTCAAACCTGTTTAAACCTAGCAACTTTTGTTTTTGCCTTATTTGAATTAAGACCATTGCGAAATTCTTTCCTCTGGTTGCGACCTCGGTTGTTTTTTGCACTGTAAATCTTACTTGGACTCAAATTATGATCAAGAGGAAGACACAAAACTGGTACTCATGATAATCACCTGGTATCCACTATTTATGAAGCATTCTGGGCCTTATAATATGGTCAGTGTGAGTTGAAAAACTTCAGTAAAGTTTTGCAAAGTTTTGAAATTACCTAATCCAAAATTATGCAAGGTCCAAATAAAAATAGTAGTACATTTTTATAGCTTCTAGAATACCATAGATTTATCATAACAAAAATAATTCTAGCATTAAATCTCTATACTCTCTCATACTCTTAGTAACATATTACTTAAATGTGTTTTATTTATTCTGTTTAGTATATAATTGAGATTTCTCCACTTTTTCCTTTCTTGAGTGTTCCTTATCTACTGTGGTCCTGATGACCTCCATATATCTTCTTCCCATCTAAGATTTGGACGTCCTCTACTCCTTGCGCCATTTCTTGGATATCACTCCAATAAATCCTAGTGCCACTTTCATGAATCCTTGGCCATGTGTCCCGTCTACTGCCATTTGTGGTGGACACTCAAGCATTAACGGCTGCTTAATATTCAAGTGTCTCCCATACACAAAATGTGCCATACGAATTTTATGTTAAGGTGCTAGCTTATCTTAACAATTAATATGCAAAATGTTCACATATTTTAGTATAAGAACCACACTTGAACGTCCTTGACGAGAAATTCCTGCTCTCAAGATTCTGAATAAATTAACTAGACCAGTATGACACCTGCTTGTCGACTGATTTTAGCATTCGTTTTTATATGTGTAAGCAGTTTTCTTTTGTAGGACTGTAAAACTTGTAACTAAATGTTTTTGGGGGTGCAGAATAATACGAAAATTAAATCCTTTTTGAAATTCCAAAATGGCGTAAGTATGTTAAAATGTTTTTAATAAATAAAATAATAAATAATTTAAGAAAAATTTGCATATTGGTCACTTAAAAATACCTAGGTAGGTAAGTATGTCTTTTATAAATAAAAGGCAAGTGGACTGATTTTTTTTTTATTGCATAAATGAATAGTACTCTTAAATATGAGTAACTTCTCAGAAGAAATCTTATATCAAAAGTCAATATTTTCAAAGGTACAGCGATTTGTATATAAAATTTTGCGAGTCTATACCAAAAATTTTTTTTTTTTGCGAAATTGGTAAACAAAACCTACATCATTAGTTTACTCACATCATATACAAAAACATTCATTATGGTAAGTATGAACTTAAATGCACAAATATCGGAGATATTTACAAATATATTCCTGCGGCCATATACTTCATATACTATAACCTACAAGTGACGTCATTTTTAGGTCGACTTTAGTATGGAGCGTTTTTAGGAGGCTCGCGAATTTTTTTATACAAATTGCTGTACCTTTGAAAATATTGACTTTTGATATACGGTTTCTTCTGAGAAGTTACTCATATTTAAGAGTACTATTCATTTATGCAATAAAAAAAATTAGTCCGATTGCCTATTAAGTTTTCTGTTAGTTTGTGTTCTCTGCCATCTGCATAATATGTTCAAACTTCAAGTACAAAGTTTTTATTTAATTCTAACTACCTACAATACAACCACATTCTTAATTTTATTCAAAAATCTTCGTGTTTTTTTTTTTTTTATAATCTGTCGAGGGACATTAAGAAAAGAGGTGCAGTATACTGAAATACGTATTGTAAAAATATTTCGTCTCATTTTGTGTTCTATTTTCACTGCACTAAATTTTCACAAACCTGAAGGATTTTGAATAATATAGTCCCAGCCTTAAAGAGACATTATGGCTGTGTTCCGTGGAAAATAGTGCTTGCTAAGGGGCCGTCCATTAATCACGTGATGTTTTTAACAACTTTTTAGACCAGTGGTTCTTAAACTATGTGCAGTCACGGACCACTTTCAGAATTTCTGAAATGCCACGTACCCCCCCTAGGCGGGAGGGGGGGGGGGATTGGTAATTTACTCACACTTACTAATGCGCAACTTAATTAAATTTAATTGTTAAATAGAAATTGCTAATGAGATGGATGCTGTTGTTTGGCCTCAATAAGCACTTTAAATTGTGGGATTGCCTTCGATAAGGTAAGGCGCATGTCATCTGTGACATTCAATCGATTGCGATTTTTTGTTTTTATCGACACTAGAGCCGAAAACCCTGCCTCACAAAAATACGTAATAGCAAAAGGTATCAGAACGGACATAGCTCGTCTGACCAGAAGAGAGTAATCTTGACTCAAAGAACACCAAAATTCACCTTGAGACCTTTTGCATGAAATTTAGCTCTCAACACTTTTTTGATCTCATGTGTCAATTAAGTCATCTTTAATCAATTGTGTTAGTTTACTGCAAATTTTTTTCATTAATCTTCAGAACGCTGCGGACCCCTGGCACACATATTACGGACCCCTTGGTGGTCCGTGGACCCCACTTTAAGAAACCCTGTTTTAGACCTCTCTCTCTTTTTTTAGACTCCCTCTGGTGATACGTGGTGAGGTTTTATACTACCCCCCCTCCCTCACCTAAGATCACGTGTATTTTTTTTACATAGTAAGCAGGTCATGTTTGAAGAAAAACTTTAACTTAAAAAACATTTTAATCAAATAATTTAAGCTATTAAAAACTATAAGAGTCATTTGTCAATGTAAGTAGGTATTTAAACAACGCTATGAATCTACAACCGATAATAATTTCGGTATGCAAGGACTAGATTCAAAAAAAAGATACTTGGTGATTTTTTTTCGGACCCCCCCTCCCCCTTTAGGCATCACGTGATTAATGGACGACACCTAACGCTAAAGAAAAGAAAAAAATATGGTGCCTGCTAACATAATCCGCCATTTTGCTTATTTAATGCCAGCGATCACCATTTTGCTTACGTTTTTTTGCTAGCGTTATTTTCCATGGAACACAGCCATGAGATATGAGATCTGAAAAAGTCTCATTGGTACACGCCACAACCTGGGATTCGAACCTGTACTGTCTCGAATGCGAACCAAGCGCTCCACCACTAGGCCACGGAGCTCTGTGAGATAGGTCATGTTATTAACCTAGAGTCTAGCTAAACTGGTTGGCTACATAGTACATGCCAACATAATATAAATAAATGATATACTATGTACATATTAGTTATGTGAATACTCGATCACCTTAGTATTATTTACTTCCTATAATACTATACTAGAATATCTTCAAAGCCTACTAATATGAGTTCCATGTAAGTTCATCCATTTGAATTCATAATTACAGAAGCTAGAAGTACAGATAGACAGTACTTAATTGAAATTTGGCGTACTTACTACCGAAAAAAATTAAAAACTTGCTCTCCCTTATTATTTTTGCAACTAGGTACATTTTTTTTTTCTACATGATGGGAGAAAAAAAATGTGAAGATCCTGAATTTTCCGAAATTTTGAAATTTTTACGTCTCAAAGTACTTAAGTACTTAGAGCATTGCCATATTTTTTCTATAATAATTAAAATCGCTTCTATCTCAATTACGGTGCATCCTATTTTAAAATAATGAAAATTTCCTCCCCTTAATACTTCCGCAACCACATATTTTCTTCATGATAGGAGAAAAATAAATTTGAAAATTTTTAATTTTCCAAATTTTCTATATCTTTAAACATAGCTCGTGTCTCAAAGTAGAGCATTACCATTTTTTTTCTATAATTGCTTCTATCCACAGAATTACAGAAAAATTCTATTTCAGAAACGGTGCATCTTACTTGAAAAATAATGAAAATTTTCGCCCCCTAATAACGCCGCATAACATATTTTCTTCATGATAGGAGAAAAAGAAATTTGTAAATAGTGAATTTTTCAACATTTCTATAGCTTTATACATCCCTCGAATCTCAATGTAGAGCATAGACAAATCAAATTACTATAGACTGACAGATCCCATACAATAAAACGTACACGAAAAAAAGGTCCGGATTCTGGTTAGGTCTAGATGGCGTTAGTTACTAGCACGAAAATCAATAAATTGCACAAATTAGCGAAGTAAATCAATTATGTTCTCTTTTAAACAAGAAAAAATATTTTTCAGTCTCTTTCCAGTGTGATTTTAAAGTTCAAAGGCTGATATTTGATAATTGTCTCTAAATCCTAAAAATTTAACTCAGTAGCTTGTTTTTAGACAATTATGGTAGATGGCGTAGTATTAAGGTACCAAATGTGATCACTAGATGGCGCGCAAAAGCATCGAATAACTCATAAAAGTAGGTACCTACTTATATAAACAGGTAGGTACAATACATTGATCATAATAATTATTGTAGCTAGGTGTTGTCCGCGACTTCGTTCGCGTGAATATGGGTTATCGCGGTTGGATAAAAAGACAACGTTAATTATTATGAAAACAAAACTAAATATGTACCTAGGTAACTACCTACCTATCATAAAAAATAATACAACTCTTTAAAATACCAAGAAATCTTATTTTGCTTAAAATACCTACCTATTTAATAGAAAACTACACGAAATCAAAGTGTAACTTAATTAGAATATTGAATTAAACGATAAGTAACCGCAATGAAAATCAAAAATGTTTGAAATTACGGTTGACAAGTATTTTGCAGTCGCGGACAGATCAGGTGAACTTTATTTTGAACCTTATTGCTGAGGTATAAGGTTGAAAATGATACACCGTATGAATAAATTTGCAAGATTAGGTTCATGAACGTATAAAAAAGCAAGTTAATTCGCGAGAGCGCATGGCGAGAGAAAGCCCCTTGAAAAATTGTGACATAAGGTGACAGGTTTTTTTTTTTTTTTTAAAGTAACTATGGTAATGAACAACATAATTGGACATTCCGCCCGCCAAGAACTCTGTTCTTTAACTATTACAAAAATGTGAAAAAATACAACACATACAACAGTTAATAAACATCAAATTAACAGTTTAAAAACTTTCTATAAGAGAACACTCAATAAAGTTTTGTTAACTAAGTAAAACTAAATAGAACCATCAGTTGGTACAAAAATTAATTTAGTACAAGCTCTTTTAAAAATACCTTTCTTTGTATCTACTGTGACAACTCTAACAATATGATCTGGGCCTGGGTGGGTCGCAACAACTCTGCCCAAAAGCCATTTTGCTGGAGGCAAATTTTCCTCCTTTAAAATTACTAGGTCGCCTACTTTCGGTTCAATCTTATGGGTTGACCATTTATATCTAGTGTTAAGTATGGCTAGATATTCTGCACTCCACCTATTCCATACATGTCTCACAATTTTGTTACATATTTGCCATCTATCAGTAAGACTGACAACATCATTATCCTTATCTACAACATTTAGTAATGCTTCACCAACTAAAAAGTGACCTGGTGTCAGTGGGACGGGATCATTAGGATCATTACTTAAAATAGTCAATGGTCGTGAATTAACACACGCTTCAATCTCAGCCAGTACCGTGGACAGTTCTTCAAAGGTAAGTGTAGTCTCACCGATAACCTTTTTTAAATGTGTTTTTACAGAACGCACTCCGGCTTCCCATAATCCGCCAAAATTTGGAGCTTGAGGAGGAATGAAGTGCCAGTTTGTGTTTTTTAGTGCAAGAGCTTCTGCAATATCTTGCGTGAATTGTGACTTGGCATTTTTGAACATGTCTTGCAACAATTTATCTGCACCAACAAAATTTGTGCCGTTGTCACTATAAAGATCTTGACAATGGCCTCGTCTTGAGGTAAATCGTTTAAATGCAGCAATGAATCCTTTGGACGTTAAATCTGTCACTGCCTCAATATGGATAGCTCTTGTGACCATACATATAAATAAACATATGTAGCCTTTAAAAGATTTTGATCCTCTTCCAGGAGAAAATCTGACATGAATTGGTCCTGCATAGTCAACTCCTGATGTTTTGAATGGTTTACTCGGTGTAAGTCGTACTTCTGGTAACTGTCCCATTAATTGAGTATTTGTAGTATTAGAATACCTCCTACAAGTTGTACATGTTCTATAGTATTTTTTTACTTTTTCTCGGCCCCTTAATATCCAATATTTTGAGCGTAGATAATTTAACATTATCTGAGGCCCTCCATGTAGTGTTTTGTTGTGAGCATCCATTATTAATAACCATGTAAGGTGACTCTTAGATGGTAAAATAATTGGATGTCGTTCATCATAACTCAAGTGTGCCTGATCAATTCGACCACCTACTCTTAAAATCCTATTTTCATCAAAAATTGGATAAAGAGTGTAAAGTGCACTTTTCTTTTGAACGTGACCTCTGGTTTTTAAATGACTTATTTCTTCATTGAAGTAAAATTCTTGTACTTGTTTTATACACATAGACAGCACATCATTCATTTCTTTTACGGTAATATATGTAGGTAATTTATCTCGTTCTTCTTTAGGTTTTTTCCAATATAAAATTCTCTTGCAATATGAAATAACTCTTAACATTCGATTTAAGTTTGAAAATTTACTCCATTCATATTCTTCATTTTTCTCTTGTATTGTGATTGTTCTAATCTTTTGTTCTTCTTCTGTTTCAGGTATATCATCTAGTTTTCTTTTCAGGTTCATATCATGTATCCAGTCAGGTCCATGCCACCACAATGAATTATATCTTAATTCCGTTGGACTTAATCCACGTGAGGCGCAATCAGCAGGATTCTTATCCGTCGTCACATGACTCCATTGGTTATAGTCTAATATTGTTAATATCTCTGACACTCGATTACTCACAAAAGTAGTCCATCGAGATGCACCTCCTTTTAACCATGCCAGCACAATTGTAGAGTCTGTCCAAGCATAAAGATTTTGTTTAGGAATATTCATTACTTGTGAAATTTCAGATATTAGTTTAGCCGCTAAAGCTGCGCCACATAATTCCAGCCTGGGCACTGAAAGTTCCTTCTCTATTGGAGCGACTTTTGTTTTTGCTGACACAATAGATGAGTATACATTATTGTGATTGTCTATTACTCGAAGATATACTACAGCTGCGTAACCAGAAGTAGATGCATCTGAAAAAACATGTAATTCTTGCTTGTTTTCTTTCTTACAATTTAACCATCTTGGAATACTGATTGCTTTTGTTTCTAGTAATTCATGCCTGTATCTCAACCATTCTTCTAATAACTCTTCAGGTAAGTTATCATCCCAACTTATTTGTGTTTTCCAAACCTTTTGTATAATAATCTTAGCTTTAATTACTACAGGTGCAATCCAACCTAGTGGATCGTATAGTCTTGCAATATCAGATAACATATGCCTCTTCGTAACAACTTCTCTAATTTCAGGTAAGTTAATAGAATATTCAAAACTATCATTTAGTCTGTTCCAACATATTCCTAGCACTTTTAGCATATTGTCACTCTTAATAGGTACTGATATCTCTGTATTATGTTCATCTTCACTTATGTATTGTAATAGCTTTTTGTTGTTACTACTCCATTTTTGTAGTTGAAAACCACCACTCTTCATAAGTAAATTCATCTCATTGTATATATGTATAGCCTCATTTTCCGTCTCACAGCCTGTCATAAGATCGTCTACGTAATAATCTTTCATTGTTATTTCAGCTGCAATTGGATATTTTGCCCGTTCTTCAGTAGCAAGTGTTTGTAATGACTTGACTGCTAAAAATGGAGCACAAGCAGTTCCAAAAGTAAGTGTGGTAAGTCTGTAGTCTTGAATCGGCAAGTTTGGATTGGATCTCCACAAGATGCGTTGAAAATTAGCATCCTCTTTATTGACAAGCACCTGCCTGTACATTTTGACAAGGTCCGATATTATGCATATTGGATGTGTACGCCAGCGCATTAGAATGTGTCGCAAGTCTTGCTGTATTTTAGGTCCAACCATTAATTCATCATTGAGAGATATGCCGTTAGAACCTTTTGAAGATGCATTCATAACAATTCGTACTTTAGTTGTCTCCTTGTCATCTCTAACAACTGCGTGGTGAGGAAGGTAAGTTGCTCTGGGATTCTCTAAATCATTGTGTGGGACTAGTTCCATATGTCCTAAAGCAATGTATTCTTGTATTACTTTCTCATATTCTCGTTGTAAATTTGTGTCTTTTTGTAATCTTTTCTCTAGGTATAATAGTTTTGTTTTTGCTATGTTTCTCGTGTCTCCATGCTGACATTGTGGCTCTCCTACTTTGAAAGGTAAGTGTACAATGAATCTTCCTTCTTCATTCCTTGTAGTAGTTTTCTCATAAAATTCTATACATTTCTTTTCTTCTTCAGTTAGTCTTTTAGTTATTAAATCTGGTTCAGCTTCAATTTCCCAAAATTTTCTCAGTATATCATCGCTTCTCATTTGTATGTGCATGCTTATCATTCTCTCCTTGTGTATGTCGCTTGACATTCTTCCCGACAATACCCATCCGAACGCCGTATGTTGGGCGATAAAACTTCCTTCCGGATGCTTCACCATCTCAGTAAATAAAATCTCACTGTATATGTCTGCTCCTAAAAGAATGTCTATCTTACCTGGTGTTGCATAACTTGGGTCGGCTAACTGCAATTGTTCCAATTGTATCCATTTAGGTGCACAAAGGTTATCTGCTGGCAGTATAGATGTTAACACTCCTAATACATAAGCTGTCACACGATATTTGGCATTTGGATTGTAACGTGACTCTAGCAATATTGATACTGAATACTTAATTCTAGTTTCACCGTTGCCTACACCTGACACCACACCACTTACAGGATTACGCTTAAGGTTTAACAATTGTACAGTAGATTCACTAATGAATGACGCTTGTGAGCCTTGGTCCAGAAGAGCACGTATATTGTATTTTACTCCATTGTTTCCATATGCATTTATCAATGCGGTAGCCAATAGTACATTGTAGCTATGACTCTGTAAACTTTGTGAAAAGTTAGCTACTATTCTTGTTTCGGTGTTGTTATCGTCCTCTCTTTGTATATTATTATCTCTTCGTTTATTGTTCTCGCTTTGTGTATTATTCTCTCTTTGTATATTATTCTCTCTTTTTATATTGTTCTCTCCTCGTATATTGTTCTCTCTTTGTGTAGATTCATCTCTCTCAATGTGTAGTATGGTATGATGTTTTCGGAAACACTTCCTGCAGCTTGTGTTTCGGTAACATTTATTCACTGTGTGATTTGGACACATACAGTTAAAACACAGTTTATTATTATGTACAAACTCAACTCTCTTTTTTATAGGTTGTTGTTGGAACCTGTCACAGTGATATATGTAATGAGATTCATTACAAAATGCACAATTAACATTTGAAAATTTGTTATCCTCTTTCACCGCTGAATGAAATGCTTTAGGTTTAAACTGGTTAAGTTTATTAGAAACTGGTGATTTCACTGGTGGCTTGTACGGATCTATCATTTCTATACTGCGAAATCTGTTCTCCAAAAATTCAGTAAGTTGTATCCATGTTGGTAAATCAGTTTGTGAACTCAATGTTTGTTCCCATAGTTTGTGTGACTCGGTGTCCATCTTTGAAACAACTAGGTAAACAATGAAGGCATCGCTGGATTTTGTGTCAATTCCTATACTCTGGAGTGATTGCAAGCAAGATGTAGTAGTGTCCAACAGCTGTTTCAATGTATTTGCCGATGCGGTTACAAGCTTCTTTTGCTCAAATAAAATTTTAAATATTGCATTGCAATTGTATCTTTTATTACTATATCGTTTTACCAGCTGCTTCCAAGCTTCTTCATAATTTTGTTCAGTAATGGCAAAATTGCGCAAAAGAATTTCCGGCTCTCCTCTCAAATTTGCTTTCATGTAATGCAGCTTTTGCACATTAGACAATGTAGCATTGTTATGGATAAGGGATACAAAAATGTCATAAAAACTCTGCCATTCCTCATATCTGCCAGTAAACACCGGTAATTGAATGCGTGGTAGCGGTATCTCTTGTGGTTTTGTGTTTGTATTCTCTTGTATTCCCGCACTATTTGTTGTTGTTGATTTAGTTCTCTCATTCAAGGCAGATTTCAATAATGTTTTGTATGTAGTATATTGCTCATAAAATGAATCATATATGTCTGTTGTAAAGTATGTGAGTGAGTCCTGGGTAGTCTTGGGTACAGTGGAAACTAGTAGTTTGTGACCCTCTCTGAAATCATCCCAAATTTCCTCCAAAGTTTGTAACCTGGTCTCAATATAGGCTACTGTTAATCTATCTCTGGGCGATTTTCTGTAGTTGACTTCAGCCTTTTTTAGTCTTTCATATAACTCGTTTTGTATGATAAGTCTTTCGTTAGCCATTATGATAATTGTAAAATAGTTTTAATAGGAAAACTAATGTGGAACTTTTGGATTTAAAACATTGCCTTTGAAAGCCTGTTTTCACAATTAAGGTTAATTCTTCATGTATCACAATTACTGAAACACTGCACTATGTCTATTACTCACGGTTTTACAAGTTACAAGTCCTTTTCAATATGTAGTTCAATCTCCCTGGTTTCGGCACCATGAATAAATTTGCAAGATTAGGTTCATGAACGTATAAAAAAGCAAGTTAATTCGCGAGAGCGCATGGCGAGAGAAAGCCCCTTGAAAAATTGTGACATAAGGTGACAGGTTTTTTTTTTTTTTTTTAAAGTAACTATGGTAATGAACAACATAATTGGACACCGTATCTGTCCGCACTCTCTATGCTTTGGCATAAGAGCGTTTCAAATTTTTCTAAAGCTTTTCATCGTACTAGCAGCCTTAGCATGACGCGTGACGTGGCGACGCGAGCCGAATAAATAAATTTAAAGAAGAAATATTCTATATATAAAGACTGAAACTAAATGTCTAGGAGCGCCATGATGTGGAGTAGTTGACATTATTGTAAGACTAGATGTTGCACGCGACTTCGTACGCGCAAAAGGAAATCCCGCGGTAACCGTACATTTTGCCGCGATAAAAATTAGCCTATGTCCTTCCCCGTGGTCATTATAATTAGGGGATCGAAGACCGGCCATATTTAAAAAAACCGGGTTTTTCGGTCCCAGCCATCTTCAAAACCGGGTACCCGGGTTTTTTCGGGTATTTCGGGTTTTTTTTTGATTTTGTAGAATTTTGTTAGGAATGTCCTAAAATTAACTTTTATCAGCTGCTTTCTGTTGTAACAACGTAATACTGGTAAAATGTGATCCCACCATAAACATTTTCATGTAAAGTAATTAATAATTTCACAAACTTTACACCTTAGTCAAAATACGTTGCCTGACGAAATGGCTATGGCACATAATTTGACTAAAGTGTAGAGTTTGTAAAGTTAGGCTTGTAGAGTTAAGGCGTGTAGAAACAGAAGTGCCTTGCCGGCCTTTTAGGAGGGAATATGCTGCCTTCTTGACAGTTGGTGATGAGGATGATAAATATTTTGTCCCTTCGAACGATAACGAAAAGTTGCAGCAGGTATAAGTCCGAACAATTCCTCGGAGCACTCCCCGTAATATAACCGATATATGATGCAGAGCGATGCTCATCTCTACGTAGCTCTAAGGAGTAAAGCCTGTTTGAAATACTATGGCAGTCGACAATTCGAGCGGCCCTTCGTTGGATACGATCCAGAGGGAGAAGCTGGTACTTTGGCGCTCCTGCCCAGAGATGAGAACAATATTCTATGTGAGGCCGAACCTGCGCCTTATAGAGTTGTAGGCGTTGGACCGGACTGAAATACTGCCTTGACCTGCTCAGAGCACCAAGCTTCTTGGAGGCTAACTTGGCCTTGCCCTCCAGATATCGGAACTAGACCTCGCTCGATATGCTAACACCAAGTATTCCGATGTTGGAGGAGACAGTTATGGGTATGCTTTCAAAACGAGGACATACGACCATCGGTAACTTATTAGCGATGAACGCGCAAACTTGTGTCTTAGAGGTGTTGAATTGGACTAAGTTAAGTCTACTCCATTCAGAGATCTTCTCCAATGAATTCTTAATTTGAGAGAAAAGTTCGTTTCGACTCTCAATGACGTTTTGCCGAGAGATGTTCGGGCGACCTGTATATAAGGCATCACCCGTACTGTCGTCATCACATAATATTATCATTGATATGCAGTATGAACAGGGCAGGCGATAGCACACCAAAGCTGTCTACCAAGATGCCAGGACTGTGCCATAAGAGCAGGTGAGCCGCAAAAGATGCGTTAAGACCGGTGCCAACTCTGAAGCACACATTTTTAACACAATGGGACGGATTCCGTTAGGCCCACTCGATTTTTGGTATCATGGGAACGGAGAGCAATTCGCACTGATGGAACCGAATAATAAATTATACCAAGTTATGAAGGTCCAAAAAATCGATGAATCGCTTGCGCTTCGCTCACTCGTCCAGTGTGCTGAGTGTGAGTCCCACAAATTTTTTCGATTACTTTACTACCTTGTAAATCGAGTTAGCGCAAATCGAATCGAAAATTAAAAGCTAACGAGTGCGAGTCATTATCCAATCTAACTAATCGAACGCGTTTCTTCGCCGAGAGTACGCTTTATTATTTTTGTTATATTGGTAGCACGACTTGACTGTGAGATTAACCGTCCAAATTGAATGTCATTTTCACTGTAATAATTTGTTATGAAGCTGCTGTCATCAAGATTGTGACGGGTTATATCGAGTGTTATTGTTTGTGACACTGACATAAGTCGCCGAAATTTTGAATTTTATTTGCAAAGCATTTTAGACAATTTTACATTTCGTTTATAATAAATTGTATTTAAACTTAAAAATAATGAAAACAAGTTTTTCTCAATTTGATATTATAATAACATTCATGGAACAGTAAGTGTGACAATCGGTAAACAATTATGTCCAATAAACGATCAAAAGATGCACGAAATCTTGCTTCGCGTTTTGCATTAAAACTGCGGTCGTCTTGAGATTGAGCAGCCACAAACATCCTCCACGCGAAAAAAACGTCCTGCCATAGCAAATTAATTGCTAAAATCTTCTTTTATAAATGCTTTCACCGCAATTCACTACCTAGTCACTGAGAAATTGGAAGTGAGCGCGGGGTGACAACTTTTCGACGGCGTTAACACAAATTTACTATTCGAATGTCAAAATGTGCAACTGGCACTAGCAAGACTTTTGAAACAACCAATCAAAGCGTTGAAACACCCACATTCGAACGTGAGTGTGAGACGACGCTCGATTAGTTAAAATCCACAAAACTCACACTCGCTAATTATGTTTCCTATTTTTGCCACTAGGGGCGTTGTTTCGATACCATACAAATTGTAGTTTACTTTTTCATGTCGAGTAGTGATAAAAACTCGCACTAAGCACACTGGTACTACATACAACATGAAAACATTATAACTATTGTTCTAAAATTCTACATTGACAATCACAAGCTACTATAACGTTCGGTTTGTGACTGTAACTGTTATAAACTGTTGTAGAATTTCATAATGAAAAAAAGCTCGAAAAAACCGAAAACCGGTTTTCAATATTTTGAAAACCGGGTTTTGTTGTAGGCCCGAAAACCCGGGAAAACCCGGGTTTTCGGTTTCGGGTAAAACCGGTCTCGATGCCCTAATTATAATCTATATTTGCACCAAATTTCATCAAAATCGGTCCAGTAGTTTCGGAGCCTATTCAATCATTTACAGGAAACCGAAACATAGCAATTTCATTGCTTTTATTGCCACAATTGTGATATACGCACTTGGTATACATTTTCTCCAAGTTGTTTATGGAGCTTTCCGAATTTTTAAACAAATAGTCCGAATCGTAGGCACACAAAGTCATAAAGTCCATAATACAAGCACAGGTCAACAATAAGGCGATTAATCGGAGTCCAGGAGGCAAAATAGGTAGGTAGGTCACAGGTAGTAGGCAGATTATCAGTTCCGGTGGGCAAGCGCAATATCGTATTTGAAAGAAATCTAAAAGCAATTGAGAAAAATACAACAACACAACGAGGAACGCAATCAAAACAATCCGAACTCCGAAGTACGCAGTAGCTGCTGACAGCTGTACGGAGTACGGACGGCGGACCGGCAGATCATAGTGTTGCCACTTTCCGTTTTAAAAGTTTAACAATTAACTTTATTTTGAAACCTACAATTATCTTTTGTTTTGATTTTTTTTTATTTAAATGAAATTAAGACGTTATAAACTTTAATTTAAAGTACAAAAATCGAGTTACAAGATTGTTGTTTAGGTTAAGGTATAAAGATAGAGGTGTTTCAAATTATTAAAACGCCGTAAATAAATACTGGTTATTACAGAACCAAAATAATATCTTGTCAAATAATTGTACACTTTATATAAACACTAATAAACAAAGCATAATATTTGAATATAATTCCAGAATGTTGGGTATCTATTTTATATGCATGGCAACATTAATTCATCCTCACACGCGCACGTAGAGAAATTTACAAATTAAAGAAAATTGAAGAAATTTTGTAGGTATAGGTAGGTCTTTATTAGCGGCTCAACCATAACTTGTTTAGCGCCACCTATTGACGTTTTTTTTAAATATAAGATAACTTATGGCGTTCTTCAAACATAGGCCTAGAGATGGCGTTTTTATTTTTAAATAAATATGGCTAATTTTGTAATTTGATACAATCAACGTCATCTAACGGTCAACAAGAAAATTAAAAAATGTCGTACGTTTTAATGTATGGGATCTGTCAGTCTATAGTAATTTGATTAGTCTATGATGTAGAGCATTTACAATTTTTTATAAAATTGATTATTTTTCGGAAACGGTGCATTCTACTGAAAAAATAATGAAAATTTCCGCCTCCTAATAACAACGCAAAACATATTTTCTTCATGATGGGTGAAAAAGAAATTAGTTAATCCTGAATTTCCAAAAATTTCTATACCTTACATAGCTGGTATCACAAACTACATAGCATACTGTAATAATAATCATCAATCCTTATCAGCATTCCCAAGAACTTTTAAATTAGTACTCATGTCAATTTTAAGAGAAATGAAAATTCTCCATTTTGGAAATTGAAATTGGAAGACAATTTAGTAATCAGCACTCCCAGAAACCAAAAGGACGGGTAGGTATATTAATTTTAATAAAAAAAATGTACGCCATTTTGGAATTTCAAAAAAGATTTAATTTTCGTATTATTCTGCACCCCTAAAAACCTTGAAAGTTGAAAACGACACCCATGCCAAAGAAAAACAAACTCCTACAGCATCCAGCGGAGCCCTATTTTCAATGTCAAATTAAAATTATAAATAATGGAAATAGAGACCTCTTTTATAGGAAATTTCCTCCTTTAACGAGCTTTTTTCAAAATTGCTTACTTAAATACCTATTAATATTTTTTTAGTTATTACCGAAAAACTAAATAAGTAATAATATTTTTTTTCGTCTACAATTACAATTTTGTACATGCATCAAAATCCTTCAAAATTTTCGAATTCGATTTCGAATCCAATGAGCTATCGCTTATATATATTTTAGGACCTTAATCTATATATATATTTCACGTTTTTTAACTTGTCGATTAGACTAGGTATATCAGCTTTGTCTTTATAATAGGTAGTCCAAGAAAATAGGCTCTGAAATACGAATGTTGAGTTAAAACTTGAATTTTTGATATAAGTTACTTTGAAGAATTTAAAAACGAACTGTGTAAGTTTTTTTTAAATTCACCCCCGAGAAGGGGTGAAAAAACTTAAACAAAGTTTTTATTTTTTTATTTTGGGAAAACGGCAAGTGCTAGAAAAAAATTCTTCAAATAAAAGTCGTAGAGCGTAAAATTTTACATAAAAATGTTCTCATAACTTTTTTTCCTAAAATTGAAATTAACTGAGATAGGGTAGCTAGAAACTAGAGTATGATGACAGGAACTTTAAAAAATCATACTCATACTTTTTAGATGATAGAACGCGTTTTTCCTAGTTAGAACTTGTTTTTACTAAACACCTTTGTTAAAACTAGAATTAACTAATGCTCAAAATTTAATATCAGTTAAAACTAGGTAGGTAGTTCTTACTAGTCAAAACGCGTTTTTCCAAAGACTTGCAGTTACAACTATTCCAATCACAGTCAGATTTCATCGTATGATCGTACCTTACTCTGATTGGTCGCGAGACGTCACAAGGTCCTCTAGTCAAGATGCAATCGACAATTTGGACGGCGAACTTCGAAATCAAAAATGTATGGAATTTTATACAAGTGACAAATCATCGTAAAATGACACGTCGCTTGTGATGCCTTATGTCTAATCCCATACACTTTATTTTCGAACTTCGCCGTAGAAATTATCGAATGCATCTTGACTAAAGGCCATGGACTTGAGGCTATAAATTTGAAATTTTGCACACGTATTCCTCATATGACGTAGGCGTCCACTAAGAAATGATTTTGCAAAATTCAACTCCAAGGGGGTAAAATAGGTGATGAAAGTTTGAAACCTAATTTCACGCGGGCGAAGCCGCGGGCAATAAATGCTATTTTTTATATTACATTTTATATAAACATTGCACAGTGCAAATATACAATTTCGTAACGATAAAATACAAAAACATAGACATACCAAAGGAAATGCTCCAACGACTGGTACAAACGCACTTTCCTACAGTGTGAATCGCAAAGTGACGCAATATTCTTACTGAACAATATATTATGTCGTTCGAACGAACGAACGAACGAAAAAACCCGGGTCTCGCGGTTTGCTTGGTTCAATGGTTCACTCGTATGAAATTGATTCGGTCACGAGTTTGGTTCACTTGTGAGTGTGTGATTATGAACGAACCATAAGATCGATAGATCTACTTCATTGATCCCGGACCGGCCCGATCGCGCGCTGGGTTAGGCTTGATTGGCTCAGTTGGATCACTGACTCAATAACGCTAACTAGTCACCAGAATCATAGGAATAGTGCCAGCCGCGAGCGTAAACCGACTAGTCGCAAAGGCAGGCAGTAAACGAATAAAGTATTTTAAATTAACAGATTTGTTAATGGAATAAGTTGTTATTATAAGAAATGTTTTAGTGTTCTTGTATAATTGTTAATACGAGCTCAGCGACGAGAATCATAGGACTCGTACGAACCGCGCGCGTGAATCAACAAGTCGCGATTGACACGCGTCTTCAGTTCGCTTAGATCTTTCAGTTCATTGAACGGTTTGATCGAACGGATCCATTGAACCGGTTTGTTAACTCAATAGAGTACTGATTTAGTTCGCAGTAATTGAACGAACGACACATGACACGTGCTTAATTCTTACGGCGCACTATGTGGACGCTCCTAAGAAAGTTGTGGCATAAATGGTTTTTCCAAAAGTAGGAGTTATTTCTGCCTACTTCCTTCCTCAACATGGCCGTCTTTAGCCTATTTGAGGCCCTGGGCACACTGGAATTATGGGCCCCTATGTCTATTTTAAGAAAAACATTTTTAAATTTTAACTATTTCTCTACTCAATCTTCTTAATTTTAAAGTCGCTATTTTTTAAATAAAACTTAACATTTAATTATTCCACCTAGAAATAAATTAACCCGGCGAGTTCTGAGCCGGCGCGCGATAACTCTCTACGATCGCGCATAGTTCAAGAACAAAAAACAAAAAATTAAACCTACTTCCTAACACAAAAAATTATGAAATAAATCTTGTTTTCTAAACAATTTCCCTTTTTAAATTCAGCTAAAATTTTAACTAGGTAGGTATTTCTCTACACAATCTGCATTATTTTGATGTCGGCACTTCAAGCTTCCATTAGGTATTGTAAATAAGATGATAATGATCTTAAATTCAAATAAGATTCGACATTTCAAATTTAAATTCAGCTAAAATTTTAAGTTTTTTCTCTACTTAATCACCATTAAAATCTTGTTTAACTACCTAGTATAATTTGTATTATAAAATGCTATTTTGAATAACTTTTGAGATCGCTATTACATTTAAATTTTGTCTTCAGTTTCGGTAAAGTCCCGAAAGTTCTCAAAATCAACACGTACTAGGGTACGCGGCTCTCGCGGACGGGGAGTTCGCTCTCGTGACGTCACAGACCACAGTGGGTAGAAAATAATGTCACGCTTGGTTTCTATATCTATATGTCACCGTAAGATTGTAAAAACCGTTAGATTGTAAAATAACTAACGAGATTGTAAAAATATGTCGAAAGATTAAAAACTATATTATATATTTTATAATGTAACGAAAATTATTGTGTTAAATTATAGGCAGAATATTCGCGTCAGAAGTCTATCAACATTTTACATTTTCACTAGTTTTATTACAATCTATCTAACGGTTTTTACTATTTTACGGTGACATATATACAAACGATGAGACTTGCATGGTCTACTGACTAGCCAATATAAGCTGTGTGTTTATGATATTCGTTACATTCCAAGAAGAGATAATATTTAGCTGTATCGTAACGAAATAATCAATGTTATTCTTGTAATATCACTAGCTTATGTCCGCGTAATTACAGAATCCCACGGGAACACTGTACTTTTTCGGAATAAAATTAAAAAGGAGATGTAAAAAAAAAGATAGTGAAACATACATATATACATATATGACGACCTCTGTGGCTCAGTTGAGTGAGCGTGTTGGTGCTCAAGCCGGGTTCAAATCCCGCCGAAGGAACAAAAAGTTTTTCTGTGTTCCTGGGTCATGGATGTGTATTAAATATGTGTATAATATAACAAAAATCTTAAATATGTGCATAGTATAAAAGTATTAAATATATTTCCGTTGTCTGGTACCCGTAACACAAGTTCTTCGAGAACTTACCACGGGATCAGATTGACGTGGTGTGAAGCGTCCATAGATATTATTATTATTATTTTAAATTTTTTTTTATTCTCCTTTGTGGGTTGTTACTAAAGTTGCGGGCTTGTGGCCAAACAACTTCAGGTAAAATATGATGCTAATTAATAGACAGGAATTTTCGGACAATTCGACATGTATTTAGAATTACAGCTTTTTGTAATGTAATATAAGTAAGTGGGTGAATGTTGAGTGTGCGAAGACTAGTATGTAATGTTTTTGGAATGATTCCTGTACTTGATATGATAATTGGTATGGTTTTAACTGTGTTAACATGCCACTGCGATTTCAGCTCTATCGTCAAGTCTGTGTATTTTGTGACTTTGTTTGTGTGTGTGGTAGTGAGGTTGTGTGAATTAGGAATGGCGATGTCTACGAGGTAAACTGTTCTATTTAGTTTGTCATGAAGTGTTATGTCAGGTCTGTTGTGATGAACGGTCTTGTCTGTCAATATTGTTCGGTCCCAGTATAGTTTGTAGTCAGATGAGTCTAGTATGATTTGTGGTGTGTATTTGTAATATGGAGTTTTCTCTGTGATGAGGTTATGCTTGAGTGCGAGTGTCTGATGTATGATTGCTGCTACTTGGTCGTGTCTGTGTTTGTAATCTGTTTGTGTGATGGATGAACAAGCGCCGGTTATGTGTTGTATAGTTTCTGGTTGTTTGTGGCAGTGGCGGCAATGGTCACTACCATCAGTCATGTCTCTAATTATGTATTTCCTGTAATTTTTTGTGTCAATAACTTGGTCCTGTATAGCTATCATGAAACCTTCCGTTTCAGGAAATAGCTCTCCTTGTTTTAGCCATGCGTTTGATGCTATCTTATCAACGGCGTCGTTGGTTAAATCAAGTCGATGCCGACCATGTAACGATTTTTTTATCCATGTATCAATCTTTTCCTGGTTTGTATAAATGTGTATTTGTTTGTTTGTTGCGAGCTGTAGTGGTGTGTAAGTGTCTGCTTGGCATACAGCGTTGTGGAGTATTGATGTATGAGCATTTCTTTGAAAGAAGTTTCTGAGTAGTGTTATTTGTTTGTTGTGTAAGTTTACAATGTCTATGAGCCCTCGACCACCTTCAATTTTAGGTAAAATTAGTCTTTGTATGCAGGCCCTTGGATGGTGTTTCCTGTGTTTTGTCATGGTTGTGTTAACTATTCTTTGTAGAGCCTTAAGTTCGGTTTGATTCCAGCGTATGATACCAAATGAGTAATTGAGTATGGGTATGGCGTATGTATTTATGGCTTTTGTTGAATTTTTTGCGTTAAGATGTGTGTGCAGTATTTTGTGTAATCTTTCTCTAAATTTTTGTTGTAGTGATTTCTTTGTCTCTTTATGATGTATTTGCTGTGACTGATAGTAACCTAAATATTTGTATCCATCCACTGGATCCACAGGCTCAATAATGTCATCATTATTTAGTTTGTATGATGTGTGCTCTACTATTCCCTTTTTTACCGCTTGAATTTTGCATTTATCTATCCCAAACCCCATACGTATGTTGTTTGAAAATATTTGTGTCAGATCAGCCAGTGTGTGTAAGTTCTTTTGTGTGTTTGCAAAGAGTTTGATGTCATCCATGTACATGAGGTGTGAAAGTGATGTATGCTGTCGGTTATATTTAATGTTGAATCCAATGTTATTTTTATTAAGAATGTATGATAGTGGGTTAAGTGCTAAGCAGAACCATAAGGGGCTTAAAGAATCTCCTTGGAATATTCCTCTACGTATTGGGATAAAATCAGTTTCAATAGTTTTGTCAGAGTCGATAATTTTTAGTCTGGTATTCCACTGTGGTATTATATTTTCAAGATATTTTGTGATGATGGGACTGATTTTGTAGTGATGAAGAATGTAGATAAGCCAGGAATGCGGGACAGAATCATAGGCCTTCTTATAATCTATGTACATTGTATAGATACTGCGTTTTTGTTTCAGTGCTTGCTGTGATGCTACAGAGTCTATTATAAGTTGTTCCTTGCACCCTTGGCTGTTTTTGCGGCAACCTTTTTGTTCGTCTGCTAGTATGTTATTTTTGTGTATATGAGTGTATATTAATTCGCTTAGGCAAGCTGTAATGATTTTGTAGATAGTTTGCAGGCAAGTTATAGGTCGGTACTTTGCTGGATTTGTTGCATCTAATTTATCTTTTGGGAGCATATAAGTGATCCCTTGTGTGATGTATAGTGGCATCGTTTCAGGTGATTGTATGAATGTGTTAATATGTTTGTGTAGTAGTGTATGTGTGCACGAGAGCTTCTTGTACCAGAAGTTGTGTATGTTATCGGAGCCTGTGGCTTTCCAATTGTGTGTTTTATTAATAACAGCTTTTATCTGGTCTATGTGTATTTGTTCAAAGGTCATTTCTGGTAAATCCGTTAATCTCTCCTTATCTTCTTCAATCCAGTTGTTTGGTTCATGCTCAACTGGGTTAGACCAAATTTGTGACCAAAATGTATGCATGGATTCAGGTGTAGGTGTAACTTTGTCTGAACTATCTTCTGTATTGATTTGTTGTGTAAGTTTTCTATAAAATAGTTTTTCATTATTACTAAACTGTTTATTTTGTGTTTTTCTTAATGTACATTCTTTGTATCTTTTTAAGCGGTTTGATAGTGCGTTGAGTTTTTGTTTAAGTGTATCTAAAAAGTGTATAATATCAGTGTTTTCTGTTTCGTGCTGTGTATGTATTCTGTATTGTTCTTTTATTTTGTGGATGTATTTTTCTAGGCGAGTTGATCTGACACCCCTACCATATTCAGTAAGTCTACCAATGCTTTTTCTAAGGTTACTTATTTTATTTTCAAGCCGTTTTTGCCAGGACGGTATAGTACGTATGTTGTTGCTGCATACATTATGTTTTATTTTTACACCATATGAAGTGATTGAAGCGTAAGCTGCAGTGTATATATAAGTCTGAAGTGTGTTGAAATCTGTGTCATTATTGAGTAAATTAGGTAGTATAGTTGCATTTAAGTGATTGATAATCAAATATAGTTTTTTGGAAGTTTTTAGTTTAGGTAGTGATGGTCGTGTAGTTGGATCCGTGTCTTTAAATGTATGAAACATTTCAAAAAATTGGTCTTCTATTTGTTTTTGCAAGTCATTAGGTAGTTTTTCCGAATTATTGTTAACTTGATCCAAGCTAACGTTTTGGTAAGTGGGGTTTGTTTGCATTAGTATTCCAGTGTTGTCATCGATTGTGTGTTGTATTATTGTGGATTGGTCGTCTTCCGTCAGTTGCGTAGTGTTTTCTGTAATTAGAGCTGTGTGTGTTTCTAGTTCCTGTCTTACTTCTTCTCGGATTCTATTGAGGTGGTCATTTCTTAGAAGGTGGTTATTGACTATAGCCCTACGTTGGTCTGCAATTCTTTGGATCGAAAGGTGGGCTATAGAGGGACATTTAGTTATTATTTCTTTATGTAGCAAGGGTCTGTAAGTTGTAAGGTCAGTTTCGAGCTTTGTAATTTGATAGTAACTTCTCATGATTATTTCATTAATTTCATCTGACCACCTCATTCTTTGAAATGGTGTGCATTCTGCTGTACTTACACTATTACCTGATTCATTTTGTAATAAGATTTCTACTTCCTTTTTAATATTTAACAGTTCCTCATTGGTTAAGAGTTGTCTTTGAGCTATTGCGCGTCTTTGATCACTTACTCTTTGTTTTGTAGCAGCCATATCGGGAAATTTTGATGAAAAGCGAGTATGTAATTGAGTGACGTATGATTTAGTATCCGTTCCTAATTTGGTTAGTATATAATATTGGTGCATTATGTAAGCATTCATTTCTTTACTCCATTTTTTGCGTTTGCACACTTTACTATGGGCGGGTGCAGTATCTCTGGCTGGGATAGCCTCCTGCACAACATCCACAGAAAATTCGATTGGTGGTGATAGTGATGAATGTGATGATCTGGATTCGTTTGCAATGAGGTATGAAGCTGGGGATGATGGTGGCGATGAAAAAAGTGATGATATTGGTGAGAGTCGAGATGATGAGTTGTCTCGTTCATGAAGTGTGATATTATCATTGTGCGACACGGTGCCCTCCCCAGAATACGCAGGGCAGCCCGGACCCGAAGGCCCGGGGCGGGATTCTCCATTGCTTTTCGCTCCGGTACCCGCCTGGGGTATATTTCTTGTTCTTAGGCGCATCACATATGTTTATTCTCTTCCTCTTCTTCTTCGTTGGAGCTTGGGACCGTTAGTCGGGAAGGGTACAACCGAGATCTAAGTGGTTTTATTTATTTTAGTGTAGCCGAGATGTTCATGGCCTTATTGACTTTGGTGTTAGTGGGTCTAGGTGTTAGTGACCCTTAAGCAGTTCATGCCTTCCCTAAGCCCCCCCACCACGTCAAGGTGGCCCCCTGGGGGGGTTATTATTATTATTATTATTATTATACATAACATGGTTGGATGTATGTTTGTTGCTCTTTCACGATTTTGCATTGTCTACTGAACGGATTTCGATGTTTGGTATGTTAGTTTAGGTTAACCATAGGCGACTTTATCCCGAAAAATTACAATATACCCGCGGGGAAAAGCTAGTTAACCTACTTATATGGAAATAAAACTTTTTGAATTTGAATATTACCTACTTATATACCTAATTAAAAACTATCAATTACGGATACTCCGGCACATGATCCACTGCTTAATGCTTATGTAAAGACGTTTAGGCAGAAAAATAATTGTCATAGGTACTCAAAGTTCAAACTAAAAAAAAACGTCTCACGTGCGAGTGACTCCGCTAAACGCAAACTCGCACATATAAAAAAACATTTATTTTGAGTATGACAATTATTTTTCTGCTTAAACGTATTTACATATAAAGCAGTAGATCATATGCCCGAAGTATCCGTAATTGTTTTTACCAAGCCTTATATACTGTACTTCTAAATATCGTTTAGGTGCCAAGAACATCTAGGGCGTCTCTCAAGGACTCTGGTAAGATCACTGATAAGATAATGCTACAAAACACACTTAAACAAACAAGATGACTAACCACTATTACCATAGTAGGCAAAATGTGATATGGCTCCAAAAATAGGTAGGTACAGGTGAATATACGCTATTTGAATTGCAATGGTCCTTAAACAAATTTTATATTAAACTTATTAATGTTTCTGTATGCTTAAACGATAAAGAATAGGATACTTTATAAGGCCCACTTAGTTTATTCACGACAATTGTTTAATTTAAGACATTAATAGTTTAAAATACCTAGTTATAAATCTATACTAATATTATAAAGCTGAAGAGTTTGTTTGAATGCGCTAATCTCGGGAACTACTGGTTCTAATTGAACAATTATTTTTGTGTTGGATTTATTATGCTTTAGGGCCTAAAGTTTAGGCTATATAACATCACGCTGCGACCAATAGGAGCGAAGAATCAGTGGAAAATGTGGAAAAAGGGGGAAAATTATTAATATTCATCAAAATACTCTGTAAAAATATAAATTAGTATTATAACAAATAATCCATACTTAATATTATAAATGTGAAGGTAACTATGTCTGTCTGTCTGTCTCTCTTTCACGCTAAAACTATTGAACCGATTTAAATGAAATTTGGTACACATATTGTCTAGAGCCAGAAAAGCGGCTTAGGCTGTGCGTTGATCCGTCAGGTCAGATGACGTCACAGGGTCTCAGACGTTCTCTCAACTTCAATGATCTATTTCTCAGTCATTTATTGATGGCTTAAAAAATTGCAGATATTGATTAGTTTTCATCTATATTTTAATACAATTACGTTGAATATAATATTAACAGCATCAATAAACCTTTCCATTCTCTTGAAAGTGTTCTGCATCAATATATATAAGTAGGCTGTTATCAATTATTATATCTTTTATCACAGCATCCTCCGATAAGAGAATTCTAGAACAGGTGGTAAATAACTTAAGGCTCAAGTACATACATAACTTACTAATTTTAATAATCAGAAGTCCGTGTTATTTTATAGCCCAAGCAGATAGCAAATTTAGACCAGAACCTCAATTCTCGTATTTAAAGTAGACAATTTAAACAGTCAATTTTACTTTGTTTGGATTGAAAGTGTAGCGTCATGTTACCGTGAACGGATTTTATGACGTTTCGACCAATCAGAGCGCGTTTCACGTTCATAAAAACACCTATTGGGAGTATAAGCGTACCGGAACTTGATTGTAATTCTATTAATGCTGGCTTTATTTAGCAGAATTGCCCCTCAGGTTTTTGAGGCAAGCTCAAAAGTGAAAAAAATGTTGTCGCATAGTTCTCTTATTGTAATTTGTATCCCAACACGAGGCGTCAGGACTGGCTGGTCAGAAATGGAGCTAAGTCAATATACATACTTAATTATATCATATATGCAAATTTTTTAAAAAATAATTTTTATTCCCCAAAAATTTTATTAGAGACAAATTCAATTTTTTTTTATTATTTAGTTAGAAATTTAAACGCGAAGCCCCATTCGCTATATGCCTATTATATCATGCGAAATCGATCCATCATCCAATTTCCTCAAGGCTTTGAGACGAGTCTTGCATGTACCTACTAATATTATAAAGAACAAAAGTTTGTTTGTTTGTATGTTTGTTTGCATTGAATTGGCTTTGAAACTAAAAACTTTTATAAGACCGATCTTAATGAAATTTGACACAAGTACAGATTAGACCACGGGGAAGAATATAGGCTACATTTATCGCGCCAAAATGTACGGTTCCTGCGGGATTTTCTTTAGCACGCACGGAGTCGCACGCAACATCTAGTACCTAGTCATAAAGTTTAATAAAACGACTCCAATCATATATATCATGCGAAATCCAATTTCCTCAAGACTTTGAGACGAGTCTTGCATGTACCTACTAATATTATAAAGAACAAAAGTTTGTTTTATATGTAAGTATGTTTGCATTGAATTGGCTTTGACACTATAAGACCGATCTTAATTAAATTTGACACAGATACAGATTAGACCACGGGGAAGAATATAGGCTACATTTATCGCGGCAAAATGTACGGTTCCTGCGGGATTTTCTTTAGGACGCACGGAGTCGCAGGCATGAGGCAACATCTAGTACAGGTTAATAAAACGACTCCAATCATATATATCATGCGAAATCCAATTTCCTCAAGACTTTGAGACGAGTCTTGCATGTACCTACTAATATTATAAAGAACAAAAGTTTGTTTTATATGTAAGTATGTTTGCATTGAATTGGCTTTGACACTATAAGACCGATCTTAATTAAATTTGACACAGATACAGATTAGACCACGGGGAAGAATATAGGCTACATTTATCGCGGCAAAATGTACGGTTCCTGCGGGATTTTCTTTAGGACGCACGGAGTCGCAGGCATGAGGCAACATCTAGTACAGGTTAATAAAACGACTCCAATGGCATCCAAAACACATTCCCCTTGCAACATTAGAAAGTTTCCGATAATGTAACAGTAGGTAGTAGGTACAGACAAACATACATTATGGATTATTCGGTCTGTGTGACGACTACAATAGAGCTAGCTGCATATATTTCCATGTGTCCCGGTTTAAGTTAACCGTACTCCGACGTGTCGGGCAAGGACAAAACATTGTATAGCTTATACACTGTATAAATATTTTTATTATTAAGGGACCGTCCATTAATAACATGATGTTTTTAACAACTTTTTAGACCCCTCCTCTCCCCCTGGTGATACGTGGTGAGGTTTTATACCCCTCCCCCACCTAGGATCACGTGTATTTTTGTAGAGCCACAAGATTTTTTTCGCGACAAATCAAAACCTAGCAATTAATATAATACACCAAAATATTGCTAGTTTCCATGCCAAAAGATGCCAATTAGAAATCGCTCTTGCAGAACTAAAATCTAATAATAAAGAACCTGATTTATTATGTTTGACTGA
This sequence comes from Glaucopsyche alexis, assembly GCA_905404095.1. NCBI lineage: Eukaryota > Metazoa > Arthropoda > Insecta > Lepidoptera > Lycaenidae > Glaucopsyche > Glaucopsyche alexis. Next base: position 5,081,014 of record FR990063.1, on the reverse strand, counting down.
GACCTTTATTGAAAAAGGTACAGAATCAAATATCACTTTAAATAACTATACTCTGGCAGCATTTTACAGTAGATCAAAAAAACAAAAAAGGGGTGGTGTCTGTATATTAGTAAAAAAAAATACATTTTGTTATTATAAAAATATAGATTTTGGTGTTTCGAATGACAATGATTTTGAATGCTGTGCAATAGAAATTATAGATCATAATATGGTTATTATCTGCTTGTACAGAACACCAAATTCACTAATAAGTATTTTTTTTCAAAAGCTAGATACATTGTTACATAACATAACCAAAAAAACAAATAGAAATATAGTTATTGCAGGAGACTTTAATATTAATCTGCTAAAAATAAATAAGGACGCAAATACTTTACACGACTTATCAAATAATTATAACCTAAAAATACATTTTGATCAACCTACTAGAAATCTGACATGTATAGATAATATATTAAGCAATTTATCACACGCTAAAAGCGAACTATTACACTTAGGACTTTCTGACCACAACACAGCTCAGCTAATCTCAGGGAAAATAGAAGGAAGCAAATGTAAATTTAATAAATATCATTATATCTATAAAAGAGATTATAATATTCATAATATAAATACATTTAAAAACTATTTATCAAACATTTCCTTTCAGGAATGTTATAACTTAAATGATTTAAACGACGCTTTTAACCATTTCTATGACTTATTCTTAATTATATATAAACTCAGCTTCCCTGTGATCCGCTTAAAGGTGATAAACAAACATCCAACTGCTCACTGGATAACTAAAGGTTTAAAGATAAGTTGTAAAACAAAACGTAAATTACAGTTAAGTTACTATCGGGATAAAAATATAACTACTAAAAATAAATACAAAAGATACAGTAAAATATTAAAGAGGTGCTTTAGATATGCAGAAATTAATTCACACAATAAATTTGTTGCATCAGCAAAAAACAAATGCAAAGCGTCATGGAAAATTATAAAAAATTGCTCAAACACAAGTGACGAAAAAAAATATATCAGAGAATTAAATATAGATAATAACTTAATTAATAAACCACTAGACATAGCAAATGCATTCAATGAATATTTCATAAACACTACTAACATACATATTAATTCCAATTACAATAATATAGCTACTATCAATGACAATCACAATATGAGTATTTTTTTGAAACCATGCACGTATGACGAAATAATTAAAATTATATCTTCATTAAAAAACACCAGTACGGTGGGCTATGATGAAATATCCACAAAAATCGTAAAAAAATGTAAACATAACTAGCCCCAATTCTATCTGAACTTATAAATAAATCTTTCGTGATGGGTGCTTTTCCTAACAGTTTAAAAGTATCAATCATTAAGCCCTTGCATAAAAAAGGTGATACAAAACAAATAAATAATTACAGACCTATTACATTAGTTCCCATAATATCTAAAATATTTGAAAAGGCTATGCATAACAGACTAACCTCCTCACAGTGTATTTTTTGTCCAAAAAATTGGCCATGCCGTTTTTATTACTTAATTTTATAGGATTTGTGATTATAAATGCAGGACGAGAACACCCGACTGCCCATTTCATATAGAAGAATGCAAATTAGTACTTGAAAAATTTTTCTATGGTTTCCAGAAAAAACATAGAAACAGTTATAGTTCAAAAGTTTGATATTCTTTTAAGATTTTATTAATTGTTCTAAATAGTGTCTTAAAAGCCCTACGATAGCGAAAAACATCCAGGCTTTATTTGTTCAAGATAACGTATTTATGACTGATTTTGTAAATTTATGTTTTAATTTTTTTAACGCCATGCCGTTTCATATTTGGATTTGAAACTAAGACTGAAATATTCTTTTTATTGATACTTATAACCCAAAAAAAAATGGGATCCAAATGAGGCGGGGCATCGGAGTTATTCAATTTTATATTATTTTGGATAGGGTTGTCACCGCATAGTTGAATATTTGAAGTAGGTTTTTATATGCTCATTTTTCTAATGAAGTTCGTAACTTCAACAAAACAATTAATAGTAATAGTCTTTTTTACTTACTAGCTGCTGCCCGCGACTCCGCCCGCGTGGAAATTCATTATGTACATATATACATATCCATAGTTTACATTTTCTTCGCGTTATACCTTTGCTCCCTTTTGCTTCACTGCTGTTGCACTCTTATATTGAAGTCAGTGAGATACTGAGAAGCTCAAGGTCACTATTTGGTTTGAACCTTTCTGTTTTTGGTTATTTATGTTTATTATACTGCATATTATATGATGTACCTCCGCCGTGTTCCATATTTGTAAGAAGTATCGATCTAAATATTTAAGTGTTCAGATTTATTTCAGCATAAAAAATCTAACATGCCTTGAATATACATAAATAATATAAATAAGTAAAAAATATATTGTCTTGTTCGCATGTACTAGTCGAAACACTGTGTGTTTGGTAGAGTAATATTTCAGGAATTTCAAGTGAAAACAAAGTTTTATTCAATTACCTAGCAGTTGCGCGCGGCTTCGCTCGCGTAACATTCAATTTCTCTGCACCTTCTTAATTTGATCGTTTTGGTATCAGAAACAGACACTTATTTTTTAGGCATGTATTTACATGCGACAAACAATTAAATATTGGATGTGAAAATACCGAATATTGAATACTAAATTACCAAGTTGGCGAAAGAATGTAAGGAACAAAAAAATTACAAATCTGGTGACTAAATAATACCACTGAATTTTGGCGACAATTTGTGAGTGCACATTTAATTTAAAAATAGGCACATATATTTTCCCTGATGTAGGTAACTCAAAAAACATACAAGCAGCAAAACGAGGATACATAAAAAAAAACATAAAGGAGCATACAAAATATCCAATTTTTAATTTTTCTCGGTTTTAGGGGGATGTAGATATTGTGTAGATTAATTTTGAAATTTAAAAATGGCTGATATTTATTTTTCGTAAAATTGATATGGGTGTCGTTTATAAGGTTTTTGGGAGTGCTGGATTACGAAAATGAAATTCGTTTTGAAATTCCAATATGGCGGACATACTTAATTTTATAAAAATAATATGGGTGTCCTTTTATTGGTTTCTGGGGGTGCTGATAACAAAAAAGTCATCCATTTAAAATTTCCTTATTAACCCCGCAACCTCATATTTTCTTTATGATGGGAGAAAAAGAAATTTGAAAATATGGAATTTTCCAACATTTCTATAGCTTTATACATTCCTAATATCTCAATGTGCAGCATTTACATTTTTTTTTTATAAAATTGATTCTATCTCGGAAACGGTGCATCCTATTGAAAAAATAATGAAAATTTCGTCCCCCTTAGGAACCCCGCAACATCATATTTCCCTCGTGATGGGAGAAAAATTTTTTCGAAAATCCGGAATTTTCCAACATTTCTATATAGATTTATACATCTCTCGTATCTCAATGTACAGCATTTACGTTTTTTTATAAAATTGATTCTATCTCGGAAACGGTGCATCCTATTGAAAAAATAATGAAAATTTCGTCCCCCTTAGAAACCCCGCAACATCATATTTCCCTCATGATGGGAGAAAACAAAATTCGAAAATCCGGAATTTTCCAACATTTCTATATAGATTTATACATCTCTCGTATCTCAATGTACAGCATTTACGTTTTTTTATAAAATTGATTCTATCTCGGAAACGGTGCATCCTATTGAAAAAATAATGAAAATTTCGTCCCCCTTAGGAACCCCGCAACATCATATTTCCCTCATCATGGGAGAAAAAAAATTTCGAAAATCCGGAACTTTCCAACATTTCTATATAGATTTATACATCTCTCGTATCTCAATGTACAGCATTTACGTTTTTTTATAAAATTGATTCTATCTCGGAAACGGTGCATCCAATTGAAAAAATAATGAAAATTTCGTCCCCTTAGAAATTCCGTAACATCATATTTTCTTTATGATGGGAGAAAAAAAATTCGAAAATCCTGAATTTTCCAACATTTCTATAGATTTATACATCCCTCGTATCTCAGTACAGCATTGCCATTTTTTTCTGTAATCGCTTCTATATCAGAAACGGTGCATCCTACTGGAAAAATAATGAAAATTTCCTCCCCCTAATAAACCTGGAAATTGCATATTTTCTTCATGAATAGCAGAAAAATTCATGAATCCTGAATTTTGAAAAATTTCCATACATAGCTGGTACCTTGAACTACATAACATACTGTAATAATAATCATCAATCCTAATCAGCATCCCCAAGATCTTTTAATTTAGTATTTATATTCATTTTACGAAGATTGAATATTCTGCATTTTGGAAAATGAAATTGGAAGACAATTTTGTAATCGGAACCTTATTAATTTTAATAAAAAAAATGTAGGCCATTGTGGAATTACAAAACAGATTTTATTTTCATATTATTCTGCACCCCCAGACACCTAGAAAATGACACCCATGCAAAGGAAAAACATACTCCAACAGTATCCAAAAATAGGATTTTCCGTAGCCTGCAAATTGGACTTTTAGCAGCCATTAATTTATCGACCAAATCTGGTTTTATAGCTGCTTATATGGTATAATGGTCACCAACTCGGAAATTAAGTCACCAACTTATAAATGTCGGTGCTAATTTGGATTAAATTTCGCCTCTTTTTATCTGCCGACTTTTGAATTTTTTGTCACCTGAGTGATTTCGCCAGTTTAGTAATTTAGTCGCCAACATATTAATTTGCTGCCAAATTCAGTAATAGAGTATGCTCACGTGCAGCCGCCAACTTATTTTTTGTTCGCTCGATTAATTATATCCCTTTTTTTTTAATACTAAAGATTTATTTTAAATTCAATGTAAGTCTGATAATTTTTAATATTTTGTATACAAATTATTATCCGGCGTTGTAAATACCTAATATTTTTACAACAAATATGCTGATAATTCGGTCTGCCAGTGAAAGTCACGGTTAAAAATACATGCAACCATTTCAAAATTTAGTCAAAAGCAAAACAAACAGACGAACGGGCATTCTATTTAAAATCCAATGAAAGGTAATATGTGGTGCAGGGAAGGGGTTCGTTAGGTTACAGCTAAAACCAGGTAATAAAATCCGAAACCGGACCCGGTCTGCACCAGCTACCTATTAAACAATATATTTCCGGTTATAATTAAACCTATATGAGACCATTTTATACCGGAAATATATAAAAGATTTTAAATGTGTCACCATGTGTACATTAGAAAAGTATTAATTTGTTAAAAAAATTCCAAGTCAGTATTGTAGGATTGACATGTCAAATTAATATGAAAACTGCAATAAAAAGTAATCGTTTTTTTGTTTCTGCTCAAAAATATTTCACGGCATTAATAAAATATTTTCTCGATTTATCGAGTCACTTTAGTGACTCAATGCAGTTTCTCTAACCTTCTGTAAGTATTAGTCAGGAATAAAAAAAAACAAAGTTCAAATGAATAAAAAAATTTGGTATAGAAATATTGACAACCCTAAAACCATAGTTACCATAGAAAACTTTAGAAGCCTCTAACTTCAGTGCCCTTTATTATTTGGACCTAATTTTTTTTACACAAATTCTAGTACATTTAAGTAACAATTCTGTATAAAAATAAAATCCAAATATTTAGAAATACGTTCATAAAAAATTAAAGAAAAAAAAACATAAATCGTAAATAAATCTTTAAAAACTTATTTAAGAAATATGTAAATCAGGTTAAATTGTGTGTTTTTTGATTATTGTCGATCAGAATAATCAAGAAGACAATTAGGTAAATATTTAAAAAGTTATGGCAATTTTTAATTTTATTGAAAAAAAAATAAAAAGTGTTTTTTTATTGTTCATAATAAGATATTAACGCATGTAAATACTAATAAATTATTTACATAACATTTCTGTATGAGATTTCCAAAAAAAAAGGCATGGCCAATTTTTTGGACAAAAAATACACAGTGCTCCTTTATAAACAAATTTAAGTTATTAAAAACGGAACAGTATGGATTTCAGAGGAATAAATCTACACAACAAGCCTGTTTTAACGTGAGCAACCAAATCATTAACTGTATTGACGATAAGGACCACTGTGTAGTAGTATTTATTGATAGTAGAATGGGCATTAGAGGACCTGCATATGAGTGGATTAAATCTTTTCTTGAAAATAGAACACAATACACAGTAATTGGACCTACTTATGCAAAAAGGAACCAATCCACACTAATGCCAAAATCGAGATAAGGACACAGAACTTTTAAAAAATGAGGCTTCTATCGACCCTGAAAATATCAAAATGATCTGACAATTTCAACAGAACAAAACATTTCCATGACAAAGTTATCAATCAACATAGCTGCATTTGTTCATTTAACTAACAAGAACCAAGCCACATGGTCATCCAGCAATCCTATAAAATTATTGAAATAGTTTTATTTTTGTCTATCTGGCTGTCCACCCATCTGTCTGTCTGTTTTTTCTGGCTAATTTCTGCAATGACAGGACCGATTTTGACCAGACTTTCACTGGTAGATAGCGATATTATAAGGAGTAACTTTGGCTACTTTTATCTTAGGGTTTCGTTTAAAAAAATGGTTCCGTTTTCCATTTAGTTTAGTTCCACGCACAAAAAATACCCACCAGCTAGAAATCAATAAATATATTTCAAAGATATATGTTTTTTTGCAATTTTTTCCCTTCACATCATAAATTAACAAGGAATCAAACAACATACTGATAGTTTTGCAAAAAGGAACCAGCTAGTTTTTCTTCAAAATTATTAAAAAGTGTTAATGATTTTCATCTAAATTATATTTGTATACATATATAAAATTATTATGAATTATATTGTATGCAAGCTTTATTCAAAATTACCACAAATTACACATAATTTTACAGAATACAACATTTTAACAAAAATGGCTTTTTCTCAAAACTGTCATTGTGTGGGTTGATTCCATTTTGCATAAGTAGGTCCAATTGGGTACACGACTACATCTAAAATATTAAGTTTCATTAATGTATTCAGAAATTTTAAGGCATTACTACTTCGTAAATGTAAAAAAATATAATATTTTATTTATAGTTTAGTCATTAGATACATCTAAAAAGTACAAAAAAAAATTTTTTTTCTTGCTAAATTAGTAAACAAAACCTACATAATTAGTTTACTTACATCATATACAAAAACTTTTATTATGGTATGTATGAACTTAAACGCACAAATATCGGAGATATTTACAAATATGTTCCTGCGGCCGTATACTTCATACGATTTTACATGGACGTGACGTCATAGCTACGTACGACTTTAGTATGGAGCGTTTTCACGGGACTTGCGAAATTTTGCAAACAAATCGCTGTACCTTTGAAAATATTGACTTTTGATATACGGTTTCTTCTAAGAAGTTACTCATATTGAAGAGTACTATTCATTTATGCAATAAAAAAAATTCATTCGTGTAGCCTATTGAACATATCAACACAGACAAAGAGTTAGTCAACAGCGAATCTAAGATATTATTAAATGAATTTGGTGTCCCGCAAGGCTCAGTGTTAGGTCCACTTTTATTTTTACTTTATATTAATGACATTCCAATAATGCCTTCCTACAAACTGACATTATTTGCAGATGACATATCTTTACTATTTACACATAAAAAAGCGGACGTGAATAAAATCGAAACTGACATTAATTCAACAATTGCGCATATAATTGAATGGCTATCTTCTAATAATCTTAAAATTAATCTGACTAAAACTAGATATATACAATTTAGAAACTATAATAAAAAAACCTTTACAATTAAAATTGGCATTTAATAATGAAAAAATAGAAGAAGTAGATAGGAATTTGTTTTTAGGCATACAAATTGATAAACATTGCAACTGGCACTCACACATAGAAAAAGTATGTTCTAAATTAAACAGATTTGTGTTTGTATTACGTAGATTGGCATGGACTGTAAGTGTAGAAACTGCTTTAATGGCCTATCACGGCTATGTTTCGTCAGTATTGTGCTATGGACTTGTAATATGGGGAAACTCTACGCACATAGATAAAGCATTCATTGTCCAAAAAAAATGCATCCGTGCCATTGCTAAAGTTCCACCATATGAATCATGTAAGCCTTTATTTAAACAATATAAGATCATGACATTACCGAGTATGTATATTTTAGAAATTTTCAAATTTGTTATTAACAACAAGGACATTTTCACTCAATTGGTGGATAAGATACCGACAAAATACTTTAGAAATTCAAATAGATTGATCATAGATAAACAACCAAAAACATCTCTATTTATAAATAATGCTTATGCAATGTGTATTAAAATCTACAACAAGGTGCCAGCACATATAAAACTACTATCCAAAAAACATTCTATAAGAGAACTCAAAAAAATGTTAATAGATAAATCATATTACACCGTCAAAGAATTTTTAACTTAGTGGATACAATCATTGATAACAAATGAAATAGGTATGGAATCTATAGTTCGACATTAATCATGTTAATATAAATTTTTTGGACATTTTATTTTATTTAAAATACATAATATAATTATTAATACATACTTGACATCATTATAATAATATTATTTCTTGACATTTTTACTTATTTAGACTTTAACTATTATTGTAATGACTTATTTTTTATTGACATTTTAAATAGTTTTATTATTTATTGACATTTTAAAATTTAGCCTTAGTTTTATACTAAATTGATTGTTTATTATGTGAATATATTCTCTGCTATGAATTGCAATGAATTGAATTCAATAATATAAATAAATGTCTCCTTATACATGATGGCTAAATACTTACCTACGTATATGTTTTCTGATTATTATGAAATTTAAGATGAATTTGTTTTATTTTAATGTTTGCAAGAACGGAATTGTAGTTAACTAATATTGCAACTTATTTACTAAAATATTGTGCACATGAATGTTGTGCGGTGTGCCACGTTTAAAGATGCTGTAAAACCTTTGTAGAACCACTATTTTAATTTGTGACATTTGATGACTGAAACGTCAAATTCATTTGACGTAATTTTTATACACTTTGTTTTGCTTGTGTCATAGATATTTAATTTAATATTAAAATAGTTATCACTGGCTTGTGTATATGTGAAAATATTGTAATGACTATAGTGATTTTATTATTTTACTTAATATATTTATAATGAATTTAATGTAAAAATTGAGAACATTTCCACGCCCAATGGGTAGAAATTGTGACCAATAATTATTGTACCTAATGTAACATCTTTGTACCAATTTCAAGGAAATACCTAAATGATTCTGATTCTGATAGTAAGCAGGTCATGTTTCAAGACAAACTTTAACTTAAAATACAATTTAATCGAATAATTTGAGCAATTAAAAACTGTACGAATCATTTGTCTTGTAAGTATTTAAACAACACTACGAATCTACAACCGATGAGAATTTCGGTATGCATAGACTAGATTCAAAAATTAATACACGTGATGTCTCCGAACTCTTTCCTGCCCTTGTGATGTGTGATTATTTTCGGATCCCTCCACTTTTAGGCTTTAGCTTACATATAGCAAAAAGTGTCGTTACAACTTTTGGTCGTAATTTTTTCCGTCTAGCCCCCTTTCGCAACGCGCAATAAGGAACTTCGTTGCAATAAAATCTTTATTTTTCAAATTATCAATTACTTACATCATAATCGTAAGACATCCCCATTAAGTAAGAGATTACTTGTGTTGGGTTGGGGCTATAATAAACGATTCAACTGTCTGATTTGACCATGGAGAATAGAGGTAAGGAGAACCATCTTGTATTGTAACTTGAAAAAGTGTCCACCTGTAAAGATCAAGTTATAGTTCGAAAACTCACCAAAATAGCGCTAGTGTAGAGGGTGGAAATGATATGAAGTTAGCAACAAGAGATGGAGTGAAGTTATTTGAAAGTTAGTTATTGGTTAGTTACTCTATTCATTTATGGCCATTTTGTGGCGCTCTTTTTGAAATTCTTACACCCACTTATCTTGCTCCCTTTCAACGAACACATTTTAATATACATGATGGTCCTCCTTTCTTCTATTCTCCATGGATTTGACGCTATCTCCTCCAATTAAAACTAAGCGTCTTCACGGTGTTTTCACGGTGCTTGTGTTGTCAAGCAAGAATGGTCAAGTGATACAAGATTCTCTGACTGGATTAGTCAATTGTATTTACAAATGTATTAGCGGGCGGATCCGCTGTCTAAAAGCTAGTCATAATATTATATTGCCAATTATACATTGCGTAGTTGATGATATCAGTTAATAATGATTCTCTAACATAGCATGTAGTCTTGCGCAAGTATTGCATATATACAATATACATCATATTATGTTAATATTGTTGTGTAGGAATAACTAGATAATACACACTAGAGAAATATACTCTTTAACACGTACGTCCCAACTCCCATCACGTCCTATCTAACAGTAGATAGGACGTGATGGGAGTCAATCACCAACAGTGGTGATTGCCTAATTTTTTTATTTACTCCGTATCACAGGTTTCGGAAGCCATAACAAACCTTAGTTCGATCGCTTACATCATAATTCGATGGATCGTTGGATGGTCTCTTTTTCCTCTTATTAAGGAATTTTTGGCTATATACTAGCCCCCTTACTGGGGTTGCCATCCGTCCGGGTTTCCCCGGATTTGTCCTAGTTTAAAGGGCGTCCGGGGAGCGTCCGGGCCGGATTTTATTTGGTATCCGGGTTTTTGTAGGCAGAATTAGGAAGGCCTACGTTTTTTTTTTGATTTGCAGCAATTATAAATCTTCCTTTCTTTTTGACATTGCCGTAGTCGGGTAAAAAATGTCCGGGTTTCGTACTCCAAAATCCGGGGTTTTCACGCGTCTTGTCCGGGGAGGCATATGTAAGATATGGCAACCCTACGGCCCTTACTAATAATCGCTGTATAAGCTTTGAATAGTTACACAGTGTTTTGTCTCCTTCTATCGAATTAAAAATGTCACTTGTGTGACGGGAACAAAACACTGTGTAACTATTCAAAGCTTATACAGCGTTTTTTAGTAAGGGGGTAGGTATGCAATACTAGCTGATGCCCTCGGCTCCGCCAGCGTAAGTACAGTAACCCACGGGAGCCGTATATGTCTCGCGATAAAAGGTAGCCTATTGTCCTTTCCAGTGGTCAACTTTATATCTTTGCCAAATTTCATGATAATCGGTTTAGTAGTTTAGTAGTTTTTACGTGAAACTGTAAATAAACTATCCTACGGGAACCGTACATTTCCCCGCGATCAAAAGTAGCCTATGTCCTTTCTCAGGCTCTAGAGTCTAGACTATGTGTATACCAAATTTCATTTAAATCGGTTCAGCAGTTTTGGCGTGAAAGACGGACAAACATATATACATTCCCATTTATAATATTAGTATGGATCGTGACAGCGTCTACGAATTTTATTCATACGTTGAAGTGGTGAAGGCTGGATCTTTTTTTTTTTTTTCTTCTAATGAAATGAACCAGGACACGAGCAGGCTGATCGCCTGATGGTAAGCGATTACCGCCGCCCATGGACACTCGCAACACCAGAGGAGGTACACTTGTAACTCCTCTGGTGTTGCGACTTGCGTTCCTGGTCCTTAACATCCCCAATCCCCCCTTGGGCCTCCGGTAACCTCACTCACTCGGCGAAACACAATGCAAGCGTTATTTCACGCTGGTTTTCTGTGAGGCCGTGGTATTTACCCTGTCGAGCCGGCCCATTTATGCCGAAGCGTGGCTCTTCCACAGTTAACAGTTGTCCTTCATAGGGAAGCCCTAGCCTGTATAATAGATAGGTATTTGGATGAGGGTCTTCAAAAGGTAAGCGGCAAGGGAAGCCGATAGGAATGGAGTTATAGGAACCCCACGCTAGTGATACGCTGTTGTCAATAGGCAATCGGACTGATTTTTTTACTGCATAAATGAATACTTAGTACTCTTAAATATGAGTAACTTCTCAGAAGAAACCGTTTATCAAAAATCAATATTTTCATAGGGACAGCGATTTGTACCTATACAAAATTTCGCAAGTCTCGTAAAAACGCTCCATACTAAAGTCGACCTACAAATGACGTCACTTGTAGATGCTTGTAGGTTATGTTGTATGAAGTATATGGCCGTAGGAATATATTTGTAAATATCTCCAATATTTGTGCGTTTAAGTTCATACTTACCATAATTAATGTTTTTGTATATGATGTGAGTAAACTAATGATGTAGGTTTTATTTACCAATTTAGCAAAAAAAATTTTTTGGTACTTTTTAAATGTATTTAATTAGTAAACTACACATAAAATAATATATTTTTTTACATTTACCAAGTAGTAATGCCTCGATATTTCTGAATATATTAATGAAACTAAATATTTCAAATGTAGTCCGATCCCCTATTGTTTGTGTTAAGTCCACGGTTCTCTATTTCTTATTCGTCCCAATTTCTAGATATCGACGAAACATTTCTAGATCGCACGCACCATAAAAACAAATATATCACCATAAAATAGATTTAATGGACACACAATCTTGGTTTTAGGTTACTGTGCTAACGCAATAAACAGCCGAATGAGGATACGTCTCGGTAATAGGTCATTGACCTGTATACTTTCGTCCAATAAAAGTGATTTGTGTCAGGCCGGCATTACGCACTTGCAACTCCTCTGGTGTTGCAGGTGTCCACTGTCCATGGATACGTGATTGAACTTGAACCGCCCAACGTTTAATAACTTGGCGTTTCGAAAGTTACCTCTGCCTGAAACCACCAGGGGGTCTAAAAAGGCCACTTTAGGTAAACATTAGATGGATCATATGCAGTTCATATTATGTGCGCCATTTTACGCATTTCTATTGAAAACTCAAAATATATGAAACATATTTTTTGAAACCGTGTGGCCTTTTTAGACCCCCTGATTACACGTTGCATTCATTAACTTGGCTATTTGTTCATACTCCATTTAATTAGTTGCTGATGTTTTATGAAATGCCTTGGCATCCAAATAACTGACAAATTTTACTAGAGGGCTGTGGCCTGTGTCACATATTTTCTCATCTATAACCCGATTTCAGGGACGGTGGCCGGTTTTATTGAAACCGGGTCAGTTAAGCAGGAGTAATTTTATAGTGCCCAAGTGTGTGCGCAGTACACAAGAGCACTCTCTCTTCCTTTACTCTCGTAATCCAGTGGGACGGATGACCGATACGATTTACGAGAGATCAGGCGCAGGTCCGACTTTTTACATGCCCATGCGACGCATGGATCATCTTTCTTGTCAGACAATCGGATAATCAGCCTGCATTGTCCTAACCAAATTTGGAAACAAAATTTTTGTTGTTCCAATGCGGGAATCGAACCCACGACATCCGAGTCGAGAGGTAGGCTCTAACCATTAGTACTAGGTCACGGAGGCTGTCATCTATACAGATTATCATATCCCTCGTTCTCACGAGCGTTTTTATAGTAAAAAACAGCACTGTAAATAGAACTGTGCGCTAATACAATAGAACTGAAAATCGTGTGCAGCTGTCAAATCTGAGACTTGACACTTCGACTTTCAGTTCAATTCATAACCTGAGAGCTAATATAAAGCGCTAAATAATCTCAAAAGCAATTTACAGAGCAGTGACGTCATGTTACATGTAGCAGAAGTGATTATCTCAAGACAAAACTAAGTGGTTTCCTTGTACAGTTAAAAACCAGTTAACCTTGAGTCTTAACTTTAACCGTAGCAATGTGATGATGAGTAAGCTTCGGAACATGTAAGCCGTTAGCCCACTCGACAGAAGTACTACGGCCTCATAGAAAACCGATGTGAAATAACGCTTGCGTTGTTTTTCGCCGAGTCTGGGAAACGGTGGCTCAAGGGTGGCGTTAGGATTTTTAAAAACCAGGAACACACTCGTAACCCCTATGGTGGTGCGGGTGTACTTGTACGGAGATTTTTTTTTACATAGCAAGCAGGTCATGTTTGAAGAAAAACTTTCACTTAAAAAACAATTTAATCGAATAATTTAAGCAATTAAAACTATACGAGCCATTTGTCTTGTAAGTATTTAAACAACACTACGAATCTACAACCGATAATAATTTCGGTATGTAAATACTAGATTCGAAAATTAATACACTTGATGTCTCCTTATCCCTCCCCCCCTTGGTGATACTTGGTGATTTTTTTTTCGGTCCCTCCATCCCCCTTTTGGCGTCACGTGATTAATGGACGACCCCTTACCAATTACCATATGGCTGGGATATCATCTGGAATCTGGCGGCCCGGGAAAATTTAAAGCACTGAAAATAGAACTCTGCGCTAATACAATAGAGTTGAAAATCGAAGTGTCGAGAATCGCTCTATCATATTGACATATGACTCGACACCGGTGTTCGAGTTTCAGCTCTATAGTATAATAATATTTAATAATAATAATATCTATTAACGCTTCACACCGCGTTAATCTGGCCCCGTGCTAAGTATCCGAAGAACTTGTGTTACAGGTACCAGACAACGGGAAGTATATTTAATACTTTTATACTATACACATATATTTAAGATTTTTATTATATTATACACATATTTAATACACATCCATGACCCAGAAACACAGAAAAAACTTTTTGTTCCTTCGGCAGGATTCGAACCTGCGACCCCCGGCTTGAGCACCAAAGCGCTGAACCACTGAGCCACAGAGGTTGTCAGAACTCTAGATACACAGCTCTATGTATTGTATTAGCGCAGAATTCTATTGTCAGTGCTCTGAATTTTCCCTGACCTTATGGAATTGTGTCAGTGTCTATCCTACAACTGTTATAAATGTGAAAGTTTGTGAGGATGGATGGATGGATGTTTGTTACTCTTTCACGCAAATACTACCGAACAAATTTCGATGAAATTTGGCATGGTCGTAATTTAGGCTCTACATTAAAACATAGGTTACTGTTTATCCTGAAAAATACAGTATTCCCGTGGGATACTCGATACTATGATTACGCGGGCGGTGCCGCGGGACAGAGCTAGTAATAATACAAATCTGATTGGTTCCGTAATGTAAAGGGTATCTCTGGTGGATAAAATACGTAACGACGTTATTCGCCAGAGAACTAAAGTCACCTACATCGCTCAACGAATTAGCAAATGAAGTGGAAGTGGGCCGGCCATGTCTGCAGACGGACAGACAGTCGATGGAGCAGACAAGTATTAGAGTGGAGACCACGCTTAGGCAAACGTAGTGTAGGACGTCCTGCGGCACGATGGACCGACGATTTGAAGAAGGTGACTGGCAGCGGATGGATGAGGGCTGCCCAAGATCGGGATGGTTGGTGCTCATTGGGGGAGGCCTACGTTCAGCAGTGGACGGCGATAGGATGATGATGATGATGAAGATGATGATGATGATTGGTTTCCGGGCATATTGCATTTGTCATATTGATGATTTAATCTCAAATTATAATTGAATTTGTATGAGTGAAATGTGTGTCAGGGATTATTGGCATGTGGGCGTACCGTTACACGCCTTATACAGGGGACGTGGGTTCGATGCTCGATCACATATCGTATTAATTGTTAATTGTATGTTGGATTAATGATGATGATAATTAAATTATACTATACAAAAGAATCCTACTATTATTATAAATGTGAAAGTTTGTGAGGATGATTGGATGTATGGATGGATGTTTGTCACTCTGACGCAATTGTGTGCGCAGTACACAAGAGCACTCTCTCAGTCTCCGTGGTCTAGTGGTTAGAGCATTGGCTCTCGACTCAGAGGTCGTGGATCGTGGGTTCGATTCCCGCATTGGAACAACAAAAAATGTAGTTTCCAAGTTTGGTCAGGACAATGCAGGCTGATCACCGGATTGTCTGACGAGAAAGATGATCCATGCGTCGGATGGGCATGTAGAAAGTCGGACCTGCGCCTGATCTCTCGTCAGTCGTGTCGGTTATCCGTCCCACTGGGTCACGAGAGTAAAAGAAGAGAGAGTGCTCTTGTGTACTGCGCACACATTTGGGCACTATAAAATTACTCCTGCGTAACTGGCCTGGTTGCAATGAAACCGACCACCGTCACCGAGACCGGTGTGGGGAGTTTAATAACTCCCACGTCGCGTCGTGGTAATGTCCCTACATTGGTGGAAGGAAGGTGGTTCTCCTTTATAAGGAAGACATAGCCTGTATAATAGGTAGGGTGGCGGTGGCAGTGGCGTGGGATTCCTAAAACTCCATTCCTATCGGCTTCACTTGCCACTTACCTTTCCCCTGATCCAAATCCCTACCTATTAGTAGGCTAGTGCTTCTTTATGAAGGAGAACCACCTTCCGCCTTCGACACGGTTGTTTAGGCTTGGTCTACTGTCTACCGAAATCATAGAAAGACGTTGGTAATCAAATCTGACATGACCTCAGATTACTGGTTTGGAATATCCAAATATACTTAACCGCGATTTTAAAACAAAGCCACATTTTCGTCATTAAGGTCATTTCAAACGCTCAGGGTTATCACACACACAAACACACGCACACACACATGTGGTCACGACATTTTCGCAACTCACGTCAGAAACGAGCCTAATCTTTGTCTTTACGTGACCGCCTTAGGGCATTACACACGGAGCGATTACGCAAACGATATTACAGTTCGCGGAAATGTTAATACTAGGAATCTTAATTATTTTTTATTTTACTAGTTAGTATACTTAATATAAGTAATATTTTTATGTTATAATTGAAATATCAGTACATATATCACAGACCACAGTCGAGGCGTACATACAAGCCAGCTTCCTCTATGTATATTACTTTAAATCTATTATTTAATATTTATTTAGGTATATTTAAAATACGGAATTTGTTCGTCACATAGTGTTAGCGCAATTTTTGGGTGCATTGGGCGCAAAAAATTGTTCTGGTTTACTTCAAAAGTCATTTTAAAAAACCTATCTGGAATTCTACAACGTGCCTATACAAATAAATTGATTTACTCACAGTTCGTGGTATTTTTATACTCCGAGTAATGATCAAAGAACACCGGGCCCTCCTCAAATCTCCTGATTATGAAAACATGCGCAATAAAAGAATTTTAAATTTACCTCTACCACAAATACACACAAGTTTTGCAAGCAGATTTGGCCCATTCTTACACCCATTCATTTACAATAAAATAAGTTACAAATTTTGTATCAAGGACTACACAATAAATGAAGTTAAAGAAAAAGTGACTAACTGGCTTACATCTCTAGATTATGTCTTCATAATCTAGAGATTATGAAGACATAATCTAGATTTTCTTGATTGAAAAAATTTTGAGAGAGATAGGTTGACACACATTCATCACTTACACAAACACACACCCAAACACACACACACACACACACACACACACATATATCGCGCAATATTATTTTTCATTTAACAATTGTCTGTTATAAATAGTTGTAGAAATATGTTGGCGATCTGCAGGACAGGCTTAGCCTAGTGCAGGCGCCAACGTTAAACAATTAATGAGTGTATAAAATATTATGTTGATTTGATATATAATTAATTACTGTACTCATGTATGGATGTAAAATTTCGCATATAAAATTATTCTTATTCTTACTTAGTATCGTATTTAAAAAAAATATGTAGGTATATTATAATATAATATACATAAAGGAAGCCGGCTTGTACGCACGCCTCGCCTGTGGTACACATTATCTAGAAAAGTTACAAAATACATGTTGTCGTTTTATTTTTGTAATTTTTTTTTATGTTCAGGGTATTTCTTCCACGTAGGAAAAAAAATTGTCTGCCTACTCCGCGGGAATCGTATTGTTTTTTCAAAAGTAGCCTGTGTTTTTTGCATGTTTATATGTATACGAGACATGACGTATGTTGATAAACAAAACATACATCAACACATCCTCACAGACGACGTGACGTGACGTCACATGACGATAATAAGCTGTTCAAGTATACCACCACGGTTAAAAATATTATTTCGAAGTTGCACAAAATATGTGAAGAGATTAACTACTACAATAACATAAAATTACTTTTATGAAAGCAAAATTGTTCTTAAATTGTCAGCGTTGATTTCTAATCATTTGATTTGGGGGTTCTATAAAATAAACGGTATAAAATATTTGGTTGGTGCTCCCTTACCTTTAAAGTTTAGGAAGCTCTGAACCTGAATTCTCGTATTTAAAGTAAACTTTCATTTTACTTTGATTGTATTGTAAGAGAAGCGACATGTTATCATAAACTGATTTTGTGAAGTTTGGACCAATCAGAGCGCGTTTTACGTTGGTTTAACGTTTACCAGAATACCGTTTGAGAGTTTTAGCGTGTCTGGGCTTGATTGCAATTGTATTATTGTAGGTTTTATTTAGCAGAATTGACCCTCTGATCTACAGCATAGCCCGCCACATGCGAAAGCAGCCTTAATTGTGGATCATTAGTGGCGTAGGTCGTGCGACCTCTAAGCTTGGTGTTTCGACTAGTCATTTAGGTCTTACATAACATTCCTACGTAAGCTCGTGCAGCTTTTACACTCTGCCCAGGGCCCCAAATCTCTAGGCTTTAAATTCTAATGTCGGTTCGGTTGTCTCACTTGTCAGTATGTCCCGCTCGCGCTCGCATGATTTGACGCTTATGCGAGGCTAGCCGCACACACACCATATTATTGACTGTGGCTAGCCGCACACGTGCAATATTATTGTCAATAATGCTCATATTGACAATAATATTCCTTGTGTGCGGGCCATATTTTCGTTTGTCTAGTCTTGACAAATTCCGTCAATAATATTGCACGTGTGCGGCTAGCCACAGTCAATAATATGGTGTGTGTGTGGCTAGCCTCGCATAAGCGTCAAATCATGCGAGCGTAGTCAGATAGTAGTAATGA
Source organism: Glaucopsyche alexis (assembly GCA_905404095.1). Classification (NCBI taxonomy): domain Eukaryota; kingdom Metazoa; phylum Arthropoda; class Insecta; order Lepidoptera; family Lycaenidae; genus Glaucopsyche; species Glaucopsyche alexis. The sequence goes on along the minus strand of FR990063.1, from coordinate 5,062,108 downwards.
CGTAGGCATCCGCTAAGAAAGGATTTTTGAAAATTCGCCCCCTAAGGGGGTGAAAAAAGGGTTAAAATTTTGTACGGAAACCGAACTTCACGAGGACGAAGTCGTGGGCATAAGCTAGTTAAAAGGCAAAGCTTGACGACTGATGAATTAACGCACAGACCACAAAACCTTAAAGGGTATGAAATTTTAAAATTTTCACGCGTATTTCTCATATTACGTAGGCATCCACTATCATCAACCCCCAAGGGGGTAAAATAGGTAATAAAAGTTTGTATGAAACTTTTTATTCCTTGGAGTTCGGAAAAATTATGAATTACGTAGCTGCTAACCTGCTAGCCGAAATGACAAGGACAGCATGTGACTTGAGCGGCACTTAATTTAACTGTCGTTTCAGTGTTCGGCCGTAAGTGCAGCTAAGCTAGCAGTGGCGAGGGTTCTCCTTCATAGGGAAGCCTGTATATAATACAGGCAGGGATTTAGATCAGGGTCTTCAAAAGGTAAGCGGTAAGGGAAGCCGATAGGAATGGAGTTATAGGAACCCCTCGCCACTGTTAGCTAGTGCTAAGTATTTTTTCTTAGAATGCCTAGTGAGCTACTAAATCTTAGTATCTTACTAGGCATTCTAGGCCACCCACTTGTAGCTAGAATTCTAATAGTTCCGATGATTGTGGTCGATGATCAAATACCTACTCAGAATTTAGTCTTTTCGTTTTCAAGTTTGGTTAGGACAATGCAGGCTGATCACCTGATTGTCTGACAAGAGAGATGATCCATACGTCGGATGGGCATGTAAATAGTCGGACCTGCGCCTGATCTCTCGCCAGTCGTGTTGGTTATCGGTCCCACTAGGTTTCGAGAGTAAAGGAAGAGAGTTAGCTTTTATGTACTACGCACACACGTGGGCACTATAAAATATATCCTGAAAATATGAAAAAGAAAACTAGTTAGACACAGTATAAAATGAGGTCGCTCTGTTTCCTGTTCGATTAAATATTTTAAACAAAGTAGCGGAACAGTTTTCAGCAATGGATAGAGTGTTTCAAGTAGGGCATCGAGACCGGTTTTACCCGAAACCGAAAACCCGGGTTTTCCCGGGTTTTCGGGCCAACAACAAAACCCGGTTTTCAAAATATTGAAAACCGGTTTTCGGTTTTTTCGAGCTTTTTTTCATTATGAAATTCTACAACAGTTTATAACAGTTACAGTCACAAACCGAACGTTATAGTGGCTTGTGATTGTCAATGTAGAATTTTAGAACAATAGTTATAATGTTTTCATGTATCATTTTTATTAGTCCATGGTTGTATGTAGTACATTTGGGGGCACGGCAGTGCCCCCGCCCCGCCAGGACGAGTGAGCGAAGCGCAAGAGACCAGACTACCTTTTCTCGAAGCGATTCGTCGATTTTTTGGACCTTCATAACTTGGTATAATTTATTATTCGGTTCCATCAGCGCTCAGTGCGAATTGCTCTCCGTTCCCATGATACCCAAAAATCGAGTGGGCCTAACGGAATCCGTCCCATTGTGTTAAAAATGTGTGCTCCAGAGTTGGCACCGGTCTTAATGCATCTTTTTCGGCTCACCTGCTCTTATGGCACAGTCCTGGCATCTTGGTAGACAGCTTTGGTGTGCTATCGCCTGCCCTGTTCATACTGCATATCAATGATAATATTATGTGATGACGACAGTACGGGTGATGCCTTATATACAGGTCGCCCGAACATCTCTCGGCAAAACGTCAATCGTCATTGAGAGTCGAAACGAACTTCTCTCAAATTAAGAATTCATTGGAGAAGATCTCTGAATGGGGTAGACTTAACTTAGTCCAATTCAACACCTCTAAGACACAAGTTTGCGCGTTCATCGCTAATAAGTTACCGATGGACGATGGTCGTATGTCCTCGTTTTGAAAGCATACCCATAACTGTCTCCTCCAACATTGGAATACTTGGTGTTAGCATATCGAGCGAGGTCTAGTTCCGATATCATCTGGAGGGCAAGGCCAAGTTAGCCTCCAAGAAGCTTGGTGTTCTGAACAGGTCAAAGCAGTATTTCAGTCCGGTCCAACGCCTACAACTCTATAAGGCGCAGGTTCGGCCTCACATAGAATATTGTTCTCATCTCTGGGCAGGAGCGCCAAAGTACCAGCTTCTCCCTCTGGATCGTATCCAACGAAGGGCCGCTCGAATTGTCGACTGCCATAGTATTTCAAACAGGCTTTACTCCTTAGAGCTACGTAGAGATGAGCATCGCTCTGCATCATATTGTTACGAACACACAAAAGTGCCATCTAGCGTCAACCAATGACACCACTTGGTGTGAACAGGGACAGCGTGGGGCCCCCTACTCAGTACTAGATGGCGCTACTGTGCAAACGTTCCAGAATAAATCTAACACGGTCACGCGACTCGGGAACCTTCTGGAGTCGTCTGGGACTCGTATCCACCGGTATAAATACGTCGGAAGAATGCGAGCGAGTCGAGTTCAGTTTGAGCTTCATCCGAAGCGATACGGGCGATACCAGCGAAAACTAGTGATTGGAAGTTCGAGTTGAACAGCGAAACGGGCGATAACGATGTGAATACTAGTGATGTGATGATACCAGGAGTGAAACCCACGACTTGGCTACGACTTAAGGACACCGTTAGTGCTTAGTGTTTGGACTTAGTGTTTAATGTTGGACCTAGTGCTTTAGTAGTGTGCGAACATGAATAGTGCTAGTGAATAAAGTTTTCAAAAGAGTCAGCAGGCTTTCTCTCCAAATCCTGCGTACCCCAACACGTAACAACTGGTGTCGGAAGTGAGATTTGGAGATGCCATTGACTCTGAGAGAAGATTTCAAGAAGTGCGGCGGGAGGAGCAGCCCTGGTGGAGGAGCGACCCCCGGGTGGAGGAGCGACCCTGGGGCGAAGGAGCGACGCCCGGGCGGAGGAGCGACCCCCGGGGGGAGGAGCGACTCCCGGGCGGAGGAGCGACCCCCGGGCGGAGAGGTGCGACCCCCGGGCGGAGAGGTGCGACCCCCGGGCGGAGAGGTGCGACCCCCGGGCGGAGACGAGCGACCCCTGGTGGTGACGAGCGACCCCTGGCGATGGAAAGCGACCCCTGGCGATGGAGAGCGACCCCTGGCGGCGGAGACGTGCGACCCCTGGCGGCGGAGACGTGCGACCCCTGGCGGCGGAGACGTGCGACCCCTGGCGGCGGAGTCGTGCGATTCCTGGCGGCGGAGACGTGCGACCCCTGGCGGCGGAGACGTGCGACCCCTGGCGGCGGAGACGTGCGACCCCTGGCGGCGGAGACGTGCGACCCCTGGCCGAGAGGTGCGACCCCTGGCCGAGAGGTGCGACCCCTGGCCGAGAGGTGCGACCCCTGGCCGAGAGGTGCGACCCCTGGCCGAGAGGTGCGACCCCTGGCCGAGGGGTGCGGCCCCTGGCCGAGAGGTGCGGCCCCTGGCCGAGGGGTGCGGCCCCTGGCCGAGAGGTGCGGCCCCTGGCCGAGAGGTGCGGCCCCTGGCCGAGAGGTGCGGCCCCTAGCCGAGAGGTGCGACCCCTGGCGGAGACGTGCGACCCCTGGCGGAGACGTGCGACCCCTGGCGGAGACGTGCGACCCCCTGGCGGAGAGGTGTGACCCCTGGCGGAGACGTGCGACCCTTGGCGGAGAGGTGCGACCCCTGGCGGAGAGGAGCGACCCTTGGCGGAGGCCACACCTACTGGGGACCAAGCTCCGCCCACTGGCCCCGCCTACTATGCCCCGCCTACTATGCCCCGCCCACTGACCACGCCCCTCAGGCTCCGCCCACTGTGGGCCAAGCCCCGCCCACTGGCCCCGCCCACCGGGCCCCGCCTGCTCAACTCCTTTGGGTCTCTGGGAGGAATAATGCTATGAGGCAGGCTCAAGACAGAGATGACGACCTTCGACACATCGTCACGTGCAAGAAACGGGGTGACGTAAAACTAATCTGGAGTGAGGTTGCACCCACTGGCGCTATCACTAAGGCGTACTGGGCGCAATGGGACAGTCTGATAAACGGAATACCCTACCAGAAATAACGGCAGAGAGTTCCATCTTCAGATAATCGTCCCAAGAACGAGAGTGCCAGATGTTCTCCGTGAAATGCATGATGGCGTATCAGAAGGTCATCTGGGTGTCAAGAGGGTCTCATTCAAAGTGGTGCACATAGATCGTCTAGCGCGGTACCATGGCAGTGGCAACGATGCTCGGGACGAGCATCTCTAAGAGGGGAGTAGTGTTACGAACACACAAAAGTGCCATCTAGCGTCAACCAATGACACCACTTGGTGTGAACAGGGACAGCGTGGGGCCCCCTACTCAGTACTAGATGGCGCTACTGTGCAAACGTTCCAGAATAAATCTAACACGGTCACGCGACTCGGGAACCTTCTGGAGTCGTCTGGGACTCGTATCCACCGGTATAAATACGTCGGAAGAATGCGAGCGAGTCGAGTTCAGTTTGAGCTTCATCCGAAGCGATACGGGCGATACCAGCGAAAACTAGTGATCGGAAGTTCGAGTTGAACAGCGAAACGGGCGATAACGATGTGAATACTAGTGATGTGATGATACCAGGAGTGAAACCCACGACTTGGCTACGACTTAAGGACACCGTTAGTGCTTAGTGTTTGGACTTAGTGTTTAATGTTGGACCTAGTGCTTTAGTAGTGTGCGAACATGAATAGTGCTAGTGAATAAAGTCTTCAAAGGAGTCAGCAGGTCTTTATCTCCAAATCCTTCGAACCCCAACACGTAACAATATATCGGTTTTTATCATCCTCATCACCAACTGTCACCAACAGTATTTCCGGACCATTACGACCTGCACACCTTCAAGAAGGCAGCATATTCCTTCCTAAAAGGCCGGCAAGGCACTTCTGTTTCTACACGCCTTAACTCTACAAGCCTAACTTTACAAACTCTACACTTTAGTCAAATTATGTGGCATGGCCATTTCGTCAGGCAACGTATTTTGACTAAGGTGTAAAGTTTGTGAAATTATTAATTACTTTACATGAAAATGTTTATGGTGAGATCACATTTTACCAGTATTACGTTGTTACAACAGAAAGCAGCTGATAAAAGTAAATTTTAGGACATTCCTAACAAAATTCTACAAAATCAACAAAAAACCCGAAATACCCGAAAAACCCCGGGTACCCGGTTTTGAAGATGACTGGGACCGAAAAACCCGGTTTTTTTAAATATGACCGGTCCTCGATCCCCTAGTTTCAAGAGAAAGCTTTATATGTATTGCACCCGTGCGAAGCTGTATAAAATATGGGTCGCTAATATAAAACAATAAAAAATAAATTTCCAATTTATGTGAAAACCCCACTCCTGATGATAGTCGCCATACTAAATAATATTATCAGCGTGGCAAGAGCTATTTACTGAGATAGGTTTGAAATCTGTTGATGGATGGGGGACACTGCCCATACAATTTTTTGCATGGTCCTTTATAATTCTTTGATCGAAAACAAATATTTTTTATAAAATGAAATGAAAATATACCTTATTGTGCACAATCAGCAGTTACACACACATATACAAATATAAACTATACACAGAACAAGACGAAAGTACACAAAGGCGGTCTTATTACTAAACAGCATTTTTTGAAGTATGTATAATTTATAATAAAACATCTGCAATCAATTCTAGTTGTTCTACATCGTAAGTAATAGTGATGTAACGAATGTCTTTTTTTTAGCATTCGCGAATGCGAATGCGAATATCTGCTACCGACATTCGCGAATGCGAATGCGAATGCGAATATTCAGTTTTTTGTTAATATTTGGCGCCAATTTGTCTATGGCTTAGCGGCAGTCGCGTTCGGACAAGGTTCGTTACGTTCGTATCTTCCGAGTATTGCCGAGTTCATACGAACTCATCATGATCTAAATAAAGCGTCATTCATTCCGCTCCGCTCACTCAAACTTAAACTCAAAATTTTTATTTCCATGTAGGTTATGATATAACGCTTATAGAATTGTCCTACATGATGCCTACCACCGGTTCGGGAACTAGCCCGGCGAGAAGAACCGGCATAAGAGACTCGCACATTTGCTTTTGTTTTCTGATATTCATATTCGCAAAACATTCGCAAAAGTTTTGCGAATGCGAATGCGAATATACAAAAATGTGCGAATATTCGCGAATGCGAATGCGAATGCGAATATTCGTTACATCACTAGTAAGTAATAACATATAAATACTATAATTTTAATTAAAATTTCAGTGATAGGGCGGCATTTCCTTCAGTACCCAGAGCGGCAGTGATGTTAAATCCGGCCTTGCTCACACAGCTGATTGTGTTGCTGTTATTTAAGCACAAGTCCTTGGCTCTTATAAAATTTCCTGTTTTTGGGAGTTTAATGACCTAAGCGCCTTAGAGAGTGCAATGTAATAATTTTTAGTAAGTAGATATATATATATATATATATATATATATATATTTTTTTTCAAATTATTGTTCTGCATAAACATCTTTACAGTCATAAGCAGCTGCAATCCGTAATTTATTTTGAACTAGCTGTTGCCCTCAGTAACACTATACTTTTTCGGGATAAAAAGTAGCCTATGTTTTAATCCAGGGCCCAAACTACTACCATACCGAATTTCATCAAAATCCGTTCAGTAGTTTTTGTGTGAAAGAGGAACAAATGGATATCCCCATACATCCTCACAAACTTTCACATTATAATATTATTATGACAACCTTATATATTAACATATTTATGAACAAAAAATTATATTAGTAGGACAACGTTATTCATATTTATGCACAAAAAAATAGGAAACCGCTGCTTTCATACGCTACGTATGAAAGCAGCCTTAACCTATCATTAGATAGTTCACAGTTCGACCTTCTTACATAATAGTCATATTACTCATATTGTATCGAATTCTATTTCGTGTAATTGATATCATAACATTTCATCATCATTATCACCATCGTCTGATGTTTAGTGTTTTTATAAAAAAAATGTAGGGTTTCCGTACCTAAATGGGTCCCTAAATACTTCGCTGTCTGTCTGCCCGTCCGTGTGTCTATCACCTGGTTGTATCTCCTCAACCGTGATAGCTAGAATTTTGATAGCTAGTTGGAATTTTCACACATGATGTACCTACCTCTCATCCTTCCCCTTCTCTGTCCTCTCTCATGTCTATCTATCCGCGTCTAGCTTCTGTAATTATGAATATAAATGGACGAAATTTGGTATAATTAAAGATTGTAAATACTAAATAGATCTCGGTTTTGGCATCATAAAATAATAATAATTTTACATTTTAGGGGTGGCTCTCTAATCTCTATACATGTGAAGTGGGGATGAAAAATATTTTTTCATTCTACACTATCATGTGGGGTATCGGTGAATAGGTCTTTTAAAATAAAGGCAAGATTTTCTGCATGACTTTTTTACAAACTATTTTCAAATAATTAGCCTCCAAAGTGGTTGTTGTAAGTTGATCCCCCCCCCCTGGCATTTCTTAACTATGGGACTTAGAAACTTGCAATTTTGTATGCTGATAGATCGTACTATTTACTCTTTAGGAAAAATTATTTTGAACGAAATCGGACAGTAACTTTTGAAGTAATTTGAAAAAAACTATTACGCGTTTATAGTTACGGAACCCTCCTTAGACATGTGACATGCTCTTAGTAAGGTTATTTAACGTAACGGACGTTTTTTGCCGCCTAGGTTACTCCTCCGCAACGCCCCATAAGGAACTTTCGTTCCAATGATGTCCGGAAACAACATAACCAATTTTAAAGGTAGGTAATGTGTCTGCTAAACTCTAAATAATTAATTTCCTCGAATGTACGACATAAGTACATAAAACAAATCCAACTACTATTATAAATGTGAAAGATTGTTAGGATGGATGGATGGGCGTTTGTTACTCTAATTCACGCAAACTACTGAACTGATTGTGATGAAGTTTGGTATTTTATAGTAATTTAAGCTCTGGATGATCAGAATTCACATCCCCGAAATAGTACAGTGTTTCCGTGGGCGGAAATTCTAATATTTACACGGGCGGAGCCGCAGGTAAAAGATAGCGTACATATAATGTAAATTACAAAACTCCATTTTAAACGGTTCTCACCGAAATCATTCACCCATGGAAATGAATACTGAAAACTGATTTTAGCATTTTAATGTCCTATTGTAAGAACAATTTAAATATGTGTACCTAATCTCTAAGATAACATTTATCTTTTCTTCTTTATTTTATAACGTTTGGTAATTGGTTAACCTACTTCCTGAGGAGGTAACGACCGAATACTGTGTTTCGGTAACCAAAATTAGGAACCATATTCGCAGACTGTCGCCGTCTCTGCTAGCCGAAATGACAAGGACAGTATGTGAATTGAGCGACACTTAATTTAACTATCGTTCCAGTATTCGGCTGTAAGTTTCGTGTGGCAGTAAATTTGTCAATACCAGTCAACACACAAAAAAGGCAATAAGGAATATTATTGTCAATATGAGCATTATTGCCAATAATATGGTGTGTGTGCGGCTGGCCTATAAGAATATGACGTAACATAGGTTGCATAAAAATAAAAATAATTCAATAAAAGTTTTGTGATGTTAGGCTGGGAGTTGGGAGTTGGGACTGTGTGATCCGGAATCCGGCGGGCCGGAGAAAATTCAGAGCACTGAAAGTGGAACTGCGCTATTTATGGACGCTAGAAGGAAGGAGGACTATGTCCAATGTCCAATGTTCAAAAACTGGCCATAATGGTGCTAGAGTCAGAAGAGGGTACGATATGAAGTTAGCAATAAGAGGAGTGAAGTGATTTGAGATTTATTGATTGATTGATTAGTTATTTCAATCAACAGCTTCCGTGGTTTAGTGGTTAGTGCATTGGCTCTCGACTCGGAGGTCGTGGGTTCGATTCCCGCATTGGAACAACAAAAAATGTTTCCAAGTTTGGTTAGGACAATGCAGGCTGATCACCTGATTGTCTGACAAGAAAGATGATCCATGCGTCGGATGGGTATGTAAAAAGTCGGACCTGCGCCTGATCTCTCGTCAGTCGTGTCGGTCATCCGTCCCACTGGATTACGAGAGTAAAGAAAGAGAGAGTGCTCTTGTGTACTGCGCACACACTTGGACACTATAAAATTACTCCTGCGTAACTGGCCTGGTTTCAATGAAACCGGCCACCGTCACCGAAAATCGACGTGGGGGAGTTATATGATCTAGATTCTAGAATCTCGCGGGCCCGGGAAAATTCAGAGCACTGAGAGTAGAGTTTGATTTTCAGCTCTATTGCAATTAGCACACAGTTCTATTTTCAGTGCTCTGAATTATCCCCGGCCTTACGGATTCCGGAGCATATACTCCGCGCCTTAATCTTATAAACCGTCCCAGAAAGTTTTTGAAGACCCATGAAAGTAGAAATTAAGTACATCCGGTACTTTATGATGATTACCAGATTTAACGTAATTTCCCGTATAAATGATTAATACTTAGAATAAAATGTTGGTACCGGATGTTGTTAATTAAAAATATGACGTATCCTACTAAACTTAAGCAGAATTGAGTAGGATACGTAATATTTTGTTTTCACAATTGTTTTTTAACTTCCCGCTAAGAAAATCGGGAAGTTTTTTACCCCGTTTTGCAAAAATCGAATTCTCATCAGAGAATAACTTTTACCAAGCTGTGTATTACGAAGTAACCAATAACCGATGAAAGAAAATTATCAGTGAACATTTTTAGAAGCACTTTTACTTTTGAGCTCGATAAGATCAAAAATGACGCATTAGATAAAATTTAAGCGCTTAGCGGGAAGTTGCACTGGTGGCCTTTAGGTTAATTACTGTTTTCCGATTTTTTTATTTTCTAAACCTATTTTCTTCGATACGATTTAAACAGATATACGGACAGCCGAGTTAGTATGTAATACGGTCCCGTTTTTACCTGTAGAAAGACAATGATATCCCACCAAAAACATTCTGTAAAAAACTAGCCAAGTCTCGATGGAGCTGCTTGTTTATCTCTAAAAAGTAATGAAATCTAGACAAAGCCGTGCCAAGTCTAAGGTTCCTTACTGCGATTTCTTTATTATTATAGTTAATGTTTTGTGACTTGGCCGTTGAAGGGTACACGAGGGTACAAAAGGTGCTCCATGACACCATTGCTCCAATACATGTGTTGTATAATCAACAACAGCCTAAAATGAGACACAAGCGCCCAATTACCGATACCAGTATAGGCTATCTCGCTTAACAGACATATGTAGTTACAACAGATATAACATTACGTGTAAACAAAATTGACTTGTAGCCACTAACGTATAAATAATGTTCAACGGCCAAGTCACACAACATTAACTATAATAATAAAGAAATCGCAGTAAGGAACCTTAGACTTGGCACGGCTTTGTCTAGATTTCATTACTTTTTAGAGATAAACAAGCAGCTCCATCGAGACTTGGCTAGTTTTTTACAGAATGTTTTTGGTAGGATTTCACTTCTTTTTGTAGAAACGTGGGCATATTGATTTATTTCCCTAGATTTTAGTGTAATTTGTTTATTTAATTTGTGTAATGTTCGAGTAGAATAAAGTTCGAGTAGAATAAAAGGGCCTGAAAATGCGGCAAAATGGTTCTAGTAAAGAATGGTACGGCAGTGTTTGCTTCGCGCTCGACTTGGCGGGGGCACTGCCGTGCCCCCAGATCGACGTTCTGGTCTTATCTAGAGGTTCTCAAATAGGGGTCTGAAAATGCGGTGAAATGGTTCCAGTAAAGAATAGTACGGCAGTGTTTGCTTCGAGCTCAACTTGGCGGGGGCACTACCGTGCCCCCAGATCGACGTTCTGGTCTTATCTAGAGGTTCTCAAATAGGGGCCTGAAAATGCGGCGAAATGGTTCCAGTAAAGAATGGTACGGCAGTGTTTGCTTCGCGCTCGACTTGGCAGGGGCACTGCCATGCCCCCAGATTGATTATCCTAGTTTTTATAGTTTTCTCTTTATGTGGCCATTAAACCCCAACTCTGTACCAAATTTCAGCTCTCTAAGTTTATGGGAAGTACTAGTTCTATTTTGATGATCATGAGTGAGTGAGTGAGTGAGTGAGTGAGTGTCGAAAATGCGAAACTTTGCTTTCGCTTAACTTCGGAACTAAATGACCTACAGACTTGAAATTTTGGATTTTAAGTACGTGATTATAGCTTATTGGATGACGAAAATTTCTGCGTTCTGGTCTTATCCAGAGGTTCTCAAATAGGGGCCTGAAAATGCGGCGAAATGGTTCCAGTAAAGGATGGTACGGCAGTGTTTGCTTCGCGCTCGACTTGGCGGGGGCACTGCCGTGCCCCCAGATATCTACAGTTAATATGTTTGGGCATTTTACAGCCACACGGCAATTCACATATATGCTTACGCATATTACTACTACCTTTACTCATATCGCTATATTACCCTGTGTTTACTGCGGTAAATAGGTTAAATTGTACTGGTGATTGTATTATATTTGTTTTGGTTATATTGTATATAGCAGGCATAAATACTTTAAAATGTTGTCATACAGCTTGTTTTTACACTAAGATAGTAGGCATACATATTGTAAACTGTTGTTATACTAATTGTCTACACTCTTATCTTGTTACTTTTTTTCTTTATATTGTACATGATGAAAGAGACTGGTCTCCACGACACAGGGAATCCTAGTGTGGAGACCAGAGGTATACTTAAGGATTTTTTGTAACCTTTGAAACAATAAAAGATTATTATTATTATTATTATTATTATGTATAAGGTATAAGGAGGAAAGATGTGTTTGCAATTTTGCATTGATTTGTCATTTGTCTCCGAAACTACTAGACCGATTTTGATGAAACCACGGGGAAAGACGTACCTTTTATTGCGGCAAAATGTACGGTTCCAGCGACTGCTAGTGTGCTGAGTGCTATTTTTTTTTTAATGAAATATGGGGGCAAACGAGCAAACGGGTCACCTGATGGAAAGCAACTTCCTTCGCCCATGGACACTCGCAGCATCAGAAGAGCTGCAAGTGCGTTGCCGGCCTTTTAAGAGGGAATAGGGTAATAGGGGAGGGCAGGGAAGGGAATAGGGTAGGGGATTGGGCCTCCGGTAAACTCACTCACTCGGCGAAACACAGCGCAAACGCTGTTTCACGCCGGTTTTCTGTGAGCCCGTGGTATTTCTCCGGTCGAGCCGGCCCATTCGTGCCGAAGCATGGCTCTACCACGTTGTATTTTATGTCACTGCTCGCCGTGAAGTAGTTGTAAGGCTTCGAAATATTTTTAATCGCATTTAACGAGTACCTACTTAACCGATAATATTTAAGGTAATAGGCATGTTGCCGAAAAAATTTTTTTTCGTCTATTCGATGTTAGTCAACATGTTTATAAACAATCCAGAACCCATTTTTGTATATCTGAAAAAATAACGTAGATACAAACCATTGAAATTTACAATATGAAAGAGAGCGATATATCGGCCTGTGACGTCACAGCCTGCTACCGCCATACATTTGTCATCGCAAAGTGTATGGCGGTAGCAGGTTGTGACGTCACGAATCGTTTTGCGAGAAAGGGATGGACAATATTTTTTATTTGCTTATATTTTTTAATTTCGTCACTCTAAATACCTTTTTCTTTCAGATTTATGTATCTTTAATCAACAATTATAAAATTTAATTTGTAAAACTGTGATATTCCACAGAAGGCAACATCCCTATTGCTCTCCAGATTACTTTCAAGTGCGTTTTCGGTCTTAAAGCGTTACATACCTTGTAATTTAATTGTCATTTTGGCCAAAAGATAGTAGGCAAGGGCAACGGTTCTTCTTAAAGGGCAAAATTCTTCTGGTGTTGCGGGTGTCCACGAGTGGCAGTAATTAAATATATAAAAGGCAAACCTGACTGACTCATCTATCAACGCACAGCCGAAACTACTGAACGGATTTTGCTGAAAGGCATACAGATAGTTGTAATGACGTAGGCATCCGCTAAGAAAGGATTTTTGAAAATGGCCCCCTAAGGGGGTGAAAAAGGTGTTAAAATTTTGTATGGAATCTGAACTCCACGTAGACGAAGTTGCGGGCAAAAGCTCAATACAAATTACATACAATCAGGAGATAATTTGTGCTTAATTATTTAAATTACTTGGTAATACTCAAATAGCAAAAAAATATTTGGTAAGCCATAATATTATAAATAAATCAATAAGTGAGCCATATATAAATCGAAGACCTAATTCGCCAAAAGCGTGCCTAAATGTTAATAATATTATGTATTTAGAACACATTTTATATACATATGTCAAAAGGCTAAATAATATATTATACTAGCTGATGCCCGCAACTTCGTTTGCGCAGAACTAACGAAAGCGGAACCCTTATTATTTTAAACGGAACCCTAAACAAAAGTAGCCTATGTTAGACCTTATGACATCAGCTATTTGCCAGTGAAAGTCCCGTGAAAATTGGTCCAGCCGTTTCAGAGATTAGCCGGAACAAACAGACAGACAGACCGACAGACGGACAGACAAAAATAAAAAAATGGTATTTTATTGTAAGTATCGAATATATACTTCCAGATTCACTATGTGAAAAGCTGTTAATTTGAAGTTACAAACAGACACTTCAATTTTATTTATCTGTTATTTTATTATTTTATTTATCTGTTATATTAATATGTCAAAAGGTTTAAAGAGCCATAATCTTATTAATATATTCAAAATAAATAACCTCCTCTTTTTTGGAAGTCGATTAATAACAGTTATGTAATTGACGACCTCTGTGGCTCAGTTGGTTGAGCGTGTTGGTGCTCAAGCCGGGGGTCGCGGGTTCAAATCCCGCCGACGGAACAAAAAGTTTTTCTGTGTTCCTGGGTCATGGATGTGTATTAAATATGTGTATAATATAATAAAAATCTTAAATATGTGTATAGTATAAAAGTATTAAATATATTTCCGTTGTCTGGTACCCGTAACACAAGTTCTTCGAGAACTTACCACGGGATCAGATTGACGTGGTGTGAAGCGTCCATAGATATTATTATTATTATTATTATTATTATTATGTAACGGATATCACGCTTCCCTTCCATATTTGAAATTCGCTTTTCGAATTTTAAACGGGTCGACTCGTAAGTGAGCGAGAGGCACTCTCTCTTTCTCTCTCTTAGATTGGCTATATTATGCAGTTTATGCTCCGTAATCCGGAACGCTGGTGTTAATTCAGAGCACTATAAATAGAACTCTGCGCTGATTTATTAGAGTTGAAAATGGAAGTGTCAAGTGTCGAGTCAAATGTAAACACTTCGATTTTCAACTCTATTGTATTAGCGCAGAGTTCTATTTTCAGTGTTCTGAATTTTATCGAGACCGCCGAATTCCGGAGCATATACTCCCACCCATGTCCCAGCCATATATAGCGTGTTCCATACGGCACTAATTTTGCCCAGAACGCTACGATAATTTTTACCCCAAAATGGTGTTTCTTTAGCGAAATAACGTTATTAATGAAAATTTCGAAAATGTCGTTTTTAGCAATTTTTGTGACTAGTGGAACAACTGATCACAATTGATGTTGAAAACGTCAAAAAGTGCTAATTTTAACCCAAGGAGGGAGCTGGGTAAAAATTAGCGAAATGTTGTGATCATTCTTATTATCTTCTTATTTTATTATAGCGTTTTTAATAGTTTTTGACAGATGACAGTTGCGTGTGGAACAGGGGTGAAAACAGTTACGAACGATCATAGTGGTGCTAAAGAAACAGAATGTGAATGAAAATAACGAAATATTTGTTCTGACCGTGCTAATGGAACGCCCTAATAGTGTTTTACTTCAGATAGAAATACCATACACGAATACATCTCCTTAAAGTTCAATTTATCGTGTAAAATATTCATTATCCTTCTTAATGAATTAATTGTGAATTTTAAATTGTATTTTGAATTTCAATTTATTGTAATTTGTTCCTGCATAAGGTCATAATTATTTTCCTTCCTTCACTCGTCCTTATTTGTTTTACCTTACCTGTTAGCAACTTAGCATCGAGCAAATGTCCCTAGTAGTAACTAGTAGCCACAGAACACTATTACTCGCGGAGAAGAAGGTCGACTTCATACAAAAAAATTGGGACCAAATAGCGCCTCTAGTGAGCTGCCCCCCTCAAACTTTTAACCGCCTTCCAACAAAAGGAGGACTAAATATTTGATTATATGAATATGGCGGGAAATTGAAGATACGTAATTAAAGTTTAAGTTAACGTTAAATTTCTCTTTAGAGTTAAATTTTGCATTCCAACAAAACCGAGCAACCACCCCCACGCACAAATCATAACTACTACGCCACAAAATGTTCGTGATCTCTTATATACATACGTCTAATGTTTTCGATAGCGTGATCTAGAAGCGGGATAGTGTCATCCGTTGTGGTTTTTAAGTAACTTTTATGTAATATTAACCATGTAAGACAGAGAGCGATATATTGAAATATAACCATTCTTGTCGCACCGAACTGCCCCCTTTTTGGTCCAAGGTCATTCATACAAAGTCGACCACCCCTGCTAGTAGCACAGATTACTAACGGTCGTGGGTTCGATTCCCGCATTGGAACAACAAGCAATGTTGGGATTTGACATACGCAACGCAAGCGACATGTCACATAGTGACATAACGGTGATATGTCAAATCCATGGACGTAAAAAAAAGGCGGACGGAAGGTGAGCTTAGCATTGAGTGAAGCCTAACAATGGCGGCGACTTACGTTTGTGTGAGATTTACGAATAATTGCCATTGGCGTACTGGCGGCCGATCGTCTTACTTTGCTGTGAATGTGTGCGTGCGTAGGGTTACCATATCTCAGGATTTGTCCTGAGATTTCAGGATTTTTCGACTCTTCTCAGGATTCCGGCCGGATTTAGCAAATCTAGTGATACATTTTAAAGATCTCTCTTATTAAACTACTAAAAATAATTTTCTTTTTGCAGTTAAAATCAATACTTATTTATCAAAGTGAAACAAACTAAAAATAATCTTCTTTTGGTAACAATTGCATTTAAAATCAAAAAAGTCGCGTAAAACGCGTGCGCAAGATAATAATACGTTTTTGAGAGAAAATTCTTAAGCTGTAGAAAATCTCAGGACTTTTCCATGGAAATCAGGCCTTTTCTCCGGACTTTTGATTTTTTCATCTGGTAACCCTATGCGTGCGGCACTTGTCGCTACGATACGGCCGTCTTAACTACTAAAGGCCCTGGTCCTATCGCCGTGCCATGTTCATGTTGTCCACTGACTGATCCGCCATTTTGTGTTCCAGGGTGTGCGATGACATGACGTGTGAGCCAGCATGTCGGGGCTGCCGAGCAGACCGGAGGACACCGTCAACGGCGTGGACGTCCGCGAGCAGGGCAGCGCTCTGAGGTGAGACCACGCCGGGAAAGAATCTATACTAATATTATAAAGAGGAAAACTTTGTTTGTATGTTTGTTTGTTTGTAATGAATAGGCTCAAAAAGTACTGGACCGATTTCAAAAATTCTTTCACCATTCGAAAGCTACATTATCCACGAGTAACATAGGCTAAATTTTATTTTGGAAAAAATAGGGTTCCGTAAGATATTTGGGTTTTTCGGACACAAGGTGTAAAAAAACAACTAGAAAAGTTACTTATTTTGCGTACGCTGCCTAAACTATAAAAGATAGAACCATATAATGTTCTAATTAATTGTAGATCTTATAAATATCTACAAAAAAGTCCGCGACAGACTATACCTATCTATGTCGAGTGAGGCACAACAACCATTTTTTTATTTAGAAATCTTGAATATTTTTTTTACTACATTTAAACGCGTTTATTTTACTCATGCTATTAATCCTTATCAAAATAAATTATTTCATCACTAAGTATAGTTTATGTAGATAATATTTGGTCTTTGAATGATTAAAATTGGACGTTTGGTTTTGAAGTTATGGCGAAATTAAAATATTACGATTTCTGCTGCACGGCCCGTTGCGAAGTGGGCGACATTCTGTCGTATTAGTATTGTACCCGTGCGAAGCCGGGGCGGGTCGCTAGTATATTATATAGTGCAATTCAAATGAGAATAGGATCGAGTCCGCGCCATATTGTCTGAATTTAGACTGTTATGATAGTTAAATTTATGTTTAGATAATTGATTAGTGATTACTAAGTATTAACGTTTTTATCTAAATTCTATGCAAGACTATTCATATTTATATGTTAAAAATTCGTTCCGTTATGGACAGCCAGTATAGGCAGTATACTGCCGCAGTACGTTAAGTTCAAACGTCAAAACGAAGACCATTCCTAGTTGTCAGTTGAAGCACAGCCTATAGAACTATTACCTACAGTCGTCCAACGGACACGTCTAGACAGAGCAATCGTGCGGGGCGTGCGGGGTGAGAGAGGGGCGGTAGCGAGCCCAAGCTGCCATACACTCGCTTGGGACACGTCAGCCGGGGTTGACGCTTTTTAATTTGATTGTTTTAAGTGGTTTGCGACAGTGTTTCGTTTGAGTTGTATGTAGGTACTTATTTACAATGGTCAATTATATGAACAGCTAAAGAAGAATAATTTAAATACAAAACCATGCGCCTGTTTCCCGTCAGAATTTTTAATAAAATTGTATCTACGTATGAGAATTTACTAACTACATCGTCAAATTCAACAATCGCAATCTAAAAACTAGTAAATCCAAATGTCGAAAATACCTTTCAGTTTCGCATTTGTGGCTTTTGCAGGGTTCGTAAATATCCGATATTTATAACAAATATCAAAATATCAGATATCTTTGATATATATCCGATATTTTTGATTTTTTGATATTTTCAAAATTACATATAAATCTCATAGGTACTCTGATATGTTTTTTCGTAATAGTTGAATCGAAATAATTTGTATGTCTGATAATTTGAAGATAGGGAAGTAAAATTAAACTCATTTTTTTATTATTGATATTAAAAGTTTTCAAATCAATTAAAAATCAACGAAAGATACTTTTGAGTATCAATTTAAATAAACCATAAAATGACTTTTGTTTATAACCAGAAGAACAAAAAGTGTATTAATTTTATCAGTCGAATTAATTTGACACATGGTATAAATGGTATAACAATAGTATAATAACAAACAAGGAATTTTCTTCCGAAAAACAGGGGGTCACGTGGGTGTCATATGCCGTTACAAGCCGCGTCGACGGCTATGATTAGTTAATGTCGTGTCAAATAGCAAGTTTTTGATGACCTAGGCTTGTGAAACTCTCGGAAAATAAGACCTGTGTTGATGTAAGATTTTTTACATTTAAAACATTCTTTTACATTTTTAAATATAAATATCAATTTTGATATAATATATCAAGCATAAATATCAATTGATATATATCATGATATATATACGATATATATCAATTGATATATATCATGCTAACCCTCAGCTTTTGTATACGCATTTGTATTTTTTATAATAAAACTCTTCATTAATACTTCTATATTTTTTTTTGTTTTATTCCTAGTACTCTACATACACATACTACGAATACCTACACAAAATGTAGAACAGATTATAATAAAACACATTATTGTGACAACCCTGCAGCAATGACGAATACCTACACAAAAGCGGCATTTCGCGCGACTTCAAACGCGTTGGACCACTGTATCTCTTTATTACACTGTGGTTGAAGTCCACAAAATTAGGTAATAGGGCAGCAGTATAACTGGCTATAAAGGAACGGCTTCACAGTATACTGAATTGACGTCACACAGTACAGTGGTCGCAGTGCATATCGGAACATACCCTAAACCTGGCCACAGACGTTCTTAATTTGACATTCTTTAAGAACGTCAAATTCAGGTCGAAGGCAAAGTTTCCATACAAAACACGCATAGCTGATAGCACACACACGTGCTTATTATTTCAGATTCTTAAATGACAGTTTAAACTTTAAAGAATGTCAAAATAAGAACGTCTGTGGTCAGGCGCAGCATGTGTGTGACATGGACCATGGTGTCTGAATATTGTCTATGGATTAAGATTCTTAAATTCAGGAAGGAATTCAACACGTCTGTGGCCAGGTTACACACCTTTCTCCACATACACTTTAATAGTGCCAAAATTCATACCTACTCCTCCGTTCGCACAATTCTCGTAAAACTGTACTTTAAGTTTTGCTTCGCGTTTTCATAAATACAATATTATGATGATGGTGATGATTTCACGCCGGTTGTCGGTGAGGCCCTAATGGTAGGCCTTTCAGTCGATTCTGTTAGATTCCTTTTAGACGTCACTGAAACCGTTTTTCTCGCTTATAACTGTAAATAGTTAATTTCAGTTTCTCAGTAGCTTTATTAAAAACAGTTCTTAGAACAATACGGTAGTATTTGTTGCCAACCAATTTTCAACTGTACATCGTTAGAATAGAATTGCTTTTTGTGATTTGTGTTAAGTGAAGCGAGAAATTATTATTTACCCATAATGTTTTTCGATTATAAGTTAATCTTGTTTTTTGGGGGTTTGCAAAACGAATTAAATGAGCCGCCGCGGATTGCTTGGCAGTTGTGAAACATTTCGAGTGCCAAATCAAAGACAGCCTACCTTTAGTTTTGAAATTGAAACTAAAGATAGGCTGTAAGTTGTAACGTACTATCAGCAAAGTCGCCGCTCGACCAGCCATAAGGCTATATTTGCTTAGCAGCCATGAATCATGACAGATGAGTCGTGTACACGCACACATACTCACGTGTAAAAACTGACTTAAAACTTCAAAAACGTTTACAATCGATGCGATGATAATTTTATTTTGTATTTTAATTACCTCGTTCATTCGTATTTGATTTGTGTAAGTATCGTCATAAAATAGTTTTTACATTGTCTGGATGTAATTTATTGATCGAGGAATGTAATATTTTTAGACGTGGCTGGTCAAGGCTTCTAATGTAAAAATTTTTACGCGGGAGACTCATGCTTCGGCACGAATGGGCTGGATCGACTGGATAAATATAGTGGCGTCACAGAATCATTCACCAGAACAAGCCTCATTCACCGAGTGAGTGAGGTTACCGAAGGCGGAAGAAGGGGTTGAGGAATTTATGGAACGCACTAACTACTTTGGTGTTGGGTGCCCACGAGCTGCGATAATCACTTGCCGTAAGGCGATGCGTCTGCTTGTTTCATGGTCCATCCTACTAATATTATAAATGTGAAAGTTTGTGAGGATGAATGGATAGATTTATAGATGGATGGAAGAATGTTTGTTACTCTTTCACGCAAAAACTACTAAACAATTTTTTTATGAAATTTGGTATGGTAAACTTTTTATCCCGGAAAAGTAGGTACGGTATTCCCGAAGGATACTCGATAGTATATTTCCGCGGGCGGAGCCGCGGGAGACAGCTAGTATTTTCATAAAAATATATTTTTCTAGGTGGGAATCAAATCTACGTCACATCTGCGTTGTAGAAAATGGCGATATGACCACTTAAACCACTACACCAGTCATGCTACTGTATGCAACACTTTATGAAATGAAGGATTGGATTGTAACGCGAACGAAGCCGCGGGAAAAAAAAGTATTTTGAGAATTAATAAAAAACGTTGATTTCGGATATAATAAGTTTCATTTATTATAAACTTTATTAGTTAACAAGTATTACATTTTTCTAACAAATAAACTATTGTTGACAAAATACTTATGCGAATAATTTTGTATTTTTTTATATTTATTTGAAAAGTAACAAGTAAAACCTATTTTAGTGATAAAAATCGAAAAGTTCTTAAAATATACCTAATAATAATAATCATTATTTTATTGTTGGTAATCAGAATATTCTTGATAAAGGAACATTAATAGTTGAAAAGTTCGGTATCATCTACCAGCTATCATAATTATTATACTTTAAACGAGACAATCTTGTACTTATATGTCACCGTAACCCGTAAGTCACATGACTTCCTCCAGCAAGCCGGCATACCCTCCCGTCAATGTAACACAACACTCCTGAGCTATCAGCACTCATCCAGCCCCACACATAGTCACGACTAATCTACCAGATTCGTTGTTAGCTTTTACATTTTGGGCTCATATCGTGTATTATTCACACGCTATAGATTCTGACGCCCCTCTTGATTTCTCATCGTAAAATATGGTTTGGGAAAAGTCGAAATCCCGGAACTCGCGGGCAGAACGCACTCTAGCTTCTTTTTGTGCCTGTCCTAACTCCTAATACTATTTTTTGGCCGAACTTGGTTACTTGTCAATTTATAAGCAAATTTCAAATTTGTTTATAAATTGCCAGGTAACCTTTGTTATTAAATATGACCTAGGTACTAAGTTTCGGTGATTCCATAGCGCATGCGCCTAAAAGTACACCGACGAACACAACCTTACAACTAATCATTTTTATGGTCAAGCACACGACGATGTGTGCGTTAACCAATCGCGCTGTTATTTTCTATGTGCTTGAGAATTTTTGAGTAGAAGGGAAAATTTTCAAAAGTGATCGACCAGGAACTTTGCTTATGGTACATTTGACAGAACAAATCTTCGTACAAGAAAAATTTAAGCCATTTAATTTGGTTTTCACACAATTTTTACAGATAAAATAAAATATTAGCTTTCTCCATGCCTTCCTCTACATAAACTTTAACTGTGCCAAATATAATACGTTTCCATTAGCACAATTCTCGGTAAAACTGTACTGAAAGTTTTTGCTTCACGCATAGTAAATTACAATATTACGTAATAATTCTTTCAAAATTAATTTGCTACCGTAAAAACTAATAAAATTGAATATATAATTGTATACTTGTATTTTCTATTTTAGTAAGCAGTCACCACCAAAACTATACTCTGTATGGTGTTTTATCTAAATTCTAAAACATTGTACATGATTTCAAGGCCAACATTATTTGCAGATATATTAAAGGCACAACTAAACAGATACGATTTTGTATAGTTTGTTCGCTACTGAGTTCTGTGTGCTAAGTGTGAGTTTTTCTATTAGTGAGTATTTCTAGTCATATTCTAGTCACATTCAATCGTGAACACGTTTGGCGTTTACTAGGAATCTGTATGTGATTTGTACAGCGCCATCTAGTTGTCGCGTGTACAACTATGTCAAATCACAATATACAAATTCGGAATTCCTAGTAAACGCTAAATAACTGTAACATTTCGTTTGAATATACGGATCTTTTTCTTTGTTCAAGGGCTTTGTCCTTGATTGGTGAACTTGGTGAAGGTTCCGCCATTTTTGCTGTCCTCCGTTAAAACATTAAGCCTTAAATATGACTGTCATATTATCTAGATTCTAGTACTATTGCTTTCTGCCGCGCACTGTAAAACTCTGGAATGAATTGTCGCCAGCACTATTTCGTGACCATTACGACCTGCAAACCTTCAAGAAGGGGAGCGTATTCCCTCCTAAAAGGCTGGCAACGCACTTGCAACTCCTCTGATGTTGCGGGTGTCCATGGGCGACGGTAATCGCTTTCCATCAGGTGATCCGTTTGCTCGTTTGCCCCCTAGTTTTATAAAAAAAATATGATTTGTTTCCAAGTACTAAGCATGCCAGAACGACCGCACAATGCAGTTGACATTTAATTGGCATAGAAATACACTTTCATAATTTATTAAATTCTGCAAATCGCAAAAGTGTGTTGCACCTTAACACATACATTCTCAAGGTCAAGAAGCATTTACTATTTACATAATATTGTGAGCGACCATTTAGTGTTTGACGTCAAATGATGCAATGTGTAATGTACTATCGAACAACTTGCCGCTCGACCAGGCACAGTTTGAAAATTGCTTAACAGCGCCGTTAATTCGTACTCGTAAATATACGTAGTCCAACCACGTCTGCAGTAATTGCGGTCAATTCATTTGTGTTTAAGCTTTTGTATTGATGAATAGATTGTCTATCTACAGGATTAATATCAAGGTCAAGTAATCGAAAATATGTGCGGTTCCAGTGGCTAGCGGGCATTTCGTGCTATGCGAAGCCCATGCCGCATGCATGAACTTCATCTATTTGGAATCGGATGTTGTGAACAATCATGCATACCATCAGTCGATCCGTTCGCTCGTTTGCATCACATAAATCCTCTCGATTGATAAGCAATAAGCACACAATGAGTACCTATGTAATTACATCCGTACTTATGAGCTGTTGCGTCAGTCAAGGGTCTCAAGGGTCTGCATCCCCACAAGTGCATAATGCTCTTAGCTGCACGCGACTTACTCGGTACTTCGGTACTCGGTACTCGGTACTTACTAGTGTTGTATGTACAGCCAAAGAATATTATTTAAGGTTTGGTAATATCTACTACGGATATTTCGGGACTTCGGGTAGATTATGTTCTACTTCTCATGCATATAAAGACGTTTAGCCAAAAAAATTATAGTCATACTCAAAGTAAAAAAAAAACCTCTCATAATGGGCGAATCTCCGCTCAACGCAAACTATCATATAAAGAAGGATTTTTTTCGAGTAGGTACAATTATTATTTTTCTGCGCTTGAAAAATATAATTTAAAAATTAAAAGAAAAGTGCGTGTAGGGTTATCATCTAGGTATTACAAAAGTCCTGACAAAAAGCCGGACATTTCAATAAAAGTCCGGACTTTTGACTTTTTGTCGTACTTAGTTAAAAGAACAAAAAATTTGTAAACAAAAATAACTTCTATGGATATTTTTTTTTATTTGACCTTTAAAGTTGATTTATTAAAGATTTTAACATTTTGTTGTTCGATAAATGATAATATAATGATGATTAAAGACTCACTCGATATAACTTTACTAGTTTTATTTCTCATATTTCATCAAGTAATTAAAAATCCGGACAAATGAGAAGGCCGGACGAAGTCCGGACAAGAGTCTAAAAGTCCGGACATGTCCGGATTAATCCGGACGTATGGTAACCCTAAGTGCGTGTCTTTCACTGGCGATAACGCGCTAATGTAAATTTTGGAGGTGCTGCTAGAAATGTGGGTAACATTGTGAATGTGATCACACATTTAAATAACAAAGATCAGCTCAGCAGCAGCGGTTGTCCATCTCATATTTTATCTGACCGCAATCAGAGGGGTAATTCTGCTAAATAAAACCAGTATTAAAAAAACTTAGGCCTTTGCAATTTGAATCCGTTAATGGATGATTTATACAGTATTCTCCGAGCGAAGTAACCACCCTTGAAATACTGTAGTGCCTGGGACAGTTGGTTTTTAAATGTCGTATGGTTGCCCAAGCACATACGGCATTCTCACAACATAGTCAGCCTAGTCCAGAGGAATGAACTGGTCAATACGTCTGGGGCCAACCATGTGCGGGTTTCCTCACGACGTTTTCCTTCACCGTTAGAACGTCCGTATAATGCACTTGAGATCTGAAAAAGTCTCATTGGTACATGCCACAACCTGGGATTCGAACCTGCACTCTATCGAGTGCGAACCAAACGATCTACCCACTACAATTACAATCAAGTCCCAATACGCTTATACTCCCAAACGGTGTTTTTATGAACGTTAAACCAACGTTTGTACGTGGTAGAGCCATGCTTCGGCACGAATTGGGCCGGCTCGACCGGAGAAATACCACGGGCTCACAGAAAACCGGCGTGAAACAGCGTTTGCGCTGTGTTTCGCCGAGTGAGTGAGTTTACCGGAGGCCCAATCCCCTACCCTATTCCCTTCCCTACCCTCCCCCATTACCCTATTCCCTCTTAAAAGGCCGGCAACGCACTTGCAGCTCTTCTGATGCTGCGAGTGTCCATGGGCGACGGAAGTTGCTTTCCATCAGGTGACCCGTTTGCTCGTTTGCCCCCTTATTTCATAAAAAAAAAAAAAAAAAAAAAAAAAAAAACGTGAAACGCGCTGTGATTGGTCGAAACGTCATAAAATCCGTTCACGGTAACATGTCGCTACTTGGTCGCTACACTTTCAATCTAAACAAAGTAAAATTGACTTTTTAAATTGTCTACTTTAAATACGAGAATTGAGGTTCTGGATTTTTTAACACTTGCAACCGGCTTTTCGATATCAACCCCTGGTAACTACCCGCGATTTCGTGCGCGCAAAAGAAAATCTCAAGAGAACCGTACATTTTGCTGCAATAAAAAGTAGCCTATGTCTTCCACGTGGTCTATTCTATATTTGTTGTGCCTTTCATCAAATACGGTCCAGTAGTTTCGGTGCCTATTCAATGCAAACAAACAAACAAACAAAGTGAATCATGCATATTTCGTACATTTCAAGTCAAAATAACTTTCTTTAATTTGTTAATTTTATTTTTTTACATAATTTAAATATGTAAGTATCTCATTCTCTGTCTTCTTAAAGCAAAAATACTATAGTTTTTAGTTCTCTCTTCAAACTTGTATGTATATCAACACTTTCTGTGTTCTATCACATTAACATCACTTAGTTGGGATATAGATCAAAGACTCATTAGAAATACACCAGTTAAATGTAAACAAGTGTGAAGGCAAACAAAAATGAACCCAAAAGTAAAAGGAATAGGGTAGAATACTGTGTATGGTAACATATTAATTAAAGGATGATTTTCATGGAACAGCTAAAAGCGACACTAATTTAAAGTGCTAGAGTACAAATTGAATTGACACGAATTGGTGTGAATTAAAGTTATATCACGCTATCCGGCTAAAGTATACCCTAACTCAACGGAATAGAGTTAAAAATTATCTAGCATGACCCAAGGAAGCCATTTTTACAATTTGACTGCATCAACAATTAAATGGACGGAGCAACGAACCTATTCCTGGCGCGTCATAGATTAGAGTGCAGAGGTGACATGCGTAATAGAAATAACGTAAAGAGAAAAAGAAGAGGAAATAAAAAGAAAATAAACTAAATAGTCTTATCTACTAAGTATTAATTTAAAAAAACATAGCTACTAATAATTGTTAAAGTTTTGTCGCCAAAAAAATCTTTGTGGCAATTTGAAAATGTTTTACTATGTTATAGTTTAATTTTGAAACTAAATAGTATATACCAACTAGGTTGGTATGGATGACGGATTTTGTAGTTAATAAAATCGCCGTTAGATATCAGAAAACCATAAATTGATAGCCAGCAAATATTGACTTAGCCCCGCTTCTGACCAGCCAGACCTGCAGTCTCGTGTTAAGGTACAATAGAAGAAGTACAGGACAAGGTTCAGCTTGCCTCAGACACCTGCTCTATATTTCCTAGTAGCTCTCCATCTTTTACACAATGACTGCCTTTTTTTATCGGGCAATTGTCCCACCACACCACTGCAACTCCTGTGTAGCCAGGATCGACAGCGGTAACCAACCACAAAACCCTTTGATATGATCTCAGGGGTGCCCGAGGGACATGTTATATCTGTCTTGGGATCTGCAACGAAATTAATCAGAAGATTGTAGGAAGAGTATAAAGTTTCCCTCCTCAAGCAAAGCGGGAGACAGAAAGGGAAAAATTTTAATGTGTCTGCCTGTGGTTTAGGAGGACCCTAACTTAAGAAGTCGCAAGTCTAAATTTAAGTAGCGAGCGAAGTCGTAACTCTTTGATCCAAGCTAGTCTTTGACGACGTGGGATGCTAATTCTCTAATGTATTTGGATCTTGTGATCTCTGAGTCATTGTCTGTGGTTGCATATCCGTTCTATTTCTTATTTCTTCACGGAAAAGTTGTTTGGGTTGAGAAATTGGGAATATTCGTCATTATCATTCATCATTCATCATTATCATCTTTAGGGTCAGCTATGAGCTAACACCGAGACGATACGTTAAAAATATTGATTCCAAATTGAACGGTATTAATAACACAAGAGGACACACGTTTTATATATGTATATTGTATATCGAGCGCGAGTAGATGGTCTATCTCAAGCTTTGAGTATCCAACTATACGGAGACGCCATTGTCAAGCATGCCCACACCATGCCCGATCGATACCGCTAATCCGTTTTTCAATATATCTAATGGTTACAAAGAAAGACTTATGCAATTACTAGGCTCATTAGGCTCTATTCATTACTAGTTACCTCATGCAGCGGTAGGTAATGGATGGTGATAAGCTAAGGGCCATATAGTGGTTAAGTGAAAACCTACAGGGTACTTCCCGTGAACTCAGAATCTTGAAATTTGGTACGAAGCAACGTCTTTAAATAGCACAGATGAAAGGAAAATTGCGAAAACCGTAAATTTTTAGTAAGTAAGTATAAAGTGGTATAAAAAAAGGTCTATAAGAGCTTTGGATTATTATTCTGTCACCAGGCGGCGCTTGGTAGACAACCGGTCTTTTGTCGTGTCAAAAAGCTGTCACATGTCACGGATTTAAAAACCCTCTTTAGACTTTTTCTTTAATCTTATAGAGTTAGAGAGCTCCGTGATTTGGTTTGCACTCGAGAGAGTCCCAGATCCCAGGTTGTGGCGTGTACCAATGAGACTTTTTCAGATCTCATGTACATCACGGGCGTAGCCAGGTTTTAGTTTCGGGGGGGGTTCAACAATAAAACGACTACGGGGGGGGGGGGGGGGGGTAGTATCAAAGTTCTGATTTAGGCTGTTGATTATTTTTCTAAAATAGCTTCAAAAATCATCTTTCACATAGGGTTAATGGGCCGGCAAAATATGTTAATTGGCCTCGGGCGCAAAATTTCTAAATACGCCTCTGTATATTGGTCAGATCTCTGTATTATATATACCAGCCGGCCCATTTCGGGGGGGGTTTGAACCCCCTAAACCACCCCCCTGGCTATGCCCATGATGTACATTATACGGACCCTAACGGCGAAGGAAAACATCGTGAGGAAACTAGGCTGACTGTGTTGTGAGAATGCCGTATGTGCTTGGGCAACCATACGACATTTAAAAACCAACTGTCCCAGGCACTACAGTATTTCAAGAGTGGTTACTTCGCTCGGAGGATACTGTATAAATCACCCATAATAACGGATGTTATACTGACGCTAGACTTTAATTTACCCTGAGCATCTTGACTTCTATACCTTCTGTCCCTCTGTACGTAAGTATATCATCCATACTTAATATTATAAATGCGAAAGTGTGTTTGTCTGTCTGTCTGTCTGTCTGTCTGTTACCTCTTCACGCTTTAACCGCTGAACCGATTTTGATGAAATTTGGTACAGAGATACTTTAAGTCCTGGGAAAGGACATAGGATACTTTTTGTCCCAAAAATTTGCGGTGTTCCCGAGGGATAATGTATTATTACTGTGTGTACTTTGACTGTCTTTTACTGCTAAACGGTTGAATTGATTTTAATGAAATTTGGTATGGTAGTTGTTTATGCTTTGGACAAACGTGCAGTCTACTTTTTATCCCAAAAAGATATATAATAGTGTTCCCGAGGGATAATGTACTATTGTGTATATTTTTTTAAAGTCTTTCATAGCTTAAGAGTTTAAACCATTTAAATGAAATATGGTATGATAGTGCTTCGGACAAACAATTATTAATTAAATAGAGAACGTAAGATAAGGAAGATACAGATTTAACTTAGAGTACAGTCGGGAGTGGCCAAAAAACCTCATTTCTCGCGGGCGGAGCCGCGGGCAGAAGCTAGTTTACTATATGCAATTACCATCACAAAGTGACACACTGTCTAATATTATCCCTGTGTAGTTGGGTGACGCACCGGAGAAAGCTCTAGCTGTGCTCTAGACAAAGAAAGTTGACTCATGTGTGACACCAATACTAAACTTGGTCAAAAGTTCTATTGTTACTTAAACTGTAACTTACTAGGTATACACTTATACACTAGGTAAGAAGCAGAACTAAGTTCGCCTTGAGGGTCGAGCGTTTGGAATCTCATCATAGAGTGAACTTTATATCCTTTGTGGAGAGAGTTCCAACCCATCATTTGCCGACATTCCAGAAGGAGCAGTTCTGGCCGATTAGAGTCGTCTACAGAAGATCTAGAGGACGACTCCCGAACCTCTCGCGCCCCACTTCGCAGAAAATACGTGTTTAGTGTTAGTTTTAGTTTATAATATATTATAGTAATATGTATGTTAGTCTTTAAGGTATTTATAATATGGCCCTATGCAGCCGGAAATAAACGGTATTTATTTATTTATTATACCTAGAATAGAGACAGAGTAGTCTATTGTATTAGCGTAGAGTTATATTTTCAATGCTCAGAATTTTCTACGGACTAGCCTTGCGGATTCCAAATCATTTAGGCCCAGCCTTAGTCGGTGACCATTACTAGCCATAATATTGTCACAGGGGCGACACTCTGTACAAACGACAGCTATCACCGGCGAATGTCAGCCAAGTTGATGTAAGCCAAAGGTTGACAGTTTGACACCGAAATAATTTCAAACGTCGTGTCAGAATAATCTCATAAATATTACGGAATCATATTGTCAGTTATGTCAAAGCACGAAACGACCAGTGGCCAGCCCCGTGAACGAAAGTCCTGGCTTGAAAAAACTCATGTCCCGCTCGCCGCGCGTACTCCCCGCATACGTCTAGCCACGCACACATCGCTGTGAGCTGTCATTCGTGTAATTCTATTGGATGACGGTTATTTACGTGAGTGATTATAATAGCAGCTGTTGTCCGCGGCTCCGCCCGCATAAATATAGTATCCCTCGGGCACACTACTTTTTCGGGATAATAAGTAGCTTATGTTTTATAATACAGGGCCCTAACTACTACCATACCAAATTTCATCGAAATCCGTTCAGTAGTTTTTGCGTGAAAGAGGAACAAACATCCATCCTCACAAACTTTCACATTTATAATATTAGTGGGATACTCTTTAGTATTGCTCGATAACAACGGTGATGATGATGATGTTTACCAATACCTGTTTGATATGCGCCGCAGTTAACTGTTACGTCACTTAACTCACAGTGAAGTCATACAATCGTAGTCTGTGAATTCGTATTGGCCGCAGTACAGTCAGCTACATATAGGGTTACCAGATGAAAAAATCAAAAGTCCGGAGAAAAGGCCTGATTTCCTAGAAAAGTCCTGAGATTTTCTACAGCTTGAGAATTTTCTCTCAAAAACGTATTATTATCTTGCGCACGCGTTTTACGCGACTTTTTTGATTTTAACTGCAATTGTTACCAAAAGAAGATTATTTTTAGTTTGTTTCACTTTGATAAATAAGTATTGATTTTAACTGCAATTGTTACTAAAGGAAAATTATTTTTAGTAGTTTAATAAGAGAGATCTTTAAAATGTAACCTGTGTTTTATTGAAAATCCTGAGCTATCACTAGATTTGCTAAATCCGGCCGGAATCCTGAGAAGAGTCGAAAAATCCTGAAATCTCAGGACAAATCCTGAGATATGGTAACCCTAGCTACATATAATATAAGGTTCGATAAAATCAACTACGGATATTTTGGGCATATGATCTGCTGCTCATATAAAGACGTTTAAGCAGAAAAATAATTGTACTCAAAAAAAAAAAACTATATGGGCGAGTTTGCGTTTTACGAATGACACCCATGTATTAGATGATTTTTACTTTGAATATGTTTTTTTTTTTGCCTAAACGTCTTTACATAAGCAGTGAATCGTGTGCCCGAAGTATCCGTAATTGATTTTCGGAGACGTTATACCTATTTGGTGAAATAACGCTTGCCTTGTGTTTTAAGTGAGGGTACCGACTACCGGCTATTGAAGACCTAAGGGTGAATAGAAGCTGTTGAGCATTTGTCACCGTAAAATTGAAAAAAAAAAATACCGTTAGATTGTAATATAACTACTGCGAGATTGTAAAAATATGTCTAAAGATTCTTTGCTATAATATACTTATAATGTATCAAAAAACAATGTAATATA
Source organism: Glaucopsyche alexis (assembly GCA_905404095.1). Lineage (NCBI taxonomy): Eukaryota > Metazoa > Arthropoda > Insecta > Lepidoptera > Lycaenidae > Glaucopsyche > Glaucopsyche alexis. The sequence goes on along the minus strand of FR990063.1, from coordinate 5,031,281 downwards.
TTATAAGCAGAATATTCGGGTCCGCAGTCTTGTAACATTTTACAATTTCACTAGTTATTATATTGCAATCTAAAGATTTTTACAACTTTACGGTAACAGGTCCTAAAGACCGGCAGAGCATTAATTGTAACTCCTCGGGTGCTGCTGTCCATGGGACACAGTGATCGATTACTATCTGAAACTCAAAAAAAAAAATATTTCTTTAATAATTTTTTTTAATATCCATACTAATATTATAAATAGGAAAGTGTGTATGTTTGTATGTCTTTCACGCCAAAACTACTGAATCGATTTAGAGCCTGAGAAAGGACATAGGATACTTTTTGGCGCGGGGAAGTGTACGGTTCCCGTGGAATAGTACTAGTACTTAACGCGGGCGGAGCCGCGGGCGTCAGCTAGTTGTATCATTTCATAACACATATAGAAGTGTCTTACATGATGCCTACCACCAGTTCGGAAACATCAGGCGACCCATCTGTTTGTTTCACGATCTTATTTCAATAGAAACATTATTTATGCGGGTGACTGTACTCGCTGGCCGTCGCGCCCTCTGCAAATACATAATTCGTTCGTTTACCGAATACGTTCATTATGTAAATTGTTATGAATACATCGATACTGCAGTCTGTATAGCTTATTTAATATAAAATGTCTACCAATGAAATACTTATTGAAGTGTTGCAAACTTTTAACGACACAATTTAATATTTTGTCTTGTATTTAAACAAGAAAAATTATTAAATTGTATATATATTGAACACTAGCGACCCGCCCCGGCTTCGCACGGGTACAATGTATATATCTGTATAATCTATAACACACTAACTACTATTACACTAATACTGCGGCTACCTCAAAAATCTAAACTCCCCTCCCGCACGCACACCCCCGCCTTGGTGACACCTACTTCGCAACGGGCTGCGGAGCAGAAATCGTAATATTTTAATTTTGCCATAACTTCAAAACCAAACGTCCAATTTTAATAATTCAAAGACCAAATATTATCTACATAAACTGTACTTAGTGATAAAATAATTTGTTTTGATAAGGATTAATAGCATGAGTAAAATAAACGCGTTTAAATGCAGTCCAAAAAGAAATCAAGATTTCTAAATAAAAAAAATGTTGTTGTGCCTCACTCGACATAGATAGGTATAGTGTGACGCGGACTTTTTTGTAGATATTTATAAGATCTACAATTAATTAGAACATTTTATGGTTCTATCTTTTATAGTTTAGGCAGCATACGCAAAATAAGTAACTTTTCTGGTTGATTTTTTACACCTTATGTCCGAAAACCCCAAATATCTTACGGAACCCTATTTTTTACCAAAATAAAATTTAGCCTATGTTACTCGTGGATAATGTAGCTTTTGAATGGTGAAAGAATTTTTGAAATCGGTCCAGTACTTTTTGAGCCTATTCATTACAGCCAAACGAACAAACAAACATACAAACAAAGTTTTCCTCTTTATAATATTAGTGTAGACTAGCTTTTGCCCGCAGCTTCGCTCGCGTCAGAGGGGAAGCTTGTTCGGGAAAATACCAATACCAAAATTGAATACATAATGGTATAGGCACTGCACAGCCGTATCAGTTGTATTTTATTTGAATGTAGGAAACATTCATAGGTAGGACTTCGTAGGTACAAAGGTAAGTACCTACACTCAAGAAATCTACCGAGAACTGTACCATAAATAAAATTTAATAAGCTGCAAAAGTATTCTGTGTTAATTCTGCTTAACCTACTACCATACCTGATTTCATCAAAATTCTTTACGCGTTTTCTTTACTTTACTTTATTGCATGAAAAACTAAACATATTATTATGTACATACAAACTTTCGCGTTTAGGTATAATATTACGTAAGGATTTCTTTGTAGCCAATAATTAGTATTTTAACGATTTCGAAAATCTTTTGAATGGGAAGACGTTGTGGACTTTGAACTTAATAAAAATAATTTGGATTGTGATCGCCCATCCTAGTTGGGACCACGACAGAGTTTGAGAGAGAGATGAGTTAGCATTACGACCACGAAGCCATCTAGCTTCTCACTTATTCCTCATATAATAATCATACACATTAATGATTAGGATTAACCTAGGTAAAGTTTTAACCAATTCAAATATCTGGTTATTTTATAGCATTTTATACTACGTTATTTTTTAGATTGATAAAACTTTTTGTAGGTATGAACCGATTGAATTGAAATACCTATACAAAATTATAAGCAGAGCTAATTCCTATCCGCGTAGAATCCGTAGGTAGTTAGGTACCCAAAAATTTTCCGCGATAAAAATCAAGTCCTATGTGTTTATCTAATGGCTAAACTACTACAGTAACAAATTTTATAAAAATCCGTTCCGTAGTTTCTAAGATTAGCGCGCACAACGTACAGATCAAAAATCTTTTAAGAAAATCTTAAAAGTCATTGTTTTGGGCATAGATATATAATATGTAAAAATTTATCAAAGGTTTTGGGTTAAAAACTAAAAACCTATGTATTAAACACTCATAAATCAAGCACAAATAAATTAAATATTACATAATATAACAACAAAAGAGAAAGAAATTTCATTATACCTACACTCAAAATATTCTACTGAAATACTATGTAATATATAATAAGTATTATGAACAGTGTCTTTTTAATATTATATATCTATGATAATGAATATATTTTAATGCAGCAATCGCAAATATTTAGGTGCCTAGTGTTTCAAAGACATGTTCATCTTTAACTTTCGCATTCTTGTCAGATGTATTTTTCAACATGATGACAATATAATATTATGTCATAATAAAAATAAAGCTCCCCACTCACGGGCTATCGATTGCTTAGATCAAATTGGAAATTAATTCGTATTTGAAAGTAAATTGCTATCGACAAACTATTACACAAAATGATTAGTCTAAGGCTCACCAGCTAGTTTTTGCGGTGGAAGTCAAAAGTTGGAACAAAATTTACGCGTATATACGAGTTTCATATGAAAAGTATAGTTAGGTGGTCCTAGGATCTCAGACTATATTCAATTTTTATCTAAACCGATTTACTTGCAACTACGAATCCAGTAAATGTTTAAATTGTAAAAAAGACTCAATCGATCGATCGCTTGTGACATGTGAGTGGGAGCTTTAAATCAAAAGCACTAAGGAGTATTTATATCAACTTTAAAGCAAATCGCTCCCAAACAACTTTCTTTCCCTTTTTATTCTCGTTAGGGGACGAATTTCAATAATCTATGATACACGAATTCCATCAATTCTGTTACATAATGCTTGTGCAAAATATGAAGTAGATTGGACCAAGGAATCACGTTGTCCCATACAAACTGTTTTCCTCCTTTTCACCCCCTTAGGAGTCGAATTTCGAAAAATCCCTTCTTATCGGATCCCTACGCATTACAAAGAGCAAGCCCTGCAAGTTTCAGGTCTCTACGATCAGCGGTTTAGGCTGTGCGTTGATCCGTCAGTCATTCAGGACAAAGGATTTTATATGTATAGATTATTAGAAATTGTTAAAAACAAAAGTAAGAAATGTAGAATATGAGTATAAAAACGAATGTATACAATCCAAAATAATGTAAAAATGTAAAAAAGAAAAAAATGAAAGAATTAAAAAATAATAAAAAAAAAACAGCCCTGATTACGTTAGGGGGACGAAAAAAAATACATTTCACCACAGCCAATAGTTCCCTTCGTGTAACACAGTAATTTCTTTCAGGCTTTAACAGAGATTTGCTGTAGTAAGCAATAACAACTTCTCTTTCACCCTGTTTCGGTGACAGCAATCCACCAATAGCTGTATTACTAGCATTCGTGTCCACGACAAATTTTTATATATATGTCAAAGACTCCATCAGGATAAGATGGCGAACGGTTGAAATATTCCAAGTTTAGATATTTATTACAATATTATCGAATAGCCCAAATGCTGAACGATCAGAAACGTGACAAGTTCGATGCCACGTTATTTCACGACTTCCGTATTTTATCCTGATTCCTGAGCTTTTATAATCCAGTCATTCCCAAATTCAGGCAAATAATGCCCCAGTCTCCATGACAACCCTTATTTTTCTATGACATCTGTCATTACTGGCATCGAACAAGTCCAAATAGTAAAACTATTTGACGTTTCCAATCAAAGACAATCTTAGCTTTAACACGCTCCGACACGGCCATTCTGACAATTCGCACGTCCCTGTGCGAAACAAATCCGTTGACACTCCGACAAGATCACCCTGGTGACTCTGAGATCCTTGTGTGAAGAATATTTATGTGCATCAACGCTCCGACACGGCTATTCTGTCCATGCACACGTCCCGGTGTGAAGCGTCTCACGTCTTCGTTTCAAGTTTCTGAAAAAAAACATTTGACAGCACAGTAAAAGGTTCTCACTCGGTCAACCTGACCTCGGAAAATTAATAAGAACTGCTTTAATCCATGGACATAACATTTAATTTTATCATATTCTAACACATCAATACCTCCCTCCTGTGTCAATTACACTCTAATTAACATCCTTCATCCAACCTCTATCTAGTGTTCTCAGAGTTAAGTTTTAATTTACATTTTATACTCTCAGATTAAACACACATGAAGTATACAGATACAACACAATATCAACCATAATCTTGCTACCAAATAAATCATGACATGCTTTACCACACACTTCACACTTTACATGTACCAATCTCAATATCGAAAAACGATGCTGTTATATTCCCATCATGTACAATACAAGGCCACCTCCCTCCGGTGCACCTCACTACAAAAAACCACTGGGTTGCCTCCCTCCGGCACCCAGTCACAAGGCCACCTCTCTCCGGTGCCTACTCTCGTCAAGTAATGGGCTGCCTCCGTCCGGCACCCAATCACAATCCTCGCTCGCAATCCACAGTCGCAATTAACAGGTGCAAACAAAAATATTCACAGTTTACATCTTTTAACAAACAGTTTACAATGTACTTCAAAATCTTAATGTCTTTTGGACCGCTTAGATTATTACCGGATTGAGCGCGCCGAACATCTTGGTGAAATAACTAAACCTACTATTAAACCAAAAGCTAATATCATTTTACTTTAGTACTAAACAGAGCCGTCGTATTGCATACACGTCACGAACTTTTAACAAAATATTTTTGCATTTAACTTTTTTAATAAATACATCCAGAAGCAGAGACGGGCGAGCAAAAAAAAACATTGACCGAACCGGTAGCATATTTACAAGAAATAAATAAAGATTTAGTGCCTCACATGACTATCGAGTACTTTAAAAATTATTCCACATAATTCGAGAAAAAAAAAAAAATACTGTCGCAAAAATGTTAGACCGGGCAACCCGATCGTCTTTGTTTTAGGCTCAAATTGTAGCTGACTAAATTGTCCAGAGGAATTTTTCGCAAATTTTTAATATTTCTCCGTTTCCAAATTATCGCGCTCCAAAAAATATAAAAAAAAAATCTGAATAAAATTTAATTTTTATTTCACTGTTTCAGCCATAACTTTTTTCGTTTTTTTTTTTTTTCGTGAATACGCGTCCTTTGAGCTTTTTTTTGAATATCATATCCTTCACAACTCTCCGAGATATAAGGGAATCTTAGTTTTTCATGAAATCGGAGCTTGCACTGGAGCGAACGAAAAGAAAGTTACAATGTCAAAAGTATTTCGTATTTTTTCTAGCTATACACACTGCAATTAATGTTGAAGGGTGTTTCACAATACTCCCGCCGAATGTAAGCAGTTGTAACTTGTTACACTAAGTTAACATAACACATATTAGGACGATTACGCTAAAGATTGATATCAATATAAAACTTTTGAATTTTCAAAGTTTCTGATGGAAATTATACGTTTCTTTCTCATAAATTTAATAATCGTTTGGTCGTAAGCAACTTTGGTGCGTTTATAACGAACGACAAGGGTATTCAACTCGAGGTTCATTTTCACGTTTACAGATGAGCAATCGGATTGTTGATGGAAAATAACCATAGCCGTCGCTTTTATTACCATACCAAAAGACTCATAAATGCGTTGCTAGTCGTTAAAATAATCTTAGGTCTCCTGTCGCACAATTTTTAAGTATTTTTGGTTTTACCTAAGTACCACAATATTCTAGGCAATTTGATTTTAGCATGTGTAACAATATACATTCGAAGCCCACAAAGTAAACCAAAAGGTCGATTCTACTAATCAAATTCCGTAACAGTACAGTTACGATCCAGTCCTGATAATATATTAAAACTGCAAAAATGGCACTCCCACAAACGTCTAACCAACGTCAAACCCGTTTTGATTGGGCACAACTCCAAAAATCAGTTCATGACGTCAAGACTAGTCATCCACAACTCAACAAAAGCAAACTAAAAGTGTAAGTCAACTACGAGAATTGGGGTTCAGAATAACTGATAGTTGACACAGAGATGACTGAATATACCAGTAGTGATAAACCTCCTCCTGACATTTCATAAGCTTACTTCTACATCTGTTACTTTCTGGTCGATATCCTTTAACTTCATTGGAAGTAACTGCAATTTTAAGTCCACGGTTTTAATATGCGCAAGTAAAATTCAGGCTTCTGAAACTTTGCCATTACTTTCTACTTAAAACCTTACCGATCAATAATTAATTGACAATATTTATAAGATCAAATAGCTCATAAATATCAAAAAAAGTAAGATCAGGACAAAGATTGGTGATTTGCTTTGATGTCCGTTTTCGCAAACTAGAGTATGTATGTTGTGTCTATATGATGACGTTGCCATAGGTTGACATTTCCAGTCAGGTTCAAGTAGTTCATTTTTCTGAAGGTTTGGGGGCCGTTATACCAAATACTCCATAGACCTTAGGAAAACAATTATTATTAGCAAAATCAGATATTGACTTTTCATTATGCCTGCTTTTTTTTAAAACAGTAACCTATATTCAGAAGATAGATGATTCGTCATTTCGATATATAATAATAAAAAAAATTTAGTCATTCGTATCGTATCGAAATAAGTTGTTATTTCTTTGTTCTAAGTTAAACATTTTTTCAATGGCTCGGCTCTGATCACTAACATTCCCAACGCTGGGGCTCGGATCTCTCATCAACTGGAAGTTGCATCAGTCTACTACGCTACCTAATCACAGAACGCTTATTACGGAGAAGAATGTCGACCTCATACAAAAAAATTGGGACCAGATAAGCGCTTCTAGTGAGCTGCCTCTTCAAAATTTTAACCGCCTTCCAACAAAGGAGGACTACTTAATTGATTATATCAATATGGCGACAAATTTAAGATACGTAATCATAGTTTAAGATATCGTTAAATTCCTCTTTCGAATACATTTTGATATTCCAACAAAACCGATTAACCATCTCCATAAACTATTCATTAATACTGCAGAACAATATATTCATTTTTTTTTTCTGTTTCTTTTTTTTTTCAAATGGGGCTACGTTAATGTCATTTAAGTTGTTTTAACTTAATCGGACTGGTGACTGCCATTTGGCTAGTCTTTATGGTACAATATATTAATCATTCGTGAGCCTCATGTACATAAGTCTAGCGTTTTCGATGGCGCAAGGCAGAAGCGACATAGTGTCATCTGTTGTGGTTTTAAGTAGCTTTTATGTAACGTTAACCCTGTAGGACAGAGCGATATATTGAAATGTCGCCATTCTCGTTGCACCGAACTGCCCCCTTGTACCTAATACTAAAACCAAGAGAGAAAATAATTTATGCAATCAATAATTATCTGTCAAAATAAAATCATCCCAAAGTACATACGTATCATTCCAAATTAATAAACAATTTCACTTGGTTAGATAATAATCTAGCGCCTGACACATGAATTTTCAACTACTATCTTAAAGTATCATGCGAATTCTTATTGCAAAGTTAGATTTTGACAAACGGACAAAACTGTATTTTCAATTTGATCCAAAGGTTGCGAAGTACTATAATTTTATGTTCGTTTTAAATATTCTTTTTATTTTAGTCTCATGAAATCAATTATGAGTTATTATGTACTCAAATAAAAATGTCATTCGTGAGAACGCGCAAGATCACGCTCCTTCTATATCATAACAAAGATTACTTAAATTTGCAAAATTTAACAACTATGTCATACATTCTTATAGCATCATCTGCAAAATAGCAGTACACTGTAAGAACTAAATTATTACACTCATGCACATCGTCTCAGACTTCAGCAGGCTACGCGTCGCTATATAAGTAGGTAGGTCCACACATATGCAGTCTTTCGATACACAAACTAGTATCTAACCTAAATCTTAGTTTGAGATGTGCTAACTCGCTTAGACCATGAAGCCATTAGCATCAAGAGAAGCAACATCTTATATGATCTTTATTAGCTAGGTAATTTCGCTATGTGTATCAAATGAAAGAGACTTCATAAACAATACTAGATCAATTCTACCAATATTTCGAAAAAAATATCGTAATGGAAGGAATACGCTCACCACAGTTATTGAGTGTCCAAGTTGGAATCTTTATGCCCAATATATTATCATTTACCAAGTTAAGAGAGCAAAACTGCATCTGCCACGTAATTTATCGTCAATTCCCTCCAAGTATGTCAATACATAGTGTCCTTGTCTCCCGCTGTAAAATAAAAATAAACAATACATGACATATCTCAGAATTGCTATTAAACTAGCTTTGATGTTCTGATGCAGCTAAACGTCTTTAACAAAACTTTTCCTCATGCAGGACAATCAATTGACTTGTGTCCCTATCAACCACAAACAAAGCATTTGCGAGCAGTGTGTTGACCACAGGATCTTATATTCTCTAGTTTTGGCTTTCCATCTCTTATGTTTGTTATTATTATATTTTTAGCGATCAATACAATTCAACTTCAACTCAAGAATCTTGTGTTCTAAGTCTCCGCTACGGATTAAGTGTACCCAATATCCTTTGTAATTGGAATGTGAATGCAGTCTGATTATTTCATCTTGCTTTTACACCATGAAGATTCACCCATGCTAAATGCATGTAATACACTCTTCTGACTCAAGTGTCATTCTGATCGGTTTCGATCTATTAATCTAGGTATTACTTTCGTCGGACAACTTTGTTTTCTCCACGTTTTAGGCTCTACGCATTTGTTCATTTGCGATTTAAGCAATTTGCTCATCCTGCGTGTCATGCTCATTCTGCCCTTTGCACGTTATGCTCCGAAGGGTCTTTCTATGTGGGTCGTGATGTTCATACCAGTTCTGATGTCAAAGACTCCATCAGGATAAGATGGCGAACGGTTGAAATATTCCAAGTTTAGATATTTATTACAATATTATCGAATAGCCCAAATGCTGAACGATCAGAAACGTGACAAGTTCGATGCCACGTTATTTCACGACTTCCGTATTTTATCCTGATTCCTGAGCTTTTATAATCCAGTCATTCCCAAATTCAGGCAAATAATGCCCCAGTCTCCATGACAACCCTTATTTTTCTATGACATCTGTCATTACTGGCATCGAACAAGTCCAAATAGTAAAACTATTTGACGTTTCCAATCAAAGACAATCTTAGCTTTAACACGCTCCGACATATACATGTCTTGTTTGTTACCGTTTTACACGATAAAAGTTACACCATTTTGGTTTTCACCATACTTTGAATGTCAGCCATCTTGTTTTCACATACATACATACATACATATAATCACGTCTCTTTCCCGTAGGCGTAGGCAGAGGCCACTTCTTTCCACTTGCTACGATCCTTACATACTTGTTTCGCTTCATCCACTTTCATACTTACCATCCATTCCTCCTCTTACATTCAACGTAGCGAAGCGGCTCTCCATGGGCCACTTTTCGCCTCCGCGAGAACGAGACGTGATGGGTGGCGAACCACATCGCCGCCATTTTGGATAATTAAATTATTTTTATAATTATCCATTGCGTTCCCATGCATTTGCGGAGAGGATAGGAATAGGAAAAGGGAAAGATAGGTGGTGTGGAAAGAAAGTTTAATAAGTTAAAGTGGGAAATAGGAAATGTAGGATATTACCGCCCAGGAGGGCAAGGGATAGGACAGTAATAGCTAGGGAAGCCGGGGTCGCGTACCCGTATACTATACCACAACTACCGGACAGGTAAGTTGGGATGAGTATCCCTTGGCATATTGTTTTCACAATACATCAAAATGGCCCCAAAAATCTCTAAAGTAGCTTTTCCACTTTTGAGGCTTTTGGGCCTCGTCTACAATATAGGTCTATGCAAAATGACAGACTGACAAGGGGAAGCAGCTGACCTCGCAAGCGTTTAATTTCACGCTGGTTTTCTGTGACCCTGTGGTATTTATCCGGTTCAGCTGGCCCGTTCGCACCGCCCACGACGGATTCTTAGGGGTCATCCACATATTCCGCCACGTCGCAAGGGGGGAGGGAGGGGGAGTTCATACCAAACGTGACAGTGCATGTTAAAGGGATCCTAAACAACGTTACTTTTTTAACCCTGTCCCCCTGCGAGGGGTTCAAAAAGTCAACATTTTGTGTGACGTAATATAATATGGGCGGCCCCTTACTATCAAAATGTACGGTTTATATACTTATGGAATAAAGAAAAAAAACATGGCATTTTATTGATTGCCGCTCAAATCGATTTCCCCGGCATAGGCCTGTGGGCTTCCGTTGGCAATTTGCGGTAACTTTTACTCGGCAATTTGACGAGAGCAAAAGATATTTGTGATTGCTTTAGAAGCAATGATGTACCATCGTTGATGCATCAACATTTAATCTTTACACATTAATTATTATTTTTAAACAAAAAATTAAACCGACTACCAAAGTAAAAATTCACAAAAAAGTATGAAATAAAACTTATTTTTTAAATAATTCCCCTTTTAAATTTGGCAAAAATTTTAACTATTTCTCTATTCAATCTTTTTAACTATTTCTCTACTCAATCATCTTAATTTCGAAGTCGCAACCAGCCCAAACGAGATCCTACAATATTTTATAGAACTCACGTTCATATTTGCTGGTACCGATTTTAATCGGATTTTTACCCATCTAAAGTGTCTAAAGTCTGAATTTTAGAAAATGATGAAATATATTTTTTCCATACTCAATTCATACGAAATATCATGCAAATATGTTCAAAGAATAAAAATTCATTCAATATTTTGGCATCCATTTTATCTCCTATGGGGTTGAATTTGAAAAACCCCTTTCTTAGTGGATGCCTACGTCATAATATGAGAAATACGTATGCAAAGCTTCAAATTTCGAGGCTTAAGGGTTTAAAAAATTAAAAATTTTGCGTGACGTAATATATGGATGGCCCCGTACCCCCTAGTATATTATGTGATATTAGTTTGCCTCTAAGTTCTAGTCACAGCATATTATGTTGCATTGCATAACGATCCCGCATGGTCGGTGAAGCTAAACGCTCTAACCCAGCATATCCAGTGCTATAGTCTATTCGCGTTAAGAAGACAGTAAAATGTCAAAAAAAATTACGCAATGAGACTTAAACCGTGTTCACATTATTCAATCATATTTAGTAATCAATTTTGACATAATGTTAACGTGTGATATGTATGCGTCATTTTTTGACATTTACTGACTTCCTAAGTCCTAACGCGAATATACTATCCCCCTTACTAATAAAAATATTTGTCCAGTAGATAAGCAATACAATGTTTTGTCCTTATCTGTCAAGCTACTTCCAACGCGTAAGACAAGAACAAAACATTGTATTGCTTATCTACCTACTGGATCAATATTTTTATTAGTAAGGGAGTATGTAAATGTATACATATAGAGTTGGATTACCTATACAGGGGTGCTGCGTAAGTTTTGACGTCACAACGCAATTTTGTGTGACGAGACTAGAGTCCTATATTAAGAACAGTTAGGAGTCTATGTCCTAGTACATGTCTAATATAGTTTATTTTTTGCGTGCTGATGATAATGATGATGATATTGTCGCTATTATCAGTCGCCTGTGAAGTGTTTGACAAGCTGTCGTCAATAGCGGGTCATACACTGAGGGTGTATTATGAAGAAACTCGAACAGAATTATGAATTCGAGTTATGTTCGACTTCAGTTGCTAACCTACCAGGTTCATGGTGTAACGCTGATAATGTTGAAACTATTGTCGCCTTTAACATCTCAGATCAAATAATAAACCAAGATAGCGCATGGCGTTTGTTTGAACTGAAGCCTAAAAAACTACGCTACTTCAAGTAAACACATGCGCTCACGCACACACAAGCTACAAAAAAGTACGCTACTTTTCGACAGTATCGAACGAGTCGTCGCTACGACTAATCTATCAGACATAAAGTAAAGTACTTTTTTGCATGTGTGTGCGTGAGCGCGTGTGTAAACTTGAAGTAGCGTAGTTTTTTAGGCTTCACTTCAAACAAACGCCATGCGCTATCTTGGTTTTTTATTTGATCTGAGTTTAACATTCGCCAGTCAATTGTTTGTCATCGTGTTACCGAGATCACTCGCTAATTCGCTATTAACATTCTCCTGTTACTAATTCGCTATTAACATTCTCCTGAGGTAATAGGCACACAAAAGTGTACAAAGAACTCGAGACGGATTCATTTTGAGATCGATTGAAATTATATCCTATCGACTTTGTTCTGAAGTTCCAGTAAAACCGGAGTATCCTTAGTAAATCTTATAAATTGCTCGTATAAAATCCAACTACTGTTATAAATGTGAAAGTTGGATGAATGGATGGATTTGTTTGTTACTCTTTCACCCAAAAACTACTGACCGGATTTAAGTGTTTAACTAGGTATTGCACTTCATTTCAAAATTCAAAGGGTAGTACATAGTTTAAGCTCTGGGCCCCGATTCTCGTACCTCGAATATCGGTTCGATTGTCAGTCTGCCCGCTCGCGCGCGCATGATTTGACGCCTGTGTGAATGAGTCAGCGCGAGAATCGAAGCGAGATTCGAGGTATGAGAATTGGGGCCCTGGATTTAAACATAGGCTGCATTTTATCCCCAAAAAGGACAGTGATCCCGTGGATACTGTATATTAACGGCGAAGTCTCGGGTAAAATCTAGTGTCCTATATTCGGCGGGGTTTTTCTTCGCATGTACCACCGACAAAGTTCCCGCTCGACCAGTCTCTAAACATTCATCTTTGCACTAGGACACCTCAAAATATTTAAACGCGAAAGAGGTAACCGCAACGACTGCAGACGAGGTTGAACTACGTATTTACACGTGAGTATGTTTGCGAGCCCACTATTCAACGGCGCTGTTGAGCGATTTTCATCTTGTGCCTGGTCGAGCCGCGAGCGGGAACTTGTTCGGTAGTACCTAGTTAGATAATAAAGAGTATTTCCTCGAATCTATAAATCACTATCTCTATGTCCAGAATAGCTCCCTATCTTATAGTATGTTCTATATTTAGTACGTGCAGTATGCAGGTGGGCATGCGATAGGGTTGCCAACCCCAAATTTGAAAAAATCTAGGATTTGAAGTTAGAAAAACCAGGACAATTAAGTTGAAAAACAGGACAAATTTTACCGTTGCAACTCTATTAGATATTATAGGTATAGATAGAGTTGCAACCGTAAAATTAATACGTAGTGAAAATATATCAATAAAATACATGTAATGTTATTCATATTTTTTCTTGACCTTATCAGGGTGCTTTATAAACCCAGGACGCTTCTTTAAAATTATCCAGGACACCCTTAGATTATATACTACAAGATAAGGCACGCGAGGAAATTTTCAAACAAAACTTTCTGCCAATTTTGGTGCGGGGAGGGTAACTCCCACAATGAAAACAAAATCACACATTCACAAAAATATTGTAATCGTTACAAACTCACACATTTATAAAACTGCAACACTAGCTTATTTATTTCACACAAATAAGACTCGCGCTAATATAACAGTGTAGCGTACGCACTAATACACTGACATGTTAAGTGATGTTACCAATACAAATTATATCGATATATTGTCGATATGAATTTGTATTGGTCACATCTTCGTTATTTGAAAATAATGTATTTTGTTGAAATAAAACCATTCCGAATAATTCCGATATACATATTATATTATATTACACGTTAAAGTTATGGCAGCAATAGAAAACTTCACATACATAAGTAGTAAATACAGTCTATTCACGTTAAGTTTGCAATGAGTCGTCAGTACAAATTACAAATGTTAAACTGGCTTACCTTTATTGTCAAAAGTGAACACGAGCTAAGCGTCATTGCTTTCTAGACATTTGCACTGATGACTCACTGCAAACTTAACGCGTACCTATAGGCTGTATTTACCACTTATCTATGTGAAGCTTTTTAAAACCGCCATAGCTTCTACGTATACTATAGACTGCATATACGCACATACATACGCTAATACTCACATACGTAGATATTATTATGAACACTAAACATACAACTCTCCTTTTTTGCAAACATCAAAGAAAAAATAACCTAACCTAATCAAGAATATATCAGGACACGTCTAAGGAGGGTTCCGTAACTATAAACGAGTAATATTTTGTCAAATTACTTCAAAAGTTACTGTCTGATTTGGTTCAAAATATTTTTCCTAGAGAGTTATTAGCATAATCTATCAACATAGAAAATTGTAAGTTTTTAAGTCTTATAGTTTAGAAATGCTAGGGGGGATCAACTTATAAATCACTTTGGAGGCCGATTACTCGAAAATGGTTGACTTTATAAAAAAGTTATGTATGAAACCTTGCCTTTATTTTAAAATACCTATTAAACGATACCCCACACGATGGGATAGAAATAAAAAAAAGTTCATCCCCACACCTAGAATATCTTATACGTTTATACGAGCAATTCTTGTATATTTATGTATATGTATATAACCATGATCTTGGAAACGGCTCTTAACGATTTCGCTGAAATTTGGTATATGGGGGTTTTCGGGGGTAAACAATCGATCTAGATTAGTCTTATGTTTGGGAAAATGCGTGTTCGTGTTTTAATGCGTTTTTCTTTCCACGCAGAATATGGTCGCTAATTTCGTCCTGCCGGCCACTGTCCGTTTGGTCCAGCGGGTTAAGACGCGAATGGCAAGAAACGAGTGTTACGGGTTCGAAACCTGCTCGGTGCCTTACTTTTGTTTTTTTTATATGTTCAAGTATATAATTATAATTTTTTTATTTTTTATAGTTTTTAGACAAGTTTAAAAAAATGTAGTTAATGTTTGAGATTAAACACCTAATCTACACAGAAATCGATTGTAAATAATAATAATTATCAGTTCACATTTTACTTTTTAAGTTTATGTAGATTATCACCTAAACACCACCCACCATATTACAATAAATAGTCACCCAGGTACTAAAATTATTATTATTTTATGATGCCAAATCCGAGATCTATACACAATCTATGATCTAGCTACATAATACTAATCTGTGATCTATGACTGTACCAAATTTCATCCATTTATATTCATAATTAGGCTAACGGTAGAAGCGCGGACAGACAGACAGACGGATGGACAGAGCGAAACTATAAGCGTTCCTCAAGTATTACGGAACCCTAAAAATGAACTGCGCTTCAAACAAGGAAAACTTGTGTCCCTCTGGCTGGGAACATCTTGATTTTATAACGATACCCCATAGTCCATATTTCAAACATCCAAATAAACTGTTCAGCCTTTCAAGTTTCAAAGTTGCGGTAGGGTAAATAATAAACATCACATACATACATGCATTGCTTGATCTGTCGTATAAAGTGTAAAAGCAATCCAATATTTTTACATCACAAAATATAAAATTAGTTTACCAAGAAAAAAATTAATTTTTATCGACATTGTTATTCTAGTGATTGTCACGTCACTCAAAAAGTAATAAAAAAGTTCCGCCTTGTTTCGAGAATTAAGTGCCATAGTAAAATTCGAATCTATTGCATAGGAAATAAAGACTAAAATTCTATATCTAACAACAATAGTCTCGTGGGGAGTACGATCGAATATTCTACGATTATCTGTCTCGTGTACACCGCTATTCGATACATCGTCGATTTTTACGAAATTACATTTAAATAGAAATATACAATAATTAAATAAAAAAATACTCATAAATGAAAGGTTATTCCATCTTTTTTAAGATTCGACGTGTTGGACTTGTTTTTACAGGACATAAGAGCACAAATCGGCATTTTTAGCGGAGCATTTCGGACGTCCTTTCGATGCTATACCGATGCACATAATGATTAAAATCGATTACGCAAATAGTTTTTATGAACGCATTAGATTCAAAAATCTTATACCTCGGCAGAGGGGAAAGCTCATGTAAGGCGTATCCCGTAGTATAAGATCTAAGAGGACACCCCAGGACACTGCAAAAACTAGGACATGTCCTGGGAAACCAGGACGGTTGGCAACCCTAGCGTACGACAACGACCGACTGAGTGTGACGTGTAACTCGTCACTGTACTTCTGTATATAAGACTGGGAATATATGATCCGGAATACGGAAGACCGGAGAAAAATCAGAGCACTGAAAATAGAACTCTGCGCTAATACAGTAGAGTTGAAAATTGAACGCACTAGTATTGTATGATCCGGAATACGGAAGACCGGAGAAAAATCAGAGCACTGAAAATAGAACTCTGCGCTGATACAGTAGAGTTGAAAATCGAACGTACTAGTACTGTATGATCCGGAATACGGAAGACCGGAGAAAATTTAGAGCACTGAAGATAGAACTCTGCCCTGATACAATAGAGTTGAAAATCGAACGCACTAGTATTGTATGATCCGGAATACGGAAGACCGGAGAAAATTCAGAGCACTGAAAATAGAGCTGAAAATCGAACACACGAGTGTCGAGTCAAATGTCAATGTCATATATGACAGCTCGCTGCTCGACACTTCCATTTTCAACTGTATTGAATTAGCGCCGGAACCGGATCATATAGTTCCAGCCTTAGGCTGGGATATGATCCGGAATCGGGTGGGCTAGGAAAAATTCTCTGTTGTCCTCAAACTAAAAGGCGGTTCAATGACAAAAAGAGTTTTTGTGGTAGAGCTAAAAAACACGGGATTATTTTGAAATTGATGCTAGTGTTTTTGTGTAAACAAGTGTTAATGTTGTCATGAATGTCTTATATGACAACATTAACAATTGTTTATAGAACTCTTTCTGTCATTTAACCGCCTTTTAGTTAGAGAACGGCAGTTCTGTGCACTAAAAATAGAACTCTATGCTAATACAATAGAGTTGAAAATGGAAGTTTCGTGTGTCGAGCTGTCATATATGAGAATTTTCACTGGCGTTTCGGATTCCGGAGCATATATATTGTCCCAGCCTAAGGAGAGCTCCCATACGGGGAGTTTCAAAAAAATGGTACAACCGTCATTTTGACATGTCCCTCATTAAAATATTTATTTTATTGAAAACTTTGAGCATTATTAATATTTATTTATTATGTATCTGAAAAGTGTCCTTTTGTATTTAATTTTTATTATTAATAAACTTAATTTAAATTGAAAGAATAAAAGAAATTATAGTGATTTAATTAATCAGTCCCCTCTTTTTCCAGTGTCCCCAGTATAAAGTCAAAACTTCTGACTGAATTATTGTGAAATTTTCTGGAACCTCTTGGCATATTCTGTTGTTTTTTTCAAAAATGATCCATGTTCTTTACTTTTGAGGCTCAATTTTAAGCGCAAATCTACTTTAATCTATTAAAATTTTAAGATAATTATCGTCCCTATAATATGTAATTTCCGGACATTTCGGTTTTGTTACCATTATTTTTCTATAAAAACAATCTACCAAAACGTATTTTTTGTGTTCTAATTATGGCAACACTACTGCTCGGTAGGATCGGGCATTTTAATTCGGCTTGGCAGTGCAATTTTTTCGGTGGAGTAAGGTGGTTGTGCGACCGGTTGGACTGGACCAAAATTGATCGTCAGGTTTGTGATGATTGTTTGATAACTTTTACTATCTTTATTTGAAACATAATAGTTCACAAAAAGAAACTGATTTTTATACTATAAGTAAGTGTATGTAGTTTAATTTACCGTAAAACAGAAATGGTTATAACATGTATTTGAATGTAAGGTAGACGCATTATGTTACTTCGGTTTTGTTACTGCTAATAGGGTAACATATAGACGGATCGTCAAAGTAACAAAACCGAAAGCATAAAGCTAGTTTTACACTGTGGATTTACATAGTCGGCAATTACTTAATTTATCTGAGATTAATGATTATAATCCTTGCAAAGTTAAAGTTTGTTTATAAATTAGTTTTACAAATAAGGAATTCCATTACTAAGCACCTATGAAATTGCCAATATTTTGTCACATACAGAGAAAACTCTGTATGTGACAAAATATTGGCAATTTCATTTTCAGATTTAATAACTTCTATGATTCAAAATATTTAACGATATCTTGATTGTTTATGAATTATGACAAATATCGAATTATGACGTCAGTTAACTATCTGTATACATAAAGTTTTATTGCCAACTCAAATAGTCACTCATTGTAACTCTTTTTAGTTAGCAAAAATGATCATTTTACTGTTATAATTTTTGAAGATGCAAAACATATGAATTACATATGAATGATTAATAAATTACTTTCAGAATAATGCCACTAACAGTTAGAGAAAAAATGCGTAGCTATAGGGAGAGATTAAAACGTGAAAATCCAGAGAAGTATGAAGAACAGCGCAAGAAAAATTTAGCTAGGATTAAATCAAAAAAGAAAAAGATATCGGAGCTGAATCCAGCTGAAGCAGAGGCTAAAAGGCAAGAGTGGAGGAAAGAAAACGACTTTTATAAACTTGCGGGTCTTGTGTTATCTTCCGGTGACATATATTATATAATATAACATTTCTTTCTAAGGTCTTGTAAACTATGCCTTACAATTTTGTTACTGTCGGTTTTGTTACTGTCCCTGAATTTTTTAAGGCAATTTTGAAGATTTTTTCGTATATTTTTATCTTATTAGATACGTCTTGTGTTTAAGTTAAAAACATTAAACATTTAACGTTTTCTAAATGTATTCGGGGTTTGATAGCTCAATGTATATAAAAGTATCATTAAAAATAGATAGTAGTTTTGGAGCAACAGTAACAAACCCGAATAAAAATTGGATATTCTAAACTGTTTTAAAATGTGCAGTGCCTTAATCATTGGTGTTAGTAACGTAAAATAACTCTATTATTTCAATAAATACGTCAGAGTTACAAAAGGTATCATAGTTTTATTTCTATTCAACTTTGATTATGGTAACGAAACGGACACAAATTCAATACTAACTCACTTAAATTTGTATTTTTGTTTGATAAATAGTACATTAATCAAGAAAAAATATAATATTTAAAAAAAACAATAGTATGCAATTATAACTAAATTCTTAAAACCGCCTTATTGGAAAGTTATTTTTTTAAGCCAAATTTCATCAGTTG
This sequence comes from Glaucopsyche alexis, assembly GCA_905404095.1. NCBI lineage: Eukaryota > Metazoa > Arthropoda > Insecta > Lepidoptera > Lycaenidae > Glaucopsyche > Glaucopsyche alexis. The sequence continues at coordinate 5,011,854 of FR990063.1, read as the reverse complement.
TATCATATTTTTGAAACTCCCCATACAACAAACGTGACTTTTTCGTCGTTTTGTACGGAACCTTCGTGCGCGAGTCTGACTCGCACTTGTCAGTTTTTTTTAATTTTTCGGTTTCTTTAATAAAGTCATAACCAGTCGTAAAAACATCCAAACAAACTCACGATCACACCGTGTGAACTATGAAGCTGTCGCACCAACACGTGGACACCAAATGCCGTGTATATTTATAGCGGCTATTCGGGGAGTGCATTTGTATACATAACACGTTAAATAGAGAGGGACTACGACAAGTGACGACTACATACTCAACTACAAATACTGTTGTAAACGCTCGTGCGCCTCGATAAATACAGTAGTTTTAAAAATTCATATAAAATTCGTCATACTAATTTAGTTAAAAATTTAAATAGCATATTAAAGATAAAAGGTTCTTCTCATAGATTATGTAAGTAAGAAACAAAAGTAGCGAGTAAAATACATAAATATCATCATTTTAAATAACTATAATTCCTGATAATTACGCATTCTTTAAATTTTATTTTTATGAAATAGAAACGTATATAAAAATAATCTGACAAAGAGATAATCTAGAAGAGGATCCAACAAGTTTGTAAAGATTTTTTGTTTTTAAAAAATGTATGCGGTTTTAGCTATTATATGTTTTGAAATTGCCCCTGAACCTAAAGTTGTAAAAACTTCTGGTTAGTTTTGTCAGTTTTATTCAAAAGTTTGAAATTATTTTAAAATAAATGATAAGTGAAAAATTAGAATACAATATTTTCTAGTGTTTTTTTGCATGTAAAAATCAGAATAACCAGTTTTTGTTAGATATAGACGCATTTGAAAAGTAGCGTTTTTCGTGAAATCTGAGTCTCGCGCCGATCAATGCTCTTAATGCAGGTTTTATTTAGCAAACTTACCAATCTTCCTTTGTACACCAAATATCCTTCCCTTTCCCTATTCTTACCCTCTCCGCCAATCCGTGGGAACGCAATGGATAAACATAAAAATAATTTAATTATCCAAAATCACCAAAAAGGCGGGGATGTGGTTCGCCACCCATCACGTCTCGTTCTCGCGGAGGCGAAAAGTGGCACATGGAGAGCCGCTTAGTTACGTTGAATGCAAGAGGAGGAATGGATGGTAAGAATGAAAGTGGACGTAGCGAAACAAGTATGTAAGGATCGTAGCAAGTGGAAAGAAGTGGTCTACCTACCCCTACGGGAAAGAGGCGTGATTATATGTACCTATGTATGTTTATTTAGCAGAATTGTCCATCTGTGCTCAAGCATCACGCTTACTCGCCCAATTCTAGACTGTAGACGCGCTGTATGCACTAAAATAAACCTATGTGCACCGGAGCTACGTCGGTGGGCGAATCTATAATTGAGATTAGAATTCTATATCTTGCTTAGGTAAATCCGAAAACCGTTCAAAATCATTTACGGATATTTTGGGAATATGAACACTACTTATGTCTTTGATTAATTATTACATAGGTACGTTATATCCGTACAAAACTGACAATATTTCTGTGCCACGACACACATTGACATGGGACGCGTGTCAATGTGTCAACGTCGCATAGTAACACAAAACACGCTATTACTCGCGGAGCACACTAACCAAAATTGGCCCGACTCGGGCCAATTCGAGTCTTAATTTTTACGCGTTTATAACATATTTACCTCTTTTTAATATTATATATCTATGACTTATGTAGACGTTTGGGCAGGACCGTAGATATATAATATTAAAGAGAGTTATCACTGGGCAGGACAATATTTTTTACACATTTCAAACAAAAAAGTACTAAATAAAATTACATTACGCTCTTTACGGCGCTATTAAGGTCATTGACCTCATGCATACCAAAAGTGGAAATTGTTAAAGCCGTTTCCGAGATTCTGATTATATTAATTACTAGCTTTTGCCCGCGACTTCGTCCGCGTGGAGTAGGTACTTTGGAATATCGCTAAAATTTACCCGCGACTTCATTTACGTAGAAGGAGAAGCGCTTGCCCGCGACTCACGACTGCCCGCAGCGCGCCCGCACATCATTATTGCGCGCTGATTATTTTATTACTGCGATATCTTCTAAAATACTTATTGAAATCAAATGATGTAAATGGCAAATTTCTTGTAAATTAAATGCTTGTAATGAATAACGTATTTATTTGGATAAGGATTAATATCATCTTTATGAAAACACCAACCATAGACATATACTGTCGCGGACTTTTTTTTTAGAACTTTTAAAGGGGAGCAATTCTGTCATACATAATTTTAACGAAACTTTAACCCTTTCCGCAGCGTACGCAGCGAAAGCTCTCAAAAGGGAAAAAAACACCCCGATTTTGAAACATTATTGATTGGAGCTCCGCTCGTATTAAGCTTAGCATGATGTTATATAGCCTAAAGCCTTCCTCGATAAATGGACTATCCAACACAAAAACAATTTTTCAATTCAAACCAGTAGTTCCTGAGATTAGCGCGTTCAAACAAACAAACAAACAAACTCTTCAGCTTTATAATATTAGTATAGATGTACAAGAATCGCTCGTTTTATGTATAAGATGTTGTCATAAGGTGAGGTAATTCCGGACAATATAAACCCAGCCTAAGTTGTCATAAAATTTTTTGACGTAATGTTTTTCTTTTGTTTTCAGGGTGGCGACCAACACGCCTCATCTAGTCAGCCTGGGCACCGGTCGTTTGAGTACGGCTGTCACCTTGCATCCCATCAAACAAGGTATGTTATGTCTAGTTGATTTCTTTTATTTTGCGACTACTATTATATCTTTAGCCAAATTATAAGCTTCTGCGATCATATCATTTATAAAACTTGATGGAAGCGACACCAATGATTTCAAAACTAAAGATGGGCTATTAGTATGACTCTGTGACGGTTTATATTTTCAAGAGAAAAAAATCTCCAGGCAAGAAAAAGTTACGCCATCTTGATTTTAGAAGATCACGTCAATTAGGCTAGGACTGTATGATCCGGAATACGAAAGGCCGGAGAAAATTTAGAGCACTGAAAAGTTAAAACAGAGCTCTGCGCTAAATACAATAAAGCCAAAAATCGGTCACACAGTGTCGAGTCAAATATAAATGTCATATACTATAACAACTCGACACTTCCATTTTCAACTCTATTGTATTAGCGCAGAGTTCTATTTTCTGTGCTCTGAATTTTTACCGGTGTTCCGGATTCCAAAGCATATAGCCAGCCTCAAAATCGTAGACCGATACTATAGTTCAAACATTGACGGATATATTATAGACTAGCGACCCGCCCCGGCTTCGCACGGGTACAATACTGATACTAATACTACAGATAACAGAATGTCTTTAAACCTCTAACAAAACGGGTGAAATTTAGTAAAAACAAACAGAAACAAATTAATATAGGTACCTACTAATACTTAATGAAATAAGTAAGTGGGTATACTTTTATCGTATGAAATACCTACACTTTTCAGAACTAACAATACAACAATCACTAAATAAATAGTTACTCAAGTATCTATCCATCATAGTTACAACGAACACAAAACAAAAAATTTACTCATAGATCTAAACTCGCACGCCTTGGCGACGACGCACAGTGGTTCCAATTCCAAAATTCGTGGACATAGACCCCGAAGTCGGAATTTCGACTTGTTTTTTTTTTCTGTGATAGAAAACAACATTTCAAACAACTTTTACTTTTGTACAATTCTTCGAAAAACTTATATTTTTCAAGATATAAAATAAATTTAAAAAAAAATGTTTGGAGAAAAACACATTTTATTTTTTTTCTTCAACTGCCGTAGTTTGCGGGAACAAGTCCTCCAAGTAACAAATCATTCCTAAAAAGGTCTTAACTTTGTAAAAATAATGAATAAAATTAAATTAAATTTTTCAACAAAAAACATTTTTTATAATATTTTATAGGATATTTCACTCTTACATGATAAAATTAAAAGTAAAAATACAAAAAAGAAGTAAAACATTACGAAAAACATTTCATTTTTTGTAAAAAAAGCGTTTTCATAAAAAAAAAAAATTAACTTAATTTTCTTGCGCGGCCGCACTCTGCGAGATCAAATAAAATTATTTTTATATTCCTTGTCACCTTATCTAATACGCCTATGCCTCAAAACACCCCGCAAACTACGGCAGTTGAAGAAAAAAAATAAAATGTGTTTTTCTCCATACAATTTTTTTTTATTTATTTTATATCTGGAAAAGTATAAGTTTTTCGAAGAATTGTGCAAAAGTAAAAGTTGTTTGAAATGTTGTTTTCTATCACAGAAAAAAAAATCAAGTTGAAATTCCGACTTCGGGGTCTATGTCCACGAATTTTGGAATTGGAACCACTGTGCGACGCGACGCCCACTTCGCAACGGGCCGTGCAGCAGAAATCGTAATATTTTAATTTCGCCATAACTTCGAAACCAAACATCCAATTTTAATCATTAAAAGACCAAATATTATCTACATAAACTGTACTTAGTGATGAAATAATTTATTTTGATAAGGATTAATAGCATGAGTAAAATAAACGCGTTTAAATGTAGTCCAAAAAAAATTCAAGATTTCTAAATAAAAAAATGGTTGTTGTGCCTCACTCGACATAGATAGGTATAGTGTGTCGCGGACTTTTTTGTAGATATTTATAAGATCTACAATTAATTAGAACATTTTATGGTTCTATCTTTTATAGTTTAGGCAGCGTACGCAAAATAAGTAACTTTTCTGGTTGATTTTTTACACCTTGTGTCCGAAAAACCCAAATATCTTACGGAACCCTATTTTTTTCCAAAATAAAATTTAGCCTATATTACTCGTGGATAATGTAGCTTTCGAATGGTGAAAGAATTTTTGAAATCGGCCCAGTACTTTTTGAGCCTATTCATTACAAACAAACAAACAAACAAACAAACATACAAACAAAGTTTTCCTCTTTATAATATTATTATAGTATAGACGAGCCATGTTTAGACAAAAAGTGTCACCAGTCAAATGGCCCCACGTTTTTTTTAATTTTTGGGGCCATTTTGATATTTGATGTATGGTGAAAACAAGATGGCTGACATTTGAAGTATGGTGAAAACCAAGATGGCGTTACTTTTTATTGTATGAAGCAAATAATATAACATACATAGAAGGTAAACTAAAACCGAAATACTCCAGTCCGGCTGGAGTCCAGTTTTGCGACGCCGGAATTTCGACTTTACTGCTAAATAGCAATAAAGTCGAAATTCCGACGTCTCCAGCCGGACTGGAGTCCAGCCAACCTTAGAAAAAAAAGGAAAAGACATGAAGATGGCTTTCTCTTTCACTCTTATTGGTTTTTGCCTTTGATGTTTTGTGAGACAAATAGCTGCCTACGGCTTCGATTTTAGCTTACCTTCTATGTATGTTATACTTATTTCTTTGGTATGAAGTTTTATTCTAACAAATGTACGTCATGCCTATCTTTTTCACGAGTTTTGAAATCTTTGGGTTCGAACAATAAAAATATAAATTCCCCCTCCAGGTCGCGTCACGATCGGCTCGGATCCCACGTGCGACATCTACGTCGTGGGCACCGGCGTCGCCAACGTGCACTGCCGCGTGGAGAACTCCCACAATGTGGTCACGCTATACCCCGTCAGCGGGAGCACGCTGCTGGACGGGCTGCCGGTCGACAAGCCCACGAGACTGTCGCAAGGTGAGTTACGTAGCCCACAGGACAATAATAATAATAAAAGAAATCTTGAGAGGTGTCAAGGGACACCCGGATGGAACGAAGCTCTATGAGAGAGATAGAGAGAGAGAGAGAGAGACAGAGAAACACGCGCACGCCGCCGCACAGCTTACAACTATAGCAAAAAGTGTTGTTACAACTTTTGGTCTTAATTTTTTCCGTCTAGCCCCCTTTCGCAACGCGCGATAAGGAACTCCGTTCCAATAAATATTCATTTCGGACTCCATAGGCCCATATATATATTATAGTCTATACTTATATTATAAAATATGCGAAAGCAACACAGTACACAAGAGCACTCTCTCTCTTCCTTTACTCTCGTAACCCAGTGGGACGGACGGACCGACACGACTGGCAAGAGATCAGGCGCAGATCCGACTTTTACATGCCCATCCGACGCATGGATCATCTTCCTTGTCAGGTGATCGGCCTGCATTGTCCTAACAACATTTTTGTTGTTCCAATGTGGGAGTCGAACCCACGACCTCCGAGTCGAGAGCCAAGCTCTAAACGGAGGTTATTGGTCACCGATAACGGAGTGAGGAGCTATTTAATATTTAATTTCGGATAATAATACGCTCTATATATTTCCAGGGAGCATGCTGACCATCGGCCGGTCGAACTACCTCCGCTTCAACCACCCGCAGGAGGCGAAGCTGATGAAGTCGGTGCTGCCGTCCGGCCACGTGAGCATGGCGCCCACGCAGTTCACGCCCAATGACGCGTGCGAACCCACAGGTGATAATGCCCCTCTATCTATATTATTATAATAAAGAGGAAAAGTTTGTTTGATTGTCTGCATTGAATAGGCTATGAAAGTTATGAAACTACTGGTCCGATTTTGATGAAATTTGGCACAGATATAGACAAGAGAGAGTGCTCATGTGTACTACGCACACACTTGGACACTATAAAATTCAAACGTCAAAATGAAGACCATTTCCAGTTGTCAGTTATATGATGATGTCATAGGGCAACTGGTTCCAATGAAACCGGCCACCGTCACTGAAATTAAATTTATATTTTTATTGTTATCTATTTTCAGGTTACGTAAATCACCAATTCGAAAGCCACCACTGTTACCAAGACAAGTACAAAGACAATACTCTCATGCAATTGGACCAGGAATTAGATTTAACGTTGAAAGGCATGTCCAGAAGAAAACCGCCGGTCGCGCCACGGAAACCGTACAGAGAAGACGCAGAGTCCAGCTCGGACCAGGAGTCCAGACCGAAAGTAGGCAGCATCATGGCCAAAGTGTCCAAATTCGAGTACTACGCGAAACAGCAGAAAGTTGGCAAAAGTCAATTTTACACGTCGAACGATCTAGAAATCTCTCCGAAAGTATTCAGTTCGAATTCTCTAACAGTCAACACACCGGCCAAAGATGTACTGGGTGGTAGAAACGTACCGAACTACATGAAAGTCAAACAGGATCCAAAGGTGATAGTGTTGAATGAAAACAATTTGGATACGAAAACGCCATCTTATCAGAATGTTACCATACGGAATAAAACGAGAATCGACGATCTGGTGCGTAATTTCGACGAGCGGGAAAAATTGCCGAAGAAAGTGAATAATGATCAAATGAACAATGATGTGGATGGTGATTATGGGAAAATTTGCGCGCATGTTGGCAAAATGGTGTGTCTAGCGTCTCCCACTTATGGGGGTCAATACAGTCCCGTGTACTCCAATCTGGATAGGAGTAAGGAGGCCGAGAGTATGAGAATGAAGGTATGTCATATCTATACTAATATGGTAAAGAGGAAAAGTTTGTTTGCTTCTTTACATTGAATAGGCTCCGAAACTCCTGGACCGATTTTGATACAATTTGGCACAGAAGCAGAGTAGACCACGGGGAAGGACATAGGCAACGTTTTATCGCGGAAAAACGTACGGTTTCTGCGAAATTAACTTCTAAAGTTGCGGGCAACGTCTAGTCACTTATACATTAACCCCCTTACTAATAAAAATATTTACGCAGTGTATAAGCTGTACAATGTTTTGTCCTTGTCTGTCAAGCGACTTTTCCAACGTATGGCATAAGGACGAAATATTGTATAGCTTATAAACTGTATAAATATTTTTATTAGTAAGGGGGTAAACGAGTATTTCCTGTATTATACCACAGAATACAGAAGTCATCCAGAAACCGTCAACACGCTTGAAAGTGAAGCCGTCACAACCACTCCAAATTGGAATGGTTATCCACACATAATATGTTGCCACAGAATAACGGAATATTTTACCCGACTTTTTTTCAATTAATTTTTTATTGAATACCTAACTGTCGTAACATAACTCGATTTGTTTTGTAAGTGTAAAGAGCGGGCGGGCGGTGTTTCGCCATGGTTTTGGGGTTTTGGACACAGTGCGCTGCATACAAATGTGATCGAACACTCATTCTGCATGTTTTCTATTCTGTGGGTTATACTTTCGATGTTGATCCTTTAAGGGGTTCTAGTTCCCACTAATTTCAATATTTTCTACAAGGAATCTCATATTCCAAAATTAATATTTTACGAAATTTTGGACTTCTAAAGTTTTTACAAAATTTGATGATTCTTTTCTCTCTTCTCCATGTTTTTGTTTTCAAAATCTGAATGGAAAAAGACTTAAAAGTCGAAGTATATAATGTACACTGGCTAGTTATTGTTTTTTTACTTTGTTTAAAACATGCAGTAAAGTTTTATCTTTATCCTATCACAAGATTCTATTTGCTTATTTTTTCCGTACTTTTATCAGGCTGTTAAGCCTTGTTTAGACGACAGTATAAGCACGTTCGTTCAATTTAAAACCGGGGTGAAAGACAGTCAAACATACCCACATGAATGCAGTGTCATACAGTAAATTATCCAGAAACCTAAACTACTACCATACCATCAAAATCCGTTCAGTATTTTTTGTGTGATATAGTCACGAAAATCCATCCTCAAAAACTTTCCCGCTTATAATAATAAACAGTAGTCTTGTCTGTTATTTTAATGCCTAAGATTATAAATCAGAATATTAGCTTTTAATATAAATGTTTTTAATATAATAAACTGTGATGATGATGAGTTCTTTCTGTCTGTCTATGGTTTCAACATTTCTCATCCAACATGTTCGATACTGTATATCACGCTTAACACACAATCATACAGCCATAATTGAAGGAACAATAGCCTTATCAGATAATGTAATACGCTAGTGATAATTGCTATTTGCTACCTAGACTACAGAGGCTTTAGTTATCGGAGTTCATTTGAATATGAAATAAGATTTGAAATTAGAAAATTTGGTGGTGCTCTTTAAAAAAAGTATTAGAAGTATTCTTGTCTATGGATTAAAGATTTGTGGCGTTCTTTTTAATATACGAGTGAAAAAGTGTACATAGTGAAATTTAAAGTTTTCATATTTCTTGTTTAAAAAATCCCGGGAGTCTTTCAGTGTTCGTTATTTTGATTCCGTAATTAAGTGTATTGTAAGTCTGGAAGACATAATATAAACACTAAATAATAAAGAAGTTTGAGTTTGTTATATCTTTGGGTAGTAGGTACATAATTTAAATCTAATCTAAACTTTAGAATAATTCAAAATAATCAGAGACTTGTTTATAATTTACAAAGTGAGTTAAATATTTCACAGTTAAAATGTGCGCCCTAAAGAACACGAAAAAGAATGTATCCACGAAGAAACTAATACGAACATTCATAACCAATATCAAGAAAAACACTTTGGCGCTAAAAGATTTGAAAACGTCATTCACGAACCATAGACTAGACAAGGACGTCATCGAATACGCTAAATCTATGAACAAAAAACTCGACATCGTCCATAAACTACGAAACGATATTAAAATATATAGAACGATAAATACAGTACTCACAAATCATTACATAAAACAGACTAGAGACCACGAAAATACGATAGATGCAAAGATTCTAAAATTGGAATCAAAAATCAAAGAGTCGTATGACAGCTTGAAAGATGACATTTCCAAAATGGCGGTCGGGGTTGCCAGCAACAAAAATAATGTTATAATGATCGGTAAAGATGTGAAGTTTAGTCAATTTAATGAATTGTACATGCGGAATGAGATTTATAATGATATTATACGTAAGATTGATAAGTTGTATTGTGGTATGGTAAGTTTATTGATATCACAACAAAAAAGAATTTGAGGTTACCTCGATACAATGTATGCCAATGCCGACAGAAAACTGCTGTTCACGAAAAATTTCTAATAAAAGTAGTATGTCCATTATTGCTCGATTTTTGTATTAAAAACCTAGCTTTTGCCCGCGGCTTCGTCCGTGGTGAATAGGATCGTTGCTTAGTGTTTGTTGCAAATTAAAATTATGAATTTTATAAATAGAGTAATAAATGAAAATCCACAACCAAATTCATAGAGGTAACCACCATATTTTGAAAGTCGGTTAGAAGTAAAATATAATTTAAATTAAAATTAACCCAGCCACCAGTGCTTATTTTTTAAAACTAATAATAATGAAAATTATTTTTCAGGCCTACCAAGACAGAATGAAAGAGGAGGAACAGAAGGAAGCGGAGACGGCGAGACTTGAGGAGATACTCAACATGTGCGCAGAATACGAGAAGCAGATCACGTCAGGTGAGCGACACATACAATACGGCCGATGTATCTTGGCGAGTCTGAACTTCGCGCAGAACGTTGCGCAATAACTGTTTCTAATTAGTGTTTTCGTATTTATTTTATTTGTACTAATTGGTCAACTGTATTAGGGAAATTTTATGAGTACATAGGTATATAAAAATAATACAATAACAGTTTTCTTCACGAGTTGTACATGCGCTAAAGTTCGCAGAGCCTATGTTCAGACCCGCCAAGATACAGCGGCCATAGTGTACATACTAACAGCCTCCGTGGTCTAGTGGTTCGAGCATTGGCTCTCGACTCGGAGGTCGTGGGTTCGATTCCCACAAGGGAACAACAAAAAATGTTGTTTCCAAGTTTGGTTAGGACAATGCAGGCTGATCACCTGATTGTCTGACAAGAAAGATGATCCATGCGTCGGATGGACATGTAAAAAGTCGGTCCTGCGCCTGATCTCTCGCCAGTCGTGTCGGACATCCGTCCCACTGGGTTACGAGAGTAAAAGGAAAAGAGAGTGCTCTTGTGTACTGCGCACACAGTTGGGCACAATAAATCACTCCTGCGTAACTGGCCTGGTTTCAATGAAACCGGCCACCGTCACCGAGATCGGTGTGGGAGTTATTATTATTACTACACATACTGGCGGATATACAGGGTGTTTTCAAAACAAAATTAAATACTTTGACGACCTCTGTGGCTCAATAGTTGAGCGTGTTGGTGCTCAAGCCGGGGGTCGCGGGTTCGAATCCCGCTTAAGGAACAAAAAGTTTTTCAGTGTTCCTGGGTCATGGATGTGTATTAAATGTGTGTAATGTGTATAATATAATATAAATCTTAAATATGTGTATAATATGTATAAAAGTATTAACTATATTTCTGTTGTCTGGTACCCATAACACGAGTTCCTCGAGAACTTATCACGGGACCAGATTGACGTGGTGTGAAGCGTCCATAGATATAATATTATTTAAGAAAATATATATTATTATATTCTAGGAGCCTGATCAGGAGTCTATCCTCGATCCAAAAATATTTACAACTAGCTTTCGCCCGCGGCTCAGTCCTACTTTTTCCGGAATAAAAAGTAGCCTTAGTGTTAACCCAGAGCTCAAACTACTACCATACTAAATTACATCAAAATCCGTTCAGTAGTTTTTGCGTCAAAAACATCCATCTATCCATCCTCACAAACTTTCACATTTATAATTGTAGAAGGTATTTTGACTGATTATTCTTATTAAAATAAATGATAATCCTATTTAGTGTCTGTAAATTATGAAAATATTTAGTTATACATAAGTACTGTTATTTATTATTCTTCTTGTCTAGCCCCCTTACTAATAAAAATATTTATCCAGTAGATAAGCAATACAATGTTTTGTCCTTGTCTGTCAAGCGACATTTCCAACGCGTAAGACAAGGACAAAACATTGTTTGCTTATCTACCTACTGGATAAATATTTTGGAACGAAGTTCCTTATCGCGCGTTGTGAAAGGGGGCTAGACGGAAAAAATTCTTACGAAAAGTTGTCACGACACTTTTTTAATTACAAAAGATAATTTTATTTTTTATAAAAATTAATTATTTACGCGTATACATTTATTATATTGATGTATGTATGTATGTATGTGTGTATGTATGTATGTAATGTATGTATGGATAATATCGGTTCGGATATTGTATTATTATTTATTTTATATATACATGTACAATTGTCTGTCTGTATGTCTTTTTTTTTTTGCTATAGTAAGCTATTGTAAGCTGTGCGGCGTCGCATGTTTCTCTGTCTGTCTCTCTCTCTCTCTCTTATAGAAAGCAAGCCAGATATGTTCATCCGGAACTTCGTTCCATCCGGGTGTCCCTTGACACCTCTCAAGTTTTTTATTACTAATAAGGGGTAGACGTTTAGAAAGCCAACGCGTCAGAATATTTCTTTTGACCCGACAACGGCGAAACTAAAATGAAGGGTAATTAATGATTTTGTTGGACTATGCTAATGCATTAGCCGATTATTATTAAACACACAAGTTTTATATCGTCCGTGTATAGTTGAGGTTTTCTGTACTAATATAATATAATAAAGTGGAAAAGTTTGTTTGTATGTTTGTGTGTTTGCATTGAATAGGCTCCGAAACCACTGGACCGATTTTGATGCATTTTGGGATAGATATAAAGTAGACCACGGGGAAGGACATAGGTTACTTTTTATTGCGGCGAAATGTATGGTTTCCCGCGAGATTTCCTTTAGCGCGCACGAAGACGCGGGGACCATCTAGTTAGTTTATATTTTATTCAATACATAATTAGTAAGTTTATAAAATCTTATGTTTATTTTTCAGGCGTTCCCCTCACCCCGCCAGAGAAGCGACCGCACAACAAGATTATTACAAACGGATCTCTACCCAGAAGCGTCACTTTAACCAATCCGAACTTCGTGCAAACCAGCGAGGGATATTACAAGTGAGTTTAACAAATCTATACTAACCCCCTTACTAGTAAAAATATTTACACAATGGATAAGCTATACAATGTTACGTGATATCCTTGTCTGTCAAACGACTTTTCAGATAATCCTATAAAATGCATCAATTCTATTCATAACCGCGCCGCCGATACTGCGCGGAGGTTGCGTGACTTACAAAGCCGACGCGTTGTTCGGTGGTTTGGGAGTGTTTATGTATAGTGCAAGTTGTCGGGAAATGTTAATTATGTTATTTTTCTGTAAATTACGCAAATGTTTAGTTGTGCATACTGTCATTTCTTATGTTATATTGTAGCCTATATTGTTGGGTTAAATATTTAATTCGGTTAAAAATGGTTTTATTTGATTTTATCTACGTAGGGTTGTTTAAACTTTCCACTTTATGTCATTAATCATTAATCATAATTCAAATATTAATCATAATAAATAGTGACACAGAAAATCTTATCTATTATCTATATTAATTGACAAAATTACACAAGTATTCCATATGTCCTGAATATAATCTTATCAATGTCCCTAATTATTTCAGATTCGATACGAGTCTCAACAAAAATTGCAGTCAGTCCCTACCCGTGCATAGTACATATGAGAACTTCGATAATATAACACCTGAAGTTAAAATAAATGACTACGAAAACATTGGGCGTATGGATGAAATAGGTATACCGTATGAAAAGGAATCTAGCCCAGCTGTGAACAGAAAAACATCACCGATAGGCAGTCCATACGAGAACATGTACTTCAAAAACAATCTCAAACCAAAATCGCCGAACACACATAGCCCGAGGACGAGAATAAAGACTACATTCGCTCACAAGAATCTACCGTCGCCGCAGTATTTCATATTCCCGCCACCGCCTCAGACAGAAGAAGAAAAATGTTCGTTTAGTTTCGAAACGGAAGATAGAACTAAAGAAAGGAAATACCATAGTTTAGATAATACGGAAGACACAAGTAATAAATCTAAAGAAACAAACAAAAAAGAATGTAATAAAGTGAAAAATGTTAATGCAGAAGCGATAAATACAGAAGTAGTGAAATATGATGGTATAGAGAAACAGCTAAGTATAGAAGAAGATATACCAATGATTGACGATTCCGATATAAGTAATGATGTGGAGTTGAGATATTCCAAAGATTTTAGTGAGAGAGAGGAAACTGTGATTGAACATAATTTAAGTTTCGATGACGTTAAAAAAGAACTGATGGCAGACATTCCAGAGTTAGAAGAGTTCGAGAGAGATATAAAAGAAAGAAAGAAAAAGATGGAACAGAAAATAGAGGAAGTATCAATAGATAGTGTGACAGATGATAATGTAGATGAAATGAAATCTAAATATGAGAAATTAAAAGAAGAAAGAAGGAGGTTGGTTAGTGAAATTCATGAACTGAAGTGTAAAATGACTGAAATTAGATCGCAAGAAGATGATATACTCAGAGAGGTAAGTTACGATTATTTTTAAAAAGTCAAATTATTTGTAGTCTTAGATTGTCTAAAGAGAAAGGGAATACTAAATTAGATCTTGTGATATCTGTGTAAATCAAATCTAACGGGCTAGGGTCGGTTTACATTGAGACGCGACGTAACGCGTAACGAAACGCATTTTTTGAGATAGCGGTACAAAATATAGCTTTATAGTTTATTTACTACACAAAAATATATACATTGCATTGCAAGAATTTGAAATTCGTGATACGCAACGCTGCATATTATATGTCACCTTAAAATTGTAAAAACCGTTAGATTGTGAAATAGCTAACGAGATTGTAAAATATGTCGAAAGATTAAAAACTAATATATTTATAATCTAACGAAATGTGTTAAATTATAGGCAGAATATTCGCGTCGGAAGTCTATAAACATTATTCAATTTCACTAGTTATATTATAATCTAACGGTTTTTACAATTTTACGGTGACATAGACAAATTTCATTGCAAGAATTCGAAATTCGCGATACGCAACGCTGCATATATTAAACACATCTGTGGTCCAGTGGTTAAGGCTGGAACTATATAATCCGGAATACGGAACGCCGGGTAAAATTCAGGCCATTGAAAATAGAACTCTAGATTAATTTAAAAGAGTTGAAAATCGACCACGTGAGTGTCGAGGTGTCAGATTTGACATTGACATTTGACTCGACACGCGTGTGTTCGATTTTTGGTTCAATAGAAAGAAAAAAAAAACAGATTATCGGCCAGGACACGTTTGCTAACTTCAATACTGCTAACATAATCCGCCATTTTCCTTATTTAATGCCAGCGGTCGTCATTTTGCTAACGTTGTTTGTTAGCGCTATTTTCCCCGGAACACAGCCAATAGTTCTGTAACTGAAAAAATAATGCTAATTTCACAGTTGGAAATGGAAAAAGCGCTAATCAAGGGCGAATACGACTCGGAGATCGCCATATTGAATATAGAGCAGAAGAAGAAGACGGAGCTACTGGAGCGAGCGAGACAGATAGAGGACGAGATCAAGCAGATGAGAGAGAGACAGGAGACGAGACAGAACGAGATGAAGGATAGAGTGGAAATAGCGACTCTAAAAGTTGAAAGGTAGGTGGTTTTATAATGACTAGCTGATGCCCGCGGCTCCGCCCGCGTAAGATCAGTATCCCACGGGGACACTGTACATTTTTGGGATATAAAGTAGCATAATATTATGTGTAAATCCTGAGGGGCAATTCTGCTAAATAAAACCATTAAGCGTGCTAGGAAACAGAGTGGCAATTCTGCTAATTAAAACTTGCATTAATACAATTCCAATCAAGTCCCGACACGCTAAAACTCTTAAACGGTGTTTTATTAACGTTAAACCAACGTGAAACGCGCTCTGATTGGTCGAAACGTCATAAAATCCGTTCATAGTAACATGTCGCTACACTTTCAATCCAAACAAAGTAAAATAAATAAAAAAATTAAGTCTACTTTAAATACGAGAATTGAGGTTCAGAGATTAAACTACTACCATACTAAATTTCATCAAAATCCGTTCGGTAGTTATTGCGTAAAAGAGTAACAATGGATGTTCCATTGATAAATTCATCCATCCATCCATCCTCACAAACTTTCACATTTATAATAGTAATAGGATTGTGTTTGCAAAATTTTATGAGAATAATACCTTAGTACCTTATGAGGTTTCTTATACATATAACTAAGAAGGACACGTCACACGATTCACGAAACGACACAGCGGTTTTCTGTAAGGCCGTGGTATCAAGAATTTATTGTATTTTAATAGAATTTCAATAAATATTTCATTAAGAACCATTATTAACGGTGTACTTTTATCATGTTACTAGAAATACTAGATGCCCGCGACATCGTGCGCGCAAAAGTTAATCCTGCGGAAACCTTACATTTTTCCGCTATAAAAAGTAGCCTATGTTCTTCCCCGTGGTCTACTCTACATCTTTGCCAAATTTCATCAAAATCGGTCGAGTAGTTTTGTAGCCTATTCAATGCAAACAAACAAACAAACTTTTCCTCTTTATTATAAGATATTATTAGTATGGATGATTAGTCTACTCTATATTTGTACCAAATTTCAACACAACTGGTCCACTAGTTTTTTTAGAGCCTATTCAATGCAAACCAAAAAATCTTTTCTCTTAATAATATAGAAAAATGTACCGTTCACATTATATTTTTAACGCCAACGGAAATAGAGGGGTGTTATAAGTTTTTCATCCCGCCTGCTCGACAATGTATCGGATATAATATATCACGCAATCTCAACGTAAAGCATGTCATTGACTCCCAAGGGAGATAATGTTGTATGAAACTCCCAAGGGATTAAAGTGATTTGAATTTGGAACGTTAAAATTCGTATGAAAATTCCTAATAGATACGTATCTATCATAGAGTTTTTCAATAATAATATGTTATTGCTGAGAGTTTATTCGAAAATCGAACTGGCCGCCTATAATTTTATTATTCTCAAGTGT
The DNA here is from genome assembly GCA_905404095.1 of Glaucopsyche alexis. Lineage (NCBI taxonomy): Eukaryota > Metazoa > Arthropoda > Insecta > Lepidoptera > Lycaenidae > Glaucopsyche > Glaucopsyche alexis. The sequence goes on along the minus strand of FR990063.1, from coordinate 4,995,060 downwards.
CAAAATCGTCAGTCACAAGTTCCTGAATCTTTAAGTACTGCTCAAATAAACTCCACCACAACTTCCATAAATATTCCTAATAAAAATATTACTCTGTCCCTCCATAACTGGACAAATGTGTCCAATATCAATATAAATTTTTAACAAAATAAATGTTATATTTTTGTAGCCCTGGGTTTTTATTGCCTCGCAGTAGGTATGAAAAGTAGAGAATGCACCTCTGGGATAAAGCCTGTCTTCGTCTTGGGCAGCTTGAACCCCTCGCTTTACTCAGGACTCCACATAACTCCCTCGCTTCACTCGGGAGTTAAGTTTTAACTCCCTCGCTGCGCTCGGGAGTTAACTTTAGAGTCCCTCGTTACGCTCAGGGTCCAATATGCTACCCGTGACGTAAGACACTGCTTATCCCCTTGGTGCATAATCTACTATTTCATACCACCTGCTCGACAATGTCCGATTATATATCACGCAATCTCAACGTAAAGCTAGTCATTGACTCCCAAGGGAGATAATGATAAAGAGATAATGTTAGTAAAAGAAATGGCAGAAGATAATGTATTTGAGGCATGTGGTGTTGAAATAATAAACTATAAATTATTAGTTATTTGTATTTATAAAACACCACAAAGTGACAAAAATATTTTTTTATACAAGCTTGAAGCAATTTTATATAAATTAAATAAAGCGAGAAAGGAAAAAAAGATTGTCCTGTGTGGAGACTGGAATATCGATATTCTAAAAAACAACAAACATAGTCAAGATCTAATGAGCATCCTAAATAATAATAATTTAACGTTGCATATCTCACACCCTACCAGACTAAACTCCTGCATAGATTTAATCGTTAGCAACATTAAGTCAGTTTTTGCAGACATTCATTACTTGGCCTTATCAGACCATGAAACTGCACAAACAGTTACTTTAAAAATAAAAGGAATACCATCTCTAACCAAATTAATTTTTGAGTACAAAAGAGACTATAACAAACATAATAGGAGAAAATTTCAACAAAGTATTAAAGCCTTATCATTCTCAGATGTGCGAGATTCGGAAAATGTTAACAAAGCATTCGATTATTTTCATGGAACACTGAGTCTCTTCTATGATCTTTGTTTTCCAATTAATAAAATTAAAATTAAAACTGATAAAAGTAAAACAGGGTGGTTAACCAAAGGTATAAAAAAATCGTGCACGGTAAAAAGGATATTACACTTAAAATTTAAACAATCTGGAAAATTTAAAACCAATAATAAAAAATCATTCTTAAAGTATAGTAATCTGTTGAAAAAATGCATATATAAATCAAAACAAATAAATAATAATACATATATAAACACACATAATAACAAATGTAAAGCAAGCTGGGAACTTATTCAAGATAATCTAGGTAGAACAAAAGAAACAAATGAAATATCAAAGATTATAACGGAAACAGGTGTAGTGACGGATAAGAAAGAACTATGTGAATTATTCAACAATTATTTTATTAATGTAGGTAAAACTGAACGAAGTAATGATAAAAAAAGAATATATTCCATTACATCTAATGGAAATACAATGTTTTTAAGCCCAACCGATTCAAATGAAATTTTAAATATAACTAAATCTCTTAAGCAGACCAAATCAGTTGGTTATGACGAAGTAAGAACTGATATTCTAAAACAATGTGCTTCTTATATTTGTGAGCCTATTGCTCATATTGTAAACTTGTCTTTTGAACAAGGAGTATTTCCAAGCAATTTGAAAATATCAGTAATCAAACCTCTTTTTAAGAAAAATGACAGAAGTGATTTAAATAACTATCGTCCGATAACTCTGCTACCAGTACTTGCAAAAATTTTTGAAAAAGCAATGTTAAAAAGGTTGAAATGTTTTTTCGAATCCCAAAATTTACTGGTAAAAGAACAATTCGGCTTTCGTAACAACAGTTCTACTACTGAAGCATGTTTTTATTTAAGTAAAATAATTAATGACAGTTTAAATGACAAAGTACCTATTACAGCTATTTTCTTAGATATGACCAAAGCTTTTGACTTGGTAAATCATGAAATATTATTAGAAAAATTAGACAAATATGGGATACGCGGTAAAGCAAACGGATGGATAAAATCATATTTAGAAAATAGAAACATTTGTACAGAAATTACGATAATTGAGAATGACATCAAAAAAAATTGTAGGTCACAATATAAGATGAATTTGAAAGGTGTACCTCAAGGTAGTATATTAGGACCGTATCTTTTCCTAATCTACATAAATGATATAATTTCGGCAACCTTACATGAGAGTATATTATACGCAGATGATACGACAATACTAGTAAAATGTAAAAATTTTAAAACCTATGAAAAAGAAATAAACGATGCCTTATCAGATATCATGAATTGGTTAAAAAATAATGAGCTACAAGCAAACTTAAGTAAAACTAAATTGATGCAGTTTCGATATTATAACGCAAAAAAGCTACCTAAAGAAATAAAATATAATGATTTAAGTATTGAAGAAGTCGAAACTTTTAAATTCTTAGGAATCAATTATGATAAAAATTGTAATTGGAAATCACACATCCAATTGGTATGTACGAAACTAGATAGATTTACCTATGCACTCAGACGTCTAGCAAAAACAATATCAATTAGTGCTGCTCTGAGTGCATATCACGGCTACGTGTCATCTGTCCTGTCATATGGCTTAATACTATGGGGTAATTCAGTCGATGCTATCAGAGCATTCAGACTCCAGAAAAAATGTATACGAGCGATCTGTCAAGTAGGTCCATTTGAAAGTTGCAGACCACTATTTAGAAAATTGGCGATCCTACCTCTACCGTGTATGTACATTAGAGACGTTTGTATTTTTGTGAAAAAACATCCCCATTATTTTATGACAAATAACGAAGTACATACCGACAGATCGCGTCGCTATCCTAACAATTTAGTTGTACCTAGGTGTAATAGCAGTACATATATGAGGAGCCCTTACTGTATGGCTGTGAAACTTTTTAATAAATTACCTGCTGAATTTAAAAATAATAATTTAACCCTAAGAACTTTTAAAAGAAATATTAATAGGTGGCTAATGGAGAAATATTTTTATGATTATAAAGAATACTTGCAATACAAAGATCCCTAACACCATTTATAGATATTGTACCTACTTAATAATTTTACTATGACTACGGTTCCCCTTTTCGTAATATTTTCATAATATATGCATACTATTAAATTAGTTGAATGTTTTGGACTATAAGCTAGCATAACACCATCGCAATTTGTACAACATTCTTGCAAATAAATTATTTATTTATTTATTTATTTAATGTTGTATGAAACTCCCAAGGGATTAAAGTGATTTGAATTTGGAACGTTAAAATTCGTATGAAAACTCCTAATAGATACGTATCTATCATAGAGTTTTTCAATAATAATATGGTATTGCTGAGAGTTTATTCGAAAATCGAACTGGCCACCTATAATTTTAACATTCTCACGTGTCAAAATCGTCAGTCACAAGATTCAGGAGAATCTTTAAGTATCCACCTCTCAAATAAACTCCACCACAACTTGCATAAATGTTCCTAATAAAAATATTACTCTGTCCCTCCATAACTGGACAAATGTGTCCAATATCAATATTATTTTTTAACAAAATAATTGTTATATTTTTGTACCCCTGGGTTTTTATTGCCTCGCAGTAGGTATGAAAAGTAGAGTATGCACCTCTGGGATAAAGCCTGTCTTCGTCTTGGGCAGCTTGAACCCCTCGCTTCACTCAGGACTCTACATAACTCCCTCGCTTCACTCAGGACTCTACATAACTGCCTCGCTTCGCTCGGGAGTTAACTCTAGAGTCCCTCGTTACGCTCAGGGTCCAATATGCTGCCCGTGACATTAGACACTGCTTTATCCCCTTGGTGCATAATCTACTATAACGGATGAACCGATTTTAATCTAGTTTTTTGTGTTTGAAAGCTGACATGATCGAGAGTGTTCTCAGCTATCATAATCATCAGCTCGCTCACTGTTTGACTTTTCTGTGGTTAATTAAATGTTTTTTGTTTTTTTCTTTTGTTCAGAATCGAGAAAGACATAAAACACCACGCAGCCACCGTCGAGGAGTTGCAGAACGCCCAGGACATTTTGGACAACGAGACCAAGATATTCGAGGACTTGGAGTTTCAACATTTGGAGGAGGAGTCTGAATTGTGAGTGGCAATTTCAGTAAAACTAGAGATCGCCCAGTGGTCGAAGTCAGGAGGCGCTTGTGTAGCGTGAGGTCTCCGATTTGTCAAAATATGACACTGTTTGCGGTTTGGCTACGCGGGTTTATTTCTATTTATATTACTATTGCGAATATTTAGCAATTCGTTAGGGGTTAATTTAATTGTGGCAAAGTTACGGATAAATGAATGTAACTGATTTAAAAGCGGAGCTATGTCTATGTCTACCTTTTTTTCGAGCAAAAATCGACTACGCGTACAGTGTTTTTTGTTTTTGTCTCATTCGCCCATAATAACTCATATAATCTAAGAATATAAAAATTAAGACTATGTAATATATTTCAGACTAGCGAACAGAGAGGACCTACAAAATGAAATCACACTGCTGACGAAGAAAATAGAAGCCCAAAAAACAAGGATACTAACACTAAAATCTGAGGCAAATAATAACCTAACTTCAGCGTTAGGTGAAACTAAAGTACTACATGCAGAGTATGTGAAGCTACTGAACCAAGTGGAAACATTGACAGGCAAAGTACAGACGGTGGAAAAAGAGTTGAGACCTATAGTCAATAAACTCAACGATGTGGAAAGAACTCAATCGCCCGATAGCGCCTTCTACACAGACCAAACGCGAGCAAAGTCAGGCGAATTCGGTTACTCCCCACAGAGTTCTGATAGCGACGATCTGGATTTAGCTAAGATTAAGCTAGAAGATCAAACTAAGATCATCAATGATAAATTCAATTCCATAGATCAAATGTCCCAGTCTATGATTGTTGATATCGAAAGAAAAGAATTCGATAGTCCGTCCAAAGTTAAAGAGAAGAAAGGATTTTGGGAAAGAAATTTCGATTCCCTCAAAAGGAAAGGAAAAGATAAAAAGAAGTCGGAAAAGATAGATATAATGTCACAGAGTTTAAATGAAAATATATTCTATAATGATAACATTGAAGTTGATACTTCCATGGATAGGTTTAATAGTTTAAGGAATTCGAAAAAGAAAGATAAGAAAGAGAACGGGCCAGTGAAAAGCAATTCGTCATCGAAGATACCTACTTTTGCAGCGTTGGGTAAAATCATCAAGAAAGATTCTATCAAACGAAACCGGGAACAGCCTAAAGAAATAAAAGAGGAAGACACTAAAAATAGATACGTCAAAAACACCATTCCAATCGCCACCGAAAATAAATATGTCAAAGCCAAGTCCTTGTCTCCAGATAAGACGCAGTCGATAAAAGAAGAAGACGAATTAAAAAATATAAACGCTACCGATGACGTCAAACTGACAGAACGTAACGTCAAAATCCGGCACAGGAAAAGCTGTGGAGACGAACCTAGCGTTAAAATTGGGGATCTGAAGAAAATAACAGATTCTAATAAAATTCCGTCCCAAGATGACATAGATAGGATTTCTAAAGTTACAATGGACGCTCCGATACTTTCTAGCGATACGGACATGAGTTCGCTAGGAAAGAGGACTTTGGACAGTCTTATGGAAATTGAGAGAAAGAGAATTGAAATGTTGGAGGAGCAAGGTAAGTTTTGTACACCATATTATACTTTTAACGAGACAATCTTGTATATATAATCGGTTTCTCGAAATCGGCTGCTAGTTTTTTATACAGGTAGTTTTAGGGGAGTAAAATAGATCTAGCTAGATCGTATACCTGGGAAACTTATATTTTTAAAGCTGTATGTTTTTTCTTTCACTGTGCAACAATATATTAATAATTTCGACTCTAATAAGTCAGTCCGATTGGCAGTTTGGTATGCGTACACTACGGCCGCTGTATCTTGACGGGTCTGAACATAGGCTCTGCGAACTTTATCGCATGTACAACTCGTGAAGAAAACTGTTATTGTATTATTTTTATATACCTATGTACTCATACAATTTCCCTTATACAGTTGACCAATTAGTACAAATAAAATAAATACGAAAACACTTAGAAACAGTTATTGCGCAACCTTCTACGCGAAGTTCAGACTCGCCAAGATACATCGGCCGTATTGTATGTATGCGTAAATATTTCTGTGATTCTTTTTATTTTTTTAAATTTATCAGAGCTCCGATCAAAGCTCGGTTACCCAGGCACTTTGATGTTATAACTTAAAATGTGTTTAATATATTTGTGAGTAGAGTTTGCACCGTCGAGCTTCTTTAAAACTGTCACCACCTGCATGTAATACTACATTCTGTGAATAAAGACTTGATTGATTGATTGATTGAGCGTTGAACAATTAAATTTGATGAGCGCCTTATTTAGCTGAAAGAATTATTCATTAAATACTAGCTGTTGCCCGCGGCTCCGCCCGCGTAAATACAGTATCCCTCGGGAACACTATTTTTACGCGATAAAAAGTAGTCTATGTTTTAATCCGGAGCCTAAACTACAAAGATACCAAATTTCATCGAAATCCGTTCAGTAGTTTTTGCGTGAAAGAGTAACAAACATCCATCCATCCATACATCCTTACAAACTTTCACGTTTATAATATTAGTAGGATAGTCCAAGACTTTTTTGTTCCTAAGCTTCAGCTTACACCGAGACATGCATGCAGCACGGCGCCGCTCCTACGCACCAAATGCTCTCCAACGATCTCACTTTTGTGATGTTTGTATTTCGTAAACGGTTGATCGTAGATATGCCATTGCAATGACAATATTTCCTGGCTTATTATGTACTTTAATGAGCTCCGTAGCCTAGTAGGTAGACCGTTTGGTTCGCACTCGAAAGAGTGCAGGTTCGAATCCCAGGTTGTGGCGTGTACCAATGAGACTTTTTCAGATCTCAAGTACATTATACGGACGCTCTAACGGTGAAGGAAAACATCGTGAGGAAACCCGCACATAGTTGGCCCCAGACGTATTGACCAGTCATTCCTCTGGACTAGGCTGACTGTGTTGCGAGAATGCCGTATGTGCTTGGGCAACTATACGACATTTAAAAACAGACTGTCCCAGGCACTACAGTACTTCGCTCGGACAATACTGTATAAATCATCCATTAACGGATGCAAAGGCTTAAGTTTTTTTTTTTTGTTTTTTTTTTTATGTACTTTTCGAAAAGGCTTCTTGATACAAAAACGGTTGCCTTCTAACAGATTCACTCTTCCCAGGTTGCCAAGTGATCGAAAATGAACGCGAGAAAATATCCGAACTAAAGAAGCGCGTGCAGGACGAAACGAAGAAGCTCTGGGACCAGCGCAACCGCGACCGCAGCGACTGCCAACTGTCGCCCGTCGACGTCGACAAGTCGCCCGCGGAGTTTGACAAGCGGCAGCTGTCGCCGGTGGAGTTTGACAGGTGTCAGTTTGACAGCTCGCGAGAGGGCTACATCGAGGATGCGAGCTACATGGACGAGTCGTACGTGATGACGAATTCGACGATATACGAGGACAGGTGGGTACAGGATGGAATGATTGGTCTAGTTCAGCTAGTTCAGGGGTCGGCAACCTGCGGCTCGCGAGCCACATGCGGCTCTTTGAATGTTCGCTTTTTGAAGCTTCGGTTATTTAGTACAGCTACTATACGCAAATATTGTTTCTTTTATCAAAAAAAGTTTGAAAATCTTTCTGAATCGATGAACGAAAGAACATACTATATATTATATTATTTTGTACCGACGCACACTGGTGAAATTCACGTATTTTATGGTGAAAATTGATAAAAACAAAGTTACTCCGATTCAAAAATAGTAACGTAATTTATACATGTCACCGTAAAATTGTAAAAACCGTTAGATTGTAAAATAACTAACGAGATTATAAAAAAAAAATAAAAAAAAAATAAAAAAAAAATCTGTTTATTTCAATAGTAACAAATTACAGAAAAAATAAGACAATAACTTATGCTATGAATCTCTAGTGAAATTTTTATACATAAGGAGTTGCATATACTAAGGTGAGAGTGGTGTGCAGGGGTACATATGTGTGTGTGAGTATGTGTGTATGTGTGTGTGTGTGTGTGTGTGTATGAGTGTGTGTGTGCGTGTTGTGTGGGTGTTGGTGTGTGTATGTGTTGTGTAGGTGTTGGTGTGTGTGTGTGTTGTGTGAGATAGAGAGTGAGTGTCTGTAGCACCCTAGCCCTACGACAAGTCTTGGGATCAGTCATGATGACTACTAGGGTGCCTACTGTGTAATTGCTTATATATGTTGTGGAGTGTGTATGTATTATGTGTCTGTAAGAGTGTGTATCTGTGTAAGTGTGTTTCTGTGTGTGAGTGGGTAACTAGTTCTCTAACCCTACGACAATTCTTAGGACAAGTCATGATGACTACTAGAGTATCTACAGAGTTCATTATTACATTTTTCTTATTCAGATTTCAGTGCTTTTATTGTTTAACACAGATTATCCTATTGTATATAAATAAATATACATACTATTTTTAGGTATAAATCTTACAAAGTACAACTTAAATATGATTGTTTAGAAAGTATTGTTTTAGCACATTCCGAACTAAATGCCTTTTCTTTTTATTAAGTATCTTATCGACTAACGTTTTTGGCAATTCATTAAATATTTTTGGTAATATACAGTTCCATACTCTTTCCCCATATTCATTATTACATCTAGGTACTTCATACAATGGCAAATTGTCCAGTTTACGTAAATGGGCAGACCGTGTTCTTATTTTCAGTTTATCTATATAGTTATTGTACTGAATTATAATTGATAAATTTATTTTGTCATAAACGCTCATAACTTTACAGTAGTGGAACAAGTTATGATAGTTATCTTTGTATTTCACTTTAATTTTTAAAGGAACAATTGTTTTCAGCAGCCTTATTTGTAAGTTATAAATATTATCTAGATAAGTTTTATACGTTCTTCCGTAACTAGACAGACAGTAATTTATCACTGAATCTGCTAATGACATATAAAGAAGTCGAAGAGTTTTAAACGGTATTTTGTGTTTGAGTATACATAATTTAGACAGGATTACTCTTAATTTGCTACAAACATAGTCAACATGCGGACCCCAGTGAAACTTGTGATCTATCACAAGACCAAGGTAAGTATGTTCTTTAACAGTTTCGATTGGTGAACAATTACAACATGTAAAGCCTTTGTGAAAACATTCGTGCTCATGGGCAATGATCATAGGTATACATGTTAATTTTTTATAAGGTGAGTGAATATGCATTAGTTTAGTTTTATTGTAATTAATAGTAAGGCCCAGATCATGAGCCCATTTGCACAGCAAATCGAAATCTGTTTGCAATAATCTCTGCGCCTCAGCAATGTCACTATGAGCTATAATAATGCACGTATCGTCAGCAAACTGGTACACAGAGCCGTGCTGGAATATTTTACACATATCGTTTACATATAATAGGTACTCAGTCGGCCCTAATATCGAGCCTTGAGCGGTACCATGAAGCGTAGGTATCAGTTCACTCAGCTCACCTGCTATACTGACTGCATTGTATCGATTCTTGTGATAATTTTTAAATAGTCTCAGCACAGGTCCCTGTATACCACTTTGCTCCATTTTGTCATAAAGCATATCATATTTTAGTGTGTCAAATGCTTTACTAAAATCGACCATAACGGCGAGAACATGTTTTCTATTATTTAAATGCTGATTTATTTCATCTGTGAATAATGATAATAATTGTGAAGTACTTTTATTTCTTTGAAATCCAAACTGATTAACATTCACTATATTGTTATTCGTCAAAAAGTCATTAATTAAAAATTTATTTTAAAAGATTGTAAAAATATGTCGAAAAATTAAAAACTATACACTTATAATCTAACGAAAAATAATGTGTTAAATTATATGCAGCATATTCGCGTCGGAAGTCTTTTAACATTTAACAATTTCACTAGTTTTATTACAATCTAACGGTTTTTGCAAATTTACGGTGACATACACATCACACAAGACATATTATGACGCCATCTAATTATGATCGGTAAAACATTTGACACCTATTTATTCAGATACCCAGAACTGTCGATATAAATAGTTTAGCTAATAGGGTAATTTGCTACAATTCGAAACATCTGTTAATATCAAAGTTTAGACTACATTTATTGTTAGCAAGAAAAAAAGTTGTGGCCCTTCAAAATTTAGAAATTTTGTAAATTTGTAATTTTTGACTCTTTCGATTCAAAAGGTTGCAGACCCCTGGTCTAGTAGTTAGTAGTTGTGGTTTATTTAAAACGCAAGGTACAATACCTAGGACTCTAGCCCGCCTTTTAATAATATTTATACCACCGATACGCCAATCCATGCTGCTGTCTTTGTCTGATTTAGAAAATCCACTTGACCGAAAAAGACAGAAACGTGGATTAGCGTATTCGTGGTGTTAATATTTTTATTGTACAGTGGGTACATTTTATTTTATTTCGAGGGTTTTGCCAGTAATTTTTTGTCAGTGAGTGATATTGAAGAAAACGCCAAAAAGTAATGAGCAGGTAACTTATTTACTCATTCAAGTCTGTTTGCCTAGTCGAAAATCTACTTGTCCCATTACACGCCGCCATATTTCACGCCGGTTTTCTCTGAGCCCAACATATCTCACTGGCTAAGTAGACGTATCAGCTCTAGCGCTCCGCTCTGCCCATTCGTAGGTTAAAATTTCAAGGTCATGACTCATGGCTGAGCTCGGCTACTGTACATCTATCTATATACAGTATACTAATAAAATAAAGAGGAAAAGTTAGTTTGTTTGCATTGAATAGGCTTCGAAACTGCTGGACCGATTTTGATGAAATTTGGCACAGACGTAGAGTAGACCACGAGGAAGGACATAGGTTACTTTTTATCGCGGAAAAATGTAAGTTTTCTGCGAAATTAACTTTTTCGCGCACGATGTCGCGGGCAACATCATAGTTATTGTAATAGGTGCTTTGTATGACGTCTCGAAAATCTTCTTATATATAAAAATGAATTGCTGTTCGTTAGTCTTGCTAAACCTCGAGAACGGCTGAGGCCGTTTTGGCTAATTTTGATCTTAAAATAATCGTATCAGTTCAGGGAAGGTTTAAACGGTGAGAAATTTCAGTTCATAGTATAGGCAGAACAACGTTTGTCGGGACAGCTAGTATTTAAATAAATTGGTTATTAAATATGCAATTACCAAATGATAATAGCTATCGTCTGCTGACCTCATCGTATATATCTCCAGAGTGTACTATCTGATAAGATATCAGTCTGTGTGAGTGTAGTGGCAAAAGTGGACGTGCGTTTTTTTTTCCTTTTTTAAATGAAAACTTTTTTAGTGTCGTAGTGTAAGAATCGAAAAGCGAGAGTGAAAGAGACGACATCTATAGCCTATAGGATATATATGTCACCGTAAGATTGTAAAAACCGTTAGATTATAATAAAACTAGTGCCATTATAAAATGTTGATAGACTTCCGACGCGAATAATATGCGTTAGATTATCCTTACTAATATTATAAATGCGAAAGTGTGTCTGTCTGTCTGTCTGTCTGTCTGTCTGTCTGTCTGTTACCTCTTCACGCCCAAACCGCTGAACCGATTTTGATGAAATTTGGTATAGGGATACTTTGAGACCCGAGAAAGGACATAGGATACTTTTTATCCCGGAAAAATGTACGTTCCGCGCGATAAACGAATTTTGGCGCAACGGAGTTGCGGGCGTCATCTAGTAAATATATATAGTTTTTAATCTTTCGACACATTTTTCCAATCTCGTTAGTTATTTTACAATCATTAGGTTTTTACAATTTTACGGTGATATATATAGCGAAAGAAAAGTTATATATTTTAAGGTTCTTTATCTCGTTGAAGGGAACTGTACGCATTTTTTTTTGTTAAATAACATTATGAAGTGTTTTTTTAAGTGAATCGTGGTAAAATACATAATGGGAAGTCTAATTTCTATGGAAGACTTAAGACCAAATGACAAAATATGTATGGCGTCCGTAACTCATGACGTCACGGGCCGATATATCGCTCTCTTATTGTAAATTTAATTTGTTTGTATCTTCGTTGTTTTTTGAAGATTAGATTGTTTATTATTTACCATGTTGTCTAACATCGAATAGACAAAAAAATGGTTGTCTGTAAAGTCGGTTTACGGACGATAATTTTACGTGATGACGTCATAAAAATGTTTACAAAATTTCCCGAACTTTTTCGGTGCGACACAGCGGGCGCGTCGCGTCAGAATCGCCCTCTTTAACGTTTATCTTCGGCAAAATTCTGAGCATTGAAAATAGAGCTCTGCGCTAATACAATAGAGTTGAAAATCGAACACATGAGTATCGAGTCAAATGTCAAGGTCAAATATGACAGCTTGACACTTCTATTTTCAACTCTATTGTATTAGCGCAGAGTTCTATTTCCAATGCTCAGAATTTTCTACAGCATTCCGGATTCCGGTGCATTTAGTCCAGTTTTATTGGAATAAATTGAAATATGTGACAGTTTATTCGCAAGCCCGTTCAGAATAATTCCAGTTTTAGATCATTATAGATTTGGCCTAGAAATCTAATTCGAAGACATCAAATAAAGTAATTTAGGTCGAAATCGTAATGTCACATAAAAAGTAATAATTTACATTTTAATTTAGGTGTGGTGTATATGTCACCGTAAAATTGTAAAAACCGTATCACTAGTTTTATTACAATCTAACGGTTTTTACAATTTTACGGTGACATATATATTTAAATAAAGGCGATAGTCAAAAATTGACCCACAGTTCACTATAAATCATATTTGTTGGCACCAAAGGGTTGTCACGAACCTTTAAATTAAGGGGCCCCACACACGGTCCGGTCTGCCTTCAGTTCGCCCTGAACGGATGTAAAATCGTATCATGTGTGGGCTCTAATCCGTTCAGGCCGAACTAACGTCAGTTGGGTCTAGGGTTGCCACCTCTTTTTTTTTTTTGCAGATAAAGTATTTGAAATAAAGTACAATTTATTTATAATCATTATTATGTTTAAATACATACCTACTTTTTATTGTTTTTTGCACTTTGTATCAAATTAGTATATCTACCTTCACAATCCATATTTAAACTAAATTAAATAAGTTATTAATTTTTAATCAAATTCAGAGACACTTTGTTTCTTTCGTCTCTCCATTTGCTATAGATCACAGAACATTTTCGGAATATATAATAAAAATGAAATGACTTTATACAAGTTTAAAAAATTATCATTGCTCTTATTGTGCAGTTGATAGTTCTAAAGTATATTGTAATAAAGTTAGCTAGTTAGTTAATAAAGAAAATTTTCCATATAGATCATCCATATCTACATTTAGTTTTTGCAGATTTATATTTTCCATTATCTTAACATGCAATCGACATCGATTGAGCAATCGATATATTTCGCTATACGAGTATGTACGAAAAAAAAACATAATATTATTATAACTAAAGTTTTCAAAATTCTGAAAAAACCAAATCGTGAAAATAAAGTATTTTCGTGTACTTTATTATTCTCATAAAGTATAGAGTACAATTACCTGAAATAACGTACAATACTTTATTATAAAGTACGGGTGGCTCGAATCCGTTTAGGCCGAACTGACGTCAGTTCTAACTGAAACGATCGGCCTCTCGTCTGTGGGGGCCTTAAAGAATCCATGTCCACTACCGCTCATGAAGTTCATGAGCGGCGGTGATCGCTTACCATCAGGCGATCCGTCTGCTCGTTTCCTGGTTCATTTAAAAAAAAAAAACACTTTCTAATGACTTGCTAATGCTTCAATAATAAATATTATAGTTCGATAGGGATATCATGTAGACTAATAAGTGAAATTGAAATTGGTTTGTGATTGTTAAAATATAGACTATAGTATGGAGAAGAAACAAAGCAGTTCACTTTGTTGTTGGTAAGTTTATTCCCCGATCGAAGATAAAGGAAGTTTCGTTTAACAAAACAAAATCGAAAATTTTAAGTATTAGGGGTCGTCCATTAATCACGTGATGCCTAAAGGGAGAGGGGGGGGTCCGAAAAAAAATCACCAAGTATCACAAGGGGAGGAGGGGGTATAAGGAGACATCACGTGTATTAATTTTCGAATCTAGTCTATGCATACCGAAATTCTTATCGGTTGTAGATTCGTAGTGTTGCTTAAATACTTACAAGACAAATGACTCGTATAGTTTTTAATTGGTCAAATTATTCGATTAAATTGTTTTTTAAGTTAAAGTTTTTCTTCAAACATGACCTGCTTACTATGTAAAAAAATACACGTGATCTTAGGTGGGGGAGGGGAGGGTAGTATAAAACCTCACCACGTATCACCAAGGGGAGGGGAGGGGTCTAAAAAGTTGTTAAAAATATCATGTGATTAATGGACAGCCCCTAACCCCCGAGCGAGCTGATAATAATGAATTATTGTAGCTAAGATTTCAAACATGTTAGATTTCAAGCAACAGCTGAGCTACAATGGCACAGACAGACAGACACGTCAAACTTATAACACCTCTCTTTTTGCGTCGGGGGTTAAAAATATTGTTCAATACAAATCTTGTCTCAAGGCATTATAGCCAATAATAACTAGCTTATTCTTTCTTGAGTTCCCATTGAATCTGATCTGGTAAATTATTCTGCTAAATAAAACCTTCATTAATACAATTACAATCAAGTCTCGATACGCTAAAACTGCCAAACGGTATTCTCGTAAACGTCAAACTAACGTGAAACGTCAAACGCGCTCTGATTGATCGAAACTTCATAAAATCAGTTTACGATAACATGTCGCTTCGCTTATAATAAAATCAAAGTACAATGAAAGTCTACATAAATTTGAGGTTCTGTTTCAACTTTTAAAAAATACTAAGGCTGGGACTATTTTGTCCAGAATACGGTTGGCCGGAGAAAATTCAGAGCATTGAAAATAGAAGCCAACACTTCGATTTTCAACTTTATTGTATTACGCAGAGTTCTATCTTCAGTGCTCTAAAATTTCCACGGCCCGCCGAATTCCGGATTATAATCTCAGCTATAGAAAATTTTGAAATTATTTTGTTTTAATTTTATTTTTTTTTGTTTGTTTCAGTTCTGGATTCCTTTCATCTTCCATAGAAGAGGTGAGTTTTTCTACAGATTCCTATTTTGTAATCAAAATAATAGTGTACTGTAGTAGGCAGATAGGAGTATAATGGATGTGCTGGCGCACAAAAATTATCATAATTATTTTATACATGTGTTGTTTTATATTCGAAAGATGTATTTTACCTAACGCTAGGCCACAATAATAAATCCCCCACACCAAAAACGGTGTGGGGGATTTATTATTGTGGCCTTTTCGGGGAGTTTCGGTTACGCAGGCGGCAGGAGTAATTTTATAGTGCCCAAGAGTGTGCGCAGTACACAAGAGCACTCTATCTCTCCCTGTGGTGGATTCGTCCACACATTTTATAAAGAGTTTATATTTTTGTCTATTTTTATTGTTTTTAAAGAGATGACGTAGTTGTCACAAGGACTTTTGCTTTATATTTCAATTCCAAACAACGTATATAATTAATAATAAATGTAAAATATATATACGTTAAAATAACTACGCGAGTCTTTTAGTGACCTTAGAGTAAATACAGTAAGTAATAGCACTAAAAAGATTCGCATCATCTGGCGACCGTGATAGCGATAATGGAAACAGCAAAGTCCGAGAGACGAAATCGTCGCCGCAAGTTCACAATCGTAGCAAATAAAATTGATGATTTATCAAAAGATTTAATCTTAAACGCGACTGCTATAAAAGCATATTTTCCAACGTTAGAAAAACAGTATGAGGATTTATGTATCGCGCAAGATAAAGTCAATGAGTTACGGTTAGAGTTGAATAGCGACGAAGATACGACGAAAAGCATGGACGATGAATGGGAGGCGGAGATCGAGTATAGCTTTAAATTCAACAAGATAAAAAACATGTTGTTGGATCACGATCGCGATCGCGTCACTCCTAAGGAGAACTACAGTCCAGACAATAACCATCGACATTTTCGATTACCTAAATTAGCGCTCCCATCGTTTAATGGTGAAATAAGACACTGGCTAACCTTTTGGTCACAATTCAAAAAGATTCATCATGATGTGTTGATAGACAACGACGACAAGTTACACTATTTAATGCAGTGCATGGATATGGGATCAAGTGCTAGAGATCTTGTCGAAAGTTTTCCACCGTGCGGCAGTAATTACGAAGTAGTCGTTGAGCAGCTTAAACAACGCTTCGCAAAGGATGAGCTCATTATAGAACACTATGTCCGAGAGCTACTGCAGTTAGTACTTGCGCAGTCTAAAGGTACGGTAAAGATGCCTATTGGGCCGTTGTATGATAAAATAACAACACAAGTACTAGCTTTAGAGAGCATGGGTGTTACACAGAATAAGTACGCTGCATTTTTATACCCGCTAGTAGAGGCAGCTCTACCAGAAGAATTATTGAGAGCATGGTACAGGTCACACATACACGCCGAAAGTGGAGCAAACTCTCTCACCGATTTGCTTTTGTTTATCAAACAAGAGGTGTTTGCTGATGAACGAGTGCGCTTGGCGAGAACATTTTCTGCGGACTCTGCTGCCGGACCATCGACCTCATGTTTTGCGACGGCAGATACAAGGAAACAAAATCCAAAACAGAACCCAACCACAAAAGCACCTGGAAAGGCATGTTTATTTTGCGACAAAACTTCACACCCGAGTTCTGAATGCCTGACAGCGATTAACAAGACATTAGAAGAACGTTGGGAAATTGTAAGAAGAAAGAAAGCTTGTGGAGTTTGTTTGAGCACTGGGCACCACTGGAGGTACTGTAAGCGTATTGCGAAGTGCGTCATATGCACCAAGCGTCACTTCCCAATTATGTGTAAGCTCAATCACAAACCAGGTAAAGATGAGGAGGATAAGGTAATAGACAACTCTGTTTCAGTCAATCAATCTACGACAGGTAAAACTATTTTGCTTCAAACTCTTAAAATAAAATTACTAAGTAGCACAGGTTCAGTAGTGATAAGAGCGTTACTAGATTCTGGTGCTCAACGATCTTTTATAAGATCAGATGTTGCGAAAAGATTAAATTTGAAGCCCATCGGGCAACAAGAGTTGTCCCATAATTTATTTGGTGGGAATGTTATCAAGACACAAAAGCACAATTTGTATAATGTAAACTTATGTAGCCTAGACAACCGTTATACATGTCATGTTGATGTGCTAGATCAAAATGTGATTTGTGGATATTTACCACGGCTACATTCGAATAGCGTGTTAACACAGTTACAAAACTTAGGGGTGTTTCTGACTGATTGTATTGATGATGTCTCGGAAGTAAGTTTGCTAATCGGGTCTGATATTTTAGGATCATTGCTTACGGGGAGAACAGTACGAGTTGACCAAAACATTTTGGCTATGGAGTCGAGGTTAGGATGGACTATCCAGGGCCCTGTAGTTGGTACCTACTGCTCTACAGTAAATATAGTAAGCTCGCTACACTTCAGTGTCAAAGATTTCTGGAGCCTTGAGGCAATGGGTATAAAAGACGAGGTAGAAGTGAAGAATAAAAAGGTGGAAGAAGTAGAAGCGATGAAACGATTTGAAGAGACGATACAAGTAAGGGAAGACAAAAGATATGAGGTAAGGCTGCCTTGGAAGAAAAAGAAGATCGAATGGCGCTTCATAGTCCCCTCAGCGCCATGGTGGGGAGGATTTTGGGAGCGGATGGTTCGCACCGTCAAAGAAGTACTTCGACGCAATTTAGGTAGAGCTGCTTTGTCAGAAGTTGAACTATATACGGTATTGTGTAAAACAGAGAGAGTTATAAACGCGAGACCTATAACATACGTAGCAGATGATACCGAAAACGTGAGGCCTCTGACACCTTCGATGTTCCTGAACATTAATTGTGACGGGAGTAGTAATAATGATATGGATAACGTAGACGGACATATTTTAACTTCTCGCTGGAGATATCTAAATACAATTAACAGTCATCTTAAGGAAAGGTTCAAGAGAGAGTATCTTTCTCTCTTGATTCAGCGTACTTCAAAAACTGTCAGTGCAGTACGGGTCGGTGACGTTGTGTTGATAGGAGACGATGACTCTAAACGCGTGAACTGGCCTTTTGGGTCTAATGGTAGAGGTAATGCCAGGAGTTGACGGTCAACATAGAGTTGCCCGGCTAAAAACCGCAACGGGGGAAAAGATCAGAGCATTACAGCATATTTACCGCTTGGAACTCGAAGCGGATTCTGTGCTTAAAGATGTTTTGGTCACTCGTTCTGGTCGTCCCGTTCGCCTTCCTGATAGGTTTAGGTTTTGATTGATTTTTTTTAACTGTTTATTTTATTTTGTCTTGCAAAAAAGAAATTTGTGTTACATTGTAAGTGAATAAGGCCTACTTAATTAATTTTATTATGCATTAAGTTATTTAAGATAACAAACAGTCTTTGCAACTTATCTTTAATTTAAGTTTGTTGCAAGGCGGGGAGGATGTGGTGGATTCGTCCACACATTTTATAAAGAGTTTATATTTTTGTCTATTTTTATTGTTTTTAAAGAGATGACGTAGTTGTCACAAGGACTTTTGCTTTATATTTCAATTCCAAACAACGTATATAATTAATAATAAATGTAAAATACTATAAATATACGTTAAAATAACTACGCGAGTCTTTTAGTGACCTTAGAGTAAATACAGTAAGTAATAGCACTAAAAAGATTCGCATCACTCCCTTTACTCTCATAACCCAGTGTGACGGATAACCGACACGTCACACGACTGCCGAGAGATCAGGCGCAGATCCGACTTTTTTTAATGCCCAGTGGTTCCTAGTAATTCGACCTAGTAGTCTAGTAATTCGACCACGGAGGCTGCAATCGTTCGGAGGCCACAACATTACGTAAGTAATGACATTATGCATAACTCAACACGGCCAAGTGCGAGTCGGACTCGCACTCGTAGGGTTCCGTACCGTTATCTATAAAAACTGAAAAAAAAAATCACGTTTGTTGTATGGGTATTTGTTGTATTACACCCTTCAATATATTTTTTTATTATGTTTTTTAGTATTTGTTGGTATAGCTTTTTAGACTAATATTTATTCTGTGGTATAGCGGCAACGTAAATACATAATCTGTGAAATTGTTAACTGTTTAACTATCACGGAGATACATACTATTAGTGACAGACGGACGAACCCTTTTGGGTATGGAACCCAAAGATTTCAAAACTTAAGATAGCCTATGACGTACATTTGACAGAACAAATCTTCATACAAGAAAAAGTTACGCCATCTTGGTTTTCACCATACTTCAAATGTCAAAATTGCCCCAAAATATCAAAAGTGTGTAAGTAAGTAAGTAAAAAAACCACAGAATACAGAAATCATCCAGAAGCCGTCAACACGCTTGAAAGTGAGGCCGTCACAACCACTCCAAATACGCCAAAATACAAGCCACAGAATAACGAAATATTTTACCCAACTTTTTTTCAATTAATTTTTATTGAATAGCTAATTGTCGTTATATAACAACGCGATTTGTTTTGTAAGTGTAAAGAGTTAAAATTAAAAAGTGCGGGCGGGGTGGTATTTCGCCATGGTTTTGGACACAGTGCGCTGCATAAAAATGTGATTGAACACTCATTCTGCATGATTTGAATTCTGTGAAAAAAACATGCCTCGTCTATAATATATTAGGTTGGGGAAAAAGTTTCTTCGCATTTTATATAAAAATTCAAAAGGTTTTTTTATAAAGTTTATTTACAAGTGACTAAAGTATATAGGTGCCATTTTGTTCGATAACTTTTTGCCATCTTGTTGGTAGGTACATGATCCCATTGCTATAAAATTTTTGGGGCTTCTGATGAAAAAACTGCGACAAGTGGTTTTGGCAGTCTTCTTGTGATGTCAACCTGACACTGCCTAAGGAATTCTGCAGCGACCGAAACAGGTGGAAATCTGAAGGTGCAAGGTCAGGACTATACGGCGGATGCATTAACACCTCCCAGCCAAACTCCCGTAATTTTTTCTGAGTGGCTAAAGATGTGTGAGGTCTAGCGTTATCATGGTGAAAAACCACACCCCTTCTGTTGATTAATTCCGGCCGCTTTCTCTCAACTTCTTGCTTTAATCTCATCAGTTGTTCGCAGTACAGTTCAGAATTGATGGTCCTGCCTGGCGGTAACAGCTCATAATGAATAATGCCCTTCCAATCACACCACACACACAGCATCACCTTGTTGCGAGTTAACCCGGGTTTCGCCACAGTCTGTGAAGCCTGACCGGCCTTTGACCACGATCTTTTTCGCACGTTCTTGTCGTACGTGATCCACTTTTCATCACCAGTTATCAGCTTCTTCAAAAATGGTTCGGTTTCATTACGTCGTAATAAAGAATCACAAATGAGTACACGGTTCATTAGGTTTCTTTCAGTGAGCTCATGAGGCACCCAAATATCGAGCTTTTTTGTGTACCCAGCTTTTTTCAAATGCGCCAAAACCGTTTTGTGGTCAATCCCCAGTTCTTCAGCTACATCGTAACTACTAATATGCCGATCTTGCTCCTTTTTCAAAAATGGCAACAGTTTTGTCCGTAACAGGGCGACCAGAGCGACGTGCATCTTTGATATCAAAATTTCCGGATTGAAAACGCTTAAACCAAATTTGCGCTACTCTCACAGATACTGCATTAGGTCCATAAACATCACAAATTTTTTTCGCGGCTTGTGTTGCATTTTTACCTTTTTTGTAATAAAATTTTAAAATGTATCGAAATTCTTCATAAGAATCACTCATTTTAACAATAAGAAAAACAAATGAAAATCTCAAATTTACCTAATTTGAATTTGGAATTATCTTCTGTAAAATTAAAACTTTTTAATGATACCAAAATCAGCCAGATACAATTGGTATAGCCCAAGATATTTTATGACAAGTTCATACATACTATAATGCGAAAAGACTTTTTCCCCAACCTATTATTATACGTCTATGATGGAGTCCCAAAAATATTCGTAGAACGATAACTTACAACGAATGTGTTTTTTTGATATGTCGGAATAGTTAATAGTCTACAGTAGCTTCCTATCCTTAGAAAAATATTCTAGTGTTTATTTTTAAATTTTAATTCATGAAGACACTTCATAGCGTTTAAAGGAAGAACGCGTCCGTTGGCCGTTGCTTACGAGGAAATAATTTGTCTATAGTTTATGCCGGATGCGGCCATAGACAACCAGTTTGACACCTCGACGTTTTTATGGAAGCGATGTGAATAGACAAAGAAATTTATAGAGCCGCTATTAATTTTGATTGACTTATCCTTTGAGATATTTTTAGACTGAAATGTGTGGGCTCGGGTACGATTATTTTTATTCTGACGATGTATTTTTAAATTAATTTCTGAGGAAAGGGATGTAATTTTGTATTTTTTAGGTTTTAACAATATCGAGTTATAGATACAAATTATTTAAAACTAGTATAGGCAATGTCTTGGTTCTTTTTAAGGACGCTCTCTCGTTCTCTGATAAATAGAAAAGTAGAGTACCTACATGAGTTTTTATAACACTGATTAATATAGTAGTTATTTCGTAATGAGTAGAATTACGATAGATGCGTCATAATTACACTTCCTACTCCTCCTACAATCTTCTGATTAATTTCGTTGCGGTCCCAAAACAGATTTAGCATGTCCATCGGGCAACCCTGAGATCATATCAAAGAGTTTTGTGGTTGGTTACCGCTGTAGATCCTGATTCCAGAGGAGTTGCAGTGGTGGGTATGTGTGGTGGGCCAAATACCCATTTTTATTAGATGCGTCACAATTTCACAAACAAGTAGGTGATTTACGCTAAACGGTTGCACGTGATCGACGAGATTAATAAACTGTTACTACGTAAACATGATTCAAATTTTCAATATTCGCAGAAAACATTCATTCCCGTGTTAATATTCGTCTCATTAACAGAAACAAACCGACTTACGTACGCCACGCCCACGGCATCAGAAAATAAACTTTTGTATTAGTAACCAAGTGGCAGTTTACAGAACGCCCGTGTCCCGTGTCAAGGCGAAAAAAAAAAAATACGCGCGCGGTGCGGTTTAAAAATTAAATTTGGAATTTTTATATTTTGGCGCGCGAGTGCATTTTAGTGTTGTGTTGAACGTAAAATTATTATTTGTATTTTAAATTGCAGTTTCTAGCTTTTCAATTTATTAATTATAAATTTTATTTCTTTTAAAATAATATACTTAGTACCTAGTATGTAATAAAAAAATCTAGGGATATTCTTATTAGAATTTAGATTTTGTGTTCTAGCTGTAACTTTTCGATAAACACTACGTTAAGCTCTACACACAGACTCTACATTAAACTCAAATAAAACTAGGGTTTGGGAATTCCCTAAAATTTCAAAGTCCCGGGACACGAGACAGCCTACAGTCAAAGTCTCGGGAATTCTCGGGACTTTTAAGGTTTTTTTTTCTGTTTTTAAAGAACCTTTTTTGAAGACTTGTAATTTAGTTAATTTTTGGTGAAACGTATAAAAATAATCTAACTTAACCAAGAGCATCTTGTCTCTAGTCTCGACCCGAAAGTCCCGGGACTCGAGACAACTAAAATTACGAAAGTTCTGGGACTTCCGAGACACGAGACATCCCGGGACCCAAACCCTAAAGAAAGCTTTACGATTTTTTAATTTTATCTTAAATTATTTAAAAACAGGTTACAACCTGTTTAGAATTCAGATCCAATTTATTTAATCTTTTTGAAAACCAAATGATGAAATAATATAAAAATTGTTTTTATTAAATTTACATACGTAATACAAGACTGTACCTTAGCAAAATTGTTTGAAATATACTACTTGAAAATGTGTATATTCTTTTTGTTTATAGTAATCTTCCTGTTGAAATTATAATTGGGCTATAAAGATCGTAGGGTTGCCACCTATTAGAGTTTAGAATCATTTATTTTTTTGTAAAAGGTAATTTCGAGGGAATCGTACATTTTGCCGCGATAAAAAGTAGCCTATATACTAACCTCTATATCTGTGCCAAATTTTATCAAAATCTATTAGTTTCGGAGGCTATTCAATCATCAATGCAAACAAACAAACATACCTACAAACAAACCTTTCCTCTTTATAATATTATATTAGCATAGATAATAAGAAGACATTTAAAGAACAAAAAAGATTTTAGCTTAAAAATTAACTTTTCTTCTACTTTAGAACAGTGTTTTTCAACCTGTGGGTCGCGACCCCCTGGGGGGTCGCGAAGCTTCTGTAGGGGGGTCGCCGGAGGTAGAGTCAAATCCCCCCCGAAATCGGCCGGCTGTTATTTAAGAAAAAAAAATAATACTAACTTGTTCTATAAGTATGTGTTTATGTTAAATGCGTTCAAACTAAGAAATTGAGCGAATGTTTTTTACGCTTTAACCTATTAAAATATTTTTTTTTATATTTAAGCCCTGAAAGAATGTTGTACTTTAGAAAAAACAATAAAATCATTAGCCTAAAACAGGGATCGCGAACCTTTGGCACACGTGCCATCGAATCCTCGAACGTATAGCATGCGATTTTGGGCACGTCACTAATAACAAAATTTTGTAATTATGTACTACGAAAAAAGTGTGAAATAGGTATTATATAACAAACCTAACATATTAGGTTACTTGTCATCTATTTTGCAACATCAGAAATTACACTAATTTTACTTGAATTTAAATTACCTAATGATCTTATTTTCACATTATTTTAGGGTTTAAAATATGAACAGATTTAACATATTAAATAGGAAAAAAAATTTGCTCGCTCGCTTCGCTCGCTCGCGTTTAACATAAAGAACATATTATATTATTTTGTAATGATGTTCTGTTTTAGCCGTTTCATTTTATGATATTTTTCCGAAATTCACCGTTAATCAGTGTTTGAATTAACGATTGAATAGATTTTAACCTATAGAATGGAAAAAAAAATTTTGCTCGCTCCCTTCGCTCCTCGTGTTTGGCTTACAGAACATATTACTATAAAATTTAGTACCGACGTTCAGCTTAAGGCTTTTGATATTTGTATTTTTTTAATTACACAGTCTTTCAGGGTAAACCTTGAAAATCTGTGCTTTAAAGCTGAAACAGGTAAAAACGAAAGAAATTGGGCGCCTATTATTCTAATGTATATTATAAAATTATCCTATTTCCACAGTCTTTTAAAGTTTAAAGTTTGATCAGATTTAACCTATTAAATAGAAAAAAAAATTTGCTCCCTCGCTTTGCTCGCTCGCGGTTAACATAAAGGCATATTATTTATTACCGATGTTCTGTTTTATTGAATTTTACCGTTATTCAGTGTTATAATTTTACTTTAGTTTAACGTTTCAACAGATTTGAACGTTTGAACCTGTAAATTAGAGAAAAAATTTACTCGCTCGCTTCGCTCGCTCGTTTTTGGCTTAAAAAACGTATTATAAATTTAGTCTGACGTTAAGTTTTAGACTATACTTAGTTTTATATAAACAGGTAAAAACGAAAGAAAAAATTATTCTAATGTGCCCAGGGTCTCTAATAGGTTAAAGATGGCCCTGGTTATTTAATGTAGTATTGTAGTCGTTTTATTTTCTGGACCACCCCCCCCCCCCCCCCCCCGAAACTAAAACCTGGCTACGTCCATGGTCGGGGGGTCGCGAAAAAATTTTTCATGCAAGGGGGGTCGCATCATGAAAAAGGTTGAAAAACACTGCTTTAGAATAAACCCTTTAAGTACGGTCTACATTTTATCGAGTTTAAAATATTCATTAAGTACATATTCACAAAACAGTAAAACCATATTTTTTAAAAACCGATTATATATGTATACGTCACCGTAAAATTGTAAAAACCGTTAGATTGTAAAATAACTAACGAGATAGTAAAAATATGTCAAAAGATTAAAACATGTTTATAATCTAATGAAAAATAATGTGTTAAATTATAGGCAGCATATTCGTGTCGGAAGTCTATCAACACTTTACAATTTCACTAGTTTTATTACAATCTAACGGTTTTTACAATTTTACGGTGACATATACAAAATTGTTTCGTTTAAATTATAAGAATCCATCGTAAGAATTTCCTCCAAACAACTTATTTTTAGTTAACGACTCATTACAATTTACAATACAATCATTTTTGCTGTATACACCGCGTATGCGTCACGCACAAGGCGGAGCATTCCAACATATTAAACTAGCGACCCGCCCCGGCTTCGCACGGGTACAATACTGTACTAATACTACAGAATGTCTTTAAACCTCTAACAAAACGGGCGAAATTTAATCAAAACAAACAGAAACAAATTAATATAGGTACCTACTAAAACTCAATGAAATAAGTAGGTGGGAATACTTTTATCGTATGAAATACCTATACTCTTCAGGACTAACAATACAACAAACACATAATAAATAGGTATTCAAGTATCTATCCATCATAGTTACAACGAACACAAAACAAAAAATTTACTCATACATAGATCTAAACTCGCACGCCTTGGTGACGTCGCCCACTTCGCAACGGGCCGTGCAGCAGAAATCGTAATATTTTAATTTCGCCATAACTTCAAAACCAAACATCCAATTTTAATCATTAAAAGACCAAATATTATCTACATAAACTGTACTTAGTGATGAAATAATTTATTTTGATAAGGATTAATAGCATGAGTAAAATAAACGCGTTTAAATGTAGTCCAAAAAAAAAATCAAGATTTCTAAATAAAAAAATGGTTGTTGTGCCTTACTCGACATAGATAGGTAATAGGTATAGTGTGTCGCGGACTTTTTTGTAGATATTTATAAGATCTACAGTTAATTAGAACATTTTATGGTTCTATCTTTTATAGTTTCGGCAGCGTACGCAAAATAAGTAACTTTTCTGGTTGATTTTTTACACCTTGTGTCCGAAAAACCCAAATATCTTACGGAACCCTATTTTTTTCCAAAATAAAATTTAGCCTATGTTACTCGTGGATAATGTAGCTTTCGAATGGTGAAAGAATTTTTGAAATCGGTCCAGTACTTTTTGAGCTTATTCATTACAAACAAACAAACATACAAACAAAGTTTTCCTCTATATAATATTAGTGTAGACTAGCGGTTACCTACCGCCCGGTAAGTACAGTCGCACGGGGACAGTAACAGTCTCCGTGGTCTAGTGGTTCGAGCATTGGCTCTCGACTCGGAGGTCGTGGGTTCGATTCCCGCATTGGTACAACAAAAAATGTTGTTTCCAAGTTTGGTTAGGACAATGCAGGCTGATCACCTGATTGTCTGACAAGAAAGATGATCCATGCGTCGGATGGGCATGTAGAAAGTCGGACCTGCGCCTGATCTCTCGTCAGTCGTGTCGGTTATCCGTTCCACTGGATTATGAGAGTAAAGGAAGAGAGAGTGCTCTTGTGTACTGCGCACACACTTGGGCACTATAAAATTACTCCTGCGTGAACCGGCCACTGTCACCGAAATTGGTGGTGAGTTATTATAACGCACGGGGACCGTATATGTCCCGCGATAAAAAGTAGCCTATGTCCTTTGTCAGGCTCTAGTCCATCTGTGTACCAAATTTCATTTAAATCGGTCCAGTAGTTTTGGCGTGAAAGACGGACAAACACATACTTTCCCATTTATAATATTAGTATGGATGTTACATACCCATTATCATCAACATTCTTAATCTGGGACTGTATGATCCCGAGTCCGGCGGGCCCTGGAAATGTCAGAGCAGTGAAAATAGAACTCTGCGCTGATACAATAGAGTCTAAAATTGAAGTGTCATATTATATGACATTGACACTTGACTTGGACACTTGTGTGTTCGATTTTCAGCTCTGAACCTCAATTCTCGTATTTAAAGTAGACTTTGTTTTACTTTGTTTGGATTGAAAGTGTAGCGACATGTTACCATGAACGGATTTTATGACGTTTCGACCAATCAGAGGGCGTTCGTTGGTTTAACGTTCATAAAAATACCTTTTGAGAGTTTTAGCGTATCGGGACTTGATTGTAATTGTATTGCAGATTTTATTTAGCAGAATTGCCCCTCTTATAATAGCGCAGAGTTCTAACTTTACTGCTCTGAATTTTCGCCGGACTTGCGGATTTCGGACAATATTATAGTCCGGAAAATGCATCGTAAGGCTACCGTGCATTTTCCGGAATAACATGGCCTTTAGTCATGCATTCGATAATTTCGACGGCGAAGTTCGTAATCCAAAAGTATGAGATTTGACATAAGTCATCGTTAAGTGACATAAAGCATCGCAAGCGATCTGTCACGTACCTAGTCGAAATTATCGAATGCATCTTGACTAAAGTCATTCATCCCGCTAGCTTATGAGTAATGAAATCGCTTTGAACGCGAATATAAACACGTAATAATTATAATGTCCTGAATTTAAAATAGTTTATTGGCAAGTAGCAACGGAGGTGAATAAATACAATAAATAACTAATAATAACTCCCCACACCAATTTCGGTGACGGTGAACGGTTTCGTTAAAACCAGAGGGGCAATTCTGCTAAATAAAACCTGCTTTAATACAATTACAATCAAATCCCGATACGCTTACACTCTCAAACGGTGTTTTTATGAACGTTAAACCAACGTGAAACGCGCTCTGATTGGTCGAAACGTCATAAAATCCGTTCATGGTAACATGTCGCTACACTTTCAATCCAAACAAAGTAAAACAAAGTGTACTTTAAATACGAGAATTGAGGTTCAGGCCAGTTACGCAGGAGTAATTTTATAGAGCCCAAGTGTGTGCGCAGTATACAAGAGCACTCTCTCTTCCTTTACTCTCATTAATCCAGTGGGACGGATAACCGAAACGACTGGCGAGAGATGAGGCGCAGGTCCGACTTTTTACATGCCCATCCAACGCATGGATCATCTCTCTTATCAGACAATCAGGTGATCAGCCTGCATTGTCCTAGATCCTAACCAAACTTGGAAACAACATTTTTTGTTGTTCCAATGCGGGAATCGAACCCATGACCTCCGAGTCGAGAGCCAATGCTCGAACCACTAGACCACGGAGTGAATAAATATTTCAGTAGTAAAGTACTCCCTTATTAGGGTTCCTTGCCCAAAGGGTTAAAACGGAGCCCTATCTGAGACTTCACTGTCTGTCAGTCCGTCTGTCTGTCACCAGGTTGTATCTCATGACCCGCGATAGCTAGACAGTTGGAATTTTTACCAGAAGCTGTATCGAAGGTATGCCGCTATAACAAAAAATACGAAAAGCAGAATAAAATAAATATTTAAGTGTGGCTCCCATATAACAAACGTGAATTTTTTGAAGAACAAAAGGTGGAAGGGGTCATACGAAACGAGACAGTATGTACTAAAGGGACACTAAAAAAGCGTGACATTGAGCAGGGGTTCAAAACTCTACATTTTGTGTGACGGCCCCTAATATATCTACTCACCCCCTTTAACTAATAAACGCTGTATAAGCTTTGAATAGTTAGTTATACAGTGTTTTGTCCTTTTCTATCGAATTAAAAATGTCACTTGTGTGACGGGAACAAAACACTGTATAACTATTCAAAGCTTAACAGCGTTTATTAGTAAGGGGGTAAGATTTTGGGTGAAGGATTTCTTATTAACTGGGGAACTCTAAAATGATGTAGCCACCTTAATAGTGACACTTGATAAGTTTTCACTGCTCACAAATGCCACGAGTTATTCCTGTAATAATAAATCGTTCCAGATGTCTTTATTTAGACGCTAGGGTTGGCACTTGTTAAAAATAATATCTATACTAATATTATAAAGCTGAAGAATTTGTTTGTTTGAAAGCGCTAATCTCAGGAACTACTGGTTCGAATTGGAAAATTATTTTTGTGTTGGATAGTCCATTTGTCGAGGAAGACTTTAAGCTATATAAAATTACGCTACGACCAATAGGAGCGAAGCATCAGTGAAAAATATTGCAAGAACGGGGAAAATTATTCATATTTGAGGGCTTCCGTTGCATGCGTCGCGTAAACTATTCAAATTACCCAAAAATATGTATGAAAGAATTATTCCTCTATAAATGGTCTAAAAAAATGTCCGCGACAGTATATGTCTATCTTTTAAGATTAATTTAAGATCAAATTTGGTCGAAATTAATGCATTATTGCGCCATCAGTTAACGCGGACAAAGTCGCGGGTAACAGCTAATTAATTAATATTGTATATAAATAACGGATAATGTTAGTAAAGGAAAATTTTTATTTTTTTTAAGATCACAACCGCGTAGTGAAAGAATAGTAGGAGATATAGATCTCCAACTTCATACAGGAAATATTCTATTGAATAAGTCTCGTCGCGTCGCGTCGTCGTCGCTCCACTGCCGCGTAGTGACTAGTGCAGGGGTGGTCGACTTTGTATGAATGACCTTGGACCAAAAAGGGGGCAGTTCGGTGCGACAAGAATGGTTATATTTCAATATATCGCTCTCTGTCTTACATGGTTAATATTACATAAAAGTTACTTAAAAACCACAACAGATGGCGCGCAACAGACACTATGCCGTTTCTAGATCGCGCTATCGAAAACACTAGACGTATGTATTTAAGGGCTCACGAACATTTGTGATGTTTAGTTGTGATTTGTGCGTGGAGGTGGTTGCTCGGTTTTGTTGGAATGCAAAATTTAACTCTAAAGAGAAATTTAACGTTAACTTACGTATCTTCAATTTCCCGCCATATTCATATAATCAAATATTTAGTCCTCCTTTGTTGGAAGGCGGTTAAAAGTTTGAGGGGGCAGCTCACTAGAGGCGCTATTTTGGTCCCAAATTTTTTGTATGAAGTCGACCTTCTTCTCCGCGAATAATAGTGTTCTGTGGACTAGTGCCTAGTGAGGTCTTACTATAATGATGGTTTTTAAATTCGTGACATCTGACAGCTTTTTGACACGACAAGAACTGTCGTCCAAGCGCCGCCTGGTGACAGAAAAAGTATCGAAAAGTCTCATTGTCCGGTTTTGATACCACTCACGCTGCCAGATAAGGCTTTGTGTGTGTTGGGGCTGCCCCCTGGCGGCAGAAAAAATATCAAAAACCCTCACTGAATATAATTTGAACTGTATCAAAAATTTTTATCGCTATTAAGGTAAGCGGATAGACGCGACGTGACACGTTCTTATTCCTTACTATGGAGTGCCGCGTCGCGTAGTTTCGCTGCCGTGTCGCTTAGTTCCGCTTCCGCGTAGTTACGCCTAGTACGGTCCCACCTATAAATGAAAGAAATATATTATGTAACTGACATGACAGCTGTCTCTATGCACTTAAAGTACTGGCAACAACACAAAAATGCTTTCAATTTTTTTGCCAACCCTACGCGTTCCAAAATCGTACAACATAAAAGCGTTGTTTTTATAAAATGACAAACTGTTTAATAGCTTTTAAAGTTTTGCTAAATTCGTAAAGTTAAAAAAAAAATTCGCATATAAATTTTATGTCTCCAAACGAGATTTTTATTTTTCTTAGTTGTTATAAGGGTTTCCAACATTTAATTTAAAAAAAATATTTGACGAGTTGAGAACCTCCTTTCTGGAGAGTCGGTTATTATTTGATAAGCATTGTAAATTGTAATTTACAAATCTACCAGCTGTTTCTCGCGACTTCGTGAGCGTAAAAGTCCCGCGGGAACCGGAAATTTTCTTGCGGTAAAAAGTAGCCTATGGTCTACTCTATATCTGTGCTTTTCATCGAATTCGGTCTATTAGTTTCGGAGCCAATTTAATGCAAACAAACAAACATATATTTCCTATTTATAAAATTAGTGTTGATTTTTCAATTTAAACTTTGTTTAACTTATATTATCATTTCTATTTAATAAATACTAGGTGGTGCACGCGACTTCGTGCGTGCAAAAGGAAATCCTTCCCCGTGGTCTAATCTATATCTGTACCAAATTTCATATAAATCGGTC
This sequence comes from Glaucopsyche alexis, assembly GCA_905404095.1. Taxonomy (NCBI): domain Eukaryota; kingdom Metazoa; phylum Arthropoda; class Insecta; order Lepidoptera; family Lycaenidae; genus Glaucopsyche; species Glaucopsyche alexis. Next base: position 4,963,949 of record FR990063.1, on the reverse strand, counting down.
CAGTAGTTTCGGAGCCTATTCAATGCAAACAAACAAACAAACTTTTCCTCTAATTGTTTTTCTTTTTTTTTTTTTCTTTTACGCTTTAATGTTTGAATTATTATACAATAAGTTAGTTGCAGTTTTTAATTGTTTTATTTTTCTATCCAACTTTACATTACCTTATCTACTCGTATTTTCTACAGACTATTATATCTTAATATAAATAATAATACAGTGTACTTATAAACAAATGCCAGATACATTATGTCTATGTGGATAACTCTTATTAAAAGTTCTCGTTGGGGCCTTCAGTACACACCGAAACCTATTCTAGTAAGTATATTATATAAATAAGGTTTGGTAAAATCAGTCACACTACGGCCGCTGTATCTTGACGGGTCTGAACATAGGCTCTGCGAACTTTAGCGCATGTACAACTCGTGAAGAAAACAGTTATTGTATTATTTTTATATACCTATGTACTAATAAAATTCCCCTAATACAGTTGACCAATTAGTACAAATAAAATAAATACGAAAACGCTTAGAAACAGTTATTGCGCAACCTTCTGCGTGAAGTTCAGACTCGCCAACATACATCGGCCGTATTGTACAGATATTTTGGGCATATGATCTACTGCTTATTATACCTATGTAAAGACATTTAAGCAGAAAAATACTTAGGTACTAAATAACTTACTATTTAGGTACTAAATAAAAATTTATACGAAATAAATGTATGCTAAATAAATAATAACTCTTGAGGTGCTGTTAAGGTGATGTGCTGTTGAGACCAATGGGTCTCACACGGCTGCTTGTATTGATGTAAAATTGTAAAATAACTAACGATATTGTAAAAATGTGTCGAAAGATTAAAAACGATATATTTATAATCTAACGTGTTAAATTATAGGCAGCATATTCGCGTCCGAAGTCTATTAACATTTTACAATTTCAATAGTTATCTAACGGTTTTTAGAATTTTACGGTGACCAAAGGCTCCCATTGAGCAGATGCCATTTTTCTTTTCCTCCGTAAAACGCGTCTTCGAACGAATCTTGTCAAGTTCCTTTTGTCCACAGCTCCAAGTACGCAACTCCCAGGCCGAGTCCACTGAAGATGACAAACGCAGCGATGACAGCAGACCGCTCAGCCACGCTTCGGACTTCAGTCGGGATAATATGTGTGAGTGATAACTGATAATATATCTGAGTAAGAGACATTCTCACTTACTTCACGAGTTACACTTGTAACTCCTCTGGTGTTGCGACTTGCGTTCCTGGTCCTTATTCTTTCCCCCCTTGGGCCTCCGGTAACCTCACTCACTCGGCGAAACACAACGCAAGCGTTATTTCACGTCGGTTTTCTGTGAGAAAGTGGTATTTACCTGTCGCAATTTTTGCTATTGCTTGGCTTTTGCAAGATACGTAATAAGCCCGCCGGTCGAGTCCGGCCCATTCATGCCGAAGCGTGGCTCTCCCACATTTAATATAGTATATAGTTACTGTTTACTATTATGTGTTTATTTTTGTCCCCCAGTGTCCCTCGCGTCGGGTCCCCGGCGTAGTCGGCGTACGGTTCCCGTGGAGCAGCGCCCACTCACGCGGTACCTGCCAGTGGACAGGGACGACTTCGACCTGCGCCGCCATGTCGAGTGCGCCGGTGAGTGAGACATTACTACGTCAATATTACCTTCATAATCAATATTACTTCCATCAATATTACATCACTCCAGATGTTTCGTATCGCATTGTTCAAAAAATGAAGTTTTGTTGTTATACAAATTTTCTACGGCCATCAAAAACTGATAATTCTTATTTAAACCGAGAAAATCGACTACGTAACTATTACCTTCTTAATCAATATTACTTCCATCAATATTACATTCCTCCAGATATTCCGCGTCGCATTGTTCCGAAGAAATGAAGTTTTGTTGTTATACAATTTTTTACGGCCATCAAAAACTTAGAATTTTTATTTAAAATCAGAAAGTCTGATTTTTTAAATTAAAAACCTTATCAAGCTATCATTCTCACATTTGCTATGTCAGAAAATTCTTCATTTTTTTTAGTTTTTTAAGTATTTGAGAAAAAAAAAATGTCATATTTACTTAGAGACTTTGTTGATGTGTGTAGATATTATACTAGAAAATCTCTGTCTTTAAGAGACAGAAGAAGATTTTTTAAAGATTCAGTCTTATTTTTATGTTATGTATAATTTATACACTAGTCTAGTACGTATAAATACTATATAGTTCAATTCAATTCAATTCATTTATTCACATGAAACATGGTACAATATAGTTGTTATTACAAAAAATTTGGTTCCAAAATGTTTCGTCAATTGACATGCAAATATTAGTAAAAAAAACAGATATTATGGTAGTAGATATTCTAGATTAATGGATGTCAACTCTTGTACATTAAAATAATTCATTTTCTAGCAGAGATAAATTCTTTAGACCATTACATTTAAAATAAGTAAATTGGTTTCAAATATAAAATAAAATTTAAAATTACTAACGAATACATTAAAATATAGTGTCAATCAATTAAAATAATTAAGATAAGTCATAATATATACCAATTGAATATTAATACCAGTTACTGTCACTTATTAAAAATAAATATGTAAATATATGACAGCTTTTATATATCTACTAACTACGGCTACAATTATACCTAGGTACATGCTAATTACGTCATCAAAATCATAAATCATTACTAATGTCAAAGTCATAATTTTATATATATTTAAAGTCTCAGTCAATTAAATAAAAATAGTCAATGTCCTATCTCATAAATATTTATATATTCGCAGGTCACCAGATCGAGTTGTGCCCCTACGTGACGGTGAGCGGGAGCGCATGTCGCGGCTATCTGCACAAACTGGGCGCCAAATTCCACACCTGGTCCAAGAGGTAACGTGGCTATTGGGCTGTAAAATATTGACTAGGCAGAGGCAGATGTAAACAACTATCAAATAAACACAGCATATTACACTCTACACTATCTATCTACCCATCCATCTTTAAAAAACTTGTAGCTTTTACAGTTATAGCAATGATTACAAAACTAAAGATGGGCTGTAACGTACATTTGACAGAAAAAAAAATTATATAAGAAAAAGTTACGCCATATTGATAAATATAACCATAATTAAACTTCGGAAAGCAAGTATCAAGATAATAAATGTCAACACCTGGGCTGCCCCAAACATCCCTAAAAATTTATTAATTTTTTTGACTCAACATAATATGAGTTTGTATCGCTGAATGTTTATTTTGATGTTAATGAGTTTTTATTATTATTAACATTTGACTTTTGTTTTTACAGATGGTTCGTTTTCGATCGCGAAACGAAAACGTTCGTGTACTACTGGGACAAGAGTGAGAAGAAGCCGAGGGGAGGCGCTTACTTCCAGGTAAATAGTGTGCAAACGAGCAGTGGTTTGTCTGATTGTAAGCCCTTCCGCCTGTAACAATAGAATAGTTACATAATCGTCGTTTAGCGTTCTGTAGGTTTGATGATATCAAACTCCAGTTTTCTTTGACGCTATGGAATTATTCAGGCAAATCTGGCTGAATAGGACTATTCAGCCAGATCTGCCTGAAGCATGGTTTTCCAAAGATTATGTTTCTAAATGGCGTTAAAATTAACAACATAGCTCAGAAAAACGCTTACGCTATAAATAACATAAACCTTAAAAATTTAAAACGCTATCCGCATTTTTCAGGTCATCGAAGAAGTATACCTAGATCACGGCAACACCTCCAAATCTCCAAACCCTCAGACCACATTCATAGTGAAGACTCGTCAAAGGCGATACTATCTCATGGCACCGTCAGGCGAAGCCGCTAGGATATGGATTGACGTTATATTCACTGGAGCTCAGGGATACACGGAATATCTGGAGTGATGTAATATTGATGGAGGCAATATTGATTATGAAGGTAATATTGACGTGTTCGTATTATCTTTGCTGTGTTTTCGTTCAAACTTCAGGTGAAGTACGTAAAATATCTGAGTGATGTTAGATAGAAGCAATGCAAGCAAAATACCTTAAGAATATTCTTTTAAGAAATCGACGAGGTTTTCAGGAATTGTATCTGGAGTTGTCATTGAAAATAGAAATGTAATATTGATAATGTACATAATATTGATTGAATGCTGTATTTGAAATTTTTAAACTCGCTCTTGAAAGATATATCACAATTGTGAATTTGAAATTGATTAGGTTTATATTGATATAACGTCTTGTTCGCATTATGCTTGCTTAATTTGATAATAATCGATGGAGTCCAGAAATGTTTGCGAAGTAATATTACGATTATGAATGTAATATTGACGAATATTGATTGATAATTTTTTATTCGAATATTAAATCCCTACGTGAATGTAGGGATGTCAAATATTCAGAATAATTCCGATTTAAATACGAATAAACGAGTTGTGTTTATATTAATATTAATATCGATTTGCAAAATGTAATAATCATACTAAAATAACTAAGTCAATTGACTAAAGAATATTACTATTATGGTGTTTTATATTAATATAGTTGTATTTTATATACCTACATGTAGGATAAAGATTTAAATCCCATTTTTTTAAATATATACAAGCATAGTGATTTAATATAATATACAATAAATTCTGCATGATAGGAATAAAAAAAAAAGATTTTAGTTACATAATGAAATTTTTATTATAATATGTCAATTATATATTGTGTGATTGGAAAAAAACAGTATTATGTGTTAGTGCGAATTTTGATATCCTTGAATTTTATTATTATTTATGAACGAATATAATAATTGTGTGATAAAATAAATCAAAACGTTCTGAATTCAGATTATAATGTCTGTTTATCAAATAATTTGTGTTTAAATTTTTATATTAAAATACATAAATAATACTAAAATTCCAAGATATATTTAGGAATTGATATTTAGTATATAAAGACAATAAAATGCAGTGCCAATATTATTATTGTTCAATTAGGCAGCTAGTACATACATACATATTGGAATACATAATGGGTAATTTTTGTTCCGTTTCGAGAGCATGTGTTTCAAAAATAGAAAATATTAAATACACATCAAGTATTTGAAAGTTGAAAAATCTTAAGATGTGATGGTGAATTTGGGGGGGGGGGGGGGGGGGTCGCCTGACGCACCACGCGCCTTTGTACGTTATTTCAATATTTAAGTAATTTTGTTCTGTATTACTTTTTTAAATGTATAAATTAGTAAATTATAATTTTAAATTAGTAGTGCGATGTTAAAGAAAAAAGTAAAGCAAGTAAACTAAAGTACTGTATTTCAAGTTGCGAAAGTAATTAATTAGACCAATAAGTTTGTGAAAATTTATTGTTCTAATTAATAAATAAATAATAATAAAGTACCTATAATATTCCCTCGAGACGGAATAAAAAATCAGCCCAATATAATAGTGAAATAATATTTGTGCCTTGTGTAAGACTGAAATGTCCGCCGTATTTAAAATATAAATATACAACGAGCAGAGCAACGGGTGAGAGTGCATGCGGCTTCTGCGGTCAAAATTCTGCCGCATACGCTAGTCGATATCGAAGAGCTAAAAAAAATCAGAAAATTCAGAGCACTAGAGTTAAAAATCGAACACAGGAGTGTCGAGTCAAATGTCAATGTCATATATGACACTCGACACACGACTCAACAACAAACAGTTTTTTGGCAGAATGGTGCAAAGCCTTTGCAACCGCGATTGCCATTAAATAAAAGAAGAATAAACAGTTTATAAAAATTAAAAGTTTTAAGATAATAGAACTCTTATGTTAATACAATAGAGTTGAAAATGCAAGTGTAACTAACATTTATGTACACTATAGTGACTTTGATTCAGAAGAAAAACGTGCCGATGCATTCCTCCGGTTGCTGTGCTCCTTGTGAATATATGATAGAGTTCGAATGACGACAATAATGTTGCTTTCTTAATGTACGAACATAATATATTGCGGTCTCTTTCATTCATTTTGCCACAGAAAGGGACGAACGTTTATTAAAATGTAGAAAGAGATGGATATATATATTTTTTACTGTCAGTCATCAAATATATGTACAACATTAATATGTATTTAGATTTTAGTAATATATAAATGAATCCTTATGCACGCTTACTAAAATAACGTTACCATGATAAAATTTGGTGATTTTGCCTTTTCAAATCGAATATATTAAAAAATACCATTAATCTAGTATACATTTAATATTTATTAAGGAACAGTCACATGTAAATAGAATAAGTAGGCTTCGCCTTATTAGTTTTAACTACAACACTCAATGTCAACTCATACTAGCGCGGCGAAGCGAAATTCTAAAAACGTAACATAGAAAAGTCACTCTTATGTCTACAACGTAACGCACATATTCCTAAAATAGATAACCTACCTAAGAGCATGTCAGCACATGCTTAAGGAGGGTTCCGTAACTATCAACGCGCAATAGGTTTTGCTTGAAATACAAAAATTATTGTTTGATTTCGCTCTCATAATAATTTTCCTAAAGAGTTTTTCGCATGCCTATCAGCATGGAAACTTACAAGTTTCTATCTCTTATAGTTTAGAAATGCCAAACTTTTAAACCACTTTGGAGGTCTACGTTTTGTAAAAAGTCACGTATGAAACAATGCTCTTATTTATTTACACGATGGGTAGAATGAAAAATCTTTTTCATCCTCACTTCAAACAATAGTTTTTAAAATGTCTAAACCGAAATGTATGTACATTCTATAACTATACCAAATTTTATCCATTAATATTCAAATTTACAGAACGTGTGTGGATAGACAGACGTACAGACAGACAGAACGAAACTATAAGGGTTCGTAAAGCACTACGAAGCCCACAAATTTATCCGTAATGGTGTGGACATAAGGGTTAATTTGCTATATTAAATTTCAGAATTTTCGTGTCCGGTAAAATGAATTGACTTTTAGGGTAACTGTTGGTTTCTTGGCACTTAATCTTTTTTTTTATGATTGTGATTGTATATCTCTTAAGAAGGAGGGTGTCAATAACTACCTACGGTTTCACCCCAATCAACTTGCATTTATAATGGCCCCATTTCGAATTATTTGTAGTAAGTGATTTATAGTGCTTGAATAATATATCTATGAATACCTAACTATATTTAATTCAATGTGGCGCTAATGTACAGTGTCAAATGAAATGTTTCTTTTCTTGATAAGTTTTACTTGTAAAATCTTAATATTTTTCTTAAATTCTATTGCATGGCTGTAACGTCAAATTATTTAATTATGTAGCTCTATTTGGGCGACATCGCATGTTTAATTTTCTGTATATCTTACAAGTATCGCCTAAAACGTGAGTAAAATCTCACTTGACCAATATTCTCATATACTTTTCCCTCTTACTAATAAAATTAAGCATGGTTTGTTAAATTTAATATATGTTTTAAGTACAAATAATAATTTGAGATCACCAGTGTAAGGCTTCAACAATAAGTAACGGCTGAATACCATTGTAACTAAGGTCACAATACCAGAAATAAAAAAAGTCAATTAAAATATTTTTTGTTTTATTTAAAAACCTTTAAACATATACAATTTTAAGCTTCAGGGATAAAATAATAATCTAAATGGTAAGTAAACAAGTTACAAACATATTGCAGTTTTAAAAGCAACATTAATGTACTTAATTATTTAGCCGGGAACCATTACCTTTGTTTTGTAATGGCACCGAAACATTTTTTAAATTCCTTAAAATCTCGTTTTTATTTACTTTTTATGTGTTATACTAATCACTAATAATAATGATTCAGTCTTATAAATATTTAAAATATAAGAAAAATGAAACCCCCTGCTCTAATTTTTAAAAACCCTACAGATATTTTCATGGCCCTCAACTCCACAAAGTATTACAAGTATTAAACGTCAATGTCAGACAATCAGCTGTTGTCACTTGTCAAGTGTCAGTCTTGTCAGTTGTCAAAATATACCTACGTTACCGTACCTACTTCGATTTCTATAAATTCTATTTATAACTGAGTTTAAAACAAAAACATTCCGATTTTAGAATTCCACATTCCAGTAGAATAGTAACTTAGCTATTTACAACAGGTGATTACAGAAACCAAAGAATATTATAATTTATAAAAGTTTTAAAGAAATTAAAATGGATCTAATCAAAAAAGTTTATCAGCTTATTAATAATTGGTATTTGAGATACACTCTAGCTACAGAGCTGTATATGGTGGAACCCTGGGAGAAAATCACTATTCGTATCCTTTTTATTAAAGTTAAAAATGGTAAGATAATAATACAAATCTTAAGATCAACTGGGAAACATTTTTTTTTAATTAACTTTATTTACATATTTATTCTATGTTTCTTAGGTACATAGTGTTAATAAGTACTTATTATAATTTTAAAACTTCTTAAACATTTTTAAATTAAGATTTTTTCTCCTAAAATAAATATGTTAAAATTATTGAGTACTTACTAATAATTAAAATGTTTCATGGCTTACAGTAAGCGTTTATATAAAATGAATAATATATATTCCTAATTAGTTGTGGTCATAAGTTGGTGTGCCTCGGGAAAATATGGTTGTCTTAAAAACTTATTTTTAGTAAGTAGTAAGTATGGGTAAGAAAAATACTTTAATGTATTCTTTATTTATCATTGTAGAAAATAACATTTCAATTAAAACTTACAATAAATGGTGTAATAATTTAAAACATTAAACAGTAGGTAACATTTAATTTATAAAGTTTTGCAATATAAATTTTCTGTGTTATTACAAAAACTTTCTATTTGTATTGTATATTTCTTTTGGCATCAATAACTATTGAAGACTATTTGTACAAAACTTTCACTGTACTGTACACAAAGCATTCTTAAGTTCTCTACAAATACAACATAATGACCCACATTAAACTCCAACAAATCAGGGGCAGACCAATTAGCACCACCATCCTGAATCATGCTATCGAAGTTCTCACAATTTGGCGTTCTTTATATGTTGTATATGTCACCGTAAAATTGTAAAAACTATTCGATTGTAATAAAACTAGTGAAATTTTAAAATGTTGATAGACTTTCTACACGAATATGCTGCCTTTAATGTAACACATTATTTCTCGTTAGATTATAAACATAGTTTTTAATCTTTCGACATATTTTTACAATCTCGTTAGTTATTTTACAATTTTACGGTGACATATACAAGATATAAAGAGCCCCAAATTGTGAGAACTTTAATAGCATAATTCAGGATGGTGGTGCTAATTGGCCTGCCCCAGATTTGTTGGAGTTTAATGTCTATTTGTAGAGCACTATCTAGCTATCTTCCACCACAAATCTTAATATTAAGTTATTATTTTTCATATACATAATAAAGCCCAACTCAATATTCACGCCAGTTTTCTGTAAGGCCATGGTAGTTTTAGTAAATAATTTAAATGTTGATAAAATTTCGTAACAATTTTTCATATATTATGATAAAACACAAAGCACTTATTTCACACTGGTTTTCCATAAGGCCATGGTTTCTCTCAGTAATTATATGATGATGAGCGGTGTTTCCGACTGTGTGAAAACCATGACACACTTTCCTGTTTTTCTAACTGTGGTGTTTACTCTGTGTTTACCGTTATTGATATATAGTTCATGACTCATACTCATCATCATCCCCACTAATCCATACTAACATTATAAATCGGAAAGTGTGTGTGTTTTGTCCTTATAAATGGGTATTAAAAAAGTGTGTATCTGTTTGTCCGTCTTTCAAGCCAAAACTACTGAACTAATTTAAATTAAAAATTTAATTTAAATTAGTTCAGTAGTTTTGGCTCACACAGGCTCTAGACTATCTGTGTACATTGAAATATACACAGATAGTCTAGAGTCTCTAGAGAAAGGCCATAGGTTACTTTTCATCGCGGGGAAATGTACGGTTCCCGTGGGATACTTTATTTACAGTTTCCCGTAGAAACTTCTATAAATAGTTTCTTCTTTATATGCTCTCTAAATCTGTGTGCCTTTGGGCAAAGGCCTCCCCCGATCCTCTCTATCGCAACCTTTTTTTTTTTTTTTTTGTTTCCGGGGGGGAGAATGCATTACGCATACCACCCAGGCGCAGGGGGCACCCGAGTGGTGATGTGGGACTCCCGTATAGGCTAATGAGACCCACGGTATACCCACTAAAAACCGCGACCCCGCCGGCGGCAGCCACCCACAAGCGGCTCCATCCTAGGCCTGAAAGCCCCAGGCGCACCAGATGGTAAGGTGCGCCTGCCTCCTCGGCCGCCACCAGTACTGTAGCAGACTCCCCCCGAGTCTGCTACTAGGAGGCCACGGATACCAGCCTTCACAACCGGTACCCGGTGGCAGATCTGGTATATGGTTCTGCCACCGACCACCCCTCGGCCGCAGAGGATAGGGCAAGCGGCGCACCGTAATACCAACTTGCCTCTTCCTCTGCGACCCCACCAATGCCGTTAACCATACGGAACGGCCCCGCCAGCTCGCAGGGGGGTAGGGAGAGTGGCACACCACAACCACCACGCCTCTCCCCCTGCGATCCCTCCACGGCCGCAGAAGATAGGGAGTACGGCGTACCGTAATACCGGCACTCCTCTTCTGCGGTCCCACCTCTAAGCGCGTCCGCAGCGGACTCCTCCAGCCCGCTGGGAGCGCCCTCCTCGGGCCAGCCGTTGGCAAACAAGCCGGCCCTGGTTGCCTCTTCGCTTCACCGTGGGTGTCCAGTCCACGGTTACTAAGCCCCACCGCCACGACAAGGCGTGCAACCATCGGGGGGTCTCTATCGCAACCTCCTCCATTCCTCTCTATTATACGCCAATCTAGTCCAGGCCTTGGTCCCTCCTGCCTCCTCTATTTCATCTGTCCATCTTTTAAATTGTCTACCTCTGTATCTTTCATGGCCTCTGGGATACCACTGCGTTATAATTTTACTCCATTTATTTCCCCATTTTTTATTAATCTATGATTTGAATATGTAGGTACCATAAATCCTTAACTCTTCACTCAGATGTACTCTACGCGACAATCTTCATTTTCTTCTGGTATTTCAACTACTCAATAATATTGAATGGAATATCACAGCTGAGAGATTCGACACAGCACGTTGAAAGTATTTAATAAAAATAATATTTTATTCTTGCGTTTTATTTATCCATACACTAATATTATAAATATGAAAGTGTACATGATTGTCCGTCTTTCACGCCAAAACTACTGAATCGATTTAAATGAAATTTGGTACACAGATAGTCTAGAGCCTGAAAAAGGACAGCCTACTTTTTATCGAGGAGAAATGTACGGTTCCCGTGGGATACTTTATTTACAGTTTCATGTAAAAACTAGGGGGGGGGGGGGGGCACTTTTAAGGGGGCGGCAAAACCTAAGTAAGAGGGCGGCAAAATTGACGTCCGCCCTGGGCGGCAGATACCCACGCTACGCCACTGGTTTGCATCCTCCCATTGGCCTCAATTTATGCCGACGACATAAGCACAGCGTAATAAAAAGATGCAGTGGGCCAACGCGTTTGAAGTCGCGCGAAATGCCGCTTTTGTGTAGGTATTCGTCATTGCTGCAGGGTTGTCACAATAATGTGTTTTATTATAATCTATTCTACATTTTGTGTATAGTATGTGTACTAGGAATATAACAAAAACATATATATAGAAGTATTAATTAAGAGTTTTATTATAAAAAATACAAATGCGTACCTATACAAAAGCTCAGGGTTCGCATGATATATATCGGATATATATCATGATATATATCAATTGATATTTAAGCTTGATATATATCAAAATTGATATTTATATTTAAAAATGTAAAATAATGTTTTAAATGTAAAAAATCTTACATCAAGTCATAGTCTAAACACACAGGTCTTATTTTCCGAGAGTTTCACAAGCCTAGGTCATCAAAAACTTGCTATTTGACACGACATTAACTAATCATAGCCGTCGACGCGGCTTGTAACTTAGGCTTATGACACCCACGTGACCCCCTGTTTTTCGGAAGAAAATTCCTTGTTTGTTAATATACTATTGTTATACCATATTTTATACCATGTGTTAAATTAATTCGACTGATAAAATTAATATACTTTTTTTTTCTTCTGGTTATAAACAAAAGTCATTTTATGGATTTAAGACTTAAATTGATACTCAAAATAGGTATCTATCGTTGATTTTTAATTTATTTGAAAACTTTGAATATCAATAATAAATAAATGAGTTTAATTTTACTTCCCTATCTTCAAAATATTATCAGACATACAAATTTTCAAACTGTTACGAAAAAAACATATCTGAGATGAAATTTGTAGTTATGTAATTTTTAAAATATCAAAAATATCGGATATAAGTACCTAACGTCAGGTTGGGAAAGACCGGCATACTTCATTGAAAAATTTACTCAATTTAATAAAACAAATATTTGGTATGTTCTACACCGATCTTAAGTATTCCATGTGCTGAAACATATTAACAGTAACAATTTTGTGCTACATAAATTACAATATAATAGCACATCTTTCAAATACAAACCATTTTTTAAAATTCGGCGTGCAGACGGTCTTCCCGTGGTATTGGAGGCAAGACCGTCTATTGACATTTAACACGTCACTTGGTATGTTATCAGGGTTGCCAATGCTAATTTATGTATTTCCCCAAAAATCGGGATCGAATTCCCCAATTTGGGGACAAAAATCCGCTGATTCCCCACAAATTCCCCACATAGGTTTTTTAAAAAATTAAACAATATTCTACTAGCTGAGTATAATTCGCATTAGTATAAGTAATTTATAAAAATAAAGAGTCAAACAAACAGTTAATATGATCAATAAGTTTTCTTTAATTCTATCGTTCCACGCTACTTTCTTAGTTTTTCTTACATAATGCATAAGAACCTTCTGAAACAAACACAATAAAAATAAAAAGAATTAGGGAAATTGGTTTAGCCGTTCACACGTGATGCCGTGACCAATGGAGATGGGGATTCATTTTTATTTATTTAAATAATATTGATATCTTTCATATTCTTTTCCATATTTTTGTGGAAAGCATTTTGTTTGAAGGGACGCTGCCGCCCGGTTTTTTATTCCTTCTCTTACAGCCATAAATGATACAACAGTATCTGTTAAAGAAAGGGAAAAAGGGAATCCCCTGATCATAAACAAATGTCAATCTACTAGTAGTTTGAAACTAGAGATGTGCCATGCCCATGCCATACATAATGATTTTAAAAAAGGTCGATATCGTGTCGATAGTTAATGATGAAATATTTACCGATGAGAATAAGATGTCGAAATGTTAAAATCCCCACATTTTCCCCACATAGTGCCAATCCCCAATAAATCCCCAATCGACTTGAAATTCCCCGCAGTTTGGGGAATTCCCCACAAATCGGCAACGCTGTATGTTATATGTATTTATACCAACTTATATCTAAAAAGTGTATTTTACCTTCAAATATGCACTTTAACTGTAGGATAATAAAGTTAAAAGTCATATGAAATTCTTGTTTTCATATTTAATGGACCTTCAAAACCCAAATAAAAATGGCGGCAAATTTTCTCCCATCATAGTGTTGCCAGCGACATCTATGATTAAAAATTTTAACCAAAGTATGATACTTTTTTACCGACTGTCAATTCAAGCTGCATAGCTATTCATAAATATAAGTTATTGCGTGCAGACGGTCTTGCCTTGTAGACGGTCTTCCCCAACCTGACCCTATATCAAAAATATTTTGATATTTATATTATACTGCTATTTTGATATTTATTATAAATATCGGAAATTCTTATTAATACGAGATGATGACATGCAGTCTCTCACAGCACATGTAGTATGAACCATTGTAAATAAGTACCTACCTACATACAACTCAAACGAAACACTGTCGCAAACCACTTAAACAATCAAATTAATAAATATAGTTTAAAAAAACTAAAAAACACGCTTTTTAATATCGAACTAAAAAGTTGAAAATAATTTAAAAAATACTAGTATAATTGAGGGAAAAGCGTGGGTCGCTCGATATACGAAAATTATGGCACAAAGCGCCCCACGCTTTTCCCTCAATTATACTAGTATTTTTAAAATTATTTTCAACTTTTTAGTTTGATATTAAAAAGCGTGTTTTTTTTTAGTTTTTTTTAAACTATATTTATTTTCAACTTTTTAGTTCGATATTCTTGATGTTGACGGTCGCCAAGCAACCGTCAACTTCAAACGGTTGCTTGGCGACCGCATTGTATTGATAGTTACATACAAGCAAACAAGTTTACATACAGGTGAAGTTAATAATATAGCGTGTTAAAAAGCGTCAACCCCGGCTGACATGTCCCAAGCGAGTGTATGGCAGCTTGGGCTCGCTACCGCCCCTCTCTCACCCCGCACGATTGCTCTGTCTAGACGTGTCCGTTGGACGACTGTAGGTAAGTTCTATAGGCTGTGACATAAGGGTCTCAAGGTTTATAACTCTGGAGTTATCATAAGACTTATAGAAGTTGGTGCATATTGAGGCTAAAACTGTCCTCACTTTTGACTTTGAAGGCATTTTTATAAAAAATTTTTTCGGTAGGACGCATCGTTTTCGAGATATAAGCGATTTAAGGAATATTGATAACATGATTTGAGAAGTAGCGGATCTAAAAAACAACATTTTTTTACTGCACACATTTCTGATTTTATCCTTTTTCGATTTTCGAAAAGAATTAAGGGATGTGATGATGGTAATATTATTGAAAATACAAAATCAATTTGAGGTAATTTATTTAAAAATATACACAACCGTTCAAAATACAATTTTACGTTAATAGTACCCATACTATGATCATAGTATGCATGGGCGTAGCCAGGGGGGTGGTTTAGGGGGTTCAAACCCCCCCCGAAATGGGCCGGCAAGTATATATAATACAGAGATCTGACCAATATACAGAGGCGTATTTAGAAATTTTGCGCCCGAGGCCAATTAACATATTTTGCCGCCCCATTAACCCTATCTGAAAGATGATTTTTGAAGTTATTTTAGAAAAATAATCAACAACCTAAATCAGATCTTACTACCCCCCCCCCCCCCCAACGTAGTCGTTTTATTTTCTTGAACCCTCCCCGAAACTAAAACCTGGCTACGCCCGTGATAGTATGATCTTACACTGAACTTTTGCGTAACCTTTTACAGAAAATTCAAAATATTTTTTAAAATAAATCAAAAACTCTTCCCTATTATACAAATCTTGAGCCAACGACTGACAAAAAATGTGTATGAAAGTAAAAAAATAACAAAATTGAGTAAAATTGTACAAAATTATACATTTAAATAGCTGACACGAAACCCGTTGGTGTATCTGAATGATTCTGGAACTTTCAATGACATGTTCTCCAAATGTTTGATTCCGTTGCTAAACATACTCTTCGATATATCCGTACTGACCACACTTGGATCTGTCAGCCACGATTCAACTTCATCGTTCAAACACAACTCAATTTTGTACAATAACTTAGTTAACCTACTTGAATGTAGTCGTATTGTGTTCGTATCTACAACATCAGAATTACGGAGTACTTCTAAATCTTTATCCATTATCCATATTAACAAATATTGTTTACTCGTCTCTGACATTGTACATTCTAAAACAATTTTGCACATCATAGTGTATTGTAATCCTAAGTTAAATTCTTTTGTCAAACACTCTATAGTGTATATAAAATCGTCTGTACTTATGTCTTTAGTTGAGAATACATGTTTGAAAACATGTGTCTCCGTATCATGTTGTATTTTTACTTCCGAATTATACAATTTAACGTTATCCTTTTCTTTTGATCCTAACCAAGCTAGACATCTATTGCAATGATAAATAGCGCGTTTTTCATTGAATTTATTAGTTTTCTCAGCTAAATGATTACTGTTGACTACGAAGAATGTTAGTCGATACAGAAAATCTAGTTTACTCGGCTTAAGCATGTTTGAAGTGTGACCGTGGCCGTGACAAAACCATTCGGACATATCCAAATTGGATGTTGGTAATTCTAAAATACGATTAAACTTAATAAAACTATTTGAGACAACATTTTTACAATTCGCACAAACTATTTTAATTTCGTCACCTGAATTTAGGTTAATTATGAGTTTATTTACTTCAATTCTATTCTCTTTCAACGGTGCGAGGAGTTCTTTATAAAAATTACCACCGTTCTTTGCTTCGGTTAGTATTCTGAATGTAATTGTGTTTTTGTCTACTTTCAGACATGACATTGAGTTTGGTATGATCGAGCAGAACTCTTGTATCGGTATAACACAAGTTACATTTTCATCTTCTGACTCTGAAAGACTTTCAATGGACGATAGACTGTCTCTACGTCTATAATCCTCATTGTTATAATAATTCAACACAATACAATCCGACCGTATGCTGATTTTCAAATTGCAATCCCTTTTAAAATCAACATTAGTAATGATATATACGTTACAACAACGCAGACGCTCCCTTAACTCTATAAATATATTCTTAATCAACATTTTCACTAAATTAAACTACAAATTATTTATCAATATCCAATGTAACCTTATTAACGTGTCCATTCGTTTCATACACTTTGAATAGATTGTCCATTTCACGCACTGTGAAAGGTAGGGTTGCTTTTTTGTAGTAATTGCTCATCATTTCGATGTTATCAATAACAGTATCGAGTAAATGGGACTTCTCTGCATATATTCCTGGTGCTTCGTGCTGTAAGTACGTAAAATGGACGTGCAGATGGTAGAAAGATGGTTGGTAGTGGAGATACACTCGTAGCTGGCTGCCAGGCACGTTGTACTTATCTAGTATTGCTTTCTGAAATGAGATGAAAACATTGACATATATAAAAAGTAAGGCTCGACCGAGACAGGTTTTTTCTTCTCGGCCGAGACCGAGACCGAGAATAAAATGAAGTCTCGGCCGATACCGAGAACCGAGACCGAGAATTGATAAATCATAAGAAAATGAATAAAACTACAAAAAATTTGCGTAATATATGGAATTTAGGCTTTATATTAAAAGTTTTATTACTTATTCAAAATGTAACAGCATTGAGCGAGTTCCTTCGTAGTCTGATTCACAAGATCCATTTCAATGAATTTCTATCCAAGGGCAATGAAAATTATGATCCACGACTCATTCAGTTCGGAATGACCTCTAGAAACTTTTTGAAAAATTTCAAGAGGGTCTCCAAAAAATTGCAAGAGTTATAAACAATTTAGTAAAAAAGGGGTATGGTTTTTTGAAAATATCTCGGAAACTATTAAAGATATGCGAAATTTGAAAAAAAAAACCTTAAATAGGAGGAAATTTCCTAAAAAAAAAACCCCTGACTCCCGGAACTCTATCACCAATATTTATAATTTTAATTTAGAGGTGAAAATTAGGCTTGTAACGGAATTCCGCCTTCGCTTTCGTTACTGCGGAGCTTCCGCAAGAAATTGAACCTCCGCCTCCGCAAAATTGATGCGGAGTTTTAACGGAGGTTTAATTTACGATTACATACAACGCACAAGGAGTGACGCTGGGCGACGCGGCCGCTCGGCTGCGTGTTTGAGCGTGAAATGCGAAATGCTCAAGATTTTGACGACCACTGTGGCTCAGTGGTCGTCAATAATAAAATCTTAAATATATGTATAGTATAAAAGTATTAAACATACTTCCCGTTTTCTGGTACCTGTAATACATGTTCTTAGGATACTTAGCACGGGGCCAGATTGACGTGATGTGAAGCGTCCATAGATATTATTATTATTATTTTGCTTGTGCCGCGGGAACACGGGCGAGCCGTGGTGGGGGCGTGAATGAATGACAGGAATCAACTTGTCGAATCGTTTGGTACGACGTAGTTGTAATTGAGACGTGATTGTTTTAAGTGATTTAGTGCATAATTAATAGTCAATTTTATTTAAATCGCGTGAAATATTTCTGACTTTAATAAATCATGAATTTATTTATATTTTTTCCACTCCAAATTTCACCTCCGCATCCGCCTCCGCCAAAGTTATTTTCACTCCGTTATTTTCAAAAACCATACACCCTTTTTTTACTAAAGTACATTTGCAACTTTTCCGAGCCCCTCTTAAAATTTTTCAAAAAGTTTCTAGAGGTCATTCCGAATCAAATGAGCCCTGGATCATATAATTTTCGGTGCCCTTGGACAGAATTCACTGAAATGGATGTTGTGAATCAGACTATCGATTCCTCATGGATCCCATCATCAGGTCACCACTTGTTTGAAAACGGGACCAACTTGGGATTAAACCCTTTACATCAAAAAAAAATTTGAAACGGAATTCCACAGACAGCGGAATTATCGTTGAACATGCGTTCTTAAACATACATGGTTGTTCTGTTAGTGCATAATATAATTGTACTTTTTTATCAACAAATAAATTAAAAAAACATCCTTTTTTGGTAGTCGGTTAAAAAGTGAGTGACGACTGAAAATGGGCGGGCGTCGGGCGATCGAACGAAAGGCGTGCTGCGGTTGGCGGAGACGTTAACCAGTCTCAAATCTCATTACCTGTACTGTGTTCTGTCTCGGTTATATGGCCGAGAATCTCGGCCAATTTTGACCGAGAACCGAGACCGGATTCTCGGCCAGATTTTTGGCCGAGAATGCCGAGGCCGAGACCGAGAACCGAGACCGAGATCTCGGTCGAGCCTTAATAAAAAGGTCTCTCCAGTTAAGTAAATGGCCCCACTTTTGAGAATTTTCGGTTTTGACATTTTAAGTATGGTGAAAACAAATATGGTGTAACTTTATCATGTATGAAGATTTGTTCTGTCAAATGAACATTATAGCCTATCTCGAATTTTGAAATCTTTGATAATTTCAATCAAAAGTCAGCAAAACTAATTTGAGCTGAGTTTTCATTCCTTGTAGTGGGGTGAAATATTCTCGTAGACCAATCCCGACTCTCGCCACTTGTCTATACTCTATAGTATGTCTATGGAAATTTTAATAACGTATATTATGTTTTGGCAGATGGCCAATTTGCTGAAATCTGAATTCTAGAGTATAATAAAATGTTTTATTATAGCTGACACCTATGACATTGCTTGTAATAATAACTGTTTAATGCACGATTTTTAGGGTTCCATAGAGGCGAGTCTGAACTTCGCGCAGAAGGTTGCGCAATAACTGTTTCTAAGTGTTTTCGTATTTATTTTATTTGTACTAATTGGTCAACTGTATTAGGGAAATTTTATTACTACATAGGTAGGTATATAAAAATAATACAAAAACAGTGTTCTTCACATACATGCGCTAAAGTTCGCAGAGCCTATGTTCAGACCCATCAAGATACAGCGGCCATAGTGTAACTACAAGGATCCCTTATAGTTTCGCTCTGTATGTCCGTTTTTTTAATTATGAATGTAATTAGTTAAAACTAGATGTTGCCCACAACTTTGTGCGCGCAAAATGAAATCGTGCGGGAACCGTACATCTTGCCGCAATGAAAAGTAGCCCATGTCCTTCCCGGTGGTCTACTCTATATCTGTGCCAAATTTCATCAAAATCGATCCAGTAGTTTCGGAGACTATTCAATGCAAACAAACAAACAATCTTTTCCTCTTTATAATATTAGTATAGAGTATAGACTTTTTGGTACCATTATAGTTTGCGTATGGATTGTTTTTGACATTATGAAATAATCAAAATTTCTTATTCCACCCCATAGTGTGGGGTATCGTTGAATAAATCTTTTTAAAATGAGAGCGAGGTTTCATACAAGATTTTCTATAAAGTAAACCAAACAAGTATGTAAGGATCGTAGCTAGTGGAAAGAAGTGGTCTCTGCCTACCCCTACGGGAAAGAGGCGTGATTATATGTATGTATGTATGTAAACCATTTTCGTGTAATCAGCCTCCAAAGTGGTGTATTGTATTGTATAATACGGATTTACCCAAAATCCATAATAATTGATTTAAAACAACCTTATATTATAGAAGTTAATTTTGACGTGACAATGTCTTATAATTCGATGGAGCCAGCTGCACACACGAAAAAACATGACATACGGCGTTACCTCACTCTGAGGCGTTCCATATGACGTTGTCACATTCAACTATATTTTTTTATTGACTATATTACCTTTCCTTCATTCCTAACTCTCTTCAACAATGGCAAATGGGTCTCATCCAAATCTCTCAATGATTTAATATTCCTTGGACGTACAATAGCCAACAAGTAGAGCGTTTCTTTGGTAATACCGTCCCACTTTAAGTCTGGGAGGAGAACAAAGCCTTCCTTCTCGCACTTATTGTTGTGTATCACTCTGTCTTGCTCACTCTTACCATCTAATATATTGTGTACCCACTGAAAAATTCATACAAATATTTTTGTTAAAATAAAAATATTATCTGATTCAAAAGACAGTACAGTAGACTAGAAATCTTAATACTAATCTTCTTTCTTATATATAAAAATGAATTGCTGTTCATTAGTCTCGCTAAACTTGAGAACGGCTGGACCGATTTGGCTTTTAATGGTGAGAAATATTGGAAAAATGTGACTCATAGTTTAGGCAGAATGTGTGTCGGGACAGCTAGCATATAATCTAAATAATTAATGCAATTAATGCTAGTTTCGAATAAATGTGGAGTCCAATCCAAAATATCATAGCCTCAGTACAATAACAGCCTCTGTGGTCTACTGGTTAGAACATTGGCAGAGGTTGTGGGTTCGATTCCCGCATTGGAACAACAAAATTAAAATTGTCGTTTCCAAGTTTATTAGGACAATGCAGGCTGATCACCTGATTGTCCGACAAGAGTGATAATTCATGCGTTGGATAGGCATGTAAAAAATTGGACCTGCACTGGATCTCTCTTCAGTCGTGTCAGTTATCCGTCAGATTGGATTACAAGAGTGTGTACTGCACACACACTTGGGCACTATAAAATTACTCCTGTGTAACTAGCCTGGTTTTCAATGAAACTGGCCACCATCACCAATATCTATGACTGTGGTGTGGGGAGTTATTGTTATTATAGCAAATTGCAGTTTAATAATAAAATTAATATTACCTGTAAACTAAATTGTTCCTTTAGTATGTAAGGTAAGGTTTGTTTACTGTAGCACTCCGGTGTCTCAAGTATTAGATGCGTGATCTGTTGACTAAACTTTGTGATATGCTTCTCTGTAGCTGGGTATATTATTGTTGTCTTCACACCTGAAAAATATGGCAAAATATTGTTTTACTAACTTATGCCTGCGTGAATACAGTATCATACAGCAATACAAAATTTTTCAGCATGAAAAATGCTGAGCTTAAACTATTAACATACCAAATTGCATCAAAAGCTGTTCAGTAATTTTAGTGTGAAAGAGTAACAAACATCCATCCATCCATACATCCTCACGTACTTTCACATTTATATTACTAGTAGAATTATTACAACAGTTTAAGTAAAATCTAAAAACTTGATGTCCAACTCAATTTTATTATGTTATTATAGAGAATCATTCTCACATTGAAGATAAATCTAAAATACTCTCATATGTTAATAATTATACAACCTACGCCTATTATAAATATGAAGTTTGTGAAGATGTATGAATTGATTTTTGTTACTCTTTCATACAAAAACTTTTGAATGGATTCTAATGAGATTTGTTATGGTAGTAATTTAAGCTCTGGAATAACAAAAAGGCGACTTTTTATCCCCTAACCTCCTACTAATAAATGCTGTATAAGTTTTGAATAGTTATACAGTGTTTTGTTCCCGTCACACAAGTGACATTTTTAATTCGATAGAAGAAGACAAAACACTGTATAGTCATTCAACGCTTATACAGCGTTTATTAGTAAGGGGGTTAAAGTACAGTTATGCAGGCAGAGCCATGAATTTAAGCTGGTATTACATGCTTGTAAAATATTGCCTTTAGGAGTCAATCAAAAAGACTTTCGAGCTTCTCATTTCACAAGAAAACATCTATACTACTTCATTACACTATTGTTTCATAATAATACATGTTCTAGTGACCATATGGTTAATTAAGAGTAAGCATTCCGAGATAATATATTTTCATTAATAGATAAGATTTATCATGAAGATTAGAGGTTATTACTATATAATTATTTACGAGTGAAAGGGCATGAAACTAATTGTAGGTAAGGACAAACAAGTTAAGGCGAACAAAGAATGCGACTTGAAAATGATGAGTAATTATTTGCAGCAAAAATGGTGACATTTATTGAAACTTGTAGAAGCATGCTAATGAGTTAAACACGAAATAGGAATGCGAGAACCACAATAATTGTAAGAATATTCTGAATTTATTGAACCTTGAAGGTAAAAGTTGTATTTTATGACGTGACGTACCATTTATCGAAGATTTCGGATAACACTCGAAGTTGCCGTAAATGTCGTTCTGGAAGAACGTACGTAGTTCCGTAGCGTCCGAAAAGTAGCCAGAACCATTCAACTGATCCTCTGAAAATGCTTTTTTCTCCAAAAGCACGATAGCCACACCACTCTTGTCTTTGAAACTACCGAGCACACACACCGTTTTCCTGTTTGTATTGTTATTTATTATCTTCGTTGGAACAAAGTCTGTCAGATTTACTTGCACTTCTGTTACTGTGTTAACATTTTGTTCGTCTTTTTTGATTTTCTTCGCAGACGGCTCAATATCATCGCTTTGGCATTTGGCGTCGGACATTTTGTGAAAATGTTGCAATGTTGAAAAATAGGGCAAGGAAAATGCAGAACTTTGTGCATAACGTCTTTTCGTTTTATTTTTAAAATATCTTTTAATGTAATAACATTAAAAGATATTTAAATAAAACGAAAATTGTAATAACAATCTCTCAATTTTTTAGACGATAATGACCACTATCTTTTAATTGTTGGCAGGCCTGTCCCACTCCCCGTGTAGGTATTAAATTTTAAAAATATAAGTACGTGCGGCGGCCTCCTTAAACGGGCCAATTACGAGGGACTCGCGCGCTAGCAGTGAGCGACGTACTATGCGTGAGATTTGTTCGTCGCAATGTTTTATGGATTGGATTTAATACCTTACAATCTGTGCATATAATATTACGATAGGTACTGTGTAAGTTAGGTAAAAATCACCCGGCCAGCTGTAACTATAATACCATATAACATAATGTATAACAATATTTAAAAATATAGTTTGAGCTACTACTGCTACTGCAATTACCTACTTGATAACCAATATTTAGTGTTGGCTCCACAGTCCACTTGAACTATCTGTTCGCGTCTTATGTTATTCCGATGTGATACGATTTGAAGAATCATTTATTGACAAAAGTACCTAGTAGTACCTAGTAGTAAATATAAATAAAAATAAGGCGGCGTGAATCGCGTGATTCAATTTTTTCAAGTAATATCAGGCCGTGAAGGTATAAAAAATGCTTACGTTTACGCATAAGTATGTATATACTTATAGGTATGTATGTAATTGATTGTACTGTCGGTTCTTGGTGGAAATTCATGTTGAACACTAATAAAACATAATTTTTCGTGCACTTTTTCCACTATATTAAGATATAATTATAAGTTTTAATAAATAACACGACCGGTTTCGAAATAAACACCTGATGATGATTTATTTCGAAACCGGTCGTGTTATTTATTAAAACTTATAATTATATCTTAATATAGTGGAAAAAGTGCACGAAAAATTATGTTTTATTAGTGTTCTTATAGGTATGCGCAAATTTATTATAATAATAATAATAATATCTATGGACGCTTCACACCACGTCAATCTGATCCCGTGGTAAGTTCTCGAAGAACTTGTGTTACGGGTACCAGACAACGGAAATATATTTAACACTTATTTAAGATTTTTATTATATTATACATATATTTAATACACACCCATGACCCAGGAACACAGAAAAACTCTTTGTTCCTTCGGCGGGATTTGAACCCGCGACCCCCGGCTTGAGCACCAACACGCTCAACCAACTGAGCCACAGAGGTCGTCAAATTATTACAGTACTATTAACACCTACCTTATGTTTATTTGGAAAGCAATTTGTTCAGTAAAGTACAGTAGGTAGGTACTAGAAAGTAGGTAAAAAAAGTTGTAATTAAATATTAAGAAAAAATATATATAATACGTATAACCGCCTCCTTTTTTGGAAGTCGGTTAATAATTTTATAAAATGAGACAACCCTAATGTCATTAGAAAGGATAAGAATTACGCGATAGAAAGAGACGCAACTTCTAGGTAAATATAATCGTAGGTAATCAAGCGTTGTGTTAGCTGAATTGAACCTTATCGCATCGCAGAAAGAGTCCCTATTTCTTCTAACCATTTGTCGGAGTGGTTTTTCTGTACCTCTAGGTACTATTATTTATTCTGTGTTGTTGGTAACAAAAAGAAAATGAGATCTAACAAATTCATTTAGACCGAAGAGAGACGGTAGAGCAAAAGCCTACCATCCAGCTTAATAAGTTAAAAAAAATTAAGGAAAAAGAAATTCTGACTTTTTCCAACTTCTATGATACTCTCTTTAATTATTACAGATAATCTAACTCTTTCATTATAATTTGAATATAATTTTATATGTAATTATTACATGGGCGTAGCCAGGGGGGGGGGGGCTAGGGGGTTCAAACCACCCCTCCCCCCCGTAATGGGCCGGCTGGTATATAGAGATCTGACCCTTATATATATACATATATAAGGGTCAGATCTCTGTACAGATAATACAGAGGCGTATTTAGAAATTTTGCGCCCCAGGACAATCAACATATTTTACCGCCCTACCTGAAAGATGATTTTTTAAGGTAATTTAAAAAAAAATCAACAGCCTAAAACAGAATTTTGATACTATATAATTTGTACTATATGTATGTGTTTATGTTAAATGCGTTCAACCTGAGAATGCGAGCAAATGTTTTTTACTCCTTTGCCTGTAAAATCTTTTTAAACTTTAAACCCTGAAAGACTGTTGTTCTAAAAAAAACAATAAAATCAATAGCCTAAACAGGAATCGTGAACGGTGAACCTATGGCACGCGTGCTATCGAATCCTCGAACCTATACACAATATTTTGACATAATTTGTGCACGTCACTGATCACAAAATTTTGTAATTATGTACGACGAAAAAAGTATGAAATAAGTATTATATGACAAACCTAACTTAATTTTGTCATCTATAAATTAGGTAAATTTTACTTAAATTGGAATTACAAAATCACCCTATATTTACAGTCTTAGGGTTTACAGTTTGAATACATTAATTAATCTATTAACTAGGAAAAAAAAAATTTTCATATGAAAAATATATAAAATTATTGAGAAGCGATGTTCTGTTTTAACTGGTTGTTTGTATGGTATTTTTCAAAATTTCACCGTTATTTAGTGTTTTAGCTTAACGTTTGAACAGATTTTAACCTGTAAAATGGGAAAAAAAAAATTCTCACTCGCTTCGCTCGCTCGTGTTTGCCTTAAAGAACATAATATTATAAAATTCAGTACCGACGTTCAGCTTTAGGCTATTGATATTTGTTTTTTTTCGTTTTACACAGTCTTTCAGGGTTTAAAGCTGAAAGGGGTAAAAACGAAAGAAAATGTGGGCCCATTAGCTAATGAAATACTAGTCTTTATTAAAAGCATTAATAGGTTAAAGACTAGTATTTAATGTACTTTTAGTTTTTATTTCATTAATGTCAAGTCATGGAAACTTAGTAGTTATCTAAAGATCTCTAGTCTCCATGAATATATTAAAGCGAAATGTAATCCAATCATCTCTTTATGACTAATGTCCATCTTCTTTGTATAGGTGAATCTTAATTGACGGATATGTTAAAGTTGTGGGCACACAGAGCGCTAAAAATATTTTTAAGGCTTAACAATTAGCTTCCATCGCGTGTTTAAGTTTTAACTTCTAAATTCTAATAATCATAAGCCTTTATTTTTGATGATCTGCAAAAGGACAGTCACAACACCACAGGATTTCGAGGTGTCAAATTCTTTAGCAAACCGTACTATCCCCTTGCCAAAGCATTTTACATTGAATATTATTATGTACTAAAACCGCTTGAGCTGCTGTAGTCAAAACTTTTTTACTGCAATAGGCACGTTATTTTCAATCCCCAAAAATACTAATGCCAGTTAAAGTATTTTACAGTATAGGCAATTGAACGAATCATTTAATCTAATTGGACAATGGGTGCAACTGGCACCCAGTGTACCCAAAGATTTTCATTTCACTCATTGAGCTAGCGCATACGCAGCGAGACGTGTTACATTTGGTTACATTCATTCCAAACGCTTATACCGTGCGTCACATATAAAAAAAGGCCATTTATTTTTCAAATTATTTTTGGAGCGAAAATATAGTTAATTCGCGCACTGAAAGAAGAAGAAGATTTTTAATCTCTACTTTGGCGCGTTCGATTTTCAAAATGAAGTTTTTAATTTTATTATTTTTGACGAAACTTGTTTTTTGTGATAAAGTGTTGAAAAGTGTACCTGTGATTGTCAAAAGTTATGAAAACGACACAGTCTTACTGCCCTGCTATTTGGATGATCCAGGTAAAATATTTTACGAACTTAAAAAGACAATTATTATTGACCATTTAAAACTTAAAAATAAGTAAGTTGTGGTACGTACCTATCTAGGTATTTACTTTTTACTACTTTTTAGCGTTATCAATAAAGATAACAACGCAGTTATAATTTTTCATCGTAGGTACAAAATAAAGGTATCGGTGAACCCTGGACCGTCATCGGTCATTATGGCGCCATTATTTGGCCATTATGACTTAAGAAAAGCTTAATATGAAATGGTAGTTGGTTCTGGCGGGAAACCGCCTTGGCCTTCTCCTGTTGTGAGGACGGAACACGGATTTTCATGCCAGTTTTCTTCTAAGCTGTGCTATATCAAACCCAAAAATGAAATAATAAAAAATAAAACCTACTTACTCCTTCTATCTTTAGTATTTTAACCGACTTCCAAAAAAGTCGGTACCTACCTACTAGCTAACTTGAACGTGAGTTCTATAAAATATTGTTTTATCGCATATAGTTTGGGCTCGTTAAACCGACTTCGAAACTATGAATATTGAGTTGAGAAATATACCCCGAATTTAAAAGTGGAGTCATTTAGATGTTAAGAATTATTTAATTATTTTTTGTGGATTTTTAATCCATTTTACTGTAATAGTCAGTTTAATTTTTTTTTTGTTTTAAAATAATTTAAGCAGCGGGTCGTAAACGCCTAATATCTTTATATCATACATGCCGGACTAAGCAAACAATAATTTAGTTTAATAAAACACGACGGTTGTTAAAGTTACACGCAATCACGTCATTATTAACAAAATTATGACAAGGGCCATAACAATTTGATGCGTTAGTTTGGACATATGGCCACAAAAAACCTGCCTTATTATAATATATTAAAATACTTAAGCGCGTAGACGTACCATATTTATGGATGTTGCATTTGTGTTTACTTCGGCTAGAATAAACTTGCTCAACCGGACCAAAAACGCGCTTGTGTTATGTTTCGACGAGTTACTAAGGCAGGGACTATATTGTCCGCAAACCGAAAAGCCGGCAAAAATTTAGAGCATTGAAAATAGAACTCTGCGCTAGTACAATAGAGCTGAAAATCTGACACACAAGTGTTGAGTCAAATGTCAGTGTCATATGTGATAGCTCGACCCTCGACATCCGATTTTCATCTCTATTGACTTAGCGCAGAGTTCTAATTTCAATGCTCTGAATTATTACCGGTGTTCCGGATTCCGGAGCATATAGTCCCAGCCTAAGTGGCACTGCTCTAGCAATAACTTTCAAGATTGGCAACGTATTTGTAACTCCTATGGTGTCACGGGTGCTGTGTAGGGCGATAATCACTTACTACCAAACTTTATATTTGCTCGTTAGCCGATCATCTATACTTCTAAGTAAAGTTCTATACTAATATTAAATTTGGTATAAACATACTTTTGAGTCTCGGGAAAGGACATAGGATATTTTTTATCCCGAAAAAGTACGGTGTTCGCGCGGGATAATATTTACGCGGGCGGAGCTGCGGGTAAAAGCTAGTATTCCATAAAACATAATACTATTCCTTAAAGCTTCATAATAATGCTACATTACATAATCATATTCGGTCCTAAATACTTAAGTAGCAGTAGATTCTAGAATATCATAAAATTATGTAGGTGACAGTAATCACTTACCATCAAACGATATCTCAACTCGTTTGCCGGATTCCTTTCATATAAAATGTCGATCTGACACTTAAAACTATGGATGCACGTGACGTTTTTTGATGTTACGTCCATGGTTAAGCCTTTTTTAATAAACAGAGTAGGTATTAAGTCTTTCTAAAAAACATGTTTATAAATGCTTGTTTTAAGTACATAATTATATTAATGTACTTCCATAGTAAAATAGGATTTAAATGTAACGGCTATCTATTATGGGATCTACGAATAAGGCCGTGCACAAATTACGATATTTAAAATAAAATAAAAAATTCAAATATTGTCTTCTTAAGGCGCCCTAAAGGCGCCACGTAAAGGTCTGAAGGACTCAACACTCACAGTCCAGTCTACAGAGCAGGAGTCCGAACGGTATATGCTTTTCCATAGTATTTATGTACACAACAATATACCTCTTAGTTCTCTTTTCTGCCACTGGCTGCGCTAGAATATCGGTCTGCATTTGAAATAATTAGTTTCATTAATATATTTAGAAATATAGAGGCATTACTACTTGGTAAATATAAAAAATATATTATTTTATGTGTATTTTACTAATTAAATACATTTAAATGAATCGCGCTTGGTACTTCTTGTACAATGGCGCGCTCTATCGGCAAAAAATCTTTCCCCTAAATTGAGACCATTATTTTAACATTACGTTCGGACTCTATCTATACTTCGTGTCCCATATTATAAAATGGCTTATTTTCACACAAATACATGGCCGAGAGACATTAACAAATCAGTGGTATTGGTCGAATTTCTGTACTGAAAATCTGGAGTGTGTCCTCGATGATCAAAGATGACTTTTATTGTGCAACATGTTCTAAGTACATTTGTATATGTTATTTTTAAATGTTTTTAATTGACAAACTGGGTATTACCTCATTCAATAAAATGCAGCACGATTAAAATGACACTTTTAACCTTCAATTATTGTGTTTACTTTATTTTATGTTGGAGTAAAATTAATTGGTATCTATTACACTGCTAACCGCCAACGAAAACTGTACATTTTGTTGGAAAGCGTTAGACTTTAGAGTCTGGCTAGCGAAAGATGAGACTGGAAAAGGCGGCAAATAAAAAAAAAAGTAAACAACAACAATAAACTTCATTTTCTTGAAATGAGTTGTCCCTAACAAAATATAATATTATTGTCATAAATAATCAAGTATCAAAACTATAATTCCGACTATAGACAAGGTTACCATACGTCGAATTTTTGAATTTGCCGCCTTTTTCCAGTCTCATCTTTCGCTAGCCAGACTCTACCTACTGCTACGATAGCGACTAAATAAGTCGATAGTGTGTACTTAGCCTTAGATAAGATTTTTTTTATTATAGGTATTTTGATTACTTAAAATACTTCTTGTATAGGATAATCTTTTTTTAAAACATTACACCCATTATAAAACGCCTACATCTTAAAATTATGGTACATTAGATATGGGTTTTAACTCAGGGATTACAACTAGTGATGTGCCGGATCGTTAAAAATGTATATCCGCGGATACGGATCTGAATACGGATATTTTGTGTCAAGATCCGCGGATACGGATACGGATACGGATCTTTACTTTTTAACGCAGTCGGTGTTGGTGCGCGCGGCTCACACATGTTTCGACTTGCATTGCACGGCGGTTCTTTCTTTTGTTTTGTTTATGTCACCGTAAAATTGTAAAAACCGATAGATTGTTAGTAGGAATACTAGAGATATTGTAATATAAAAATTTTCTTCTTACAATTTACACGTTATTTTGCGTTATATTGAAATATTTTTTATTAGTTAAACGGCAAGTGCCCCGCGCCGCCATATTTGTTTTCTTTTTTATTATAATAATTATAACGAAAAATAATGCGTGCAATTGTATAGAGAAATTTTTATTTGACAATCTGTCAACATATTATAATATCTCTAGTAATATTACAATCTATCGGTTTTTACATTTTTACGGTGACATTTATATAGGTGTACCAGAATCTCATGGCAAATAGGGAAATAAAATTTTGTAGTGAGCAATACTGGGGAAACAGGATTAAACGATCTTGATACTGGTTAATTTTTAATTATGTCTTTAGTATTATTGAACATGAATTATAATAAGACTGTGTGAAGAATGTTCGGTGTATAATATAGAAAACTAGCTTTTGCCCGCGGCTTCGCCCGCGTGGAATAGTGTTCTTGGAGAAAAAACTACTTCGGCGAATAACGCTCTACCTTCTTACAGCAATATACTTCTGATACAATATTGAAAATGCTTTTAGGTTTGCCTAATGCAAATTGTTAAAAATGGGACCCTATCACCTCGTCACGACATGCGCGACCACTTGATAATATACTTACATAATATTATATTTATGGCACTTGAATATAAATTTTACCATAATCTTAAAGATTTGCGTAGATTTAAAGATCTAAGCATACAAGATTAAGCATACAATATACTATACCTACATAGGGACAGACAGATAAAGCGACTTGTTAAAACAAACTTTACTTACTACACAGTACATAGTATAAATACTATGTACTATGTAGTAAGTAAAGTTATTTGACATTCCAACAAAACTGACAAACCACCTCTGGATATTCCATAAGAATTAAGAACTGCAGTTACTATTATGTATTCTGTGCTGCAGTTCAAAATATTCGTGGACCTCTTTATACTGTATACGTCCCGCGTTTTCGATAGCGTGATGTAGAAACGCGAGCGCCCGCGCCGCGCAGCAACACTATATCCCTGCATTTTAAATCTGTAATATCTTCGAAAATATTCATTTAAATTACATGCCGTAAAGGGCAGTATTGATCTATCTTAAATGCACAATGTATTTAAGGTACTTAATTGGATAAGGATTAATACTGTATTGCTTAAAATCGCTTTGTAAATAAGCTATTTAATTAAAATCAATTTAAAGGATAAAAAAATGGTTATTGTGGGTTATCCCTAAGAGATAGACATATGCCATCGCGGACTTTTTTGTAGGCTATTTAAAGATGAATACAACTGTAGTACATAATTTTGATCTATCTCGTAGTGTTCAGCCATCATTTTCAATGTAAGCGCAAAATATGTGATTTTTTAGGACTTTAGAAACCTCTAAAATTATTTGTGTACCTCTACTATGTTATGCATGTTACATACCTAAAAACCTTCCCGTTAAATCACTCTATCTGTTAAAAAAATGGCATCAAAATCCGTTGCGTAGTTTTAAAGATTTAAGCATACATAGACAAAAAAGGGACTTTGTTTTATACTATATAATGATAATGATATTTCATGAAAAATAAATCAATCGTGAATTACTTTATATACTTATTTATTACGAATAACATACAATTAAATTAGCAACAGTTTATTTAATGTTGTAATTTCCTTCCGAACTGTATAGAACTCGTTTACTTAATTCTTAATCAACTATAAATCGAAACTGTCTTATATTGATTTTCTTTTTTCCTCCTCTCCTCCTTTTACCAGGCATGGAAAACAAACCATCATTCGATGTGCCATCAGCTACGATTCACCTTATAGTAGTACTGGAAACACATTTAAAGAAGTCACAATAATTACCTAAGAAAATATAAAAAAACTAAAAGTATCAAAACAGCTCACTCTAACTTACCGGTCAACTCTACCACAAGCTTTAAATTATAAGATTGAGTTCGATTTACACCTTCTTCTTTCTGTATTTTACTATAGACATAGAAAACAATATTTTTCGCTTGAGATCGAATTGCCTTTTTGGATATTTTCACAAAAACAACAAATTCCAAGAACATAATCACAAAATTTTAACAGCTGTTGACAGATCACGTACTTTGATTTGACGGGTCATACTTGACATTGCCATATGAAAATCACATTTTTTTTTTTAAATGCCATCAGATTCTGGTAGACCTATAGTTTAGTGTGACACTGGACAGCATACATGACGTTTGTTTGGTATTGGTACATGAGTTTTAAAAAATGTCTACAAAGAAGTTTAGTAGTGTAATTTGGAATTATTTTGTGTTAGTAAATGATGAATGTGCAAAGTGTAAAATTTGTGATGGAAAGTATTCCTGTAAGGGTAAAGGCAAAACTTTAAAAAATAATTTACAACGAAACATCCTTTAAGGATATTATCTGTATTATTGAATTTAATAGTTTTTTATTGCTAGTTGCTACCTTTATCAGTAATCACCTATTTAAAGAATTCGTCTATAATTTTAAAATTAATAAGGTTAATAGATCCGTAAAAGATCCGCCAAACAGTAACGGATACGGACACGGATACGAATCTTTCTTCTGCCTCGGATATCCGCGGATACGGATACGGATACGGATATCCGGCACATCACTAATTACAACCATCAAAAAATCAGTATTGACAAAGTCTCGGACTACATTATCCGGAAAATCTCCGGCCGGAAAAAACAGCGCTGAAAATAAAACTCTACGCTAGTTACAATAGAGCTGAAAATCGAACAGACGAGTTTCGAGTTTTTATATTGATACCATTTGTTGCTGTGTATTTGATTTAGATCTCTATTGTATTAATGCGGAGTTCTTTTTTTTTTTAGCGCTGTTTTTCTCCGGATGTAGAGGTTTTGCATAATGTAGTCCCAGATTAAAGCTAACACTATATGGTCCGGAATCTAGAAGGTTGGAGAAAATTCAGAGCGCTGAAAATACATACATACATACATACATATAATCACGCCTCTTTCCCGTAGGGGTAGGCAGAGACCGTCTCTTTCCCATTGGGGTAGGCAGAGACCACTTCTTTCCACTTGCTACGATCCTTACACACTTGTTTCGCTTCGTCCACTTTCATTCTTACCATCCATTCTTCCTCTTACATTCAACGTAGCGAAGCGGCTCTCCATGGGCCACTTTTCGCCTTCGCGAGAACGAGACGTGATGGGTGGCGAACTACATCGCCGCCATTACATATGATTATCCATTGCGTTCCCACGGATTTGCTGAGAGGGTAGGAATAGGGAAAGGGAAGGATAGGTGGTGTGGAAAGGAACATTGGTAAGTTAGAGTGGGAAAAAGGAAAAATAGGATATTACCGCCCAGGAGGGGAAGGGATAGGACAGTAATAGCTAGGCAAGCCGGGGTCGCATACCCGTATACAATACCACAACTACCGGACAGGTAAGTTGGGATGAGTATCCCATGACAAAATAAAACTGCGATAATACAATAGAGCTGGTTGCTGAAATTCAAACACTGGAGCGTCCAGTCAAATGTCAATGTCATATATGACAGCTCGATACTCGACACATCGATTTTAAACTCTATTGTATAAGTGTAGAGTTATATTTCCAGAGTTTTGAATCTTCCCGGGCCTGCCGGATTCCGGATTACAAAGTCAATGTTGATTTCAACTTAAATTGGCTAAAAAAAAAAAAAATAAAACAAATTACAATCCTACCGACTGCGCTATTTATGCATACATTGTACACAATAGGCCGACAAAAGACCGACACTATTCACCGACACACGTAGACTAATTGATATGGTTTTTAGGCTTTTTGAATGGAATTGTATGGGCTTATTATAGTGACACATAATAGTGACAAAAATGCAATAAAGTGTTTTTAATGTGAACGATAATCAGGGCCTCTAGTCAAGATGCATTCGATAATTTCGATGGCGAACTTCGTAATAAAAAATGTACGGCCTACCACCGGTTCGGGAACTAACTCGGCGAGAAGAACCGGCGTAAGAAACTCGCATATATTCGTATAGCGTAGTCCGTTCAGTTGTTTGAGCTGTCCTTTCAGTAGCGGTTTTAGGTTTACATTCATATAGAGCTATCTTCGACGGTCACACAATAACAGACTACTAATATAAGATATGATCGCACTAACTCGACGAACGGAAGTCCGTAGATTCGAATCTTTGTGTACCAATTGTACGGGAGCTGTTGACTGTTGTGTTTGGACGTGACAGATGAATATAAAGTGTCAAAGGTTATTTTGAGTTGCTAGCGTCTGTTAGATAGTAAAGGACGCGATCAAAAATTCATATAAACAAAACCCAGAGTCGATAGCAATTAAATGTTAAAATGGCTGTTAATCTGTAAATCCCTCATTACTTGCGGGAGAGCCACGCTTCGGCATGAATGGGCGGGCTCGACCGGGTAAATACCACGACCTCACAGAAAACCGGCGTGAAATAACGATTGCGTTGTGTTTCGCCGAGTGAGTGAGGTTAGCGGAGGCCCAAGGGGGGATTGGGGATTTTATGGACCAGGAACGCAAGTCGCAACACCAGAGGAGATACAAGTGTAACTCCTCTGGTGTTGCGAGTGTCCATGGGCGGCGGTAATCGCTTACCATCAAGCGATCCGTCTGCTCGTTTCCTGCTTCATTAGATTAAAAAAATCATATTTGATGTAACCAAAAGGATAACTACGAAGTACGTGATAATAACGAGATGTAGTTATAGACGTATATTTTGTTAATGTGGAACTATAGGAGTGTGAAGTTGGTTGCTATTGTAGGTGGGTAGGTGTACGTAGTTATAGTCAGCAACAGAAGCGCAAGTTTGCATTGCCATTGCGGTAATCGCTTACCGTCAGGCGATCCGTCTGCTCATTAGTGCTTGAGAATGAGGGCTTTTGATATTTTTTCTGTCGTTAGGTTAGGTTAGGTTAGGTTACTCACACAAAGCGTCATCTGTTGGCGTAAGTGGTATCAAAAACGGTCAATAAGAATTTTCGATTCTTTTTATGTCACCAGGCGGCGTTTGGCACCAGGAGCTACAAGGACTCCTTGTCGTGTCAAAAGCTGTCAGTAGTCACGAATTTCAAAACCCTCATGAGATACACCGTTATAAAGTTTATGCCAAGCAAACACATCTCGCAACATAGTCCGCCTAGGTCAGAGAGATAGTTTAGCAATAATAATAATAACTCTTTTCAGAGATCAACGTCCGCGTTCGTTGGTACAAGAACAACCAGCTGCTGGGTGACAGTCAGGACCCGAACCATCTGCTGCCAGAACGAACACGGATGTACGCCAACTACAGCCTACAAGTGGAGGGGTTGACCGCGTCGGATACGGCAGATTATACATGCGAGGTAACATAAAATCCTACTATTATTATAAATGTGAAAGTTTGTGAGGATGGATGGATGGATGTTTGTTACACCTTCACCCAAAAATTACTGAACGGATTTTGATAAAATTTGCTATGGTAGTAGTTTAGGCTCTGGATTAAAACAGGCTATTTCTAATACCGGAAAAGTACTTAGTTTCCTTTACCCCCACCAAAATCACGAAAAATGTAGCCAGACCAATATATATCAATCATTCATTAATTACAATGGTTTGCTCAGTCCTTTTCAATCCAGTTTTCACCCTGGCCACAGTACCGTTACGCGTTACTGCTCTAACCAAGGTTTCTGAGGATGTGTGTCTGACCATGTCTACAACTTACTGTTTTAGCCTTACTTAATTTCAGCAATGCGTTCAATACCGTAGTCTATGACATCCTTATTGCAATGTTAGGTACGCTTCACTTCCGAGATACTATGCTGAAGTGGTTTCGAAATTATCTTTTTGGTAGGCAATAATTTGTACGGGCCAATGCTCACGTATCTAGTTTCTATGTAATTATCTTCTGGTGTGCCACAGGATGGTGTTTTGTCCCCTCTACCTTTCTTAATTTTTTTTTCAACTTCGTTAAATCGTTACTCCTCTCTTCCCCGTTTCTTTCACCTCTATGCGGATGATCTCCAAATTTATACCCATGGTTCTGCTGATGACCTTAATTCTGCTATTTTGGTAACAAATAAAGATATTACGTCAATCCTTTATTGAAGTCAAGGTCATATGGCTTAATGGTCAATCCCAACAAGTCGCAAATTGTAGTTATCGGTGGATTAAAATATATTAATCGGCGTTATTATGATGCTTATATATTCTACACTCCTTATGTCGGTCATTCTCCGATTCGGCGTTCTTTGCCTAATTACCGTAACCTTTTTTATTTTTCACTGATTTGACTTATAAAAATATTAAAATATGAAGCAAATCAAAGATACGAATTCAATAATTAATGAGGCATGTAAAAATTAATTGTTGTTTTCTAGATAATGAAACTTAAAAATGTTATGACTATGGTAATTAGAAAAAAATTGTATTTATTGTAACGGTAATTAGAAAATATCATCAAGTCTATGTAAAATATGATATAATGAAATGATAATAACACACATTAATATTTTGTACACATATAATTATAATTGAAGCTATAGAATTAACGATGTCTCTCATAACTATAACCTACCAATAGTAAAAACAGACACTTTATCATTGCTATAATTAAATAAAAATTTGACACTTTTTTGACATTTCTTTTGGTTTCTGATACAAAACAGGGTTATTTTAAAAGCATATTTTATTTAACTTGCAATGTATGTTATTTCGGGTGGAATCTTGCTACTCAATTTTGAAGCAGATATCTTCAACCGATTGAGCTGAAATTTTGTACACACTTAGTTTTTTTAGTTTGGATGACAATATTTAATTCGTTCTCGGCGTTGTCGAGCGGCAAGCCTTCTCTTTTCTTTAACTTCCTCTTTGGTCTTTTTGGGATTTCCCATCCTATAAATTAAATAATTTAATGAATGGTCAGCATATAATATAGACATATTTACGGACAATGATAATAATAATGTACCAAAACCGCGAGAAAACTTTCCATTGGTAAGAAATCGCGGCTTCAGTTAGTAAACAAGTATTAATTTTTCATACAACGGTAATTATAAACATATGGTAATTAGTAGGTATACGGTAATTAGAAAACGATAGTTTTTCTTAAAAATTTTGAAAACCGACATAGTATGCAAATACTAGCTTATTACAACGTACGGAGGCCGAAGTACTGTCTCCATTTACATGATCAACTTGGGTCTATCTTAAAAAATCAAGTATTAAAATAAGAACAACGGTAATTAGAAAAGTTTTTAACCAAGGCTACGGTAATTATATACTCACGTGCTTCATTGGCGGTACACTAACGTTAGAGACGTGCAACTGCTGCTGGGCCTCGGTACACACGGAGGAGACGCGACTCCTATGGTAGTGATGTGCCAAATACCTTTATTTAGGGATGTGCACCCGAGAACAGCAAATGTTACGGCAATTATAACTTTCGATTGGACATGCGATTACTTAATGATAATTAATTATAGACTGGTTCTATTGAGTCGATATTTTGTTATGCGATACACGTTACTTAATATCGTTTAAAAAGTTAAATGGTAGTTAAATGGTTAATCAAAGTAAATCTGTACGTTATAAAAATTACAAGCAAGTTTAAAGATTAAGTTGGCGTGCGGACACGCCACGGTAATTAGAGAATAGAGGTTTTTTGAACATAAGTTAAATTAATTTAGTCATAATAACTTAAAACAGAAGCCAATGTTTTTGTTTGCAGATAGATACAGATGCTATCTAACATATAAAAATAATGCATGATTGAATATGATAATATTACGGAATAAACAAGCCCGGACACGTAAAATTTGCTAATTGGAGAATGGCCGATGTATTCTACCATGAAGCATAGATACCACTCCTGGTATCTATGCTTCATGGTAGAATACATCGGCCGGTACAGGCATACATCCGAACGGTTATAGGCTTTTTAATAATAATTATGTACACAATAATAGGACCAGATCTTAGTTCTCTTTTCTGCCGCTAGGCGTGCGAGACCGACGAGTACCGAGTGTTGCCAATACTATTATACCGAGTGTTGCCAATACTATTATTTATTACAATTATTTTTAAATTACCGTTAGGCAATTACCGTGTTCTACGGTATCTATTTTTCGAGAACAGTTTCTAAGAATTTCCTAAAACTTATATATAATAAGATTTCAATCTTTCCAGAGCTGTCAGTAGCAACTTTAAACTTCCCGCGTAATTTCAAACGAGTGCATGTCGAACCGTCGCGCGCTCTACCGGCAAAAATCTGTCCCCGTAATTGAGACCATTATTTTAACATTACGTTCGAACTCCTTGTTATCTATACTTCGTGATTTTAACATTACGTTCGGACTCCTTGTTATCTAATTTAGTGATGTAACGAATGTCTTTTTTTTAGCATTCGGGAATGCGAATGCGAATGCGAATATCTGCTACCGACATTCGCGAATGCGAATGCGAATATTCAGTTTTTGTTCATATTTGGCGTCAATTTGTCTATGGTTTGGAGGCAGTCGCGTTCGGACGTTCGTTTATAAGGGTTCGTTACGTTCGTATCTTCCGAGTATTGCCGAGTTCATACGAACTCATCTATGATCTAAATAAAGCGTCATTCATTTCGCTCCGCTCACTCAAACTTAAACTCAATTTTTTTATTTCCATATAGGTTATGAAATAACGCTTATAGAATTGTCCTACATGATGCCTACCACCGGTAGCCCGGCGAGAAGAACCGGCGTAAGAAACTCGCACATTTGCTTTTGTTTTCTGATATTCATATTCGCAAAACATTCGCAAAAATTTTACGAATGCGAATGCGAATATACAAAAATGCGCGAATATTCGCGAATGCGAATGCGAATGCGAATATTCGTTACATCACTATTATCTATACTTCGTGTATTCTACACTCAAGTGACAAAGTTAACACAATGAACAGTCAGTACCTATGCGAAAATTAAATGGACGTTTTTATTGTTCGTATAGAATTTTCTTTGCAAATATTTTTAATAAACTCCATTTAAACTTTCCCTGTACTTCCAAAATTGACTATTTCAAGACAAAAATTAGCCAAATCCGTCCAGCCATTCTCGAGTTTTAGCGAGACAAGAATTGCAATCCATTATATAAATAAGAAAAGAAGAAGAAGATAACAAATACAAGTAGTCCCACATTGTAATCTATTTTAGACGATCAATTGAACACGAATGTAGAGTCCATGCAAAGTTATTTTGCCACTGACAGGGTCTCTATTCCATACGATATAAGAACCACTCTTATGGAAACTCCAAGGTAAAATAAGTCTGCATAACTGACTGTTACATGGAATATTTGGTCTAGATGGCCGATTTTAAATTGCGCATCGTGGGTGTTAAGCCCTTCGATCTTAACTAAACGTTATTTTTACGTAGTGATGGGAATTATAGAATATCGATAAGTAATCGATATTTTTATTTATTTATTTTGCCAATAACACACACTACACACATAACTTGATTAGATACTTATCTGATCAGGAAAATTAAGGGCGCTTAATTTTTTATCGCAGTGAAGCTACGAAAAGCTTAGTTACGTTAATTTCGTAATATTAAGTTACGTAATATGACGACGCTCAATGTGTTTATACTTTATCTTAACAATTTCAACAAAAATATTACCTATAATAATTACCTACAAGTTTTAGGTACTTCCATATTATTAACTTATGTTATTGGTTCTTTTCTTTGTTTGTCTATGAGATTCAAGTAATATGTCAAAAACAGTGGTCTTAAGAAAGTACTAGTCTACATGTTATTAAAAAGTTGAGAAGCAAATTGCAATTAATTAATTAATAATAAAAGCATTGAAAGTTTTAACACAAATCGACATTCCATCAATCCCAAGTCCCAACCCTATGTCGGTTCTTCTCAACTACGCGACCAATTACATCATTAATCAATTAGAGCATCGCGTTTTTATATCCACAGGCTATTGCTATTTACTCGTGTAATTAAAAAAAATTAAGGCCCATTGTATTTGGTCATCGGGGTCAAGATCCTGTGAAAAAGTTTACATTCCATTTTCAAATGTCCTCGAAGGACGTTTTAAAAATTGATTATAGTTTAATTAAAAAAAGCTACGTACCTATTTATAATTTTTTAAGCCCAATGATCTTACAAATCTTGCCTGCACTACCTTTATTACAAACACACAATCGATTTTGTACATCTGTACAAAATCGATTTACATAATATCGTAATATTCCCAGCAGGATTGGTTACGCTTTCATTTATTCCATTTTTAAAAACGGGTAACGCTCACAGTGTATAAAAATATAGGTACGTCTAAAGGTAAGGTAGAGAAACAGCTTTGATAAAATGACCCAAGCTGATCTAAATTTGAAAATTTTAATAATTATTCCACACAATCGTGGACACACATCGAAAGCTTATATGCTATGTAGCAGTTATCTGTTCGTTTTTCTTTAATCTGTGCTGTTACTGGCAACGCATTTTTCGTACAAGACCGAGAAAACGTAGGTAGACTTTCGAGTAAAAGTAATCATTATTATTATTTCACAGGTAATCCGTCCAGAACCTTGGGGGCCGATAAGACAGACTCACGCTATAGAAGTACAATGTGAGTAAATAATTCGAAATAATTGAGCTCTCAAACAGTCTGCGGGGCTATTCACATTTCACAAGTCCCGTTCGAATCTGAATTATTATTCCTATGTCTATAAATCTGAGTCAAATTATGCATTGTGAACAACCCCACTTGAAAAGAAGCGTAATTCGTAAATCAATTATATAAACACTACGGAAAGCTGGGGTGTGATTGGTAATTACTAATTGGTTATATCACGAAGTATAGATACCACGAAGTATAGATAACAAGGAGTCCGAACGTAATGTTAAAATAATGGTCTCAATTACGGGGACAGATTTTTGCCGGTAGAGCGCGCGACGGTCCGACATGCACTCGTTTGAAATTACGCGGGAAGTTTAAAGTTGCTATTGACAGCTCTGGAAAGATTGAAATCTTATTATATAAAAGTTTTAGGAAATTCTTAGAAACTGTTCTCGAAAAATAGATACCGTAGAACACGGTAATTGCCTAACGGTAATTTAAAAATAATTGTAATAAATAATAGTACTGGCAACACTCAGTATAATAGTATTGGCAACACTCGGTACTCGTCGGTCTCGCACGCCTAGCGGCAGAAAAGAGAACTAAGATCTGGTCCTATTATTGTGTACATAATTATTATTAAAAAGTCTATACCGTTCGGACTCCTGGTATCTATGCTTCATGATAGATACCCAGGAGTCCGAACGGTATAGGCTTTTCCATAGTACCTATTTACGAGTATGTACACAATAATAAACCCAGATCTTAGTTCTCTTTTTTGCCACTGGCTGCGCTAGAATTTTAGACGTACCGATGCTATTGTGGCGGGCCAATCAGCGCACAGTCCTGAATAGCGCTTGGTACTTCTTGAAAAATGGCGCGCTCTACCGCTTTAACAACAGATACTAAAAACAGAACGAAATAAATATTTGAAGGGGTCGCTCATAATATCGCTACTTTTTTCATGTACCAACACCGTGGTCGGAGGAAAAGCTTAAAGCTTATTATTTCCATCTACCCGCAGATCCGCCAACCGTCCAGACCATACCTGACGACGGGTACATAGAAGTCCGTAAAGGCGAGTACGTGGACATGGGCTGCGAAGCCACCGGCACTCCGACGCCGATTGTGAACTGGTGGAAGAATGTAAGTACATACTAAGTACACAATTAAAGAAAAACATTTTTTTCTGTCAAATGTTTGATATTTTTTTTGCCGCTAGGGGACAGATCCAACGTACACAAAGCGTCATCTGGTGGCGTAAGTGGTATCTAAAACGGTCAATAAGAATTTTCGATTATATTTCTGTTACCAGGCGGCGCTCGGTAGCCCAACGGTGTTGTCGTGTCAAAAAGCTGTCAGATGTTACGAATTTAAAAACCACGAAGTATAGATACCAGGAGTCCCAACGGTATAGGCTTTTCCATAGTATTTATGCACACAATAATAAACCCAGATCTTAGTTCTCTTTTATGCCACAGGCTGCGCTGGAATTTTGGACGTACCGATGCTATTGTGGCGGACCAATCAGCGATTCAGGACTGTTCCTGAATCGCGCTTGGTACTTCTTGAACAATAGCGCGCTCTACCGGCAAAAATCTGTCCCCTAAATTGAGACCATTACTTTAACATTACGTTCGGACTCCTGGTTATATACTTCGTGTTAAAAACCCTCATTCGCTGAAGATGGCACTTCTTTTTACATATCCAGGGCGAGCAGATGGCGCTGCTGGAGCACAGATCGCGGATTCGGTTCCGCGCCGAGCACCGACTGCTGGCCGGGGTGTACGAGTGTCTGGTCAACAACGGCGTGGGGGATCCCGTCAAAGGGGTGATACGAGTTGTTATACATGGTGAGTTTCGTAACGACTGGTTATTTTCCCCCTTACTAATAAAAATATTTATCCAGTGGATAAGCAATACAATGTTTTGTCCTTGTCTTATGCGTTGGAAAAGTCGCTTGACAGACAAGGACAAAATATTATATTGCCTACTGGATAAAATATGTTTTTATTAGTAAGGGGTTTAGAATATACTCTGTTCAAAACGTAAACAAAAAGACAATAGGGTGCAGTGGTGAAGGGCCTAGCCTACAGGCTAGGCCCTTCACCATTATACATAATAGGTAGAGATTTGTATGAGGGTTTTCAAAAGGTAAGTGGTAAGTGAAGCCGGTAGGAATGGAGTTATAGGAGCCCCACGCCACTGTTGAAAAGGTAAGTGGTATGTAAAGCCGGTAGAAATGGAGTTATAGGAACCCCACGCCACTGTTGAAAAGGTAAGTGGTAAGTGAAGCCTATAGGAATGGAGTTATAGCGACCCCACGCCACTGTTGAAAAGGTAAATGGTAAGTGAAGCCGGTAGAAATGCAGTTATAGGAACCCCACGCCACTGAAAGGCCACTATATGCTACCAAATTAGATGTCGCTTATTCACCATGCAATAATAATGAAACACGAATTCTTTATTGCCCGGTAAATCATCGTATTTTTATAACATATTTTTCTTTAATATTTTAATTTCTTAAATTCAATTACGCTTACGTCTAAGGCTGGGACTATAAGGTCCGGAATCTGCAATGCCGGAGAAAATTCAGAGCACAGAAAATATAACTCTGGGCTAACACAATGGAGCTGAAAACTCTCGAACTCTCGAGTGAACAGTCAAATGTCAATGCCAAATAATATTGATCGAGTGAGCTCGACATTCGACAGTTCGATTTTCAATGCTCTGAATTTTCCCCAGGCTAGCGGATTATATAGTCTCGGTTTAACCTAATTTTATTTTTGGTTTCCGTGGGTACGTGGGTGCCGTTTCATACTAAAAATTCCATTGTCCTTTTTCATTTCAATTTTGTATCTTATTTTATGTCATGGGATACTCATCCCAACTTACCTGTCCGGTAGTTGTGGTATAGTATACGGGTATGCGACCCCGGCTTCCCTAGCTATTACTGTCCTATCCCTTGCCCTCCTAGACGGTAATATCCCACATTTCCTATTTCCCACTCTAACTTACCAACCTTCCTTTCCACACCACCTATCCTTCCCTTTCCTATTTCTACCCTCTCCACCAATCCGTGGGAACGCAATGGATACTCATAAAAATAATTTAATTATCCAAAATGACGGCGATGTGGTTCGCCACCCATCACGTCTCGTTTCTCGCGGAGGCGAAAAGCGGACCATGGAGAGCCGCTTCGCTACGTTGTATGTAAGAGGAAGAATGGATGGTAAGAATGAAAGTGAACGAAGCGAAACAAGTATATAAGGATCGTAGCAAGTGGAAAGAATTAGTGGTCTCATCCTACCTCTATGGGAATAAGCCGTGATTATATGTATGTATTTTATTTTCATAACTTTCAGACGCACCCGTAGTGACCACCGAACGCAGCTTCGTCCACACCGCCATAGGTCTGCGCGCGGCTCTGTCTGCCAATCTCGAGTTCTCTGTACCCCCGGCACGGACGGCGTGGTATAGGGACGGGAAACCGGTGAAGACTGATGATAGGTCAGTATTGTAGTGACATACAATCATACCTCATCGACAGCCAGAGGCGGATTAAACGTTGAGAACGCCGTAGGCAATCATGTCATCGGCGCCCCTATATTATAACTTGTCAATAGTGGCGTCGGGGGGGTTACAATTCGCGCCCCTACGCACGTCACGCCTAGTTTGCCTTTAGGATAATCCGCCACTGT
Source organism: Glaucopsyche alexis (assembly GCA_905404095.1). NCBI lineage: Eukaryota > Metazoa > Arthropoda > Insecta > Lepidoptera > Lycaenidae > Glaucopsyche > Glaucopsyche alexis. The sequence continues at coordinate 4,919,663 of FR990063.1, read as the reverse complement.
CGACAGCAAAGTTTAGATTACGTACTTTATATGTATTAGTTATACTAGCTGTTGCCCGCGACTTCGTCCGCGTCAACTGATGGTGCAATAATGGATTAATTTCGACCAAATTTGATTACCATATTAGGTTATAGTGAGTTAGTCTTATGAGATAGACATATACTGTCGCGGATATTTTTTCAGATCATTTCGAGAGGAATAATTATTTCATACATATTTTTGGGTAATTTGAACCGTTTACGCAGCGCACGCAACGCAAGCCCTCAAATATGAATATTTTTCCCCGTTTTTTTCACTGATGCTTTGCTCCTATTGGTCGCAGCGTAATGTTATATAGCTTAAAGCCTTCCTTGACAAGGAAGGACTTAAATAACTTAAACTTAAGGACTATCCGACACAAAAATAATTTTTCAATTCCAATTAGCAGTTCCTGAGATCAGCGCGTTCAAACAAACAAACTCTTCAGATTTATAATAGGTATTAGGATTTAGGACCTATAGATTAGTCTTAGTTTATTTCACGTCAATCTATGCAGTATTAAGGAAGCTATGACTGTTAGAAGACGCGTGACGTCAGCGGTCCTTTCGCCCGTGCCCGCGGCCTTCCTCGCCGCCCGCGCTGAAAGCCGCGGTATAGTGCCCACATGTGTGCGCAGTACATAAGAGCATTCTCTCTTCCTTTACTCACATAACCCAGTAGGATGGATAACCGACACGACTGCCGAGAGATCAGGCGCAGGACCGACTTTTTACATGCCCATCCGACGCATGGATCATCTTTCTTGTCATACAATCAGGTGATTAGCCTGCACTGTCGTAACCAAACTTGGAAACAACATTTTTTTTGTTGCCCGCAACAAAAAAAATGTCGAACCCACGACCTCCGAGTCGAGAGCCAAGCTCCTAACTACAAGACCACGCAGGCTGTATAAATAAACCTAGCTTTTGCTCGCGACTTCGTCCGCGTGGTTTCCATACAAAATTGTAACCCCTTTTTCACCCCCTTAGGGGACGAATTTTCAAAAATCATTTCTTAGCGGATGCCTACCGTCATTACAACTATCTGAATGCTAAATTTCAGCAAAATCCATTCAGTAGTTTCGGCTGTGCGTTAATAGATGAGTCAGTCTGGTTTGCCTTTTACACTACGGCCGCTGTATCTTGACGGGTCTGAACATAGGCTCTGCGAACTTTAGCGCATGTACAACTCGTGAAGAAAACTGTTATTGTAATATTTTTATATACCTATGTACTAATAAATTTCCCTAATACAGGTTACCAATTAGTACAAATAAAATAAATAGGAAAACACTTAAAAACAGTTATTGCGCAACCTTCTGCGCGAAGTTCAGACTCGCCAAGATACATCGGCCGTATTGTATATATTTAGAAGTAGGTATCTATGACAAGGCGATGTGGTTCGCCACCCATCACGTCTCGATCTCGCGGAGGCGAAAAGTGGCCCATGGAGAGCCGCTTCGCTACGTTGAATGTAAGAGAAAGAATGGATGGTAAGAATGAAAGTGGATCAAGCAAATGAACAAGTATGTAAGGATCGTAGCAAGTGGAAGGAAGTGGTCTCTGCCTACCCCTACGGGAAAGAGGCGGTCCCTGCCTACCGCTACGGGAAAAGGCGTGATTATATGTATGTATGTATGTATCTATAACAATATCTAATCAACAGAGTGGTGATGATGGTGCAAGATAATATTCACCAGCTGATCTTCCGGTCCGTGCGTAAATCGGACCTTGGCAACTACACGTTCCGAGCAGAGAACAAGTTGGGGATGGCAGATGTAGCCTTCAAGTTGACCGGTAAGTTGTGTAACCGTAGACGGAAATATTATAGACTTGTCATTAACTGTCCCCATTTAAATGCCAGCCCCGGATCTATGGGGGAGGCATATCAAGTTTTTGCTCCGGTTCGAAAAAGTCGTAGATCCGCCACTGTTAAATGGGCCCACTTTTTGGATTGTTTGGGGCCATTTTGGCATTTAGGGTATAAAATCAAGATTAGTGACATTTGAGGTATGGTGAAATCAAGATGGCGGCGCGGGCGTCACTTTTTCTTGTATGAAGATTTGTTCGTCATACCTCATAGCCCATCCTTAGTTTTGGAATCATTGTATTTAACGCTATCGTGATATTTTGTTTCATAACCTTTTTTTATTAAACGTGGTAATCATCGCATTACTTGATCGTTATCTAAAGTATTATTTAATACTAGCTTTTGCCCGCGGCTCTGCCCGCGTAAATCCCACGTGAACGCTGTACATTTTCGCGATAAAGTGTAGCCTGTGCTTTAATCTCGAGCACAAACTACTACCATACCAAATTTAATCAAAATCCGTTCAGTACTTTTTGCGTGAAAAGGTAACAAATATCCATCCATACATCCATCCTTACAAACTTCCACATTTATAATATTAGTAGGACGAATGGTCCATAATATGATCCTTTTGGTACTCCTGACTGTCACTAGTAAGTATTTAGAACAATCGAGGTCTCAAATATCATGTTTGAGTCTCATCACCCTGGGGTACTCCTGTAAAGTCATATTAGTTTAAGATTAGAAAAGCACTAGATGATAAGTCAAAGCACTGTCGTCACCTAAATAATTAACATATTACAATAAAAAGCATAAACAGTACAGGCGCTAACTATGAACCTTGTACCACTCTTATCTCTGTAATGTCACAAAATGGATATTATATGCCAATGATTTGTGAACAATAAATAGATATTTTAATAACAGGGGCCTTATGTATGATCCTTGGGGTACCCCTTAACTTTTACTGGTCGCTATAAGAATACGATTTATAGATTGGACTTTATTGATTATCAATTTCCTGTGACAAATTGTTAATCTAGGGGCACGGCAGTGCCCCCGCCAAGATATGCTAAGCGAAGCGCAAGGGCACTAGACCACCTTTTCTCGAAGCGTTTCGTCGATTTTTTAAACCCTCATAACTTGGGTTTGGATTATACCAGATTAATGAAATTTGCATGATATGTTCCCAGTAGCGAACTTATTAGACAGTCTAGAATGTATTTTTAGACATCAAATATATTTTTTCACTATTGCATTTTGACATAAGTACATTTATTTATTTATTTACACTTAATGCACTAAAATAAGTACATAGGCGGACTTAATGCCATATGGCATTCTCTACCAGTCAACCTTTAGGCGTACAAAAGCAAAATTGTGCAGGTGCTAATAAGTAGTAGGTAGTGTTATAGAAGTAATATGAATTAAAAAAGGAAAGTCAATAAACTAACTCTAAATAAAATAATAAGACATAGCACATAAAAAACACATACATAAGGTTGTATATATAATATTATACATACGCAAAATATATGAATATATAAATATATGAAAATATATGAATACTTAAGTAACAAAATATATAATAATATGCCATGTAATTTTATAAATATAAATACCATACTATAAAATAATTAAGTATTAGATAATAATAATATGATATACTACGATTCTGCCAATTGTGTCGCATAAAACTCACGGACTCTGCGCTTAAACGTGTCTCTGGTTTTGGACATCCTGATTTCTGGAGGAAGAGCATTCCAGAGAAAATGGCCTTTATATTGAAAGACGAGTGAACGATACCGGATCTATGGGAGGGGCAAACATTTCTTATTATTATTATTGTATTTCTTCGATTAATTCTTCCAAAATCTTTTCCAGGTGTTCCAAACATCGCGTCGTTCAAAGTGGACTCGTCCCTGAACAAGGCAACCTCGACATCTTTCAATCTGATCTGGGAGGTCGACTCCTACTCAGCTATCATAGGTTTGTTGTTTGTTATAATATGGTTATATACAGTCTGACAAGGATCTTTTGGCACGTGGACAAAATCAGGACTAACATCGCCGTCTTGTAAAATGTCACTTTTAGTAATATGTATTGTTTTGTAGTTGCGACACTTACCTTTTGGCACGTGGACAAAATCAGAACTAACATCGCCGTCTTGTAAAATGTCACTTTTAGTAATATGTATTGTTTTGTGGTTGCGACACTTACCTTTTGGCACGTCGACAAAATCAGAACTAACATCGCCGTCTTGTAAAATGTCACTTTTAGTATTATGTATTGTTTTGTAGTTGCGACACTTACCTTTTGGCACGTCGATAAAATCAGAACTAACATCGCCGTCTTGTAAAATTTCACTTTTAGTAATAAATATTGTTCTTATTTGCGACACTCACGCCCCCATCCAAGTGCCAAAAGATCCTTGTACGACTGTATATTTGGTTGAACCTGTCATCCCCTTGTTGAACTTAGTAGTGGTAACATAGGTTTGTAGTTTGTTATATCATTGGTTGAATCTGTCAGCCCTTTTTCAATATTAGCAGTGGGTGTGAATTTGTAATATTGGTTTGTAGTTTTATTGTTCTGTTGTTCATCATCAGTAGCTCTACAGGCTTATTCTTTATACTGAGCATAGTCGCTCTTATGTTTAATTAGTCTGTAGTGTCTAATACCAAAAACAGACGCTATTGGATAGATCTAATGTCAAATGTCACCTCAGATACCAATCATTAATAGTCCATTTATTTATTTATCAAAGTATTTTAACTGTTAAGTAATCTGTATGGTATTTTTGCATCCTAGAATACAATCTCTGGCTTCGTCCGTACTACGGTCGGTTGTCGACGCTTGCGCCTGACTCCTTCACTACGGAACCCCCGGCCAATGTGTGGAGTAAGATCGTAGTACCGGGAGATTCTAGCGACGGTGAGTTGTATCAAATGTTTTGTATATCAGTACGTGAAGCAAAAACTGTAAGTACAGTTTAAGGCCAGGACAAAGCTCAAAAATACAATGATTCTCGTATGCACATTGTAATAAGAGTCATTTTTGCGTAGCATTATTTTCTATAATCATGTAGAAGACGGCGTTTGCAAGGTATATCTTAAATATCTCTTGAAATATTGTACAAATCACAAAACTGTTCGGTTTAAGTTGAAATATAATATATAAGTAGGTATATTAATTATTTAACAAAAAATATGTATGCACAACATTTTACGTTTTAGGATATTTTGTGATTTTAAGATTTTGTAACGCAAGAATTATATATTTTTTTCAAAATGTGTACGGTTCGGAACATGTCTTGGATTGTGTACTTAATCCCATATTTTTTCCACTTCGTAATTGAACCCTGACTAGGTAGACTAGGTGACGGGAAATGACAAAGTAGTCTATGTCCTCGCCTTAACGACATTTTTGCAACTGGAGCAGTATGAAATTTGGCCGGTAAATTAAAGTTTATGTTGAGGAAGGTGTGCAGAAAGCTATTTTTTTTAAATAAAGCTTAAAATACATCAAATTATCAAATTAAGAAAAATAATAGCACACTATAAATGAGACACCAGTGACGGATTATTATTTATTGGGACTTAATGCGCGTTACAGTTTTGGTGTCCGGGACCCGACTTATGAGCTAAAGGCGACCTGAAATACTATACCATATGTTTAAACTACCTCAGAGTATACATTACCTCAGATTATCAACACACACTACACTGCGTTTAATAGCTATACAATTCTGTTGCACGTTACGTTTGTCAACCTGTCACCACATTTACATTTTGTTTCTATCTATGAGCAGGCCTGTCCCACTCCCCGTGTAGGTATGAAAAATATAAGTACGTGCGGCGGCCTCCTTAAACGGGCCAATTAAAAGGGACTCGCGCGCGAGCAGTGAGCGACGTATGCGTGATTTGTTCGTCGCAATGTTTTATGGATTTGATTTAATACCTTATAATCGGTGCACATAATATTACAATACTGTGTTTAAGTTAGGTAAAAATCACCCGGCCAGCTATAACTATAATACCATAACATAATATTTAATAATATAGTTTGAACTACTGCAATTAACCAATATTTAGTGTTTAGGTGTTGGCTCCACCTGAACTATCTGTTCGCGTCTTATGTTATTCCGATGTGATAGATTAAAATATTCCGATTTGAAGAGTTATTTGTTGACAAAAGTACCTAGAAATAGTAAGGTGGCGTGATTTAACTTCTTTGAGTAATATCGCCGTGAAGGTATCGAAAACGGTTACGTTTACGCATAAGTATGTATATACTTATAGGTATGCGCGAATTTATTACAATTATTAAAGTACTATTAACACCTACCTTGGGTTTATTTGGAAAGCAATTTGTTCAGTAAAGTACAGTAGGTAGGTACTAAAAAGTATGTAAAAAAATGTTGTAATTAAATATTAAGAAAAAATATATATTATATACATTATACATACGTACTTATAACCGCCTCCTTTTTTGGAAGTCGGTTAATTATTTTCTAAAATGAGTCAACCCTAATGTCATTAGAATGGATAAGAATTACGCGATAGAAAGAGACGCAACTTCTAGGTAAATATAATCGTAGGTAATCAAGCGCTGCGTTAGCTGAATTGAACCTTATCGTATCGCAGTAAGAGTTCCTATTTCTTCAAACCATTTGTCGGAGTGGTTCTTCTGTACCTCTAGGTACTATTATTTATTCTGTGCTATGAGGCAAAAGAACGCTTATAAAGTTCAAACTTAAAAATTATATGATTTTTATGGGTGAATTTCGACCTCAGGGCGACTTCTAGTTTATTTTTATTTAGATTAGTTCGATGTGCTGCGGAAAGATGGCGCTAAGTGGGTTACAATCGCGCTATCGCTCGTCGTACTGATATACGTTTAATGTATTTAAGCCATGGTTTCATCGATTTTTTAATGATATCACGTGAAAATATAATACCTACGACAGATCTATCCGTCTGTTGTAACAAGTTTATATTTTTCTTTATTCAGGTCCGATCCACAGCGCAATCTACAAAGTCCAGGGTCTCACTCCGTCCACAGTGTATGAGGCAATCGTAACTTCCAGAAACAGGTACATATAATACTATGCATTTTAATGTTATTTCACATTCAAGTCATGAAAAATGAACATTAATGTTCTGGGTGATTTTTTTATTCCATTTAGAAATAACCCCGCTTCACAGCCAGCTTTGCTCTCAACTTGGAGGTCATGGGTTCGATTCCCGCATTGGAACAACAAAAAATGTTGTTTCCAAGTTTGGTGCAGCCTGATCATATGATTGTCTGACAAGAGAGATGATCCATGCGTCGGATGGGCATGTAAAAAGTTGGACCTGCGCCTGATCTCTCGCCAGTCGTGTCGGTTATCCGTCCCGCTGGGTTATATAAGAGTAAAGGAAGAGAAAGTGCTCTTGTGTACTGCGCACACACTTGGGCACTATAAGATAACTCCTGCGTAACTGGCCTTGTTTCAATGAAACCGACCACTGTCACCAAAATCGGTGTGGGAGAGTTAGTTTCTATACGAAGGGGGCGGTAATCACTTAGCTTCAACTGAGCCATTTGCGTGTTTTGATAATATAAAATTGTAGTATAACGCGTTTCAAATGAGAATAGGAACGTCAATTACCTTTTTCTGTCAAATATCACTTGAAAAGTGCGATTTTCAGAAAAACTTATGTGCATATAAATAATAATAGTCTTGCATCGAATTTAAATAAAAACGTTAAATAGTATGTAATCAATTATCTAAACATAAATTTAACTATCTTAACAGTCTAAATTCGAAACAATATGGTGCCGACTCGATCCTATTCTCATTTGAATCGCACTATACCTGCTGTATCGTGCAGTGGAATGTATATTATATTGTGTATTTTTACAGATTTGGCTGGAGCAAACCATCGGCCGTCCTACATTTTGCTACGGAACCCGGAGGTAAAAGATTTTTAAGCTTGAACTAGATTTGAAGAGAAATATATTTATTAATTTTCAATGGCAACAAAAAATCTGAGTAAAAATATATACCAACTTCCATCCATCAATCCAAATCGATATGCCACCGTGAAATTGTAAAAACCGTTAGATTGTAATATTACTAGAAATATTATAAAATGTTGACAGATTGTCAAATAAAAATTTCTTCTTACATTTTACAATAGGGAATATGCATAAAATATAAATATAGCTTTAAACATAATTATATGATACTAGACTGAAAAATAAAGGAAATGGCGAGAAAAATTTCAATATCTGTTGATAAATGAGCAAGATATGAGCGGTCAAAGTTTGGAATCTATCTCTTTCTAACAAAACGAAATTTTGTATGAACTTTATATGAGAGTCGTGTTATGTGACGTCACGATACACGTCCGATCTCTCTGTCTAATAGACTACTTTAAACGGTCCATATCTTTATTATTTTTAATGATATCAATAAACTGACTTTACCATCCGGTTTACCAAACAAGATAGATCTATATACAAAAAATAAAAAAAATGAGTGCATATATGTATAATATCTCTAGTAATATTACCATCTAACGGTTTTTACAATTTTACGGTGACAACATTTATTATACTTGCATCCATCAATCCAAATCGATACAAATTTACGTCCGGTCCCCTTCAACGGCTCACAATCGTGGACACACTGTATGGGCGTAGCCAGGTTTTAGTTTCAAGAAAATAAAACGACTACGGGGGTCGGGGGGGGGGGGGGGGTGTAAGTTTAAAAAGATTTTATCAGGCAAAGGAGTAAAAAACATTTGCTCGCTTTCTCGGTTTTAACACATTTAACATAAACACATACATATAGTACAAATTAGTAGTTCTGATTTACGCTGTTGATTATTTTTCTTAAATAACTTCAAAAATCATCTTTCAGATGGGGTTAATGGGGCGGCAAAATATGGCGCAAAATTTATAAATACGCCTCTGTATATTGGTCAGATCTCTGTATTATATGTACCAGCCGGCCCATTTCGAGGGGGGGGGGGGGGGGGGTTTGAACCTCCTAAACCACCCCCTGGCTACGCCCATGACACACTGTATGCTTGTAATGGTGCAGTAGCTGCTTATCTGTTGACTGTTCCTCTTTCTTTAATCTGTAATTTAGCTCTAGAGGTATCTTTAGATTCGTGTCAATAATAATTGTGTCAACTTTATATTTATAATGAAAAATTTCTGTTTTCGATTGAATGACTATTATTTTTTACAGCCGGAAGTACCTACTACACCACAGAGAACTTGTACTTGACTCCGATATTGGAAGAGGAAACGGATGGAGACCTCAACTTGACTCAAGCTCACGAACTGCAGCGCGCGTTGTCAAACGCAAAAGCGCGGGAAGCGCCATATTTGATTCTCATACTTGTATTTATTTGTAGTTTTGTATATTTTAATAAATAATCTATATTTTTGGATTGTTTTAATTGGGATTCAGTTTGTATGAACACTGCAACCTTTACTAAGTGCAAGAATAACTTAAAATTAATAAAGTGAAGATAAACCTCAAACTTCAAAGCTACAGTCACACCGCAGAAAACACCCGTTTTACTAGCATCTATGCCCAGTACAAAACTTAATTTTTTGTGATAAACACGTTTTTGTATGAAAATAAATAAAACAATATAAGGTATGTACGATTATTTATTTCATATTAATACATATATATTTTATTAACGACATTTATAATTTGATCTCATATTGTTGATAATGACATACACTAAACACATATTATAAACTCCGTTTGTCTCTTTATATTTCTAATTTGCACTTACTCTAGAAAGAAATTCTGGAATGTTCTATAAGCTAAATAGAATGGAAATATCGAACCAGTAAATTCACGAACACTTATATCTATACGGGTCATGTCCAATGGAATGTACACGACGCATAGTTTTATACATTTCTAAAGAAATGTACACACACTTGCCATCATTAAACAACTTTTTGGCATTCTGCACACATATTTGTGACGAATTGTGTATGCGTGTGACTAGTAAAATTATTTATCTAATATATGCCATATTTCCAAAGAAATATGAACAACGGTGTACTGATTTGTATACAATTCAAACAAGTATTTTGCGTGTTGTATACATACTTATGTCGCTTAGCAATAACAGCCTTCGTCCAGGTCCAGTTTAGACCTTGGCTCTCGACTCGAGTCTTGGGTTCGATTCCCGAGTTGGAACAACTATTGGATGGCTAGGACAATACAGGCTGATCGCCTGATTGTCTGCGTCAGTGATGTAAAGTCGTTCTAGCGCCTGATCTCTCGCCAGTCTTGTCTGGATTACAAGTTACTGGGTTACAATAGAGAGTGCTCTTGTGTACTGCGCACACACTATACTAGTAACTCCTGCTACCGGAATCGGAGTGGGGAGTTATTATTATTAATGTCACTTCACAAAATACTCTGCAGATTACGGAGTCTCATACTATGCAATATTCACTTCTGCATTTCAACTATTCCCATTTCTATTTACCTAACAGTTCATATTTAAAAAACAGTTAAAATACACTCTCTTATATAGTTAACATTCAATACACTGACTTAACGTTTGAGATTGAGAATAACATGTCGAACATACTTTAGGTGCCCGTTGCTATGTGCGCGTTGCTTTATTTTTTTTTTCTGAATAACGATCCCGATCTTCGTAGCTCTAATGCCTATTGGCATTATCGCTACAAGCCGATATAAACCGTCAAAAATTTTGAATAAGTGAGCCCAATATTAATCAAAACCTTGACGAATTATATACAAATAATATTTACAAACTGTTAATTCCAATGTAATTTCAATCAACGAACGCATAACAATTTACCTAAAGCATATTCGATTAAAATATTGGTCTTTCAACGAATGTTCAAAGAAACGATGATATAAACATGATTCTTACATTACAAAATATATATTATAGATGAATATTCAAAATTTCCAACATCATTTAAAATCTAGTTTAAATAGTGACATTACGAAATACTTAGCCTAAAGAAAAGAAATATTTTACACAGGTAACGTTAGACCCGTAACAAATGAGCTTAGTTGAATTGAGGGTAGATAGACATGTGACTAAACTACCCTCAAACGAACTGAACAGTATAGTCGCTGAGCAGAATAAAACCAGCAATTAACCTTTTCAATATCTGTCCTTGTCTAGCAAGGGCCTGTCGAGTGAGACAGCAGATACGTCAATAGCCAATAATACTTCTGCTCACCGGCAATACTTTAAAATTCGTAACTAAGCTGTATTAAAAATGCATACAGACATCTTAAAAATTCAAGCGATTAGCATACGTATTGAAGCAAAACTCACAAGCTCCGTTAGCCTATATACATTATACATCTTAAATAAGACAACATATTTAAATATTGAAAAACAAATAAATTAACAATAACATTTAGATATGTTAACTTTAAAAGTACGGAGTCGGCCGTACGTAAACAAATCGTGGAAGACTGAAATAAACGTGCATTCGGACCATGGTTTCAACATTAATACTGGTAAAAAACAGACACACATACAAAGGAGATCAATTCGCGTAAGTATTTTTAATGAAACTCGCTCCCTCTTGCGCAAGCACCGCTTGACACATGTGCGAGTGAGACAGCATTTTAAAATCTCGGTCAGGTTGGCACGCTGTACGCACACATTTGATATGCGACAACATGTCCAACCGAGATTTTATCAAAACAATTACGCGAATCACCCCTGACAGTTTAGAACTTTAATCTATATTTTGTGAATAAACCTCTTTAGATTCTATAAATAACATTTTGTCATGGTCAACGCATCACACTTTGTACTATCACTTCGTCCTACACTTTCACAGTTCACTTTTCATCTTATTACACGTTTCTGACCACTTGTGATGTTTGACTAGTTTTGTTACTAGTGTTCACATACACTAGTGTTGTTCAATGTGCGCATTTTTGTGCGCTTGAGTGAGCACTGTCAATATTGTGCACTTTGACGTTTTGTGCATTAAATGCTCTTCGTAACGCGCTAGTACAGTGCACTTACAATATCATTAAATCATAAAATATTATTTCGACATGGCAGTAAATCCAACGCCGCTAACACAAAGAATGTGTGGGCACTGGTTTTTTATTGTGCACTAATTGCGTATTTTTGTGCTATTCATTTCTTTCTGTGCACTACATAGTCCACTGTCCACTAGTGTTCGGCTCGTTCCAAGCTTTCCATACACTACATGGCACACTTTTACTATCGTTGTGCACTTCATAGCATACTTCCACTAGCATTGTTCACTTCATTGCCTACATTCCTGTAGTTTTGTACTCCTCACAACTTCCGGTGCACTTCATAAGCACATTTTTTATTACTCTGAACTTCACTTACAGAGTACGCGACCTCCGCATGAGCCGACTAGTCCGTGCCTCACTGTCCACTAATGTTCTGCTCTTCATAGCTTTCCGTAAACTGTCTACTTGGCACACTTTTACTATTGTTGTGCACTTCATAGCTCACTGTCCACTAGTGTTGTCTTTATTACTTCCTACTGCATTCCTTTTTGTGCACTTCACTTACAACGTAAGCGACGTCCGCGTGAGCCGACTAGTCGGTGTCTCACTGTCCACTAGTGCTGTGCTCTATTACATCCTTTCTGTGCACTTCATCACCGCACTTCACTTACAACGTAAGCGACCTCCGCGTGAGCAGACTAGTCCGTGGGCTAGTCAGCTCACGAGCCTCCTCCTATTGTGGCGCGTGCTGTCCGCCCGCCAGCCGGAAATGCTTGGCGAGACGGTGAGTGAGCCGCAGCGGAGGGTAACACCAGAGACACGGCATAATGAACGACATGATCGCTATGGCGAACCACCTGAAATGTAAAACGTTACATTAATATTGTTGGCACATCAATGGCGACGGCTGGTCCCTCCTCCTGGAAGACCGAGCACAATACTTAGATGAGGGTCTTTATAATGTAAGTGGTAAGTGAAGCCGATAGGAATAGAGTTACAGGAACCCCACGCCACTGTAGCACATTAGAATTACAAGGTATTTATTTCAAATTGTTAACTAGATGTTTAAAAAATTTACTTGATTAGTTACTAGATGTTGCACGCGACTTCGTAAATCTCGCGGTAGCCGTACATTTTGCCGCGAAAAAGTAGCCAAAATCGGTCCAGTAATTTCGGAGCCTATTCAATGCAAACAAACAAACAAACGTATTCTCTTTATTAGTATAGATATATAATATATTATGATTTTTGCCGTTTAATTTATGTTACTCATATCTGTCATATTAGGATAAGTTCCTGTAAAGATAGATTTAACTTTGAAAAAAAAAAACACCGGATGGGCGCCGTTTGTGCGCGTCAGTGCTCAAGCCAGAGGTCGGGGTTCCAAACCCCTCAGGAAACAAAATAGTGTATTCAATAATTATGTGTATAATATAATAAAAATGTTAAATACGTGAAAAGTAAAAAAAAAAAAAAAATCCGTTGTCTGGTACCCGTAAGACAAGTTCTTCGCGAACTTACCACGGGACCAGATTGACGTGGTGTAGAAGCGTCCACAATTTTTTTTGGAACGAAGTTCCTTATCGCGCGTTGTGAAAGGGGGCTAGACGGAAAAAATTAAGACCAAAAGTTGTCACGACACTTTTTTAATTACAAAAGATAATTTTATCTACACTAATATTATAAAGAGGAAAACTTTGTATGTTTGTTTGTTTGTTTGTAATGAATAGGCTCAAAAAGTACTAGACCGATTTCAAAAATTCTTTCACTATTCGAAAGCTACATTATCCACGAGTAACATAGGCTAAATTTTATTTTGGAAAAAAATAGAGTTCCGTAAGATATTTGGGTTTTTCGGACACAAGGTGTAAAAAATTAACCTGAAAAGTTACTTATTTTGCGTACGCTGCCTAAACTATAAAAGATAGAACCATAAAATGTTCTAATTAATTGTAGATCTTATAAATATCTACAAAAAAGTTCGCGACACACTATACCTATCTATGTCGAGTGAGGCACAACAACCATTTTTTTATTTAGAAATCTTGAATTTTTCTTGGACTACATTTAAACGCGTTTATTTTACTTATGCTATTAATCCTTATCAAAATAAATTATTTCATCACTAAGTACAGTTTATGTAGATAAAATTTGGTATTTTAATGATTAAAATTGGATGTTTGGTTTTGAAGTTATGGCGAAATTAAAATATTACGATTTCTGCTGCACGGCCCGTTGCGAAGTGGGCGTCATCAAGGCGTGCGGCCGGGGAGTTTAGATCTATGAGTAAATTTTTTGTTTTGTGTTCGTTGTAACTATGATGGATAGATACTTGAATACCTATTTATTTAGTGTTTGTTGTATTGTTAGTCCTGAAGATAGTATAGAAGAGTATAGGTATTTCATACGATAAAAGTATACCCACCTACTTATTTCATTGAGTTTTAGTAGGTATAGGTCGCGCAACGGTTTATGAGCGCTCAGTGAAAGTGGAGGGGATCGTTCGCGCATGTGACCAATAGCAAAGAATGTATATTACTAACGTACCAATAGCGTGTCGGCAGCCACGTTCGGCGTGTGTTCGGCGCGTCCACACCTCCCCGCCCGAGCCCGCTACCGCCAAACACACCCAAAAACTGACTTCTGCGCATACCCCCTCTACTTTTGTCGAAAGATCTTAATTCGTTGCGCGACCTGTACCTATATTAATTTGTTTCTGTTTGTTTCGACTAAATTTCCCGTTTTGTTAGAGGTTTAAAGACATTCTGTAGTATTAGTATCAGTATTGTACCCGTGCGAAGCCGGGGTGGGTCGCTAGTTTTTTATAAAAATGAAATATTTACGCGTATACATTTATTATATTGATGTATGTATGTATGTATGTATGTATGTATGTATGTATGTGTGTATGTATGTATGTAATGTATGTATGGATAATATCGGTTCGGATATTGTATTATTATTTATTTATTTTATATATACATGTACAATTGTCTGTCTGTATGTCTTTTTTTTTTTTTGCTATAGTAAGCTATTGTAAGCTGTGCGGCGTCGCATGTTTCTCTGTCTGTCTCTCTCTCTCTCTTATAGAAAGCAAGCCAGATATTTTCATCCGGAACTTCGTTCCATCCGGGTGTCCCTTGACACCTCTCAAGTTTTTTTTTAAATAAAATGAACCAGGCTCGTTTAGCAGACGGATCGCCTGATATTGAGCGATCCGCAGGTGTTGCGACTTGCGTTCCCTGTCCTTGAAAATTCCCAATCCCCCCTCGGGCCTCCCGTAACCTCACTCGCTCGGCGAAACACAACGCAAGCGTTATTTCACGCCGGTTTTCTGTGAGGTCGTGGTATTTATCCGGTCGAGCCGGCCCATTCGTGCCGAAGCGTGGCTCTCCCGCCCTCTATACTATAATATAATAAAGAGGAAAAGTTTGTTTGTTTGCATTGAATAGGCTCCGAAACTACTGGACCTATTTTGATGAAAGGTACAGATTTAGATTAGACCACGGTGACATTAGATTAGAACATAGTCTACTTTTTATCGCTGCAAAGTGTACGGGTACCGCGGGATTTCCTTTTGCTCGTACGAAGTGGCGTGCAACATCTAGTCTATATATATAAAAATGTTATGATGGTTTGCGTACGCTTCAAAAACTCATACGCTTCAAAAACTCAAAAAGTTCTGCACCGATCGAGCTGAAATTTTAGCATGATATATAATCCGCATCAGGGATTGTTTTTATGTATTTTTTTCATCAGTCACATATCCGCGACCGCGAATAAACTAGGTATATAAAACGCGGGCGGAGCCGCGGGCAACAGCTAGTTTATATTTGTGTGTTTACCGTTTGGAGCAGCGCGTGTCGGGCGGTCCGCAGGCGCACGGCTGGTGGAAGTTCCCCTCCGCGTCCGACATGCAGTGGTACATCACACACTGGAAATTATATACACAATGTTTGATAATTTTTCCCCTGTTCCGACTCTAGCGCCATTATGGCCAGTTTTGGAACTATTATTTAATTATTTTCGTCGGACACTTTTTAGCTTTTCTGCCTTAGAGATGTTGCTCTACTCTATTCTCCATATATTTATCCCGCAATAAATATCAATATTATCAATAACAAAGTTTTAAAAATACATACATTTTTTTTCAAATTCCCAATTCTGCCCTGCTAAGCGCAAAAGCGGTATCTCAAAAAAGGGAGTTTAAAGAAAATTGCAGAAGTTTTGTAAAATACCTAATATTCTTTAATTCTCTTAGTAATTTATTCTTAGTGAAACCTTCTTTTAGGGGGTTTTTTAAATGTTTTAAATAAGATATGATACTATGTGGCTTAGTTCATTGAACGCGTATTTTTTTAGCTAAACATAACATAAAAAAAGTTTTTTGAGATACCGCTTTTGCGCTTAGCACGGCAGAATTGGCCCCATATTAAAATGAAAGATTTTGGTAAAAAAACAAGCTTATGCCCCAGTTTATTTGGCGTTGAACAAAACTAGGTTAACTTTAGCGCCGAGCTGTGACAACTTCGATAGCGCGATTCAGGGCCTCTAGTCAAGATGCATTCGATAATTTCGACGACGAAGTTCGAAAGCAAAATGAATAGGGTTTGACATATTACATCGCAAGCGACATGTCACATTAACGATGACATGTCAAATCGCATACATTTTAGTTTTAGAACTTCACCGGCCAAATTATCGAATGAATCTTGACTAAAGGCCATGGAGAATAGAGGTAAGGAGAACCATCTCAGTGTATTAAAGATTCCGTTGAAAGGGAGCATAATAAGGTGGCGCTATCGTAGCATGTGGAAGAATTTTAAAAAGAGCACCATAAATTATTAGAGCAACTAACCAATAACTAACTTTCAAATAACTTCACTCCGTCTCTTATTGCTAACTTCATATCATACCCTTTTCTGACTCTAGCGCCATAATGGCCAGTTTCGGAACTATTATTTGGTTGCTTTTGTAGGACACTTTTTAGCTTATCTGCCCTAGAGAGATGGTGCTCCTTACTTCTAATCTCCATGCTAGAGGCCCAGGACCGTGGCGCTAATTGGTCCGCCATAACTATTCCTTTGTAAACTATCTTTTTTTTACTAACAGTCGAATACCCTATTTTTCTTCAACATGCCTCCGTGGTCTAGTGGATAGCCGTTAGAGCATTGGCTCTCGACTCGGAGGTCGTGGGTTCGATTCCCGCATTGGAACAACAAAAAAATTTGTTTTCATGTCTATTTAGGACAATGCGGGCTGATCACCTCGTTGTCTGACAAGAGAGATGATCCATGCGTCGGATGGGCATGTAAAAAGTCGGACCTGCGCCTGATCTCTCGACAGTCGTGTCGGTAATCCCACTGAGTTATGAGAGTAAATGAAGAGAGAGTGTACACACTCGGGCACTATAAAATGACTCCTGCATAACTGGCCCGGTTTCAATGAAACCGGCCACCGTCACCGAGATCGGTGTGGGGAGTTATTATTATTATCTTCGACAATAAACGCACCTGTGCGCCCCGCATGCAGGTGACCGCATCGATGCAGGACTTGAAGCAGTCGGGCGCGAACTCGCACGCGCCGGCGCCATTCGCTGACTCCAAGTACCACTCGTGACAGTGTCTGAAACAACATATGAATCAATCAATTTATATCGGTTACAGGAATAGATTTAGTATATACTACTAGATCGGCAATACGAAAGAGATATAATAATAATAATATCTATGGACGCTTCACACCACATCAATCTGGCCCCGTGCTAAGTATCCAAAGAACTTGTGTTACAGGTACCAGACAACGGAAATATATTTACTTTTATACTATACATATATTTAAGATTTTTATTATATTATACACATATTTAATACACATCCATGACCCAGGAACACAGAAAAACTATTTTGTTCCCTGGCGGGATTTGAACCCGCGACCTCCAGCTAAAGCGCCACTGCGCTAACCACTGAGCCACGAGGTCGTCATATAAATATAGACACTCGTGTGTTAGAGCGAGACAGATAGACGAGACCACTCGCGTATGCGGCCTGTATCGGCCTAACGTCAGTTTTTCACGAAATAAATCCCGCTTATTTTTATTAATCTCGCGTTTAAAATTAATTTGATGTTTAATAGACGTAAACGGTTATGGTTACGTGTGCAGTACCTGGTTGTAATTCTTCTAGGAAAGAAAATCCACAGAACTATTCATTTCACATGTAAGTACAACTGAAAGATTTAATTCTCTAAATGCTATGTTTTAGAACTCTGAAAAGGAAATGATGCACAAATGAATAGATCATAATATCGCATTTTAATATGTTCATGTTCTGAATGCATAGGAATAGAATTCAGAGAAATATCAAATACGTGAATTTCTTATTTAATTTCATATAGATACTGTATGTACAGCGCTAAAAGTCCTGTACGGATACACGTTACACGCACACTAGTGTAATTATATTTTGGTCTCGCGTAATTTGTTGTCTATTGCCGATCTACGGTAGTATGTGCTAAATCTATGGTTACAGGGTTGTTACAATATGCAGTACTAGCTGTTGCCCGCGGCTCCACCCACGTAAATACAGTATCCCTCGGGAACACTGTACTTTTTCGGGATAAAAAGTATCCTATGTAAAGGACATAGGATACCAGGACTCAAAGTATGTATTTAATACTTTAAATACGAAAATTTATCGAAACGTCATAAAATCCGTTCTTGGTAACATGTCGCTACACTTTCAATCCAAACAAAGTAAAATTAAGTCTACTTTAAATACGAGAATTGAGGTTCAGAAGTATAGTAATAGTAGCTTACAATAGATGGCGTTATATCCAAAATCGTCTCGTGACCTGACGCGACCTTGAAATTTCACTCACAACGCTGCTAAAGTAGTTAAGCCCAATGTTTTCTTAAGCCCTATTAGATTTTGTATTATGGTCTTATCACAAATTTTAAGATATCTACGCCCTACGTGCAGAAATTGTGTCCAAATTGTGTAATCTATACATAATATTATAAATGCGAAAGTGTGTCTATCTGTCTGTCTGTTACCTCTTCACGCTTTAACCGCTGAATCAATTTTGAAAATCATAAACAAAGTAAAACTTCATTTTACTTTGTTTATGATTTGGCATCATAAAATAATACATAATGATTTTAATATATTCTAGAAATGGCTCTCTATACTTGTGAGTGGGGATGAATTTTTTTCTTTTTACCCCATCGTGTGGGGTATCGTTAAATAGGTCTTTTAAAATTAATAATAGTAAGGTTTCATACATAACTTTTTTACAGTCAACCAAAATTTAACAGTGTTGCGAGTGAAATTTCAAGGTCGCATCAGGTCATGACACAATTTTCGATATAACGCCATCTATTGTAAGCTACTACTACTATACTTCTGAACCTCAATTCTCGTATTTAAAGTAGACTTAATTTTACTTTGGATTGAAAGTGTAGCGACATGTTACCAAGAACGGATTTTATGACGTTTCGACCAATCAGAGCGCGTTTCACGTTGGTTTAACGTTCATAAAAACACCGTTTGAGAATGTAAGCGTGTCGGGACTTGATTGTAATTGTATTTATGCAAGTTTTATTTAGCATAATTGCCCTTCTTTCGAACTTTCAAAATTACGGCTAAATATACAGATGGCGCTAGGTGTATTTTATATTTTTTCACTTTTGCCACGTGTATTCTGTACACGTCGTTTTAGTTTTTTTTCGGGTGTTCTCTACAACAGTTAAATAATTACACTTTACCTGCACTTCTGGCGCGCCTGGAACTGCGCGGTGATGACTTTCTTCGTCGGCAGCGGGGGTGACTTCTTCAGCGGATCTGAAACGTCAAGGTTCAATAAGCATGCTACATTGATCAGAAAATTGCAGCACTATGGTATTCGGGACTCTGCACTCAAACTTTTGAGTTCGTACCTTAAAAATTTTAGGTATATACTCTAACTCTCTATAGATATAGAGAGTTAGAGTATATACCTAAAATATAGAACTCAAAGGGTGGAGATAAATAGTAAAAGGTCCACTGGGACCAAAATAGAATTAGGTGTCCCACAGGGATCCATTTTAGGCCCGTTTCTTTTTCTCATCTATAAAAATGATTTACCTTATCTTGTTAAAGATGATGATAACGAGATAGTACTTTTTGCCGATGACATAATCTTATATCTTTAAACGAGCAATTCTTGTATATATATAATCTGAATCTCGGAAACGGCTCCGACTTTCATGAAATTTAGTATACAGGGGGTTTCGGGGGCGATAAATCGGTTTATGAATCTCGGAAACGGCTCCGACTTTCATGAAATTTAGTATACAGGGGGTTTCGGGGGCGATAAATCGGTTTAGGTAGGTTTTATAACCCTGGGAAACTGCGCATTTTTAAATTAGGTATATATATTCTAAACCTGGTGAAGTTTGTAATACTTTTTTTTATCTACTACAGCTCCGAGCTAAGCTCGGTTACCCAGGTACTAATAATTATCCCCCCGATGGTTGCACACCTTGTGGTGGCGGTGGGGCTTAGTAACCGTGGACTGGTCAGCCACGGTGAAGCTAAGAGGCAACCGGGGCCGGCCTGTTTGCCGCCGGCTGGCCCGAGGAGGGCGCTCCCTGCGGGCTGAACATGCCCGCAGAGGACGCTCGTGGGGGTGGGACCGCAGAAGAAGAGGAGTGCCGGTATTACGGTGCGCCATTCTCCCTATCTTCTGCGGCCGTGGAGGGATCACAGGGGGAGAGGCGTGATGGTATTACGGTACGCCACTCTCCCTACCCCCTGCAAGCTGGCGGGGCCGTTCCGGCGAAACGGCGTTGGTGGGGCCGCAGAGGAAGAGGCATGTCGGTATTGCGGTGCGCCGCTTGCCCTATCCTCTGCGACCGAGATGTGGTCGGTGGCAGAACCACAGACCTGATCTGCCACCGGGTACCAGTTTATCTGGTACCCATGGTCTCCTAGTAGCATACTCGGGGGAGTCTGCTACAGTACTGATGGAGGCCGAGGAGGGAGGCGCACCTAATACCATCTGGTGCGCCCATCGTGAAGGGCCTTCGGGCTCTCGTGATGGAGCCGCTTGTATTTTATAGCGCCCAAGTGTGTGCGCAGTACACAAGATTACTCTCTTTTTCTTCCTTCCTTTCCTTCCAGTGGGACGGATAACCGACACGACTGACGAGAGATCAGGCGCAGGTCCGACTTTTTACATGTCCGTCCTACCCATGAATCATCTCTCTTATCAGACAATCAGGTGATCAGCCTGCATTGTCCTAACCAAACTCGGAAACAACATTTTTTGTTGTTCCAATGCGGGAATCGAACCCACGACCTCCGAGTCAAGAGCCAAACTCTAACCACTAGACCACGGAGGCACTCGCATAAGCATGATGCGCTGTAGTATAATAAAGAATTGAGTGATAAGAGAAATATTAACCGATGGAGTTATTACCAACTCAAAAAAGGAAATAAAGAATTGAGTGATAAGAGAATTACTAACCGATGGAGTTATTACCAAATCAAAAAAGGAAATTAAGAATTGAGTGATAAGAGAAATACTAACCGATGGAGTTATTACCAACTCAAAAAAGGAAATAAAGAATTGAGTGATAAGAGAATTACTAACCGATGGAGTTATTACCAAATCAAAAAAGGAAATAAAGAATTGAGTGATAAGAGAATTACTAACCGATGGAGTTATTACCAAATCAAAAAAGGAAATAAAGAATTGAGTGATAAGAGAATTACTAACCGATGGGAGTTATTACCAATACAAAAAAGGAAATAAAGAATTGAGTGGTAAGAGAATTACTAACCAATGGGAGTTATTACCAACACAAAAAAGGAAATAAAGAATTGAGTGATAAGAGAATTACTAACCGATGGAGTTATTACCAAATCAAAAAAGGAAATAAAGAATTGAGTGATAAGAGAATTACTAACCGATGGGAGTTATTACCAATACAAAAAAGGAAATAAAGAATTGAGTGGTAAGAGAATTACTAACCAATGGGAGTTATTACCAACACAAAAAAGGAAATAAAGAATTGAGTGATAAGAGAATTACTAACCGATGGGAGTTATTACCAACACAAAAAAGGAAATAAAGAATTGAGTGGTAAGAGAATTACTAACCAATGGGAGTTATTACCAACACAAAAAAGGAAATAAAGAATTGAATGATAAGAGAAATACTAACCAGAGTCCCGTCGTAGCAACGGCGGCTTGTTAGGCGAGGAGCGCTCGCTCTGCCCGCCCGGGTATATGTACTCGTGCACCTGGGGCGTATACATAATGTCAGCTATATGTAATACTAGTTTATTCCCGCGTAAATACAGGATCCCACGGGAACACTGTACTTTTTGGGGATAAAAGTAGCCTATGTTTTAATCCAGAGCCTAAACTACAACCATACCAAATTTCATCGAAATCCGTTGAGTAGTTTTTGCGTAAAAGATTACTCTTTTAACAAACATCCATCCATCCTCACAAACTTTAGCCTTTATAATAGTAGGATAGTATTATGGTACTCAAGAATATGGTTCCTATTTGATTTCATAAATTGTTGTGATACCTTAATTAAAACTCAATATATAATACATACTATTAAACCACATATAAGTAAAAAGTTACTATTTAATGGATTCATCACTCCTATACTAAAGCGAAATAGCCTACAAAATCTGAATAAATTATATCTGTTGTTCGCAGCGAAAAGTATACTTCGGTACTAAAGGATACTTCGGGCACATGATCCACTGCTTATGTAAATACGTTTAGGCAAAAAAATAATTGTCATACTCAATGTAAAAAAATCATCTCATGTATGGGTGACTCTCCGCAAAACGCAAACTCACCCATATAAAGAAAAAAAAATCTACTATGACAATATTTTTCTGCTTAAACGTCTTTACTTAAGCAATAGATCATAATATTATGCCCAAAATATATTTTACCGAACCTTATATAATGTGAAAGTTTGTCATGGGTGGATGTATGTTTGTTTCTCTTTCACGCAAAAACTATGGATTTTATTGTTTGGTAGCTTAAGTTCTGACAGAGTATTATAAAAATTGTAGATACAAATAATATATTATATTATTAATTATTGGACAAAGTATTTTCCAAAACTATAGGTATTTAATCAAAGTATCAAAATTTTTTATACTATAAAAGATTTTGATACTTATACCGGAAATAGGGTGGCCATTCGAACGATGGTGGCGACCCTATTATTTTCTACTTTTTCTTGACAGACTGTAATTATTTTATTATCCAATAATCATTTTAAAAAACAGCTAAGTACCGTTTTCTTTACAACTTTAATAATCATCATGATCATCACTCACCGCCTGCAGATGCACGTAAGGGCACCCCTGGTCCGAGTCGTCCGCGTCGTTGGGCGGGCTCATCGTGTCTGTAACAATTAGTACCGTGCAGGGGCGTAGCTAATAGAAGTTCATGAGCGTAGATGAGAGGGGTGTTAGACTAATACTTGCAAACGTTAATAGTAATTAGAGTCCGACCGAATTTTTTTAACCAAAAAAAAAAAAAACAAAGTGAAAGATAAGGTGTCTTGATAACGAGGTCCTCCAGTACGAATGTGTCATTGGTTTTTTAATAGCTAATTTACTTTTTTTTTCTTTCCCATAACAAAAAATAAATTAAAATCATTTAAATTCTAGCTACTTCTTGACCAAACTGTGTACATGTAGATAGTTAAAACTCGTGCTTTTTCGGCCCGGCCGAAAGTTCGGTCGAAACCGAAAGTCAAGACAAAAGGTAAAACTAGAATTTTTGGCTGCAACCAAACCTGCGGTCAGTCTACAGTAATTAATAATAATAATAATTTTATTAGGTTAAGCTCCTGTAAAGATAGAATTAAGTTAATAAATAAATAAATAAAACTTTCAATAAGCGGATGGCAGATATGTATATAGTTTAGGTATCTAATGGTTTATTATATGTATTACAAGAAACACAAATCTTATCAGTGATCAATATTGACAACAGTTAAGAACAAGATGTATCTGTCACCGTAAAATTGTAAAAACCGTTAGATTGTAATACTACTAGAGATATTATAATATATGCTGACAGATTGTCAAATACAAATTTCTCCATACAGTTGTACGCATTATTTTTCGTTGTAATTATTATTATGAAAAAGCAAACAAATATGGCGGCGCGGGGCGCATACCGTTTAACCAATCGGCACGGTAAATATTACACTATAACGAAAAATAATGCGTACAATTGTATGGAGAAAAGAGATGTTTGATTATGGGCCAGTTCTATGTACACTACATAGGTAAATAGGAAAAAAATATGGGAATATTATAAAAAAACCGAAAAAATTAATTTGAAGAAGGGTACATGCGTACAAAAATGATTATTTGAAGAGTTTTTTATTGCGAGAACACTATTTTTAGGGCGGCCAGGACAGTTATTTTGACTTGACTTTTGACGTAGTAGACAGTTTTACGAAGAGACGTCGTCTTGAATGTCATACGTCTTTCTTTGTCAAAAGTCATGTCATTGACAAAATTACATTATTTAGTTAATTCTGATCTGATCCGCCATGTTTTATTTTACTTTGTGTTGCTCTCCTTGACGAAGTTAATTTAAATGTACATGGAAACGAAGTGAAATTAAACAAAATAAAGAATAGGAAACGGTTACTATATTATGTAGCTTTATTTACATATACTGTACATAGGGCTGGCCCAGGCCTCATACATTTCTTGAACATCTCTTTTGTATTTGACAATCTGTCAGCATTTTATAATATCTCTAGTAATATAACAATCTAACGGTTTTTACAATTTCACGGTGACATATCTACATCAACCTAAACCCCGTAAGCCGGCATCCTCACTTCACACGGCAAAAACAGCGCAAGCGTTATTTCACGCCGGTTTTCCGCGACACCGCGGTGTTTACCTGCTAGCGGGTGGCGCGGCGCAATGGGCGCAAGGATCGGCGTCTGCGAGAGCTGGGACCTGCCGCGGCTGGTGGACGAGTTCTCGGAGCTGGAGCGAGACTCCGTGGGCAGGTCGAGGCACTGGAAGACAATGGGTACGTTACATTGGGTTAAATTGGGTAAGTGGGTGAATATTATTGGGGGAAAAATAATTTAATTATCCAAAATGGCGGCGATGTGGTTCGCCACCCATCACGTCTCGTTTCTCGCGGAGGCGAAAAGCGGACCATGGAGAGCCGCTTGGCTACGTTGAATGTAAGAGGAGGAATGGATGGTAAGAATGAAAGTGGACGAAGCGAAAGAAGTATGTAAGGATCGTAGCAAGTGGAAAGAAATGGTCTCTGCCTACCCCTACGGGAAAGAGGCGGTCGTGCCTACCCCTACGGGAAAAATGCGTGATTATATGTATGTATGTATTATTGGGTAAACGGGTGAATTACATTAGGTGAATGGGTGAATATTGTTGGGTAAATGGGTAAAAAATAAACATTGGATAAATGGGTTAAGTGGCATTGGGTGAATGCGTTAAATGCATTTGTTGGGTAAGGTACATTTATAGGTAAATGGGTTGTTATTTATTGTTTTTTTTATTGTCTTTCATGTGTTGTATTATGTGATGGAAAAAATAAACGTTTAAAATATATTTATTATATAATAATAAATATATTTTAGTTTTTATCTTATTTAAATCTATTTTCACTGTCGAGTAAAACATGGTTTGAATAAAATAATAAAAAATGTTAAGCCTGACCAAGTTAGTCTATGGCTTTTAGTATTTGATACGAATTGGTTAGTTAGATGAAACATTGGCTAACTATTAGCGTGTTCCACACGGTACTTATTTTGCCCAGAACGCTACGATATTTTTTACCACAAAACACAAAATGGTGTTTCTTTAGCGAAATAACGTTATTATTGAAAATTTCGAAAATTTCGTTTTTAGCAATTTTTGTGACTAGTGGAACAACTGACAGCTGACGTTTAAAACGTCAAAAAGTGCTAATTTTAACCCAAGTAGGGAGCTGGGTAAAATATGCAAAATGGCGTGATCATTTTTAGCGTTTTTAACAGTTTTTGACAGATGACAGTTGCGTGTGGAACAGGGGTGAAAACAGTTACGAACGATCATAGTGGCGCTAAAGAAACAGAATGTGAATGAAAATAATGAAAATAATGTTTTGGACGTTCTAATGGAACGAAGCATATATTTGGTGAATGTGTTAGATACACGCTTTGATTATTACATCCTTACAAAACTGTCAATATTTCTGTGCCGCGACACACATTAACACCGGGCGCGTAATACGAACTACACGTAACACGTCAACCGACTCGTCGCACACTAGCACAGAACACTGTTACTCACGGAGCACACTAACCAAAATTGGCCCGACGTTGGACCAATTTGAGTCTTCACTTTTTACGCGCAATGCCATATCTACCTCTTTTTAATAATACATCTCTTTTAAATAATACATCTATAGATACACGTGTTAAAATTCATTTTATTAATTAAATAATAACAGGCTACAAATGTTTCTGTAAGTTATATCAATTCATTAAATTATTGAAAGACATATCTACCTCAGGATATTCCGACACACCGCGGGCAAACTGATTCTATGTCTTGCAACAGAAATAGGCGTAATTTGTACAACTACGCCGTCAAAGTTCAAACATAGCTTTTGTATTGCGTATTAGCAATAGCGACGCGACAGTGAGCTATCGATGGGATCGCGCTCTAACGAACAATTAGGGAACTACAAATGCAATTGGTTCACCCGGTAACAACAAAAATCGGTATTATTACATTCGACAGGTAGACGGCGAGCAATTTCAATGACAGTTTGATATATTTCGTCAAAGCGTCATCTGGTGGCGTAAGTGGTATCAAAAAAGGTCAATAAGAATTTTCGATTCTTTTCCTGTCACCAGGCGGCGGTTGTTAGCACGACGGTCCTTGTCGTGTAAAAAGCTGTCATCTGTAAGTTTAATATAATAACATACATACACACACACACACACACACACACACACACACACACACACACGCACACGCACACGCACGCGCACGCACACGCACACACATACGCACACACACACGCACACACACACTCACACACACACACACACACACACACACGCACACACACCAACCACATTTACGTAAATACAAATATTTATACTTTCAAATGTTTATTTAATTATGTTAGTAAACATAATTAAATAAACAAATAGATTATATTATAATTTCTTGTGTCTAAATATGTATGTGCTTGTTATCATTAAAATAATTAGTTATGGTACACTAAAATAAGTTAAAAAGCTAGAGAGGGGGAGCCAGGAGTTCCAAGACACAGGGTAACCTAGTTTGGACTCCTGTCTCCCACATTGCAAGTGCAATTGAACTTTGAAACAAACGTTGTATTCTTATACTTGTTGTGGGAGAAATAAATAAATTTTTTATTTATTTTTATTTTTTAAAATGTAACTAGCCAGTAGTCCATTATCTTGTTAATTAATGTTAATATTTGCATTGCTAAAATATTAAGTGTTAATGTGTTAAAATATAAAGTAAAGCATATAATATACCTATAACTCCTCAATATGTCACAAATTTATTAAACCTCATTGTCAAAGAGCGACAACCCATTTAGGTTGTTGTTGAATAAAGTGAAAAAATAAAAATAAAGTGAATTATAATAATATTAAATAAGTAGTAGTGTGTCAATATGTTATATAATATATAACATCAAAGAAATAATAAATATCGTTTCTGTTATTTTTAGGTTAGGTTTATTTTGATTTTCGCAGTAGTGTAATGCAATTAGTGCACAGTGCTAATTTTATAAGCTTCGTCCCATTTTTGTTTATAAACGGCAAAGAATCCATTTTAGGCAGAAAAATAATTGTTACACTCAACAAAAATCTTTATATGCCGGATTTTGCGTTGAGAGAAGATTGTTATACTAAAAAAAAACATTATTTATATGAGTTTGCGTTTTCACCGAATAAGAGATGATTTTTTAACTTTGAGTATTTTTTTGCCTTAACGTCTTTATATTATGAGCAGTAGATCATTAATTAGGTATCTAAAATATCCGTAGTTGATTTTACCAAACCTTAGGGGCCATCCACATATTAAGTCACGCAAAATTTCACCCTTTTCAACACTCACCCCCCTATATGCCACGCTTTTTAGTATTAATATTTATGTTAGTTTGTAAGGTATTTATAATATGGGCCTATGACACCCAAAATAAATGAAATGAAATTATATTAAACATGTACTGTCACATTTAATATGACCCCCCCCCCTCCCCCATGCGCTGTGACGTAATATGTGGATTTACCCTTATATAGTTCCTCATGTCGCTAAATGATTGCTAGTGGCGTTGTTTATACCGCTAAAAGTGCATTTAAAAGTTATCGAACAACAGCAGAATAACGTATTATACGATTTCTTTGGTGTCTGCAAACTTTCTGCTAGCTAGATACATAATAAGCTAGCGGGTTGAAAACGCCATAGTTTTTGGAACGAAGTTCCTTATCGCGCGGTGCGAAAGGGGGCTTAACGGAAAAAATTAAGACCAAAAGTTGTAACGACACTTTTTGCTATAGTTGTAAGCCGTGCGGCGTGTGCGTGTTTCTCTGTCTGTCTCTCTCTCTCTCTCTCGAATACAGCTTCGTTCCATCCGGGTGTCCCTTGACACCTCTCAAGTTTTTTTAGATAAATTTAGGCACTATTGGAAGAGAGAATGGGTTAAGTACATTGGGTTATTTCCATTGTTGGGCTTTGTACGGAATAGGTCATCCTACATCTACGAGTACATACATACATCTCTATGATTTAATATAGGGTTGCCAACCGTCTGTTTTCCCAGGACATGTCCTAGTTTTTGCAGTGTCCTAGGGTGTACTGGATAGATTTACAGCAGCGTCCTGGGTTTTTAAAGCGCCCTGATAAGGTCATGTATTTTGAAATTCGCGCGCCAGTTTTACAAATTTTCTATCTTATTTAATTTTATTCAATACTTATATGAAAAATATTATTATTAGCATTACAAATATTTCATTGCACCAGCTTTTACTACGTCATATTAACTGTTGCAACTCTATTACTTACGTCCTGTTTTTAATCAGAACTATCCAGGTTTTTCCCACTTCAAATCCTATTTTTTTTTTCAAATTTGGGGTTGGCAACCCTAACTTAATAAGTCTAATATGGCCTCTAATAAACAATGAAACAATGGGTTACTATCGGGTAACTTACGGGTTAAACACACAATTTACTCACTTCAAATATATTGTTCTCTTCGTCGTCCTCCCTGTCGACTGGCCGCTGACCGTCCGGGTAGGGTAGGGAGGGCCACAGACCGCTGCAACCTGTACACAAAAGTCGGATTAAAACTCAAACTCAAAATTTTTATTTTCATATAGGTTATGAAATAACGCTTATAGAATTGTCCTACATGATGCCTACCACCGGTTCGGAAACTAGCCCATAGTAGCAATTAGATGGTATTATTGGTATTTTTGTGTATTGGTATTATTGGTATTTATATGGTTTGGTAAAATCAACTACAGATATTTTATTTAATTAAAAGCTTTTAAAATGTAAGTTCGGGTGGAATCTTACTACTCAATTTTGAAGCAGATATCTGCTACTTAAAATTGATAAACTTACCGAACTCAAGCGTAAAATAATAAGTAAGTAATAACCAAACGCCATGTGCGCTCTGATTGGTTGAATAAGTCTGGACACAAGCATTGCCACTGTTAACATCGACCAATCACAGAGCAGTGTATTATTTGCCGTATTTAAAGAAGCGTAAAATTAAAAGCTCTTCTGTGATTGGTCGAACCGTTTAGAATCTTACGAATGGATATCCGTTAGTTTATAAATTTACCACGAGACGTCGCAAATTGATAAATTTGCGAAAATGTGGGCATAAAATAATACAATTTATTTCTCGTTTAGAACCCTACGAAATCCTACGAAATTGCGAATTTTGTTATCTTCCAGTGACATATTTACGTCACCATAAAATTTTAAAAACCGTTAGATTGTAAAATAACTAACGAGATTGTAAAAATATGTCGAAAGATTTATGACTATATATATTTATAATCTAACGAAAAATATTGTATTAAATTATAGGCAGCATATTCGCGTCGGAAGTCTATCAATATTTTACAATTTCACTAGTTATCAGTGGCGAAGGGTTCCTATAACTCCATTCCTATCGGATTCACTTGTCACTTACCTTTTGCAAACCTTCATAGAAATCCCTACCTATACAGGCTCCGGCTTCTCTATAAAGGAGAAGCAGCCTTCGCCACTGCTAGTTATATTACAATCTAACGGTTTTTACAATTTTGCGGTGACATATTCACAGTGTGTTACTCACCCGATTTGCCTTCAGTCAACACTCGCACGACCTTGTCGAACGCCCTCGCATCAGCCGCGGTTTGGAAGGTCAGTCCGAACTTCTTGCCGTCCGTCACCCAGTGGTGGAAGGTTGGCATCACCTTGTGATAGTCGAAGTCGCGCATCAATGTGCATTCCAGCACCACCTGGGGAGCGAAATGGATATTCCTTACATATTAGCCTGGCCACAGACGTGCTGAATAGGCAATCGGACTAATTTTTTTTATTGAATAAATGAATAGTACTCTTAAATATGAGTAACTTCTCAGAAGAAACCGTATAACAAAAGTCAATATTTTCAAAGGTACAGCGATTTGTATAAAAAATTTCGCGAGCCTCCTAAAAACGCTCCATACTAAAGTCGATCTACAAATGACGTCACTTGTAGGTTATAGTATATGAAGTAGTATATGAAGTATATGGCCGCCGGAATATATTTGTAAATATCTCCCATATTTGTGCGTTTAAGTTCATACTTACCATAATGAATGTTTTTGTATATGATGTAAGTAAACTAATGATGTAGGTTTTGTTTACCAATTAAAAAATATATATATATATTTTTTTTTTGGTACTTTTTAAATGTATTTATTAATTAGTAAACTACATATAAAATAATATATTTTTTTACATTTACCAAGTAAGTAGTAATGCCTCAATATTTCTGAATATATTAATGAAACTAAATATTTCAGATGTAGTCCGATCCCCTATTCCTTCCTGAATTTCATAGAGAATAGAGGTAAGGAGAACCATCTCGTGTATTAAAAAGTGTCCGTAGAATGGGAGCAATATAAGATGGCGCTATAGTAGGATGTGGACGAATTTTAAAAAGAACGCCACAAAATGGCAACAATTTATTAGAGTAACTAACCAATAACTAACTTTCAAATAACTTCACTCCATCTCTTATTGCTAACTTCATATCATACTCTCTTCTGACTCTAGCGCCATTATGGCCAGTTTTGGAACTATTATTTGGTTATATTTGTAAGACACTTTTTAGCTTTTCTGGTCCAAAGAGATGGTCCTCCTTACCTCTATTCTCCGTGCTGAATTTAAGAATCTTAATCCATAGACAATATTCAGACACCATGTCACACACATGCTAAGTCTGGTCACAGACGTTCTTAATTTTACGTTCTTAAAGTTCGAACTGAAATTTAAGAATCTGAAAGATTAAGCACGTGTGTGGGCTATGCGTGTTTTGTATGGAAACTTTGCCTTCGATCTGAATTTGACGTTGTTAAACAATGTCAAATTAAGAACGTCTGTGGCTGGGCTTAAGTTACTTGAGTCTAGATGTGGCATATGGCATTGTGCGTAAAAAGTGAAGACTCAAATTGGCCCGATGTCGGACCAATTTTCGTTAGTGTGCTCCGCGAGTAACAGTGTTCTGTGTTAGTGTGCGTCGAGCCGGTCGACAAGTAGCGCGTATTACGCGTCTCGTGTCAATGTGTGTCGCGGTACAAAAATATTGTCAGTTTTTTAAGGCTTAATAACGTATCTATGTAATAATAATTAATTAAAGGTGTAGTATTGATTTTTTCTAAGTTATATATATTTGTTTTCTTGCGATAAGGAACCAATATTAGAGTTTAAGGCCACGTTCCCACGAGCGGGTAATAGTGGCTGAAAATCGAAATGTCAAGTGTCAAATGTCAGAATTGACAGCTCTACACGATTTTCAACTCTATTGTATTAGCGCACAGTTCTATTTACAGTGCCTTGTTTTGTATCGCCACCCAAAAAAAAATTCTCATGGGAACGAAAGCTTACAGTGCATTTTTTTCTGTCGCAATCACAAAAAAATACGCCCTATTTTAACAAAAAAAAATACGCTTTAAAGTTGAATAACTCGTGAATCCAATATCGTCTCAATGACTGTGTTCCGCGGAAAATAGCGCTAATAAAAAAACAAAAGCAAAATGGCGACCGCTGGCATTATATAAGCAAAATGGCAAATTATGTTAGCAGTATTGAAGTTAGCAAATGTGTCCTGGTCGATTGTTTTTTTTCTTTAGCGCTAGCAAGCGCTACCAAGCGCCATTTTCCGCGGAACACAGCCAATGTTTTTAAAAGGAGTACCTATGTAATGATACCCAACAACTAGAATGGGTATGTTATCTAACTTCAAAGTATAACAACTTTAGATTACTAAAACTACCTAAGTATTATTGGCAACCCTACTTGTTTTCCCAACCTGGGCTGTTTTGGATAGTTTCAAAGGAGCGTCCTGGTTTTATAAAGCGCCCTTATAAAGTCATGTACTTAAAAATTCGCTCGCCACTTCTAATTTTTCTCTGTAATTTAATTATATTTAAATACTTTTATGAACAATTATTAGCATTACATGTATTTATTTAACTTATTAAATCAAAGTTGCAACAAGTCCTTTCTGCGTCCTGTTTTTATACTGAATTGTCCTGGGTTTTTCAACTTAAAATGCTGTTTTTTTTAATTTGGGGTTGGCAACCCTACAGTATACACTTACCCCCTTACTAATAAAAATATTTATACAGTAGATAAGCAATACAATGTTTTGTCCTTGTCTGTCAAGCGACATTTCCAACGCATAAGAACGGTGTTGAAAACTTAGAACAAATATTCTATTTTTTAACTTGACACTGGCAAATGGTTATAAGCCGTTTATTAAAAAAAAGTATTTATTTTTTAATTTTTTTATTAACTCACCACACTGTCGCTGATCCGGCGCCCGTGGATGTAGTACTCATGCGCGGCGGACGAGCTCGCGGCCTCGCACGCCACTGTCACAGAATATAGTTAAATAACTGTCTAGTATACTTCTAGAAGCAAAGGCCAAGAGATAAGAGGACCCAAGTTGAAAGGGTGCTCATTAAATTTTGAAGAGGAAAGGAGATCTCTGTATGCGGGCAACTTGACAGTGACCAGCTGTCGCTGCAAATAGCAGTTGAAAGAATCGTTCACGAATGGCGCTGGCAAAGGCTATATTACTAACATGGAGAATAGAGGTAAGGAAAACCATCTTGAATGGGGGACAACTTGAAAAAGTGTCCACCCGTAAAAACCAAATTATAGTTCGAAAACTCACCGAAATAGCGCTAGTGTAGGAAGTGGAAATGATATGAAGTTAGCAATAAGAGATGGAGTGAAGTTATTTGAATGTTAGTTATTGGTTAGTTACTCTAATAATTTGTGGCCATTTTGTGGCGCTCTTTTTGAAATTCGTCCACATGCTACTACTATATTGCTCCCATTCAACGGACACTTTTTAATACACGAGATCGTTCTCCTTACCTCTATTCTCCATGATTACTAAACAATTGACGACCTCTGTGGCTCAGTTAGTTGAGCATGTTGGTGATCAAGCCGCGGGTTCAAATCCCGCCGAAGGAACAAAAAGTTTTTCTGTGTTCCTGGGTCATGAATGTATATTAAATATGTGTATAATATAATAAAAATCTTAAATATGTGTATAGTATAAAAGTATTAAATATATTTCCGTTGTCTGGTGTACGGGTGTACGGGTGTAACACAAGTTCTTCGAGAACTTAACACGGGATCAGATTGACGTGGTGTGAAGCGTCCATAGATATTATATTATTATTATATTATATTAATTACTTTGAAATAACTTCATTCTATCTCTTATTACTAACTTCATATCATACCCTCTTCTGACTCTAGCATAGCGCCATTATGGCGCAGTTTTGGAACTGTTATTATCCGCTTATTTAGGGACATTTTCATGTATAGACATAGTTCTTTCCTCTACACTCCATACATTAAATGTACTAAATTAAAAGAGGCGCCACCGCTGCAAAAGGGTAGACATGATCTCGCCATGTTGAGGAAAATTCAGGAAAGTAAATTTAAAGGCTGGGACTATATTGTCCGGAGTCCGGAAGGCCGGAGAGAATTTAGAGCATTGAAACTCTGGACTAACACAATAGAGTTCAAAATCGAACACATGAGTGTCGAGTTAATTCCAACGTCATATATGACAGCTCGACACTTGACACTTCGATTCTCAACTCTATTGTATTAGCGACGAGAAATTCCTTGGCGGCTGGCGCCAAGTTCTATTTTCAATGCTCAGAATTTTCTACGGCCTTCCGGATTCCGGTGCATATAGTCCCAGCCTTTGTCCCTTCCATAAAAAGAAGACAAAGTGACAGCTGACAGTGACAACTAACCTGAGGTGCGGCGGCGGGCGCGGCGGCCCAGCACGACGTCCGCTAGTCCCCCACCACCGAGCGCGACCCAGCCGCCTGTCGCCTCGTCCCTACACATCACCTGCGCACGGACCCGCACCAGGCATTCACTGGAACAAAATATAATTGTCTGTGGTAAGCAATTATTGAAATTGTCTATGAATATTATCGACTAGACGTTGCGCGCGACTTCGTGTGCGACGAAAGGAAACCTCGTGGAACCGTACACTTTGCCACAATAAAAAGTAGCCTATGTCCTTCCCCGTGGTCTATTCTATATCTGTGCCAAATTTCATCAAAATCGGTCCAGTAGTTACGGAGCCTATTCGATGCAAACAAACAAACAAACGTTTCCTCTTTAATAAATTAGTAGATTATATTGGAATTGATTAAAGGCGTTTTAGGTTATAAACAGTTTTCCATAGTCACCTAGAATAAATTGTCTATGGTTAGGTATTTAATGGAATTGTTCATGGTCAGCATATTTTATTGGAATAAATTGTCTATGGTCAAACATTTACTGAAACATTCTCAATAGTCTGTCCAGTGTTATTTTACACCTGAATTTCTATGAAAGTGATCCGGTATAAAGGTCCTATCAGAGGTAAAATACAGTCGTACAAGGATCTTTTGGCACTTGGATGGGGGCGTGAGTGTCGCAAATAAGAACAATACTTATCACTAAAAGTGAAATTTTATAAGACGGCGATGTTAGTACTGATTTTATCCACGTGCCAAAAGGTAAGTGTCGCAACTACAAAACAATACATATTACTAAAAGTGACATTTTACAAGACGGCGATGTTAGTACTGATTTTGTCAACGTGCCAAAAGATCCTTGTCAGACTGTAACTGAATGGACTGTATGTGCAGCTTGAGAAAATTGTGATTGGCTTGCGTTCACTTAAAGACGGGGATCATAGACGTATATTATAGACGAGGCATGTTGAGGCAAAAAGTGTCTCCAGTAAATTGGCCCCAATTTTTAAATTTTTGGGGCCATTTGAAGTATGGTGAAAATAAGATGGCTGACATTTAAGTTATGGTGAAAACCAAGATGGCGTAACTTTTTCTTGTATGATTTTTTTTTCTGCAAAATGTACGTGATAGCCTATCTTGAGTTGAAATCTTTGACGGGGATTGAAACATTTGAAGTGTATTGTTTAAGTGACCGCGATAGTGTGTACTTCAATTGAAGATCTTTAATGCTTCATGATGAATACCAATAGATCAAAATAATTACCTAATTCTATGATAATTCCGTGCGAAAGAACACGTGTGAAATGTGTTAATTAAATTAAAAAATTATTTTAATTTTATTTAAATTCTCACAGAATAGCTGGCATTAACGTGATTTTGAACAATTCCAAAATTCAAAATTAGAATGCACATGGACGCTTGCGTCAAGGAACTTTCACAAAAAGAAGGTTCTTGAAATGGTTTCGCAAAAAAAAATAATGGAAGAACACCAGAAAAAAAGAGTAATAGTGGAAGGTGCACTAAAATCGAAGCCATAAGTAGCTATCTGTCTCACAATACATCAATGGCAAAAACCCGTACGAGTGAAAGAGAAAGCAAATCCAAGTCTTTTAGTTTTTTTCTGAGGTTGTCCTGCAGGTGATCTTTGAGTAGCTTATCCTGTTTTATGACGTTGGAATTACGACTTTTTGGCACTGATAATAATAAGTGTCAGCATGTTACTAATAGCCGGGTGTCTATATAGCATAGATCATAATAGATAACATTACACTAAGGGATTTTGCCAAATTCCATCCCTGAAATATTAGGAGTTGAAAGTTTGTATGAATTTTTTTTTAATTTGCACCGATTCAGTTAAATGTCTGTTTATGGTTTAGAGTTTTGCCGGAAAAATCAATCAGCAATGTTGTGTTTCTGTATTATTTTTCTAAATTCGTGTTAATTCGGTTTTTAATGTGTTATAGTGGTGGAAAATTAACCATTAATTAAACATATCTACAAAATTTTTTTTCCAGTTAACTTAACGGCTTTTCTATAGATATTTGGCCCCCTGATTCTGAATATGAAAACCGTTTTTTTTCTATCAACTTTAGTTTTTGTGATATGATGCTATGTGCATTTTGGTATAAAAAAAGTGAAAAAATTACCACAAACATAAATTAAATGTTCTTTTGATGATTTTCTTGAATAAGAAGCTTGAGGTAGGTCTCTTTTCAAGCTCCAGCAGTAATCGGCCGTCATGTACTCATCCCATTTACCTTTATATCTTTCCTCCATAGTACAAATTTCTTGGTGAAACCTTTCTCCTTGTTCATCACTAGAGTGACCGAGATTTTCAGGAAAATGGTCTAGAAGGGAGTTTAAATAGTGAAGCTTGACGCTCATGTTACAACCAAGATTTTTGAGCAAGATAACATATGTTGAACTAAGTCTTGATAGTTTGGAGCTTTGGTATCACCAAGAAAGTTTTTCATAACGGACACAATCTAGAAGCAAGCAATTCAGATTAATTTTTTGTCAAATTAAGGTCTCTTATTAAGTCATTTAACTCGCTTTGGTCAAATAATTCCTTTATCGGGACTTTACAGACAAAATCAGGGTCATCTGATTTACTTTCATCTTGTTCGTCATCAACTTCAATTTGGCAAGGATCAACTGAAGATGTTGAGGGTAAAACTGGTAGTACAGGTTGTTCATCTAAGGTAGTTAACGTAGTTGGTCGTTTGGCCGACGGTAAATCAGGATATATCCATTTATGACGGTTATTTGAATTTAAGCCATTTATATCAACAAAACAAAAATAACAATCCCCGTGATGGTTTTTAGGTTTTAAACTTTAAATAACTCCTTTTTCCATTTGACCACTGTCGCAAACTAACTACACAATTTTGGCAAACAGTTTTAGGCGCCCACGGTTTATCTAAATTACGCACTTGCACTTTAAAGTTGTCAAAATAGGCAGTTTTTACAAAGTCTGTAATCGATTTTCTGAATTTTTTATAACATATTCACCACAAATAAAACAAAAACACTCTGGATTATATAGACAACTTCTCTTGAACGTAGACATGGCTTTAAATTTAACTAAACTGATAACAATACATCAATAAACTTGTAAATGTGCAGCTACCCTCAAAAAAAATTTAAAAAGCTGTATACTAGAAACTAAAGCTGATCGGTGAAATCGGGTGGTATATTTAAATTTAGGATATCGAAATTAATAGGAAAAGCCAAAAAAACCTCCGGAAAATTTCAAGAAGTAAAATTTTGTAGGTATGTGTTATTCGTTAAGGTGCATGAGTGTGGAAAAGTGATACATTCTACAAAATCCGTGCTAAATTGGGTTTCCCGCCAAAACTCCCTAGGAAGTTTCAGTAAAGCGTCTACCACTTTACTGAATCGACTGACTTGACTAATTGACTACCCTGACTACTTATTTCGACTTTGACTAGACTTTGGACTTGATGATTTAGAAATAAGACAAAGAAATACCTCAAACGACAGACGAGGCAGTATGGTCTAAGACCTTAGCCTGTTCCATTTCGGGACGAATTAAACAAAAAAAAAAAATGTTTATGGTTTATAGCTTTTGCCCGCGGCTCGCGTGAAATTCGAAAATCGCGTACCTAAGCCTCCTTTGGGATCATGATGTTTTCCAAAGACTAAAAGTTGCCTCCCTGGTAAAATATATTCAAATCGGATTAGTTTTCGTGTTAAAGTAATAAGTTTGATACAAAATCTTACCCACTCCTTTGTTCCCTTAGAGGGGTGGGGGGAAAAATTTTATACACCAGATGTTAAGTTGGAAGAAGATAAATATATCTGCGAAAACCGCATTCAAATCGAATCAGTAGTTTTCGTGTGATGCCGGAACAAACATACAGACAGACAGACAAAAAAACTAACCACATTTTTGGCTTCTATAGCATGTTAAGTTGGAAAACACAGTAAATAATATGAGGTGAGTCCATTAAAGAAAAAAGTTTGATACAAAATCTGACCCCCTCTTTGGTCTCCTTAGAGGGGTGCGGGGGGGGGAGGGATTTTAAATACCAGATGAAACAGTTGGAAGAAGACAAATATATTACCTGTGAAAACCGTATTCAAATCGGATGAAAACCGTATTCAAATCGGATCAGTAGTTTTCGTGTTAAATTAAAAAGTTTGATACAAAATCTTACCCCCTCCTTTGTTCGCTTAGAGGGGTGGGGGGAAAAATTTTATACACCAGATGTTAAGTTGGAAAACACAGTAATAAATAATATGAAGTGAGTCCATTAAACAAAAAAGTTTGATACAAATTCTGACCCCCTCTTTGGTCCCCTTAGAGGGGTGGGGGGAAAAAAATTTATACACCAGATGTTAAGTTGGAAGAAGACAAATATATCTGCGATAACCGCATTCAAATCGGATCAGTAGTTTTCGTGTGATGCCGGAACAAACATACAGACAGACAGACAGACAAAAAAACTAACCACATTTTTGGCTTCTATAGCGATGTAGTGACACCCCCCGCTTATTATTTTTTGAATATCTTTAATGTACAGAATTTTCATTTCTACAGTTTTATTATATGTATAGATTTGAACTTATCATCTGCTGGTGAAAAATAAGGGT
The DNA here is from genome assembly GCA_905404095.1 of Glaucopsyche alexis. Classification (NCBI taxonomy): domain Eukaryota; kingdom Metazoa; phylum Arthropoda; class Insecta; order Lepidoptera; family Lycaenidae; genus Glaucopsyche; species Glaucopsyche alexis. The sequence continues at coordinate 4,880,605 of FR990063.1, read as the reverse complement.
TGAAAGTTTGTATGGAAAATACAGTCAAACCTGGATAAGTGAGAGCTCAACGATCTCTTTTTTTCTTATAGAGGTTTGTCACTTAGCTTTAGCTTAGTTTCTAGCTTACAGAATTACAGAAGGGGTATGTCTCACTAATAGAGGTCTATAAAAATACGGCAAACCGCAAATATGACGTAATTAGAAACAAAATACGTGTATGTATGGGTATTACTTAAGTATTGAAATGATAGCTGAACATAAATGTTTAATCTAGGTAAATAATATTATAACAACATTTAGTATTTGAAAACATTTGTTAATTTTTTTGCGATTCTGTTTTTAAGTTCTGTGTATGCTTTTCAAGTTCATTAATTTTATCATATATGGTTTGATCAACCGCCGCATATTTATAAAATTTGTCTGTACCGGTCATGTTAACATATTAAAGAATAGCAAGGCGTCCCTTGCTTTGTTTCCTCCATGGCATTTTTCGCCCTTGAAAATTAATGTTTTATCTGGCAGACATACAAGATGGTACGCATATTTGGCTTTTTGAATAGAATGAGGTCCTTGTATAATAACAAAACGTACACAGACGCACATTTGTTTTGAATAAAATAAAGAGTTCCTCGAATTTTAAGAATAAGTCATATAAGTATAGCAAAAGGTAAACACTTTTAACTGTCGCTTATAGAGGTATACGCAAGTATCATCTCACTTTAAGAGGTTTATGTGTGAAAAATTACGTAAACAGGTTTATTCTCAATTGTAGAGGTTTTAGGAGGACAAAATGACTCAATTACAGAGTTTTCTCGCTTACCCAGGTTTGACTGTATTTGAAATATAATATATCACAATACCCACAAAATTTAATAACTGAGCTAATAAACACCAATAATTGAGTATGAATTTTATAGTTTTTTGATATAATATATCCCCTAAAGCATCCTTTTTCAACTTTTTTTTATGTTGCGACCCACGAAAAGCCAAAAAGTTAAGTAAAGTCTTGCGACACCGTCGCGATTTTTTCGACGTTCGATAGCGAGAAAACGAATCTTTTGTACTATATGTAGTTTGTTTTTATTATTTTTCAACAGACTGTGACCCCCTTTAAAAACAAACTCGACTCCCCCAAGGGTTATAACCCACTGGTTGAGAAACGATGCCCTAAAGGGATGAAAATGGGGTGGAAATTTTGTATATTGAAATATCAAAAACTGAACTGGACAACAAATTGTGTTGAATTGTGGCATTAGACATCCTTCAAAAAATATTTTCTAAATTCATCTCCGTATGGGAGTCTACATGGACAAAGTGCACACAATAGCTAATTATAGACAAAATTACAAATTCTGAATATTTACTAATAATACAGGTAAATGTTCAAAGTTATAAAAAAACTAATGTAAAATATAGGTATTGTACTGTCTCTATCAGAGTTATTTCACCTCGGAGATTCTATGAGTTATTTTTATCCTTATATCTTTAAAAAACTTAGGCTTTTTCATCCGTTAATGGATTATTTATACAGTATTCTCCGAACTAAGTAACCACTCTTGAAATACTGTAGTGCCTGGGACAGTCGGTTTTTTTAAAATGTTGTATGGTTGCCCTTGCACATACGGCATTCTTACAACACAGTCAGCCTAGTCCAGAGAAATGACTGGTCAATACGTCTGGGGCCAACCATGTGCAGGTTTCCTTCACAGTTAGAGTGTCCGTATAATGTACTTGAGATCTGAAAGTCTCATTGGTACACGCCACAACCAGAGGGGCATTCTGCTAAATAAAACCTGCATTAATACAATTACAATCAAGTCCCGACACTCTCAAACGTGTTTTTATGAATGTTAAACCAACGTGAAACGCGCTCTGATTGGTCGAAACGTCATTAAATCTGTTCATGGTAACATGTCGCTACACTTTCAATCCAAACAAAGTAAAAATTAAGTTCTGGGATTCAAACCTGCACTCTCTCGAGTGCAAACCAAACGGTCTACCCACTAGGCCACGGGGCTCCATGTATTTAGACTTTGGCATAAAGGTCCTGTCAGAGATATAATACTGAATACACTATAAATGTCCTCTTATGTTTAATTCTTAACCATGAGGAAAGTGGATTGAAAAATTAATATTACTCATACATACATATTTAAATATATTTTTTTATTAACAGGCTTGGTAAAAGTTATTAGGATATTATCAAGAATGAAATAACAAATTGGGTAATAATTATTTAACCATTCTTTGAAGTAAAGTATACAAAAATAATTTTAAAATAATACAAATAAAATAATATTTAAAAGATGTATTCTTTTTTTCTGTTAGCAGAAAATCAGTTAGTTTTTTTTGTAATTTAAAAAAGGAATTCTTGTATAGTAACTAGGTAGTTAGGCGTAAAGCTTTTTGATACTTGAATTTTGGCGAAAATTAATTTCAAGCATTACATCGCGTAATTTGTCACTGCATTCATACAAGCTGTAGAATGATTCATTGAAACGACTGCAGTAAGCTGTCTACAAATGACCCGGAATAGTGTTACTTATGTACTTTATAGTGAATGAACACTAGCTCATTGATTATATCTATACACGAACGACATAGGGTGGCCTAAAGGGCGGCGGTCTATGCACTAATATCTGCCATGTAAGGCAACTTGTGACCAATTTAGTACGCCCACGGCGTCTCTCATACTCATTGAGCCCATTATTAACGCTTTATTCACCACATTACATACATTTTGAGCTCGAAAAATGGCCGGGGTAGGGCCCTACCTACTCCTTTACAGGGCGAAACATGTCTCGTAAAAAACTATTAACAGGAGCATTACTTACTTTTCAGATGCCTCGGTCATGATTCGACACGTCGAATATTCTAATTTCTACTCGCCACTTCACAGATTTCACCATTTTTATAACATAAATACATCAGATTCACTTACAAACCGTTCCTAATTCGGCCCTTTGTTGGGCCTCAATGCGCGTGCGTCAATAATAAAGTCCGGGCAGGTTTTCAATGAACGCAAAGTACCGGAGCGACAGGTGGCGCGGGGGTCGTGCGGCGGTGCGGACAGAAGGCTTGCGATTGGCCGCCTACGTCACGGTACCGGAATCGACCAATCGCAGAGCTGCGCTGACAGGGCAGCCAATCACAGAGATTGTCAAATTTAATTTCGCTATAAGCGGGATTTTTGAATGAATTTCATTATTAACTAATTTTAGCGCACAGTTTTTGTATTTTATTCACGAAAACCTAACGTTTTATTTTATAAAATTCATCACTTGGAGCACAGAAAATCGCGCACAGAACACACTTGATCTATCGAAAATTATGTTTAAAGCCGGTACCGAGCGAAAATTTAACTGGGTCACGTCGACCTCGAGGCTTGGAGCGTTACTGAATGGAGGCTCGAATGGGGCCCGTTCGTTCATGCAGCCAACCATTGAAAAATAAATAGGTCAAATCATTGCAGTGGTGTGGTGTGTCCCACTTGCATGGAACTTGCACCATTCACGTCGTAGAGCCCTCGCAGCTAAAAATAGATGCTCTATATTTGGGCAGGTCATTCGCAGCAAACGTAAATGCAAGCCTCTGTAAACTAGGTTACCTGATTTTCTTTGTTATTAGTCGTCGCAGTGACGTCATTGCAATTCGTGACGTAAGCAAAGATATCCTCATTCGAAATTCAATTAGGCTAGATTTTTTAAATTTTTGTTTTGCCTTTATTAAAAAAAATGAGGAACTGCATCAGCACATTATAATATTAAAGCTTTTTACTTTATTTTCTAAAATATAATTAAAAATATGTTGGTTACTGTTACATAAAGTATGTAATAAGTTTGCATTAGCATAAGTATAATGTTTTTATCTATTTTGGGAATTACAATAACTTCTCTCACACGTAATAATTGCTTACATAGTTGATAATAAATTATTTAATTATGTAAGCATACGTAGGCATTTATTGTAATAAAAAAATACAGTTATGTTATAAAACTTACAAGTCTCAAAGTTACTTGAACCAATTATAATTATTATTTTTAAATATTTTATTGAACACTGTGAATTTTTGTGAACTAGCAATCCCTTTTCTATACTTCTATACTAATAGAGGAAAGGTTTGTTTGTAACCGAAACAACTGGACCGATTTTGATGAAATTTGGCACATATATAGAATAGACCACGAGAAAAAACATAGGGTACTTTTTATTGCAGCAAAATGTATGGTTCCCTCGAGATTTCCTTTTGCGCGCACGAAGTCGCAAGCAACATCTAGTGTAAATAATATATTTTGGTCTTTATATATTTTTAAATAATAACAAGCTCAAATTAATAACTCAAGCCTATGATTATATTATTTTTCCAAGATTACAAGGCTACGCTAAATTAAAAAAAATGCAACTTAATTATTATATAATATAAATACATAAATATTATGTAATATGTTTAATAGAGTACCTACCCACATAACTAATCATCTTTTTTTGCCAAAGAAGTCTGGCATGTTTAATTCTTGAAATAATAAATATCTGAATTGACGAAGGTTTCTCTCATTCATGCCCAAAACGAAGGGACTGACCCTGATATACGTCCTTGTCCATATAACACAATCGGGGCTCTAAAATCGATTCACAAATCACAAATAATATTTGCGAAGAAACACGAAACAAACGTTTCATTCAAAATTAGAACATACGAAACCTTTTTTTTTTTTTAATAAAAAGGTAAGCTTATGTAAAAATAGTGAAGTTTTAAGAAATCTTTATGTTAATGATTCCAAGCTTTATTTATAACTAAACCTAATAATCTAAGGTCTGAATTCAAAGCTGCCCATGCAATAGTATCCATGTGAAAAACTGTGAAAAACATACAATGCAATGTCTTGTAGGTAGCTCTAAGTTGGTGCAGGATACAATCCAACCGTGCTTATTTTCTTTCTTAGATCCTGAACATGTATAATAAGCATTACATTTTTTTTTTTATATTTTTTTTTCTGTATTTCTTATTAAGTACTAAAAGTTAAATTCTGAAAAGCATTCAAATATAATGCTGGAAAGTATTATAATAATTCCTTACTTTACGTTCGAAACGATTTTATTCAATACTTAATTTATTGCTAAATAGGACTTGCATTAAAGTTTGTGATATAACTAGGTCAACGGGTCGTCCTTGGGATATGTTCCCGCCTTTTTTACGTCACAGCTTGAAGTGGCTAAGATATGAATTCAAAACAAGATGGCGCTTTTATGTGATTTAATTTTAAGTTTTTTAAACTAGATGGCAGTACCTTAGCGAAATTAGTTTGAATTATGAATAATAGATGGCGCTGCCATGCATTGTTTTTTAAATAAATATGTTGTAGAATATTATTAAAATTTTATGTAACGCTTGCTTCCTACTTCGTGCCTTTTTAATCAACTTCCAAAAAGGTGGCAGCTTTAATTTCGTCTGTGATGTTTTTTGTTGACTAAAATAGTCGATTTCTGTAATTAGAAATTGCCTCTTAGTTGCGTATTTTAACGTTATTATGTTAAAATTAATTATGTAGATTTCTTTATACATAGAAGGATTTTAAAGTTATGGAAATTAAAATAGAAAACAGTAAACGTTTATTTATGGTATAAAAATATGTTGTACTTATAATAATCAATAAATATTTAAATAGACATGTACTTTTTAGAAAATATATTGCCCATATCAAAATATACTTTTTAACTTTTAATCATAGCTTTAAATATTTTTAAAAATCTTTTCATATTTATAACATTATATGAGTAAATAAATCGTAAATACTTTTGGCTGGTGAAATAATTAAGTAAATGCGTTTCAAATAAGAATAGGAATGTCAATGACCTTTTTCTGTTAAATATGAAATATCACTTGAAAAGTGCGCTTTGCAGAAAAACTTATTTGGATATTATGCATCCAATTTAAATAGCAACGTTAAATAGTAGTAAAAATATCTAAACATAATTTTAATTATTATCATAATAGTCATAATTCGAAACAATATGGCGCTTAGTCGATCCTATTCTCATTTGAATTGCATTTTTTTTTTATACTTTTTTGTTTTGTTCAATCGGAAGTCACGTAGAGTTTGTACATTTTTATAAAAGGATATAATATTTATTTTTAATTCAATGTATACAAGTTTAGGGCTATTCTTTCATCTAGTAATCTTCAAATTCAACTTGAGTCTTCATAGCGGACGCCATTGCTGATTTTTTCAAGTCTTCGCTTTGCAACAGAGCTTGGTTGTGGAATCTCTGCAAATGAATACATGTTTTGTTTTAGAATTTCCTTAAAACAATAGGCAAGCGGACTGATTTTTTTATTGCATAAATGAATAGTACTCTTAAATATGAGTAACTTCTCAGAAGAAACCGTATATCAAAAGTCAATATTTTCAAAGGTACAAACGATTTGTATACAAAATTTAGCAAGTCGCGTAAAAACGCGCCATACTAAAGTCGACCTACAAGTGACGTCACTTGTAGGTGTATGAAGTATACGGCCGCAGCACGGGCATGTAAAAGTCGGACCTGCGCCTCATCTCTCGTCAGTCGTGTCGGTTATCCGTCCCACTGAATTATGAGAGTAAAGGAGAAGAAAGTGCTCTTGTGTATTGCGCACACACTTGAACACTATAAAATTACTCCTGCGTAACTGGCCTGGTTTCAATGAAACCGGCCACCATCACCGAGATCGGTGTGGGGAGTTATTATTATTATTATTATTATTATTATATTTAATGGACATCCAAGACCCAGGAACACATAAAAACTTGTTGCCCCTTCGGCGGGACTCGAACCCGCCGACCCCCGCCTTAAGCGCCGACGCGCTAGCCACTGAGCCACAGAGGTCGTCAAAATAAGTGAAACTCACGATATGGTCCAACCCCTCCTGATTGGGTCTGCTCTGTGAATAGACCAGCGACACTTTGGTCATTTGCACCGCCACAGGACTCTTGGAGGCAATAGTTTGGGCGATTTCCAAAACTTCTTTGAGGGCACTGAAAACAAATTGTTACAATCATAGACCTTTATATTATAGACTAGCTTATACCCGCGACTCCGCTCGCGTAAATACAGTATCCCACGGGAACTATACTTTTTCAGGATAAAAAGTAGCCTATGTTTTAATCCACACCCTAAACTACTACTACACCAAATTTCATCGAAATCCGTCCAGTAGTTTTTGCGTGAAGGAGTAATAAACATCCATCCATCCTCACAAACTTTCACATAATATTAGTAGGACGAGACATGTTGAGGCAAAAACTGTCTCCACTTAAATGGTCCCACTTTTGGAGTTTTGGGGCCATTTTGACATTTGAAGTATGGTTAAAACAAGATAGCCGACATTTGAGGTCTGGTGAAAACCAAGATGGCATAACTTTATCTTGTCTGATAATGTTGCGAACACACGGAGCACAAAGAAACTAGCGCCATCTAGCGTCAACCAATGAAACTACTTTGTATGAACAAAGACAACGTGAAACCGTCTACTCAATACTAGATGGCGCTACTGTGCGAACATTCTAGAATAAATCCAACTTGGTCACGCGAGTCGGGAACTTTTCTGGAATGGTCTGGGACTCGTGTCAACCGATATAAATACGCCGGAAGAATGCGAGCGAATTGAGTTCAGTTTGAGCTTCTTTCGAAGCGAAACAGGCGATTTCAAAGTGAAAACTGGTGATCAAGAGTGATACCAGTGAGTGAAAACTACGACTTGGCTACGACTAAAGACACTGTTAGTGTTAAGTGTTGGGCTTAGTGCTTAGTGTTTGGACCTAGTGCTTTGTGTTGGACATAGTGCTAGTGAATAAAGTCTTCAAGAGTCAGCAGGTCTTTCTCTCCAAATCCTTCGAACCCTAACCCGTAACAATAATTTGTTCTGTCAATTTTATCTGTTCTGTCAATTGTAATGTACGGTCGAGGTCAGATCCGGTGTACCACTTTTCGACCTTAATACTTGGAAATAAGGTCGAAAAGTGGTACACCGGATCTGACCTCGACCGTACGTCATAGCTTTTAAAGTAGTTTTGAAATTTTTGGTTACAAAATAATTATCAAAACACGCGAAAGTTTGTCTGTATCGATGTCTGTTACTGTTTCACGCAAAAACCACTGAACGGATTTTGATGAAATTTGGTATGGTAGTAGTTTTGGCTCTGGATTAAAACATTGGCTAGTCTTTATCGCATTCTTTTAGCGCGTACATGTGTTATATATTTATGGGTCATAAAAATATTATACTTTATACTGATTACTAGCTGTCCCGACACACGTTCTGTCTTAAATATGAACTGGAATGAATAAATGACTACACCTACGATGAAACCTAACCCAGTCCTACACTACACCTACTCCTACAACCTTCACCTTTTCCAATATTTCTCACTGTTTAAGCCTTCATTAAACTTCCACAATTATTTCAAGACCAAAATTAGCCATGTCGGTCCAGCCGTTCTCTAGTTTTGACTTTTGAGTCCCTCGGGAACGGGATAAAAAGTATCCTATGTCCGTCTCCTGGTTTTAAGCTACCTCCCCACCAATTTTCAGCCAAATCAGTTCAGCTGATCTTGAGTAATATGAATAGTGTAACTAACACGACTTTCTTTTGTGTATTATGTCACAGTAAAATTGTAAAAACCGTTAGATTGTAATATTACTAGAGATATAAATTTTTATTTGACCTGTCGACATTTTATAATATCTCTAGTAATATTAAAATCTAACGGATTCCACAATTTTACGGTGACAAATATTGAAATTATTCACAGACAGCACACAACGCAACATGTGTACATGTTGCAGGCGCCAACTCTTATCTAACGGGCTATACTCACGTGTCTCTATCGGGATATACTCTAGTCACCAAGCCGAGTTCTAATGCCTCCTTGGAGTCCACCTTTCTCGCGGTGTAGCAGAGCTCCCTCGCCGTCGACGTATTGCCTATAACCTGTAAACACCATTTTTTATCTATACTAATTTTCGATCGATATCTATACTATACGCGATAGAGAGAGATTGGAAGCATTCGAGATGCGGTGTTGGCGAAGAATAGAGAGAATACGTTGGACTGAAAAGAAAAGTAATGAAGAAGTTTTGGCATTAGTTAATGAGAAGAGAGAGATATTAAAGACCATTGAGAACAGAAGAGGAAAGATGTTAGGACACTTGATACGGCACGACAACTTTATGAGAGGAATAATTGAAGGGAAGGTTGAAGGTAGAAGAAAACGTGGAAGGCCGAGAAGAACCAGATGAAGGAGAAAGTGATGGTCGTGTCGTATCAGGAAGTCAAGAGAAGGGCGGAGTGCAGAGAGGAATGGAGAAAGCTCCACCGACAAGAGCGAAGCTCTTAAGTTGGAATGAATGAAATCTTCGATCATTAATACGACTAGATACACAATCAGCGACGAAAAACGTCCTCACCAAAAGTCCACCCAATCAGAGATTTGGGTGGACTTTTAGTTTAGTAGTGTTCGAACGCTAGGAGCGTAAACATGCCTCAGTGCTCGTTTAAAAATTGCAAGAATCACACATCTAGGAAAAAAAAGATGGAATTTCATTAAAAAAGGATGGAATTTCATATTTTCGGCAGGTACTAATATTACCAATATATAATTACTATCACTGTATTATAAATACTGATGTTTCGTCAAGAAATCGACATAAAACATTTATTTTTAAATTGTCGAAGTTATTAGAAGGGTTTATAATATAAGGCACTTCAATTGAAAAGATATAAACTAAAGGAACAATTCATACTGTCACGTGGCTACTTGATTTGTTCGGGTAACATGAGTTGATTCTGTTCCATTTAGTGGAGACGCTATTGTTTTTTTTTTTTTAGTTTACTTGTACACAATAATAAACCCAGATCTTAGTTCTCTTTTCTGCCACTGGCTGCGCTAGAATTTTGGACGTATCGTCAACGTACGTATATAATTATATTGGATCCACAATACATGTGACTCACAGGTGCGTTACCTTGGGCAGTCTCTGCAGCGTGCCCACGTCGGCCGCCAAACCCACATCCACCTCCTTAACCTGGTACCATGAGTCTGCAGTGCAGTATCTGTGAAGTCAAAAATATCTGAGTCTATACTCTATTGTAATAACATATAATACTTAATAGTACCTACGTACAGAAGGCTCACTCCGTAAAGTTATTTAAAGAAATAGGGACTCTAACGACGATACGATTAAGTTCAATTTTGATCGCGCAGCGCTTGATTGCCTATTGCCTACATCATGGAGAATAGAGGTAAGGAGACCCATCTTGTATGGGGGATAACTTAAAAAAGTGTCCACCTGTAAAGACCAAGTTATAATTCGAAAACTCACCGAAATAGCGCTAGTGTAGAAGGTGGAAATGATATGAAGTTAGCAATAAGTAAACTTTGATTCAGACAATCAAAGTTATCTCAATTGCTGAATAATCAAACTGTGTCGGTATGTGCTTGCTTTTATTTTCATTCTTCGTTTGTTTTATATTTACGGTCAAAGTTGAGCTAAAAATCCTTAAATTATATACTACAGGATAAGGCACGCGGGGAAATTTTCAAACAAAACTTTCTGCCAATTTTGGTGCGGGGAGGGTAACTCCCACAATGAAAACAAAATCACACATTCACAAAAATATTGTAATCGTTACAAACTCACACATTTATAAAACTGCAACACTAGCTTATTTATATCACACAAATAAGACTCGCGCTAATATAACAGTGTAGCGTACGCACTAATACACTGGCATGCTAAGTGATGTTACCAATACAAATTATATCGATATATTGTCGATATGAATTTGTATTGGTCACATCTTCGTTATTTGAAAATAATGTATTTTGTTGAAATAAAACCATTCCGAATAATTCCGATATACATATTACACGTAAAAGTTATGGCAGCAATAGAAAACTTCACATACATAAGTAATAAATACAGTCTATTCACGTTAAGTTTGCAGTGAGTCGTCAGTACAATTTACAAATGTTAAACTGGCTTACCTTTATTGTCAAACGTGAACACGAGCTAAGATCATAGCTTTCTAGACATTTGCACTGATGACTCACTGCAAACTTAACGCGTACCTATAGGCTGTATTTACCACTTATCTATGTGAAGCTTTTTAAAACCGCCATAGCTTCTACGTACACTATAGACTGCACATACGCACATACAAACGCTAATACTCACATACGTAGATATTATTATGAACACTAAACATACAACTCTCCTTTTTTGCAAACATCAAAGCAAAAAATAACCTAACCTAACCAAGAATATATCAGGACACGTCTAAGGAGGGTTCCGTAACTATAAACGCGTAATATTTTTTCAAATTACTTCAAAAGTTACTGTCTGATTTGTTTCAAAATATTTTTCCTAAAGAGTTATTAGCATAATCTATCAGCATAGAAAATTGTAACTTTTTAAGTCTTATAGTTTAGAAATGCTAGGGGGGACCAACTTATAAATCACTTTGGAGGCCGATTACTCGAAAATGGTTGATCTTATAAAAAAGTTATGTATGAAACCTTACCTTTATTTTAAAATACCTATTAAACGATACCCCACACGATGGGATAGAAAGAAAAAAAAGTTCATCCCCACTTCACATGCATGGCGAGCCACACCTAGAATATCTTATACGTTTAAAAGTGAACGCACACTTATCCGAGCCGAAAGAATCGAACGAATCGAATTCCACGAGGTCTCGCATACCTATCCGCGCCGAAAGAATCGAACGCATCGAAAGAATCGACCGCACCGAAAGAATCGTTTTTATTTTATTCTATTTTTAACCCCCGACGCAAAAAGAAGGGTGTTATAAGTTTGACGTGTCTGTCTGTCTGTCTGTCTGTCTGTCTGTGTGTGTGTGTCTGTCTGTCTGTGGCATCATAGCTCCCGAACGGATGAAGCGATTTCAATTTAGTTTCTTTTGTATTAAAGGTGACTTACATACGAGTGTTCTTAGACATGTTTGATGAAAATCGGTTAAGCCGTTTAAAAGTTGTGGGGGGTGAAAGCGGGGAAGAATAACCGAATGTGCAAAAATACTCGAGTAAGGTCTCAATTGAAAGCGCACTGAAAGAGAATATTGATGACTTAATCGATAGTGTTCGTAGCTTCGTTTGATGAGAAAATTGGTGGTGGAAAGATCAGCCGTTTGAAGATGATCAGCTCTTTTCTAGTTGATGAGGGGATCTGACTAACTTTCCAATGTCCGATCGATTCGAAATTTGGTACCGTGTTACTTCAACGATATTCAAAGAACATGGTAAGGTAACCATGACCTGATCAGCCGTTTGAAGATTATCAGCTCTTTTCTAGTTGATGAGGGGATCTGACTATCGTCCACATGTCCTATCGATTCGAAATTTCGTACCATGTTACTTCAATGATGTTGAAAGTATGTATACGGTAAGGTAACCATTATTTATACCTACATTAAAAAGGATAAAATAAAAGTAAAATTAAAAATTTTAAAAACCCCCCGACACAAAAATAAACTCTAAAAAATAATAAATAATATTTTAAACCTATTATAATTATATTATCACATATAATATTATGTAAGTTGAAATAATTTTATTTTCCAATCGTCGTCTCGTCGGGGGACCGCTATGTAAAAAAAAAACAGGTGTAGTCGCAGAATGAACAAAAGAATTTACTCCGACAAAATTTGCTCATACCTAAATGTAATTCGTAATAATTAATTAGCTGTTGTTGTAAAAATACTTTATAAACTTTAGCGGTCCCCCGATGAGGTGACGATTGGAAAATAAAAATATTTCAACTCACATAATATTATATGTGATAATATAATTATAATAGGTTTAAAATATTATTTATTATTTTTTAGAGTTTATTTTTGTGTCGGGGGGTTTTTAAAATTTTTAATTTTATAGCCCTTACTAGAACGTAACACGATGCGCTTACTAGAATGCAAGCGCATCGGCCGATTCGACCGCATCGCTCGCATCGAATCCGGTGACGTCGTCCGAATTCGTCTAGGAGTTCTGGGGTGCTTCCAGATTCGACCGATTCGATGCGGGCAAATGAGCGAGGTTTCATAGGATTTCATATAAAGAATTCTAAAATTCGTTTCCTTCGGCGCGTTCGATTTTTTCTGCTCGGATAAGTGTGCCTTCACCTTAAACGAGCAATTCTTGTATATTTATTTATATGTATATAACCGTGATCTTGGAAACGGCTCTAACGATTTCGCTGAAATTTGGTATATGGGGGTTTTCGGGGGTACACAATCGATCTAGATTAGTCTTATGTTTGGGAAAATGCGTGTTCGTGTTTTAATGCGTTTTTCTTTCCACGCAGAATATGGTCGCTAATTTCGTCCTGCCGGCCGCTGTTCGTTTGGTCCAGCGGGTTAAGACGCGCATGGCAAGAAACGAGTGTTACGGGTTCGAAACCTGCTCGGTGCCTTACTTTTGTTTTTTTTTTATATGTTCAAGTTTATATAATTATATATATTTTTTATTGTTTTTAGACAAGTTTAAAAAAATGTAGTTAATGTTTGAGATCAAACACTTGATCTACACAGAAATCGATTGTAAATAATAATAATTGTCAGTTCACATTTTACTTTTAAGTTTATGTAGATTATCACCTAAACACCACCCACCATATTACAATAAACAGTCGCCCAGGTACTAAAATTATTATTATTTTATGATGCCAAATCCGAGATCTATGATCTAGCTACCTATTACTAATCTGTGATTTATGACTGTACCAAATTTCATCTATTTATATTCATACTTAGGCTAACGGTAGAAGCGCGGACAGACAGACAGACGGACGGACAGAGCGAAAGTATAAGCGTTACACAAGTATTACGGAACCCTAAAAATGAACTGCGCTTCAAACAAGGAATACTTGTGTCCCTCTGGCTGGGAACATCTTGATTTTATAACGATACCCTAGTCCATATTTCAAACATCCAAATAACCTGTTCAGCCTTTCAAGTTTCAAAGTTGCGGTAGGGTAAATAATAAACATCACGTACATACATGCACACTTTATACTCCTTGCTTGATCTGTCGTATAAAGTGTAAAAGCAATCCAATATTTCTACATCACAAAATATAAAATTAGTATACCAAGAAAAAAATTAATTTTTATCGACATTGTTATTCTAGTGATTGTCACGTCACTCAAAAAGTAATAAAAAAATTCCGCCATGTTTCGAGAATTAAGTGCCATAATAAAATTCGAATCTATTACATAGGAAATAAAGACTAAAATTCTATATCTAACAACAACGAGTGCGTGCCTCGTGGGGTGTACGCCACAATCGAATATTCTACGATTATCTGTCTCGTGTACACCGCTATTCGAAACATCATCGATTTTTACGAAATTACATTTAAATAGAAATATACAATAATTAAATAAAAAAATACTCACAAATGAAAGGTTATTCCATCTTTTTTAAGATTCGACGCGTTGGACTTGTTTTTACAGGACATAAGAGCACAAATCGGCATTTTTAGCGGAGCATTTCGGACGTCCTTTCGATGCTATACCGATGCACATAATGGTTAAAATCGATTACGCAAATAGTTTTTATGAACGAATTGGATTCAAAAATTTTATACCTCGGCAGAGGGAAAGGCTCATGTAAGGCGTATCCCGTAGTATAAGATCTAAGTAAAAATCCGATGTTTGGAGGTTATTATCTTCTAAATTATTTTAAATTTTAGAACTTAGCACATACCGACCTAGATAAGTGTAATAAAAATCGATATTACCCAAAAATTTGAGTCTACATTGTTTGACTTTGGAGTAAATCACCAACAGCGTTTGTATGAAGAAAAAAAAGACTAGCGCAGCCTTAAGTGCCGAAATAGGCATACATTATGAAAATATAACATTATATGTAACCAATTTCTTGGAATAAACGATTCTTATTCTGAGTGTGAAAGAGAGTGCAATATATTTTTATTCCTTTTACTAGCTTTTGCCCGCGACTTCGTCCGCGTGGAAAATTTACTTTGGGATATCGCTAAAATTTACCTGCGACTTCATTTACGTAGAAGGAGAAGCGCTTCCCCCTCACGACTAGCGACTGCCTGCAGCGCGCCGTACATCATTATTGCGCACATGATTATTTTATTACTGCGATATCTTCTAAAACAGTGTTTTTCAACCTTTTTCATGATGCGACCCCCCTGTATGAGAAAATATTTCGCGACCCCCCAACCCTTCGCTTTTTTATCATGTATGTATGTGTATGTTACAGTGATACAAATATTCATTCCATCCGTTTTTATACGTCTCCATAATTAGGATTCGGATAAAAGTACACATTAAAGTACGTCAAACACATTATCGATTTAGCTTCGCAACCCCCCAGGGGTCGCGACCCACAGGTTGAAAAACACTGTTCTAAAATACCTACTCATTGAAATCAAATGATGTAAACGGAAAATTTCTTCTAAATTAAATGCTTGTAATGAATAACGTATTTACCTGGATAAGGATTAATATAATTATGTTTATGAAAACATCCTCACAAATAATGCTTAATTTTAGAACAAATTTGGTTAGTATAAAAAGGTTATAGTGAGACAACCTTAAAAGATAAGACATATACTGTCGCGGACTTTTTTTTAGAACTTTTAAAGGGGAACAATTCTGTCGTACATAATTTTAGCGAAACTTTAACCGTTTCCGCAACGTACGCAGCAAAAGCTCTCAAAAGAAAAAAAAAACGATTTTGGAACATTCTTGATTGGTGCTCCGCACGTATTGAGCTTAGCATGATGTTATATAGCCTAAAGCCTTCCTCGATAAATGGACTACCCAACACAACAATATTTTTTCAATTCGAACCAGTAGTTCCTGAGATTGGCGCGTTCAAACAAACGAACAAACAAACTCTTCAGCTTTATAATATTAGTACAGATTTTACACCGGCTCGTCATCTACCGCACATGCGCACCCCCGGTACAGCAGATACCTGATGTCGGCCGCTGTGATGAGGTCGACTCCCGCGCCCACGCACGCGCTGTGCGTTACAGCCAGGACGGGCTTGACGCACTCCTCCACAGCCGATATGCCGCGCTGAAAAATGTACGGTCACCGTGAAATAAAAATCAGAACCTCAATTCTCGTATTTAAAGTAGACGTAATTTTACTTTGTTTGTATTGAAAGTGTAGCGTCATGTTACCGTGAACGGATTTTATGACGTTTCGACCAATCAGAGCGGGTTTCACGTTGGTTTAACGTACATTAAAAACACCTTTTGAGAGTGTAAGCGTATCGGGATTCGGGACTTGATTGTAATTGTATTAATGCAGCTTTTATTTAGCAGAATTGCCCCTTTTGGACTGTGGCATACTACTACATAACTTTTAAAAATCTATGGGTGGCAACACGTTTATTTCCTATAAAAAAATCATTTTTTAAATTAATTATAATATTAAGTACCTATTTAGGTATTTCATAAACATTACAATCTAGCCTAGCTTATACTAATAATTTATGGACGCTTGACACCACGTCAATCTGGCCCCGTGCTAAGTATCCGAAGAACTTGAATTACAGGTACCAGATAACGGGAAGTATATTTAATACTATTATACTATACACATATTTAAGATTTCTATTTTTATACTCATATTTAATACACATCCAGACCCAGGAACACAGAAAAAGAAAAACCTTTGAAAAACCTTCGGCGGGATTCGAACCCGCGACCCTCGGCTTGAGCACCAACACGCTCAACCATTGAGCCACAGAGGTCGTCTGAATGTACTTCGCGTGTTAAAAGAGGTACACTGCTCTAATTTTCTCGGTCCCCCCGGATTCCGGAACATAATATACTCCCAGCCTAAGCCAAAAGGACAATGGCAAAACAAAAACCCAGAGTGAACAGATAGGTACAGGTGTAGTTGAAAACGTTAGTGATATTTAGTGAAACAATTTTGAAAACTGAGCCACAGAGGTTGTCTACGGTAAACTGATAAGGCTGGGACTGCATCATACGGAATCCGGCCGGCCGGGGAAAATTCATAGCACTGAAATTAGAACTCTGCGCTAATGCAATAGAGCTGAATATCAAACACACAAGTGTCGAGACAAATGTCAATATGACAGCTCGACTCTCGACACAACATCAAATGGTTATAAAAAAAGGTTTAAAGGACAATGCTCAACAGGTATGGGGAAAAACCCAGAAGTGAACGGATACAGGATGTACCTATTTGAAAATGTTAGTGATATTTAGTAAAACAATTTTGTAAACATTTTACTAATAAATTCGATGGCTAAGTATGTGTCAATGCTATTTGTTTTCTCGAGTATAGAAAATATCATTGTTTGAGTTTAATACTGCATGTAAAGTAAATAAAAATGTTATTCAATAACGCTACTCACTCTTCCTTACTTAGCCACATACTTAGCCAACGAATTTAGTAGTACAATGTTTACAAAATTGTTTCACTAAATATCACTAACGTTTTCAAATATGTACATTCTGTATCCGTTCACTTTTGGGTTTTTTTCCTATACCTACCTGTTGAGCATTGTCCTTTAAACCTTTTTTTATAACCATTTGATGTTGTGTCGAGAGTCGAGCTGTTATATTGACATTTGTCTCGACACTTGTGTGTTCAATTTTCAGCTCTATTGCATTAGCGCAGAGTTCTATTTTTAGTGCTCAATTTTCCCCGGCCCGCCGGATTCCGGATGACACAGTCCCAGCCTTATCAGTTTACCTTAGACGACCTCTATGGCTCAGTGGTTCAAAGCGTTGGTGCACAAGCCGGGTATCGCGGGTTCGAATCCCGCCGAAGGAACAAAAGGTTTTTCCGTGTTCCTGGGTCATGGATGTGTAATAAATATGTGTATATTTCTATATTATAATAAAAATCTAAAATATATGTATAGTATATTAAATATACTTCCCGTTTTCTGGTCCCTGTAACACAAGTTCTTCGAATACTTAGCACGGGGCCAGATTGACGTGGTGCGAAGCGTCCATAGATATTATTACTATTACCTGACACGTCAATATCATCTGATGGAAGAACCTCGCCTTGCGCGCCGCGTCTTCTATGTCCTGGGTTTTGCTTTCTTCTTCAACCAGGCTGTTCAGGTCTATACCTGGAATGTATTCACAAATAGATAAGCATTATTGTATATGTCACCGTAAAATTGTAAAAACCGTTAAATTGTAAAATAACTAACGAAATTGTAAAAATATGTCGAAAAATTCAAAACTATAATATATTTATAATCTAACGAAAAATATTGTGTTAAATTATAAGCAGCATATTCGCGTCTGAAGTCTATCAACATTTTACAAATTCACTAGTTTTATTACAATCTAACGGTTTTTACAATTTTACGGTGACATATACAACAGCCTCACTGAAAACTGGTGTAAAATCCTTGCTGAACTCAGCAATTATGTGAAAAATTCAAATACACAAACCAAGTTTTTGGTTTTTTATTTTTTAAATCTTAAACAAAAAAAAAATATTACGAAAATGGTGAAAACTTAAATTTTTATGTGCCAAACACAATGTAATTTTTTTGTTACAATATATTTATTTTTTCACCTTATTTTGACTTAATATCGAAAAACCCTAATTTTCAATCGAAAATTCTCGCGTCAAAATATCAGCTTTTTTAAAAAGGCGGGCATTTTGTTCTTTGATATCTCTTAAATTACAGAGAATCCATACTAAGTGACCACTTTTACCCATTTTTTTGCCCTTCGGCGGGATTCGAACCCGCGACCATCCAGCTTAAGCAACGAAGCGCTAACCACTGAGCCACCGAGTCAATTTATTTAAATATTACTGTTGCGAATATTAAGCAATACGTTAGATTTTAGAATAATTGTGGCAAAGTTACTGATAAATGAATGTACTTAGTGCCTTAAAAACGGAGCTATGAAAAAAATCTGCCTTTTTTCGAACAAAACGGGACTAAAACGTATGGCCACGCCCCGTGTTTGTGACACTTTTTGCCAGTTCAGTTGCCAGTTATCAAACGTAGGAGCACGCATCGTTCTCGGATTTGTTGTCCAACTAGTTTAGTAGATCGTGAACTTGCGACAGGAGAGGACGTCTTGTTTTATACAATGTGACGGCGCTGCTCCATAGAGCGAGCGTTGTCGGATTTATCACCCGACTAGTCGGCCGTCATGTGCACATACAAATCATACTTCACCGAATAATGACACTCCCACACAGATGCAGTGCCGTTATTAATATTCGCACTCACACTTATAAATAAAGTAATTAAGTAGTGGGGCGCGTCATTTCAGTTTAGACAATCTCTACTATTGACCACAGACCAAAACTGCAGAACAGTTTGTACAGGGAACGCAATTTCAACTCATTAGGTATTGCGGGAAATCGTCTAGACTTTCATTAATCACGTCAAATTATCGCACTCACCGTAGGGCCGGTTCACAAGTTCAAGGTTGCTCAGCGTGCGATGGAAAGAGCAATGTTGAGGGTATCTCTGGTGGATAAAATACGTAACGAATAACGATGTCATTCACCAGAGAACTAAAGTCACCTACATTGCTCAACGAATTAGCACGCTGAAGTGGAAGTGGGCCGGCCATGACTGCAGACGGACAGACAGTCGATGGAGCAGACAAGTGTTAGAGTGGAGACCACGCTTAGGCAAACGTAGTGTAAAACGTCCTGGGGCACGACGGACCGACGATTTGAAGAAGGATCGGCCGCCGTATTACGTAAAAATAGCGATTAGCAAAAATCTTGCAGTCATCGCGCGATAGACGCGCAGTCGATCGCGCGATGACTGCAAGATCGATTGCTAATCGCTCGCTGTTGTGTTTGAATGCACTTTGCTTCATTTTCGCTTATTATTGCTAACTGACAGTTCAAATCGCTCGCTGATTGCTTTCGCTTTGCTGTAAAAGTCTTACGTAATACGAAAAATTAGACAGCAGTGAAGAGATCGAACGATTGATTGCAATTTATAGTTCCTCGATTGTTCGGTAGAGGCAGTACTGTCGCTAGGTCGCTTCTGCTAGGTTTTTGCAGATACGTAATACGAATTTGCGATCTTTGCGCAAAATTTGCGCAATTTTTGCTATTGCTTGGCTATTGCAAGATACGTAATAAGCCCGCGGGATGGTTGGCACTCAATGGGGGAGGCCTACGTTCAGCAGTGGACGGCGATTGGATGATGATGATGATGATCAAATTACCTCCTGTAAAATGTTTTCCCTGCCCGGACAAGACGATCACTCGACACTCCGGTGTCTCGCTCAGCTTTGAAAAACACGAGTCCAGCTCCCTATAATATAAATAAATCCTTATTATCCACACTATAATAGCACTATATAATCAGTAGCGGCGTTCGGGGTGGGCGTAGTTGGGCGACCGCCCGGGGCGCAGGCAGGCGTACTTTTCTATTCCTCGCTCACTGAGTTAGACCTACATACTCGTAAATTCTCTAAAATAAGTACTTAATAAACAACTTCCAGTTACAAAAATCACTGAATACTATAAACTATTACAATTATCCACTTTTGTCACTTTAACCTAATCTTTGCAATATGAAACATTGTATACTGGGAGGGTGTAATAATCGCCCGAAGCGCTGGCAATGCTAAAACCGACACTGTATATATAAGCTAAATGTACCCGTGATAAGACTTAGCAAAGTAAATCTTTTAATGGCCAATGTATACACCTATACAATAGGATCCCAGGGATACGAATGATTCGCTGCCGATTTTTATGAAATTTTTGATAGGTTCATGAATAGGTTGTAAGAATTTTTATACCCCTAAATGTTTGAACTTGTCACTTCTTTTTAATATAATACCTACATCTATGTTGTCACACCTGATTTTTTTGACATATTTTATATTGTTATATGGCATTACAAAATACATTTACCCCCTTACTAATAAACGCTGTATATTTGAATAGTTACACAGTGTTTTGTCTCTTTCTATCGAATTAAACATGTCACTTGTGTGATGTGAACAAAACACTGTATAACTATTCAAAGCTTATACAACGTTTATTAGTAAGGGGGAATATATATAACTCTCAATTATCACCCCTCTAACACTAACCCCCATTGTTTTATTATATTAGTACTATATTAATCTTCAACCCTCAGTGGTTGTTAATGTGTGGATTCATACACACGTCGCGTGTTTAGGCTGGGCTATATGATCCGGAATCCGAAACGCAGGGAAAATTATCGAGCACTGAATATAGAACCACAGCGTAATAAAGATACAGTGGGAAACGCGTTTGAAGTCGCGCGAAATGCCGCTTTTGTGTAGGTATTCGTCATTGCTGCAGGGTTGTCACAATAATGTGTTTTATTATAATCCTTTCTACATTTTGTGTATTCGTAGTATGTGTATGTAGAGTACCTACTAGGAATAAAACA
This sequence comes from Glaucopsyche alexis, assembly GCA_905404095.1. Classification (NCBI taxonomy): domain Eukaryota; kingdom Metazoa; phylum Arthropoda; class Insecta; order Lepidoptera; family Lycaenidae; genus Glaucopsyche; species Glaucopsyche alexis. The sequence continues at coordinate 4,859,178 of FR990063.1, read as the reverse complement.
AAAAAAAATATATAGAAGTATTAATGAAGAGTTTTATTATAAAAATACAAATGCGTATACAAAAGCTCAGGGTTCGCATGATATATCAATTGATATATATCGGATATATATCATGATATATATCAATTAATATATATGAACCATTGTTAATAAGTACCTACATACAACTCAAAGAAACACTGTCGCAAATCACTTAAAACAATCAAATTAAAAAGCGTCAATCCGGGCTGACGTGTCCCAAGACTCCCAAGCGAGTGTATGGCAGCTTGGGCTCGCTACCGCCCCTCTCTCACCCCGCAAGCCCCGCACGATTGCTCTGTCTAGACGTGTTCGTTGGACGACTGTAAGTTTCATAGACTGTGATAGAACTCTGCGCCAATACAATAGAGCTGAAAATCGAACACAAGTGTCGATTCAAATGCCAATATTTGACAGCTCGACATTAGATTTCAGCTCTATTGGCTGTGTTCGTCGGGAGAAGGCGCTTGGTAGCGCTTGCTATCGCTGAAAAAAATACAGATTATCGGCCAGAACATGTTTGCTAACTTCAATACCGCTAACATAATCCGCCATTATGTTTATTTAACGCTTGTCGGTTGTTAATGTGTGGATTCATACACACGTCGCGTGTTTAGGCTGGGCTATATGATCCGGAATCCGAAACGCAGGGAAAATTTTCGAGCACTGAATATAGAACCACAGCGTAATAAAGATACAGTGGGAAACGCGTTTGAAGTCGCGCGAAATGCCGCTTTTGTGTAGGTATTCGTCATTGCTGCAGGGTTGTCACAATAATGTGTTTTATTATAATCCGTTCTACATTTTGTGTATTCGTAGTATGTGTATATTGTAGAGTACCTACTAGGAATAAAACAAAAAAAAAATATAGAAGTATTAATGAAGAGTTTTATTATAAAAATACAAATGCGTATACAAAAGCTCAGGGTTCGCATGATATATATCAATTGATATATATCGGATATATATCATGATATATATCAATTAATATATATGAACCATTGTAAATAAGTACCTACATACAACTCAAAGAAACACTGTCGCAAACCACTTAAAACAATCAAATTAAAAAGCGTCAATCCGGGCTGACGTGTCCCAAGACTCCCAAGCGAGTGTATGGCAGTTTGGGCTCGCTACCGCCCCTCTCTCACCCCGCACGCCCCTCACGATTGCTCTGTCTAGACGTGTTCGTTGGACGACTGTAAGTTTCATAGACTGTGATAGAACTCTGCGCCAATACAATAGAGCTGAAAATCGAACACAAGTGTCGATTCAAATGCCAATATTTGACAGCTCGACATTAGATTTCAGCTCTATTGGCTGTGTTCGTCGGGAGAAGGCGCTTGGTAGCGCTTGCTATCGCTGAAAAAAATACAGATTATCGGCCAGAACATGTTTGCTAACTTCAATACCGCTAACATAATCCGCCATTATGCTTATTTAACGCTTGTCGGTCGCCATTTTGCTTACGCAGCCTCACAGTGTTCAATCTCAATAAAAAATCGGACATCGTCTTTTTATCGGTTAATTCGAAAGAGTACTTAATTATAAATAACCGAGTAAAACACCCATGAAGCTCGCTTGCATAGTTTTAAAATTATCTCAAAGAGAAAATTCGTATCCCGCATTGATAAAAAAGTGAAAATACATTTTAATTAAAAATTCTTAAGGAATAGCCAAAAATATGTTATACATTATTTAAAGAACATACAGAAAGCTACATTTTAAACCCTTTTCAAGTCAGCTATGACTTATGGGGGCCATAAAAACAAAGAAAATCGAATTTTAGTTTTTATTTTTTTCTGACTAATTTTCGCAAAAGTTGCACCTAGAATTGACATTAAAAGGAAGCTAATGATCACCACTACCACTGGTAAAATAATCAAATTCTAAAGAGGTGGAGAATCGTGGAAAAATAGTTTTGAATAAATGCGGGATTTGCGGGATTCATCTCTAGAAAATTATATACTTTTTCGAAACAGAAACTGTTCAGAACTTGAATAAGAACAATAAAAAAATGATAATATGGATAAAAGGTCACATTTAAACCCTTATTAGCGTGTACAATACTGGTTATAAAATTTTAGTTATTATTTTTTTCTGACCAAATTACGCTGAAGTAGCAGCTTCAACTAACATTAATATAAAGCTAATACACGCTACTACTATGTTAAGTTCGTTAAATTGAAGCAAGTGAGCTCACAAGTTGCCGTAATATAGCAACCCTTTAATGTTACACCTTTAAAAGGTGAGATGACAAAAGAAGTGAGATTTAAATAAGTGCCAAGTTCAATGGTCAGTACTGAAATTTATTTTTAACAACTTAAATATCATTTCTTCTTATAACTTAGGATAATATATTGTAGCCTAAGGTCTGAATTGACTAGTTTCCTTTAGCTAGTTTGCTAAAGGAAACTAGCTTTAGCTAGTTAGGTAGTAGATCCATTTAGATCTCACTTCCTTTGTCGTTGAAGTCAACAACCAAGGCATATCATATAATATAATAATTTTGAACTTAGCTCTCATTTCACATTGTATGAAGACGTTCATACTAACTTTGTTTTTTTTTCTTCAGTTTTTTTTTTTTTTGAATCGTAGTCATTATAATTTTACAATATTATGTGGTAAGCAGTAAAGTAGTTGGCGTAATAGGTAGGGGTTGCCACTCTTTTTTCAGTATCGCCTATTATTTCTTCAGTACCCACAAGTCAAAATGAAAAGGCAAATAAAGAGTATGATTTAAAAAAAGAGACTGTCCTGTGTTTACATCATACACGCAAATAATAAAAGCACGAAAATGTTCAGGTTAAGAATTACTGGTGATCAAAACATTGTTATATGAATGAAGAGCCTGTAATATTTTATAAGGCATTTCACATCCAATATAGGAAAGAATCACATGCAAAATAAATGCTTATGTGAAAAATCAATTTTAACGTTTTACACCTTTTAAAGGGTTGATATATTATGGCAACTTGTAAGCTCACTTGCTTCAATTTAACGAACTTAACATAGTAGTGGCGTGTATTAGCTTTATATTAATGTTAGTTTAAGCTGCTACTTCAGCGGAACTTGGTCAGAAAAAAATAATAACTAAAAGAAGAAGGGGCATTTTTTTATGGAGCCCGTCCCTACTACTGTAGCACTACAAGACATATTATATCAAATGAAAGGGCTTAAAAAGTGTGTAATTTTATTGTATGACAAAAAATCTCTAAACCATGGGAGAAAAAAGTTAATGAGGGTTAAAGGTTAAAAAAACCCCCGACACGAAAAAAAAAACTCTAAAAAATAATAAATAATATTTTAAACCTATTATAATTATATTATCACATATAATATTATGTAAGTTGAACTATTTTTATTTTCCAATCGTCGCCTCGTCGGGGGACCGTTAAAGTTTATAAAGTATTTTACAACAACAGCTGATTATTACGAATTATTACGAATTACATTTAGGTATGAGCAAATTTTTTTTCGGAGTAAATTCTTTTGTTCATTCTGCGACTATACCTGTTTTTTTCACATAGCGGTTCCCCGACGAGACGACGATTGTAAAATAAAATTATTTCAACTTACATAATATTATATGTGATAATATAATTATAATAGGTTTAAAATATTATTTATTATTTTTTAGAGTTTATTTTTTGTGTCAGGGGGTTTTTAAAATTTTTAATTTTACTTTTATTTTATCCTTTTTAAAGTAGGTATAAATAATGGTTACCTTACCATATACATACTTCCAACATCATTGAAGTAACATGGTACCAAATTTCGAATCGATGGGACATGTGGACGATAGTCAAATCCCCTCATCAACTAATAAACTTTTCAAACGGCTAATCAGGTCATGGTTACCTTACCATGTTCTTTAAATATCGTTGAAGTAACACGGTACCAAATTTCGAATCGATCGGACATAAGAAAGTTAGTCAAATCCCCTCATCAACTAGAAAAGAGCTGATCATCTTCAAACGGCTGATCAGGTCATGGTTACCTTACCATGTTCTTTGAATATCGTTGAAGTAACACAGTACCAAATTTTGAATCGATCGAACATTGGAAAGTTAGTCAGATCCCCCCCTCATCAACTAGAAAAGAGCTGATCATCTTCAAACGGCTGATCTTCCCACTACCAATTTTCTCATCAAAAGAAGCTGCGAACACTCTCGATTAAGTCATCAATATTCTCTTTTAGTGCGCTTTCATTTGAGACCTTACTCGAGTATATTTGCACATTCGGTTTTTCTTCCCCGCTTTCACCCCCCACAACTTTTCAACGGCTCAACTGATTTTCATCAAACATGTCTAAGAACACTCGTATGTAAGTCACCTTTAATACAAAAGAAACTAAATTGAAATCGCTTCATCCGTTCGGGAGCTATGATGCCACAGACAGACAGACAGACACACCCACAGACAGACAGACAGACACGTCAAACTTATAACACCCCTCTTTTTGCGTCGGGGGTTAAAAAAGTAGAAAAATACACCCTGTATTATTGCACCATTTTATAGTGTTGCTATTAAGGAACAATTTTTGGAAAGTAATGGTATACAGCAAACGTCATAAAAGTGGTATATTTTGATAAACTGCCTCATATTTTGAAGAAATGTATGGAATAAACATAAAATGCTAAGAAAAGCTATTTCCTTAATTTTTTCGCACATAATTACTTTCCAAAAATTGTTCCTTATTAGTAACACTATAAAATGGTGCAATAATACAGGTTGATTTTTTAACTTTTTTTAACCTTTAACCCTCATTAACTTTTTTCTCTCATGGTTTAGAGATTTTTCGTCATACAATAAAATTATACACTTTAAGCCCTTTCATTTGATATATGTCTTGTAGTGCTACAAGGGTGGGGACGGTTTGCCCCTTCTTCTTTTATAACCAGTTTTTATTGTACACGCTAATAAGGGTTTAAATGTGACCTTTTATCCATATTATCATTTTTTTATTGTTCCCATTCAAGTTCTGAACAGTTTCTGTTTCGAAAAAGTATATAATTTTCTAGAGATGAATCCCGCAAATCCCGCATTTTTTCAAAACTATTTTTCCACGATTCTCCACCTCTTTAGAATTTGATTATTTTACCAGTGGTAGTGGTAATCATTAGCTTCCTTTTAATGCCACTTCTAGGTGCAACTTTTGCGAAAATTAGTCAGAAAAAAATAAAACGACCTCTGTGGCTCAGTTGGTTGAGCGTGTTGGTGCTCACGCCGGGGGTCGCGGGTTCAAATCCCGCCGAAGGAACAAAAAGTTTTTCTGTGTTCCTGGGTCATGGATGTGTATTAAATATGTGTATAATATAATAAAAATCTTAAATATGTGTATAGTATAAAAGTATTAAATATATTTCCGTTGTCTGGGGGCCTTAGCACGGGGCCAGATTGACGTGGTGTGAAGCGTCCATAGATATTATTATTATTATTATATTATTATTATTATTATTATAAAAACTAAAATTCGTTTTTCTTTGTTTTTATGGCCCCCATAAGTCATAGCCGACTTGAAAAGGGTTTAAATTGTAGCTTTTTGTATGTTCTTTAAATAATGTTTAACATATTTTTGGCTATTCCTTAAGAATTTTTAATTAAAATGTATTTTCACTTTTTTATCAATGCGGGATACGAATTTTCTCTTTGAAATAATTTTAAAACTATGCAAGCGAGCTTCATGGGTGTTTTACTCGGGTATTTATAATTAATTTGTCTTTCGAATTAACCGATAAAAAGACGATGTCCGATTTTTGTTCGAGATTGAACACTGTGAGCCTGTATTAGCGCATAGTTCGATTTTCAGTGCTCTGAATTTCCTCCTGCATAACAGCTGAAGTACATAAGCGTGACGTAAGAACAGAGTATTCAAAATACTTACTTCCACATAACCATGTTGAATGTATTGAGCTTCTTCGGACGGTTCAACTCGACATGGAAAACATTTTTCTTTGGCACCGATACTGCTAATGTTTCAAACTGTGGCACATCAGACATCAACCTAATTAATTTACCTGGAAAAAAAATAGAACCTATTACACCTTCAGTGCCGTTGCACACGTTCCGGTTGCCGGGTATTCGGTCACGAAGTGTACGGCCACGTACACCTGTACGTGTGAAAGCTATCGTACACGGCCATACACTTCCTACCTGGCAACCAGGACATGTGTAACGGCACATAGCAATTCCCAAATGGGTTTCACTGGGTGGAACAGACATCAGAGCAGTAAGCAGATGCACAAACAATGAGGGTTTTTTATATTTTTTCTGCCGTTAGAGGACAGACCCAACTCACAGTAACAGATGTCTACGTCATTACAACTATCTGAATGCCAAATTGCAGCAAAATCCGTTCAGTAGTTTCGGCTGTGCGTTGATAGATGAGGTTGAGGTTTGCCTTTTATTTTTTTACTATTATCTTTCATATAATTACATGGTTATGATTTGTGAATAATAATAATCATTATTATTTTGGAGTAGTCCAAAACATGCATGTATTTAGCCTGGAGTGCCTAGTCTAGAAGTATTACGACTAACATACAATGTATGTTAGTCTGTAAGTTATATATTTATAATATGGGCCTATGCCGCCCAAAGATTATAACATTATTCAATTAATTTATTTAATTTAATAAAAAATTAATAATAAAAACATTTACAGAGAAATAAAGAGATAAAAAAAAAATAAAGATAAAAAACTGGCTAAGTGCTACTCAGACTTTCATACATAGGGGCTATACATAACAGAAATAAAAGTATGTTGTATGGGAGCTACTTAAATATTTATTTTATTCTATTTTTTAATGTTGTAATAATTTACAAATAAAAGTTATAAATATACATTAAATGGTCCTGGTTTCGACTCCCGCATTGGAACAACAAAAAATGTCGTTTCCAAGTTTGGTTGGGACACTGCAGGCTGATCACCTGATTGTCTGACAAGAAAGATGATCCATGCATAGGATCGGCATGTAGAAAGTCAGACCTGCGCCTGATCTCTCGCCAGTTGTGTTGGTTATCTGTCCCACTGGATTATGAGTGTAAAGGAAGAGAGAGAGTGCTCTTGTGTATTGCGCACACACTTGGGCACTATAAAAAAATTACTCCTGCGTAGCTAGTCTGGTTTCAATGAAACCGGCCACCGTCACTGAAATTGGTGTGGGAGTTATAAATATCATTATTATTATTGTTAACTCTGATTCTATTTTAATTTATCATAATCCGTTCAGTAGCTTTTTCATGAAAAAGTCACAAATAACTATCAACATAATCTTTCACATTTTATTAGTACTTATGTGTGATTGTTTAAAATAACTATATAGTAAGATATTGTTTTAAAATTAATCAATATGTAAAATAAACTTACCAGATTGCACACCTTTTGTCCAAGCGAAAAGTTTTACATTCTTGAATAATAAAGCCATTTTATTATTATTTATTATTATAAAACTTAAATAGAGAAAAAGGAAGTAAGTAGGTATATATTTTGTACTGTAAAAGGTTTGTAAAATCTATTTTTCCAAAAGATTTTTTACTGTATGACTTATAACTACAATTAATCCACTAAAATCGTAGAAAGTACTTGTTAATTGATAAAACTAAGTGTAATTTTATGATTTCTAAAATAAATTGGTCCAAAGTTCAGTTTTTTATTGTTATTGTTCTTCGTCTTTTAATTTTGACATAAATCCGTTTTTTTTATTTTTATGTATGGCGATTGGCGTCGGCTTATAACTATTTGCCAGTGTCAAGTGTAAAAGGCGGGAAATTAGAATATTCGTTCAAATTTTCATCACCGTATTTCTAAATCGTCAAGTCCAAAGTCTAGTCAAAGTCCAAATAAATAGTCAGGGTAGACAATCAGTCAAGTCAGTCGATTCTATAGAGCTAATACGAAGAGGAGTCGTTGTAATGCGCTTTTAGTATGAAACTAAGCGTAATAATTTGTGGTGTGATGGGGGTGTCAGACTCCGCCCACTTCGATTGTTATTGACCCTCCTACGCAGTTTCGCTATCTCACACAGATGGCAACAACCAAGCGTGACATTTGCGGGGTGAGAGGGAGTCAGACTCCGCCAGGCGCCAACTACTCTTGTTATCGACCTTACTACGTAGTTTTGCTATCTCACACTAGATATCACTTAACGCCTGCTTATGACGTTTTTATACTTGACGATAAAAAACCATTTAATATTATTTTACGACTGAAAAATATTTAGGAAATACTGTAAAAAAAACTTTAGCGCGTATAATGATTAAAATAAGGCATGTATTTAAACTTGCGACGAAACAATTAAATTTTGGATGTGAAAATAACCAATATTGAATACTAAATTACCAAGTTGGCGAAAGAATGTAAGGAACAAAAAAATTACAAATCTGGTGACTAAATAATATTGAATTTTCCAAATTGGCAGACGGATTATATTTTAGCGAACAAATAACCATCTTTATTACACCATCATAATTTAAAATTTGTGCTTGTTCTAGGTTCTAGATTTTTTAACAGACTTCCTTCAGGTCACCGTACCCTTGTTTTTTCATAAAACCTACTCGTAAGGCAGAGTCTCCGTCAACACACTCTGACATTGGCGAATCATAAAGGAGCCATTTTTTAAAAAGAAGAAGAAGAGTCCCAGCCAGTGTTTGTTTACCTACATTTTTATTTCCTGTCATGAATTGAGATGTGATAAACGGCTTAAAATTAAAAGTTAAGGTGGTTCGTTTCCTATACAAAAAAACAATGGACATTATTTAGGTAATTTCATACTATTACTACATAAATTTATATGCACATCTATTTATTCTGCAATACAATTGTCGCAAAATATATTTAAAATACTTTATTTCACACAGAAGTCACATTTTTATTGAATTTTCCACAAAAAGTGACATTTGTAACTTATGTCACTTTTTGTCTAAAATTCAATAAATATGTGACTTCTGTGTGAAATAAAGTATTTTAAATATATTTTGCGACAATTGTATTGCAGAATAAATAGATGTGCATATAAATTTATGTAGTAATAGTATGAAATTACCTAAATAATGTCCATTGTTTTTTTGTATGGGAAACGAACCACCTTAACTTATCCGTTATTAAATATTCAAAAGCAACTTTTGTTAACTGCTTAGTTGCTTATTTGCTTATCTACTTATTGCCACTTATAATGTTTTTTGCGCTTATGTTACGTTTTTCGATCGCTTAAACTGATTTAAATTAACTTTCCTTCGTACTTTGCAGGCTTAGGACTGTCTGAAATCTGAATAATTATTAATATAATAATATGAACTCATAAAAATGTTTTTACATGTTGATAATTGCATTAATCTTAAATGTTGCTTATCATTAGTAATAGTTGATTTATAGAATAACAAACATTACACATCGCCACTTTTTCCACCTCATTTTTTTCAAAGTAGTTCCATAAATTACTGTTCCAATTCACGTCGTTTAGTCGTCATCTTACGACAAAAACTTAATAAACTTAATACTAAAACACTACACGAAAAGTTTATATTACGTCCATATGGACCATTATTATATTTATTATTTACATTAAAAGTTCACGGTAAGCCACCAAAACACCACTATTACGATTAAAATACGAATTATTGCGTAACGTCATATAACGTGTTTTCATCAACCCGCAAAGCGCAACTAACAAAAAGTGAATAAACACGAAAAAGCATATTAGTTATAAGTACAAAAAATAAGCCGTTTAAATAAGTGATGAGCTACATTAAAGAATTTTCACTCTTATTGCGCTGTCATAAGAACTATTTTTCTTTGCTCATACCACACTTATGGCTTTATGACTATAAACGATATAAACGATAAGTATAAGTGTTAAACGCTTAAATTTTTAAACGACTTTTCAACTTATTTAAAAAAGCAGGCTTTTTTAAACGCTTTACGTTTAAACGGCCATCTCTAGTCATGAATAGGGTATTATCCTATGATGAAAATATACATCAGATTGTTGATATTTCATCGCTAAACATTAATTTAAACCAATTTAACCAACTTTTTACACAAAAATATGTATGATTTTTATAAAATATCAAAAATAAAATTATGAATTTTTCACGTTTGACCACGTGACTAAAAACGCACGAGATTGGAATGTGACGTCATATTCTTGTACTTCTTCTTCTTTTATTAATGGCCTCCCGATTTCCATAAAGAATAGCCAGCATCAGAATCATTAACGTCATGCGTCATCGAGTAATAGCCACCTTTTCCGCATTTCAGTGTTCTTTGGTATGGTCACAAAGATTTTCCCCGGTGTTTTAATAGACATATTAGTGCATTTTGGCACTACGCACAATTTATAAGGCATTTTTAATAGGCTTAAAACATTTATTTAAAAACGTAAATAGTAGGTATTCTGAGATTTGGCATTTTCAGTGTAATTTGACACTTGACAGTTACAATGTTACAAGAATGTGACGTCATGACAACTCACTATAGCGTTTTCGCGCCTATAATATTAATTTAAACTTTTAGGCTAATTTGCAAGGAAAAGAAAGAAATTCACGAAGTATAGTTCAAACTGCTAATATATTTTGGTATTAGGAACAATTTGACATACTTTTCAAAAACTTGGAAAATACCCTATTCCACTTTCGCGCTAGGATCAAAGGATGTAGAGAAACAACTGTCTAAGTTTTTGAGGAATAAAAAAGTTCTTTAGATATTTTATTTTACGAAAGTTAATTCACTCATTATGTTTACTGAATGATCGACTCCCGTTTACGACATTTATGTTTTTTAAAATTGCCTTGTATGTTAAATTTCTTTAAACAATAGTCACAGCTGTATGGCTTCTCACCTGTATGTATTCTAATGTGAAGCTTTAAATTTTTCTTTCTCGCAAAACCTTTCTGACAAAAACTACACCGATGCGGTTTTTCACCTGTATGCGAACGTGTGTGTTCAATCAATTCTGTTTTTCTGAAAAACATTTTAGAACAAAACTCACAGCAAAATTGTTTATCACCAGCATGAATTTTACAATGTACTTTCAGTGCTGAATTTGTCTTAAATCTTAGCGGACAAATATCACAACCAAATGGCTTGTCGCTCGAATGTATTTTTATGTGAGTATTTAAAGAGCTTTTAAATACAAATTTCTTTGTACAAATGTTACAACTGAACGGTTGCTGTCCTAAATGCTCTCTAATGTGCATACTTAAATAATTTTTTTGTGAGAATTGCTTTGAACAAGTATGACAGCTAAAATATATCTTTTCAACGTTATGAGTTCTCATGTGTCCACGTAAATAGTAGGCTCGTGTAAACCTTTTATGACAAACGTCACAGCTGAACGGCCTCTCACCTGTATGACTTTTCAAATGTTCTTTAAGGATGGTCTTGTATGAGAATTTCTTTTGACAAATATCACAGCTAAACGGTTTTTCGCCTGTATGAATTCTTTTATGTTTATTCAAACCACCTATGCGTGTATACTTCTTTTGACAAATGTCACAGCTGTATGGTTTTTCATCTGTATGAGTCCTCAAATGCTCTAGTAATTCACTTTTGCATGAAAACGTCTTTGTACAAACGTCACATCTGAACGATTTCTTGTGACAGCCGGGCTGTGTCTCACTGGCTTGGTCTCTCCCCTCTAAACTCTGTTCATCAGCACACAGAGCTGCAGTTTGTTCTGCCTCGTGATATTTTCCTGTGACTGAATGTTTTGTGGGACTTTGCTGAACACATGTGTCAATAATGCTTTCACTCAACTTAACTATATTCAGTTTAACCTCCTTTGACCCTTGACAAGTATCACATTCCACATTCGATAGATCATCTTTAGAGGCAGCATCGCTAACCAGTATTGGATCTTGAAATTCTATTGAAAGTTGTTCATTTTCTTCATAGTCATTTGAATATTTATTTATACCAATTCTCATTTCTTGTTTACTTCCTGTCAAAAATATTCAAAATAAAACCATTGCCAGAAAAAAGAGTTTTATAGAGAAGAAAGTAAAGTAAAGAAGAAAGTTACTTTCCTCCACGGGAGTCGAAGAACATAACTAGGTATAAACTATCTCCACAGGAGTAACATATCTATAACCTGTCTCAATATCTGACAGGGTAATGTATAACCTACCATCGTCATTGGGTGGTTCCGTCTTCACATCTGGCTCCTGTTTGATGTAATACGTAGAAGGGTGTATTGTGGAATTATTGTTCGACTTGCACATCGAATGTGGGTCTCCATGATGTGATCCTTCCAAAACATTGTTGTGTTTCACGATCAATAAATCCTCGTTACAGCCAGCATCACTAACCAGCTGATTATTTTCTAACTCTATCAAAGAATATTCTTTTTCGTTATTTGTATACAATTCAACTTCTATTCCTACAAAAATAAATGATTTAAATAAGACAAATTAATAGAATTAACAAAACATGTGTCTGAGCAAGCACGAAACCTCACAAGAATGACTGTTCCATTAAAGGGAGTCCGAAAAAAAATCACCAAGTATCACAAGGGAGGAAGGGGTTTAAGGAGATTTCACGTGTATAAATTTTTGAATCTAGTCTATGCATACCGAAATTCTTATCAGTTGTAGATTCGTAATGTTACTTAAATACTTACAAGACAAATGACTTGTAGTTTTTAGTTGCTTAAATTATTCGTTTATATTATTTTTTAAGTTAAAGTTTTTCTTGAAACATGACCTGCTTACTATGTACAAAAAATACACGTGATCTTAGGTGGGGGGAGGGGTAGTATAAAACCTCACCACGTATCACCAGGGGAGTGGAGGAGTCTAAAAAGTTGTTAAAACATCACGTGATTAATGGACGGCCCCATAGTGATAGGTAACCCACTACCTACTATTATCACTGGAAGGTTCGCTCTTCACATCTGGCTCCTGTTTGATATAATATGAAGAAGGATGTGTTGTGGAAATATTTTTGGTCTTATTGATCGTTAAATCCAATAAAGACTCAAATGCTTCAAACTCATTGTTGATCTGTAAACAATAACAGCATAATGTAACTTAAAACAAACTTATCAGTTACAACAGGTAACAAAATTATTATTACACTAGATGTTGCCCGCGACTTCATGCGCGCAAAAGTAAATTTCGCAGAAACCGTATATTTTTCCGCGATAAAAAGAAGCCTCGTGCTTCCCCGTAGTCTACTCTACATCTGTGCCAAATATCATCAAAATCGGTCCAGTAGTTTCGGAGCCTATTCAATGAAACAATTTCACGACTGTGCACTGATTGGTCCGCCACAATAGCATCGCAGCTAGCGCAGCCAGTGGCAGAAAAGAGTACAACCGTAGTATCTTAAAGTTAAATATGAATAAAAGTACCTTTTTCACACATATATCATCAACGAGACCCCGTGTCTGTACGGCCAACTGCTGTAACCGGTGACATTGCCGCAGCTTCGTGTGGCAAATGTAACACATCCAGCACTCGTCTTTTATCTATAAATACAAATTACACTGTCAATACAGAAATCTATCTGCCACTTGTTGCATTGCAACTATCCAGTCTACCAATTGCAATATTTTTAATCTACGTTTAAAAAAGAAAGTTGTGTTAGTTACACTATTTATACTCAAGAACGGCTGAGCAGATTTGGCTAAAAATTAGTGGGGAGGTAGCTTAGAACCAGTATATATAGGATACTTTTTATCCTTTGCTTGTGGGAAGTGACATAAAAGATTGTATAATAAAATAATAATATAAAATTCTTCTTTACATGTGTAAAGTGTTCTAGAAATTTGAGAATAGTTTATGGTTTATGATTTCAATTCTGTCCACTGGATGATGTTTTAATACAGCTTATTCAAAGAGTTTAAAATGTGTGTATTAAACACATTTGTACAGGTCAATGTGTCGGGTTCACTAGTTATAATTCATGTACCTTTTGTATATAAAATCTCAAATTTTAAAGGGTATGTCAATAATATCAGTCTATCCAATATATACTGTTAGGGCTATCTTCCAGCTCCATTAGACCCGGGATGCAGATAAACAAGTCTCTACTGTACTATTGTTTGTGACGTGTTTAAATTGTCAGTCTATCTTATATTTTCGACAGCCTATCTTATGTTGTCGACATATATAAGGTTGGGTTACGACAATATATCTATATATTGTTGCAACCCAACCTTACCTTAAAATCTGCGAGTTTCTCATACAGCTGCTGTATATTTGTGTTATAAACATTAACAGTTCTTCTGTTCATGGACAGACACAAAGTGCAGCACGCACTTAACATTTCGTAACGGAACTTGGAACGTTTCTACTTTTCCTAGCGATAATACTAATCTACAAAAACAGTTTTTTTATTAAAACAATAAAAATAAAAAGCAAAAAAATAGAACTGCAAAAAAATCAGAGTACTCGTACTCACAGCTGTCAGTTGTCACTTGTCAGTTACAAGTGACAACTGACAGCTGTGTGTTTTTTTAAATTAAATACAGATAAATGGCGTCGGTATTTCACCATTTGCCAGTGTCAAGTAAAAAGGCGGGAAATAGAATATTCTTTCTAAGAGGAAGGGGCATTTTTGTATGGAGCCCGTCTCCACTACTGTAGTATCGTACTACTGCAGCATATCAAAACGATATTATAAGTACCTAGGTTATCAAGTCCATCCCTTGTGTCAAGCTGCCAAAAAGGAAAAAAAAAAGTACCTAGGCATTCTTCAAATTGTATTGACAACTCGACACTCCAAACTTCTATTTTCAACTCTATTGTTTAATGTTTTAGCGCAGATTTCTATTTTCAGTGCATTGAATCTTCACCAGCGTTCCAAATCCAGGAGCATAATATAGTATCGGTCGAGTCCCAGCATAATACATGACAATATGCTGGGACTATTTATTGGCTCGACACTCATGTGTTCGAATTTCAAATCTATTGTATTTTATTTCAGAGTTCTATTTTCAGTGCTCTGAATCTTCACCAGCGTTCCAGATCCAGGAGCATGTCGGCTCCCGTTAAAATTTAAATTCGGGGAACTCTTAAAATATTACGAATTATCGAGCGTTCGAAATATCAAATGATTCGAAATCGAAGAAAATGGTTTTAAACTTAGCTAAACAAACCAATCCGTGCGCAAGTGTGTGTCAAACTAATCATTACAAAAACAAAGGCGATATAGGTATACAACTTTGGAGTTTGGACTTGTCTCAAAATGTACTTATGTAAGTACCTCTACAAGTTCAGTCATCTTTCTCTCTCATTCTCTTTTTACTACAACTTTCAATTGTCGAGTGTTTAATACCGATGAGTTCGAATTAACGCATCGTTTTGTTACATAGCGATTATTTTTTCATTCAAATTACCAAGGGCATAAAAAGATATTGATTTATTTCGAATTAACTATATAAGATTCTCTAAGGAACTAGTGCTAATTTTGAACTACAGAGAGGTTCGAGGTTCGAATTAACGCAGGTTTGAATTCACGAGACTCAACTGTAGTCCCAGCCTCAATGTTCAGATTTTTATTTCCTCTCATGAACTCGACTTTATTTGCTAGGGTCAAAGCACGAGGTATATTTACAAGGAGTCGGAACGGAATAGGCTTTTCCATAGTGTTCATGCTTTAATTAGATCTAAATTGATACTTTGTGTACACAATAATAAACCTAGATCGTGGTTCTCTTTTCTACCACTGGCTGCGCTAGAATTTAGGACGTACCGATGGATGCTATAGTGGCGGACCAATCAACGCACATTCCTGAAACGCGCTATCAAAGTTTTCTAAAGGCGTGACTCCTGCTAAAAACATAACACAGAAAACATGAAACAAAAACATGTTTTTTTTTGAAAATTGAGATGGGGGTCCCACAACGGTCCATTTTAGGACCGTTTCTTTTTCTGATTTACATAAAAAAACGGGATAGTATTATTTGCTAATGATACGTCACTTACTTTTAATGTGAATCGCCAAAACTCATGTTATGACGAAGTAAATAATGCTTTCTTTTAAATAGTACACTGGTTTAGTGTCAATAATCTTCTGTTAAATAGCAAAAAAACTAAATGTATAAAGTTCACGTTGCCTAATTTAGTAAGGCAAACTGAAACCAATGTGCTATTAAATGGGGAAGGTATGGAACTAGTAAATACAGCTATGTTTTTAGGTATTACATTAGACGCGAAACTTCAGTGGGGCCCTCATATTGCTGGGTCATATTGACAGACTCAGTTCAGCAGCATTTGCAGTGAGTAAAATAAGACAATTTTCAGACGAAAACACAGCAAGGCTTGTGTATGTTAGTTACTTCCACAGTATAATGTCCTATGGCATTCTTATATGGGGAAATGCTGCAGATATAAATACTATATTTGTGCTGCAGAAGCGAGCTGTTCGAGCAATCTACAAGCTGGCCCCCAATACCTCATTGAGAGATAAGTTTAAGGAAACTGGGATCTTAACTGCAGCTTCTTAGTATGTTCTATCAAATGTATTATATGTTAAAAAAAATTAAGCCTATTCAAAAAGAAAAGTGACAACCACAATAGAAACACTCGAAATAAGAATAAGCTTGATGTACCAGTGACTAGACTCAGTAAAGTAAAGAATTCGTTTAAAGGCCAATGTATACGCCTATACAATAGGATCCTAGAAAACGTTCAAAAATTTTCAATCAATAAATTTAAAAAAATAGTCAAAGAACGTTTGTGTGGTAAAGCTTATTATAAACTTAATGATTTCATGAATGATACCACACCTTGGGAATGAGGTGGCCTCCTGCACGGCTACTTCTTATACTATTGTTATGTAGTTTTAGTCATTGTTATATATTTTTTTATATTAAAAGAACAATTTTCCAACTTTTTGGTAAAAGGTGGCCCCGTGCGAGTTTCTTACGCCGGTTCTTCTCGCCGAGCTAGTTTCCGAACCGGTGGTAGGCATCATGTAGGATAATTCTATAAGTGTTATATTATAACCTACATGGAAATAAAAAATATGAGTTTGAGTTTCATACACAAGCTGTCTCCAGCAACAGAAAATGTTTTTGTTCGGAACAAAAATTTTAGCAGCGGTTGACAGATCACGTACTTTGATTTGACGGGTCACACTTGACATTGCCATATAAAAATCACATTTTTTCTTTTTTTTTAAATGCCATGAGATTCTGGTACACCTATACACGTAAACACGCGTTGGCACGCGAATGTTGAATTTAATTAATTTAAGTATAAAATATTAAGTTTTTAAGAATTTCCTAAAACTTTTATTTAATTCCACGTTTCTCAGAATATTTAATTCCAGAGCTGTCAATAGCAACAAAACTTCCCGCGTAAGTTTAAACGAGTACTTCTTGAAAAATAGCGCGCTACCCCGGTAAAAATTCTGTCCCCTAAATTGAGACCATTCGTTCAACATGACGTTCGAACTCCTTGTATCTATACTTCGCGGGTCAAAGGATATGGAAAAACGACTGTTTAAGTTTTTGAGAAAAAACAAACTAGGTTAACTTTAGATATTTATTTTACGAAAGTAAATTCACTCATTACGTTTACCAACATTTACTGAGTGGTCGAATCTCGTTTATTACATTTATGTTTTTTAAAATTGCCTTGTATACTAAATTTCTTTAAGCAATAGTCACAGCTGTACGGTTTCTCACCTGTATGTATTCTTAAGTGAATACTTAAATTGCTCTTTCTCGCAAAATCTTTCTGACAAAAACTACACTGATGCGGTTTTTCACCTGTATGCGTACGTGTGTGTTCAATCATTTCTGTTTTTCTGAAAAACATTTTAGAACAAAACTCACAGCAAAATTGTTTATCACCAGCATGAATTCTAGAGTGTCGTTTCAGTGCTGATTTTGTCTTAAATCTGAGCGAACAAATATCACAACCAAATGGCTTGTCGCTTGAATGTATTTTTAAGTGAACATTTAAAGCGCTTTTGGATATAAATTTCTTTGAACAAATGTTACAGCTGAACGGTTGCTGTCCTAAATGTATTTTAATGTGCATATTTAAATAACTTTTATATAAGAATTGCTTTGAACAAATATGACAGCTAAAATATAACTTTACAACGTTATGACTTCTCATGTGGACCTGCAAACCGTATGATCCAAAAAACCGCTTCTGACACACGTCGCAGCCGAACGGCCTCTCACCTGTATGACTTTTCAAATGTTCTTTTAGGATGGTCTTGTATGTGAAGCTCTTTTGACAAATATCGCAGCTAAAAGGCTTTTCGCCTGTATGAATTCTTTTATGAACATTCAAACCACTCATGCGTGTATACTTCTTTTGACAAATGTCACAGGTGTATGGTTTTTCGCCCGTATGACTCCTAAAATGCAGTACTAATTTGCTTTTGCATGAAAACGTCTTCGTACACACATCACAGCTGATTGGTTTCTTGTGACAGCCGGACTGTGTCTCACTGGCATGATCTCGTCCCTCGCAGTCGTTTGTGTTTTGTTTTTCAACTTCTTGTTCAACACCTGAATAATTGTTATGTTTTAAGAATGATTATGTAAGTTTACGTTATTCACACTTGACGGTAACATGTTATGTAACGATCCTAAATTTTTTGTTAAATAAAACTGGTTCTGTGCTATTTCTATGGCCTATTCGCACCAACGTATGGCTCCTAGGAAAAAAGCCACTAGATTTTTGTTACTACACACAAAAAAAAATATACAATAGAATAAACACGTATCATACATCACAGTCATCACAACAATCTAATCCCATGCTAAGTTAAGAATTGCGTTAAGAATGTGAAAATCTTGCATTATTTATATAGTTATTGATGAAAAATACCTTCTAAAGTGTAAGTATTTTTTTAACACTATAAGAATTAAAAATAAATATATATAAGGTTTGGTAAAATCAATTACGAATACTTCGGGCACATGATCTACTGCTTATGTAAAGACGTTTAAGCAGAAAAATAATTGTCATACTCGAAAAAAAAATCTTTATATGGGCGAGTTTGCGTTTTGCGGAGAGTCACCCATACATGAGATGTTTTTTTAGTTTGAGTATGACAATTATTTTTCTGCCCAAACGTCTTAACTTAAGTAGTGGATCATGTGCCCGAAGTATTCGTAATTGATTTTACCAAACCTTATATATTAGACATACCTTTATCTCCTGTCACCGTCTGCATCTTTTGTGTTATTTCCGCTTTTTCTATGCTCTGTTCATCTGCATAAAGAGCTGCAGTTTGTTCTCCTTTGACGTCGAGATATTCTTCTACGATTGAGTGTTTTGTGGGAATTTGCTGAACACATTTGTCAATAATACTTTCACTCAGCTTAACTTTATTTAGTTTCGCCTCCTTTGACCCTTGCCAAGTATCATTTTGGTCCACAATCGATAAATCCCGCTTAAAAGCAGCATCACTAACCAGTATGGGATCTTCAAATTTTATTGAAAGTTGTTCATTTTCTTCATATGAATATTCATAAGTATCAATTTTTAGTTTACTTCCTGTCAAAAATATTCAAAATATGTAAAACATTACTAAAAAACAGGAGCTTATAACAAGGTTGATGGTCTCAGAATTAGGATTGCCAGGTGTGAGGTGTCCCGATTTTCGAAACACGTCCCGATTTTAAGGGGTCGGAGGACGCGTCCCGATTTGCATCTGATCCTACGCTAAGTGTCCCGATAAATCAGTGTAATCAAAATAGCAACTGCGGCAATTACAGAAATCTATCATTTATAAAAGAGTATCTTTATTTGGTCCGACGAAGACGAAAACGTGTGTGTCTTAAAGAGACAGGAATTTTTAACATGAATACAGTATGCAGCAGTAGCGCATTTAGGAGTAGGCTACGTGGACTGTAGCTTATTATAGATAAAAACTTAGACCTTTTTATTTTATTTTATTCATAAAGGAAAACAAACAGCTTTTGATACATAAAACTAAAGATACAAAATTGGCCCATGAGCCCATAGATATATAATATTA
Organism: Glaucopsyche alexis; assembly: GCA_905404095.1. Lineage (NCBI taxonomy): Eukaryota > Metazoa > Arthropoda > Insecta > Lepidoptera > Lycaenidae > Glaucopsyche > Glaucopsyche alexis. Next base: position 4,839,206 of record FR990063.1, on the reverse strand, counting down.
AAAAGAGGTAGATATATTATAAACGCGTAAAAATGAAGACTCGAATTGGCCCGAGTCGGGCCAATTTTGGTAAGTGTGCTCTGCGAGTAATAGCGTGTTTTGTGTTACTATACGACGTTGACACATTGACACGCGTCCCATGTCAATGTGTGTCGTGGCACAGAAATATTGCCAGTTTTGTAAGGATAAAACGTATCTATGTAATACTTATTCAAAGCATGAGCCAGTAAAGATTTCACAATTAAATATTACACTAAAATATATAAGTATGAAATAATGTGACACAACTAGAATTAAACAAAAGATAGAAGTAAACCAATTCTGCATATTATTATGACGGATATTTTAAATTTTATAGCTACAGACAATGTTTAAAAACAATAAAGACAAAAAAGACAAGACAAAAAAAAATATGTTTACATTTCTTTGATGGTGGCAGCAAACGATCTTAATTTTTAATTTAAAAAAAAAATAAAAAAATATATATATTTATTACCAAAAGTGTACAATATTTCCGGAAAACCCTGATTTCTGATGTAAGTTTTCACTTGTGTTTCAGAAATCAGTGCCCTCTCCATTTCAATATTACTACAAACAGAAAACTACTAGATAATTACTATAAAATAAAAGTTTAAGGACTAAGTTATAACTAAGTAGTTATTAAAAGTTTTTACATTAAAAACAAAAACAGTGATTTGTGTATTTGTGTGTGTGTGTGTTTCTAATTGTGTGTGTTTGTATGTGTGTCATGTATTTATGTGCGTTCATGTGTGTGTATGTTGTATGTCTAACACTCTAGCCCTACGACATAGTCTTGGGATCGGTAGTTGGTAGAAGGTACCACTAGAATGCCATGTGTAGTTTTAACATTTTAAAGATTTTTTGTGTTTGTGTCAGTCTGTGTGGCACCCTAGCCCTACGACGATGTCTTGGGATCGGTTAATGGTACAAAATAATACACACACAGCCTCCGTGGTCTAGTGGTTAGAGCATTGGCTCTCGACTCCGGAGGTCGTGGGTTCGATTCCCGCATTGGAACAACAAAAAATGTTGTTTCCAAGTTTGGTTAGGACAATGCAGGCTGATCACCTGATTGTCTGACAATAAAGATGATCCATGCGTCGGATGGGCATGTAAAAAGTCGGACCTGCGCCTCATCTCTCGTCAGTCGTGTCGGTTATCCGTCCCACTGGATTACAAGAGTAAAGGAAGAGAGAGTGCTCTTGTGTACTGCGCACACACTTGGGCACTATAAAATTACTCCTGCGTAACTGGCCTGGTTTCAATGGAACCGGCCACCGTCACCGAGATCGGTGGGGAGGTACAAAATACCACTAGGGTGCCATGGAAATGTTTTATTAAGGTTGATGCAATATTGGATACTTATTATTCGTAGAACATAAGCAATTTTTTTTGTGCCGTTGTATTTTAAGGAAATTAGCCAGTTTGTGACATTTAGCTTAACCCGGCGTGAGTGAGGCCGGGTATGTCATACCCGAGTAAAATTTAAAAACTGTTTATTTTTTTAAATGATCGTCTGGCAGCTCTAGTTTGCTTAGTAGCTGGAGGTATGGGCATCCTGGAGAGGTGAATGGCGTGATCTAAGAGAGGCACGGGACACGAGCCAGGATAATCGGGTACAAACCCATTTTGGGTATGTCATACCCGACCTCATAGCAAACGTACCTTTTTTGGCTAATTATCATAACATACATTTTTTGATTTATTTTTATTTTTTCAATTATTATTAGTTTATTGTAATGATTTTACAGAATACATTTGTTATTTATTAATTTATTGATATAGGTATATATATATTTTTAAAATTATCAAAATGGATATTTTTAGTATGAACAAGAGGTGAGGTATCTGTGGGATGATAGAGTAGGTAGTAACTGATTTCTTTAGTGAATACAGTTCAGAACAAGTAACTGATTACTAAAGTGTTCGTATGTACTTGCGTAATTTTTACCTGTACCCCAAGCAGGAACTTTTTGCGATTATCGTTTCGTGTTTGTAAACGAGAAATTTTGTATGAAAACCATGAAAGCGCCTCTAGCGGACGTAAAAGTAACTAAATCGGTAGCAGGAACCTTTTTTAGATAGTTTTGCTGAGTAACGTAACGTGACGTAAACGATACGTTTGACAATTTGTATGAAAATAGCGAGCACGAACACCAATTTGACGGGTGGTGTAGTTACGTTCTACGTAATTTTACGAATACTCTATCACCTAAAATTTGTTGGTGACAAAGGTTACGTCGAACTATTTTGTGTAATTTTAAGGGTGTTTTTAAACAAAATAATATGTTATTTATTGATAAGGACACTTAAAAATGAAAGGAGGACCTCCAATTGAACCTAGGACGCTCAATTATTACTATGGAACAAGATTAATAGAGGGTGCTCATAGTTAACTAAGAGCATAGAATTATAACGCCGAGGTACACGGTAAGTTTGCTACCGTACATTTTCCCGCAATAAAAAGTAGCCTATATCCTTCCCCGTGGTCTACTCTATATCTGTGCCAAATTTCATCAAAATCGGTTCAGTAGTTTCGGAGCATATTCAATGCAAACAAACAAACAAACACACAAACAAACAAACGTTTCATCTTTATAATATTAGTATAGAAGTATAGATAATAATTAAGTAGTTACAGAATTTACATTATTTTCTAGTTCTTCTAGTTACATGACGGGATTCGAATTTAGAGCATTAATCCAATTTGGTTGGATGCTTTAAGGGTTCGAAGATGCAAACCCTGTCTGGCTTTATTCATGTCTGTCCATAGTCTATTCCTACTTACAAAATACAAACAACACAGCTGTGTATATTTTTTGTAATTATCTTTCATTTCAGGAAAACAAACTGTCGAGCTAAACAAAGAAAATTTACAAAATTCTAACATTTATTCGAAGATACAATTATTGTCAATTACATAATAATTGTTATTAGACAAGCCATATATTTGAAAGCCGATGAAGACTTATGAAAAAACACAAACATAAAGCATGCTAATGTTTTATGACAATAAAATATATTAGTAAGTGTTTATGTAATGTATACCAAAGTTAATTAATTATTTTACAACATTAAACAGTTTTGCAATAAGTATGATAAGCAGTTACAAAAAGTAGCTTGAGGAATATGCACATTTTTAAAGTAATTTATGTAAAAGGAAAGAAATAAAACTTGTCACAAATTTTATAATTGTTTTATTAACACCAAATGTATCTACTTTTATTTGAGCTTTATTGTGCTAATTTAAAATTGTCCTTGTGCATATAAACATCGAAATCTTGACTTGCTTAACGGGCTATAAATGATAATGAGCCTCATATAATATTGCTTTTCTTTTGGAACTGCTGCAACTGTTGAGTTGCTAAAACAAAATATGCTACATTAAGCAAAGGTATAAATTCCTACTACAAAATGTTTTTGTTTAACTTTAAGTATCTATAAGGGAATAACACAATCGGCGACCTATTGTTATGATTAGATCAACAAAATATACTAGACTTTATAATATTATAGGGCATTTAAGGTAGGTATAGGTATTTGAACAATGAAAAAATAAAAGCCTCAATACCATAAATACAAAGTAAAGTTACCTTTTATATATATCACTTTTTACGGAGAATCAACTTGCTTGACGGACACCTAAAGTAGATCATACATTGGATCTTGTTGATAGGCAGAACTTGTCCAAAACTTCCGTAATCACAAAAATATCCTTTTAGCTAAGGTTTTACATAATAAATAAATCTAAGAAAATAAAAACACAGCCGGCATTAGCAGTTTTTTACTTCTTCTTTCAAAATTAGGTTTTTAAATGACAAACGTCAGCTGTCGGTGATGCCGTCATCCTAAAACCGTTTTCCGCAAATTATTTGCCAAATTCCGTATAAAATCTGTATAGTCTTTTTTTATCTTACCTTATCTTTGACTGATATAATTTGGAGTACTAAAATAAACAAATTTGAGAGAAAATGTTATTAATTGTTAAGTTAAAATATCTTGAAAAATAATATTGGTTGCACTCGATATTTTCATTATTCCCCATTAGTACCGCTATAGCATGATTCATTATAGGTAAGTAACCATTATTAACTTCTGAGATATCTCTGAATTTAAGCTTTAAATATTATTAAAATTATATAAATAATTAAAATTCTGCATACATATGGGCAAATCTGTATATTTTTGCAACACTGTTTTAGTCAATCTTAATTTCATTCTTTCGTTCGTTCTTCATTCATTACGTAGGATTGAGTGCTCATGATACGTTTACAAAGCGCTTTGTGCTACGTCCCTACGTATTCCGAAGTTCCCGTTTCAGTCATACTTTACGTAACTTTAAATTTTTACAAAAGTTCCTGCTTGGGGTACTGTATGTTTGGAGCATGCAAAATATTTATTGCGAAAATTGTGCATATCTGGACAGTTGTGATTAATCATATTTTCAATTAAAAATAATAATAAATAATTTCTTAACGAGGAGGATCTCAACATATTTTAGTTTCTAATTGAGTTACAATCCAAAGAATGATGTTTTCGTTAAATTCTAAATAATTTGTTAACCTTTAAACTTTTGGAGCTATAATTACATAGTCAAAGAAAACCTTAAATAAATAATATTGATGTTATAATTTAAAAACTTTTTCCATTTATATCTATTAATTTATTAATTATTGTACAAAACTAAATCAACAAAATATAAATTACTTATAATAATAATATCAATATTATAGCACTTTGAATTTTGGGTATGTCATACCCCACCTCATATTTGTTGCAACTTTTTTCACCTCATTCAGGCCGGGTTAATATCATGTGATGATTTTTCATGTATATTTAGATGTTTGTTGATTCTGTTGTACAAAAGCTTTGACATAAAAAAGTGTTGTCGTCTAGCAAATACAGTTCGGCACTTTGGAAGTTTACATACATTAATAATTGTTCGCCTATTACACTTAGTTTTATCTAGAGGAGTTCGTGTATGTTGATCTAGAGTGATAAGTAGAATATAAAGCTGCCTTACAGTTAGGACTTTACAGATCTCATACAGAGATTTTGTTGAGAACCTGTATGGTTTAAAAGTCATAACTTTCAATATACATCTCTGGGCCCGTTCAAGTTGAAGCATATTGGTTTTACAAGCTCCTCCCCCCCCCCCCCCCCCCAAACAATAATACAATATCGTAAAACAGATTGAACCAAAGCCTTATAAATCTGAAGAAGATTGGAATATTCTGCAACATGCCTAAGGGCGGTATTCTTGGTCGTTGCTTAAGAATGGACTTAAGAATTTCTCGAATAAGTCCGCCTTGTTTGAATGAGTTGAACTTAAGAAATCATGTATTCACAATCACGTCTTAAGATGAACTTTGTTAAGAAATCGGGCCGGAGAATTTCTTATTCAAGAAAATGCTTGAGCATTTCTCAGTATATCTTCGGGTGATTTCGTTTATTTTATATCTAAGAAGCCAATCAGGAATAATTTTTCGTGTGATTTCGTTTACTTTAGCCAATCAGGAATGATTTTGGAAATTAGGCATAAATGACATTCATGACAGTGGCTGTGTTTATTAAATTATTGTGTTATTTTAAATAACGCCATCTGCGATCTGTAACGGTACTAATTAGGGTTCGTATCGGAAGCAATTGGTTCTTATCGATAAAGAAAATCATGATGATGATTTTCTTTATACCTCAAATAGAACATGAAATTCATATTTTATAATAAGGAAATTTGCATTATATTGCCAATAGGTAGCTGCAACAATTTTTGCACTATGTCAAATTAAAAATGAGATTTTAGGGGTATCCAAATCTAATGAAAAATCTCATTAGCTGAAAACTTGCTGTTGCATAGTACCTCAAACATACAAGCAGTTGTATTTCTGGTGCAATGAGCAGACCTCGATTATTTATTCGAGCTAATCCTTCATGAATTTTTGGTAATATACCATGCAGCACAGAATCTTTATTAAATCTAAATCGCCTTTTAAATACACTATCGTCATAAAGTTCAAAAGTATTTAGTCGGTCACACAAAGGTCCACGAATGTGTCTTTCATTATTCTCTTCATCAATATGACTGATATCTCCAATATCATCCGATTCAGACACAGAGAAATTCATTTTTATCACAATTTAAAAAAAATATGTATTTTTTTTTTTTTTTTTTTTTTTTTTTTTTTTTTTTTTTTTTTTTTACATATATTATTATGTTTATTTAAAGAAACTATAGTACAATTCTTAGCTTTAAACAAGTTATAATAACCTAATGATATCTAAATTCAAAATAAACTAAAAATTAAACTAAAAAAAAGAAGACATATTTACAAATAAAACTATCTCTAAAAAAATCTATAAATAAAAAAACTTCCCTAGGTCATCCCCATCTGGCAGAGTACCTAGCAAACTGATAGCATTGCCTCGTTGGATAGCAATGGCTATCCGTTGTGCCAGGTAGTTCCCGGCTCTGGGGTCACGGGTGGCTTCAGCAAGCTTTTTTGATATTTCTTTAAAAAGCTTATGTGCGCCCGGACCCCATGCGCCTAGGGTTTCCACCCCAAACGGTTCAAATATGAGATCTCCGCTTAGGTTCTCATATTTGCGCCGCTTGAGGTTCTCTGCTTGGTTTGCAGCCGCGCCCGCACAGTTCGAGGTGCCCTGGACATGGGACGGAGCAAGGGTATCGACACAAGTAGCGTCCCATACAAGAGCCCGTCCCACACTCCAAGGAACCAAGGTCATTCCATCAGGTCTCTTGCCATCGTTGCGAACCAGACCGGAGGGCTCCAGTATAGCTGGCACACCGGCGGTGACAAGAGCCCGACGTATGAGGTCATTCAGGCTGTGATGCCGGGAAATGCGTCCAGCGCTTCGTGAACAGCACAGCCCGTGGTGACCGTGGCTGTCTACGTTCGCGCCGCAAACACACTGATGAGGGACGACATGGGGGGCACCAAGACGCAGGGCAGTGGCTAGCCGAAATGTATTGCGGCCCAGCAGTGTTCCAGTGTTGGCTGACGGTAGTGCCTGCAGCCAAACGCCCGACTCCCACTTCTCCACAGCCAAAAGACGAGCCCGCTCTGCAGGACTGGAAGACGTGTTAAAAAGTCTATTCCGCACCAGTCTGCAGATGGGCTCGTCCCAAAGCCTTTGTGAAAATGTGTTCTCGGGCACATTACTGCCGGCACTAGCAATGCCCCAGGCGTCCTTGGCCTCGTTCGCAAAAGGAATATTTAAGGGGCAGGATGAGCGCTCTAAAATTTTCGAAATAACTGCGTGGTTTGCGTGGACTGAGGACAAGAACGCCGGTAAGGCTACGTCGGACGTTTGTCGAATGCCCAGGCCACCGAACCTTACTGGAAGCGTTGCTTGAGTCCATGAGCGGTAGTCAAAATTTATATTAAGAATCGAAGAAAGTGTATGTTTTATGGTGTCGTCTAAACGTTTGAGAAGTTGGGGGAACTTCCAAAGTTGGCAACACCGCAAGACATATGTAAATTTTGGAACAAATAAGCAATATCGAATTAAGGTAAAAGCCATGTGACAGTTAATTTGGAGAAGGCGGTTTAAAGTTTCACTAAAATCTTGTAATTTACTGTTTATAAAATCCGGAAGGGAATCATCTAGAATAGGGGAACCTAAGAGAAGAAGTGAACTTTTTTCAATAACTGATATTTGTGGGGCTACTTCTTTGAACCTGGATATTACGGCTTCTCTGTCCTGACAAGTATCAGGAACAAAAAGTTCACATTTCCCAAAATTTAATTCTAGGCCGATGTTTTGAAACTCATGGATTAATGTACGAAAGTCAGAGAGTACCGTAGATGCATCGCTTCCAAGGGTCCCATCATCCAAATACCAAACGTTGAATTTTGAATTTAGAAGTTCGATGGCCGGGTGTATTGCAAGACTGAAAATTGCTGGACCTAAAGGGTCGCCCTGTTGGCAGCCAACTTCGGATGAGATGAGATGATTTTTATAAATAAGTTTGGTGGGCTCCTTATAGCATTGAAGCATAAACGGCAAAATGGCTGGTGCTTTGGCTTTTATTTCTGCCAACATGGCGACCCTGTTAACTGAATTGAATGCGTTTTTAACATCCACCTTTAAAAATACACTTTCATTTTGGTTTTTAATAAAAGTACGAAAAGAATGAACGGCTGCCTCACAACCACCTTTGCATGCAAAACCAAGCTGCTTCGGTTGTAAGTAAGAAGCTAGTGAGTTAATGGACCTGCAAGCTATTTTGGCAGTAAGGCGCCGGTATGTCGAGCCGACAGCGATCGGCCGGATACCTCCATCCCTCTTCCTCAAGGCGCAGAGTTTTGCTCCATACAAAATGTCAACGACATCTGATGCAACCTCGCCACGAAGCATTAGGTTGCACAAATTCGTGACTTCCTGCAGGAGCTTTTCTCCGGCTTCCCCACAGCAACCGCCGGTGAGATCCTTCAGATGCTGAGGGGTGAGACCGTCGAGACCGCCCGCTGAACCCGGAAGAAAAGACATGATGGCACCGCGAACACTGTCAACCGACGTTTGGAGGGCTGGTTCGACATCATCGGTGTCGAGAAAAACATGAGGAGGAAAAAGTTGAGGTGGATGTTTATTCTGCAAGGCGGTGAGGGTTTCTGGGGAGTTGGGAGCGATCGTGTCGTTGGAAAAAAGTAGCCGCGCAGCACCTTTAATATCTCCCTCACTTATTTTATTTTCGACATTTTTTAGTGAATTATTTTTGACCGATGAAAGTAAAGAAAAATTTGATTTGAAATCGAAATCAGACACACAATTCTTTTTTATAAGTGACATGAGGGAGGCATTATTGTGAGGATCCCTGGTAACGTGTAGGATGCGGTAGGGAAATGTAAATAGATGTTCCCAGGCCTGCCTCGAGTTTTCGTTTACGGTTTTATGTACTGTCTCGGCAAGCTTCTGGGCCACAGCTACTCTTGCACCCCTAGGGATCCGCCTGAGTATAGGGACGGAATTTTTCAGTTTTGAAATTTCTTGCCAAAAGGGTTGGTGTTCATTGGAGTTTTGAGATGGTAGAATTACTGAAGGAGAAGGGGCTAACGATTGCTTATGACACTTACCAATGTGGATACGTAGGCCCCTCTCACTTTTGAAGTATCGTGGTTGAGGACATTGGAGACACTGCACTAAATTTTCCAACGGCACGGTCACATCATCGGTGGACGTCCCTACATCTTGGCTGCTGCTTAACATTAGTTAACAACTTAAACCTAAATACTAGAACTAGCCTAATATAAACACAAAATAAAAGCTTTAAAATAAAAATAAATAAAATATTATAACAAAGTAAAAGTCAAAGGTGGAACTGCGCGCGCACGATAATTCTTCCCAAAAACGGTCTGAAGCTGTCGTAGTAATCACCGCCGTCGCCTTGGATACGAACGAGCCTTGTTGGATAACTTCGCTATGCAAAAAGCTGGTACTATGGCACAGGCATGCGAATAGTTTAGGATTTTCGCAGGAAAACCGGTATGTGGAGGCCTGCTCACGAAAATACATATATATCCACATTTTTAAAAAATGACGAGGCACTTTTTGAAAGGACTGAGTGCCAGTTAATATTTTAATTTGAATTTTAAAATAGAGGGTTCAAAAACACGTCCATTTTCAACTTGACAGTTTTTATTCTTTATTTTATTTTTTATTTATTTGTAAAATTTTGTGTTTCTTAAGTCGCCTTTGGAGATGACTTGAAAATATAACCTCACTTTGAAACCAGTACGTTTTATTGGGACAAATAAGACCGCCTCAAACGACTGTGAATACATAAGTAATAAATATTTGCTTAAGAATCGATTGTGAATACCATTTGAATAAGTCTCGCCTGATTAAGTCCATGCTTGAGGTTATACTTTTTGACAATGCTTAAGTTACGACTGTGAATACATACGTCGCCTCAAGCATGTTTATAAGGCGAACTTAGAAATAAGAATCGACCAAGAATACCGCCCTTAGTATGTTATGATTGTTATGTATTTTAAGATATTGATAGTGCTCGGAATTGCGTTTTGTTGCTGAGAAATTTATAAAGTGGGATTTTGATATATTTAATGTCATTAGTTACATTAGTTACATAGTTACATTCTAACCAGCAGCGTATATTTTGGAGACCCAATTCTGCAGTTCGCCACACCTTGTCCCAAGTTTTATTATTAAAAATGAGGGCAGTGTCATCAGCGTATGTAAAAATTCTACAATCTGGCAAGGTAAGTTTACACATCTCATTAATGTAAATCAAAAAGAGACTGGGGCCGAGAACGCTTCCCTGTGGCACACCATAAGTTACAAAACATTCAGTAGAAACTATATTCTCAATCTTAACCTGTTGAACACGATTAGTTAAAAAGTCCTTGAAAATTCCTAAAGCTGTGTCTCTAATCCCAACTCTATCAAGTTTTTCGATTAGTTTAGGTATTGAAACAGTGTCAAAAGCCTTGGCCAAATTTAAGAAGACTCCAATACACTTCTCTTTAGCATCCTTTAGCATAGAATTGAATATATCTAAATTATTATAATTAAGGTTATGATTTCTGCATGCTCTTACAATAAAGCGATTCCTTGCGTAATTTGATCTGCACAACGCTGTATCAAATGTTAAATTATTGCGAGTTCGGGATGGGCATCGAAATAAGATTTGTTGAAAATTATTTTGTATCTTTTCCAACATATCAATATATTTGAAATAAAATGGATTCCAAACTGTGGACGCATATTCAAGCACTGGCATGACAAGAGAGTTATAAAGTATAATTATATCGAAGGTTGCTTAAAATTATTCGCTTGTCGAAACAAGAAACCAAGAGTTTTATATGCTTTGGTATATATACCGTATATATGACTTACGAAAGTTAGTTCACGTTCTAGATATAACCCCAGATCTTTGACTTCGTCGACGCGTTTTAGAGTTTTTCCAAATAGTGAATAGCTGAATGTTGATAAATTCCTTATTCTAGTTTGACATTTATCAAAATTCAGGTGCAATTTGTTACTAATACAATAATCGCATAAGTTATCCAAATCTTTTTGCATATTGATGCAGTCATTACCGGTTTTAATAATACTTACAAAAAAATTTTTTGTCGTCATTTATAAAAGAACTCTTGAATATTTAAAACAATTCACGACATCATTAATAAAGATATTAAACAGCAAAGGGCCAAGATGGGATCCCTGGGGAACCCCTGGTGTGATAGGCACAAAAGTAGATGTATATCCTTTAATTGCGATAGCTTGACTTCTGTTATACAAATAAGATTCCATCCATCGTAAGAGGTCACCGTGTACACCAAAGTGAGCCATTTTTTTAAGTATTCTATGTGAGATTTTATCAAATGCCTTTGCATAATCAGTATATACAGCGTCTACACGATAGCCCTTATCCATGGCAGTACAAACATAATCAAACCTCAACGAATTTATTGATGTAGGACGCGGAGAGAGATGGCCGGCTATACCGGGTCTACGTTGAGACCCGGGAGGCCCTGTCGTTGGCCATCCGCCGAGCCAAAGAGGAGGCATGGCTGGAGCTCGTCGGGGGTCTTGATGATGACCCCTGGGGTCGACCTTATAAAAGGGCGCGGGACAAACTCCGCGTCCAGTCGGCCCCGTTGACGGAGACGCTACAGCCTGAGCTGCTGGGGAACATCGTCAGGGAGTTGTTCCCTGACCGCCCGGCAGGATTCGTTCCTCCAAGAATGACTCGGCGGACGTCGGACTCGACCGTGGAGGGTGTTCCGCCCCCCGTCACCGACCAGGAGATGGAGGCGGTTCTGTTCCGCCTCCGGAGTAAGAAAAGGGCGCCGGGTCCGGACGGGGTGCACGGGAAAGTGCTTTCCGTTGCACTCGTGCACCTCGAGGACCCCCTCCGGGAACTGTTCGACCACTGTCTTCGGTCGGGCCAGTTCCCGAGGGCGTGGAAGGTAGGGCGGCTCACCCTATTACCAAAGGGGGGCCGGCCACCGGACCAAGCGTCGGCGGTGAGACCAATCGTTCTGCTGAGCGAGGTCGGGAAGGCCCTAGAGCGAATTGTGGCTTCTCGACTCGCTCGGCATCTGGAGGAGGGACCGGGACCGAGACTGTCCGATTCTCAGTTCGGTTTCCGGGCCGGCAGGTCTACCGTCGACGCAATTAGGCGCCTACGGTCGGTGACGCAGGAGGCGGAACGCGAGGGGGAGGTGGTGTTGGGGGTGTCGCTCGACATCGCCAACGCTTTCAACAGTCTTCCCCACAGCGTAGTACGGGAGGCACTGAAATACTTCGGTGTCCCCCTGTATATCGGAAGACTGTTGGAAGATTGGCTCTCCGGCAGGGAAGTCGTGTGGGAGGACCGGGCGGGGTCTTTTGTGCGGTGGGGGGTCGAATGCGGTGTCCCACAGGGGTCGGTATTGGGACCCCTCCTCTGGGACATTGGCTTCGACTGGGTCCTGCGATGTCGCCTCCTCCCCGGGATGAGTGTCATCTGTTATGCGGATGACACCTTCGTCACGTCCCGGGGACGAAGTTACCAAGAGGCGGCGCGGCTGGCCGAAACGGCAATATCGTTAGTGGCTGGCCGCATCAGGAGGTTGGGGCTTCGGGTTCGTTATGAAAAGACCGAAGCCCTCATGTTCCGCGGACCCGGGAGGCGAAGACCCCCCCCAGGTGCAAGACTTCAGGTCGGAGAGGAGGAGATCAGGGTGGGCCCCACAATCAAATATCTTGGGCTCACCCTGGATGGGAGGTGGACCTTCGGCCCCCATTTCGAACAACTGGGGCCGAAGGTCATAAGGGCGGCATCATCGCTGGGCCGGCTCCTACCGAATGTGGGGGGGCCCAGCCAGGCCTGCAGGCGGCTGTACTCCGGGGTGTGCCGGAGTATAGCACTGTACGGAGCCCCAATCTGGGCGGATGCCCTCACCGTCCGCAACAAGGCCCAGCTGCACAAAATGCAGTGGGTCATAGCGGTGAGGGTCATCAGGGGCTACCGTACAGTCTCCTGGGCGGCAGCCACTGCCCTGGCGGGGGAACCGCCGTGGGAGCTAACGGCACGGGTCCTTGCCGAGACGTACCTCCTCATGTCAGAGAGGAGGTCACATGGCGAGGTCCCCTCGTGGGAAGAGCTCAGGCGGTTCCGTAGGTTAGGAGAGCAGTGGGTGCTGGGAAGGTGGGGAGAGGTGCTGGCGCAGTCGCAGTACGGCCAACGTACGGCCGAGGCGCTGCGTCCAGTCCTTGCGGCGTGGATGCGCCGCAAGCGAAAGCCACTCACCTTCCGCCTTACGCAGGTGCTCACCGGGCACGGATGCTTCGGTGCGTACCTGTGTAAGGTCGCCAGGAGGGAGCCAACGCCAGCCTGCCACGAATGTGGCGCTGCGGAGGACACGGCCCAGCACACCCTAGAGGTGTGCGATCGATGGGCCGTGCAGCGCCACGATCTCGTGGCAGTGATTGGGCAGGACCTCTCGCTCTCGAGTGTGGTACGCTGCATGCTCGAGAGCGATGAGGTCTGGCAGGCGGCGGTCTCTTTCTGCGAAGCCGTCATTTCGCAGAAAGAGGCCGCGGAGCGGGACAGAGAGAATGATGCATCCTCTGTTCCGCTCCGCCGGCGTAGGACAGGAGCGAGGAGGCGTCGCTATGCGAACCTCCTCCAATAGTCTCTTGTCCAACCGGGGCTCCGGGAGAGGATGGGAACCTCCCCGGCTTAGCTAGTCCCGGCGTCGAGGGGGACGCTCCAGGTTGTCGGAGTGGCCCCTAATTGTGGTGGAAGTCCGGTCCCTATAGAGGTAGACCGGTCGGTCGCGGGGGGTGTCCTGTGTTAGACAGATCCGGGACACTCCCCATTATAGCGGCTGATGGCAATCCGCAGGTTCAGTTTTAGTGGGTAAACCGGCGAGTCGCGTCGGGAGTCCCACATATCCCCGGGATACCCCTCCCGGGGAAGGCGTAACGTCCTTTCCCCTGCGATATCAAAAAAAAAAAAAAAAAAAAAGGGCCTGATAAGAGGAAAGATTGAATCATAAACGATTTTTTCGAAAAGCTTAGGTATAACGAATAATTTTGATACACACTTCATCCGTTAATGAATGATTTACCTATACAGTATTCTTCGAGCGAAGTACCCACTCTTGAAATACTGTAGTGCCTAGGACAGTCGGTTTTTAAATGACGTAGGTATGGTTGCCCAAGCACATATGTCATTCTCACAACATAGTCAGCCTAGTCCAGAGGAATGACTGGTCAATACGTCTGGGGCCAACCATATGCTGGTTTCCTCACGATGTTTTCCTTCGCCGTTAGAGCGTCCGTTTGTACTTGAGATCTGAAAAGGTGTCACTGGTACACGCCACAATCTGGGATTCGAACCAGCACTCTCTCGAGTGCCAACCAAACGGTCTACCCACTAGGCCACAGAGCTGTCTGTTGAGCTGTATTATAGATAACCTACAGTAATATAGCACGGTGGCACTTCCAAAACATTAATTTTGGCTTTCATATTTAACTTGCAAAATAGGATAAAAATGTTGCTGGCTCGTTTTTAGGGTTCCGTAATACTTAAGGAACCCTTATAGTTTCGCTCTGTCCGTCTGTCTGTCTGTCTGTCTGTCTGTCTTTCCGCGCCTCTAGTTCCTGTAATTATGAATATAAATTGATGAAATTTGGTGCAGTTATAGACTGTGTATAGATCACGGTTTCGGGATCATAAAAAAAATAATAATTGTATATTTTAGTGGTCGCTCTCCATACATGTGAAGTGGGGATGAAAAATATTTTTTCACTCTACCCCATCGTGTGGGGTATGGTAAAATAGGTATTTTAAAATAAAGGCAAGGTTTCATACGTTACTTTTTTATAAAGTTGACCATTTTCGAGTAATCGGCCTCCAAAGTAGTTTGTAAGTTAGCTTAACCCCCCCCTAGCATTTTTAAAGTATAGGAGATAGAAACTTGCAAATTTCCATGCTGATAGATCATGCTAAAAACTCTTTAGGAAAATTATTGTGAACCAAATCGGACAGTAACTTTTGGAGTAATTAAAAAAAAAGCATATTACGCGTTTATAGTTACGGAACCCTCCTTAGACATGTCCTGACATGCTCTTGGTTAAGTTTTTTAAGCTTTATGATAAAGAAAAAATCATTTCGTAACTTCCTTCTGTTTTACTCTTTTATTTTTTAAGATGCTAAAATATATAATGATATAGGAATTGGTCAAATTTTATTATGAATAAAAGAACAAAATGGACAAAAATTTAAAAACATACTAAAAAGATGGTTAACTGAAAAAGTATTTTATAATCTAGAAGAGTTTTTTAAAGAAAATCTATGAAATTAAATTGTAATGATAAAATTCTTCTATATGATTTGGTTCTAAATTAATACTTAATGACATACCTACTTTCATATTATATTTTATTTTATTATGATGACCTACAATGAATGAAATTATAAATAATGTAATAATCTAATCTGATAAAAATGTTATGTAAATTGTATGAAATTAAATTCTTATACCTATTAATTAAATTAATAAAAGTATTACAGGAATAAAAAAATAAATATTATAAAATAGACAAAAAATATGTAATATCAAATAGTGTCTCTATAAATTGTCCCTAAATTATATTGATACGGCAACTATTATTAGTTCTAATTTTAATACTATTATGTGATGTTCGTAACTCTATTTTGTAATGTTTAATGTAAATATTGTAATCCTAAGTTCTGACATTCAATTATTGCATGCCCGAACGGGCAAACTGTCGATACTATACCATAATATACTGTAACATCTTATCTATTGTACACAGTTTAAAGCAATAAATAGCTCTTTGTCTCTTTGTCTTTATTCTTTGGTAGTTGGAATGGGAAAAATTTGTTATTGCTTGCTCGCTTAAAAAAATTGCATTAGGTACGTAATACTTGAACACTCCTTTAACTAAAATATATTCTATTCAACACGTAAAGAGCTACCTAGCGATATAAAAAATCGTATTTTACATATTATTATGTTCCGTTTTGAGTTAGGCAAGGACCAAGCTCAAAAACAAAATGATTTACACTACTCGTATGTACGTACATTGCAATAAGAGTATTTTTCCCATAGCATTATTTTCTATATTCATGTATTAAATGAAGACTGTGTTTGCACGGTATTTTTAAACATCTTTTGAAATATTGTCCAAATCACAAAAGTGTTCGGTTTAAATTGAAATATAATATATTAATTATTTAACCAAAAAATATCCTATCTCCTAAAATGTTGTGCAGCACCATACCTAGGTATGGTGCAGCACAACATTTTAGGAGATTGAGATTGTGTGATTGTTAAGAGGTGATTTTATAACTTTTTATCTCAGTAAATATATAAGGTTTGGTAAAATCAATTACGAATACTTCGGGCACATGATCCACTGCATAATGTAAAGACTTTTGGACAGAAAAATAATTGTCATACTCAAAATAAAAATCATCTCATGTATGGGTCACTCTCCGCAAAACGCAAACTCGCCCATTTAAAGCTACATTTTTCTATATAGCTTTATATATTTTTCTGCCCAAACGTCTTTACATAAGAACATTTCAAGGATTGTGTACTTTATCCCATATTTTTTCCACTTCTTAATTGAACTCTGACTAGGTAGACTAGGTGACGGGAAAAGACAAAGTGGGCTATGGCTTCGCCTTTTTTCGCATAATTTTATTTGTCATAATTTCATTTGGCATACCTCACTTGGCATAATTTTATAACGCATAATATTACTTTGGCATAATGGTTTCTTGGCATACTACATCTTTAGGCATAAATATCATTTAGACTAATATTTTTAAATCATAATTTAATAAGGCATAATTCGTAAGGCATAATTTTTCTTGTCATAATAATACTTTGGCATTTTTTTTTGGCATAAACTCGTTAGGCATATTTTTTGTCATAATAATATCAAGGCATTCTGTCACAAGGCATAAATATGCACAAAATGGAAGAACATAATGAAAACACGGTTAATGTATAAAAACATATATTTATAAAACATTAAAAGCAGGTATTATAATAATAATAATAATAATATCTATGGACGCTTCACACCACGTCAATCTGGCCCCGTGCTAAGTATCCAAAGAACTTGTGTTACAGGTACCAGAAAACGGGAAGTATATTTAATACTTTTTATACTATACATATATTTAAGATTTTTACTATATTATATACATATTTAATATACATCCATGACCCAGGAACACAGAAAAACTTTTTGTTCCATCGGCAGGATTCGAACCTGCAACCCCCGGCTTGAGCACCAAAGCGCTCAACCACTTAGCCACAGAGGTCGTCGATTATACTCATTATACATAGTGTAACAGTAGGTTAAGTTGCGGCGGGGTGGCCCTTGGGCCACCCGTAAGCCGCTAACATGTTTTAAATAATTATTACGAATGGTTATTAATGCAAAAACAAAAATTACTTTATCCTTAAGTGCATTGGGCTCGTTGTTATGGCTCGGCATGATCTCAGATAGCAGTTCGTGTTGTTTGTCCGAGTTTAATTTCGTAATCAGTCGAAAATTACAATTATAGTTGTTATTCCGTCTTAAATTGCACACCCAGTAGAATTTATTAATCATAAGTATGTGAAAAAAATCCTACAAAGATGTATGCGTTAATATAATAGTATGCTTAATTATATCATTATGCATAAATATATTTATGCTTTTTAATATTATGCATAAAATTCAAGTTTTCTAATATTCAAGTTTTATTAAATGTTATTCTTAATTAATATTATTCGTAAAAAAATGTATGCCTTACAATAAGTATGCCTAACAATTATTATGCTTTTAGTAATTATGCGATAAAAAATTATGTTAAGAAAGTTATGCCAAATGAATATTATGCGAAACTACTATTAGGTCAAATGAAATTATGCCAAGTAAAATTATGACATGATTTTATGCGAAAAAAGGAAAAGTGCGGTTTTTTTGGTAGTCCCGATTTAAAGGGTCAAATTCCGATTTCTGTTGTACTCTGTCCCGATTTTAATCAAATCGCATCTTCCAACGCTACTCATAAGTCAGAACATAACTGTAAGCTGTCTAATATCTGACATAACCTATGGATTACATACTATGTTATATGAATACAATGGAGGTAGCAAGGAGCTTGAGGAACTTAGAGACTCGATAACACAATGTGACACGCAGGAAAATCAAAATAATAAAGAATGTGAATGTGAGTGCAGATATATAATTAATGAAATGTTTAGGGAAATGAGAGAGAAAATAAATAGGGTTTAAAGAAATTAAAAATTCGAACCAGGACATGATAGAAGAAGAATGTAGGGGTATAAAAGGGGAGATAAATAATAAAGTTGAAGTAATTAGGCAGACAAATCAGGAAATGATAAAGGAAAGTAAGGAAAACTTGAATAATACAGTCGAAGAGTGGAGAGCTAGGGCCTTGGCAGAACCGCAACTCGCGTCATATGCAAGTGTGGTCAGTGGTGGCGGGGTAATTTCAACTCCACACCACTGGAGCCGAAGCACAGGACCCTCCACTCTCTGATTGTGAGAGATAAGGACAACTTTATGACAGGAGCGGAGATAGCGGCGGAGGTAAGAAAAGTTATAGATGCAAAGAAGAAAGTAATAAAAATAGATAGGATTAGAAAAGGCAGTGAGGAAAGTTATAATAGGATTTAGTGACAAACTAACAAGAAGGAAAGGGACATAGTTAAAAGCAAGATTGAAAATAGTAATGGCAAAATTGAAGTAGAAAACATAGAGAATAAAGATCCCCAGGTGATTTTGTATGGGGTGCTTAAGTCAATTACCTTGACTTCTCTCACTAAGAACTTTCTCCAACGGGATTGGAGTAAGGACTGGGCAGTAAGCAGTCAAAGTAAAGGAGTAAAATATTAATATATGCAACCGGAAATACAGTTTAAGCCTTGGTTTTTTAAAATAAATATATCAAAAAGTGCAACTTCATCTCTAATCAGAATGAGATTGGGACACGTCTGTACACTTTCTCATCTAAAAAAGATTCACATCCAAAACGTTGATGTTTGCGATTGCGGTTTAGACGTTGGTGATTTAAATCATATTATTTTTTCCTGTCCTCTTTACGATCATTTCCATCTTTATTATAGACTCTCATATTTCTATCCCATTTCTAATATTCAAGTTTTATTAAATTCATAATACATTACTTAATGCTGGGACTATTGACTCGACACTCATGTGTTCGATTTTAAGCTCTAATATATTAGCTCAGAGTTCTATTTTAAATGCTCAGAATTTTCTACGGCCTTCCAGATTCCGGAGCACATAGTACCAGCAATATTGTTTGTTTACATTTTTGTTTCGTCTCATGAACTCGACTTTACTCGCTAGGGTTAAAGAATGTGGAAAAACGACTGTTTAGGTTTCGAGAAAAATAAAACAGTTCAACTTTAGATATTTTATTTTACAAAAGTCAATTTACTTATTAAGTTTACCAACGTTTACTGAGTGGTCGACTCTCGGTTACGACATTTATGTTTTTTAAAATTGCCTTGTATGTTAAATTTCTTTAAACAATAGTCACAGCTGTATGGCTTCTCACCTGTATGTATTCTTAAGTGGAGCGTTAAATTTTTCTTTCTTGCAAAACCTTTCTGACAAAAACTACACCGATGCGGTTTTTCACCTGTATGCGAACGTGTGTGTTCAATCAATTCTGTTTTTCTGAAGAACATTTTAGAACAAAACTCACAGCAAAATTGTTTATCACCAGCATGAATTTTACAGTGTAGCTTCAGTGATGATTTTGTCTTAAATCTGAGCGGACAAATATCACAACCAAATGGCTTGTCGCTTGAATGTATTGTTAAGTGAGCATTTAAAAAGCTTTTGAATAGAAATTTCTTTGAACAAATGTTACAGCTAAATGGATGGTGTCCTAAATGTTTTTTAATGTGAATATTTAAATAACTTTTTTGTAAGAATTGCTTTGAACAAATATGACAGCTAAAATATGACTTTACAACGCTATGACTTCCCATGTGGACCCGCAAAGCGTATGATCCAAAAAACCGCTTCTGACAAACGTCGCAGCCAAACGGCTTCTCACCTGTATGACTTTTAAAATGTTCTATTAAACTGGTCTTGTATGTGAAGTTCTTTTGACAAATATCGCAGCTAAACGGCTTTTCGCCTGTATGAATTTTTTTATGTTTATTCAAGCCACCCATGCGTGTATACTTCTTTTGACAAATGTCACAGGTGTATGGTTTTTCGCCCGTATGACTCCTAAAATGCACTAGCAATTCACTTTTGCATGAAAACGTCTTCGTACAAACATCACAGTTGAACGGTTTCTTATGACAGCCGGACTGTGTCTTACTGGCGTGGTCTCGCCCCTCGCAGTCATTTGTGTTTTCTTTTTCAACACCTGAATAAATGTTCTGTTATGAGAATGTATATTTTAACGTTTTTAAAACTTTTTTTGTTAAATAAGACTGTGTGTGGTGTTGTGCTACTTATATGGCCTTTTCACACTGAAGTGTGTCTCTTAGGGGAAAAAGGCATTAGAATGTGAAAATCTTGAATTCTATATGCACTATTTATGAAGTTATTCGTAAAATATGCCATCTAAAGTGTAAGTAATTTAATTTTTTTAACATAAACAGTAAAAACTTATAAAAAATAAAAATATATTCTGACATACCCTTATCTCTTATCGCCGTTTGCATCTTTTGTGTTATTTCTTCTGCATAAAGAGCTGCAGTTTGTTCTCCTCTGACCTCGAGATACTCTTCTGTGACTGAGTGTTCTGTGGTACTTTGCTGAACACATTTGTCAATAATACTTTCACTAAGCTTAACTTTATTTAGTTTCGTCTCCTTTGACCCTTGCCAAGTATCATTTTGGTCCACAATCGATAAATCCCGCTTAAAAGCAGCATCACTAACCAGTATGGGATCTTCAAATTTTATTGAAAGTTGTTCATTTTCTTCATAATCATATGAATATTCATAAATATCATTTAAAATATTTCGTTTACTTCCTGTCAAAAATATTCGAAATATGTTAAACCATTACTAGAAATAGGAACCTTATAACAAAGAAGAAAGTACTACATATTACATTTTCTCCACTGCGGTCTCAGAACTAGGATTGCCAGATGTGAGGTGTCCCGATTTACGAAAGACGTCCCAATTTTAAGGAGCCTGAGGACCGGTTTGCATCTGATCGGGACGCTAAGTGTCCCGATAAATCATACTAATCAAAATGCGGTAATTACAGAAAGTTTATTTGTTCTGACGAACACGAAACTATGTGTCTTGAACAGGAGGAATGTTTCAACATAAAGACTAAAAATAATAGCTATTATAGCAGACCAATCAACGCGCAGTCCTAAATCGCGCTATCGAAGTTTCTAAAGTTTGGAACTATATATACAACATTGGTAACGCTTATAAGTGGGCTTCGGCCTGACCTAGCATACCAACTTGCTCGATCGGAGATCTGCCTTTGGAGCTTACCACTACTATTTCTACATTGGTGACCCTCGACAGAACATGCCCCTTCTGGACATCAGCATCATCACTCCCCACCCCGCATCACGCCAGCTAGCATTCAGCCTCATCGGGTTTATCGACCTGATGGCCTCAACGCACCGAGGCCTGGTCGAACCCTCATCGGCTTCAACGAGTACGCTCACTCTCTCACGGTCAGCGAGCAGAGCACATCTCTCCAGGTCAGTACGTAGCATCGGCCCTGCACAGCAGCACTCCGACTCATTTGGACTTTCTCCACTGGCACTGGCGACTCAAGCACTGACTCATCAAAAATGGTTTGACCTCCGGTCTGGGGGGGGGGGGGGGGGGGGGGAGTAATGTGGCTGACCAATCAGCACACAGTCCTTAATCGCGCTAACGAAGTTTCTAAAGTTCGGAACTATATAAGATCTGTAACGCTTACAAGTGGGCTTCGGGCCTAATCGAGCATACCACCTCGCTCGGTTGGAGATCTCCCTTTAGGGCTTACCACTACTATCCCTACACTATCAAAACGTTTTTATGACTAGGCTATGTAGACCGTAGCTTATAGTTGTTGTAATATATCTATAGTTATACAGCATGGGACACGTCCTAAACATTCATTTTGGCTTTCATATTTTATTTAACTTGCAAAATATGATAAAAATGTTGCTCATTCGCTTTTAAGCTTTAACAAACAGAACACAATTTAACATTTCGTAAATACCTTCTGTTTTACTCTATAGTTTTTATTAAGATGCAAAGTACTATATGGGAAATGATCAAATTTTATTCTTTGCTGGTTGAGATGGGAAAAATTTTTGCTCACTCACTTTTAACTGAAAAATATTAATTTGCATAGGTATATTCCGTTATGAGTTAAAAAAGGAGAAGTGTAATAATTTGGCAGTCCCGATTTATATGCTCAAATCTCGACTTCTGTTGCCTTCTGACCCGACTTTAATCAAATCACACCTTGGAACACTACTCAGAAGCCAGAACATAACTGTAGGGATCCCTTCTTTTCGCATAATTTTATTTGTCATAATTTCATTTGGCATGCCTCACTTGGCATAATTTTATTAAAAAAACTTAGGCCTTTGCATCCGTTAATGGATGATTTATACAGTATTCTCCGAGCGAAGTAACCACTCTTCAAATACTGTAGTGCCTGGGACATTTGGTTTTTAAATGTCGTATGGTTGCCCAAGCACATACGACATTCTCACAACACAGTCAGCCTAGTCCAGAGGAATGAACTAGTCCAGTGTTTTTCAACCTTTTTCATGATGCGACCCCCCTTGTCTGAAAAAATATTTCGCGACCCCCCGACCCTTCGCTTTTTTATCATGTATGTATGTGTATATTTCAGTGATACAAATATTCATTCCATACGTCGTTTTATGCGTCTCCATAATAAGGATTCGGACCTTCGGCGACCCCCCTACAGAAGCTTCGCGACCCCCCAGGGGGTCGCGACCCACAGGTTGAAAAATACTGAACTAGTCAATACGTCTGGAGCCAACTATGTGCGGGTTTCCTCACGATGTTTTCCTTCACCGTTAGAGCGTCCGTATAATGTACTTGAGATCTGAAAAAGTCTCATTGGTACACGCCACAACCTGGGATTCGAACCTGCACTCTCTCGAGTGCGAACCAAACGGTCTACCCACTAGGCTACGGAGCTATAATTTTTTTTCTTGTCATAATAATACTTTGGCATAATTGTTTTTTGGCATAAACTCGTTAGGCATATTTTTTGTCATAATAAATTCAAGTAATTCTGTCACAAGGCACAAATATGCATAAAATGGACGGACATAATGAAACACGGCTAAGGTAATTAAACGCATAATGTTAAATTATGAAACATTAAAAGCAGGTATTACACTTATTATACCTAGTGTAACATGTGTAACAGTAGGTTAAGTTGCGGCGGGGTGGCCCTTGGGCCACCCGTAAGCCGCTAACATGTTTAAAATTTATCCTTAAGAACTTACTCTATCCTTAAGTGCATTGGGCTCGTGGTTATGGCTTGGTGGTGGTGTTGTTTGTCCGAGTTTAATTTCGTAATGAGTCGAAAATTACAATTATAATTGTTATTTCGTCTTAATTCGCACATGCAGTAGAATTAATAATTCATTAGTATGTGAAAAAAATGCTACAAAGTATGCGTAAATATAATAGTATGCTTAAATAGCATTATGCGTAAATATATTTATGCTTTTTAATATTATGCTTAAAAATATTTTTCTTAACTAATATTATGCGTAAAAAAAGGTATGCCTTACAATAAGTATGCCTAACAATTATTATGCTTTTAGTAATTATGCGAAAAAAAAATTATGCTAAGAAAGTTATGCCAAATGAATATTATGCGAAACTACTATTAGGTCAAATGAAATTATGACATATGATTTTATGCGAAAAAATAGGGAACCCATAACTGTAACCTGTCTCAATATCTGACTGGGTAATGTATAACCTACCATCATCATTGGGTGGTTCCGTCTTCACATCTGGCTCCTGTTTGATGTAATACGTAGAAGGGTGTATTGTGGAATTATTGTTCGACTTGCACATGGAATGTGGGTCCCCATGATGTGATCCTTCCAAAACATTGTTGTGTTTCACGATCAATAAATCCTCGTTACAGCCAGCATCACTAACCAGCTTTTTTTCTTCTTCGTTATTTGTATATTCAATTTCCACCGCTACAAAAATAAATGATTCAAAAAAAGATAAATTATTTTAGTTTACACACTCGACAGAAACCTCACAAGAGAATGCCTGGTCCTCATGAGAGTCTCAAAACAAAAAAGTTTTAATCTTTATCAACAGCGTTAGGCAACAAATGACCTACTACCTACTATTGTCACTGGATAGTTCCGTCTTTAAATCTGACTCTGGTTTCGTACAATGTAGAGAAGGATGTGTTATAGATATATTTTTCCTCTTGAAGATTGTTAATTCCAACAAAGATTCAAATGCTTCCTCATTATTGATCTGTAAACAATAACGGGCATATAGCCTAAAACAAACCTATCAGTAATAAGAGGTAACAAAATTATTATTACATTATTTACTAAGGGCGCGTTTACATAAATTGGCTGGTTTTTGATA
This sequence comes from Glaucopsyche alexis, assembly GCA_905404095.1. NCBI lineage: Eukaryota > Metazoa > Arthropoda > Insecta > Lepidoptera > Lycaenidae > Glaucopsyche > Glaucopsyche alexis. The sequence goes on along the minus strand of FR990063.1, from coordinate 4,814,535 downwards.
CATTTTGCGAAACATACATATGAAACTAACAATTGTTACAAAATATAAATTACGATTTTTAGTATCATCAAGACAACTTTCCAGAACCTATTCACGTAAAATTTACAAAAAGAGCCAAATATACAGTCATCAAAAAATTGACTAAAAAATAAATCAACAATATAACAAATTGATTTGCATTATCAGCATACATGAAATCATTTTTTAGTCTATTCAAAATTTTTATGTATATTGCTATTGTGCATGAATCTTAATGCATGGCAATAACATTTATTTTATTTCGTCACCATCTGGCTCCTGATTTGATGGATTTGTTGCTAACATTGCTATTTATCTTTGCTCTCCATACTCGGAAAACTATCAAACAAGTTGTTGTAAATATATGTACGTAATCCATCATTGTACCTACAATCTTTGCTTTTTATATTTATTATTAGTGTAGTTAATACAACCATAGTATCTTAAAATGAAATTACCTCCGAGTCGAGAGCTAATGCTCTAACCACTAGACCACGGAGGTTCTTTATAATATTATTAATACAACCATAATAATTATCTTAAAGTGAAATATATATAAAAGTACCTTTTTCACACATATATCAGCAACGAGACCTCGTGTCTGTACGGCCAACTGCTGCAACCGGTAACACTGCCGTAATCTCGTGTGGCAAATGTAACACATCCAGCACTCATCTTTTATCTATGAACATTTAAATAGTTTATTGTATTCAGTGTTTGTAATTTTGTTTGTTATTGTTTGAGTAGTACTCAATTTAGAGAATTTACGAGTATGCAGGTCTCATTCAGTGAACGAGGGATAGAAAAGTACGCCTGCAGCGCCGGTCAGCTTTTATCTGGCACCCTGGTTTACCAATTGGATTATTTTTCAATTTATGTAAAATCAGTCTATCCACTATAGACTGTTTTATGGTTATCTCCTAGTTAGGTTCTATGGCCATCGTTTAATAACAGACCCGGGATGCAGATACTTCAATATCTACTGTACTATTATTTGTGACATGTCTAAATGGTCGTCAGCTTATCCTTACCTTAAAATCTGCGAGTTTCTCATACAGCTGCTGTATATTTGTGTTATAAACATTAACAGTCCTTCTGTTCATGGACAGACACAAAGTGCAGCACGCACTCATCATTTCGTAACGTTGGAACTTGGACGTCTACTTTTTGTAGCTTTAATACTAAATTGCAAAAACTTTTTTGGATAAAGTTACACAAAACTTATAGATATCTTTTTGTCAAAGAAATAGAACTGCAAATAAAACATAAACCTGAGAAATGAGAATTGAGAAATAAATAGGTACCTACTGACAACTGAAATTCATAATTTGACAATTGAGTCAAATCATAAAATGACAGCTGTGTTTTTTTATTAGATTTAAACATCGATGGTTAGCTGGAAAACATCGATGTTTTGACTTCCATAACACATCGATAATAACCTTAGATTATATACTACAAGATAAGGCACGCGGGGAAATTTTCAAACAAAACTTTCTGCCAATTTTGGTGCGGGGAGGATAACTCCCACAATGAAAACAAAATCACACATTTACACAAATATTGTAATCGTTACAAACTCACACATTTATAAAACTGCAACACTAGCTTATTTATATCACACAAATAAGACTCGCGCTAATATAACAGTGTAGCGTACACACTAATACACTGGCATGCTAAGTGATGTTACCAATACAAATTATATCGATATATTGTCGATATGAATTTGTATTGGTCACATCTTCGTCATTTGAAAATAGGTAATGTATTTTGTTGAAATAAAACCATTCCGAATAATTCCGATATACATATTATATTATATTACACGTAAAAGTTATGGCAGCCATAGAAAACTTCACATACATAAGTAGTAAATACAGTCTATTCACGTTAAGTTTGCAGTGAGTCGTCAGTACAATTTACAAATGTTAAAATGGCTTACCTTTATTGTCAAACGTGAACACGAGCTAAGCGTCATTGCTTTCTAGACATTTGCACTGATGAATCACTGCAAACTTAACGCGTACCTATAGGCTGTATTTACAGTGGTAAGTAGATAAGTGTATCTATGTGAAGCTTTTTAAAACCGCCGTAGCTTCTACGTATACTATAGACTGCATATACGCACATACATACGCTAATACTCACATACACTAAACATACAACTCTCCTTTTTTGCAAACATCAAAGCAAAAAAAAACCTAACCTAACCAAGAATATATCAGGACACGTCTAAGGAGGGTTCCGTAATAAACGCGTAATATTTTTTCAAATTACTTCAAAAGTTACTGTCTGATTTGGTTCAAAATATTTTTCCTAAAGAGTTATTAGCATAATCTATCAGCATAGAAAATTGTAAGTTTTTAAATCTTATAGTTTAGAATGCTAGGGGGGGCCAACTTATAAATCACTTTGGAGGCCGATTACTCGAAAATGGTTGACTTTATAAAAAAGTTATGTATATATACATTGTATAGTTGTATTATGTATAGATACCTTGCCTTTATTTTAAAATACCTATTAAACGATACCCCACACGATGGGATAGAAAGAAAAAAAAAGTTCATCCCCACTTCACATGCATGGAGAGCCACACCTAGAATATCTTATACGTTTAAACGAGCAATTCTTGTATATTAATTTATATGTATATAACCCGGATCTTGGAAACGGCTCTAACGATTTCGCTGAAATTTGGTATATAGGGGTTTTCGGGGATACATAATCGATCTAGATTAGTCTTATGTTTGGGAAAATGCGTGTTCGTGTTTTAATGCGTTTTTCTTTCCACGCAGAATATGGTCGCTAATTTCGTCCTGCCGGCCGCTGTTCGTTTGGTCCTCAGATCAAATAAAAAACCAAGATAGCGCATGACGTTTGTTTGAAGTGAGGCCTAAAAAACTACGCTACTTCAAGTTTACACACGCGCTCACGAACACACAAGCAAAAAAGTACTTTACTTTTTGTCAGTATAGATTAGTCGTCGCGACGACTCATTCGATACTGTCGAAAAGTAGCGTACTTTTTTGCTTGTGTGTGTGTGAGCGCATTTGTTTATTATTTGATCTGAGGTTTGGTCCAGCGGGTTAAGACGCGAAAGGCAAGAAACGAGTGTTACGGGTTCGAAACCTGCTCGGTGCCTTACTTTTGTTTTTTTTTTATATGTTCAAGTTTATATAAATATATTTTTTTATTTTTTATTGTTTTTAGACAAGTTTAAAAAAATGTAGTTAATGTTTGAGATCAAACACCTGATCTACACAGAAATCGATTGTAAATAATAATAATTGTCAGTTCACATTTTACTTTATAAGTTTATGTAGATTATCACCTAAACACCACCCACCATATTACAATAAACAGTCGCCCAGGTACTAAAATTATTATTATTTTATGATGCCAAATCCGAGATCTATACACAATCTATGATCTAGCTACCTATTACTAATCTGTGATTTATGACTGTACCAAATTTCATCAATTTATATTCATACTTACTAAGTATTACTTAGGCTAACGGTAGAAGCGCGGACAGACAGACAGACGGACGGACACAGCGAAACTATGAGCGTTCATCAAGTATTACGGAACCCTAAAAATGAACTGTGCTTCAAACGAAGAATACTTGTGTCCCTCTGGCTGGGAACATCTTGATTTTATAACGATACTCTAGTCGATATTTCAAACATCCAAATAACCTGTTCAGCCTTTCAAGTTTCAAAGTTGCGGTGGGGTAAATAATAAACATCACGTACATACATGCACACTTTATACTCCTTGCTTGGTCTGTCGTATAAAGTGTAAACGCAATCCAATATTTTTACATCACAAAATATAAAATTAGTATACCAAGAAAAAAAAAATAATTTCTATCGACATCGTTATTCTAGTGATTGTCACGTCACTCAAAAAGTAATAAAAAAAATCCGCCATGTTTCGAGAATTAAGTGCCATAATAAAATTCGAATCTATTACATAGGGAATAAAGACTAAAGTTCTATATCTAACAACAATAGTCTCGTGGGGAGTGCGTGTCTCGTGGGGAGTACGCTACAATCGAATATTCTACGATTATCTGTCTCGTGTACACTGCTATTCGATACATCGTCGATTTTTACGAAATTACATTTAAATAGAAATATACAATAATTAAATAAAAAAATACTCACAAATGAAAGGCTATTCCATCTTTTTTAAGATTCGACGTGTTGGACTTGTTTTTACAGGACATAAGAGCACAAATCGGCATATTTAGCGGAGCATTTCGGACGTCCTTTCGATGCTATACCGATGTACATAATGGTTAAAATCGATTACGCAAATAGTTTTTATGAACGCATTAGATTCAAAAATCTTATACCTCGGCAGAGGGGAAAGCTCATGTAAGGCGTATCCCGTAGTATAAGATCTAAGATAATAACTCATATTTATTTCATCATTAGAAAACGAAACAAATATCGAAACGTCAATGGGTATTATCTTTAGCCCATATATACATGGACATAGGAATGATA